>CM060363.1:4583995-5998357 GCA_030545235.1 Helianthus tuberosus | reverse complement strand
ATATCATACATATGTGAATTTTATCTTTTATGGCCAAACTATGCACCGTAGGGGCATTTTGGTCATTTCACATATTTTATAAAGGTCAAATTTGGAAATCCGAGTTCAAAACTTTTACTTACTGTTAAAGTATAAAAATTTGCTTATAATATCAGTAGGAAATAAGTTTTAGGTGTCAAATATAGTTTTACCCCATACTATGCGTTTAAAAAGCGTAAAAGTCAGTATTTGACGATTTTCGAGTTATTTAAGGAAATATGAGATTTTGATCAGTCTCTAAAGCTTAAAATATTTTATTTAACATGTGAAATCAGTAGGAAAAGGTTTGGTATCAAAATGTTATGTAAAACTCATTTTATCAAAGAAAGGGCAATTTCGTCAATACCGAATTTACACTAAAACTCTATAATATAATCAGTATAAAATTTGACAAAAGTTCCCAAAAATCCCTAAATATTATATTATAACAGTGGGTAGCAAGTTTGGTGCCAAAAATTGGGTTTAAATATGATTTATACTGAAAATGCCATTTAATTAATAAAATGCTTTTATTTTACGATATCGCGCATAACTTCTATTTTAGACCATGAACTGATGTCAAATTTTTAGGACAAGCTAATATATTAGTAATAAAGGTTTTTGTCCTCTCACATTTTCAAAAATCTCGTTTTAATGATAAAAGGGCATAATGGTCAATTTTAAGCGAATAACGGAACATGCATGAAATCTATGATTTCTAAGGAACCATGTAGTATAACTTCAGAGAGTTATACTAACCTATAATATGGTCCCAAAGGAACCCTAAGGCATAGCTGAACTAAGCTAAATCGGGTCAGAACTGAAAGTCAAAGCCTACTTTTGCCACTTTCGGTTGCGAACCGAGCCCAATGCTCAGAGTTGTCGGGTTGAACATGCCTAAACATGTTCTTATATTATTTACCAAGTTATTTAAGTGATAAAATGTATTTTATAACTTCTACATTATCAGTTATGATTTATTTTACAAAAAATGGCTCGTTTGACTTTTTATTAATAAGTTTGACCCGACAATTGACGGAGATAACATGATAATTAGAAGGTGCCCTTTTAAGGGTTTATCACCTACATAATTACCAACATATAGCCACTTTTATTACGAAAAGTGGCTGGACCATTAGTGATTAATCACAAAGTCAAAGAGTAATTACGATATCTTTGACTTTCAGTCATTACACTAATGAAAACTTAACTACGGAAGCTAAGAGCACTTACAAGAGTCCTTAGCACGAAAATTTAGACTAAGAGAGCTTCCTTCCAAGGTAGGATGCTCCAGAGAACTCAGATGAGAGTTTGATTGAGAGTAAAATTGAATTGTGCAAGAACAAGTGAAGACATTGGGTTCTATTTATAGTGATTTCCACTTCACAAGATCAATCCATGTGTCGTCAGGTGTTTTATGATGTTAATATGTGTCTAGTGGTTTTGAAAAACCAGCAAAGAATCCATAGAATTCAAGTATGAGAGTGTGGAAGTGGTTTGGAGAAGATAACCTGCTGAAACCTGCACCTGTGCAGGGATTCTGTTCATTTTAGGCCATCGCGTCGCGCAACGGCAGAGGCCATTTGGTGTGGCGCAGCGCCACCACAAGGATAACCAGCAAAACAAGTTTCAAACTTGGCAGAATTGACCCCTAGACCTTTAAAACCTCATAACTTCAATTTTAAGCACATTTAACCCATAAAATTTATATTTTTATGATCCTTAGAGAATAACCAAACATCGTTAGGTCCGGTTTCGTTAAACGATAACCGAAAACACAAGTTTTGCCTCATTGACGCTTTTAACCCTTAATTCACGAAAGTTAACATATTTATCTCAAACGACATTGAAACCTTGTGAAATTTTTGTCACTTGTTATTGGGAGTATAATTAATTGTTACGAAGTCCCGGGTTTATTAAAAGGTCACTCAGAGGTATTAATTAAACATGTTGACACATTTAACCCTCGCGCTTTGTAAACTTTCACTTTCTTCCACAAACGGCTTCATACGCTTCACAATTTATTCGTTTAAGGGTATAAACATCGTGTAGGGTTGTTGAAAAGCAAAATTTTTAAATGTTGACATTTTGGATCCTTTTGCACACATACTTTCCTTGTTTGTCAACTTTAGTCCCTCGTAATCAATTTGTTACACGTTTAAAGTCCATGACACGTGTCGTCGTTATATTGGACATGATTTTTGCGAGGTGTTACAGAAATTAATCATTTCAGGCATCTTTTTCAAATGCAATAGTTGTCCTCCTGTAAACACACACATAAGTGTGTCCGTTATCAAGACCATGATGATTTCTAAATCCATTCTCCATATTGATTCTTTCGCTTCAGATTCGAAGAACGTGAGTGAAAAGATATCAAGATTCTCAAAGTACAAAACATCGGTTTTCTTACGTAAGCTCCGAATATTCCCCTTTATTAAAATTCGGTTACCTTGTTGGAATTGGAATTTTACCAGGATCTCACAGTCAAACGAAGAGTTTTTCAAGTTTCTACAACCAACCATACAAACTTGTCCTGTTTCATCGTCATAAACCCCTTCTGCAGAGATCTCCACCTACATTCTATCATTATCAATGGAGGATAGATTTAGGTATCTTGATCAACCCTATGCATCAGCTCCTGAAAACACATGTGAAAATAGGTACGTCAACATAAAAATGTCTGTGAGATACATAGGTTTATTGATTTAGGATTCATGATATAGTTGAAAGAAATGTTTAACAAAAAGTTAGTCATGAATCTTATTAAAAATATTTTCTTTTAGAAATCATACGAAAATCGATAAGAAATCAGATGATATAAATGAATAATGCATAAATAAGTAAATAACCAAGTAAAAATGAGTTTGTATAAAATATGCTGTTTGTAAAACAATTTTTTGTAAAGATATGTTATGTGTGTAAACTATAATATGTCTAAATTTAAATGGTTTAAATAACGCTACGATATGTAATATCATAAAAGCACTTATATATAGGAAGTACCAGCGGCGTATCCACCATGCTTTTATCATATTAAACACGCCTCATTATTTAAATCACTTACCCAAACAATCCACCAATGTAAAAATGTTCATGTATAATCAAATGTTATGTATGGCAAAATAAATAAAAGTATCTACTTAAACCATATGTAAAATGCACAAAATAATGTATTTGAATAAATCATAGTTTAAATCAAAAGTTATGTTTTTGTAAAATTAATGCTTTATTGATACAAACATCTACGCGGTAATGTTAAACATATACATCCAAGCCTTGAGACTCTGGCGACAAACCCTCAACAAGTTAAAGGTTCATCTAAATTATGAATTCAGATTCGGTCATTCCTTCCACCCAAACAAACCTAGGATTTCAGGAATGGGAGTTGTCAATTCCTATGGTACCACTACCTACTACCGAGCGGCATGATCGGTGTTAATGAACGTACTTTTGAGCCGTTAAACAAACCAAATGTTATACCACATGTAAGCATGTTATCTGAAAATAATGTACTAAATATGCTAAATGAACAAACAAAGTAGAAATGTAAAACAAAGTGTCCATATGCTGAGTGAACATATGCAACAGAAATGCAAAGTAAATCAATGTGTCCATATGCTGAGTGAACATATGAAACAAAAAAATGTAATATATGAAATCAATGAGCTAGCATGTTAATAAAACATACATAGCAAAAACATGGAAGAAATCATGTACTATATGTGTACTAATGAACATAGCAAGTATATGTTATAAAAGCATGAAAAACACGAAGGTAACAAGTAGGCACATGTGTTTCACCCTAAAATATTTGAAAAACAGTAAAAGAGGGGACTATGTACTCACTTGAGATAGCTTAGAAATCTTTGAATAACAACCAAGCAACGCTAGAAGGATCACAGAATCAATCAGCACCTAATATAGGTAACTATGTTAATAAACCGGACCTAAATCGGAAGATCGGATAGGATGAGGTTTCGTAAACCAAATGAGTATTGGAACTCATATGATATGGTTGAACAAAGCCTACATACTAAATCGGAACCTATCCTAAGTGCTTATGACCCATTACGACCCGTTTAGGTAGCTTATGCTACTTTAACGCATCGTTCGCGTAAAACGCGTTCGGACCGCCTAACCAGTCCTATGATAAGTATTATATGCCTTAACATGTCTAATAATGTTACCTAATCAGTTTAGATGTAAAAATTTAGGTTACATATGCTTAAAATGAAATTATGCGTAAAAAGGGCATTTTGGTCATTTTCCTAAGGCATATAAATTACCTATCATACAACTAACTAAACGAAGTGACGATAAGGTATAACCTCAGAAGGTTATTCCCTATACAACTATGGTCACAAAATATGTTTGGTCGGATCCTAATGATCGACCAAACGGGTCGGGTTCGAAAGTCTAAGCGGTTGTTTAGACCGCTTATCTTTACGACCCTATATAAGCACTAAACTAAAAGTGATGAGTTAAACATGTTAAAACATGTTTAACGAAGTTAGAAAACAAGTTTGATATCAAAACAAAGGGTTTTGATACCCAAGAATAGTTTGGTTGCAAAATACGCATAAACGCGTATTTTGACTGAAACTATGACTCGTCACTATGCCTAAATAACGTGGTAATCAGTAGGTATAGTCACAAGAGACTATAACCATCGTGATTACGCTCACGTTGCAAAGTTCAACCGAACTTTGTGGTGACCAAATCGTGGTTAAAGCAGAAAGTTAAACACTATTTGACTTTCATGCTTGAAAAACATAAACGAGCATGAAGGAAACTTACAAAGGGTCCAAGCAATGAAGATTTGAACTCAAAAATTCTCAGGTATGAAGCTTCATAAGGAGAGCTTCAACTTAGATAAAGAATTTGAGATCAAATGTATGGGTTTGGAGTGAATTAAGGTGGGTGTATATAGATTTTGGACAACCATTAGGACCGTTCCTCGATAATTGAGCTTCGATCTGGACCATACATGTAAGGCACACTGATTTGGAATACTACGGGTGCCCAAAACCATCAACGGTATTGAGAAAGTTACATAAAGGCCCCTGAAAATCAACACAGTTGTCAAAAATGATGTTTCTGCCCATATGAGGGGGTGGCATGCCGCCACCACACAACCACTAAGCTGTGGCGCGACGCCACAGGTCCCCAGTTCCAGAAAGTTTGCCAAAATGGCAGAAATGGTCCATGCAACACTTTTAAGCCATTTTCGATGCGTTTAAACCCCGTTAGCCCATTTTCAAAGCCCAATAATGAAGTTTAAGTATAGGAGGCATGAGATATGCTTGAAAATGTCTCGGATGTTGGTTCGTTTGGTCGTACGGTTGCGTTGTTCGGTTAATTACGATGAAACTCGAACGGACGCGAAAAACGATCCAAATTACACGACGAATGGAATTTTTGCATGCCAATCACTAAAATAAAATATTTTAATGATTACAAAAATTTTTGGATGTCCGGATATGTTCTGAACGTAATATATGCTCGTAAATGCAAACTTATGCACTTTTTGACGCTTTTAGTCCCTGTTTGACCAAAAAGTTTATTTTAGCATACCGAACCCCTCAAAGCCTATTTCAAAGCTATGTAAAGGATATTTATGGTATCTTTAACTTATGATCATGTTCCGGAAGGTACGTTACTATACGAATCGGCAGACTTTCGCAGTTTGACGCAAATAGTCCCTGTGATCGAATAAACTTGTTTTCGACACACCAAACCCTCCAAAACTTATTTCTAAGTTATGTAAAGGTTATTTAAGGTATGTTAATACTATGTCACTGTTCCAGAGTATTTGTTGTATTAAACTGATTACATTTACGCATCAGTTCGCGTATAACCTTCCAGAAAGCAATTTAAAGCTCGAAATCGAACAAGAATTGATATGTGCAAATGATACACATATTTATACAAATCCCAATTATGAAACACAATATTTCATTGATTTGGTATTTGTTTGATGGTCGTAGTGACACAGACGTCACATTTTTAAGGATATAATTTTTTTTTATTATTTGGTAGATTTTTCAACCCGACTATACACGGGTTTTTTAAAGATACGACGTTTTTAGTATTTAATATACAAGATTACATTTATTTAATCTGTGTAATACACATGGTTTTTAAAGATATAACTCTTTTTTAGATATATTCAACACGTATAATATACGAGTTTTTTAAGGATGTAATTTTTTATCATTTGGTAGATTTATTCAACCCGATGATACACGGGTTTTTTAAAGATACGTCGTTTTTAGTATTTAGTATACAAAATTACATTTATTTAATCTGTGTAATACAGATGGTTTTTAAAGAGATCACTTTTTTATTATTTGAAATATAAAATTACATTTATTTAACCCATACAATATACGAGTTTCATAAAGATATAACTTTTTATTATTTAATATATAAACTTACATTTATTTAATCTGTGTAATACACGGGTTCTAACCTAGTATTATATATAACATAAAAGAAACATTGTTTTTGAATATTAGATTTTTTAATTGGTTAATTATTTTATTAGATTCTATGTACATAGCATACCTCTTGGTCCATGTAAACCAACTAAAACCAACTAAATACATGCAAGCCATCCATCTTGACCAATAAAAGGGATGTATTGTTGTGGCGGATTTAGAAATTTTTTCATTTCGGATTTTTTTTGGTAGATTCTCACTAATTCTTTCCAAATCATATAAAGTTTTTACTATTTTTTTTTCTATTTTTTCCAAATCGACAGGGTTGTACCTCTCAAAACACCCGTAGATCCGCCCCTGACAGTATACACCCTCTTGTGATTTGTTAGAGTATATAATATAATAACTACAAAATTGAAGATATGGTCTAAATAATTTATGGTATTTATATATTATAATTGATATTAGTTAGTTAACTTTTTAAATTAGAAATTTTTTCACCGGGTTTCTTTTTGATAGATTCTCACTAATTCTTTCCAAATCATATAAAGTTTCCACTATTTTTTTTCCATTTTTTCCAAACCGAGAGGGTTCTTAGGAACCTTTTCAAAACACCCGTGGATCCGCCCCTAGCATTATACACCTTCTTGTGATTTGTTAGAGTATATCTATCTACTATAATAAAAGAAACCAACTTTTGGACACGTGTCATTTTTTGAAGGTATCCTCAAATCTATACTTATCTTATATTAACTAAATAAATAATAAATTAATATTAAATCTTATCATACTTTAATAAAATATTATTCTCAAATCTAAATTAATAATTTAATATATTTTTAAAACAAATACCTCTCTTTTCTACTTATCTTATATTAAATATATAAATAATAAATTATTAAATATTATCCTAATTTATTAAAAATATAACTTTTTTATTATTTGGTATACAAAATTATATTTACTCAACTCGTGTAAAACGCGGGATTTTTAAAAATATATTTTTTTATTATTTACTATACAAAGTTACATTTATATAACACGAAATTTTTAAAGATATAACTTTTTTTATCATTTGCTATGTAAAATTAGATTTATTCAACATGTGTAATACACGAGGTTTTTTAAGGATATAATTATTTATTATTTGGTAGATTTTTCAACCCAACTATACACGGGTTTTTTAAAGATACGACGTTTTTAGTATTTAATATATAAAATTACATTTATTTAATCTGTGTAATACACATGGTTTTTAAAGATATAACTTTTTTTAGATCTATTCGACATGTGTAATATACAGGGTTTTTAAGGATGTAATTTTTTATTATTTGTTAGATTTATTCAACCCGATTATACACGGGTTTTTTAAAGATACGACGTTTTTAGTATTTAGTATACAAAATTACATTTATTTAATCAGTGTAATACACATGGTTTTTAAAGATATAGCTTTTTTTATTATTTGATATATAAAAATATATTTATTTAACCCGTACAATATACGAGATTCATAAAGATATAACTTTTTATTATTTAATATATAAAATTACATTTATTTAACCCGTGTAATACACGGGGTTCTAACCTAGTAATATAATATAATAACTACAAAATTGTAAATATGGTCTAAATAATTTATGTTATTTATATATTAGAGTAAACTGCCATTTTGGCCCCTGTGGTTTGGGCCCTTTTGCCATTTTAGTCCAAATCTCAAACTTTTTAAATCTGGGTCACTGCGGTTTCACTTTTATTGTCATTTTAGTCCAAAATCCAAAAACCCCATATTTTGACTGTTGAAAGATGGTTGTTTTGTCTTTTTGTGCAGGGGCATTTTTGTCCATCTCAGATTTATTATAACATATCAATAACTAATATATATATATATATATATATATATATATATATATATATATATATATATATATATAAATGGCACTAAGCTTCTTCATTCTGATGTTCAAGATTCTTCAACATCACTACTAGAACCTTCTTCATCTTCCCCCAAATCCCAAACCCTAGTTCTCCTGCTCAGCCGCCAGACACCACGTTAAGCAACCCGACATCACCACCACCATCACCTACCAACCAATTTTGACCCTATACACTCTCTTCTCTCTCCACATGCTCCATAACCAGACACCACCATCATCCGGCATCACCACCACCATCACCTACCGACCACCGCTATCCACCACCTGCTGACACCACAAAAAAATTGGGCAAAATCAGCCTATCAGCACTATCACTGTCCCCATATCAGAAACCCTTTAAGTAGATTTGATTCATCTTGCCACCACCACTCATACCTAAACCCTAGCCGTTCTCATTAGGCCACTCAGATCTGAGCTCAAAACATAAACCCTAGTCGCCGCCCCTTTTTCTTCGAATACTAAACCCCCCATCATCACCACGCGATTTGCCAGTGGTGGTTTGATTTGTAGGTGGTTCGATTTTAGGTGGTGGTTTAGTTTGCAGGTGTGGCGGTATCCCTTTCCTTCGCTAAGTTTTGTGGTGGTGACACTCGGCGACAGGCGATGGTAGCTGCTACAGGTGGCGGTGGCAAGTGGTGATTGCAATAAAAGATGGTGGAACATGTGTACTCTGTATAACCAAATGTTGTGAACATCTGCATTCAATAGCAAAAGATGGTGCTAGTTTTTATTTGTTATTGTCGATGAAGATTGGTGGTCCGGCAATGTTCAGATGGGTGGTTACGGTGGCCATTGGTGGAGTTGTGAGGGTTTTGGTGATGGAGGTGGCTGATTAGGGTTTGGAATGGTGGGGTTTTTGAACAGATGAGTGCTTTTAAATAGATTTTTGGGTTTTATTATTTTTAATCAATATTGAGTTATAATAAATCTATAATGACTAAAATACCCCTGAGGATAAAGAAAAAAATATCAGGATTTTAGTTTGAGAATCTGGCCAAATTTAACTTTTGGACTAAAATGGCAATAAAAGTGAAACCACAGGGGACCCAGATTTAAAAAAAATTGAGATTTGGACTAAAATGACAAAAGTGCCCAAACTACAGGGACCAAAATGGCAGTTTACTCTATATATTATAATCGATATTATTTAGTTAACTTTTTAATTCTTTTTGTATTTCGTATTTAATCACATTGTCACGTGTAAAAGATAATTAAGGTAGTCAAATTTATAAAATTAATTTTACTCAAATTCTTGATACAACCACGTCCTCATCAAATGTATTATTATACAATATTGATAAATATAATCTTAAAAATATATAAAAAAATAGTACGTTGAAGTTATTATAAACATAAAGTTATTGAAATGGTAGAATTATTAGAAGAGTTGTCAATTATTTGGTATTTCAAATTGAGTTCAAGATCATATTTTCGGTAGTGATCATCCCCACATATAACTTTTAATCATATAAAGATTATAAAACATGTACACATTATACTATTATTTGCAGCCTGAAATGTCCCATGCAAATGGGAGCAGTAGAGGAAAAAGAAGGGGTCGTGGTAGACTAAATCAAGCAGATAAAGAAGCCTATGCGGCGACAACAGCTTATGACAAACACGAAAGAAATCCCAGTATTAGTGATAAGCCAAAGCCAAAACACGGCTCTCGATTCACTAGAAGATGCTGACTCAAAAGAGAATCACAATTTAGCAGTTGTGAATCTTGGTACAGTTTGGTTTGGAAGATTCCTTGTTTAGTAATGATAGTGTAGGTGCTGACTTAAGGTAGACATGGAAGCAAGGGGAAGCTGTTAGTTGCAAATCTTTCCGTTTTTGTTCTTTTTTTTTTAATTTATTTGCTTAGGTTTATGTTGTTGACTCTCTTACAAACGTAAAAACTTGTTGAACATTTACTTGGATTTTATTTTTGGTAAAAAAATTATCGGATAATATCTATAGACTGATAAAAGCATAAATTTAGGATGATCATGCATTAAAACTGTTAATTTGATTATTGTTTCTCTGATAAACAATATGAGACGGCTATTATACTACATATTAAAATTTCAACGTTTTGAACAGTACGTTTTGAACAGTAACGTAAAGGGGTATCTTCGTAATTTTATTTGCCTCTCATCTTAAAAAGAAGAGAGAGCGTGGTCATAAGGTTAGAGAGAGAGAGAGAGCGACAGAAGGGGTGGGAGACGGTGGTTCCACTGCGGCTGCTCCGCCACTGCGCCGGCGTGTAAACCACAGTTAGGTGCCAGCCACCGATCCTTACGGTGCCTTCACGGTGGCGCGCCGGCGGTGGTTCTGTTCCCATGGTCCAGATGGTGTACGAGGTCGACCGAGGTGGTGTAAACTCGAGGGGGTATTTAGGGGTTTTCTTTTAACACGGGTTCTAAAAGAAAGAGGCGTGGCGTTGAAGTTGGAACAGGCGGTTGGGGGTTCTAGGGTTAGGGGTAGCTGAAGACAATAGTGGCGGTTGGGGGTTCTAGGGTTCCGGTGAGGTACCGTTGACTAATCGGTCGACGGTTGGGCTTCTAGGGATCTGGCGGGTTTTACCGGTGACTAATCGGTCGACGGTTGGGGGTTCTAGGGTTCCGGTGCGGGTTTTACAAGGTATGTTTTCAGTTTGCATTAGTTTTTGGTGTTAGTGTCTCTGGTACTTTTGTTATGTACATCAGTTTTAGATTTCTGTAAGAGTTGCTGATAATAGTTGCTTATGTTTGTCTATTGAAGACCATTTTAATGTATTTGAGTAGTTTTTATGAGTGCTGGTGAAAGGCTTGTAGCTCTCGAAGTGGGTTTACTTGATCCGAAAATGGCCATCGGGAAAGGATTACTTGGATTTAGCTATTGCTAGGTTTATCTTTTCCATGGGGAGATTGAGTATCACTAAGAATTTTTGATAATATGAGGTCCACTATCAACAGCACCAAGAAACTGTTTGTGGTATCTTTTTTTTTCTTTTCTTTGTAACTTACTCCAGTTGATCAGATAAAGTAACTGCAAGTTTTTTATCTTAATTATATAAAAAGGTCCATTTTTATCTACAGGTATTACATGGTATTGAGATGCATGTTGTGAATAACCGTGAGATATGATCATTTTACTTCAACAAGTGGATGATGTTATTGGTCAACTTTAATGGACGGGGGTTGAGGTGAGAATAGTTATCTATATTTTTTTTTAAATATATGAAGTTGATGTATCAATATGGTAAATATTGTTATTTGGTTTCAGAATTTACATTTTTCCTAAAAAGGGCCCCCAAATTTCTTATTCGATGTAGGCCTCCCATAAGCTTGAACCGGCGCTGGTTAAGGTGGCGGATCTGATTAAAAGATCTGAAAGAACATTGAAAGCAAGAGATCTGAGTAGTCTTCCCTCATGATAATTCATAAAGTCTCTAAGGTTTGATCTAGACCAAATGGAGTTCACTTTGTTCATCAGAAGACTTTTCTTTGCTTCTTTCTTCATATTATCTGCTTCTCAATTGCAAGTAATATGAATTTATAATCTTTTTTTTTTCGTTCATAGATTTTGGTTCGTAACTATTCCATAGACCGTTAAACTTTTTCCAGGTTTGCATTTCTGTTTTGTTTATATTACAAGTTTTTAAAATGCAAATGTTTTACTCTTCTTTTGGGATATCCATGTTTTGCTGGCGTTTTTGTCCTTCTTTTTCTTATTCAAAACATTCGTTGGTGTTGCATAAAGGGGTATTAGAATAGTGAAAGAAGTTGGGAAAATTAAAATTAGTGCTGGGATCATTGCCTACTACAATTTGATATGTTTCATCTTGCGTAAGATTTTGTTTCCCTTTTTATAGCTTGAGCTCATTTCAATAAAAATCTTATAGATACAGTTTGGGTGGCTTTCAATTACAAATTTCCATTTTAGCTAGATTTTTTATGTGCCCAGTTTGAGATAAAACGTAACCCAAATCGACTCTTTTGTTAATACAGATTTGATTCAAATCTGCAACGTCTAAAGATTATATTGTTGTGTTCTCATATTTTTTTACAAAATGTTAACCAAGATTTTATTGTTTTGGGCCTGTAGGGTTCCGGGTCATCAACTACACCAACAGAAAATATATATGATGGTAAGGTCATTTCAGTCATTGGTTTGCAATTATTATTAAGCCGTTGCATGTTTTAATAAACAAACTGTTGCAGATAAGGCGATTCGGGTCAAGAACCTACCGCCTAACATGACATCGGAATCATTACTAAAGGTGGTAAAACTATTCGGACCGGTGAAGCAGAATGGTATTCAGATAAAAGAATACGCTAGGGTCTGGTTCATGTTTACTATGATTTTATTATAATATTTTAAAGAAACTTAAAGATCTTGATGCTCCATGGTCAATTTTTATAGTAATTTGCTAATTCCAGTGTTCTTTATTCAGGACGGATATCGTTATATTTCCATTAAGATAATGTGAAGATTATTGAACTTGATTTTTTTTTTGTTGAACTTGATGGCTGTTGTTATGTTGGTATCTTTTAGGGGAAGCTGGGGAAGTGGTTAGAGAGTTGTGAAGTGGGAAAAAAACTTTTTAGAATAGACTAGGACAACAAAACCATTCAACCTTGATCGTACTAGGCAGAATGTAACAAACAATTGGGTTCTACTTTATGTGAAACCGTATTGTTCATAATTTGTTACTTCAACAATTTGTAAGCCTCGGCCGCAAAGCGGCCGGGGGTTAAACCTAGTTTCATTACAAATAATCAGATAGAGATAGTCAAGACGCTTTAAAACTACTTATTATTGTACCAAAACGTATAACATATTCCAAACGCACACTCATAGATAAAAAGACACCAGTATAAACAGATCCAAACAAGTTGTATTACAAAGACATGCGTTAGCGTGATAGAATTTACTAGATGTCATCTAGCAAACATACACAGCGGCATAAACTTGCAATGTAATGCAAGAACCGTTTATTACTAACCAAACAGAATTATTTAAGCAAACATACGCAGCGGCATAAACTTGCAATGTAATGCAAGAACCGTTTATTATTAACCAAACGAAATTATTTATAAGATTAAGTTTCACACCCTGGTAGCGGTCTCCTGGCACTCTCGCCCTTCAATAAATTTGCTCGAATTTTATCAATTCTTTGGAGTTGTCCAGCTTAAGCAAAACCTTGGCAAAGTAAGTCTTTATTATGAAACGACCAACAGTTGCTTCAAGTGTGAAATAATACATTATACCAGCAACTATCTGCTGCTTTGCATCCAGTACCCCCCAAATTCCAGCAGGGTATTCTGCATAGAAAACCCATCAGTTTCTTAGTATTTACACACTCTAAAAGAAAACATTAATTCATAATCCTCAATCTTACACATGCATAGACTAACATATAAAAGAGATAGATGATACCTGCTTTTTGCTGTATTCATTGAAGGCGAATCGAGCGAGATCGTCGATCACAGCGCTGTTTGCAAAGTCGTCTACTTCTGTAAGTCCTCCAATAATTGGGGTGTCAGCATCAACAGGCTTGAACTCCTTCAATATTTTGAAGTTTTCAAATGCCTTAACCCAAACCTTGGCGAAGTAAGTCTTTTTGACACCACTATCAGTTGCTTCAAGTGTGATAGAATACATTGTGCCATCAACACCTATATCATCCGTTGCATTCACTACCCTCTCAAATTCCAGCAGGGTATTCTACGTACATAGATAACCCATCAGTTTCTTAGTATTTACACATTCTAAAAGAAAACATTAATTCATAATCCTTAATCTTACACATGCATAGACTAAAACATATAAAAGAGATAGATGATACCTGCTCCTTGTTGTGTTCATCGACGGCGAATCGAGCGAGAGATCGTCGATCACAAGGCTGTTTTTATCGCCCTTTTCTTCGCTAATTCCTCCAACAACTGACATCTTTTTGTTTGAGGTATGAAAAACCTAGAACTCGGCGCGTGTTTTAAAGAGAACTAGTGGTCCCAAACAGGACCACGAGAGCCAATGAGATGTTTACACGTGGCTAGAAGAAACCATGTTTAGAAAGGGATAAGACTTTTAGCTGTTTTAGTATTAGATATGTGATTGAATCTGATATAATCCAAAATATGATTGTAACACCTATCGAGTCTGTTATGAGAAATTGGTTTATTGGTGAATTGGTCTGCACAACTCTCTAGTAGAGGTGCAGGTTTGATTTTTGCCTGGGCTATTTTCAAGAGATATCTGAGTGAAGAGACGAATCGGGGCTTTAATCCCGAGTTAGAACCTGACTTCGCTTGGGCCATTTTCAAGAGATATCTGGATGAAGAGACGAATCGGGGCTTTAATCCCGGGTTCGAACCTGACTTCGCCTGGGCCATTTTCAAGAGATATCCAGGGGCGAGGGTTTACAGATTCCATCCGGTTCCCGCGCATCGGGGGGCACACGTGAGATTCTTTGCCGTTGAGGAGTCGACTTTGGTCATAGCCCTGAGTAGGATGAGTTTCCACGTGAGATTCTTTGACGTTAAAAAAACACCTATCGAGCCCAACTGACCTAACCCTCGGGACCCGACATTTAATTTAATAGGTAGATTAAATTAAAGCATTTATAATTAGAGTTATTAAATATAATATTTTATATATGAAGTAACCAAATTTAATTAAATTCTAATTAAGTTTAGTTATTTCGAGGGAGTTAGTCTTAACTTAGTATGTGTCATGGCTGCTGCTAGTGAGTCGGGTTGGTCAACAGGTTGACCTGCTTATTTTCCTCACAACAAGCAATGCATTATTTGCAACTTAAAAGTATTTATATATTTCTATTTCTTTTATGATAAAAACCAAAGAGAAATAAAGATAAACTGAATTCTGTTCTTCATTCTATTCAACATTACATTATATAGGGATGAACATAACTATAAACCCTAAAGCCCATAAGTAATGGGTTGAGCCTAAAATGTCTGGTTTATAACACTCCCCATCAGACATTTAGAATTATACACAGTTTAACAATATACTTCAGGATGATATTAAATAGGTACTCTAGGACCTTAGGATGATATTAAATAGGTACTTCAGGACCTGAATAAATAAACTGATACTACTGGATCAGCTATGCTGCCTCATTAAAAACCTTACTAAGAAAACCCAGTGGGACAAAACTTAGTTAAGGGAAAAAGAGTACAGCGTGTATAATTCTCCCCCTGAATTCAACAAACATCTTTCAATCTACGAAGACCGATCTTGTGTGATAACTACTCGAAACTGCTTCTAGGTAAAGATTTTGTGAACAGGTCTGCTAGATTTTCACTTGACTTGATCTGACGAACATCGATTTCCCCTTCTTTCTGCAAGTCATATTTTGAGAAGAACTTTGGTGAGATGTGCTTTGTTCGATCACCCTTGATGAAACCTTCTTTGATCTGAGCTATGCAAGCATCATTGTCTTCATAAATAATTATAGGCTCCTTATTGATCTGTTCTAATCTGCATGCTTCTTGTATGTGATTAATCATTGATCTCAACCACACACATTCTCGACCAGCATCATATAGTGCTATTAATTCGGCATGATTTTATGATGTTGCTTTAAGTGTTTGCTTAGTTGACTTCCAAGAAATTGCTGTGCCACCGTATGTGAATACATAACCTATCTGAGATTTTTCTTTGTGAGAATCTGATAGATATCCGACATCAGCATACACAACAAGCTGGGACTTTTGATCTTTCTGATAGAAAAGACCTAAATCTTGTGTCCCGCAAATATACCGGAATATATGTTTTACACCATTCCAGTGTCTACGTGTTGGATTCGAACTGTATCTCGCTAGTACATGTACTGCAAAAGCAATATCAGGTCTTGTGTTATTTGTGAGATACATAAGGGCACCGATCGCGCTTAAGTACGGTACTTGTGGACCAAGTACTTCTTCGCCTTCTTCTTGAGGGCGATAAGGACCCTTGTGTGGATCTAGCGGTCGGACAACCATAGGTACACTAAACGGATGTGGTTTATCCATATTGAAACGTACTAACATCTTCTGGATGTAGTTTGATTGATGGACAAATGTGTCATTGCACAGATACTCAAATTGTAGTCCGATGCACAATTTTGTCATACCAAGATCTTTCATTTCAAATTCCTTCTATAACAATTGAGCAACTTTCTCTATCTCTTCAGGAGATCCGATGATGTTGATATCGTCAACATAGACTGCTATTATAGTGAAATTTGAGAGTGTTCTTTTTATAAAAACACATGGACTGATTACAACAGACTTGTATCCATCTTTTTCGAGATATTCAATAAGTTGATTGTACCACATACGGCCAGATTGTTTGAGACCATATAAAGATCTCTGGAGCTTTATAGAACACATATCTCGAGGTGTTGATTTTAATGCTTCAGGCAATTTTAATCCTTTAGGGATTTTAATGTAGATGTCAATTTCAAGTGTCCCGTATAAGTATGCGATGACGACATCCATTAGTCTCATATGAAGTCCTTCAGAGATTGTGAGGCTGATTAGGAACCTAAGGGTTATCACATCCACTACAGGGGAATACGTTTCCTCATAATCAACTCCTGGGATTTGGGAAAACCCTTGTTCTACAAGTCGAGCCTTATATCGTACAATCTCAGTCTTTTCATTCCTTTTTACTCCAAACACCCATTTATAACCTACTGGTTTGACGTCTATGGGCGTTCGGACTACAGGTCCGAAAACATGTCGCTTTTCGAACGAATTCAATTCGGCGTTTATGGCTTCTTGCCATTTTGGCCAAGCATTTCTGTGCATGCACTCTTCTAAAGTTTTTGGTACGTAATCATTTTCATTGATTACATCCGTTGCTATAGCATATGCGAATATATCATCAACACGTGTTTTTTTCCGGTTCCACATTGTACTATCTTGTACATAATTAATAGAGATCTCATTTTCGTTTGGTACCGGTGTTTCTTCTGAAACTTCATTTTCCTCTGGATTCATAGTTGTCTCTTCTGGGACATTTACCTCTACCGGGGTTTCATTTATAATCTTTTGTGAGTTTTCACCAACTGTATTACTTTGCTCTTTTCGTTTTCGTGGGTTTTTGTCTTTGGAACCGATTGGTCTCTGATGTGTGCAAAATGCAACATATAAATTTGTAACACCTCGAAAATTCATGTCCAATAATATATCAACACGTGTCATGGACTTTAAACGTGTAAAAGATTACTTTAGAGGGACTAAAGTTGACAAACAAAGAAAGTATGTGAATATAAGGGTTCAAAGTGTTAACAATGGACAAATATATCTTGCAATAACCCTACACGATGTTTATACCCTTAAACGAATGAATCATGGATCATACGAAGCTAATTGTGGAAGAAAGTGAGAGATTACAAACTACAAGGGTTAAATGTGTCAACATGTTTAAAGTATACCTCTGAGCGACCTTTTAGCAAACCCGAAGCTTTGTAACGATTAGTTATGCTCACTAGAATAAGTGATAAAAATTTCACAAGGTTTCGATAAAGTATGAGAAAGTTATGACGATATTTGTATACGAGGGGTTAAAAGCATCAACGTTGAAATTTAAGGCTTTTCGAGTGATCACAAAGTTAACCAAGGACTTAACAATGTTTGGTTATGTCATGGAGCCCTTAAAAGTCAAGTTAAAGGGTAAAAATGCAAGAAATGAAGTTAAAACCACGCATACAAGGACCAGGGACCAAAAATGCAATTGCTGAAACTTGTTTGGCTGGTTCTGGGAACTCACACGGGCCGCGTAAGCCTTGGGGGGACCCTTACGCGGGCTGCGTCTGACCTACAGCAACAGAAAACACCTACAGGTGTCTGTCCAGCCCGTTGCACCGCCTTAAAACCTTGTTTTCTTATACCAGGGACTTCCCCACTGGTATTCATGCAATAGGGACAGTTGGGACCATCTTGTAACACTTGTAGACCTATTTGTCATGATCTAAAGGCACCAAAATCACTATATAAGAAACCCACAAGTTGCAACATTGGACACTTGCACTTGGAAACTCTCACAACTTCACCTCTGGAAAATATTGGAGCTCAAGCACCCTTCCTAGGAGTCACTAGTCGTGCTTAGGACCTTTGTAAGTGTCCTTAACCCTTCTTAATTCAGTTTTGTTTAGTTAATTAGCTTAAAGTCAAACCGTCATAATTAAGGTTTGACTTCGTGATTAATTAAAATTTGTCCAGTCAAATCTCAAATTGAAAGTACCTATAAGTTGGTAATTATGTGGGTAATAAACCCTTAAAAGGGTACTCTCTGATTCCCACTCTAACTAGGTCAATTGTCGGGTCAAAGTTAATCATAAAAAGTCAACAAAAAGCTTATTTTCAAATTAATGCATAATTAACAATGTAGAAGCCATGCAACCTATTTTATCACTCATATAACTTGGTAATCAATATAAGAACATGTCTAAGCATGTTCAACCCGACAATTTTCCAGTTTTAGCTCGGTTCGGAACCGAAAGTCGCATAAGTGGACTTCTACTTTGACTTTCAGTTCTGACCCATTAGAGCATAGTTTAGAAATGCCTTAGAGCTTGTTTAGGACCATGTTTCATGTTAGTATAACCCTCTGTGATTATACAACTTGGTTCTTTAGTTATCCGATTCACATGCATGTTTCCGTTAAATGCTTATATGTTGACTATTATGCCCATATGACCTTAAAATGTGAATTTTAAAAATGTAAAAGAGTAGAAACCTTAGTTACTGATTTATAAACTTGCACCTAAAATTTGACATCAGTTTGAGGTCTAGATTAAGAGTTATGCTCAATAGCGTAATTAGAAAGCTTTTTATTAATTAAACGGCGTAATTAGCGTATAGCCTATCTAAACCCAATTTTTGATACCAAACTTTTTATCTACTGATATAAAATAATATTTTGGGATTTTTGGAGATTTTTATTTATTTTTAGGCTGAGCATAACATAGAGTTCTAAGCTTAAATCGGAAGTTGTCGGTTTTGCCCTTTTAGGCTATAAAATGAGTTTTACAAATTCTTTTGATACCAAACCTTTTTCTACTGATCCCATATGATAAATAGAATATTTTAAGCCTTCTGGAATAATAAAAACATCAGCTTTTCTTGTAAAACCCAAAAATCGCTTAAAATCGCCTTTTACACATTTTAAGCGCATGGTATGTATTAAAACCATTTTAGATATATAAGACTTGATACCTACTGATGTTTTAAGTAAATTTTTATACTTTAGCAGTAAGCAAAAGTTTTAAACTCAGATTTCCAGAATTGACCTTTAAACCTTAGGTGAAATTACCAAAATGCCCTTTCGGTGCATAGTATGGTTAAAAATGATAAATTTCACATATAGGTAATACCCTACTGATATGACTTAGTAAATTAAATATTTTTACTGATTACATCAGACCCGAAACTAAAAATTATATTTAAACTCTTTTATAACCTTTTAAATGACCAAAATGCCCTTACGGGGCATAATTTGAGTTTAAATCCGTTTTGGGCATAATAGAAGATATCTTACTGATGTCACAACATATTTAAAGCATATTAACTTAGGAAACCTGTATATGACTCTTATGTCTACCCGTTACGCATTTTGCGCATTCGGTTCGGTTTATGTAACTAGTTTGCATAAATTGACCGAAACGGGTCAAACCTTATCATTTTTTTTGTCTAAAAATCCAGAATGTGTTTAGTTTACCCATATTATACAAGTCTCCAAACTTGTCGGGTCTAAAGCACATTCTATTCCGGTCTTCGCTTAATCGTGCGTTTGAACCGTATCTTCCTTTAAAATAACCGGTTTAAGTTTAGACTTAATTAAAGACCCGTTAGGAATCTAATAGGTTATTAAAAACCTTCGTTCCAGATTAGGAGACCCGGTAAAAGCTACGTGCACTTTCTATTTGTGATTATTACTTGCTCAGGTAAATACTTTTAACTTATTTTCCCTTATACGGGCTTGGGGTACGGTATATAAAATACCGCTTGGTCGGGCATTGAATCTTTAATCGTATGATGGTTAATTTATTGAAATGACCCGTTTAAATTGTTTTGTTTGCTTAAAGCCTTTGGGGGGTTAATGACCATGTCCCGGATATCCTTGGCATCATTCATAGAATGGCCACGACCTTAGCACGGGGTGTAGGCGTACACCTGCCAGTGCATATATAAATAATAAGGTATAACCGCCGGTTACGAGAATAACTCGCCGCGGGACTATACCATGTGGTGTGTCTATTAATCTTTAACCCGGTATTAAGCCCGGGCTACTGAACGTATAACGAACATGTAATTCTTTTACAAGTTTATATATAAATAATTATCCCAAGTTATAAAATGTTTTGTGCCTTGTGCATTCAAATCAATTTTCTAAACCTTTTTCAAAATGAGTCAGTTAATTGTATTTACCAGTGTAAACTGACGTATTTTCCCAAAAAGGCTAAGTGCAGGTACTAATCGAAATAGGATGGCCTCTCCTTAGCATCGATAAGAGTCTCGTAAGCTTGGATGCATTTAAGTCTGTTGAACTATGTTTTCTTTCTTTTTGATCCGCCTGTGGATCCGTTACAATCCGTTTTGTGATACTTTGATATTACTAAATATTTGGTTTGTAATATGATTCATCTTTTGCTTCTGCTGTGCATTTAATAATTGTGTTGTTTGACTATGACGATATCAACTACGTCACGATACTCCCCACCAGGCCCACCGGTAATACGTGGAAATAACGGGGTGTGACAAAATTACATCAAATGAGGCATAAAACTAACCCATTTTAGTACTAATGTTGGAAAAAATGTGCTTTTATCTTCCTTTTGTATTTTCAGGACCAAATGAGCTTAAATGAACAAAAGGAACAAATATGCAGCAAAAACTAACATAATTACAAAGAAAAGGAATAAACGTGGCATGCCCGACCCCTCGGCAGCATCTCCCAAAGCAAAAACAAGAAGACAGAAGCTGACCATGGGGCTGTGCCCAGCTCACCACGGGGCGTGCCCAGCTCACCACGGGGCATGCCCAGCTCACCACGGGGCGTGCCCAGCTCACCACGGGGTGTGCTCAGCCCTGACAAGAAGACAGAACTGACGGGTGGTCCGTAGGACAACCCTTAAATGAGCTAAATACGTGCATATCCCATATTTTACACGGTTATGTATCGTGAATGTGATAACTACGAGTGTTCGTGGTTTTACAGGTAAATCATTTAATTCGGTAAAGTTGGAGAGTTTAAAGATGATGCGGAACACCCGTGGATGTGAAAGATTAAATATTATTCATCTATCCCAAGATTAATCATCATACATATTCACGCTGACATCAATGGACATTAATTCTTTTGTTGGCCTTTGTAACTTAAGCATTAATTGGTCAAGTTGATGGGTTTTGATGTCTCTAATGATGATTTTTCGGTTACACACAACATGTAGAGACAAAAAGTGGTGGTTTTTGGAGCTTGAGGACATTCTCTAATTATTGTTTCTTAGTTTTTTTTTTTTTTTTTTTAGTTTTCTTTGGGGAAGATGGAGACTTGGTGGAGGATGGTTGTTCAAGCCATGAATGGCTAAACTCTTTATGGTCATCTTTAGTTGAAGGTTTGTCTAAGACAATTGTGCTTGATTTCATATTTCTAGAATGGTAAATTGAATTCATATTTTATTTATCATGGTGTGTTCTTATTTGCTTGTAAATTGTTGATGCTTATGATTATTCTATTTTGAAACCATACGTTCTTGGTGCCGTTGGCAATCGAGATATCATAGGTAGAACTAGGATAGGGTAAGAGTCAATTGGTCATTGGGTAACAACCTCACGTTCTAGGAATCTGAGTACTTAGTTCCCTTTTATCACAACAAGTAATTGCACATGAACTATGTATATGTAGTTCTTTCTAGTGAATGATAGCACAAATGTTGAAGCAAACCGGAAACTAAAGATGGTCACTCGTCTCTAATTTGTTTACAACCAAACTTTCCTCTTGCAATTTATTTAGTTGAAGTTAGTCCTAAAACCAATTCACTCAAACAAATCTTGAATTTTACTTTTCTTGCAATTAGATTAATTTAGTCAAGTTAGATACTCTAGCAAATAACACATTTTCCACAAACTCCCTGTGTTCGATACCCACTTACCGCTATCTATTTAGTTGTATTTGGATTAAATTTGATTGTGACCGCGACATCACGTCAAATTTTGGCGCCGTTGCCGGGGAGTAGTGCGCAACGTGTGTAATCTTGTGTATTAGTTTAAAAAAAAAAAAAAAAAAAAACCAAAAAGATTTCTTTTATGTTCATGATTTACACTTGGTAGTTGAGTTGTGTTGTGCAGGATGACAGAGCATTACACAAATTTCAGCTTATTTACGTGTAGATTGTGCGGGGGTCCACGACATCCATGTATTGGTTGCCACGAGGCTCACTACAGGAGGGCACATGGAAAACCGGTGTCTTATGTTTCACAACTTCCACCTCCATCATACGTTGATGATTATGAATCAGAAATGGAGGATGACTATTATTCATATGGATACGATCGGGACGAGGAAGTTTATTATGAGGCAAGGATGGATGGTCTATGTTTTTGTTGCGGTCGCGATCACACTTATGATTATGATGTGTGCACGGTGTATTCGGAAAACCCGAAGTATTGGGATAAAAAGATGATGGATGCGCGCATCTATAGACCGTATAAGGGATATCGACAATATCATCCCGAAGAATATTCTGAGCCCGAGGGTGTTTATGTTTATGAGACCGAGGAGGAGAAAGAGCTTGTTGTATTGGAAGTAACTTTGTCCAAACTCGAGCAATATTTAGCAACACCCAACATGTCCGATGAAGACCGAATCAACTGCTTAGTTTCTAAGTGTCATACTTTAAAATTGAAGATAGAGATAGAAGAACGCCTCTCACCATTACCTGACGATATTAGAGATTATTCTCACATGAAGGAGGAGGTTGTGGAGGATAATACCACACCAATGAGTCCTTTATCTGATGAAGAGTCACTTGTAGATCAGATGATGTGTGCAGATTATGAGGTAGAGCAGGCTGATGGGATGGATATGTGTACCGAACCTCTTCCCATATCAATGATTCAAATTAACAAGTGTGGGGAAGAGGGTTCAAGGAACAAGATGAGAAGGGTGAAACTACCGGACATTAAGGTATATGTCATGAAGTGGACTAGCAAAGCCCGCAGGAGCAGCTTTAACATGCCAAATATACTGACAAATTTATGGAGATGGCATGTAAATTTTAGGGCATTTGTTGGAAATGCTGTGGGTAAGTGTGCATTAAGACCACCATAACGTATATCAGGTATGGTCTGGCTGAAGACCTTTAAACTTAGCGCTCTCGGGAGGCAGCCCGAGGATGTAGAGTATTGTATTTGTGTTTTGTTTTGTTTTGCTTTGTTTGGTTTTGTTTTGGTGTTGGGTTTGTGTGTTGGCAGGTTATTACGTTTCAACCCTCGCGGATGCAATGATTCAAGTGTGGGGATGTTTGGCAACATCCCTGTTGAGATATCGGCGAATCTAAGAGATGTTTTTGAACCGGTTCGATTACCGCAGCTGCATCACTACCAACACAGCTGATTTACTAATCAGGTCGTGTCTTGTTCTCATCTTGTGCACCTTTGTATATATTCTTGTTTAAGTTTTTGGTTGGGCGGTTGGGTGGTGTTTTGATGTGTTTAGTTTATGGGTTGTGAAGGAATTGGTGGTGTTTTTAATAATTAGAATTAAAAAAAAAATTTGGGATTTGAGAGTATTAGCGAAAGCTAATGTTTTTGGTTAGAAGCGATCTTTCCCTCAAAACCATACATTGGGATAATGTATCCCAAGTGTGGGGATGAGGGGAATTTTTTTTGAGAATTTTAAAATTTTTTGTGAAGCTAAGCGAAAATTATCAAAATTTGAAAACTTGATATCGTTCCACTTGACACACCGACACCCATTTCTAGTCCTTTATTGGTGAGAGTTTGAGCCACATATGATTATTAATGATGCTTTCTTTGTTTTGAGTGGCGGTGTGTTTATTGTGTTAATAGAACTTGTGTACGAATTCTTGTTAAATCCTAGAGTTAGCATGCTTATGAAAATGATAGGGGACTTTTAGGTAGCCTCGTCTAGACGTGTGAGAGTGTGGGATTGGTGGGTTGGACCTCATACTTTACATATATGAGCTTGGTATTGTGAGGGGTGGGGGGTTTGGTCTTTAGAAAGCCATGTTTGAGCCTTATACCATTCGGTTGTGCCCCAAACCTACTTCCTACAAAATTTTACCTTTTTAGATGACCCGGTTTAGGAGTTTTAGTATGTAGTATTGATGTTCTTGTATATATTGTTGAGTTTGATGTGTTATGAAAAAAAAAATGAAAAAAAAAGAAAAGAAAAAAAAGAGAAAAAGAAAAATATGAAAAAAAAAGTATGTAGTTGCAATAGTAGTTGAGAATGTTGAAGAAGTTGTGTATATATTTGATGGTTGCTTTGTTTAGTGGTAGAAATAAAAACCGGGTCAAATCAATTAGCTCTCGCATATATATTCCACCATTTTCCTACCTTTGCACCTAGCCCCGTTACACCCCGTAAGTCCTTTTGATTCATAAGCATGCTAAATACTCAATAGGAGGAGACTTGATTTTTATACAAGCTTATTGTCGCACAAACACACACACGCATTGAGTGGTTTAGCATTATGTGCTAATATTTCTTGTCACCGAGAGTTTTCGTGAGGGGTGTGTCTTGTGGTATGATTGAAAGTTAGTAAAAGGACGATACATTTTAGCTGGGTTTGCATGTTGATCGCTTGTGGTTTTGAAATAGTTTTTGAATCGGTTGCTTGGGACAAGCAACGGGTAAGTGTGGGGATGTGACGGGTGGTCCGTAGGACAACCCTTAAATGAGCTAAATACGTGCATATCCCATATTTTACACGGTTATGTATCGTGAATGTGATAACTACGAGTGTTCGTGGTTTTACAGGTAAATCATTTAATTCGGTAAAGTTGGAGAGTTTAAAGATGATGCGGAACACCCGTGGATGTGAAAGATTAAATATTATTCATCTATCCCAAGATTAATCATCATACATATTCACGCTGACATCAATGGACATTAATTCTTTTGTTGGCCTTTGTAACTTAAGCATTAATTGGTCAAGTTGATGGGTTTTGATGTCTCTAATGATGATTTTTCGGTTACACACAACATGTAGAGACAAAAAGTGGTGGTTTTTGGAGCTTGAGGACATTCTCTAATTATTGTTTCTTAGTTTTTTTTTTTTTTTTTTTAGTTTTCTTTGGGGAAGATGGAGACTTGGTGGAGGATGGTTGTTCAAGCCATGAATGGCTAAACTCTTTATGGTCATCTTTAGTTGAAGGTTTGTCTAAGACAATTGTGCTTGATTTCATATTTCTAGAATGGTAAATTGAATTCATATTTTATTTATCATGGTGTGTTCTTATTTGCTTGTAAATTGTTGATGCTTATGATTATTCTATTTTGAAACCATACGTTCTTGGTGCCGTTGGCAATCGAGATATCATGGGTAGAACTAGGATAGGGTAAGGGTCAATTGGTCATCGGGTAACAACCTCACGTTCTAGGAATCTGAGTACTTAGTTCCCTTTTATCACAACAAGTAATTGCACATGAACTATGTCTATGTAGTTCTTTCTAGTGAATGATAGCACAAATGTTGAAGCAAACCGGAAACTAAAGATGGTCACTCGTCTCTAATTTGTTTACAACCAAACTTTCCTCTTGCAATTTATTTAGTTGAAGTTAGTCCTAAAAGCAATTCACTCAAACAAATCTTGAATTTTACTTTTCTTGCAATTAGATTAATTTAGTCAAGTTAGATACTCTAGCAAATAACACATTTTCCACAAACTCCCTGTGTTCGATACCCAGTTACCGCTATCTATTTAGTTGTATTTGGATTAAATTTGATTGTGACCGCGACATCACGTCAAGAACCTGTCAGGGCTTATTATTATATTATATAATAATATAATAATATTATATTATTAAATATACTATTTTATATATTAAGTAACCAAATTTAATTAAATTCTAATTAAGTTATTTCGAGGGAGTTAGTCTTAACTTAGTATGTGTCATGGCTGCTGCTAGTGAATCGGGTTGGTCAACAGGTTGACCTGCTTATTTTCCTCATTACAAGTAATGCATTATTTGCAACTTAAAAGTATTTATATATTTCTATTTCTTTTCTAATATTATTTGTGTTATCATTGTGTCTTCGATGTGAGATTTTAGGTTTTCACTTTTGGATTTATAGGTTGTAGATTTTCGAATTTTTGTTTATTATCATTGTGTCTTTTCTATATTTGCGTTATTGTGTCTTTTTTGCGTGACCCATTTTTGTCTTTTTTCTTCGACATTGTGATATCGTAACAACCCGACTTTCCAGTTCAAGTCAAAGTCAAAGTCAAGTCATGTCATTACTCAGATCTGTCATTTATTGCTTAATTGGCCTGTACTCTCGAGATTCCGATTATCGCAATGGGTTAACTATTTTAAACGATATCTTAAACTATGTTTTACAACGCATTCACAACGTTTATTCAAAACGCAATTATCGCATTTATCGCTATGTACAATGTAACAACCCGACTTTTCAAAGTCAAAGTCAAAGTACAAGTCAAAGTCAAAGTCAATGTAACAACCTGACATTTCTTACTTAACTATTGCTTATACTCGCAGACTCGATGATCGATGTACGTTAATTAACGCTATTTGAAAATACGATTTGTTAATATGTGAAGTAACAATGCGATAAACGTAAATAAACGCTAACCTACTAAACGCAATCACATCGCTACCGCATCGCAATTCGAATCGCAGTTATGGATATTGTTTTACGTGTGTATGTTCTTACGTGCTTTACTTATGTGTGCTTATATATTGTGGGATGTAATTGCAAACGCAATCGCAACTCGATCACATCGCATCGCAACCCGAAATACAAGTTACTTTTATGATTGTTAGGTTGGTTATGTTATTTATGAAACTAATGTGTAATACTATCGCATCACTTGTTCGCAACTCGCTTAAAACGCAACGCAACGCAATGCTCAACGCACAAAACGGAAGTCGGAAACTAACTCATACGTGCCGTCCGACCCGTCAACCTTGCACCGCCTTTTCTCCTCTCACACTATAAATACCCCTCCTGTCACATCACTGTTCATTGATGTGACATCTCCCTCCGACCAGCGCACTCCCAGCCACTTTTCTCTCGATTTCTCGCAATTCTTGTAAGTTTCCACTCTAAATCTTGTACTTTCTTCATGATTGCACGCTCTCTCATCATTCTCACCAAAAAATCAAAACTTTTAACCATTAAATCACCTGATTTCGGGTTGTTCAACAGTGACGTCATCACGGGTTCTTATGAACTTCGGAGAATGACTTCATTCCAGCAAGAACGGTCCGAATCTAACATATTTCTACATGATTTTACACTAAGTTCATCTAAATAGAAACATTTGTTAAATCTGGACTCATTCGGGTGTTCTACTCATTCTCTGGTAGAGAACCTAGCTAAGAATGGATTTCTATCAAAGAGGCGACTGATTCACGGGTTGAACATGACGCTCCATCAAGAACAGCTGAGACTGGTCTAACGGTTGATTCTCGTCCGATCGGATGAGTTGGACTTGATGTGGATTCCGTTGTTTAACACGTTGTCATACCGTCTCGATTCAACCGCAAAACCTTTAACTTAACAGATTTACAAAGTTTTCAACCCAAAACAGTTGCCCGATCGAACAGCCATCCGATCGAATGGCTACTCGACCAAGTGACTTGTGATTTTAAACACTTAACCAATTTTCGAAACTACAAAGTATATCAGTTCCACTCGCATCACCATCCGAGTGGACGACCATCGGTCCGGATGACCGTCCGATCGGACGACCTGATAGGTAGAAACACTTCAAACTTTTCAAAATGCTACAATGAAAACTTCAAAACTCAACTTTTCACAAACACATCCTTCCCAAACGAACGACGAATGGTCATCCGTCCGGACGGTCGTCCGACCGAATCACCATTCGTCCCCTATCTTACCCGACACACTGTTTTACGCACTGTTCAACGCTTATACTGTCGTACTGTGACCAGGCTAACCTCTCCAGCGCTCCCTTCAATCCAAGATTGTGTTTATTTACTAAACACGATCTGTGAGTATACTCGATCCCTTTTTGCTTAACGCACTTTTGGGTTTTACATACGTTACTTATATCAAATCACATTGACACACAACGCAAACACTTTTTAAATGCTAACAACTCTCGCATGTTATATGTGTTATTCGATTAACGCTAGTATGTTATGTTTACACAGTGATTGTTGCCTGACACCTTAGGAATGATAGTACTATAGTTTGGACTCAGCACCTGTCATGGACGTGGGTTGTTAAGGGCTTTTCTTCACATGTCACAGTGGTGACATGTGTTGCGCATTCCACAACTCGCAGTCATGTCTGTGCATATTTCATTGTCGATAGCTTACTTGCTTCACATTCCTACGTGTTACATGTTGGTTATGCGTAAATCGCTTCCGCTATACTATATATTATTAAACTTGTATGCTCACCTTTACACTCTGTGTATTGACTGTATTTTAACGTATGTGACAGGTGTTTAGGATGCTACGCTATGCTCTGTTTCGTGGAATCAAGCTAGGGGAGTCTAGAAACAAACTAAATAAAATCTGAGTTGTCAGAACAATTTATTTGTCTTTGAGAACTATGTCTGTAATAACTGTTTTACTTTATATGTTATGGTATGGGACATGACATTAAATATTTAGTAATTATAGTTGTTATGGATTCTCCTGGACAATCTGTTTCGCTCAGTGCCGCGCCCCGATGTGTCCGCCATCGGTTGGGGTGTGACAGATTGGTATCAGAGCCATAACTATAGGGAATTAGGCAAGACTCGACCTAGTCCAGGTCGACGTCAATTGACCTAGTCTATAGTCTAAGAACCAACAGACCGCCTTGTACGAACTCAGTAGGGGTTCTGCACGAGCCTATTTCTGTTAATTCACTCTCGAATTCGCGAAAACTAACCAGCTTTTCCTAAAGCTGGCACTGCGCACACATGATTTTCGGAAAACATTCGAGTGATTTAGTCAAGATTAGGCATGAAAACCGTAAACTCTCAATAAAATCACTCACTTGACACGCATTTTTATTAATAAAACACGAGAATTTGCGTTGAGTCAGGTGTGAAAACCATACCTCGATGAAATTCTCCCTATCTATCTTGTGATTTTATCACATCAACAGGATTACAGTTGTAAAGTTAGGGGTGAAACCGGCATCTTAATGACATATTCCGCTCTATATTTTGGTTTTACAAAACTCTCACCAAAGTCTCGATGGGTTCCAACGACTTGAATCACGTAATGGCCGAAAGGATGCGTGTCGTTAGCCCGGATTGAGGCGAGAGCACAGTCTATTAAGCCAACGCGTGTACCCGAAGTCCTTGAGAATAGTCGAATCGCTTTGGGTAGTCAAAGTCTAGCACACCCGAGACATTCTATTTTCAAGCTGCAATCGCCGATTTTATGCTTTACCGTTTTATGTGTTTCTATTCTGAAATCGCAACTGCTGACTCTGTGAATTATTGATTTTTTATGTGTTTTACGTGGTTTTAATTGTTTATGTGTGGGGATTTTTGGAGACTTATTCGCTTTTCGCTCATCGCTTTATTAAACGCACACAACACGCACAGCTATCTATAGCTCAAAACGCTAACAAATCATAGACACACTACGAACTATTCGTATCACTAATCGCTGTTTACGCTACTCGCAACTCTCGATCGCTTCTCGCAACTTGGAAAGATAGGTGAATACATGCAAAATATGTAGGTGAATACGTGCAAAATATAGTGGAATACGTGCTTATGTGGATTGCGTGCTTCTGTGCTCAACGTGCTTATATGCTTCTGTGCTTACATGCTTATGTGCCTACGTGATTTATGTGCCTCTGTGATTATATGACGAATGTAAACGTGTTCCTGAGATTTATAAGTATGTTGGTTAAACACTGTGTGGTGAGAGTGAGTGTATCGTCTAAATCCTATGACGATGTATGTTGCAGACAATGTCGTTATTCAGATCTCACACTTCCCGTGCTACCCGCTGCAACCACGCTGACAAACGCATTGCATCGCTAGTCGCCAAGTAAATGGCCAAGGTCATTCCGCAAATCGTTAGCGAAATCAATGAAGTTGCTAGCAAGTCCTCTGAGGAATCAAAGACCGACTCGCCACGCGCTACTTTTAGCTTCAAGCAGTTCAAAGCTTGTGGATCCAAACTCTTCACTGGGGAAGATGGTCCGAGCGCAATGTTTCAATGGTTCGACTCGATTGAAGTCGCTCTTCGACAAAACGGATGTCCAGACAACCTCCGTACTGTTAACGCAACTGGGGTCTTCCAGTCTAGGGCACTGGAATGGTGGACAGCAGAGCGAAACAGGCGTGGAAACGACACAGCCTATGGACTTTCTTGGGAGGAACTGAAGGAAGTCATGATGAAAGAATTATGTCCCCCACATGAACTCCAGAAGCTGAAAGACGAGTTTTGGCATATCAAGCAAGAGGGTGGCGACAATGTTGGTCTTACTACACGTTTTAAACAACTCAGCATCATCTGCCCTAGCCAAGTCTCAACCCCCGACATCCCAATCAAGAAATATATTCGCGCTCTACCTGATTGTGTTGCCGATTTTGTCCAAGCAGCAAAGACTACCACCATTGAGGAGACCTTCCAGCTCGCTGTCGAGATTAATGACAAGCGAGTTAGGGCTGGTTACTTCAAGAACTCCACCAAGAATCTCCACCAAGTCACCGCTACTTCTGCTACTCCCGCTGCGGAAACCGCCTCACCTCAAGGATCGAAATCTTCACGCCGCAAGCACAAGAGCAACAACAACAACAAGAACTGTGTGGCTACTACCGCTCCTCTTAATGTTGTTCCTGTCCAACAGCAGAACCAGAACCACCAGGTCACTGCACCCGTGACCAACGCACCTCGTGCAAAACGTGCGTACATTAGTCCTCATCCCCTGTGCCCTACTTGTACTTACCATCATCCAGTTGGGATTGCTTGCTGCTTTTGTGCCCACTGCAACATTTACGAACACTTTACCGCAAACTACCACACTAGCCCCCGTCAAGCTCAAGTTCAAGCTCCACCTGCACTGCCAGCTCCACTTCCCGCTCCTCAGGGATAACAAGCAGCTCCTACTCCCGCTGCTCATGCAAGAGCCTGCTATGCATGTGGTGATCCTAACCACTTCGCAAACATCTACCCGAACCGAGTTGTGAAGCAAGAGCCACAGCAGCAACCAGCACAACAACAACACCAACAACGGTAGCCTCAGTAGCAGCAGCAGCCAGCTCAGCAAGCAGCCCGTGGGTGAACTTTCAACATCAACGTCCGCCAGGCCCAAGCTGACAACAACGTGGTTAATGGTACGTTTCTCGTAAATGGTATTTATGCTTCGTGTTTATTTGATACTGGAGCCGATAACTGTTTTGTATCGTTTGAATTCGAAAGGCTCGTAAACCGTAAACGCGCTAATCTCCCAACGATGTTCGACATATAAATTGCCACTGGAAGAACTGTCACTGTTAGTTCTGTTCTACGTGATTGTACTCTTGAGCTCAACAATCATGTTTTCCCAATCGATCTTATCCCGATGCAGCTTGGTAGTTTTGACATCGTAGTAGGCATGGATTTTCTTAGTGAGAATCGTGCTGAAATTGTTTGTTTCGATAAGATGATCCGTCTTTCAAACGGTGATCAATTGTGCGTCTATGGCGAAGTTGCTTTGAAGGAATTGAAACTCATGTCATGTGTCCAAGCAACCAAGTATCTCCGCAAAGAATACAAAGCTTTCTTGGCACAGGTTGTAGTAGCGGAGAAGTAAAAGAAAGAGAAGGCAATGGAAAAGGTGCTCATGGTTCGTGATTTTCCTAAGGTCTTTCTTGATGATTTACCAGGTTTACCGCCATCTCGTGATATCGATTTTCGAATTGACCTCATTCCTGGAGCTAACCCTGTCGTTAAAGCGCCTGATTGTCTTGCTCCGTCCGAAATGCGCAAACTCTCCAGTCAACTCCAGGAATTGCTTGATAAAGGCTTCATCCGCCCTAGCACATCTCCATGGGGCGCAACCGTCCTTTTCTTCAAAAAGAAGGATGGATCGTTCCGAATTTGCATCGATTACAGGGAACTCAATAAGCTGACTATCAAGAATCGCTACCCCCTACCTCGAATCGATGATTTGTTTGATCAATTGCAAGGTGCTACATGTTTTTCCAAGATCGATTTACGCTCTGGCTATCATCAATTACGGATCTAGGAGGAAGATATACCTAAAACCGCTTTTCGCACTCATTACGGCCACTATGAATTTGTTGTTATGCCCTTTGGTCTTGCTAATGGCCCCGCAGTCTTTATGGATCTCATGAATCGCGTGTGTAAACCCTTTCTCGACCGCTTCGTCATCTTGTTTATCGATGATATCCTGATCTATTCTAAATCAAAAGCCGAACACGCGCAACATCTCCGTTTGGTTCTCGAACTTTTGCAAGTAAATCGCCTCTATGCCAAGTTCTCTAAGTGCGAATTTTAGCTTGAGGAGGTTCAATTTCTCGGTCACATTGTCAATAGTCAGGGTATTCACGTCAACCCTTTGGAGATCGAATCAGTTAAGAGTTGGATTACGCCAAAGAACACGTCCGAAGTTCATTCTTTCCTCGGATTGGCGGGTTATTACCGCCGATTCATCTCTGATTTCTTGAAAATCGCCATTCCTCTCACCTCTCTTACGCATAAGGACAAACCTTTTGTTTGGGGAACCGAACAAGAGGAAGCCTTTCAAACACTCAAGCTTATGCTTTGCAACGCCCCTGTGCTCGCATTACCCGATGGAAACGACGACTTTGTAGTCTACTACGATGCCTCTAACCTTGGTCTTGGTTGTGTTCTTATGCAACGAGACAAGGTTATCGCGTACATCTCTCGTCAGCTCAAGATCCACGAGAAGAACTACACAACCCATGATCTCGAGCTTGGTGCAGTTGTTTTTGCATTAAAGATTTGGCGACACTATCTTTACGGTACCAAGTGTACGGCCTTCACCGACCATAGGAGCCTACAACACATCTTGAACCAGAAAGAGCTGAATATGCGCCAACGCCGATGGGTTGAACTTCTCAACGATTACGACTGTGAGATTGTTTACCATCCAGGCAAAGAAAATGTCGTGACCAATGCTCTCAGTCGACGAAGCTAGTTGCATAGCATTCGTAATATCCAAGCCCAACACAACCTCGAAGCTCTAGTTCGTGATGCTCAGCACGCATGCTTCATTGAGAATACCTTGAGAGAGGAAATGAAGAAATGTTGTGCTGAAACCCAACTTGTCACCAAATCGAACGATATCTACTACTATCTCGATCGCATCTAGATCCCTAGTCACAATAACCTTCAGAAAATCTCGATACTCCATTCTTCCAGGTGCCGATAAGATGTACCAGGACTTGCGTGCCAGGTATTGGTGGCCTGGAATGAAGAAGGATATCGCTATCTATGTTTCGAAATGCCTAACCTACTCGAAGGTCAAGGCTGAACAACAATAACCCTCTGGCTTACTCGTACAACCCGAGATCCCTATGTGGAAATGGGAGAGTATAGCCATGGATTTCATTACGAAACTCCCGCGCACGCCATCAGGTCACGATAGCATTTGGGTTGTCGTTGATCGTGTGACAACCCGAACTTTCAAGGTTAGTGACGTTTAAATCTTGTGATCTCAACTCCTCGTTGTTTCTTAATGTTACATGTTCGTACTCGTACGATTCTGTTAACCAAGTATGATAACTTCGTTAAAGAAACACATTAGTGGCTGTGGGCCGCATTAGGATAACAACTCTAATGTTATCCATTAGACTAACCCGGTTGTATGTTAAGCCCAATTCCTATGTCCATTACAAGTTAATAAACCCATTAAGTTAATAAGCCCAATTGTTATCCAATTACAATTACTTAAGTGCTAATAGGATGAATTCAATTACCTTTTGTTTGAATTTTCGGCCCAAATAGATAGGCTGAGCCCACTTCGGCTATTTATGATAACCGCCCAAGTTATCATAATATATGAATACGTGAATCATTCTTGATTAATCTAGACATGAAACACAAGCCAAAAAAAAAAAACCCCTACATCCTCTCCCCTGATCGTCGACTTCAGCAGCAGACCCCCCCATCAAAGTGATCCTGTAGTTTGAAGACATCAGCTTCTTTTGTCGAGTCCTCTTGGTTAGTACACTAGATTCCTTGTTTAAGTTGATTGTTTTTGGTGACTTTGATTGGTGTTATAGTTATTATTATAGTTCTAGTGCGGATATAATCGTAATACTCACCAGTAAAATATATGATCGGAATCTGTTTTAGCGTTGTTTACCAATGCGATCCGAGTATGTGTTTAGTTTGATATAACTGATCTGAATGTTAAAGATATAGGCTGCTCATGCATGATGTATTAAGTTTGTAGATTATATTATATAGTATGGTTCTTGATGGATATTACATTGTTGAGAAACTGAAACATAGTTGGGTTAATATACATGTTTATGTGATAAGGAATTATAGGGATATTGTTACAACATAAACTGACCGAACATGTTATGATAGCATCTATATTAATCAGATGTATTAATTTGGCAAACGGTTACACATGCTTTTGATTGATATGATATAGATGATAATTAGATTTAATGTGGATTTGTGAATAACTGCATTGATCTGGTAACATCGTAAACAAGAACTGATGGGCTGAATAGGTACTAGAATTGGGTCAGGTTTGAGTGGGCCACACATCAGGTCAGTGGGCTGTTGGTTTTGGGGTCGCACAACAGCAGCAAAAGGGGGCCACATAATGTTGATTAATTACAAATCATTGGGCTGAAATCTTTAATTAACTTATAACCAGTTTTGGGCCGGGTGGTTGTTACACATGCACTTGGTAAACAGTGGGTTAATAACATATATTGGTTTGGGCTAATGAGTAGGTTGTCGATATATTTAAACACAATGGGGTCTCATGTGCTAATCAGATTTCATAAGTCAGTAGGTTATATTGGGCTACTATATTTAAAACATATTTTGGGTTATGGACTGGGTCGCAAAGGTTGGATCAAAAGGTCTTTTAAGCTCTCCTTAACTAACCGATGGGTGTGGTGTATAGGGTGAACTAGATTATGAAATTGTATGTGAACAGGATGCAAGTATTTACACTATGTTGAATAATGCTAGTGATTTAATGCATGTAATGGTTTAAATGGCATGATTTGATAAATACTTTTGTGAGATGTGGACATTATTGGTTGATTGATACAACTTGCATGACTTGTTTAATACTAGTGCACTGTTTGTGTAGCGTGTGAAAAGAACGTATGATATAAATGGACTTGATTACTTAACTAATTGTTACTGGTAAACCATGATAGGACGTATTAATCAATTGTAAATCGACTGTAAAACAATAACGTAACCTACCAAGCAATCTAAGGTGAGTTCACACTTTCCACAAGGCATGGGATTCCCAAGGATTGGGAATGGGTAAAGGATTTATACTGAAACTGCGTGATCTCCTGGTTTGGGACACGTACACATCCTCTTTATTGAAGGGTGACGACACGTGATAAGAATATAATCGGAACCTGCGTAATCTCCTGGTTTGGGGATTACGTACACAACCTCTTTACTGAAGGGTGACAACACGGATACTAGACCAAAATCTCTATCATGAAGTCCCTCCTTTTATATCGACTTAATCGCCGGGCCAATGGCGAGCGGGTCATTAGTTAGATAGCGCTATTTAGGTTTGACAAGCCTCACACCGTGCCGCAGAGGACGGGCGTGAACTAATGGATCTGGGCACGTCAATGATGATAGACATTGACGCTAGGGCACCAACTTACTTCAGTCAGTGGTCGATATGGTAACGGGTCTAGTGGTTCACATGGGGAAGCCCCCACTGGTTATGGTTAGGGAAAGAAGGAATTGGTTAATCATATTTTCAACTATGGGGTAACCCCCACGGCAAGTAAGCCAGCTAAAGAAACACTATGTTTTTGAAACAACTTAAAACGAACACCCAACTATGAACTCGCTTAACATTGATGTTGATTCGTTGTTACATGCCTTGCAGGCCTTTAGGTGCAAATTGTTGGATCTTGCTGTCTGGGATGCTGGAGTGGTCATGGGTCAAGATACATGGAAACGCGAGACGAACTTATTGGCTTTCACACACTTGGTTTATGAATTTCTTAATTAATGTATTATGCTTCCGCTGAACGTTAAGTAATGTTTTGTAACACTTCTATCAATAATAAATAAAAGTTTTATTTGGAATAATTGTTATGAGTTCAACATGATTGGTGGCTTGGATCCTGGTACGTTACACGCCTAACAGGGACATTCCCTAGGTGGTATTTTGGGGGTGTGACAGATTGGTATCAGAGCCATTGGTTATAGTGAACTTGGTTTTAAAAAGGGGAAAAACGTTTTTATAAAACCAGTCTATAATCGAACAGTTCTGAAAACGTGAATACGACCATGACACTCAGCTCCAGATTGCAAGGTTCGTCTTTCTTACTTGTTGCATACAATACGTGACTAGTACACATTTCTTTATGACGAAACATGTGAACACACACTCGTCACTATAGCGTGATGGCATGGATTGCTTGTTTACCATATGATGCGTTGATAGTATGCCATAGTCCTTAGACTTTTGTGAACTTATTACTTTGACAACCTCTGTTCGACATCTAATTTTGAGGAACCATTTGACATGAGTTAGGAGGAACTGAGATGAGCATGAAAATCGCAATATTATTGTGGGTGCACACATAATAATAATGTGGGGTGCATGTGAGTCCCAGTGAGGCTTAACAAGTGGAAAAAGGGGTTCCGTTCCGTTATTTGATCGATGTGAAACATAACAAACCTATAGGGGTCATAGCAGTGATTGTCCCCTACTCGAACGTAAACTTTTCATTCATCTCTGGATCCTTTCGAATCTCGATGCTATCGAGTATTACCTGAACACCCGTTTGAACGCCTAGTGAACTGTGTAGAATGTTAGGTGCTTGCATGAACGTCCCTGAGTTGGTTTATACTTTTCTTACTCCTCTTCGTTAGCTAGAACTCATGTATTGACGTCTTAGATCCCGAAGTGTGATCACTTCTGCAACACTCTCGTGACATACCGCGTATTACTCAATCGACTTGCTAGATCGATGGACCAAAGGGTGAGCGTAGTATTTTACCGACCTCGGTATTTGGACAACCCTGATCACCGGCAACGAACACCAGCAAAGTGACTGCAATCGAATCTCCAACCCTAGCCAGCGACTCATGGGAGTCAACTCCTACGAATCAATCGGGACATAAGCGATGACAAACGACTATAGAGTGGAATGTGTAACTTCCCACGCAGTGAGTAGTGCCTTAGTACGTGACACGGAACGTAAAAGATGTACCCTGTTGGTGAAATGCCACAGGACCCCGTTACAAGCAGCGACATTAAGGGCAACAATCACGGCGACATTGAGGTGCTCGTAATCGTAGCCTACAGTATGAGAACTTAGGTGCCTACGACATGGATTGGTCGTTGTTAAATCAAGACGACACACAACCAAGGGAACGATAACAGTATTGGGAAATCCACGTGATCCTAACAACACTGGTAGTGGTGCTTGTGGAAGGGCATTCAGGATTGGCGTGGGCGACGCCAGGATTGTAATAACACGGTGGCATACACGTTCTTGTGTAGGTCCCCTTGATGTATGGATCTTTAAAAGAATTGTCAATCTAATCAAGAGTGCGGAATCCTCTTGATCAGAATATCACAGAATGAGTAGAAGAACAGAAACAGAAATCACTTTCAAACCGGGTTTTCTATTGATTATCAAACCAAAGTATTACAATCAATCAAAACCCTAACCACACAAAATTTCGTCCAAGACTATGTCTCTCACGAAATTGCTCTCTCTCACAAACTGTTTTTGGCTGATCAACCTAAACCCTAAAGCCTAACCTTGTTTATATAACACAAGGTTTGCTACTTGGGCTAGAGTTTCCTACATGGGCAAAGCCCAATTCGTCCCCTAGACCCAATATGGGTTTTGTTTAGCCCAAACTCTATTATTCCACTAATACAAAGCTAAACCCGCTAACTGTTTATCGTTTAACTAATTACAAAATATCCAAAGACCAAATCTAAGTTGTTGTCACAGAATATGCACCAACAAACTCCCCCTTGACAATAGCTTCATAAAATAACTTTGTCTTCAGTCTTTTTGCAATCTTCATGTAGTCTTGCACTGTTTTTGGTCTTTGGATAGCTTCAGCTTCAATAGCTTCTGTCAGCAACAGACTCCCCCTAAGCTGATGCATCCAATCACCAAATCTTCAAAACTTTAGCGTTTGAGTATACCCCAGTTCAGCATTTGTAAGCAATCTTCAAACTCTTCATCTTTGTCTGCATTGTAGAAAGGAGGTTCTACCATGCATCCAATCAAACTCTCATCTTCACAGCAACTTCTCAGCAACATACTGCTTCAATCTGTATACTATAAAACAAACATCTCGAGAAACCATAAGAATTTTTCAACATAGTTAAATAAATTATTATTTTTCAAGAGACAGTTAAACTGTATCACAGATTAAGCATTTTCAATTTATCACCAACACGCAAAAATTTTTTTTAATCACACACCATATAACCCGCATGATTTAAAATTTTCAACTCACTTTCCAACACCGTCTCCCCCTATCAGTAACAATTCCTCCAAGAATAACAGTTTTTCGTACGATAAGAATTTTAAACAGAAAAAGACACTATTTTTGGATTTTTATATTTTTCTGAAAGCAAGTAAATAACAAAAGCAATAAACACTCTGTTTTTGTGAGAATCACTGGTAAGAAGATCATATCAACAAAATTAAACTGTTTCACACTATTAGATAATTCTTTATTTAATTTTTCGTGAAAAGCAGTACAAGACGATTACCAGTATGTTTGTCCACTTAAACAAAATGCATGAACATTTCAAGTACCATTACCGTATGATACGTTAAGGTAATTTTATTTCTGATATATTAGTGTGTCCCACTTCAGGATATACCCCCGCGATCAAGGTATGCACAAAGATTCATCGTAGTAGGTGAGTATACTGAATTCATCCGTTTTATTTTTCAACGTTTAGATAATTGGTGAACAGGTCAGTACTTCCGTACAGCAAAGAGACCAAAATATATAACGAGGGCTAAGACAAATACCATTTTTGGTACGAATTATGCATTTTGCACATTTGAATAACTCTCTTTGAGAGCTTCTTCATTATTGGTTTTGGCATTTTTAGCTCTTTTAAGATATCCTGGGTGTGTCTAGGTCAGCATATATCTGGATGCAGCAGAAGGACACCCCTGATATCCCCGAATGAAATAACAGTATAAAGACCCAAAACTTCAGATTTTGGCAATCTATCAACGCAAGATTTAAGGTCATTAAACCATACACCACTGATGTGTTCCCCACTCATACACAGTTCATTTAGGTTTATATCACATTGGTAAGTTGATTATTTCATGCTTTTGCCTACTGGTACATCATATAATGAAGCTGCTATCACACTTAAGCAATTTAATTCATTTTTAGTGTGACAGTCAAACTTGCTGATGTACTATCATTTCTCCTTTTTCACACAGTGATAACTCATTTTTGATTTTCTATTTTTTTTTATGTTTTTGATTTTTCAATGTTTTTGTATTTTGGATTTTTAAGAAAAGCAGTAAACTATTTATAAAATTCTTATGAAAAACCAGTTATTCAGGATTCCTCATCCCGTTGAGTTCGACTAAATGTTCAAAGCGAGCCCTGCCAAAAGCTTTAGTATAAAGATCTGCCAGGTTATCTTCTGTGTCAACTCAGCACTTTGAACTTCAATTTAAATTATTTAATATATATATCAACAATCTCACATCCCCCGTCATGTGCCTAGAGCAGCCACTATCAACATAAGTTGATAATCCTCCTTAGCAGCTCCTGCACACACCAACTAAGAAATTAGTTAGATTGGGGGACCCAAGCCTTAATGGTCTTGGGTCGTCCAAATTCACCAACTACTTGAACATCCATCCAATACCCATTACTCCTAACTGGAGTCTTGGATCTCAGACCTGTTGTTGGAAATTGATTTTGATACCAATTATGATTCCAAGAAGCTTTATTGTTGTAATTTCTAAAGCCATTGTTATAAAAAGTTCGACCACCATTATTTTGGTATCGATTTTGATATTGACCTTGACTTCTGAAATTATTAGAATTATAATTGTTCATTCTTGGTGAACTGCTTCTAGGTCTCTCATATCTGCCTGGTGGAGATCTAGGCTGAAATCTTGGTTGATTTCTATGAAAACGTGGAACTTGTGGAGTTCCTGTTCCAGCCTTATCTACACCAACAGCAACATTCTCTGGTTGCTTAGGAGCAGATTTCTTTGGAGAGTTAGACTCCTTCTCCTGTTTATCACCACTATTCTCTGGTGACTTCTCTCTCTTCCTCTCACTCACTTGTGCTTCACTCTTTTTGTTAGGACAGCAGCTAGCTACATGTCCCTTTGTGTGACACTTGAAGCACGATCTCCTTTTCAAAGACTTCTTAGCTGGAGTCTCTGAGGTAGATCCCTTATCAGATGGTGATGATCCCTTGGATGAACCTTGTTTAGTTTGCTTGGATTCAGATTTTTCTTTGTTTTTATTTTTAGCAAACTCTACATTTGATTCATTTTCAATAACAGTTGTTTCATTTTTCATATCATTACCTTGAACAAAATTAATCTTTTTAACAAAAGCTTGATTTTTATTCTTAGGCGGTGAATTTTTCCTTTTCAAAGGTTCCCTGTTATTGTTCTTTTTAGTATCATCACTCTCAGATCCATCACCTTGACTTGATGTGGATGCGAAACTACTTGGTGCAGATGCCATAAAGTCTGCTAGCTCATCTTCACTAGGCAGGAATGAATAGTCATGACTAAGAGGAGGTGGAACTTCATTAAAGCCCTGGAAGCCCACAGTGGTCTTGTCATTACTCTTCTTTAACCCACCCATCATGTGTTTCATTACAAAAGACGAATCTCTGAATTGACCTATTTTCTTTTCAAGTTCAACAATTTTGAGTTGTGCGTCTGACAACTCTTTGCATTTTTCAGAAATCTCTTTTGTTTTCTCAGCCATCATGTCATGAGCTAAATCTATTACTTGAAGTTTTTCATTTAATTTGCATGTTAAAGCTTCAATTTCAGCTTCACAACCTTTTATCTTCTTCAAGTATGACGATTCATTTCTTTTAGCAAAAAAGTTTGACTCTTTAATGTTAGACATCTCGCTTATCAAACTTTGGTTTTGTGTTGACAACCTGTCAACCTCACCCTGTAGTTCATGACATCTCAAACATACAGAATTAGATTGTACCTTTTTCTCATGAACTTCTGAGGTTTCATCAGCAACAACCTGTTCAGCTTCACTCTCTTTCTCTACTTCAGCATCCACTTTTGCTTCAGCATTCTCCACTTGAGTTTTAGCATTCTCCACTTGAGCTTCAGCATCATTCACAGTAGTTTCAGCCTCATCAACTTGCACTATCTCTGCCATGAATGCCTGAGTGGCACTCTCATTATTTTCCAGATGAACACTACAATCATTTGAACCTTCTCGTACTGTAGAGATCGCAGCTTTATTCCTTTTAACATCTTCATTTCCTTGATACCTCTTTTCTAATGCATCCCACATATCCTTTGAATTTGTGTACTTCTTGAAGGTATGCTTGATGCTATCAGGTAAGGATATCTTTATTGCAGCCAAGGCTCTCTTTTCAGCCTCATACATCTTTTTATCATCCTCTTGCATGTTCATATAGTCTGTTCTACGTGGTCTGCCCTCATAATTGTGTGTTGGGTTTGTGTACCCATCTTCAATACAGATCCACATGTGTGCATCCTGAGATTCGATGAATGATTTGAAGATGGCCTTCCATGTAAGATAATTCTCCACCTTCATCATCTTAGGTGCATTCAAATTCGTAATGTTCGACATTTTAACGCAACAGACTGGTAAAACTGTACAAAATATCTCCGAAAACAGTGGTTACCAAATTACACCTTTAGAATCGTCTCGAAAAGACAAATCCAGTGATATATAATGTCGAAAACCGAATTTGGGATTTTCCAGAGAAACGGTTTCGGCAGATGAGCTACGGATCACTTTCTATTTTCAAAAACGTTAAATCCTCTATACGTATCTAAATAAATACTCCACCTTTTAATTTTGCTGGTAAACCAAGTTAATTTCGCTGTGTCACGCTAATTATGCTGGCAAACCAAGTTAAATATGCTGATAGAGTAGTTATAATTATGCTGGTAGAGGAATTATAATTATGTTGGTTTTTAAATTCGCTGGAATAAATATGCTAGCTGCTCAAATTCGCTGGTTAATTGTGCTACCTTAATTTCGCTGGTTAATTATGCTAGCTGATCAAATTCGCTGGTAAATAATTTCGCTAGCACGACGTCTAGTAACTTCGCCGATTACCGTAATAATGTCATTGAGGACAATTATAACGGTTACCAAAGTCGGCTTTGGATTTAATTTCGCCGGTCACCGAAGTTAAATTCGCTGGATCAAATAATTCCTCTGATTTGTCAGCGGAATTGTTAATTATGCCAGGAAATTTTGGAAACTCAATCTGATCGAATTATCAAAGATTTCTAGATCCTTTTAACAGATTCCTGCAAAATTTAACAACCAAATCAGCAAACTTTGACAAAAATTTTGATGAACATAACGAAGAACACGAAGAACAAATCTTCGAATCTTCAAATTTTTCAGCCAAAATTCTTCAAAAATCAACCAAACCTGCAACCAAAAACACTTAAACAGCCAAATTAAATACACAAACAGATCAAACAACCCTAAAAATTTCGAAAATCAGACTCTAAAATTTCGAAACCCTAGGTCTTAAAAACTTAAAATTTTTGAAAATTTCCAAAACAACCCGAAAATCAACCCTTTTCTGCAGCAAGAATTCTGAACCGAGCCTTCAAGAGCCTAATGCTCTGATACCAATTGTAGGTCCCCTTGATGTATGGATCTTTAATAGAATTGTCAATCTAATCAAGAGTGCGGAATCCTCTTGATCAGAATATCACTGAATGAGTAGAAGAACAGAAACAGAAATCACTTTCAAATCGGGTTTTCTATTGATTATCAAACCAAAGTATTACAATCAATCAAAACCCTAACCAGACAAAATTTCATCCAAGACTATGTCTCTCACAAAATTGCTCTCTCTCACAAACTGTTTTTGGCTGATCAACCTAAACCCTAAATCCTAACCTTGTTTATATAACACAAGGTTTGCTACTTGGGCTAGAGTTTCCTACATGGGCAAAGCCCAATTCGTCCCCCTAGACCCAATATGGGTTTTGTTTAGCCCAAACTCTATTATTCCACTAATACAAAGCTAAACCCGCTAACTGTTTATCGTTTAACTAATTACAAAATATCCAAAGACCAAATCTAAGCTGTTGTCACAGAATATGCACCAACATCTTGGTAACGAATCACTTCGTCTCTGTTCTCTATAACCCTGATGCTTCTTGAAACCCAACCTGTTGTGGAATCAGCTGAAGGCAAGACAATGGAAACCTCATATGATCGTTGGGATGCAAATTCGACCTTGTGGGACTAGTGTTCAACATCGGCCTTCCTTCTACTACCCCTGATGGTTACAATGCAGTAATTAGTGTGGACTGGTTATTCATAAATCGCGCAGACATCCCTTGTGAGGAGAAAGTTTTGTGTGGAGAATCGTTATTTGTTCTAAAGCAACAGAGTGGTGCAAAGGTTAGCGCCATTTCAACTGTGAAGGCCCAGAAGTGTCTGCGGAGGGATCACCCCGCTATGTTAGCAACCGTTACTGATGTTGAGGTTAAAGAAAAGAGGATCGAGGATCTACCAATTGTTCGTGATTCCTCTCAGTGTGCTACCTGAGGAGCTTTCAGACTTACTTTCACCACTGTTAGGCAGAACCTCAGTTTGATCTCACGATAGGGGCAGCCCTGATTACTTGTGCTACATACCGTCTTGCACCAGGAGGGTTGCAGGGACTATCTACAGGAACTGTTGGACAGGAGTTTTATTGGACATAGTTTTGTTCGCTTTGGGGAGCCCCAGCTATATTCGGGAAGATAAAGCCTGTACTGATTATCCAGAACTCAGCAAGGTGACAATCAAGAACTGTTTTCCTCGACCATGTATTGATGGAAGACCAAGAGGAGAATGTTCCTGAAACGGCATATCGAACGCAGTACGGCCATTGCGACTTTGTACACCATGACCATTGAGTTAATCAACACACCAGCAGCTTTATGGACCACATGAATCGACCTTATTTATGGATGACGTTCTGGATCATTTCCAAGAGGAAGGAACATCATGGTCAGCATTTGTATCTTATTTTAGAACTCCTGAGGGAGGAGCCACTCCCCGCGAAGTCTTGTTAAAGGTAACTTCTGGATTCGAGAGATACTTTTTGGTCATATGATCAACGAAGTGGGAATACACGTGGATCTCGCTAAGGATCCATTTTGTTTGATATTGTTCGGCACCAAAGATCCCTTCGAGAATGCAGCAATTTCTTCGTCACACTAGACTCTATCGCCGATTCACCACAGGATTTTCAAAGATTGCGCAGCTTAAATCTCTTTAGCACAGTAGGGTGCTGTGTTCGGGAAAGACAAAACAGGAGGACGTCTTTTCAGCTTTCGAATTCCAACTCTACAATGTTTACACATCGACGCAACACAAGAGAGTGATGATTTACGTAATAGAGTTACCAGAGGAACTGCACGACACAACCGGCGGTGGAGACCGTGGTCTTTGGATTTACTTGGATGCATTTCTTGGATGGTACCGAATGCGTTACTTAGACCGATCACAAGGGCCTTCCGTGAATCGATGTTCGAAAGTGCTAAAGCATGCATTGACATCGTTGGATGGAACTACTGAATGAGTACGACTGTGAACCCTAAACATACACGAGCTCTGCAGCTCGCTATCGACTCTAACATACCTGATCAGACTCGCTCTGTTCAAACTTGTAACACCCCGTGTTTTCATAAGTCAAAGTCAAGGTCAAGGTCAAAGTCAACGACCGATTAGGCGAATTTGGCTTACAGTAATTTCTTTATTTTAATTGTATTATGTGGAGTAAGTGTTGCTAATTACAAGTAATCGACGTGTTATTCAATCGACTTACGACTGTGAACTATAGGAAGTAACAATGCGATAAAGTTAACTAATCGATAATCAAACTATGCTAATCAATCGACATCGAATTGAATCGAAACCCGAATTACGCATTTGAGATATTGTTTTACGTGTGTGTGTGCCTTATGTGTTACTTGTGCATGTTTAATTATATGTGTTGTGGGAATCAATCGAACTCAATCGAAACTCGAAATCGAACTCGAATCACAAACGAACGATGATAATTAGTGGTGAAGAGGTAACGCGAGATATGAATTAGCTGGGACTGAAAGTAATTTGACTAGGAAACCCTATCGTGACGAACCGCTCGCAATCGAAATCGAAACGCTAAAAATCGTCGCGTCAAACACTCAACTCAGGTGCCATCCGATCGGATAGCCATCCGATCGGATAGCCACCTTTGCCCCAGGTCAGGCGCCATCCGACTAAGATGTCATCTGACCGGATAGTCATCCGGGCGGTGTGTCACCCGATCGGATAAGCCTTTCCTCTTTTGGAATCCTATAAATACCCATGTCACTTTCCAAACTTTCTACTTTTGGAAACCTTGTCCGAACAGCACGCTCTCCCCACCTTTTCTTCGATTTCTCCCAATCCAGGTAAGATCTCGTCCTAAATCTTGTACTTTCTTGATCTACACGCACTCCTACACCTTTCCATCTTTTAAATCTTAACTTTTAACCGTGAAATCACTAGATTTCGGGTGTTCAAGGATGACGTCATCATGTGTTCTTGAAGAACTTCATGTTTTGACTTCAATCCACCAAGAGCAACTGAGGACTAACCGATTTCCACGCAAACACACAAAGATCTTGTAAAGATCTCAACATAAGAGTGGTGAAAAAGGATTGAAAGATGGTTTCTAACTTTCTTTCAACTCTTTTACACTCAATACACTCAAAACCGATAGAATCGGGCTCTGTTCTAGTCTCCTACTCATCCTTAGTGTTGTACTAGTCCAAGACCTGGATTCTACTCACGAGACCGCCGATTTCGGGTTAAACAAGAACAACCGTCTCGAGCCGGTAACTGGCCGAACTAGGGTGATTCCTGGTCGGTTTGGTCAATTGGGTCGAGGTAGGGTACCGTTGGTTAACACGTTATCAACACGTCTCGATAAAACGACATACAAACGAAATGGCCAAGTATGAGACGAACGGGACAGCCGGAGCAGAATGCTATCCGATCGGATTGTCATCCGAACGGGTTGTCACCCGAACGGATTACACCTTGGGTCCCACACTTAAGCAACCTTATCTAAAGTTTGAGTATTGAACGAATTGCTATCCGATCGGACGACTATCTGATTGGATTACTCTTCGGATCATGAGATACTAAGACTTTAAAGACTTAAACAATTTTCATCATGTTCATTAACAGGGTTGCCACCCGATCGGATGAACATCCGATCGAGTGACTCTTCTGCTGAGAATTTGTTCTCACTAAGTAACCTCATCGCTAAGTCGCCGTCCGACCGGACTACTGTCCGACCGGATGACCATCCGCACGACCGACCACACGAACGGCCGACTTGAAAGATAGAGATACTTCGATGTTTTCAAAATGATACAACGAAAACTTCAAAAGTCAAACCATCATACACAAACACATCTTTCTTATAGGAAGAAACAATCCACTCGAATAGTCATCCGACCAGACAAGCTGTCCGACCGGATGACCATCCGAACGGATTGTTATCCGCACGGATTGATGTCCGATCAGATTACCATCTGATCGAACTACTATCCGACCCACTCACACCTTGTATCATTTTACGCGTCACTTATCGTTATGCTATCAAATCTATCCAGGCTAATCTTACTCGCTAAGTGCTCCCTTCAATCCATCAACCGCTGTGAGTATACACGATCCCTTTTTGCTTTAAGCACTTTTGGGTGTTACATACGTTACAACTATTCAAATCACATCGAACACACTACTCAATACTATTTGAACGCTAACCGTTAATGCATGTTATACGTGGCTTATGAATGCTTGTTTGTTATGTTTACACATGGAATGTTGTCTACCTGCCTTAGCAACGATAGTACTATAGTTTGGACTCAGCACCCGTTCACACGGGGGTTGTTAAGGACAATTACTTGCATGGATTACGGTGGTAATCATGTATTGCGAATTTCCTCGGGCAGTCAACCCACAATCATTGGTATCGATGGATCTATGTCGATAACTAACGTGCTTCATTTCTCTATGTGTACGTGCTGGTTATGCGTAAACAAAATTCGAACTCTATATGCTATTATCAAACTTGTATGCTCACCTTTACATTATATGTATTGACTTTATTTTAACGTATGTGACAGGTGCTTAGGATGCACACATGTTAGGAAGTCGAAGCTAGAATAAGGCTCTGGAGGCCAACAAATAGTTGTATGTACTTATTGAGTCTAGGGTCTCCAGAAGCAGATAAACAATTGCTATATATTTAAATCTGAGTTGTCGGAACAGAATTATTTGTCGAGATTTTGTCTGTAATAATTTGTGATCTGTTTGAGACATGGTATGGGACATGTTATTATAAATTGAAAAGTAATGATAATTGTTATGGAAACTTCTGGACAATCTGTTTCGCTCAGTGCCATGCCCCGATGATTCCGCCATCGGTTGGGGTGTGACAGATTGGTATCAGAGCCATAACTATAGGGAATTAGGCAAGACTCGACCTAGTCCGGGTCGATGTCTTAGAAACCTAGTCTATAGTTAGGAACCAACAGGCTGACTTGTGCATATCCGGTAGGGATTATGTACGAGCTTATTCCTCGCTATTCTCGCTTATGTTACACTATCACTGCACTCGAATTTTCGATTATAAATGGGCAATAAAGTCGAGATTAGGTGTGAAAACCGCAAACTCTCGACTAAAATTGCTTGATCAACCCGCATTTTATTTACAAACGGGGAGAATTATACCAAATCAGGAGTGAAATCCATATTTTGATGAATAATCTCCTCTATTTTATCAAAAACAGGGACGAAGTTGTTAAGCCAGAGGTGAAACCCTAACCTTGACAACTTGTTCCGCACATTTTACAAACTCTCACCAAAGTCTCGACGGACTCCAACGACCTGAAGTCACGATATGACTAACGGGATGTATGCCAAAAGCCCAAGAATCGAGCCAAAAGCACAGTCCTGAAGGTCAAACATGAACGACAAGTCCTTGTGAATAGTTGAACCACTTTGGGTAGTCGAAGTCTACTAGCCGCAGACAATCTATCCCTAGATTTTTACATGTTTAGATTCTGAACCGCAACTGCTGACTTTGAAAATTCGTCGATTTTATATGTTTATATGTGTGTTTACCTGTTTATGTGTTTAAATTTTGGGGATTTACTCGATTTTGCTTTCACTTCGATCGACACTTACAACTCGCACTGCTCTTCTATCTCAAAACGTTAACAAATCGCTGAATTATGGACGACCATGTGCTGCGATATACGCTTATACTACGTTATTCGATCGCAGACTTTGAATAATAGGTTTCTGTTTTCTGACTGCCTCTAGTGATTAAATGCATATGTGTTTCTGTGCCCCACGTGCTTATGTGTTTATGTGATTTTGTACCCTACGTGCTTATGTGATTACGTACCTCTGTGCTCTACATGTTTATGTGTTATGTGCTTATGTGATTACATGAATATGCGTGTTCCTGAGCTTTAGTAAGTAGTAGACGTGTGAGGTGAGATTCGAATACATGTGTTGAGTCCTGTGACGATGTCTGTTGCAGACAATGTCGTCTGGATCCCGTCATCCCTTACTTTCTCGGCAAGAAAAGAGAGACAAACGCCTTGCTGCAATCGTCGCAAAACAAGTGGCAAAGGCCGTAAGTGATGTCTACGAGAACGTCAGCAAGTCGTCTGAGGAATCGAGAATCGAAATCCCTAAAGATGCCGTCAAAGCTCACTTCAGCTTCAAGCAATTCAAGTCCTGTGGGCCAAAAGAATTCACTGGCGAGGGAGGTCCTACTGCATTATTTCACTGGTTTGACTCCATTGAGGTTACTCTGCGACATAGCGGTTGCCCTGATGACCTCCGTACTCTAAATGCTACCGACGTTTTCCAGTCCCGTGCTCTAGACTGGTGGACGGCCGAAAGAAACAAGCGAGGGAACGATGCAGCCTACGGTCTGTCGTGGGACGAGCTCAAGGAAGTTATGCTGGAAGAATTCTGCCCTCCTCACGAACGTCAAAAGCTAGAAGATGAATTTTGGCACATACAACAGAAGGAAGGTGACAATGCTGGTCTCACTGCTCGCTTCAAACAGCTCAGCATTATCTGTCCCGACCAAGTCAAGACTTCAGACATGGCGATCAAAAAGTACATCCGAGCCCTGCCTGACTGCGTTGCTGATTTCATGCAAGCGGCTAAGACTAAGACGATCGAGGAGACTTATCTGCTGGCCGCTGAAATCAATGACAAGCGGGTTAAGGCTGGTGTCTGGGATAAGACTTCAAAGCATCTGCATCAAGCTACCACCACCGCACCAACGGCTGAACCCACCACATCGAGCAACAAGAGGAAGAACAAGAGGAAGAACAGCTCCAGCAACAAGAACTGTGCGATCACTGCTGCACCAGTTCAAGCTGTACCAGCTCAACAGCGGCAAGTGGCGGCGCCTGTGGCAATTGCACCCCTTGCTAAGCATGCATACACTAGGCCACATCCGCTTTGCCCTACCTGTACCTACCACCACCCGACTGCCATAGCTTGCCGTTTCTGTGCTCATTGCAATATGTACAGCCACTTCACAACCAACTACCGTGCTCAACAAGCCCCTGCTCATCAAGCTCTACTCACTGCCCCTCAGGGTCAACAAGCTCCTCCGGCACCCGCGGTCAACGCCAGAGCCTGTTTCGCATGTGGCGACCCGAACCATTTCGCCAACATGTGCCCAAACAGGGCTGTGAAACAAGAGTCCCAGCAGCAGCAACAGCCTCAGCAACAGCAATACCAGCAGCAACAATAACAAGCAGCACGTGCCCGAACTTTCAACATCAACGTGCGCCAAGCCCAAGCCGACAACAACGTGGTTAATGGTACGTTCCTTGTGAATGGTATTTATGCATCATGTTTGTTTGATACTGGAGCCGATAATTGCTTTGTGTCGTTCGAATTCGAGAAGCTCCTTAGTCGTAAACGCTCCAAACTCTCTTCGACGTTCGATGTAGAAGTCGCCACTGGAAGAACTTTCGCCGTCAATTCTGTTCTTCGTGATTGTACTCTTGAGCTCAACAATCACATTTTCCCAATCGACCTCATTCCGATGCAACTCGGAAGTTTCGACATCATAGTAGGCATGGACTTTCTTCGCGAAAACCATGCTGAAGTTGTGTGCTTCGACAAGATGATTCGATTCTCGCTCCCGAATGGTGATTTATTATGTGTATACGGTGAAACTGCTTCGAAAGGGCTCAAACTCATGTCGTGTGTCCAAGCTAGCAAGTATCTCCGCAAGGAATACAGAGCTTTCTTGGCTAACATTGTAGTAGCGGAGAAGGAAAAGAAAGAGAAGAAGGAAGTGAAAGACGTTGACGTGATTGTCGTGGGTCACGCAAATTTAATCCCAATAACAACTATATAGATAGCGGTAAGTGGGTATCGAACGCAGGGAGTTTGTGGAATATGTGTTATCTCAATGTATGTCTAACTAACTAGATTAATCTAAATTGCAAGAAATGTAAATTTCAATGTTTGGGTTGATTGGTTTTAATTAACTAAATTAAACTAAATTAGATTACAAATCAAAGTTAAGTTTTGTAACAAGATAAGAGGATAGTGATCATCCCGAGTTTCAAGTTTTAAGTGACAACTAACGTTCATGTTCAACTGGAAAGAACCACATAGACATGGCTCATGTAAGATCAATTGTTTGTGATGAAAGGGAACTAAGTACTCGGATTCCTAGAACGCGAGGTTGTTACCCGATGACCAATCAACACATATCCAACCCTAATCCCTCCCATGATATCTCGATTGCCAACGGCACCAAGAACGTATGGTTTAGAACTATGATCAAACACACATTAACAATTTACAAACAATCAATCAAACACCATAATAAACTAACAACACATGCACAGTCTAATATTCCAGAAATTACAGAACAAGCATAATTGTCACAAATAAAACCTTACATCCGAGACGATCACCAAACAAACCTAGCCGCTCATAGTGTTATGAACCATCATCACAATCGAACCTTTGTTTATTGGAATCAAACACAAAGTCTTCATCTTTTGATCACTCAAGAACACAAAAGGAGAGCCAAGAATCGCCCCTCCACCCTTTTAAAACCGTCCCTTCATGATAACATTTGAAAAGACACAAATACAAATGTTTTTAATGAGGCAGTTACGATTTTCCGCAGACACCACCGTAATTTACGGCTCCACCGTAAATTACGGTGGACATGAAACATGTACGGTGCATAGAGACTGATTTACGGTAAGATTTAGGTGAAATTCAGGTCCACCGTAATTTACGGTGGAACCGTAAATTACGGTATCAACCTGAACTTTTCACTTTGTTCACATGATACTGTCAGCCCATGTCTCAAAGCTCATGTGCGGCCCAAGTCCAACTGAATATGCTTCTTCCCATGTGCCGCCCACTATTATGTGTGATGATGATGTCTCTGTGATCACGTGATGTTGATGATGACATGTATTGAGTTCCTCTCACAATTAATGCCTCCAAGTCAATGTTCACATCTATTCCCAAATATGGCCGTACGTGAGTTAAAGGCTGCCCCCATAAATCAATCATATGTGTTTCTTTTCCTTGGCTCATATATGCGGCCCAATCAAAAACTCCAAGTCAAGATGGCGGCCCAATGAAGAAAATCCACATGTGTTATGTTGCCCATGTGCCGTGAATGTGAGAATGTGATTTCATGTGCAGCCTTTGTTAGTGTCAGCCCACATGTGCCTCAAGCCCACTCACCTTTTTAATGTTGTTGCAATGATGATGATTCTTTTAATCCTCAAAAGCCAAAAGTGTTGTCTGCCCAAGATGTGATGATATATGATGATGAGTAATGTTGATACTATAAAAAAATAGTAATCCCCAACTAGAATCCACGTGAATGAATATGGCTTCCAAATCGTGGACCCACAAAAACCCAATATGGCTGCCAAAACAATGATGATATCGATGATTTGATATTGATTATTAATTTGTTGTTGACTATTGTTTGGCTCCTCCTACTTGTTTCATGACTGAGCGTTCTAAATGCACCGAATTCAACGATTTACCTGCAAAACACACGAACACTCGTAGTTACTAAGTTCAAGCAAATAACCAAGTAAAGCATGAAATTTTAATCTTTTTAAACCACTTAAGGGTTGTTCTACGGACCACCCGTCACATCCCCACACTTACCCGTTGCTTGTCCCAAGCAACCCATTCAAAAACTATTTCAAAATCACAAGCGATCAAAATGCAAACCAAGCTAAAATGTATCGTCATTTTACTAACTTCCAATCATACCACAAGACACACCCCTCACAAAAATCTCTCGGTTACAAGAATTATTAGCATAATGCTAAACCACTCAATGCGTGTGTGTGTGTGCGCGACAATAAGCTTGTATACAAATCAAGTTTCCTCCTAACAAATATCTAACATGCTTTAGAATCAAAGGGACTTGCGGGTTGTAACGGGGCTAGGTGTAAAGGTAGGAAAATGGTGGAATACATATGAAAGAGTTAATTGATTTGACCCGATTTTTATTTCTACCACTAAACAAAGCAACCATCAAATATATACACAAATTCTTCAACATTCTCAACTACTATTGCAACTAAATACTTTTTTTTTTTCATATTTTTCTCTTTCTCTTTTTTTTTTTTTTTTTTTCATCATTTTTTTTTTCATAACACATGAAACTCAACAATATATACAAGACATCACTACTACATACTAAATCTCCTAAACCGGGTCATCTCAAAAGGTAAAATTTTTGTAGGAAGTAGGCTCGGGTCACAATCGAATGGTCTAAGGCTCAACATGGCTTTCTAAGGACCAAACCCCCACCCCTCACAATACCAAGCTCATATATGTAACGTATGAGGTCCAACCCACCAATCCCGCACTCTCTCACATCTAGACGAGGCTTCCTAAAAGTCCCCCTATCATTTTCAAAAGCATGCTAATTCTAGGATTTAACAAGTATTCACACACAAGTTCTATTAACACAACAACACACACCGCCACTCAAACAATGAAATATCAATAACAATCATGTGTGGCTCAAATCCTCACCAAGAAAAGACTAGGAATGGGTGTCGGTGTGTCAAATGGCACAATATCAAGCTTTCAAATTTTTACACTTTTCGCTTGAATTTACAAAAATTTTAAAATTCTCAAAAATTCCCCCATCCCCACACTTGGGATACATTGTCCCAATGTATGGCTTTGAGGGCTTTGATCACTAAAATTCATTCAACATCAACAAAAGCTTTAAATCTCAAACCCCAAATTTCTTTTTTTTTTTTTTTTTTTTAATAAACAAAATCAAACTAATAAACTAACAATATTTCAAAGCTAAAGAACATGACAAGTCTAAGGAAAAAGTACATTGACCTGGTGAAGTTTGCCACAACAGATGTTGTAGATAATCCGACTTCCTATCATCACCTTCACACAACTCTCCGCACATCTTCCCCACACTTATCTAGAAACACCTTGGGTTGCCTCCCAAGCAGCGCTAAAGTTTAGGTCTTCAGCCCGACCGTACCTGGTATGTCTCAAGGTGGTCTCAATGCACATTTACCTTTTTCGTTGCTGATGTAAGCACGATGTTTGATTCTTCTATTGTGTGTGTGCTTTCTCACGTCCCATCTTTCTTTGCAAAATTCTTTAAATCCACATTTTCCTACCGAATTTCCAACAAATGCTCGGTAGTTTACTCTCCACTTCACTACTTCATTTTTTATGCCCAACAAATCTAAACTCTCCCATAAACATAACTTATGAATGAAATCTCCCACATCATGAAGTGCCACCTTCCTAGTTTCTAAACATGCATCCTTAACACTCCTGGTTTCCATAACCACCACAGCCGGAGAATTGTAATCAACTTTGATTGGTTCATCAAGTAAAAGGCCCTCAACTTTGCTCTCCATAGGTGGTTCCTCCACAATAATTTCAATTGTATATTCCTCATTTGGCCCTAATAATTCAGTTTCAAGTTCGGGAGGACTCACAACCTTTTCTTCTACATCACCCATAGGTGTCATTTGTTCAATCTGCACATGTATCCAGTGTTGTTTTGCTTGACGTTTTTCCACCATCGACGTCCCTGGCCTCATCTCTTTCACCTCTTTTGGTAACAAATCATATTTCCATTCCAAAAGTTCTACTCGTTCTTCCATTGACAAATGAGGTTTTGTTAATTCTTTTTCAACATGAACCATGTGTCTCTTTCTCATCATCTCTCCAAGACTTTCAGATTTATGTGACTGATAGTGCAAAGTAGGTTGTTGAGTTACACATTCATAACCAGACTGATCAAATGTATACTGAGCATGATAATAATCTTGATCGTACATCTGAGGGCCTTCATATGAAAGTTGGGAATATTCATCATAATAATCCATGTTCGACTTGTAAGGTGAATCATAGTATGAATCATGTGGGTGAAACTCATCATATTGGAAATTCCGCTCGTCCATTCTCATCTGTTCTTCTCTACGCTTATGTTGGGCCTCCCCACAACATATACTCGGATGAAGTGGGCCTTTGCACAATCTACACGTAAATAAGCTGAAATTTGTGTAATGCCCTGTCATCCTGCACAACACAACTCAACTACCAAGTGTAAATCATGAACATAAAAGAAATCTTTTTGGTTTTTTTTTTTTAATTTTTTTTTTCAAACTAATACACAAGATAACACACGTTGCGCACTACTCCCCGGCAGCGGCGCCAAAATTTGACGTGATTGTCGTGGGTCACGCAAATTTAATCCCAATAACAACTATATAGATAGCGGTAAGTGGGTATCGAACACAGGGAGTTTGTGGAATATGTGTTATCTCAATGTATGTCTAACTAACTAGATTAATCTAAATTGCAAGAAATGTAAATTTCAATGTTTGGGTTGATTGGTTTTAATTAACTAAATTAAACTAAATTAGATTACAAATCAAAGTTAAGTTTTGTAACAAGATAAGAGGATAGTGATCATCCCGAGTTTCAAGTTTTAAGTGACAACTAACGTTCATGTTCAACTGGAAAGAACCACATAGACATGGCTCATGTAAGATCAATTGTTTGTGATGAAAGGGAACTAAGTACTCGGATTCCTAGAACGCGAGGTTGTTACCCGATGACCAATCAACACATATCCAACCCTAATCCCTCCCATGATATCTCGATTGCCAATGGCACCAAGAACGTATGGTTTAGAACTATGATCAAACACACATTAACAATTTACAAACAATCAATCAAACACCATAATAAACTAACAACACATGCACAGTCTAATATTCCAGAAATTACAGAACAAGCATAATTGTCACAAATAAAACCTTACATCCGAGACGATCACCAAACAAACCTAGCCGCTCATAGTGTTATGAACCATCATCACAATCGAACCTTTGTTTATTGGAATCAAACACAAAGTCTTCATCTTTTGATCACTCAAGAACACAAAAGGAGAGCCAAGAATCGCCCCTCCACCCTTTTAAAACCGTCCCTTCATGATAACATTTGAAAAGACACAAATACAAATGTTTTTAATGAGGCAGTTACGATTTTCCGCAGACACCACCGTAATTTACGGCTCCACCGTAAATTACGGTGGACATGAAACATGTACGGTGCATAGAGACTGATTTACGGTAAGATTTAGGTGAAATTCAGGTCCACCGTAATTTACGGTGGAACCGTAAATTACGGTATCAACCTGAACTTTTCACTTTGTTCACATGATACTGTCAGCCCATGTCTCAAAGCTCATGTGCGGCCCAAGTCCAACTGAATATGCTTCTTCCCATGTGCCGCCCACTATTATGTGTGATGATGATGTCTCTGTGATCACGTGATGTTGATGATGATATGTATTGAGTTCCTCTCACAATTAATGCCTCCAAGTCAATGTTCACATCTATTCCCAAATATGGCCGTACGTGAGTTAAAGGCTGCCCCCATAAATCAATCATATGTGTTTCTTTTCCTTGGCTCATATATGCGGCCCAATCAAAAACTCCAAGTCAAGATGGCGGCCCAATGAAGAAAATCCACATGTGTTATGTTGCCCATGTGCCGTGAATGTGAGAATGTGATTTCATGTGCAGCCTTTGTTAGTGTCAGCCCACATGTGCCTCAAGCCCACTCACCTTTTTAATGTTGTTGCAATGATGATGATTCTTTTAATCCTCAAAAGCCAAAAGTGTTGTCTGCCCAAGATGTGATGATATATGATGATGAGTAATGTTGATACTATAAAAAAATAGTAATCCCCAACTAGAATCCACGTGAATGAATATGGCTTCCAAATCGTGGACCCACAAAAACCCAATATGGCTGCCAAAACAATGATGATATCGATGATTTGATATTGATTATTAATTTGTTGTTGACTATTGTTTGGCTCCTCCTACTTGTTTCATGACTGAGCGTTCTAAATGCACCGAATTCAACGATTTACCTGCAAAACACACGAACACTCGTAGTTACTAAGTTCAAGCAAATAACCAAGTAAAGCATGGAATTTTAATCTTTTTAAACCACTTAAGGGTTGTTCTACGGACCACCCGTCAGACGTTCCTGTGGTTCGTGAATTTCCTAATGTTTTCCCTGACGATCTTCCCGGTTTACCTCCAAGTCGTGATATCGACTTTCGTATTGACCTCATTCCTGGAGCTAATCCTGTTGCCAAAGCTCCTTATCGACTCGCACTGTCCGAAATGCGTGAACTCTCAAACCAACTCCAGGAATTACTTGAGAAAGGCTTCATTCGCCCGAGCACCTCTCCATGGGGCGCGCCAGTCCTTTTCGTCAAAAAGAAGGATGGGACGTTCAGGATGTGCATCGACTACCGGGAACTGAATAAGTTAACTATCAAGAACCGTTATCCCCTACCCCGCATTGACGATTTGTTCGACCAGCTGCAAGGTGCTACGTGTTTTTCGAAGATCGATCTACGTTCAGGCTACCACCAACTGCTCATACAAGAGGAGGATATACCCAAAACCGCGTTTCGCACCCGTTACGGCCATTACGAATTCATTGTTATGCCTTTTGGTCTAACCAACGGACCCGCGGTCTTCATGGATCTTATGAATCGCGTTTGTAAACCATATCTCGACCGTTTCGTCATCGTATTCATCGACGATGTCTTGATCTATTCCAAGTTGAAATCCGAACACGCGCAACATTTACGTTTGGTTCTCGAGTTGCTCCAGGGGAATCGAATCTATGCCAAGTTCTCCAAGTGCGAATTTTGGATGGGGGAAGTTCAGTTTCTGGGTCACATTGTCAATAGTCAGGGTATTCATGTCGATCCTGCGAAGATTGAAGCCGTCAAAAGTTGGATTACACCCAAGAACCCTTCGGAAATCCGTTCTTTCCTCGGATTGGCGGGCTATTATCGACGATTTATCGAAGGATTCTCGAAGATTGCCGTACCACTTACCGCACTCACGCATAAAGATCAGCCTTTTGTTTGGGGAACTAAGCAAGAAACTGCCTTTCAAACCCTCAAGTATAAGCTTTGCAATGCTCATGTTCTCACTCTACCCGACAGAAACGACGATTTCATTGTCTACTGTGATGCTTCCAACATTGGTCTCGGTTGTGTCCTCATGCAACGGAACAAGGTTATAGCGTACGCGTCTCGTCAGCTCAAAATCCACGAGAAGAACTATACAACCCATGACCTCGAGCTAGGCGCGGTTGTTTTTGCATTAAAGATTTGGCGACACTACCTGTACGGTACCAAGTGTACGATCTTCACCGATCATAGGAGCCTACAACATATCTTTAATTAGAAGGAACTTAATATGCATCAATGCCGATGGGTAGAACTTCTCAACGATTACGACTGTGAGATCCGTTATCACCCAGGCAAAGCAAATGTTGTTGCCGACGCACTCAGCAGACGGAGTTATCTGCTTAGCACTCGTAATGTTCAAGCCCAACACGATCTCGAAGCTCTCATTCATGAAGCTCAGCATGCGTGTTTTAATGAACGCACGCTAAAGAGGGAACGAATCTACCACGATGGATCCCAACTAGTGAGCAAATCCAATGGGATATTCCACTTCCTGGACCGAATTTGGATCCCTAAACGAAACGATTTGTGACAGATTCTGATGGACGAAGCCCACAAATCTTGGTATTCCATTCATCCGGGTGCCGACAAAATGTACCAGGATCTTCGCACAAATACTGGTGGCCTGGCATGAAAAGGGATATTGCTCTTTACGTCGGAAAATGCTTAACTTGTGCAAGGGTCAAGGCTGAACATCAACGACCCTCTGGCTTACTCGAACAACCACCAATTCCTATGTGGAAGTGGGAAAGTATAGCTATGGATTTCATAATGAAGCTTCCGCACACGTCATCAGGTCACGACAGCATATGGGTTGTTGTTGACCGTTTGACCAAATCAGCTCACTTCCTGCCGATACGAGAAGACTACAAGGTAGAACGATTAGCCCGAATCTACACCGACGAGATCATTTGTAATCATGGGACGCCTCATGACATCATCTCTGATCGTGATGCTCGGTTTACCTCGCGACTGTGGGAAACGTTTCAGAAGGCTCTTGGTACATCTCTTAATCTAAGTACCCCCTTCCACCCTCAAACCGACGGTCAGACTGAAAGAACGATTCGTACTCTTGAAGACATGCTCCGTTCGTGTGTCATAGACTTCGGTGGTAATTGGGATAAATACCTGCCGTTTGTCGAATTCTCGTACAACAACAGTTATCATTCCAGCATACAGATGGCACCATTCGAGGCTCTATACGGGAGGAAATGTCGATCGCCTATTGTGTGACACGAGATCGGTCACTCGCAACTAACCGGTCCCGAGCTACTGCAAGAGACGACAGACAAAATTTTCCAAATCCGGGACAATCTAGTGAAAGCTCGGAACCGACAGAAAAGTTACGCCGATAGACGACGCAAGCCCCTTGAATTTGACGTTGGCGATTACGTACTCCTAAAGATTTCACCTTGGAAGGGTGTGGTCAGATTCGGCAAGAAAGGGAAACTAGCGCCTCGATACGTTGGACCTTTTAAGATTCTTGAAAGGATCAAGAAAGTCGCCTACAGACTCGAACTACCAGAGGAACTGAGTAACGTCCACCCGACTTTTCACGTGTCAAACCTCCGAAAATGCCTGGCTGAGCATGATTTAATTATACCTCTTGGCGACCTCCAAATAAACGAGACATTGCACTTCGTGGAGAAGCCTGTCGAAATCATGGATCACCAAACCAAGCAGCTCCGATGCTCATGCATTCCTATTGTAAAAGTCCGATGGGAAGGCAAACGAGGCGCATAGTTCACTTGGGAACTCGAAAGCGACATGAAGGTGAAGTACCCGTAGCTGTTTGGAGAAAGTCTAGAGAAAGAAAGTGCCCCAAAGTGATTCACGGTGTGGTACGACTTACAGGTTAATTTCGGGACGAAATTCCCTCAACTAGGGGAGGCTGTAACACCCCGTGTTTTCATAAGTCAAAGTCAAGGTCAAGGTCAAAGTCAACGACCGATTAGGCGAATTTGGCTTACAGTAATTTCTTTATTTTGATTGTATTATGTGGAGTAAGTGTTGCTAATTACAAGTAATCGACGTGTTATTCAATCGACTTACGACTGTGAACTATAGGAAGCAACAATGCGATAAAGTTAACTAATCGATAATCAAACTATGCTAATCAATCGACATCGAATCGAATCGAAACCCGAATTACGCATTTGAGATATTGTTATACGTGTGTGTGTGCCTTATGTGTTACTTGTGCATGTTTAATTATATGTGTTGTGGGAATCAATCGAACTCAATCGAAACTCGAAATCGAACTCGAATCCCAAACGAACTATGATAATTAGTGGAGAAGAGGTAACGCGAGATATGAATTAGTTGGGACTGAAAGTAATTTGACTAGGAAACCCTATCGTGACGAACCGCTGACAATCGAAATCGAAACGCTAAAAATCGTCGCGTCAAACACTCAACTCAGGTGCCATCTGATCGGATAGCCACTTTGCCCCAGGTCAGGCGCCATCCGACCAAGATGTCATCCGACCGGATAGTCATCCGGGCGGTGTGTCACCCGATCGGATAAGCCTTTCCTCTTTTGGAATCCTATAAATACCCATGTCACTTTCCAAACTTTCTACTTTTGGAAACCTTGTCCGAACAGCACGCTCTCCCCACCTTTTCTTCGATTTCTCCCAATCCAGCTAAGATCTCGTCTTAAATCTTGTACTTTCTTGATCTACACGCACTCCTACACCTTTCCATCTTTTAAATCTTAACTTTTAACTGTGAAATCACTAGATTTCGGGTGTTCAAGGATAACGTCATCATGTGTTCTTGAAGAACTTCATGTTTTGACTTCAATCCACCAAGAGCAACCGAGGTCTAACCGATTTCCATGCAAACACACAAAGATCTTGTAAAGATCTCAACATATGAGTGGTGAAAAAGGATTGAAAGATGGTTTCTAACTTTCTTTCAACTCTTTTACACTCAATACACTCAAAACCGATAGAATCGGGCTCTGTTCTAGTCTCCTACTCATCCTTAGTGTTGTACTAATCCAAGACCTAGAGTCTACTCACGAGACCGCCGATTTCAGGTTAAACAAGAACAATCGTCTCGAGCCGGTAACTGGCCGAACTAGGGTGATTCCTGGTCGGTTTGGTCACTTGGGTCGAGGTAGGGTACCGTTGGTTAACACGTTATCAACACGTCTCGATAAAACGAAAAACAAACGAAATGACCAAGTGTGAGACGAACGGGACAGCCGGAGCGGAATGCTATCCGATTGGATTGTCATCCAAACGGATAGGTCATCCGAACGGGTTGTCACCCGAACGGATTACACCTTGGGTCCCACACTTAAGCAACCTTATCTAAAGTTTGAGTATTGAACGAATTGCTATCCGATCGGACGACTATCTGATTGGATTACTCTTCAGATCATGAGATACTAAGACTTTAAAGACTTAAACAATTTTCATCATGTTCATTAACAGGGTTGCCACCCGAGTGACTCTTCTGCTGAGAATTGGTTCTGACTAAGTAACCTCATCGCTAAGTCGCCATCCGACCGGACTACTGTCCGACCGGATGACCATCCGCACGACCGACCACACGAACGGCCGACTTGAAAGATAGAGATACTTCGATGTTTTCAAAATGCTACAACGAAAACTTCAAAAGTCAAACCATCATACACAAACACATCTTTCTTATAGGAAGAAACAGTCCACTCGAATAGTCATCCGACCAGACAAGCTGTCCGACCGGATGACCATCCGAACGGATTAATGTCCGATCGGATTACCATCCGATTGAACTACTATCCGACCCACTCACACCTTGTATCATTTTACGCGTCACTTATCGTTATGCTATCAAATCTATTCAGGCTAATCTTACTCGCTAAGTGCTCCCTTCAATCCATCAACCGCTGTGAGTATACTCGATCCCTTTTTGCTTTAAGCACTTTTGGGTGTTACATACGTTACAACTATTCAAATCACATCGAACACACTACTCAATACTATTTGAACGCTAACCGTTAATGCATGTTATACGTGGCTTATGAATGCTTGTTTGTTATGTTTACACACGGAATGCTGTCTACCTGCCTTAGCAACGATAGTACTATAGTTTGGACTCAGCACCCGTTCACACGGGGGTTGTTAAGGACAATTACTTGCATGGATTACGGTGGTAATCATGTATTGTGAACTGCCTTGGGCAGTCAACCCGCAGTCATTGGTATCGATGGATCTATGTCGATAACTAACATGCTTCATTTCTCTATGTGTACGTGCTGGTTATGCGTAAACAAAATTCGAACTCTATATGCTATTATCAAACTTGTATGCTCACCTTTACATTATATGTATTGACTTTATTTTAACGTATGTGACAGGTTCTTAGGATGCACACATGTTAGGAAGTCGAAGCTAGAATAAGGCTCTGGAGGCCAACAAATAGTTGTATGTACTTATTGAGTCTAGGGTCTCCAGAAGCAGATAAACAATTGCTATATATTTAAATCTGAGTTGTCGGAACAGAATTATTTGTCGAGATTTTGTCTGTAATAATTTGTTTGCTGTTTGAGACATGGTATGGGACATGTTATTATAAATTGAATAGTAATGATAATTGTTATGGAAACTTCTGGACAATCTGTTTCGCTCAGTGCCATGCCCCGATGATTCCGCCATCGGTTGGGGTGTGACAAAACTGGAGAACAGAAGGAAGAGGATTTTCAAGTCGAACCCATGCGGAGCATGGAGAAGCAACCTTTGACAGGTCGGACGGTACTCGTTACCTCATGGGACGAATGTGGGACTCATTTTTGGTGGCAACTGTAGGAAACTCGTGTTGAGTAAAGTACACCGGCCTCGATATTCTAGTCGTCTGGGTTGGATGAGAGACACTATGATTTATAAACCTTGTACTGAGGATCGGGCATGAAGGCCCACCTAGTTAGGTATGTGAATGATGGATTGACTTGTGGGAAAGTCAAAGTGAAGTATCAGCAACCAGCAATACCCACATGGAAATGAGAACAGACTGCCATGGAATTTGGTCGCTAGTCTACTTACAACTCGAAATGGAAACTATATCACCTGGATGATCGTTGATCGTCTCACGTAACAAGCACACTTTCTAGCCATCAAGGAAACGGATAAGTTTTCTACACTTGCAGTTATCTACCTGAAAGAAGTGGTTGCTAAGCACGGGGTGCCAACCTCCCTTAACTCTGATCGCGACCCACGATTTGCATCTGATTTGTGGCAAGCAATGCACAAATCCTTTGGCTCACGTCTAGACATGAACACAGCATATCATCCACAGACGGATGGGCAGATTGAATGCACCATCCAAACTCTTGAAGACATGCTTCGAGCATGTGTAATCGACTTTGTTAACGGCTGGGAACGACATCTACCTTTAGTCGAGTTTTCATATAACAACAATTACCACACCAGCATCCAGGCTGCTCCGTTCGAGGCATTGTACGGACGGAAGTACCGATCACCTCTTTGTTGGGCAAAGGTTGGCGACAGCCAAATCACTGGCCCAGAACTCGTCGTAGACACAACAGGGAAGACTGCTCAGATACGACAACGAATGGCGGCAGTTCGTGACCATCAGGAAAGCTATACTGATAAGAACGGGGAAAATACTCAAGTTCCAGGTTGGGGGATCGAGTACTACTTAAAAGTCTCACCTTGGAAAAGGTGTAGTTCATTTTGGTAAACGAGGCAAACTCAAACCGCGAGATGTTGAACCTTTCGAAATCACGGAGAGAATTGGCAAGATGGCCTACGGATTGAATCTACCCGAAGAACTCAGTGGATTTCATAACGTAATCTATGTGTCGAATCTGAAGAAGTGTCTGTCAGATGAAACCCTCATAGTTCCTTTCAAGGAGCTCACTATCGACGATCAGTTGCGATTTGTCGAAGAAACAGTGGGAATCTTGGACCGGGAGGTCAAGATTCTCAAACGCACCAGGATACCTATTGTTCGAGTTCGTTGGAACTCCCGTCGTGGCCCAGAGTTTACCTGGGAACGAGAAGACCAAATGAAACACACATATCCCCATTGTTCGAGAACAATGAAACCACTACTGAGGCTAAAGCTACTGCGAAATTTTGGGACGAAATTCCAAACCAACGGGGGAATGATGTGACACCCCAGGAAACCATGCAACCTAACTAGCTTCCTCAGTAACTACGTGCTAAATTTAGGGACGAAATTTCTTTCAAGTTGGGGATGATGTGACAACCCGAACTTTTAAGGTTAGTGACGTTTATATCTTGTGATCTCAACTCCTCGTTGTTTCTTAAAGTTACATGTTCGTACTCGTACGATTCTGTTAACCAAGTATGATAACTTCGTTAAACAAACACGTTAGTGGTTGTGGGCCGCATTAGGATAACAACTCTAATGTTATCCATTAGACTAACCCAGTTGTATGTTAAGCCCAATTCCTATGTCCATTTCAAGTTAATAAACCCATTAAGTTAATAAGCCCAATTGTTATCCAATTACAATTACTTAAGTGCTAATAGGATGAATTCAATTACCTTTTGTTTGAATTTTCGGCCCAAATAGATAGGCTAAGCCCACTTCGGCTATTTATGATAACCGCCCAAGTTATCATAATATATGAATACGTGAATCATTCTTGATTAATCTAGACGTGAAACACAAGCTAAAAAAAAACCCTACATCCTCTCCCCTGATCGTCGCCTTCAGCAACAGACCCCCCCCCCCCCCATCGAAGTGATCCTGTAGTTCGAAGACATCAGCTTCTTTAGTCGAGTCCTCTTGGTTAGTACACTAGATTCCTTGTTTAAGTTGATTGTTTTTGGTGACTTTGATTGGTGTTATAGTTATTATTATAGTTCTAGTGCGGATATAATCATAATACTCACCAGTAAAATATTTGATCGAAATCTGTTTTAACGTTGTTTACCAATGCGATCCGAGTATGTGTTTAGTTTGATATAACCGATCTGAATGTTAAAGATATAGGCTGCTCATGCATGATGTATTAAGTTTGTAGATTATATTATATAGTATGGTTCTTGATGGATATTACATTGTTGAGAAACTGAAACATAGTTGGGTTAATATACATGTTTATGTGATAAGGAATTATAGAGATATTGTTACAACATAAACTGACCGAACATGTTATGATAGCATCTATATTAATCAGATGTATTAATTTGGCAAACAGTTACACATGCTTTTGATTGATATGGTATAGATAATAATTAGATTTAATGTGGATTTGTGAATAACTGCATTGATCTGGTAACATCGTAAACAAGAACTCATGGGCTGAATAGGTACTAGAATTGGGTCAGGTTTGAGTGGGCCGCACATCTGGTCAGTGGGCCATTGGTTTTAGGGTCGCACAACAGCAGCAAAAGGGGGTCACATAATATTGATTAATTACAAATCATTGGGCTGAAATCTTTAATTAACTTATAACCAGTTTTGGGCCGGGTGGTTGTTACACATGCACTTGGTAAACAGTGGGTTAATAACATATATTGGTTTGGGCTAATGAGTAGGTTGTCGATATATTTAAACAAAATGGGGTCTCATGTGCTAATCGGATTTCATAAGTCAGTAGGTTATATTGGGCTACTCTATTTAAAACATATTTTGGGTTATGGACTGGGTCGCAAAGGTTGGATCAAAAGGTCTGTTAAGCTCTCCTTAACTAACCGATGGGTGTGGTTTATAGGGTGAACTAGATTATGAAATTGTATGTGAACAGGATGCAAGTATTTACACTATGTTGAATAATGCTAGTGATTTAATGCATGTAATGGTTTAAATGGCATGATTTGATAAATACTTTTGTGAGATGTGGACATTATTGGTTGATTGATACAACTTACATGTAACACCCCAAAAACGGTTTGGTAATCAAACTCCGTTAATACTAAAAGACGGGTAAAGTACCGTTAGTAGTAAAAATAACCAGGTAAATAATTGGATTTAAATAAGAAATCCTAATAATTAAATACAAGCGAATCAAAGTTTTAAGAGTTTGAGTTTATAAGAGCCCGAGTTAACGGGACTTAAAATACAACGGGTTAGAACTCCCGAACCCATTAAATTAACTAGGAATAATTAACCTAGTTAATAATATGTGATTAAGTTATAAATAATGGATTACAACTTAAATAGATCGAAATAAAACCTTGAGGGACTAAAAGTGGACAATTGGAAACAAGTTTATAATTAAAACTTAAAAAAACACCAAAACACACACATATGTGTGTGTTATGGTCGATGTTTACAGGAGAAAAAGGGGGGGGGGGTTCCCTTCCAAGAACCCTAACTCACAAAAATTGCCAAAATCAAAGAGAAATCAAGCCAAGAATTTGGGGCTTTTAATAAAATCATGATCACCAAGCCTAGCGGATCACAAGGTATGTTGAATTTTGATGTTTATTGATATTTCGAATTTGTGATGAACATGCATGAACAAAATTCTTGCATGAATATTCAATGTTATAGTGATATTAGTGTGGGTACAAGTCTAGGAACAAACCCTAGATGCAAACTTGTAGAATTGTGCCATAAACTAGTGATTTATCAAATAGCCAAGTATGAGCTAAGTGGGTTTTGTTGATTTGATGAAATTGATGTGTATAAACATCATATTAATTCATATGAATGAACTATTTGAACAAATTAGAGGTTTTGTTAAGAGTTCATAAGTGATTAGAAGTGGGTTTTGACACAAGAGTTAAACCCATGGTTATGATGGTCAAAGTGTATATATGCATACAATGACTAAAAATTACATGTTGATTTATGGTTACTTGAGGTATGAATTAGATAACATGTTAGTAGAAGTAGCATCTCAAAAGATGACGCTCACTAAGTGGTTGATAATGTGCCTAAATCGAGTCATGTGAACTTGTTAGTGCATTCATATTTGTAAATTGGTGGTTTGACTTTTAAAAGTCAAACCGACCTATGATAAGGTTCATTAAGAATAGTGGTAAAAGATTCATAAGGTGTGAAGGTCATGATCTTGAATGACTAATCTAACCACCTTGAAAATGATGATGATAGTTTGACGCGTAACAAGCTAGGTGGAAGCTTGATGAGGGAGCGGGTCAAACGAATCACGAAGGAAAGGAAAAGTGTAGTTCGGATGCGAGGTAAGTTAAGCTTACGCCCTTTTTACTTTTATTACAAAATGCTTATTTGTGAGCATGGAATACGATTTATATTAAGCAAACGAAACATGATGTTCCGGCGTGATATAATGCTAGTCGGAACAAGCGAAAATGGTAGAAACCATAAATTATGGTAGAAAAGGGGTAAAAATGGTGAAATGGTAATCCGGACATGGGTTAACGAATAGATAAAGGGATTTAAAATGACACCATTTGGCATAAGTCATAATGGGTCAAATAAAACAGGAAACAACTTTCAAGTTGGATGATTTCAAAAAGTAAACCGGGATAGGTTTAAGGGGTGAATTGGTAATTAAGTGCCATCCTATAATGACAATTGGTCATTTCGACTAAACGGGTCAAATGGTGTTGTTAACACCATTTGTCAATAATATTTGATGATTGCTTGTTGAGTTTTATGATCACAGGAATTAACACATGGTTAGCATTGCTATTATCTAGATATTAATAGCGAAAGGTATTAAAACGTGTCAATATGTTGATCCGAGCAAGGTACGCATAATTATGTTGTAGTTAAAAGTGTTATTTTGGTCGAATAATTGGTGAGAGTCCTTCGTCGTAAAAGAAGGACCAAAATCGACCAAAACGCCCTTGTAGGCTAAATTGAACAAACAACCCTTAAGGGTTGTTTGGAAACGAATTTCATGATTAGATAGATACTTAGAATAAGTATAGAAGTTGAAAGATGTAATATGTTAGTCAAATAGCTCTATTTGAGTCTTGCCGTAAAATAACAATCCGAAGGGTAAAACTCGGAACATATAGATATACGCATTGAAATCCAACACACAAAGAGTTGTAGTTGAAGATTACTTGATAAGAAATTTAGGAATAAGATGCTAGAAATGAATGAAAGCGATTTCAAGCTTTAAAGTGCTTAAATACCCTTAACGGGTCAAAATAAGCATACGAGTGAAAACGGGTTTAAATTGTGTAATAAACCTATGATTAGAACCTAATATAGTAGGTAACATTAATTTGAAGAAGTGTATGAGATATAGGAATCAAATAAATACGTTTGTTTGATAAAATGCATAAACGGGTTAAAATTCGGTAAAAAGGTAACGAGTCGAAGGCTTAGAAGTCTCAAAATTTCTTATGTTGGATGTGGGATTTTAACTCCATAAGATGGAGGATTAAATTACGGACGCGTAGGAAAAAGAATCGGGTAAAACGGATCAATAACGAAGGAGTTATGGCCGTTTCCGTGAAATCAGGTCGTGCTGGGTATGTACAGCATCAGCTGAAGGCACAGGCTGTGAAAAACAGGGCTAGGCGTGACGCCTAGGCCCTTGGCGTCACGCGAGGCCCCCTAACTTCGAAATTTTTTTAAATTTTGTCATTTTAACCCCTGTACTTGTTTGAACTTAATATTTGACTATCAAAACTAACTTTTAAGTTGGTTTTGATCATAGGTGAATGCCAAGAGTGCCCGGATGAAGATCAAGCTCGATGAAGAACCGAACACGATAAAGTTAAAAGCTTCCGCACGGCGTTTCGTTGTTACTTTTAAAACGACGAACTTAATTACATTACATTGTAAACTTTTAAATTGTAAAAGGTTTTAATAAACCCGTAATTTCCAATGCATATGAAATCTTAATTACATGATTGTTTTTCGTAAATGATACGTTAAACCTTAATTTATAAGAACGGGTGTTACAAGTTGGTATCAGAGCCTTGGTTTAAGAGATTCAAGTATGGCGGGAAAGCTATGCTTGGACTTAAACCTTACGCTCTTGATAAAGATTGGTGTTCGGTTCGAGGCTTGATCGCAAATCCGGTAAGTACATGTATATCAAGGGTTTAGTATGATTAAAGTGTTGAGAACAACACATATGGTTATCGTGTAATACACGTTACACCAATAAAAACGATATAGAATAGATGTAGTCAACGAAATTACACGCGTTGATGCGTATAGTAGAAAAGCCTTGTATTATAATACGGGCATCCTTTAATGTTGAAATTACTAACTGTTGTATAAGTTTTTGATTGAAGGGCACTCGCATATGAAGATAGCGAGAGTTTAACAAATCATTGATTTGACAGAGGAACGGTCCAAAGTATGACGAATAGAGCACGCTCACCAAGGACCTAAATCGCGCAACGATTGCGAATAAGTTAATGGCAAGGGGAGCCTGTTAGAGCAAGCATTATCAGGTGCACGTTTTAAATTATTGCATAAATAGTAATATGCAACAAATACGTAGAGATTGAAAGTTGCATATGTAGATTGAAAACTTGGACAAACCTGAATAGAAAACCTATCCGGGATATTGTTTCCAAGAAAAACAAATAGAGGCATTACTTACATGGGGTGTAATGTGAAAATTATAAAAAAGGTCATGTATACCAGGTGTTGATCGCTTACTCTGGCCAAGTAAGTAGTGAACACGTGGTACCATGAACTTCTTATGATGAACACATTTATGTCCAATGTAGTAAGGGTGGGGTGAATGGGACTAACTTAAAAAGTACCCAAATGAATCAAATGAGCAAAATATTTGATAATAATGTAAACGCACAGCCGGGTGACGGAAGCGTATTACATTAGGATGATGAGCCCGAGTGAAGGGACAAAGATTAATGTAAAACGATTAAGGTATGCAATTGGGAGGGGTGTGCTTACACTCGAACCCGAAGAATGCAAATATGACTCTTAACGGGCCGATTTTGTAAAACACCAAATTTGAGAACAAAGTAGGAATATAAAAGCGAAGCGAAGTCATAATGCATACCGTAAGGGTTGCAATAATAACGACTTCGGTAAAACACCCGGTTGGTGGGTAAGGATTTAAACGCATGCGTAGACTGAGAAACAGGAACGCGAAATAGAAAGTCAAAAGACCCGGAATATGAGTCATGACTAAAAGATGACAAGAATTTTCGTAAACGTAAATTTTGGTAATTACGTTCAACCATTTCAAAGTTGGACGGGTCAAATAAAGGATGAAGTTTGACATTCATAAGTGATGAAAATTCACCCAAAATGAGTCAAACGAGTCAATTAAGGAACAACGCTTAATATAATAGGAAAACGCAAACCGGTGATACCGGAAAGCTAAAAACAATAAGATAGAAGGACCCGGGTAATGGGTGGTAAAGGAGTATAAGTACGAACCGGGTAACGGTAAGCATAGGACAAACTGACGTGTAAATGACGTTAGAAGTCGTAAAGTCAGAAAGATAGTCCGAAAGTAAACAAATAAAACCTTAGACTACGGTCAAGGTCAACTAAAGCTCAAAAGCAAAATTAAATGATTCCAAACATAACAAAGGATGCTTTAAAGCTATATATGTATAAATAGACAATTGAATAAAGACTAGAATAAAAGATGATCTACGGGATCATCATAACCTACGGGATATTAATTAGTGTAAAGGTCTACGGGGCCAAAATGACCTACGGGTCATGAACAGTAGCAAAGGGATCATAAGGGCCTTGTCTTAAAGAGATGAAAGCCTAAGGAAATAGCCTACGAGGTTAAGTGAAGGAACCTACGGGTCAATTGTGTAAGGTGAGGGAACTTGTTACGATTCCCCGCGTAAAACGAGAACGGAAAACAATAAATTATGGGTTGTCAATTTCCTTGATATGAGTAATTGACATAGTTAAAGAGAAAAACGTTAGACTAAAATTCAGTTTTAGTAAGAAATAACATTTTTACAAATATAAATTCTGATAGGAAATTGAATAGTAAGCATGAAAGATTCAAGTCTTGAAACTAATAGGCGCAAGACGATATATTCGAAAAAGTGATGTTTTCGAGAATGAAAGGTTGATATGAATTAAACATGATGTGACACGATCACGGTCAAGAAATGCAATGTGAGGTAAAATCACATTATAACCAAGCGAGCGGTAAAAGTAACTGGACTAATAAGTCTAGTTAGTGATACCAGTTAAGGTCAGCAATTCAAAATCAAGAAATTTGGTTTGCTTGTAAGCGGTAGATTCGGTATAACTGAACCGAATAAATAAATTTGAAAATAAAAGAATTTGTTGCTAAAAGTGAAAGATTTCACTAAAGACCTTTAAACGGGACAAAGTAACGGATTCATAAAGAATTCGACAGTATATGAAAGCGATGGATATCGCTAAGGTAATTAAACTAGTGGAAATAACGAGATTATGTTATTTCAAGTCGCATTATGTCATATAAGATACGTAGATGATTAATAACCAAAAGGATATTACCATACTTTTCTGGTAATACTAACAATCGGTTAAAGTATGAGAAATGCTTAATTGATTATCGAGAGAAAATGCATGGAGGTAAACTCGATAAATTAGGTAAGAAAAGGTTTCGAGGACAAAACCTCTTTAAGGGGGGTAGACTTGTAACACCCCAAAAACGGTTTGGTAATCAAACTCCGTTAATACTAAAAGACGGGTAAAGTACCGTTAGTAGTAAAAATAACCAGGTAAATAATTGGATTTAAATAAGAAATCCTAATAATTAAATACAAGCGAATCAAAGTTTTAAGAGTTTGAGTTTATAAGAGCCCGAGTTAACGGGACTTAAAATACAACGGGTTAGAACTCCCGAACCCATTAAATTAACTAGGAATAATTAACCTAGTTAATAATATGTGATTAAGTTATAAATAATGGATTATAACTTAAATAGATCGAAATAAAACCTTGAGGGACTAAAAGTGGACAATTGGAAACAAGTTTATAATTAAAACTTAAAAAAACACCAAAACACACATATATGTGTGTGTTATGGTCGATGTTTACAGGAGAAAAAGGGGGGTTCCCTTCCAAGAACCCTAACTCACAAAAATTGCCAAAATCAAAGAGAAATCAAGCCAAGAATTTGGGGCTTTTAATAAAATCGTGATCACCAAGCCTAGGGGATCACAAGGTATGTTGAATTTTGATGTTTATTGATATTTCGAATTTGTGATGAACATGCATGAACAAAATTCTTGCATGAATATTCAATGTTATAGTGATATTAGTGTGGGTACAAGTCTAGGAACAAACCCTAGATGCAAACTTGTAGAATTGTGCCATAAACTAGTGATTTATCAAATAGCCAAGTATGAGCTAAGTGGGTTTTGTTGATTTGATGAAATTGATGTGTATAAACATCATATTAATTCATATGAATGAACTATTTGAACAAATTAGAGGTTTTGTTAAGAGTTCATAAGTGATTAGAAGTGGGTTTTGACACAAGAGTTAAACCCATGGTTATGATGGTCAAAGTGTATATATGCATACAATGACTAAAAATTACATGTTGATTTATGGTTACTTGAGGTATGAATTAGATAACATGTTAGTAGAAGTAGCATCTCAAAAGATGACGCTCACTAAGTGGTTGATAATGTGCCTAAATCGAGTCATGTGAACTTGTTAGTGCATTCATATTTGTAAATTGGTGGTTTGACTTTTAAAAGTCAAACCGACCTATGATAAGGTTCATTAAGAATAGTGGTAAAAGATTCATAAGGTGTGAAGGTCATGATCTTGAATGACTAATCTAACCACCTTGAAAATGATGATGATAGTTTGACGCGTAACAAGCTAGGTGGAAGCTTGATGAGGGAGCGGGTCAAACGAATCACGAAGGAAAGGAAAAGTGTAGTTCGGATGCGAGGTAAGTTAAGCTTACGCCCTTTTTACTTTTATTACAAAATGCTTATTTGTGAGCATGGAATACGATTTATATTAAGCAAACGAAACATGATGTTCTGGCGTGATATAATGCTAGTCAGAACAAGCGAAAATGGTAGAAACCATAAATTATGGTAGAAAAGGGGTAAAAATGGTGAAATGGTAATCCGGACATGGGTTAACGAATAGATAAAGGGATTTAAAACGACACCATTTGGCATAAGTCATAATGGGTCAAATAAAACAGGAAACAACTTTCAAGTGGGATGATTTCAAAAAGTAAACCGGGATAGGTTTAAGGGGTGAATTGGTAATTAAGTGCCATCCTATAATGACAATTGGTCATTTCGACTAAACGGGTTAAATGGTGTTGTTAACACCATTTGTCAATAATATTTGATGATTGCTTGTTGAGTTTTATGATCACAGGAATTAACACATGGTTAGCATTGCTATTATCTAGATATTAATAGCGAAAGGTATTAAAACGGGTCAATATGTTGATCCGAGTAAGGTACGCATAATTATGTTGTAGTTAAAAGTGTTATTTTGGTCGAATAATTGGTGAGAGTCCTTCGTCGTAATAGAAGGACCAAAATCGACCAAAACGCCCTTGTAGGCTAAATTGAACAAACAACCCTTAAGGGTTGTTTGGAAACGAATTTCATGATTAGATAGATACTTAGAATAAGTATAGAAGTTGAAAGATGTAATATGTTAGTCAAATAGCTCTATTTGGTAACCCCCACGGCAAGTAAGCCAGCTAAAGAAACACTATGTTTTTGAAACAACTTAAAACGAACACCCAACTGTGAACTCGCTCAACATTGTTGTTGATTCGTTGTTACATGCCTTGCAGGCCTTTAGGTGCAAATTGTTGGATCTTGCTGTCTGGGATGCTGGAGTGGTCATGGGTCAAGATACATGGAAACGCGAGACGAACTTATTGGCTTTCACACACTTGGTTTATGAATTTCTTAATTAATGTATTATGCTTCCGCTGAACGTTAAGTAATGTTTTGTAACACTTCTATCAATAATAAATAAAAGTTTTATTTGGAATAATTATTATGAGTTCAACATGATGGGTGGCTTGGATCCTGGTACGTTACACGCCTAACAGGGACATTCCCTAGGTGGTATTTTGGGGGTGTGACAGATCGTCTCACTAAATCCACCCACTTTCTGCCAATACGGGAAGACTTTAAAGTTGAACGATTAGCACGAATCTATACCGACGAAGTCATTTGTCAACATGGAACGCCTCGTGACATCATTTCTGACCGCGATGGTCGATTCACTTCGCGCCTCTGGGAAACTTTTCAATCTGCTCTCGGTACTACTCTCAATCTGACTACTGCTTTCCATCCCACCACCGACGGTCAGACTGAACGCACAATTCGCACCCTCGAAGACATGCTTCGCTCGGGTGTTATAGTTTTCGGTGGTAATTGGGATTCGCATTTACCTTTAATTAATTTCTCGTACAATAACAGTTATCACTCTAGCATTCAAATGGCACCATTTGAGGCATTATATGGAAGAAAATGTCGATCGCCTATTGTATGGCACGAGATCGGAGATGCGCAAATTACCGGTCCTGAGTTATTGCAAGAAACGACTGACAAGATCCTCCAAATACGAGACAATCTACTGAAAGCTCGGAGTCGTCAAAAGAGTTACGCCGCAAGCCCCTTGAATTTGACGTTGGTGATCACGTACTCCTAAAGGTTGCACCTTGGAGGGGGGTGGTCCGATTCTGCAAGAAAGGAAAGCTAGCGCCTCGATACGTTGGACCCTTTAAGATTCTGGAAAGAATTGGCAAAGTGGCCTACAGACTCGAATTACCGGAGGAACTCAGCAACGTACATCCGACTTTCCACATTTCAAACCTCAAAAAGTGTCTAGCCGACCAGAATTTACATGTCCCTCTTGAGGATTTACAAGTGGACGAAACATTACACTTTGTGGAAAACCCAGTCGAGATCATGGACCGAGAGACCAAGAAACTCCGACGCTCACGCATTCCTATGGTGAAGGTTCGCTGGGAAGGCAAACGTGGCACCGAGTTCACCTGGGAACTCGAAAGTGAGATGAAGTCTAAATACCCACAACTATTCGTTACGCCTGCGTTAAATTTCGGGACAAAATTTCCTAAAGTAGGGGAGGGTGTAACAACCCGATTTTTCAAAGTCAAAGTCAAGGACAATGTCAGGTTTACGTTCAGATCAAACATTTCTTACTTAACTATTGCTTGTACTCGCAGACTTGATGATCGATGTACGTTAATTAACGCTATTTGAAAATACGATTTGTTAATATGTGAAGTAACAATGCGATAAACGTAAATAAACGGTAACCTACTAAACGCAATCACATCGCTACCGCATCGCAATTTGAATCGCAGTTATGGATATTGTTTTATGTGTGTATGTTATTGTTATGGGTGAAATTCTGATCCTATATTTTAAGCTATATCTTAATTGTATGATATGTGTTCATACCCGGGATGCTTATTCAGGATATTGGTAACATCCTGAATGGTATCCTGAGGATCACTAACGAGTTATGTGCAGGAGTATGAGTCCAAGCTCGCAACGTTCGTGAGGACCCTTTCCCCTGAAGACTCGGTCTAAGTAGTTCAAAGGAAGACGTTGAAGCCACTTTACTCGGTCCACAACGTTAACTATGGAATATTCGGGAGCATCCCCCATTTATAGGAGTTTTCGTTTGTATTTCATAGCTATAAATAGATGGATAAATCAGATCGAATAGGACACAACAACACTCACTGCTCTCTAACACTTTACACTCTCCCAACTTTCACTTTCACAAAAAGCATTGTAACACTTAGCGATCTGATCAATATCCTGCACTGTATCCTGACGTTTAAAGCAATAAGAAGAACAAGGCAGCTGCGATTGTCAGCTCCCGAGGTTTTGTGCCGGCGATCTTGATTGATCAAGGGCTTTCCTCGTATATCTCGTGTCACCCCCTTTACTTTTTGTTCATAGTTTGATCGTAGATACAGCTCAATATCCTGAGCCGTATCCTGAAAACTGTTTTTGCAAACAACTTAATCAGCATATTTTCAATACACTTTCTTAGCACACTACCTCACTTAACTAATTTGATCACTTAATTGCTTCGGTAATTTTTGACCAAAACAATTTGGCGCCCACCGTGGGGCAAGTGGTGCTATTTTTACTAAAAACTTTTGCAAGATCACTACTTGGTTTTCTATTTTCCAAACTTTTTACTACATTGTTTGCAATGGCCTCAAGATCAAACATGAGTTCCTCCGTTGTCTCTGCTACAACTTCTGCAACAATTGGTTCGGTGCTCCCTCCACCTCCTCCAAGGATGCAAGCCTCCTCACAGCCTCAGGATATTATACCTACTCAGAGTATTCAGGAATCGGCCCCTGTTCTGGCCTCTAATGATGAAATTCTGACCTTGTTTGGTAGTGTGCAGGAACAGATGAGGCAGCAGTAGGACACCAACCGAACGATTTTAAGAGAAATACAACTCTTGAAATCCAGCTCAAGCAGATCTGCCAAGGATACTGTCACTCCCCTGCAACCCAGGGCTTTGAAATTCAGTTTTGCAGTTTTTACCGAGGATAACCGGGGAAATATTGTGCCTAGCCATTCTCAGAATCATACTCCTGAGATACCTTCTACAGTTAGAATGTCAACTGTAAGAAGCTCAGGATATGGCCAGAATCCTCAGACCGGTAATGTATCTAATAATAATAATACACTTGCCACTAATGGTATTGGATCTTTGCAGGATGCAGGTGTGACATCAGCATTATCTAGGGAGCTTCAGAAGCTGAAAGACATGATATCCAGTGTGCCTGGGGTGGTTCAGCCAATTCCTGAAGTGTCCCAGGATATCACGGTTTGCATATCCTATTTGTGATGCTGAAATCCCAAAAAGATTTCAAACTCCCAACATGAAACTCTATGACGGAACTACGGATCCTGAGGAGCATATTGCTCAGTATAGAGAAAGGATGGAAATCAACCCTATCCCTCCAGACCTCAAAGAAGCATGCTTGTGCAAGGGTTTCGGTTCTACCTTAACAGGATCAGCCTTAAAATGGCTGTTAAACGTTCCTCCTCATTCAATTACTTCTTTTGCTCATTTAGTTAATTTATTTAACAACCAATTTTCTTGCAGTCGGAGTTTTGAAAAACTAACAAGTGATCTCTACAGGATAACTCAAGGAACTCAAGAATCCCTAAGGGATTATGTGAACAAATTCAGCAGGGAATCCTTGGATATCCCACACCTTGATGTTGCTACAGCAGTCCAAGCATTCAAGATGGGACTGCAAAAGGATTCCCAGTTTTATCAGGATCTTGTAATGAACCCTTGTAGGAACTTGGACGAAGCTCGAAACATGGCTTTGAGATATATCAGGCTGGAAGATGATAAGAAAATGCAAGAGAGGATGAATGCATCCTCAACATATGAATCAACTAACAGGAAGTCAGAATCCTCATACAAACCATATGGCTCCAAGCCATATGGTAGAAATGACAACAAGAAAGTCAATGCTGTTGAAGACGAGGATCCTGAGGAGTATTCTGAGTTATCTGAATACTATTTTTTTCGTTAATATACCTGAACTGATGTACCTGAACTGATGTATGCTATGCAGGGTTGAGGAGACAAAGCAAGGTGGCCTCGAAAGAATCAACAAAAGGCTGATTGGAAGGATAAGTCCAAATGGTGTGCCTTCCATGAGGATTTCAGACATGTTACTGAGGATTGCATTGCTCTAAGGAAAGAAATAAGTTATCTCTTGAGCAAGGGATATTTGAAGGATCTGCTGGGAAAAAGGAAGAATAAAGGGCAAGATCCTGAGAAAGATCCTGAACGAGCAACATCACCCCCAGCAGATGCCAAAATAATTAACTTTATTTCAGGAGGGTCCGATATTTGCGGGACATCGTATTCCGCAGCCAAGAGACATGCAAAGGAAGCTAAGGCAGAAAGAGGAGAAAAGCCGACCAGGATGACGACGCTCACAACCGACAAAGTGATCACTTTTGATAGTGATGACAGGGATACTGTTCAGGATCCTCACCATGATGCTCTGGTAATAACATTATATGTGGCTAACCATTTTGTACGCATGATACTGGTGGACAATGGAAGCTCCGTCAACATAATCCAACTGGAGACATTGAAAAGGATGAATGTATCTCCGATGGATATCACTTCGAAATCTACTGTACTCGTTGGCTTCAGTGGAGAAGCTAGAAACACAGTGGGAGAAATCAAATTGCCAGTATATGTTGAAGGGGTCAATTCAATACAGCGCTTCTGTGTGATGGACTCCTTATCCTGCTACAATATCATATTGGGCAGGCCATGGATCCATGATATGAAAGCTGTGCCATCAACTTATCATCAGTGCATCAAGATCCCTACACCTTGGGGAGTTGTCAAAGTGGATAGTGACCAGCAGGAGGCGAAGGAGTGCTACTTATCTTCCATGAAATCCTCTACCAAGCCTAGTACAGCATAGCAATTAAAGATGCGAGGCCAGGATATCGTGGAGGCTTCAGAACAGGATGTGAAGAAAGTTATCCTGGACCAGGATAATCCAGATATCTCGGTGCTCGTAGGAACCAATATCCCTCAGGATATTGAACATCAGTTAATTAACTTTTTGAAATGCAGGATGTCAAATCTAAGAAGGCTGAGGATCACCTTCAGGATATTAAAGCAGCATTTGATATCCTGGATCAGTATAACATGAAGCTGAATCCTGCTAATGCCATTTTGGAGTGGGGGCAGGAAAGTTCCTAGGATATATGGTGACTAAAAGAGGGATAGAAGCAAGCCCAGAACAGATCAAAGCCATCCTGGATATTAAGTCACCTTCTAACATGAAGGATGTTCAAAGACTGACAGGACGAGTAGCAGCATTGAACAGATTCATCTCAAGATCCTCAGAAAAATGCAAGGAGTTTTATGATATCCTGAAGAAGAATAAGAAGTTTGAATGGGGGGAAAAGCATGAAGCAGCCTTGCAGGATTTGAAGCAATACCTCTCAACAGCACCTCTATTAATGAAACCTGAGGATGGTGAACCATTATCCCTGTATCTTGCAGTATCAGGGAATGCAGTAAGTGCCGTCCTTGTAAAGGATCATGAAGGTCAACAGTATCCTGTTTATTATGTTAGCAAAAGTTTATTACATGCTGAAACTAGATACTCTCATTTAGAAAAATTAATATTAGCTCTAGTTATGGCATCAACAAAGCTTAGACATTACTTCGAGATACATAGGATTCATGTTAAAACCAATTATCCTGTTAAAAATGTGCTTAGGAAACCTGAGATGTCAGGCAGGATGGCTAAGTGGTCAGTCAAGTTGAGTGCTTATGACTTAGTATATGAACCTAGAAATGCCATAAAATCATAGGCTCTAGCTGACTTTGTGGCTGATTTCAGTAGTGATATTCAGGATGAAGTAGACCTAGAAGTCCAACAATTAGGAGAATCCTCAGGATCCTGGACATTGTACACTGATGGAGCATCTAATGTTAGAGGAGTAGGATTGGGAATACTACTAAAATCGCCACAGGGGGACATATTACCCCAGGCTATTAGGTGTGAATTTCCTGCTACTAATAATGAAGCAGAATATGAGGCTTTAATTGCAGGATTAGAACTGGCTAAAAATATGAATATTAAGAATTTGCAAGTATATGTGGATTCCCTGTTAATTACTAATCATTTTAATGGCTCATATGCAGTTAAAGGTGAGAAGTTAATTGAATATCTTGATATTCTCAAAAAATTAGCAGGATATTTCGATGTTTTTACACTTGAACAGGTACCAAGAGAAGATAATGCTGAAGCGGATGCCTTGTAAAACCTAGGATCATCGGTCAGGATACCAGAAGGGACCCAAATACCAATATTACATATCTTGTATCCTGCAACGAATCCTCAGGATAAGGAAGTAGTAAGTATTCAGGATCCTGGAGCTGAGTATCCTGAAGAGGATCCTAAATCCTGGACGGCTCCAATCATAAGATATCTCAAGGAAGGACACATCCCAAGCGATGAGAATCCTAAGGCCTTTAGAATGAAGGTATCACGATTAACTATTATAAATAATGTTTTGTACAAGAAATCTCTTGTAGGACCATATTTGAGATGCTTGGAAGATCCTGAAGCCAAAGAAGTACTTCAGGATATACACATGAAGGGGATTGTGGTAACCACACTAGGGGCAGGTCGTTATTTTCAAAAATATTGAGAACAGGATACTATTGGCCGACAATGAAGAAAGATGCTGCAGAATACGCTCGAAGATGTGATGCATGTCAAAGGCATAGTAACATATTGCATCGACCAGCTGAACCATTATATCCTATAGCTTCCCCTTGGCCATTCATGAAGTGGGGGATCGACATAGTAGGAAAGTTGCCAAAAGCTCCGGAGGAAAAGTCTTTATGCTGGCAATGACTGACTATTTTTCTAAATGGGTTGAAGCCGAAGCATTTGTCCAAATTAGAGATCAAGAAGTAGTATCCTTCATAAAAAGGAATATCCTGACCAGGTTTGGAGTACCAGCTGAGATAATCTGTGACAATGGTTCTCAGTTCATAAGTAAGAGAACTACTGACTTTTACAAGAGTTGGGGAATAAAAATGATCACATCCACACCAGTACATCCTCAAGCAAATGGACAAGCAGAATCCTCAAACAAGATAATTGTAAAAAACCTGAAAAAGAGACTAGGAGCCAAAAAAGGAAGATGGGCATAAGAGCTACCCTTAGTTTTATGGGCTGATAGAACAACAATAAAGAATGCAACTGGCCAAACTCCGTTCTCCTTAGTATTTGGGGCAGAAGCGGTAATCCCAACAGAAATGATGATACCTACGGCAAGATCTAATCTCCAGTATCCTGAGCAGAATCCTGAAGCTATGTGCCAAGAATTAGACACTGTGGATGAGACAAGAGATGCAACAAAGCTAAGGATGGCAACATATCAACAGAGGATATCCAGAGCATATAACAAGAATATAAGGACTAGGAGGTTTCAAGTTGGGGATTGGGTGTTAAGAAAAGCTTTTCAGAATACTACTAATCCTGCCGATGGAAAATTAGCTCCAAAATGGGAAGGACCCTATGAGATTGAATCAGAAGCAGGAAAAGGAGCATATCGACTCAAGAATATGGAAGGGGATATGCTACCAAGATCCTGGAATGCTATACATCTAAAGCTCTATTTCAAGTGAGTTTAGAATTTAATTTCTAACTCAGGATGGTATGAATTCTATCTCTTTTCAATATATTTGAGTTTATCTATTCTTTCGAACCCAATACTAACTTAAGCATCGGAGGGGTGTTAGCCAAGCTAACACCCACCTTAGTATAAGGTTGTTTTGCAGGATATACTCAAGGATATACACTCAGGATAACTCGAAAGATTAGAGGATTGGCCCCCTCTCTCACGTTTAAGGGATTCTAATCCCTTCAAAGGTTTAAAGGTATTCACCTTTCTTACGAATTGGGTTTGAACACCTCACCTGGAGCGCAAGTTATCTAGGGATAGTTCAAGGTAGCGGGACCAGTTCATGTAAAAGTGGCTGACAATTTCGTTACTATTGGCTATATCCTGGATCCTAAAGGTATATGAGGATTGATCACCCTCTCTCACGAAAGGGTATTTTCATACTCTCTAAGGTTTAAAGGTTTTCACCTTTCTAAGTCTTGGAGTTTGTACACTCTCGCCTGTAGCGCATGAAAATAAGGGTTTATCCCCAGGATATTAAGGGTTTATCCCCAGGATATCAGGGTTTATCCCCAGGATATTAAGGCTTTATCCCAGGATATTAAGGGTTTATCCCCAGGATATTAAGGCTTTATCCCAGGATATTAAGGGTTTATCCCAGGATATTCAGGATTTATTCAGTGAAGCTGAAGTACGACTATGTTTACGTTCCTAAGTCTTCAAGTATGTTGAACACAGGGGACATACAATTTGAAGGATGGATTCAAACTTATAAGTGTGCACCAGGGACATCCCTACGATTGATGATTGGAATTGACTCTCTGGGAATATTTGGTATGGTCTCTCCTTTTTATTTGGATAACTTAAGTTTTATAAGTTATGTAGCAGTATCCTGAGCAGGATACACGTATGTGACCGAACACACGTGACGTAATATAAATGTGATTCTTTTATTGATTTGATAACGTACAACACCTGAATCACTTGGAATGAGCTTTCTCTCTCTAGACTCTCTCTCTAGATCTCAAGCTCTCCAAAACACAAATGTAGCTAAAGTCTCCAAAAGTTCTAAATTAGAACCCTAATGGTTCTATTTATAGGCCAATGGAATAAGGAATCTTTCCTTATTTACAATTATGCCACCTTGCCTTTTACTAACTAGATATTACAATAAAAGCCTAGAAATAAACTATTTCTGCTACGGTCTTGAGATGACGGAGGCGATAGACATACTGCACTAACAGACTCCCCCTTGGATATTGCCGTAGTCAATGTCAAACATTTAGTCAGACTCGTAGCTTCTGGTCTTTCTCTCTCTCTGAGTCTTCTTGAAGGTTTTACGACTTTAGAAACCTAGACTCCCTCTTGCTCGAACAGAATCCCGGTGGATCTGTTTTCAGCTTCAGCTCCCCCTTTCGGTAAACTCTTCAGGCTCCCCCTTTCGTTAAGCTTCCGTGCTTTGGGATCGACACCTGGCTTTCCGTATACAAGCTCCTTCAGGATAGTTTCCTGGTTCCTTGAATCCACGCTTCCTCTCGCGTTGAGCTCGTCTTCAGACTCCCCCTTAGACTCAGCTATCGGGATCGTAGTCTGGTATAGCATCTGCAATCCTCAAACATTTATAAGTAAAAACATTTTGATCATCCAGGACTGAAAACCCTGGCTCTCTCAGCATAAGCTAAAATTTTAACAATGAAAGCATTTTCGGTTTTCCAGGAATCGTGACCTGGCTCGATTAAACTTTCTAAATCAAGATCCTGGCTCTAAAATATAATAATATGAATATATCCAGAAATACTTGATACTCTCCCCCTATCAACAATCTTCGTAGATTTGGCAATTTTAGTGAACATGATCGTAAATTGGCTCTATTCAATGGATTTTAACATTATAAGCATCCAAATCCCTCAAAGTTAATCATCCAAGTCCAAATTAATGACCTTGGAGATATCACAAACTGTTTTTGATTTTTAATTAAAAACTTCAAGTTTCAAATTAATGAACTTGTTTTATTTTCAGAAACACAATCAGCATACTTAGATTTTGAAACTCAGCATCCAGACATCGGTTGTCGAAAATAAAACAGAAATCAAAAATCTTTTGTATTTTTCTGAAACATAAAGCAGTAAAGAAATATTTACAAACATATTTACAGACAATATTTTTGTTTGAGTATGCGTCAGAGGATCATATCAGTTTTTGACAAGTCACAAGTACCGTTGAGCTTATTTACACATTAAGAATTAAACAATTCACTTAGATTGTCGATATACTGATCCACTTAAATTTTCACACAAAGTTCAACTGATTCAGGATACGAATTAGATATATTAAGAACTTAAACTTATTCATGTGTCCCACCTCTTGAATATACTCCTGTATCCAGATCCCAATATTCAGTCTTACAGGTGAGTATACCTAGATGATATCTGTAAGGGGAATAAATTATAGTACGAAACCGTGAGAGCTCAGGTCAGAACTTCCGTTCAGCAGAGAGATGACGGCTCGACTTTTGGTGTGTCCCCTTTAGAGGATCTTTTGTATTACAACAGCAATGACTATCAATTTTATTGTTTCATCAATTTGCTGAGGGCGGCGCTATATTTCAAGCAATGCAGAAAGTATTATCCGGGGACTAGGCCATTGCTTCCGCAAAATCAGAAGTCCCGGGATAATACCCCAGATATCACTAAGCATAAAGACCTAGTATCTCAGAAAGAGGGGTCCTTCAAACGAGATTTCAGGGGTTACCTATATATCCAAGTAGTGTTCCCCACAAAATAAGCAAGTTTGAATTTAGGTTTATATCCCGAAAAAGTTTACTAAATGTATAAAAATCTACCGACACATCCACGGTGAGATTGTTTAACACATTTTAACTTTCCAATTCTTTAGCGTACTGTAACTGTCTACTGATGTACTATCATTTCCTCTTTTTACACAAAAACCCAATTTTTGAATTTATCATGGTTTTGGCTTTTTCAAATTTTTTAATGTTTTTGTATTTTCTGACAACAATATATCTCCCCCTAAAATTCAAAACCATTTTAAAGAAAATTTGACAACCAATACTGATAGCTTTGTCTCGCCATCCATTTTCTGCTAAAAGTGTACTGATTTGCAGAAAATCTAACATACCCCCATGATTTACAACACATTGATATTTTACAGTTTAAAAACCGTTTTTCAATCTTGTGAAATTAATCATGTTTGTTCAGCCGTGAGGGTTTCGGCGTATTCAAGCAACACATATTTTTGTAATTTTCTATTTTTGACAAAAATTAAAAACAAACATATTTTTGGTTTTAAGTTTTTCAAATTTTTAGACTTTTTGAAATTATTGTTTATTTATGTACAGAAAACGATAAACTCCCTGTTAAACCAAACCAGGGTTCAGCAGCCTTCTCCTCCTGTTGTGCCAGGCTGCTCCGACACGCCACTTGATAATATTCAGTTGTCTTGAGCACCTGCACATTCAGACTACTAGATTACTTGAACAATTTAGCCCAGGTCTGTTGAACCTTAGGCATTTCAACACAATATGTATCATTTAATTTCGGAAAATCTTTATCATCAAAGACTTTTTCAACTTTAACTTCAACTTTCTCATCTTTTACCGAAGTCACTTGTTTCTTAGCACTCCATGTTTGACCTTTCGGAGTACCTCTTTTGTAAAAATGTGAATCTTTTTGAACATTTTGTTTTTGATCAACAACTTTTGGTTTCCAAAACTCTTGTGATTTTGTCATATCAACAGTTGTTTTCCAACTTTGTGTTGTTCTTAATCTTGGTGTGTGAGAACTCCAGGTTTGTCTTGACTCAAACCTGTTCGGTTTTGATTTCCAATTTTGATTTGAAGCAAACTTGTTTGTATTGTACCTCCAAGTTTGTTTCGAATCAAATCTGGTTGGCCTTGGTTTCACACCCTCAAACTTCTGTTTTTCAACATCAACAGGCTTTGGATTTGGACACTTTCATGCTACATGTCCAATTTGATCACATTTAAAACACACTTTCTTTGAAACATCCTTGGCCTGTTGCTGTTTCTTTTTTCTTAGCATCAAACTCCTCATTAGACTGTTGTCCAAATTTGAGTTTTTCCTCTTCTTTCAAACTTTTCCCTTGAACAAAACTCATTTTTGCCTGAAAATTCGGCATTTCATTTCTTTTCCAACTTTGTTTCTTCTTATAACCCAACCCAGCCTTCATGCTTTTCTTTTTAAAACCAGGTTTGTTATAAAAAGTTTTACGACCTTTACCAGCAAATTTTGAAATTTCATATTTTTCAATCTCAACCATTTTAAAAACTTTATCAATTTTCTCTGAAATCACATTTTGAATCGGGAATACAATATCTAAGAATAGTTTGTCCGATCCAATCATGGTATATACCAATCCTTTTGAATCATCATTCACAACTTTCTCAGATTTTATATTTTTCAGATACTCATCATGAAAATTACCTTCATTTTCATCCTGTGATTCAGACTTACCTTTTGTAGACTCATCTTTCAGAACGCTATCAACAACCTTACTTACCACCTCTGAATCATCAGCTTCATCAGATTTGGTGTAAGTCACATCAATACTTTCAGGTAATTGGTCAACTATGTTCAGACCTTTTGCCACCTTTTCCTCATCATAAAAAGTATAATTGTTTCTCAATGGTGGTGGTACCTGATGAAATTCTGAACCAATACCCTTTTTGTTCTTGTCAGTATCTTTTTCATCTGGTGTGATGTTGAAAATGCGTTCGAGAATGTACGAAGAGTTATGATAACTTTGAAGTTTGGTAACAATCTTTTCTTTTTAAGCCAGAACTTGTTTAAGATTAGCAATTTCATCAACACACTTGTTTAATTCAAGTTGCTTTTCCTTAAACTGTCTCTCATACATTTCTTTAGTTACCAAAGTTTCAGACAATCTTTGATCAAAACATTTGACTTGGTTCTTCAAAGTATCATAAGCTTCTTGTACTCTCTGACTCGACCACTTTAAAGAATCATACTCTTTTTGAAAATCTTGAAATTTGGTGTCTTTTTCAACACAATCAACATATTTTGCTGAACACATTTGTCTATACACATCATTATCCTTTTCAAGATCTTGACACTTCTGTGTCAGCTTTTCAACCTTTAGTTTCAAAATTTCTTCTTTGTCAATCATTTCTTTACATTTTGTTGTGAAAACATTTTCAAGTTTATCTATTTCATTATCTTTTGTTTTTATGATGTCATCTTTTTGAGTACAGGCTTTGCACATTTCTATGCAATTCCTGCACTTGTTTTCATTGTTATCAACAATCTCAACATTTGATAGATCAGAAGATTTATTTACCTCGGTCTCTTTTAGCACCGATTCTTCTGTCTGATCTTCCTCTTTGTTCTCTTCTTCTTCTTCTTTCTGTTCTTCTTCAATCTTCTGCTCTTCTTCAGCAGCAAACTTTGCAGTACTCTTTACTTCTTTAATCAGCTTTTTCAACTCTTCTTCCTTTCTCTTTTTCATTTCCACTACCTTTGGTAGACTTGCTTCAAAAACTTCTTTTATCTTGTTCATTAAATCCGGCAAGTAACTTTTATCAGAAAGCCTTCTTGTGTTGAAAGTGCCCTCATTTGGAAACAAATTAGTTACTGCATCAAAATCAACTTTTGACGGATCAACTACTGGATTACCCTGTGGGTCCATGTAACACTCTAGTTCTGCATTCCATCTCTTGGCTCTTTGTGCTTCCTTAAATGGTTCATCCAACTTGCTAATCTCCCATCTTGCACTGTCTCTTCTCCACCAACTATCATGATCAACATTGGTGACAAATGCATATCCAACTGCATCTTCTTCAGGGCAAACTTGACTCCAGTCGTAACCTTCATCGTCATGTATAACTGCAAGAGCCCTTGATTTTTCTTCAGGTTGCTTCAATCTTGGTGGTTCTGATTTGTTCTGATGATAAATCGCTTTCTTGTAATAATCTTCTTTGAACGGGTTTTCAGAATCATTAGCATACGCATTTCTGCACTCGCGCTTAAAGTGACCTTTTTGTTTGCATTTAAAACATGTCACCTTAGACTTATCAAATCCTAGTTTGGTAGATGGTCCACCAATTGACTTCCTCCCTGTGATCTCCATGAACCGCTGTGCCCGACGAACCGCACTTGCCATGCACCATCTTATATCAATCAGTTCCATCTCCTCGGGGTCTATTTGATCGTAATCTTCTTTCGTCAAGTTGGTGTTGCCAATCTTCCATGCAACGAGGCTTTCATACGATTCAAGTACAGATGCCAAGAAAACCATCTGTTGTTTCGCTGACTCTTCACTGAAATTCTGCCCATTCTTCAGATCCACTGCGATATTACACTGGAATAAATTCTTTGAAGCAGTTTGGCTTGAAGTTGTTGAAGAAGATCCACCGTGAAAACCACTGTGAAGACTTTCATTGTTTACTGAATTTGAACTTTCTGCAGAAAACGCTGTTCTTGGAGATCCAGCCTGTGGTACATTTCCTCTGTAGTAAAATTCCACATTCTGCTGATGAGCTGGATTGTTGACTTTAGATCTCTTTATCTCCAACTCATGGCTTTCAAGTCTTTCAGTCAGCAAATCCACAGTTAACTCTTCAGGCTTGATTGTATTTTTCAACATTAGAGCGAAGTATTGCCAATCTTGATCATTTGGCAATGAATCAAACAATTTATCCACCAGCTCCTCTTCAGTATATGTAATTTTGTATCTGGCCAGCTCCATTTTCAGATGTCCAAATCTCTCGATCATTTTACAAACAGATTCATTTTTCATGCAACTGAATAAATCAAACTCTTTACGCAACAATTTCTTTTTGTTTCTTACAATTTCATTACTTCCTACACATTTTCTCTCTAACGCTTCCCACAAACTCCTTGAAGTTTTTTCTTGTTCGAGTAACGAAATAATATCTTCTCTTACTGATTGTTTGATCAATGTTATCATTTTATATTCAGCCACAACATTTTTTATATCTTTTTTTGTAAACTCTTCTTCATTTAATAACTCTCCTCCTTCTTTTGCTGGTGCTTTATATTCATTTTTCAGTTTTAACCAACTTTCAGGAGCGGAAGCTTTTACCCAACCCTCAAATCGGTTTTTCCACCAGTTATAATCTTCAACTTTCATAAGCTTCGGTGGTTTTTGTTGGCTTCCATACATGTTTTCAAATTTCAAATTCTCTGAGATTTCCTTCGAATATTCTCTCATCTCGGATCTTCTCTATATCGATTCGGAAGTGAACGCGTTATAAAATGTGTTGTAAAATTCTTCACCGCTGCTCGACATCTTGAAACAATTTCTTGAACTTCGCACTTTGTAAATCTTGAATCTCCTGAATCACGAACAAACAAACACAGTGAGTTTAATCAATAGTGAAAATAATCGTGTGACACAGCTGTCCGTTTGGGTGAGATTGCTATCCGTTTGGGTGAGATAGCTATCCGACTCTTTGACACAAGCCACTCTACTAAAAGACAAAACTGTTGTCCGTTCGGGTGAGTTATCCGACCGGATTACTTGATGACCTTTTGACCACAATCAATGAACGACAATCTCACTTGCAACCTGACAAAAACCCTTCACGTGAGAATCTGATTTTAATCAAGTAAAGTGGCCGACAACCTTTATTTCACATGCAAATTGATTACTTTTATCACATGAAGTCTGATGTTCACAATTAAAGTCAATGAATTCGATTGGACCAAGAATTTTTAATATATCTTGTTATCTTTTGATATTATCAATTAAAATGGCCGACAAGTATGATATTTTAAACAAATCCTATTGAACCGTCTGTTTAGTGGATTGACACTTTGTTCACGTGATGTATTGACAAAAAAGCTGCGATGGGTTCGTTGGGAAGGGATTATGAATTCAAAAACAAAAGGTGGGTTAGGAGTTGGGAGTATAAAAGATTTCAATATAGCGATGTTGACAAAATGGTGGTGGAGATATAATTCGAATCCAAATCAGCTATGGGCTAAAGTTATATGGTCGATACACAAGAATAACTCTAATCTTTTGATTCCTTTAAAAAAATCGATACCTGGGGTTTGGAACGACATTGGCAAAATGGACAAGGTTTTAGACAAGGCTGGCCTTAGCCTAAATCAAAACTTAGTAGAGGAAAATGGGGTTTGGAAGTGGCGTTCATCGACTGAAGTGGGGTTCTCGGTTAAACAGGTGCGGTTGGATCTAGAAAACTGTCGAGTGGCGAACCCGGTGGTCGATCCAGCCCTTGTTTGGAATAGTTGGGCTCCGGCTAAAGGTAACACCCTTCTGTGGAGGGCTCTTCTCGGCCGAATAGCTTCTAAGGAAAATTTGGTCCGTAGGGGAGTGTCTTTGCCGGATGTGGACTGCCCTAGGTGTGGCCAATATATCGAAAGCTCTAATCATATCTTTATCAAATGCCTTTGGGCTAGAAGTATATGGTGGAATGTGTTGACTTGGCTGCGTATTCGATTTCCGGCTCGCTGTGATTCGCTTGAAGAGTTAGTAAAGTATGTTAAAGATTGCCCGGGAAGTGCCACTTGGAAGCGATTAGTTTCTACGGTTGTTATTGCTACGGTTTGGAGAATTTGGAGCGCTAGAAACTCCAAAGTTTTTGATGATCTTTTCATCCCTATCATGAAGACCGTAGAATTCATCAAAGAGGATGCTTTTCTTTGGGTCAGTAATAGAGCGAAGAATTTGAAGCCTGCGTGGGAGAAATGGGTGTTGTTTGATGTAGTTGATCTGATGTAATAGTTCGTTGGTTTTGTTTTCTTTGTTTTGTTTGTGTCTTGGGCTCCCAGTTGCTTGCTGGCTCTTTATATATATATATATAAAGTGATTTGCCGTTCAAAAAAAAAAATGGCCGACAAGTATGATATTTTAAACAAATCCTATTGAACCGTCTGTTTAGTGGATTGACACTTTGTTCACGTGATGTAATAATGGGATAAACTGATTGACTGAATGTTGACTAGACAACTCGCTAGGATGAAAACACAAGACACGGATTGTTGTGACGCGGATTGCTATCCGTGCGGACAAGTGTCCGTCCGGATAGGTCAAATAATAGTCAACACGGATTGTTGAGACTAGGAATGCTATTCGTGCGGACAAGTGTCCGTCCGGATAGGTCAAATAATAGTCAACACGAATTGTTGAGACGCGGATTGCTTATTCACACGAGTGGGTAATCCGGATGAAACAAATGATGCTATCCGTGCGGATAATGTAATCCGTACGGGTGAGTGATCCGTATGAAACAAATGATGCTATCCGTGCGGATAGGTAATCCGTGCGGATAGGTAATCCGTGCGGATGTGATGATCCGTCCGGATGAAGATGAACAGTTCAGCGATCTCAATCACGAAAACTCAGATTTCTCTCAAACGACATGGAATTTTGACCTGAAAATTTGTAGGGTTATAGATCAGACAATTTCGCATAACATATCAAAAAATTAGCGAATTTGGACCGTAAAAACCCTGTCAATTTTGCAAAATTCAGAGAAAAACGTGAAGAACAAGAAAGTTAAGAGAAATTTGACAAATCTGGATGTTTTAGGCTCTGAATCTGATCAATTCTTGTACGAAACTGTGCGTTTGATCTTCGCAACCGAGCACCTGCTCTGATACCACTTGTAGGTCCCGGTTTTGACTCCGTTTTGATTGCGTAACGAACGTGTAACGTGCGGAATCCGTACACGTACGTGACCGAACACACGTGACGTAATATAAATGTGATTCTTTTATTGATTTGATAACGTACAACACCTGAATCACTTGGAATGAGCTTTCTCTCTCTAGACTCTCTCTCTAGATCTCAAGCTCTCCAAAACACAAATGTAGCTAAAGTCTCCAAAAGTTCTAAATTAGAACCCTAATGGTTCTATTTATAGGCCAAGGGAATAAGGAATCTTTCCTTATTTACAATTATGCCACCTTGCCTTTTACTAACTAGATATTACAATAAAAGCCTAGAAATAAACTATTTCTGCTACGGTCTTGAGATGACGGAGGCGATAGACATACTGCACTAACAATATCTATCAGGATACTCTTACAATATGTTCCCAAGAATGTTCGAACAAAACTGTTTTTATAAATAAAATTTATGCAATAAAGGTATAACAACAGAAATGACGCCAAAAGAAGGTTATATTATTAACATACCAAAAGTTGTGCTTTTGGTTTCACCTCAAACCAAGGTCCGTCCACCAAAAGCACGATTAGTCCCGTACCATATTTACTTAACAATTGAAGGTTTTGTCTCAAACCGAGACCCATCCACCTCCAACTGTTATATTGTTCAAAAGTAAAGCGTACTAACATTGATGACCAAGGGCTTCGTCCTGAAACTCAGGATCCCTCCACCTTTGGCCATCATATTGTTCAAATGCAGGAAAGTTAAAATGCAGGAAAAGTAAATTGTCTTAGGGTTACAAACCAACGATTAAATTTAAAAAGTGGGCTATGGCCTAGGCATCAACATCCATCATCGCCCACTTGAATGCCCTCACACAGCGGCATCTTCTCCAGCCTTCTCTGTCTTCTCAGCTTCAGTATCCTGAGCAGCATCCTGACCAGCATCCGTCCCAACATCCTTTTCTTCTCCAGCCTTGTCCACCACCTCTGCTGACTTAGAGGATTCACCAGCTTCAGCAGGATATGGCACAGCCTTGCCTCCAAGCTCCTTCAGCTTTGCCACCCAGGATTCAACCGGCCAGGATGGGCACTCAAGGCCTGTCTCCTTGGCCTCATAAGCCATCTTAATGCGAGCTTGTAGCAGAGAGACGATGGCAGAGGCTTTGATCCCTTCCCGGAAAGAGACCATGGCCTGTTTATGCACTATTTGGACGGTAGCCAGTTTGATCTCAGCATCCTGGGTGACCTTCTTCAGCTTGTCCTCGTAATGCCGAGTCCTCGCTTCGGCAATAACGCCTTGGTCGGCAACGGTGGTCTCGAGCTGTTTAATCCTGGCCTCTTGGAACGCGTTCGTGCTGCAAGCATCGGTGTAAAGGTGGAGCAGATGTTGGAGACCCTGTACGTCAAAATTCAGGTATGAGTTAAAATATATTAACCAGGATATCCTGTCAGGATATCCTGTCAGGATATCCTATCAGGATATATGTGCAGGATATAGTCGCAGGATATTACCTTGTTGAGGAAGGATGTCATCGGCTCCAAGGAGTCAGAAAAGCTGAGTTCTTCATAGGAGAACCCTTCAGAGCCTGGGGCACTAACCTCGGAACCTTTCCTCTTTTTTGCGGTGGAAGCACGAGTCCTCGTGTTGGGCTTAGGAGCCGGGAGCGGCTTAGAGCTGGTAGCGGCAGGAGTCTCTTTCTTGACAATAACTGGAGTGGGGTAACTGTCAAGCTCGTCAAGATCAAGGAGGATTGAAACTTTGCTGGAGTCTGCATACAGGGAGTGAAATTCTTTCCTAAATATATCAAATAAAAGCATGTATGGAGGATATCGTGCAGAATCATTACCAGACATGTTTGCACTAGAAAGAGGGCTTGGAGATGGTGGAGACGGATTAAAACTTCTTTCAGCCTCTGGGAGGAGTCTGATAGCGTCAATTCTCCTCTGTGAATCAACTAGGGGAGGTGCAAGCTTCCTAAAATCAGTTGTGTACAAGACAATAAAAAAGTTGATTAGCTCAAGATATAAAGCAGGATACAAGACAGGATCATCCTAAAACCCTAGGTCCTATCCTTTTTCAACCATTTCACCGGATAATCCGCTCCACCAGGGATTGAATCTCTTTTTACAAAGAAGAACTTGGATTTCCATTCCTCTTCGTTCCTGGTGGCTCGGAGAATCAGTGGGTCACTGGAAGTGGATTAAAACAAAAATCGACAAGAGCCATGACATCTAAGCCGGTATGCTAAAGGGAGGTCATGAACGGAAAGGTCAGGAATATGATTTCTCTTGATCTGATCAAGAACGGACAAGACTCGCCAGAGCATCGGCATTGTCTAACTAAAGCAGATTTTGGTAACATTAAAGAACTCGGTGATAAAGTCCAAGAAAGGAAATTGCAACCCTAAGGTAAAAGGAAAAGCATTGAAGCATAACCACTCGTCGGAAACCATATCTGATCGGATTTCCCGATCAAATGGCCGGAACACTGTCCCTTTCGAGAAGATGCCGGAGGTTTTAAGGGCTGACAAGTGTGCACTATCAAAGGTGCATATTTCCTTCTCCGGATATTGGAGAATATTCCGGTGGATAAACGTGGGAGCAGAATCGCCGGAGCTGGATCTTGTCTGCCTTGCCATAATGTCGCCGGAATATTGAGCAGAATGAAAGAAAAAGATGGAATTGAGAGAGAGAAGTATTTACCTTTTTTCTCTTCGGTAAAGGTTAAATGGGGATAAGCATGAGAAGATATAGGGGAGCAATGAGTAAAGATAGGCTGCACGGTTACAAGCGGTCACATCATGAGTCTAATCTCTTAATTGTCTCGTTTATCATGAAAAAATGTAACCGTTAGTATCAGGATACCTAACGGTAACATTTTTGGGGACAATTGTTATGGGTGAAATTCTGATCCTATATCCTGGTCAATATTTTAAGCTTTATCTTAATTGTATGATATGTGTTCATACCCAGGATGCTTATTCAGGATATTGGTAACATCCTGAATGGTATCCTGAGGATCACTAACGGGTTATGTGCAGGAGTATGAGTCCAAGCTCGCAACGTTCGTGAGGACCCTTTCCCCGGAAGACTCGGTCTAAGTAGTTCAAAGGAAGACGTTAAAGCCGCTTTACTCGGTCCACAACGTTAACTATGGAATATTCGGGAGCATTCCCCATTTATAGGAGTTTTCGTTTGTATTTCATAGCTATAAATAGATGGATAAATCAGATCGAATAGGACACAACAACACTCACTGCTCTCTAACACTTTACACTCTCGCAACTTTCACTTTCACAAAAAGCATTGTAACACTTAGCGATCTGATCAATATCCTGCACTGTATCCTGACGTTTAAAGCAATAAGAAGAACAAGGCAGCTGCGATTGTCAGCTCCCGAGGTTTTGTGCCGGCGATCTAGATTGATCAAGGGCTTTCCTCGTATATCTCGTGTCACCCCCTTTACTTTTTTCTCATAGTTTGATCGTAGATACAGCTCAATATCCTGAGCCGTATCCTGAAAACTGTTTTTGCAAACAACTTAATCAGCATATTTTCAATACACTTTCTTAGCACACTACCTCACTTAACTAATTTGATCACTTAATTGCTTCGGTAATTTTTGACCAAAACAGTTATTACGTGCTTTACTTGTGTGTGCTTATATATTGTGGGATGTAAATCACAAACGCAATCGTAACTCGATCACATCGCAACCCAAAATACAAGTTACTTTTATGATTGTTAGGTTGGTTATGTTATTTGTGTAACTAATGTGTAATACTATCGCATCACTTATTCGTAACTCGCTTAAACGCAACGCTCAACACACGAAACGGAAGTCGAAAACTTGTCCGATCGAACGACCGTTCGATCGAATGGTCATCCGACCGGATGACCATCCAATCGGATGGCCATTAGATCGAATGGCTGTCTGACCCGTCAACCTTGCACCGACTTTTCTCCTTTCACACTATAAATACCCCTCCTGTCACATCACTGTTCATTGATGTGACATCTCCCTCCGACCAGCGCACTCCCAGCCACTTTTCACTTGATTTCTCGTGATGCTTGTAAGTTTCCACTCTAAATCTTATACTTTCTTCATCATTGCACGCTCCCTCATCATTCTCACCAACAAATCACAACTTTTAACCATGAAATCACCTGATTTCGAGCTGTTCAACAGTGACGGGTTCTTATGAACTTTGGAGAATGACTTCATTCCAGCAAGAACGGTCCGAGTCTAACAGAATTCTACATGATTTTACACTAAGTTCATCTAAATAGAAACATTTGTTAAAATTTTCAAACCTTTCTTCAAACATTCTTCACTTTCACTCAAAACCATTAGAATCTGGACTCATTCGTGTGTTCTACTCATTCTCTGGTAGAGAACCGAGCTGAGAATGGATTTCTATCAAAGAGGCGACCGATTCACGGGTTGAACATGAAGCTCCATCAGGAACAGCTGAGGCTGGTTGAACGGGGTGATTCCCATCCGATCAGATGAGTTGGACTTGATGTGGATTCCGTTGTTTAACACGTTGTCATACCATCTCGATTCAACCGCAAAACCTTTAACTTAATAGACTTTACAAAGTTGTTAACCCAAAACAGTTGCCCGATCGAACAACCATCTGATCGAACGGCTACTCGACCAAGTGACTTGTGATTTTCCACCAATTCTCAAAACTACAAAGTATATCAATTCCACTCGGAACACCATCCGAGCGGACGAACATCCGTCCGGATGACCGTCCAACCGGATGACCTGATATGTAGAAATACTTCAAACTTTTCAAAATGCTACAACGAAAATTTCAAAGCTCAACTTTTCACAAACACATCCTTCCCAAAAGAACGACCCTCCGACCGAATGGTCATCCGTCCGGATTGTCGTCCGACCGAATCACCATTCGTCCCCTATCTCACCCAACACACTGTTTTACGCACTGTTCAACGCTTATACTGTCGTACTGTGATCAGGCAAACCTCTCCAGCGCTCCCTTCAATCCACGGCTGTGTTTATTTACTAAACACGATCTATAAGTATACTCGATCCCTTTTTGCTTAACACACTATTGGGTTTTACATACGTTACTTATATCAAATCACATCGACACACAACGCAAAAACTTTTTATACGTTAACCGCTCTCGCATGTTATACTTGTTATTCGATGAACGCTAGTATGTTATGTTTACATAGTGATTGTTGCCCGACACCTTAACAACGATAGTACTATAGTTTGGACTCAGCACCTGTCGTGGACAGGTGTAACGACTCGCACAAAAATGTCCTAAAATGCTCCGTAAGTAAAAAACCAAACCCGTAAAACCTTACTTTTCATAAAAATCCAAGAAAAACAATAATTTCCATCTGTCACGGGCCGCGACAGATTTAAAAGAGGTCTTCGCGGGGCGCGACAGACCTAGAGTTCTGGATAAGCATGAGGGCCACGTGTCGTTACACGTGTCACAACCACACCATGACTCAGCAACCCCTAAACCGCCCCACGATCCCTCGCGGGCCGCGAAGGAAGAAGAAGAAGCTCTCGCGGGGCGCGAGAGACTTCTGTTTCAGCTATAAATTGGACGAAGTTTGGGCATTTCAAACTACTCAATTCTTTTCTTTCTCTTAGCTTCTATTATAGCAAAATAGTAGCTCGATATTATACCTTCTAAATCCCGAAACTCTGCCCGTTATTAGGGTAATAACTCTAATCCCTGGTACGATACTTTATCCGATCGATTGAAACTGATCCGATGGATGTTTAAGTACTGCCAATATCTGGCTTTACTTTGTCATTCGTTGTGGGTTTTGATCTCGTGATTGTCGTTAAAGTTGAATTGAGTTAATACACTAATACGAGTTCCATTGTATCTAGAATTAGAACTCATATTCGGGGACCTGTTTAACTAGAATACTTAGCAACTAAGTAAACTTAGTGTTTAAGTAAACTTAATGGTTAAGTAAAACTTAACAGTTAATCAACTAATTAAGTTAATTAATCGACTAAGTAAATGATGTAATTAACCAGTTGAGATTAATTAAGTTAAGTAAGATTAATTAAGCTAAGTAAGATTAATTAATCAACTAAGTAAGTTAATTAGTTAAGTAAAAGTAAAACAGCTAAAGATATACATGAGTAGATAATATCTAAATAGGTATATATAGGGTAGGTATTATCTAGGGAAAATATTATCTAAGAAAAGTAATATATAGGGAAGGTTCAACTAATGAAGGTGTATCTGGGGAGATAACACCTAGGGAAGTTCCATATGGGGAAAGACTCACCCCTTACTTATAAATAGGAAGCTTAGGATTCATTTTTCTTTGCTCATTCCTTCTATTCTTCTCTCTTATACGTTGGTGTTCTAACCAATAATCACCGATACGATATTCTGTCCGATTGATTCGGGAACCAACTAACGAATGCCAAAGTGCTGTCTTAATAAGACTATACTTTGTGAATTCGTTAAGGTTGTGATCTCGTGACAATCATTAGGTTTGATTGGGTTTAATACTAATACGTATTCCACTCTGTTAAACTAAATGTTTAACTACCAGAAAACTCTGCACTTTACACTTACAATCAAAATAGATGCTTAGTTATCAGAAGACTTTGAATCAGGAGGCTTGTTTAATCAAGACTATGTGCTAACAAGGTGAGTCATTCTCTTTTTATCAAATTGCTTTGCAAAACCCTAAATGTTTTCCAGTTATACTTTGCAATGATTAAGTCTTTGCTAAATCTTTAATTACTGGCATTATGTGGGGGGTTTTGTGCACATGACTACTAATGATTTATCACTTTAGGTGGGCGAGCCTAATTAGTGATATGTCCACAGTCATAGATCCGGTCGAGTGACAACTGAACCAGCTAATTATAAGATAGGGGCAAATGTGAAAACTCTTAATGCTGTGAATTTATAACAATGTGTCGTTTTGTACAAACTAAATGAACTCACCAGTATTTTCTGCTGACCAAAATCTTTTTTAAACGCATTTCAGGTGACTACAGTAGATTGGAATAAGAGTTGTGATTCAGCACCAAAAGGCTTACAGAAGTGGCTTATTTTATCAATTAAACTAAATCAAGAAATGTTGTTTGGGTTTAACCCCTACTAAAGCTACCTTTGTAAAACATGGGTTTATTCCCATCTGTTTAATAAATAAAATCCGGTGTTTCAAAACTCTGATATTTTTCCTAACTCACGGTCCTGATGAACATTTCCGCTGCAATGTTTTTAAATTAACCACCGGTGCCACTTGGCTGCTTCACGGCTCTCGCTCCCGTCCAGGGTGGGGTCAGGGGTCGTGACATAAGGTGGTATCAGAGCCAAGCCACTGGTTTAAGCCAATAGGTGTTGTGATAATAATACCTAAGCTTGAACGAAAGAGTTAGGAAATTATTATTAACTGGTAGCACCCAGGATAGTATGTAGACTTGAACTTAAGAAAGATGCATTAATATAAGTTTCGAGATAAGCTAATTACTTGTGTAGATAAAGTGTGATGGGTGTTGGTATGCCGTGAGGATGATAACTAGAACATTGCAAGTATGATCAATAAGCAATAACACTTGGCCACTGTTATTTCTTATTTATTGGTACTGCTTGGTTCGGGAATATGATCCGTCATGTGAATACTAATTTCCTTGTTCTTTGATGAAAGTCCTAATAGAAGATGCACTTTCAAAATCACGAGTTAAGAAGATTCTATTTATGGGAAATACAAATTACCTCTCCGGCGAGAACCGGGTAAGATGGGGTTACATCTCCGGCGAGAACCGGGTAAGATGGGGTATATAATATATCAAACAAGTGACAAGAATTCCCTAAATAGTATCATGACCTGATGTCTGACTTGTTTTTGGAAATATGAATCTGTTAAATACATCGACCTTATGAATGGTATGTATATTACAGTATGTGAAATATATGATTATATAGATATGTATATCTATAAGGAAAAAAAACCATAAGGATTGACAATTTAGAATAAAGCACAAGCATAAGTGTCAATGATAATTATAGATTTCTTTATCAGGAATCTCTCGTATACATCTATAATTCCGATATCAAACATTATTTCGTTTGATCATCTATCTCGTAACTCGTGCGACAATATAAACAACGGGAACCCTTTGAGTTGGAACGCCATCGAAAGTATAAGAATTCCCTATGTGTTACCTTAGATTATTAACACAGTAGGAAATCTGTAACTAAAAGTCATGCTAAGCACAAGACGTCTAAAAACTTACGCTAATAAGAGTAATTCTACTTTCTGTAAGAACTATTGCGAAGATAAGAGTAACCACGACTAGGTGCACTTACCAAGACTCTCTTCACCTATAATTCTACTAAGATTACCGGTAACAAAAGAATTGCTACAACAATACATGGGCTTAAAGGACTGAAGTTTCATAACCATTAGTATATATGTTAAGAAAAATGAAGTAATGTATGCTTCAAAATTTAGACATTTAGATAGTGAGACCCGAGCATCGAACCACATGGTCAAGACATATGCCATAAAATGGAAAAAGTGAAAAGAACTGATAGAAAGGAAATTTTGTCTGCTTCATAAAAAGGAACAAATGGAAACGATGATTCCTGAGATGATTGCTGAATTAGGTTGAGATTTACAAGCCAACCGGAGAAGTGACCACAAGGAGACAAGACAGATCCGCTGACAAAGTTCATCTCTGTGATGAAAGCTGTGAGTTATGCACGGAAGTAAAACATAGCGTATATGGTCTCGGAGTTCATTAACACTAGAGGCATGGAACTGAAAGAAATTCCGACTGACGTTTTCCCAGAGGATCTACTTAGACTATCACCCGAGTGTAAGGAGAAACTCAGAATTCATCTGAGACTAGGAACAACACCAATTGTTATATCACAAAGTTAAGACTAATGTAGTAATTAATGCTCTAAGTCATAAGTTTCCTAAGAAGCCGAAGCAAGTATGTGCTCTTAGATTAAATTGCGGATAGATAGGAATGAAGAAGGATGTAGCAAGTTACAAGTATTTAGTTTATTAGCAAGTTAAAACTAAACATTAGAACCCTTTAGGTTTACCTCAACAATAAAGATATCAGTATGGAAATGAGATTAATAACAATGGATATTGTTACCAAATTACCCAAAACAAGAGACGACACAATCTGGGTGATTGTGGATCAACTAACCAAGTCTGCTCAATCCCTACCAATGAAAGAAACCCTTTAGTATAAAATGCTTAGTTAAGATTATATATGGATGAAATAGTCTCATTACATAGAATCCCATCATCTATTGTACTAAATCGAGATAGTCACTTTACTTCTCATTTCTTGGAAAATTTTAACTCGACTTATTTTGAGCAGTGTAAAGGAACACTACCAACATAGAAAGACATGCTAAGGACATGTGTGATAAATATTGGTGCAAGTAGGACTATCACTTATCACTCATAAGATTCTCCCATAGTTAGTTATAGTATCATCCAGTATGTTAGACATACAAGCAACTATCAGGCCATGAGATCGGCAAACCATTGGAATTTAAATCAGAAATGAAATGAAAAGAAAATATCCATACTTGTTCAAGTAAATCTCGAGGACGAGATTTTAAACAAGGTGGGGAGGATGTAACGACTAGCACAAAAATGTCCTAAAACGCTCCGTAAGTAAAAAATCGAACCCGTAAAACCTTACTTTTCATAAAAATCCAAGAAAAACAATAATTTCCATCTGTCGCGGGTCGCGAGAGATTTAAAAGAGGTCTTCGCGGGGCGCGACAGACCTAGAGTTCCGGATAAGCATGAGGGCCTGGTGTCGTTACACGTGTCACAACCACACCATGACTCAGCACACCCTAAACCACCCCACGGTCCCTCGCGGGCCGCGAAGGAAGAAGAAGAAGCTCTCGCGGGGCGCGAGAGACTTCTGTTTCAGCTATAAATTTGGACGAAGTTTGGGCATTTCAAACTGCTCAATTCTTTTCTTTCTCTTAGCTTCTATTATAGCAAAGTAGTAGCTCGATATTATACCTTCTAAATCCCGAAACTCTGCCTGTTATTAGGGTAATAACTCTAATCCCTGGTACGATACTTTATCCGATCGATTGAAACCGATCCGATGGATGTTTAAGTACTGCCAATATCTGGCTATACTTTGTCATTCGTTGTGGGCTTTGATCTCGTGATTGTCATTAAAGTTGAATTGAGTTAATACACTAATACGAGTTCCATTGTATCTAGAATTAGAACTCATATTCGGGGAGCTGTTTAACTAGAATACTTAGCAACTAAGTAAACTTAGTGTTTAAGTAAACTTAATGGTTAAGTAAAACTTAGCAGTTAAGCAGCTAATTAAGTTAATTAATCGACTAAGTAAATGATGTAATTAACCAGTTCAGATTAATTAAGTTAAGTAAGATTAATTAAGTTAAGTAAGATTAATTAAGCTAAGTAAGATTAATTAATCAGCTAAGTAAGTTAATCAGTTAAACAGTTAAGTAAAAGTAAAACAGCTAAAGATATACATGAGTAGATAATAACTAAATAGATATATATAGGGTAGATATTATCTAGGGAAAATATTATCTAAGAAAAGTAATATATAGGGAAGGTTCAACTAAGGAAGGTGTATCTGGGTAGATAACACCTAGGGAAGTTCCATATGGGGAAAGACTTATCCATTACTTATAAATAAGAAGCTTAGGATTCATTTTTCTTTGCTCATTCCTTCTATTCTTATCTCTATACGTTGGTGTTCTAACCAATAATCACCGATACGATATTCTGTCCGATTGATTCGGGAACCAACTAACGAATGCCAAAGTGCTGTCTTAATAAGACTATACTTTGTGAATTTCGTTAAGGTTCTGATCTCGTGACAATCGTTAGGTTTGATTGGGTTTAACACTAATACGTATTCCACTCTGTTAAACTAAATGTTTAACTACCAGAAAACTCTGCACTTTACACTTACAATCAAAATAGATGCTTAGTTATCAGAAGACTTTGAATCAGGAGGCTTGTTTAATCAAGACTATGTGCTAACAAGGTGAGTCATTCTCTTTTTATCAAATTGCTTTGTAAAACCCTAAATGTTTTCCAGTTATACTTTGCAGTGACTAAGTCTTTGCTAAATCTTTAATTACTGGCAGTATGTGGGGGTTTTGTGCACATGACTACTAATGATTTATCACTTTAGGTGGGCGAGCCTAATTAGGGATATGTCCATAGTCATAGATCCGGTCGAGTGACAACTGAACCAGCTAATTATAAGATAGGGGCAAATGTGAAAACTCTTAATGCTGTGAATTTATAACAATGTGTCGTTTTGTACAAACTGAATGAACTCACCAGTATTTCTTGCTGACCAAAATCTTTTTTAAACGCGTTTCAGGTGACTACAGTAGATTGGAATAAGAGTTGTGATTCGGCACCAAAAGGCTTACAGAAGTGGCTTATTTTATCATTTAAACTAAATCAAGAAATGTTGTTTGGGTTTATCCCCTACGAAAGCTACCTTTGTAAAACATGGGTTTATTCCCATCTGTTTAATAAATAAAATCTGGTGTTTCAAAACCCTGATATTTTTCCTAACTCACGGTCCTGATGAACATTTCCGCTACAATGTTTTTAAAATAACCACTGGTACCACTTGGCTGCTTCACGGCTCTCGCTCCCATCCAGGGTAGGGTCGGGGGTCGTGACAACAGGGGTTGTTAAGGGCTTTTCTTCACATGTCACAGTGGTGACATGTGTTGCGCATTCTACAACTCGCAGTCATGTCTGTGCATATTTCATTGTCGATAGCTTACTTGCTTTACATTCCTACGTGTTACATGCTGGTTATGCGTAAATCGCTTCCGCTATACTATATACTATTAAACTTGTATGCTTACCTTGAAGGTGACATCATCACGGTTGCTTATGCAATTGGCTGTGTGAAGTCATCTAATCAAGAATGGTTCAGATCTAAAGGATTTCTACACTATTCAACACGAATCTCAACAAGATCTAAACATTTTTCAATTGATTTCAACATTTTTCACCTCTTTTTTTTCAAACTTTTCTTCAAAATTCTACACAAAACCGATGGAATCCTTGCTCATTCAGACCCTCCACTCGTTCTCTAGTTGAGAGCCGGTTTGAAAACAGAATTCCACCGGAGAGATGACCGATTAACGGGTTGAACATGAGACTTCATCAAAAGAACAATGAGTATGATCGAATGGGGTGATTCCCATCCGATCGGATGAGCTGGTCCTTGGTATGTTTCCGTTGTTTGACACGTCATCACGCTGTCTCCGTTAAATCGCAAATTTTTAAACTTGAAAACTCGAAATTTTCAAAACAACAGGTTTCCCACTCGAGTGGCCATCCGATCGGATGACCATCCGATCGAATGACCATTCGACTGGTGACTTGTCCTTCATACTATTTCTTGTTCAAAACGATTTAACCAAAACCTCAAACTATCAACTTTTCAATCGAATAGCCATCCGATCGAATGGCCATCCGTCCAGATGACCATCCGACCGGATGACTTGGCATTTATGCTACAACGAAAACTTCAAAAGTCTCAAAACACTTTACAAACACACTCACTCATTCGAATGATCAACCGTTCGAATGGTCATCCGTCCGGATGACCATCCGTCCTGATGACCATCCGTTCGACTCACCATTTGACACACTTCTCATCCGACACGATGTTTACACGCTGTACAATGCTTACGCTATTGTTCTATGCTTAGGCCAATCTCCACCCGCTCCCTTCAATCGAATATAGTAGGAGTTTATCAGCTACTAGTACTGTGAGTATACTCGAATCCTTTTTCGCTTAACGTACTTTTGGTGTTACATACGTTCTATATCAAAACACAACAACACACAACGCAAACTCTTTTATAAACGCTAACCGCTCTCGCATGTTATACGTGTTTTGATGAATGCTTGTATGTTATGTTTACACAGTGACTGTTTTGCCTGACACCTTAGCAACGATAGTACTATAGTTTGGACTCAGCACCTGTCGTGGACAGGGGTTGTTAAGGGCCTTACTTCAGATGGTCACAGTGGTGATAATTTGTTAAAAAATTCTACAACTCGCAGTCATGTCAGTTGCATGCGTCATTGTCGATAGCTTACTTGATTCACATTTCTACGTGTTATATGCTGGTTATGCGTAAACGCTTTCGCTGTACTATATACTATGCAAACTTGTGTACTCACCTTTACACTCTGTGTATTGACTTTATTTTAACGTATCTGACAGGTTGATTAGGATGCTTTGCTTGCTATGCTTTGGTGAATCAAGTAGGAGGTCTAGAAACCCACCGAATAAGAAATCTGAGTTGTCGAAACAGTTTACTTGTTTTTGAGGTTGTTATCTATAATAACTGTTTTGCTTTATATGTTATTGGTATGGGACTTTAACGTTAAACATATTGTCACTAATAGTTGTTATGGATTCTCTTGGACAATCTGTTTCGCTTAGTGCCACGCCCCGATGTTTCCGCCATCGGTTGGGGTGTGACAGATATACGTTTCAGCATTGTGTTATATTTTGCTTGACAATGTGTCCTCTTGTGCGATCCATTGTATCTTTATACACTTCTTATTTTTAGGAGCCTTTGTAAAATAACTTATATTTCCTCAAAGAGCGGGCATAAAAAATAGATTTGTCGTAGAAACATTGACGTGCATGCATGTGTAATTGTATATGCTTCATTATTTCTAGTAATATAGGGGTCAGAGAGTTCTCGGGTAGTGGCAATAAGGTAGGGGTACTCGATCGGGTACACCGCGGCCAGTGATTCAGGTGGTGAAATTGGGTTGCAAAAACGGTATCTTTGTTGTCTCTTTGCCCTATGACTTTTTGCAGGTTTTAAGGTGATGAAGATGGGGGATTTGAATCAGGTTGCACCCCTAGTTATGTTTGGGTTAACCGGATAGGTGATGTCGGATGAGTTTTTGCTTGGGTTATGAGGTTCCATCCCATCCCCCTAATATATCCAAGTGTATCCTTAGATTAAAGAGAACCGTACATATGTTTGCATCTATTAAGTTTTTCATAAAGTAAACTTGTTAGGGATATTTTGTAAATCTCATTTAAAGAACCAATTGATGACGGTAGGTATGAATCATGTTAAAGGCACAACCACTTTTAGGAAAGTGTTTACATTGTGTCATGATGTTTTAGACACCGACATGTGATAATAATAATATATACACTTAAAAATTATAAAGTTGTGATTTATTTATTTTTAGTTTTTTCCTATTAAGTATACTCCAACTTTGTAATTATAACATACATCAATCACCAGAATTGGGCATTAGCTGGATGCTAGGATTTAAGGGAGCACTAACAGGAGAACAATTAAAATGATTGAATTTCTTCAACACTTTCTCAATATAATGAAACTGAGTCATGGTTATACCATTGTTGCTCCTTTTAATCCTTATTCCAAGGATCACATCCACGTCCCCCATATCCTTCATTTCAAAATTCGAAAACAAAAATTTCTTCGTCTTATCAACTTGATCTTGGTCTGTGCCAAAGATCAACATATCATCTACATATAGACAAATTATCACTCTTTTACCAGAGGATTCAAATCTACTGTACACACACTTATCAGCTTGGTTTAAAAGAAAACCATGACATAAGATCACCGCATCAAATTTTTGATGCCATTGCTTAGGTGGTTACTTCAAACCATACAATGATTTGACGAGTTTACACACCTTGTGTTCTTGTCCAGATAATACAAAACTCTCAAGTTGTTTCATGTATACCTCTTCATCCAATTAACCATTCAAGAACGCAGTCTTGACATCCATTTGGTGAATTACCAAGTTATGAATTGAAGCAAGATTTGCTAGAACAAATATGAAAACGTCATCAAATATTACTTTGTCGAACGGAATCTACGTTAGACGCCATAGATCTCGAAAGCTTGCAAATGAGTTAACTGCTAATAGGAAATTCTTGGAGTTTTATTTGAAACACAATTATAACGCTATTTATAGAGGGGAACGTGCACAGTGACAATCATACCCCTGCATATCATTTAGCGCCCCATGCCACGTGTTCGGCCAGGATCCGTTCTCACCTTTTTACACTTCCAACAATTTTCTCCTGATTTCGTTTCTACATATATTTAAAGGCTCCAATGTGAATGCTATAAGGCCTCCAATTATAATAGTCATCAGCCAAAAATTACAACCATGTCCAATTAGTGGTGCACAAATCGGGTTTTTTTTTAAACCGGTTCCGGGTACCGAACCGGGTTCGGGTAGGATCGGGTTTTACAAAATCAGGTTTTTTTTAAAAACCGGGTCGGGTCCGGGTCCGGGTTTTCTACCAAAAATGTATACCCTATATACCCGGGTTCGGGTCGGGTTTTATAAAACCCAGGTATTATAATACCCTATTTTCGGGTTCGGGTCCGGTTCGGGTATTCATCGGGTAGGGTTCGGGTATGCATCGGGTTGGGAAAAACCCCGCACCGGGTATTAAAAAAACCCGACCGGGTATTAATGCTTCTTTATATGTTTTAGTGGATGGTGCCTATTGAAATTTTAATGACATTTCTAAATTTAAATTCGATGGTACTAGATCGAAAGAATAGTCCTGATTTGAATCCTTTTGGATTACATAAACAACAATATATTTTATTTGCTATGTTATGTTTTAACCAAGTTCCATCAATTTTTCATTTTTTTGTATTAGACAAACACCAATAGATCTTTCCAGCAAATAGAGGGGAATAATAACCAAATATTTCAAATATCATTAGAAACCTAATAATTAAACAAGATTACATCAAAGTGCATACATAATTTTGTTAAATCATAAGAACTAGAAGTCTTAATGCTTGAAAACATAGATAAAAAAACATAGATAGGACTAGACGTCAAAGTGCTATATAACCGGGTATAAAAAAACCCAGTTCCGGGTATTTATAAAACCCGGTTCCGGGTATTTATAAAAACCGGTTCCGGGTATTTATACAAACCGGGTTTCGGGTATAAACCGGGTATAAAAAACTCGGTTCCGGGTTCGGGTTTTAGATCAAATATGAATACCCGGTCCCTACCCTATGGGTAGGGTCGGGTTCGGGTTCGGGTATAGAAACCGGTTTTTATAATACCCAGTTCCGGGTTTTTTTCCAGATCCGAGTCCGGGTTCAGGTTTTTTTGTGCACCACTATGTCCAATATTAAAATAACGTGTTGCACATCAACCATTATTGGCCCACCAAATTGAATCAATTTAATGAATTAAAATTTAAAACAACATATATGGTTTTGGACGATTTGAAGTTTAGTGGGCTTTTAATATGAATAAAAACAATAATAATATTAAATATATTAAGCCCAAAACAATAATTTATTAACAAACTAATTATTAATTATCAGGCCTAAATAACAGTCGTGTTCAACGAGCCCGCACTCCTACATCACCTAACTCGCTTAATCACCGACGTTATTATCTCAATCGACAAATTAATCCAATACCCTAAAATCCGTTGATAACACTAAAATTCCCACCACAAAATTAGGGTTTTTTTTTTCTCAATTTGGTGCTTTATTGAGTGAAAATTGTGTATTTACATAGTTTATTTTTCGTTTCTTTCTAATCATAAATCCATAAAATCTCATTGTTCCCTATAAAATAAATCCATATAATCTATAATATTTTGTTTTAAAACAATATCACTAACGAATGATTATTGTTCTATATCATTAAAAGCTATTTGTTTCCTTGACTATGTATATCCTTTGACGAAATTATATGATTAAAATCTAAATGCTAGAGTTATTATACAAGTTTATATAAAAAAAATCGAATATTAAGTCATACGTGAACTATTGCATTTTTATTTTTTAAATAAGAGTAAACTGTCATTTTGGTCCATGAGGTTTGGCCATTTTTGCCATTTTAGTGCAAAACTCAAACATTTTAAATATAGTTCCCTATGGTTTTACTTTTATTGTCATTTTGGTCCAAAAATCAAATCATCTGTTATTTGGCTAATAAAATCTGGTTATTTTGTCTTTTTCTTAGGGGCAAAATGGTCCATCTCAATTTATTATAACATATTATTAATTAAATTAATTATATTAAATATCCCTTTACCCAGCAGATATAAGTTCATCTTCTCCCCACACCAAACCCTAATCCCCTATTGTTGTGAAGGTTGTTGGATCCACGATATTCGTTCTCATGATGCCCACCGTCTACAGTGTCATGCAGATCCATAACAGTCGGAACGGAGACGATGGAGAACTCACTCCCACTGATCAGATTCTTGCTGCCAGACACCTTCTCCAAGCTTCTCTCATGGGTATTCTTTCTTTCTATTATTGTTTTATTTGTGATTTAGGGTTTGATTGATTCAGTTTTCTTAATTTACACGTTGATTTTGGGGTGTGTGTGGGTGGGGGGGGGGGGTGGAAATAGAAGACTTAAAAGCTTTTAATAATTTAAGATCTTTCAAGTATATTGATTTGGGGATTTTTTTTTTCTTCTTATATATTTGATGATGATAGTAAAGCCAAGAATTTTACCTGATTTGAGGTTATGCAATTGTTAATCATCTCTATGTTGCTAGTTTTTTTAAGGGTGCAGTTGCATCATCTGTTATATGAGACATGATTAATATGATGGTTTGTGTATGGAGCCCTGAAGAATGGGAAATTTAGTACATAGAGATTTGATCTCAACTGTGGCAAGAGGGCTATTCATGGATCCAAATCGGCTATGGTTGCGGGTTCATGTGTAGTATAAATACACTTGGATGTGTTCTATCAATGGCGGATCTATGAAGGACTTAAAGGTTTGGTGTTGGGAGAAGATTAAGAAGATGAACTTATATTTGCTTTTATAGGGTAAAGAGATATTTAATATAATTAATTTAATTAATAATATGTTATAATAAATTCAGATGGACCATTTTGCCCCTAAAGAAAAAGACAAAATAACCAGATTTTATTAGCCAAAGAACAGGTGATTTGATTTTTGGACCAAAATGACAATAAAAGTGAGACCATAAGGACCAAAATTTAAAAGGTTTGAGTTTTGGACTAAAATGACAAAAGTGACCAAACCTCATGGACCAAAATGACAGTTTACTCTTTAAATAATTATGTAGAGGGTTGTTTATTTCATAAGCAATAACATGTTGCAAAAATTACAAATACCAGTAGATTTTAAGATGTTTGATATTTATTTCATAAGCATTTTTAACTCTTAAATAATTCTGATTTATCCACCCTTTCCCATGAACATGAACTGTCAACATGCTGCAACAAACATACATCACAACATATTAGTTTCAATCTTCCTGAACTAACATGTAAACTTAAAAGAGTTGTTTGTAGTTTATGGACCTGTGGGGCCGGCTACTTGGTTGTTCAGAGATGTTGAGCTCATAGTGTGGTTCACTTGACCGCTTTTCATCAGGTTCAAGACATCGTTGGTTGACTCAATCTCTGCAACTTCGCTCCTATTTCTTTTCAGGAAAGTGTTCAAGTCCGGCAGTGCGCTGTTGCTGCTTCGAACCAGCGTACCCTGGGAACAGACCACGAATCTGTTTAAGGGAATTGTGTCAAACACAAGCTTAGTTCACTGTTACTGTCTCTTTTGCTTTCCTGTTTTCTGTTTCAGATTTCGAGTTCATATCAGCAGTTTACTAACATTGAGTTCTTTAGAAATTGGTTGGTTGAATTAGGTGCTTAAGTTGAGTGAGGTTTTGAATTATATATTTTGGTATATAATTGGTATTACATATGTGATCAGGGCCGTCTCCGAAAATCACAAAAAAAATTTTTAGCCCTGTTCAAGATAAAAAATTCGGGCCCTATTCGCAAATCTTCATATAATATAAACTCATCAATCATTCAATCAAATATATAAATACTAAAAACCCATAATACTACGATTATTGTTATGAAATAGATAAAAACAAATTAATTGGGCCATTTTTTAAAAAACTTTTAAACAGTGTGACGTTTTGTTTCCTTTCCCTGATCTAGCAGACCTTTATTTTTGTTTAGACTAGTCACTTGGGCTTGTTATGTCACACCCCAAAAAACGTCGCAGCGGAATATAAAACGTGGTGGTGACGGAAGTTGGTGCCCATAATATCTTCGTTGAACGATGCATTTAATTGTTGGACATATTAACTTAATTAAAACATAAGTTTTAAACATAACGTTTCAAAACATGACACAACCACGACATAGTTAAGTTGTTTTGATCCTCATGGATCTTATTACATTTGTCCCAGAAAGTTTTAAAAGTTAGTCTAACACATTAAGTAACAAAACATGCATCAACAACCACAAGATACGCCATAATTCCCGAAGCCGAACTCAAGTACCTGAAGAACATGTTAAAATCAAGTGTTAACACAAAGGAAGGTGAGTTCACATATTCAAATTTAAAGTAATTTGATCCCAAGGAAATACTTTCCAATTATGTGTTTATCATAAAAACATCCATATAATTTACGAAAGCCCATTTATTTCCTTAATAAAAATCCAAGGGTCAGCCGTCGCAAGCGTTTCCCCGAAACCTTCGAACAAAGCATCTTCCCAAGTTTACATATTAAATTTATAGCATCAATTGTTCGGACTCGTAAGTTAGCTAGACATTACGAACTATATATTTACAAAGAAGGGATAATCAAAGCTAGACAATAAACAGAATATCAATTCGTCGTTTGACTTGACACGAAGCGACCGGTCACGACGGGGTTGTCAACCCGATAGATCTACCAACATTTCCCCGCGTGCAATACTTAAATGATTAAACAACATCACCTGCGCATGGCCCATATCGAGACCATCTATGATGCCTGCCTCATGTACAATATATATATATATATATATATATATATATCCTACTAATATGACAAATTTAATATAAACCGTTGTACGAATTTACTGAAATCCCTTGGACTAAGCAAATTCATCCCAACAACATGGTCGTTTTTCTTTGAAACACCGTACAAATCCTCGTTTCTGCCTGAAACATATATATTTATCAAATTCGTTTCACCCCGAAACATATTTTCACCAAAACCGTTTCTTCCCGAAACATATAATTTCATCAAAACCGTTTCTCCCCGAAACATATATATTTAACAAATCCATATATTTTCAACGAAAATATATAATTTATATTAAAAAGGTATGTTTTATTCAAAAAACATTATTAAACCCTTTTTGGTGTGTTCTTCCCCCAAAACATATATAAAACAGTAAAAAAGAGGGGGTTTAGTGACACTCACCTTTGGGTGCGTATTTTTAAATAGCGCAATCCCACAGATTGATTTCTACACGTCCTATTATACGTAGGAATGATTTTATAAATCAATATATCACAAAAATCCTAAGTTTCTCCGTTTCTTAGAATTTTCACATAACTTTGAGATTTTCTCGAAAACTTATCGTTTTTTATTATGTTGGCACGTTAATATATATATATATATATATATATTTAAGATTTTGCGACTTGAACGATTTTATTGGTGACCGTTATCATGTAAATCCATTAACACACCCGTTTATACGTAATATATCTACGATTTGCGCGTCGTAATATATATACATAAACGTACACATAAATCAACATCGTAACACGCGTAATCTTGTTAACTTATTTATTTTATCATTTTTAAGGCATGCATACATAAAATAACTCATATGTATTAATTTTCATGCTCGACAAATAAGTTACACATTTAACGCGATTTTACCGCTTCTAAACGAACAAGTGTACATGCATAGCCTAAATTTCCCGCTATCATGTCAACACTTAACATATTATCATATTTCATATTTAAATCACATAACACATTTTTACACATAAGGTTCACCCAAAAATAACCCATACTAGTGTTCATTGTAAAACGCGTATTTTAGTGATTCGGTAACGTTTTCAGGCGTCAGAAGTCACGTATGACCAACTAAACACCAAGTAAACTTAAAATTAGTTAAAATACTTATTTTTAAACTAAAAATATAAGTTTACTTACTGATCCAAATCAGTTTCATAAAAATCGTTCGAAAAGCCGATTTTTCGACCGTTTTACCGCATAGTTTTGCGGTAGACGTTACTATAACCATCCCAACTCGGAATGAATTGATATTTTAACACAATACATGTTATTTACTGATTAAAATGATGATTATAATCAAATTAGTGCAGTTTTTGTGTAAGTCACATAAATCATGCGATTTCACGTATTTTACAACTTCTAAAGCACCAAGTACAACATGCAAGACTAGTAAACTTATGACAAAGTTTTATGTCATTTAACACTTCAAAATAATCATATTTTAGTGTTTGTAATCTGATCAAAATTTATTTTTATCAAATCATGTTTAAATCATCATTTTATGATTTCATATCATCATGCATATTCATGTATGTGCATCTAATGCACTCATAGAACATCATCATCATTACTTATGATTTAAATACTTCTAAGAACACATTAACTCCATGTTCTTACAAAACACAACATATATCATCCATCATCACATAATCATTCATACATAAATGAAAGTGTTCTTACATTTATGAGTATATGACCAAAATTTACATGCATGCATACACATATACATACATATACATGACATATATACATGCACATGAATGCAAGTGTTCTTACATTTAGTGTTTGTAATCTGATCAAAGTTTATTTTTATCAAATCATGTTTAAATCATCATTTCATGATTTCATATCATCATGCATGTTTATGTATGTGCATCTAATGCACTCATACAACATCATCATCATTACTTATGATTTCAATACTTCTAAGAACACATTAACTTCATGTTCTTACAAAACACAACATATATCATCCATCATCACATAATCATTCATAAATGCAAGTGTTCTTGCATTTATGAGTATATGACCAAAATTTATATGCATGCGTACACATATACATACATATACATGACATATATACATGCACATGAACTTCCAAAAGTTCACTTTTTCATCAAGTCCCTTTCAAATCATGAAACACTTTTAGAACATTCTTTTATGAAACTTTTGATTCTTGCATGCAATCTATCATTCAAGTATCATATTATTCAAGAATCATTCAATCAAAAATCAAAACAATCACATACATTCACACACAAACTCACGGCCATACATACATATATACACCCATTTTCATTTTGTTTGAAATCTCATCCTTTATCATTTTCAAGTTCATGTTAAATTCCAAGTTCAAGAGAAACTTTACAACATCTCTATCATCACTAAAAATCAAAAATGTATCTTGAAAAATAAATTTATACCTTTCAAGTTTCTTAGTGGGTTTTGACTAGATTTTGATGTTTTAAAGCTTGTTTCGCCAAGAAACCTCCTTTGGATCCTTAAAACACCTTGAAATCTTCTTGGATTTAACTTTAATCTTCAAGAGCAAGTTGAAATTTTTGAAATGGATGAGTTATAGGGGGTGTTCAGCCGAGTTATGTGAGGGAGAGATAGTGAAATGATTTTTAATCTTAGGTTATGCAAATGAAGTGTGTAATATGTGTTTAATTGATTGATTTATATTCCCCATGCCAACACTTGGCACAAAGAAAGAAAAATGGCAAAAGGTGGGCTGCCTATTGCCATCACCTAATCCCCTCTCTCACACAAATATCATACATACATACATACACATATATATGTAATATAGTGTAAAAACTGGTATTTTGCTGGATACCCGGTATTTTATCTAGCATTTAATCCCGTTTTAGTGCGTTTTAAATTATTTTTATCATTCTATAAAAATAATCACACTAAATTATTACTGAAATAATTACCAGTTGTCTTGACTGGCTGCGTTGACAATATTTTGTCAAATACGCGCAGTATCGCGCAGTACGCGCTCAAACTTGAAAAATAGAGTTTTTTAGCGTTTTAATTTATTTTTCCTCACGGACATGATTAAAATTTCCATTCTAATCATAACAGGCTATTTTTAGGATTTTAACACTGATCGGGTGGTCACCGACGTTCGTTTCGCATTTTATTCGTTACGCGATAAGAGTTTATTTTACGTTGCCAACATAATTTTTATCAATGTTTGGATTCACCAACACATTAAATATCACATATAAATATCAAAATCAGTCAAATACAACCTTTTTATTTATTCATGACACGTGTTACAATTGTACGGTATGGTCTGAAAAGCCGGGTGTCAGAGTCTCCCCCTGTTTAAGGAATTTCGTCCCCGAAATTCTACTCTACAGGTTTTGTTTTCGCACAAGGTGGGAAGAGATGAGGATATTTCCGTTGCATCTAGTCTTGTCATTCCCATGTGAACTCGGGCCTCGTTTAGAATCCCAGCGGACCTTGACCAACTTAATCCTACTCCTCCTGAGTTTCTGAATTTTCCAACCCAGAACCTCCACTGGTTCCTCGATAAATCTCAGTTTATCGTCTACTCGAACCTCACCTGGGGGTATAATCAGCATCTCATCAGACAGACACTTTTTCAAATTGGAAACATGAAACACGTCATGAACTCCACTCAATTCTTGCGGCAGCTTAAGCCTATACGCGACTGATCCAACTCGAGATGCGATTTCGAAAGGACCTTTATAACGCGGGCTCAGCTTCCCCCTTTTCCAAACCTCACAATTCCTTTCCAAGGCGATACCTTCAACATAACCCGATCACCGACCTGAAACTCCAACGGTTTCCTTCGGTTATCCGCATAACTCTTCTGTCGATCTGCGGCAGCTTTCAACCTCCCCTTAATCTGGAAAACCTTGTCCGTGGTTTCCTGGATAAGCTCGGTTCCAGTCAAATGCTTCTCGCCGACTTCAGCCCAACAAAGTGGCGATCGACACTTCCTTCCATACAAGGCTTCATACGGAGCGGCCTTGATACTAGAGTGGTAAGTGTTGTTGTAAGAAAACTCAGCCAACGGCAAGTGAGTATCCCAACTTCCACCAAAATCAATCGCACACGCTCTCAACATATCCTCCAACGTCTGAATGGTTCTTTCACTCTGACCATCCGTTTGAGGATGATACGCAGTACTCATGTCCAAACGAGAACCCAACGACTCTTGAAGAAATCGCCAAAACCTGGAGTCAAACCTTCCGTCTCTATCCGAGATAATTGACACCGGTACTCCATTACGGGCTACAATCACGTTAAGGTACAACTGCGATATCTTCTCAGTGCTGTCTGTTTCCTTAAGCACCAAGAAATGAGCAGACTTTGTTAATCGATCCACAATTACCCATATCGTGTCATGTCCACATGACGTCGGGGTAACTTGGTGATAAAGTCCATCGTAAGATGTTCCCATTTCCACTTAGGAATCTCTGGTTGCTACAGAAGCCCAGATGGCTTCTGATGTTCAGCCTTAACCTTTGAGCACGTCAGACATTTACCCACATAGACCGCAATATCTCTCTTCATATTCGGCCACCAGTATAACTTCTTGATATCCTGATATCTTGGTAGAACCTGGGTGAATGGAATATCTGGACTTATGAGCTTCGTTCATAACCAGTTCACGTAGGTTACCTCTTAGCGGAACCCAAACCCGGTTCATGAAGTACATTACTTCATCCGCTTATGGTATCAGTTCACATTCTAATCCTCTCAAACCTTCTCTTCTCAGGTCCTTATCCTTCAAAGCTTCCCGTTGCGCATTACGAATTTGATCAGTCAAACTCGTCTGTATGGTCAAGCTCAAAGCACGCACACGTAGAGACTTCTCCTGCTCTTTCCTGCTGAGTGCATCCGCAACAACATTTACTTTTCTAGGGTGATAACGAATATCACACTCATAATCGTTGAGTAACTCTATCCAACGCCGTTGTCGCATGTTGAGCTCCTTCTGATCAAAGATATGCTGGAGGCTCTTATGGTCTGTGTATATCGTACACTTCGTGCCATACAAATAATGTCTCCAGATCTTCAAGGCAAACACAACAGCTCCTAACTCCAAATCATGCATTGTGTAATTCTTCTCGTGCACTTTCAATTGTCTGGATACATAGGCTATCACTTTGTCCTTCTGCATAAGCACGCATCTAAGGCCCAAACGTGACGCATCACAATATACAATGAAATCATCACTTCCCTCAGGAAGGGAAAGAATAGGTGCACTACACAACTTTTCCTTCAACATCCGAAAAGCTTCCTCCTGCTTTTCCATCCAATCAAACTTACTTTCCTTCTGGGTCAATAGCGTCAAAGGCTGCGCTAATCTGGAGAAATTCTCTATGAATCTCTGGTAGTACCCAGCAAGTCCTAAGAATTGTCGCACCTCCGACGGAGTCTTTGGCGCTTCCCAATTCTTGATCGCCTCAATCTTCAACGGATCCACGTGTATACCTTTCTCGTTTATGACATGTCCGAGAAAATGAACTTCTCGAATCCAGAATTCACACTTAGAGAACTTGGCATACAACTTCTCTTCCTTCAGCAGCTCCAAAATCAACTTCAAATGATGCTCATGATCTTCTTTGGTTTGCGAATAGATAAGTATATCGTCGATGAATACTATCATGAATTTATCCAGATAGGGTTTGCATACCCTGTTCATGAGATCCATAAACACAGCTGGCACATTAGTTAGGCCAAAAGGCATGACTAAAAATTCGTAATGGCCATATCGTGTTGGAAAAGCAGTCTTTGGAACATCTTCGTCAGCAACCTTCAGCTAATGATATCCTGAATGCAGGTCAATCTTTGAGTAGTAACTAGATCCCTGTAGCTGATCAAACAAATCGTCAATCCTTGGTAGTGGGTACCGATTCTTGATAGTCAACTTGTTCAGCTCTCTGTAATCAATACACATCCTGAAGGATCCATCCTTCTTCTTCACAAACAAAACAGGTGCACCCCAAGGTGAAAAGCTTGGTCGAATGAAACCTTTGTGTAGTAGCTCTTGAAGCTGATTTGACAATTCTTTCATCTCTGACGGCGCTAATCTATAAGGAGATTTTGTAATCGGTGTAGCACCGGGTACTAGATCAATTCTGAATTCGATTTGTCTCATAAGGGGCAATCCAAGTAAGCCTTCAGGAAAAACTTCTGGATAATCATGAACAATAGGAATCTCCTCGATCTTCCTACCTTCAACCTTCGTATCCACCATGTTAACTAAGAACGCATGATAATCCTTACGCAACAACTTGAGCATCTTCATAACACTGACGACACTCAACACTCGACTCGATCGATCTCCATGAACAACTATTGCTTCACCACCATCAGGACGAGGTATCCTCACTTGCTTCTCCAAGCAAATGATCTCAGCTTTATTCTTGCATAGCCAATCCATTCCCACAACTACATCAAAACTCCCCAGCTCCACTTGCAACAAGTCGATACTAAAACTATGATCATCTAACTGAATACTACAACCGCGAACGACCTCGCTAGTCTCTATCAGTTTACCATTTGCTAGTTCTATCGAGTACTTCTTACTTAGCTTACTTGTTGGAGAACACAAAAATGCTTCAAAGTTTTTCGAAACAAAACTCAAGTCAGCCCCAGTATCAAAAAGTACGAACACAGAATGGTTATTGATCAAAAACATACCGGTAACAACAGCAGTATCGTCACGTGCCTTTCCAGCGTTTAGCTTGAACGCTCTACCCCTGGCATTCTGACCCTTTGCTTTAGCATAGCACTCGCGAGTAACATGCCCAGTTCGACCGCACCTGGCGCACTTTTTCTTCTCATCCTCATGAGTTTTCCTGTCAGAACCACTCCTGCCATCCCTGGCATTATCCCTTCTAGCACTGCTAGAACTGGTTACATACGCCTTCCCCGAACTGCGTTTCCTGTCACGCTTCTCATCGGTTTCCTTCCTTGAGCTCTCGGACTTGCGCTTCTTCGAATCTCCAGACTTAGACTCAGAACGCCCCGACCGTTCAGATTTCACGTCTGCTTTGGTCTTGCCCGATGACTTTCCGATATCCTCCTTCTTGTCAAGACAACCCTTGCGAGCAGCGTCATCCGCTTAAGACTTCGCCATTGTAGTAGCTATAACGACCCTCCTAAATTATTTCCGACACCCCCTAAATATATTTATAACATCCCTATATATCTTAAAATATGCCCCGTATACGATATTTAACCCTAAATACCTTTATATAATTAAAATAAAAATAAAAACAATAATCTGTCATCGCTCGCGGGCCGCGTAGACATAGTCTTCGGGCTACGCGGGGCGTGACAGCTAGTCGCCAGGGCACATCCTGGTGCTGCCATGTGTCAACCGCGTGTCGAAGCTAGATCAGTGACTGGGCCAGGCTAGGGCCTACCCAGCCTACGTCGCGGGCCGCGAAGCCCTTTACCGTTTCCTAAGCGGGCCGCGAGAAACCCCAAATCTGCTCCTATAAATTAGGAGTTTCGGCATTCAGTTTTCGACGCTCACACACAAACTTTCTCTCTCGAATTTCTATAGTGTAGAAGTTATAATCGGGTATTATACCCCCTAATTAACGAAGTTCTGCCCCGTTGTAAGTATTATAACCCCGGTTACGTATTAGATACGTTGCCCGATTGATCTAGTGCTCCGTAACGGCTGTCGAGGTTCTGCCCGACGTAGTCGTTGGAGTTCTGTCTCGGGGAGGGTATTACTAATGTAAATATTGGGTTATTATACTAACGCGTGTGCATTGTTTAAATTATTAGATTATAACCAGGAAACCACCAGGAAAAGTCTAAACTAGCAATGTGAGTAATCTCCTTTTTGCAAACTGATTTTACAAAACCTCAATTGTTTTACATTATAATGAACAGTGATTGAGTATTTGTAATTCTACAATTATCGTCGGTATGTTGGGGTTTTATATACAAAATTTGTTACTAAACTATGAGTAGTAACATGACCACAAGTCGGGTTGACAGTACCGTGGGTGGTAACTAAAGTAAGAATTGGAAACAAATGTAACTGCGTGATCGCCCTAAATGCTGTAAACTGATAAAACCTGTCTTGATTAAATTGGGATTTACTCACCAGTATTTCCCACTGACTAATGTTTTTAAAACGCGTTTCAGGTAACAAAATATGAAAGCTAAATAAAAGCCAGCTGGAGAGCACTGAAGGCTTGGAAAAATGTGGCTATAAAAGTTACCTAAAATAAAGACGATGTTTTAAATTCAATAAATTAGGGTTTACCCCTATAAATATGTTTGTAATATAAACTTGGGTTTTACCCATGTGTTTATTATTCTGAAAATGTGGTATTTTACTCTGATAAAATATTTCATAACTGTGGTCCTGATGTAATTTCTGCTGCCAAATAATGATAACCCAATGATACCACTTGATCTGAGTTCGCGTCCACCCGATCCCGGGTAATTAGGGGCCGGGGGTTGCGACAGAAGGTGGTATCAGAGCTTAGCCACTAATTTCAGCCAAAGAGGTGTTCTGCTGACATTGAAATTATAAATTTTGTTAGGAAATAATCTACACAATTATGTGCATACGTGTATATTATTATTTTGTGTTATTTAACAATTTGTTAGTTTACAGTATGAGTGACCAAGGACCTTCGGACGCTTACCGTCAACTGTCCAACTCTCCTAGGAACGAAGGAACCTCTTCGTAGTCAACCCCCTCGAGGTATTCGGCTGACACCGAAGAAGGGATTTTCGTGTTCAAAGCACAATCTGAGGAACCATTCCCTCCCAAGAAAAGAGGATGATTCAGTAGAGGAGCTCATGAGCGTAGAAAGAGGATGAGAAAGTTGCAACAGCAAAGGGCCTTAGCAGCAGTCAATAGGGAAATGAATCTTCAAACCCAGGATATACTCAATAGAAGACTGGAAAACTTCCACATTTTAGCTACTACCGCTGCCGACCCTAATCTAGAACAACTCATAGCACCTCAGCCTTTACCACTATTTCCCCCACAACCCATGGAAGTTGAACTAAACCCAGCAGACCAGCCACAATATCATGCTTTTGACCCAGCTGAGATTCCTAGGGTATCTGCACCCCCTCCACCAATTTACGACCCTTGGTTTGACGACCACAGGGACTACCAGCAACGTTACACAATCCCAATAGAGGAGCCCATGCAAGACCTAGTAGGACCCTATCCCGATTTGGATCCCCGAGACCCATATTATGATAATGACCAATACATCAGGGAGATTCTAGAAAATCCATACCCATGAGATGAACAGATGCCACAATACCCAGATCCCATACCAGTCCCCGCACCACCCATGAGCACTGAAAATGTGCAAGAACTCCAAACCTTTGGGGAGGAGATACTAGAAGGAAGTGAGAGAATGAGACAAATAGGGGAACGACTCATCTGGAAATATGACGAGCGTAATATGGAATTTTTGATGGATCCCCATTAAATAATAATAATAATAAATATATAATTATGTATGCGTGTATGTTTGAAAAAAAATTATATATATATCTATTGTAGTATTGACCATCTTGTGGTTAGTGATGCATACTAGTATTGTATTTTAATTTCCAGTTATGGTTTGTAATAGATATAGATGCCTAATATAAAATAGAGTAAGTCGCAATGTTCGACGATTTTGGATCAATATGCTTGTTGTGTGATTGTTTGCATTGGATAATATATTATGATATTAATACTTGGTAATTGTTTAAAATCCAGATGGCCGACGCAGCAAATCCGGAAAACCAGAATAATGAAAATCAGATAAATAACAGTGCTATTCGACATATAGTATCCCAAGAAATTAGAGATGCTATGCCAGCTACTATCCAAAATGCTAGGGAAGCGGAAAATAATAATAGTAACAGTGGAAGTAAACGACCATCTAATGAACCCAGTCACAGTGTGAACAATGGACCACTATTTCGATTGCCAATTCCAAAAAGAAGAAGAACCATGTCATATGGTTGTTCTTACAAAGAATTCTGGTCTTGCAAACCAACAGAATTCTCGGGCAATGAAGGAGCCATTGCAGCTCTACGCTGGTTAGAAAAAGACTGAGGCAGTCTTAAAAATAAGCAAGTGCGCAGAAGAAGATTAGATAATGTTTGCTTCCAATTTATTTAAGAATGCAGCCCTGGAATGGTGGAACACTATTCTCCAGACTAGGGGAAGTAACAGGGTTTATAACATGGAATGGATTGAGTTTAAGAATATGGTTGAAAGGAAATTCTGTCCTCCTAATGAAAAGGAGCAGATAGCTAATAAATTCTTAAACCTTAGAATGACTGGAATAGACAGCAAGGGTTACACTACTACATTCTTCGAATATGTTAGAATAGTGCCAACCCTAGCATCACCAGAACCAGTATTAATCTCCCGTTACATATGGGGATTGATTGGTGAAATTAGACATGTAGTCAAGGCAGCTAGTCCACAAACTATAGAATAGCTAATACCTTGACTGATGAACTGGTACGTACCCAAGAAGAAAACCAAAGAAAGAACCTAGTCCAAAGACATACCCAGGAATTTCGCTACGTTAATTCCAACCGTGGGAAAAACATAGGTTCTACCTCTACACCTTATTGTAAGGCCTGTAAGATGAAGCATTCAGGAAGATGCTCCACCTACTGCAACTTTTGCAAGATACCGGGACACAAGGAAGAAGACTGCAGGAAGAAACCCAGCAATGGGGTATGTTTCAATTGTGGAGAAAAGGGACATATCAGGACGAACTGCCCAAAACTAGCCCCAGCTGCGAACAACAAGACTACTAAAAATGCTAGAGCATTTGTTCTGACAGCTGAAGAAGCAAAAATGATTCCGGACGTGATTGCCGGTACGTTTTTAGTTAATGATGTTTTTGCTAAAGTATTATTTGACTCTGGTGCGAACCAAAGTTTTATTAATACTTCATTTTGCAAACTTCTCAACCAACCATTAACTAAACTCCAACAAGAATGTTTAGTAGAGAGAACAAATGGAGAAACCATTAAGATTACGGAAATCTTGCAGGGAGTAAGAATAGAAATTTTAAACCATAAGTTTATTGCACACATTTACCCAATGAATCTGGCAGGATTTGACATTGTATTAGGAATGGATTGGTTAGTAGCCAATAAAGCCGGTATTCTATGTGATCAAAAGTCAATACAAGTAAATTCACCAAAAGGTGAAAAGATCACAATTAAAGGAAATAAGCCAACCAGACACACAAAATACATCTCTGTGATGAAAACTGCAAGTTGTGTAAGAAAAGGATCAATAGTGTATATGATTTCCATAATCATTAACACTAAAGGAAAGGAATTAAAAGATATCCCCGTAGTATCCCAATTTTCAGATGTCTTTCCAGAAGATTTACCAGGACTACCGCCGGACAGGGAAGTTGAATTCAGAATCCATCTGCTACCAGGAACAGCCCCAATTTCCAAAGCACCCTACCGTTTGGCACCTGCAGAAATGAAAGAATTAAAGAAACAGTTAGACGAATTGTTGAAGAAAGGATTCATACAGCCAAGCTCATCACCATGGGGAGCACCAATCTTGTTTGTCAAAAAAGAAAGACGGATCAATGCGTATGTGCATTGATTACCGTGAATTGAATAAGGTCACGATCAAAAATCGGTACCCACTACCGAGAATCGATGATCTGTTTGATCAACTACAAGGAGCTCGATTTTTCTCAAAGATCGATTTACGCTCAGGATATCATCAATTAAAGGTACAGGAAGAGGACATTCCTAAGACCGCTTTCAGAACAAGGTATGACCATTATGAATTTACTATCATGCCATTTGGTTTAACCAATGCCCCAGCCGCATTTATGGACATGATGAACCGAATATGTAAGCCATATTTGGATAAATTCATAATTGTTTTTATAAATGATATTCTAATTTATTCTAAGAATCAAGAGGAGCATGCAGCGCATTTGCATACACTTTTAAATTTGCTGAGAAAAGAAAAGCTTTATGCTAAATTTTCAAAATGTGAATTCTGGTTAGAAGAAGTGCAGTTTCTTGGACATTTAGTTAATCATGAAGGAATTCATGTGGATTCCACAAAGATTGAGGCAATTACTAAATGGAAAGTCCCTGAATCACCAACAGATGTTAGAAGTTTTCTAGGACTAGCCGGGTATTATAGAAGATTCATCCGAGATTTTTCTACAATAGTCATCCCCTTAACGAAACTAACCTGTAAGTCTATTAAGTTTGAGTGGGGACCAAAACAAGAAGAAGCCTTTAGGATTCTTAAGAAAAGATTAACCAACGCACCCATACTAGCATTACCAGAAGGAATGGAAGACTTTGAAGTCTATTGTGACTCTTCTAAGTTAGGGTATAGATGTGTGTTGATGCAACGCCAGAAGGTTATAGCTTATGCTTCTAGACAACTTAAGAATCATGAAGAAAATTATACGACACATGATTAGAGTTAGGAGCTATAATTTTTGCCCTTAAGATTTGGAGACACTATTTATATGGAAATAAATTCGTTGTCTTCACTGATCATAAGAGTTTAAAATACATTTTTGGGCAAAAAGAGCTGAATATGAGACAAAGACGCTGGATGGAATTTCTTAGTGATTATGATTGCAATATCCAGTATCATGAAGGAAAGGCTAACGTAGTTGCTGATGCTTTAAGTCGAAAGTATCATGAAAAGCCAAAAAGAGTGTGTTCTCTTAAATTAAATCTGCAGATAGATTTAAATGATCAGATTAGAAAAGCACAAGAATCAGTTATCAAGGATGATACTGAAAAATTAAAAGGTATGATTAAGGAATTAGAACAAGGAACAGATGGAATTTGGAGATTCCATAAGAAAAGAATGTGGATACCTAAACTAGGAAACCTACGCCACCAAATATTAGAAGGAGCCCATAAGTCTAAATATACGATACACCCTGGAAATGATAAAATGTATCAAGACTTAAGAAAGAATTTCTGGTGGATAGGAATGAAAAAGGATTTAGCAGCTTAGGTTTCCAAGTGTCTAACCTGTTCACAGGTCAAAGCTGAACATCAGAAACCTTCAGGTTTGTTACAGTAATTGGAAATGCCTGTATGGAAATGGGAATTAATAACAATGGACTTTGTTACCAAATTACCCAAGATAAGAAAAGGTAATGATACAATCTGGGTGATTGTAGATAGGTTAACTAAGTCTGCTCATTTTCCTACCAATGAAGGAAACATTCGGTATGGAACAGTTAGCCAAGTTATATGTTAATTAAATAGTTTCATTACATGGTATTCCTTTATCAATTGTTTCTGATAGAGATAGCCGTTTTACTTCTCATTTTTGGACAAGTTTCCAAAAAGCAATGGGAACCAAGCTAAATCTAAGCACAGCCTATCATCCTCAAACGGATGGACAAAGCGAAAGGACAATTCAGACAATGGAAGATATGCTTAGAGCTTGTGTAATTGATTTCGGAGGAAGTTGGGACGATCATTTACCATTAATAGAATTTTCTTACAATAACAGCTATCATACCAGTATCAATGTTGCACCTTTCGAAGCACTTTATGGAGGAAAGTGCCGAACCCCAGTCTGTTGGGCAGAAATTCGAGAAAATCAACTATCTGGACTAGAGATAGTACAAGAAACAACAGACAAGATTATACAAGTTAAGGAACGACTAAAAGTAGCTCGTGATCGACAAAAGAGTTATGCTGATAACAGACGAAAGCCATTGGAATTTCAAGTAGGAGATAAGGTGTTGTTAAAAGTCTCTCCTTGGAAGGGAGTTGTCAGATTCATCAAAAAGGGAAAGCTAAATCCCAGGTATGTTGGACCATTTGAGATTATTAGAAAAATAGGACTTGTAGCTTATCAGCTACAACTGCCAGAGGAAATGGCAGGAATACATGATGTATTTCATGTATGTAATATCAAAAAGTGCTTAGCTGATGAATCATTAGTGGTACCTCTTAAGGATATAGAGGTAAATATAAAGCTTAAGTTTGTAGAAAAGCCACTACAAATTAAAGACAGGAAAGTCAAGAATCTCAAGCACAAAAGACTAGTTCTAGTCAAAGTGAAATGGGATTCTAAAAGAGGACCAGAATACACATGAGAGCTTGAATCAGAAATGCAGAATAAATATCCACACCTGTTCTAGTAGACCTCAAGGACGAGTTCTAAATTAAGGTGGGGAGGATATAACAACCCTCCTAAATTATTTCTGACACCCCTAAATATATTTATAACATCCATATATATCTTAAAATATGCCCCATATACGATATTCAACTCTAAATACCTTTATATAATTAAAATAAAAATAAAAACAAAAATCTGTTATCGCTCACCGGCCGTGAAGACATAGTCTTCGGGCTACGCGGGGCGCGACCACTAGTCGCCAGGGCACATCCCGGTGCTGCCATGTGTCAACCGCGTGTCGAAGCTAGATCAGTGAATGGGCCAGGCTAGGGCCTACCCGGCCTACGTCGCGGGCCGCGAAGCCCTTTGCTGTTTCCTACGCGGGCCGCGAGAAACCCCAAATCTGCTCATATAAATTAGGAGCTTCGGCATTCAGTTTCCGACGCTCACACACAAACTTTCTCTCTCGAATTTCTATAGTGTAGAATTTATAATCGGGTACTATACCCCCTAATTAACGAAGTTCTGCCCCGTTGTAAGTATTATAACCCCGGTTACGTTTTAGATACGCTGCCCGATTGATCTAGTTCTCCGTAACGGCTGTCGAGGTTCTGCCCGACGTAGTCATTGGAGTTCTGTCTTGGGGAGGGTATTACTAATGTAAATATTGGGTTATTATACTAACGCATGTGCATTGTTTAAATTATTAGATTATAACTAGGAAACCACCAAGAAAAGTCTAAACTAGAAATGTGTGTAACGAACATAGATTGAGTATTTGTAATTCTACAATTATCGTCGGTATGTTGGGGTTTTGTATACAAAATTTGTTACTACACTGTGAGTAGTAACATGACCACAAGTCGGGTTGACAGTACCGTGGGTGGTAATTAAAGTAAGAATTGGAAACAAATGTAATTTCATGATCGCCCTGAATGCTGTAAACTGATAAAACTGTCTTGATTAAATTGGGATTCACTCACCAGTATTTCCCACTGACAAATGTTTTTAAAATGTGTTTCAAGTAACAAAATGTGAAAGCCAAATAGAAGCCAACTGGAGAGCACTGAAGGCTTGGAAAATGTGGCTATAAAAGTTACCTAAAATATAGATGATGTTTTAAATTCAATAAATTAGGGTTTACCCCTATAAATATGTTTGTAATATAAACTTGGGTTTTACCCATGTGTTTATTATTCTGAAAATGTGGTATTTTACTCTGATAAAATATTTCCTAACTACGGTCCTGATGTAATTTCCGCTGCCAAATAATGATAAACCAATGATACTACTTGATCTGAGTTCGCATACCCTGTTCATGGATCCATAAACACAGCTGGCGCATTAGTTAGGCCAAAAGGCATGACTAAAAATTCGTAATGGCCATATCGTGTTGGAAAAGCAGTCTTCGGAACATCTTCGTCAGCAACCTTCAGCTGATGATATCCTGAATGCAGGTCAATCTTTGAGTAGTAACTAGATCCCTGTAGCTGATCAAACAAATCGTCAATCCTCGGTAACGGGTACCGATTCTTGATAGTCAACTTGTTCAGCTCTCTGTAATCAATACACATCCTGAAGGATCCATCCTTCTTCTTCACAAACAAAACAGGTGCACCCCAAGGCGAAAAGCTTGGTCGAACGAAACCTTTGTCTAGTAGCTCTTGAAGCTGATTCGACAATTCTTTCATCTCTGACGGCGCTAATCTATAAGGAGATTTTGCAATCGGTGTAGCACTGGGTACTAGATAAATTCTGAATTCGATCTGTCTCATAAGGGGCAATCCAAGTAAGTCTTCAGGAAAAACTTCTGGATAATCATGAACAATAGGAATCTCCTCGATCTTCCTACCTTCAACCTTCGTATCCACCACGTTAACTAAGAACGCATGATAATCCTTACGCAACAACTTGAGCATCTTCATAACACTGACAACACTCAACACTCGACTCGATCGATCTCCATGAACAACTATTGCTTCACCACCATCAGGACGAGGTATCCTCACTTGCTTCTCCGAGCAAATGATCTCAGCTTTATTCTTGCATAGCCAATCCATTCCCACAACTACATCAAAACTCCCCAGCTCCACTTGCAACAAGTCGATACTAAAACTATGATCATCTAACTGAATACTACAACCGCTAACGACCTCGCTAGTCTCTATCAGTTTACCATTTGCTAGTTCTATCGAGTACTTCTTACTTAGCTTACTTGTTGGAGAACACAAAAATGCTTCAAAGTTTTTCGAAACAAAACTCAAGTCAGCGCCAGTATCAAAAAGTACGAACGCAGAATGGTTATTGATCAAAAACATACCGGTAACAACAGCAGTATCGTCACGTGCCTTTCCAGCGTTTAGCTTGAACGCTCTACCCCTGGCATTCTGACCCTTTGCTTTAGGACAATCTCTCCTGAAATGTCCCTGTTTACCGCACTGGAAGCATCGCTCTTGCTCCGTTCCCTCCCAAGTTTTTAGCATAGCACTCGCGGGTAACATGCCCATTTCGACCACACCTGGCGCACTTTTTCTGCTCATCCTTATGAGTCTTCCTGTCAAAACCACTCCTGCCATCCCTGGCATTATCCCTTCTAGCACTGCTAGAACTGGTTACATACGCCTTCCCCGAACTACGTTTCCTGTCACGCTTCTCATCGGTTTCCTTCCTCGAGCTCTCGGACTCGCGCTTCTTCGAATCTCCAGACTTAGACTCAGAACGCCCCGACCGTTCAGATTTCACGTCTGCTTTGGCCTTGCCCGATAACTTCACGATATCCTCCTTCTTGTCAAGACTACCCTTGCGAGCAGCGTCATCCGCTTAAGACTTCGCCAATGTAGTAGCTATAACAACCCTCCTAAATTATTTCTGACACCCCCTAAATATATTTAGAACATCCCTATATATCTTAAAATATGTCCCGTATACGATATTTAACCCTAAATACCTTTATATAATTAAAATAAAAATAAAAACAATAATCTGTCATCGCTCGCGGGCCGCGTAGACATAGTCTTCGGGCTACGCGGGGCGTGACACCTAGTCGCCAGGGCACATCCTGGTGCTGCCATGTGTCAACCGCGTGTCGAAGCTAGATCAGTGACAGGGCCAGGCTAGGGCCTACCCAGCCTACGTCGCGGGCCGCGAAGCCCTTTACCGTTTCCTAAGGGGGCCGCGAGAAACCCCAAATCTGCTCCTATAAATTAGGAGCTTCGGCATTCAGTTTTCGACGCTCACACACAAACTTTCTCTCTCGAATTTCTATAGTGTAGAAGTTATAATCGGGTATTATACCCCCTAATTAACGAAGTTCTGCCCCTTTGTAAGTATTATAACCCCGGTTACGTATTAGATACGTTGATCGATTGATCTAGTGCTCCGTAACGGTTGTCGAGGTTCTGCCCGACGTAGTCGTTGGAGTTCTGTCTCGGGGAGGGTATTACTAATGTAAATATTGGGTTATTATACTAACGCGTGTGCATTGTTTAAATTATTAGATTATAACCAGGAAACCACCAGGAAAAGTCTAAACTAGCAATGTGAGTAATCTCCTTTTTGCAAACTGATTTTACAAAACCTCAATTGTTTTACATTATAATGAACAGTGATTGAGTATTTGTAATTCTACAATTATCGTCGGTATGTTGGGGTTTTATATACAAAATTTGTTACTAAACTATGAGTAGTAACATGACCACAAGTCGGGTTGATAGTACCGTGGGTGGTAACTAAAGTAAGAATTGGAAACAAATGTAATTGCGTGATCGCCCTCAATGCTGTAAACTGATAAAACCTGTCTTGATTAAATTGGGATTCACTCACCAGTATTTCCCACTGACTAATGTTTTTAAAACGCGTTTCAGGTAACAAAATATGAAAGCCAAACAGAAGCCAGCTGGAGAGCACTGAAGGCTTGGAAAAATGTGGCTATAAAAGTTACCTAAAATAAAGACGATGTTTTAAATTCAATAAATTAGGGTTTACCCCTATAAATATGTTTGTAATATAAACTTGGGTTTTACCCATGTGTTTATTATTCTGAAAAAGTGGTATTTTACTCTGATAAAATATTTCCTAACTGCGGTCCTGATGTAATTTCTGCTGCCAAATAATGATAACCCAATGATACCACTTGATCTGAGTTCGCGTCCGCCCGATCCCGGGTAATTAGGGGCCAGGGGTTGCGACTGAAGGTGGTATCAGAGCTTAGCCACTAATTTCAGCCAAAGTGGTGTTCTGCTGACATTGAAATTATAAATTTTGTTAGGAAATAATCTACACAATTATGTGCATACGTGTATATTATTATTTTGTGTTATTTAACAATTTGTTAGTTTACAGTATGAGTGACCAAGGACCTTCGGATGCTTACCGTCAACTGTCCAACTCTCCTAGGAACGAAGGAACCTCTTCGTAGTCAACCCCCTCGGGGTATTCGGCTCACACCGAAGAAGGGATTTTCGTGTTCAAAGCACAATCTGAGGAACAATTCCCTCCCAAGAAAAGAGGATGATTTAGTAGAGGAGCTCATGAGCGTAGAAAGAGGATGAGAAAGTTGCAACAGCAAAGGGCCTTAGCAGCAGTCAATAGGGAAATGAATCTTCAAACCCAGGATATACTCAATAGAAGACTGGAAAACTTCCACATTTTAGCTACTACCGCTGCCGACCCTAATCTAGAACAACTCATAGCACCTCAGCCTTTACCACTATTTCCCACACAACCCATGGAAGTTGAACTAAACCCAGCAGACCAGCCACAATATCATGCTTTTGACCCAGCTGAGATTCCTAGGGTATCTGCACCCCCTCCATGTAACACCTCGAAAATTCAAGTCCTATGATGTGTTGACACGTGTCATGAAGTTTGAACGTGTGAAAGAATGTTATAAAAGGACTAAAGTTGACAAACATGGAAAGTATGTGATTATACGGGTTCTAAGTGTCAACAGTGAATAAATATACTTCATAATAACCCTACATGATGTTTATAACATCAAACGAATAAATCATGGATCATACGAAGCAAAAAGTGAGAGAGTACAAACTTCAGGGGTTAAATGTGTCAACATGTTTAAAGATATACCTCTGAGTGACCTTTTGACAAACCCGAAGCTTTGTAAATGTTAATTATGCTCACTAGAATGCATGATATAAATTTCATAAAGTTTTGTTATCGTATGAGAAAATTATGATCAAATTCGTGTGCGAGGGGTTAAAGTGCAAACGTTGAAAGTTAAGACTTTTCGGGTTAACCGGAAGTGTTCAGGGACTTGGCAAAGTGGGTATAGGTCCTAAAGCCCTTGTGGGTAATTATAAGGGGGTCAAAATGCAAGAAATAACCTGGCTGATCGTGAGGCGGGCCGCGTCAGCCTCCCAGTACCGAGAAACATGGCTGATGTCTGCCATAGCCCATTGTGCGCGACCTTTACCCGATTTTTCACATCTCTTGGCCCCTAAAACACCCCCTAAGCACTAGTAACAAGTGTTGATCAGTTGTGGGCACTAGTAGACCTTGGTGTCAACATATTGTGGTGAGAAAATTACTATAAAAGGCCACTATGTGCATCATTGTTCTTCACATCATTCTCTGCATTGTTGGATCATTTTGGAGCTATCAAGCAGCCTCAAGTGATCATATTTCGTGCATAGAACTCTTGTAAGTCTGCTAGTCCTTTCTAAATTGAGTTTAGCTTAGTATTTTAGCTAAAAGTCAAACCGTCGTAATTACGGTTTGACTTCGAGATTAGTCAACAATGGCTCAGTCATTTCTCGAATCAAAAGTAGTTACAAGATGGTATTTATGTGGGTAATAAAACCTCAAAAGGGTTTCCCCTGATCACCACTCTAACCAGGTCAAAAGTCGGGTCAAACCTATATTTAAAAAGTCAACAGGAAGTCTAAAATGCCATTTATGCATAATTAACATTGTAGATCATATACAACCTGTTGGATCATTGTTATAACTTAGTAATAAGTGTAAGAACATGTCTAAACATGTTCAACCCGACAATTTCCTGTTTAGACCCGGTTCGGAACCGAAAGTCACATAGTTTGACTTTCACTTTGACTTTCAGTTCTGACCCGTTTAGGCATGTTTTAGAAATGTCTCAGAGCTTTAATTGGACTAGGTTACATGTTAGAATAACCCTCTGTGTTTATGCACCTCGGTTCATTAGTTATCCAATTAATATGCATGTTTCCGTTAATTGCTCATATGTTGACCGTTATGCCCTTATTACCTTAAAACGTGATTTATGAAAATGTAAAAGTATAGAAACCTTAGTTACTGATATATAAACTTGTATGCAAAGTTTGACATCAGTTTGACTTGTAGAATAGGAGTTATGCTCATTATCGCAAATTTAAAGTTTTATGTTAATAAAACGACGTAATTAGCGTATAGCCTAGTTAAGCCTACTTTTTGATACCAAATCTTTTACCCACTGATGTAATATTTTATTTTGGGATTTTTAAAGATTTTTAATTAATTTTAGGCTGAGCATAACTAGTAGTCGTAGGCTTAATCCGGTAATTGTCGGTTTTGCCCTTACGGGCCATAAAATGAGTTTTACATATCTAAACGACTCCAAACCTTGTGCTAATGATCACATATGATAAATAAATTATTTTAAGCCTTCTGGAAATATAAAAATATCAGATTTAAGTATCGAACCCGGAAATGGCCTTTAATCGCCTTATTTAGCGTTTTTAACGCATAGTATGTATTAAAAATTATATTGAACATACCCGGGTTGATACCTACTGATATATGAGGCAAATTATAATATTTTAACAGTAAGCAAAGGTTGATTAACTCAGACACCGGTTTTGAGCTTTTCGGCTTATGTGAAATTACCAAAATACCCTACGGGGCATAGTTTGGTTAAAAATGACAAATTTCACATATATGCTTTAACCTACTGATATAACTTATCAAATTGAGTAGGTTTGCTGTTTACATCAGACCTGTAACTCAGTTAAACGTCTAAACCATTTTACAACCTTTAAAATGACCAAACTACCCCTACGGGGCCTAGTTTGTGTTTAAACATGTTTCGGGCATAATGAAAGACATCTTACTGAGGTCACAACATATTTGAAGCATATTAACTTAGTAAACCTGTATATGGCTCTTACGGATACCCGTTACGCTTATTTCGCGTTCGGTTCGGTTTATGTAACAAGTTTACATAAATTGGCCGAAACGGGTCAAACCTTATCGGTTTAATCTCAAAATCCAGAATGTGCATGAAGGACCCATATTAAACAAGTCTCTGAACTTGTCGGGTCTAAATCACATTCTATCCGGTCTTCGCTTAATCGTGCGTACGAACCGTATCTTGAAAGTAGCCGGTCTAAGCTTAAGCTTAATTAAAGGCCCGTTAGGATTCTAATAGGTTATTATAAAACCTTCGTTCCAGATTAGGAGGACCAGTAAAAGCTACGTGCATTTTGCTTATTGTGATTAATACTTGCTCAGGTAAATACTTTTAACTTATTTTCCCTATACGGGCTTGGGTTACGGTATATAGCATACCGCTTGATCGTGCATCAAATCTCCACCGTTAGGTGGGTAGTTGAATAATTTGATCGGCTCGTTTAAACAGTCTTGTTACTTAAAGCCTTTGGGGGGTTAATGACCATGTCTCGGATATCCTCGGCATCATCTTATGAGATGGCCATGACCTGAGCACGGGGTGTAGGCGTACACCTGTCAGTGTATAACTCTATGATGTGGTGTGTCCATTGATCTTTAACCCGGACAAGATCCGGGCTACTGAACGCACAAGGAACATGTAATTCGTTCACAAGATTATAATATTAAATAATTCTCCCAAGTTAAATAAAATGTTTATGCCATGTGCATCCAAATCAAATTTTCAATCATTTTCCAAAATGAGTCAGTTGAATGTATTTACCAGTGTAAACTGACGTATTTTCCCAAAAAGACTGAATGCAGGTACTAAACGAAATTGGCTGGATTGTCTCCTTAGCATCAATAAAAAGTCTCGCAAGCTTAGGATGCCTGAAGTCTGTTGAATCATTAATATTATTTTATTTCGATCCTTCTGTGGATAAAACTTCCGGATATTGTGACTTTGATATTACAATATTAAATTCGGTTGTATCATATTTTTAAAATTTGCTTCCGCTGTGCATATTGATTATTGTGTTGTTTGACTATTATGTTGCCAACCACGTCACGATACTCCCCCACCGGGCCCACCGGTGACACGTGGAAATCGGGGTGTGACAGGTTGGTATCAGAGCCAACTCTGAGTGAATTAAACACTAGCCTTTTGTGTTTAATCTCAGTTACACAATTGCACATATCTAAACTTTCGAGTCTAGACATATAACATAGGACAAATTCCACCTTTTCAGTTTTTGTTTTGTCCTTTAAATTTTATATTTTGTTATTGTTATCTTATGCTATTTTGACAGGCTTAACAAAGATGCCTCCAAGATTTTTCCGTAGAAGAGGAAGAGGAAAGGGGCCGATCACCGCCCCCAATGACAATGAGGCGGGACCTTCGAATGTTCGAGCTCCGTCTACCACGGAGAGTGACGATCCACGCCAAAACAGAAGAAACCTGTTTGAACCAGCAAGAAGATCGGTATCACACAGCTCTACACCGCCGGTCCAAAACCCGTATGGGCCACAACCGGGCCACAGATCGGTATCACTCTTTCAGGGACCCCACCCCAGTTTTTCGGGGCCGGTTTAATCCTGTAGGCTACGTGCAAGAACCCGTGGGTTTTAACCCACTGGGGCCAGACGATCACTTTTCGGGCGATCACGCGGACGATATGGACGAGGATACTGATCCCGTCGAACCGGCAAGTGGCACTCCAAACCACCCGATCGAGATCTCCGACGGATCTTCGTTCCACGGATCACCCTATGGTGGTCCAGACAGCTTCCAAGCCATGTTCACACGGCACGAGTGGTACTACACACCTTCTCACCACTCGTCGCCTCATGAGCAGCAGCAGCAGCATCATCAAGATTCCTCTGAGGATCACCGATTTGTGGCAGTTACGCCACCACCTCCACCGCCACCAGTTCAGCCGGCACCTCCTCAACCGCCAAGGCGTAGGAGAACCGGTGCCCGCATGTCGTCACGAGCAGGGGATTTCCATTTCAGTTCCCCACGTCAATCCAGTGGCAGCCACTATCCGCCACATCAGGAGGACCCACAAATGGGTGGACCTTCACAACCAGCTGTACCACAGCCACCGCCAATGGATTTTGACAACCCAATCCCAGCGTATACGGGTTCCATGGCATACAACCCGTTCGAGCCGCCGGTCCACAACAACTATGGGTACGCAGAGGCCGACCCTTACATGGTGGCAGCCAACTACAATACCCTGCACCCGGAAGGACCATACGGAGCTCCATGGGGAGTTGGGTACCCAACACATGGGTACCAGATACCACCTAGGCCCATCATACGGACTCAATCGCAGCCGCCTAGGTTCTCCCCACCTGAGCGTGAAGAACTCCTTCAGAGGATGGATCAGGTTGAACGGGAAGTGCACAGGGACCGTAGGGAGAGACAGACATTCTTTCAAGGATTAGCAAGTTTGATCAAAGGGAAGAGTAAGAAGGATCATTGAATCCTTCCACTGTTGTTTTTCCCTGTATTTGCTGTATTTGTATAAGCCCCTGCGTGGGTATGTATTTGTATAAGCCCCTGCGTGGGTATGTATGTGTGTTTATCTTAACCCCTGCGTGGGTCTATTTTTCCGTTAACCCCTGTGTGGGTATGATGTTTGCTTAAAGTCCCTGCGTGGACTAGTTTGTTTGATTAAAGTCCCTGCGTGGACTAGCATGTTGATTGACCCCTGCGTGGGTAATTGTTTGTTGAAAAGACCCGTTTAGGGCAGTATGTAATATTTTGAATAAATTAATGGAATGTTTGTTTTATAAATTTCATGTTTGCCATTTTGTGCATAAATAAATTATAAATAAAATAAATAAATATTATTCCTTTTGAATTAATCTGCCTATGTAATTATTAATTAAGAATCTTAAAGTGTGAAACCTAGCCTTTTGGTCATTATAAGACCGGGCCAAGATGGTAAGACCTGTTCAAAAGATTCAAATCCCTGTTAACGTCTGTATACATGTTAACACTCCTGGCAGAAGTGATTCGTTAAAAATCACATGTCATTTTATAGGTATAAGGATTCTTTAGAAGATTCCTAACCCAATTTAATGATCTCTGAATCAAGGGTTAAGATGATCATATTTTTTTACCATACGTGGTAATATAGTGCCTACGGGCCCTGCTCATTTCCACATGAGCCAAAAGACAGTGGTAGCTATGACTCCCTGTCAAATAAAGGTAATGAACTAGGTTCAAACCTCAAATGCTTTGATTCTCTGAAATCCTAGCATATAATTTATAAGTGTCCTTGTGACCAGGCCTATTGTGCCAGTATACCTTAATGTTTTGATTCTCTGAAATCATAGATTAAATTAAAAGTGTCCACGTGACTAGGCCTTTTGTGCCACAAATAAAACTATTAATGTTTTATAATTAGGATAAATTATTATAGAAATCCTAAATAAATATGAATAATAAATTAACCAAATATGGTCTCTGTTTACCATGGTTAATGAATTTCCCTAAGGGGCAATTCCATAATAAACTCCCAAATAAACTATTGTCCTTGTTTTCTGCAACAGTTAAATTAAAAATGGCTAACTCGGACGAGGGTAATAGTCATCCAGCGGAGGTTAATAATGACGCCCAAATAAATCTAACGGGTGCGGAATTGAAAGCGATCATAGACGGCGCTGTTACACAGGCTTTGGAAAGGCAGTATGAAGAGTACAGTGGGACTCGTAGTAGGACCCAATCTACACAGCCTTCAAAGCCACCGCCCAAGAAGGACGACCCGAAAAAAAACGATGATCGACGCTCCTTGAACCACAGTGCTCCATCTCAGCAGGTTATACGAAATCAAGGGCCCCGTGACAAGGGTTGCTCGTATAAATATTTTGTTTCTTGCAAGCCCCGGGATATCACTGGGGAGAAGGGAGCCATTGACTGTATGACATGGCTGGATGAGATGGATACGGTTGTAGACATCAGCGGATGTGCGGAGAGAGATGTGGTCAAGTTTGTGTCACAGTCTTTTAAGGGTGAAGCGTTAGCATGGTGGAGATCTCTGATTGAGGCCACCGGAAAAATCCCATTGTATAATATGTCGTGGGATCAATTTGTTTCCCTTATCAAGGAAAATTACTGCCCTCAACATGAGGTGGAGAAGATAGAATCTGACTTTCTATCGTTGGTGATGACGAACCTTGATTGTCAAGCATACCTGACGAGCTTCAATACGATGTCACGATTGGTTCCTTATCTGGTAACCCCGGAGCCAAAAAGAATCGCTCGTTTTATCAGTGGTTTAGCCCCGGAAATCAAGGCAAGCGTAAAAGCTTCTCGGCCAGCTACCTTCAGGTCTGTAGCTGACATTTCCTTATCCCTCACTCTGGATGCGGTCAGGCAAAGATCGCTGAGGAATAAGGAGACTGAGAAGAGGAAGCGTGAAGAAAATGGTTCACGACGATCGAACAAGAAACACCGTGGGAACGGTGATAACAAGAAGGGATCAGAGTCAAGGAAGGAAGGGCATCACTCAGGTGAGAAGCCCAAATGCAAAATTTGCAAGAAGCAGCACTATGGAAAGTGCAGACTCGAGTCAAACTCTCAGACTCAGTCAAAACCCTTTGCTTGTCGTATTTGCAAGTCCACGGATCACAAAACCTTGGATTGCAAGAAGATAAAAGACGCAACGTGCTACCGTTGCAATGAAAAGGGGCACATTAAGACAAACTGCCCAAAATACAACAAGAAGCCTGAGGAGGCTAAGAAGACTAATGCCAGAGTCTTCAGAATGGATGCGAAAGAGGCTGTGCAAGACGATAATGTCATAACAGGTACTTTCCTTGTAAATGATGTCTTTGCAAGAGTACTTTTTGATTCAGGCGCAGATAAGTCTTTCGTAGATCATAAGTTTTGTAAATTGTTGAATTTACCTGTCAAAACCTTAAGCGTAAACTATGAGGTAGAGTTAGCAGATGGTACCATAGAAACCGTCTCTACTGTGTTAGATGGATGTGTTATATCCATTAAGAACCATTCTTTTCCTCTGTCTCTACTTCCCTTTAAGTTGGCTGGTTTTGACATAGTTCTGGGTATGGACTGGTTATCTCAAAATCAGGCCCAAATTGTCTGTAACAAGAAACAAGTGGTAATAAAGACTCCGTCTGGTGAATCACTTACCATTCGGGGAAATACCCAGTATGGGCTACCTGAGCAAGTGACTATGCTTAAGGCTTCCAAGTGTTTGAAGAAGGGGTGTGTCATCTACATGGCGCAAGTGATTATTGATGAGCCTAAACCAAAGATAGAAGACATCCCTGTCATTTCTGAATACCCAGAAGTGTTTCCTGAAGATCTACCTGGTTTACCACCAGATAGACAAGTGGAATTCAAAATCGATATCATCCCCGGAGCAGCACCAGTTGCTAGAGCACCATACAGATTGGCACCCACAGAAATGAAGGAGTTGAGGACGCAGCTAGATGAATTGCTGGCTAAAGGTTTCATTAGACCTAGTTCATCTCCTTGGGGAGCGCCAATCTTGTTTGTCAAGAAGAAGGATGGGTCGATGCGCCTGTGCATCGACTATCGCGAGCTTAATAAAGTCACGATCAAGAATAGGTATCCTTTGCCCAGGATCGACGATTTGTTCGATCAGCTTCAAGGGGCAAGTTACTTCTCGAAGATTGATTTGAGGTCAGGCTACCATCAGTTGAAGGTTAAAGATGAAGACGTGCAAAAGACTGCATTTAGGACTCGTTATGGTCACTACGAGTTCCTAGTGATGCCATTTGGGCTCACTAATGCACCAGCCGCATTCATGGATCTCATGAATCGCGTCTGCAAGCCTTACTTGGATAAATTCGTCATCATTTTCATCGACGACATTCTCATTTATTCTAAGAATCAAGCTGACCATGAGAAACACCTTCGTTGTATTCTCAAACTTCTACATCAGGAGAAACTCTATGCCAAATTCTCTAAGTGTGAATTTTGGCTACGAGAAGTCCAATTCCTTGGACACGTGGTTAGTGAGCGTGGTATCCAGGTGGATCCCGCTAAGGTTGAGGCCGTAATGAACTGGCAAGAGCCAAAGACGCCTACAGAAATTCGTAGCTTCCTGGGATTGGCAGGATATTACAGGCGTTTCATCGAAAATTTTTCAAGGATTGCTGCGCCCCTAACTTCCTTGACTAAGAAGAAAGTAAAGTTCATTTGGGGCCCTAAGCAACAAGAATCCTTTGATATTCTGAAGCAAAAGTTGAGCAACGCCCCAGTACTGACATTGCCAGATGGAATAGAAGAGTTCGTGGTTTACTGCGATGCATCGCACACTGGCATGGGGTGTGTGCTTATGCAGAAAGGCAAGGTAATTGCCTACGCTTCACGACAATTGAAAGTGCATGAAAAGAATTACACCACCCATGACTTGGAGCTGGGTGCCGTTGTGTTCGCACTGAAGCTTTGGAGGCACTATCTATATGGTGTCAAGTGTGTGATTTATTCTGATCACAAGAGCCTCCAACATCTGTTTAATCAGAAAGAGTTAAACATGAGGCAACGCCGTTGGATGGAGACTTTGAACGATTATGACTGTGAAATCAAGTACCATCCCGGCAAGGTGAATGTAGTCGCCGATGCCTTGAGTCGGAAGGAAAGGGTGAAACCCATCCGAATCAATGCCAAGCGCATGGAGATAAAGAATAATTTGATTGAAAGGTTGTTAGCTGCACAGAAGGAAGCTGTGTTGGAAGCTAACTATCCTAATGAAAAGCTAGGAGTAACTGAGGAGCAGTTAACTCTTAGCAAGGACGGAATTTTACGATTAAATGGGCGAATATGGGTTCCAATTTACGGAGGTCTGCGAGATGTTATCCTCCAGGAAGCCCATAGTTCCAAATACTCCGTTCATCCTGGAGCTGATAAGATGTACCAGAATCTAAAGGCAAATTATTGGTGGATAGGCTTGAAGAAGTCTGTAGCCACTCATGTAGCTAAATGCTTGACATGTGCGCAAGTCAAAGCCGAGCATCAGAAACCGTCAGGTTTGCTACAACAGCCTGAACTTCCTACGTGGAAGTGGGAAATGGTAACTATGGATTTTATTACCAAGTTACCCAAGACAAGGAAAGGAAATGATACAATATGGGTTATAGTTGACAGACTGACTAAGTCAGCTCATTTCTTACCCATCAAGGAGACTTATAGCTCCGATATGTTAGCCCAGTTATACGTTGATAAGATTGTAGCCTTACATGGCATACCTGTGGCTATTATCTCTGATAGAGATACTAGGTACACGTCGCATTTTTGGAAGAGTTTCCAACAATCTTTGGGCACACGTTTGAATTTTAGTACAGCTTATCATCCTCAGACTGACGGTCAGAGTGAGCGTACTATTCAAACGTTGGAATACATGCTACGTGCGTGTGCGATCGATTTGGGAGGTAGTTGGGATAAGAACCTACCATTGATCGAATTCTCCTACAAAAATAGCTACCATACCAGCATTAAGGCTGCGCCTTTCGAGGCATTATACGGTAGAAAGTGTAGATCGCCTATTTGTTGGGCGGAAGTTGGAGATGTCCAATTATCAGGACCGGAGATAGTGTTCGAAACAACGGACAAGATTGCCCAGATCCGTGACCGTCTCAAAGCTGCCCGGGATAGGCAGAAGAGTTACGCTGATCCTAAGCGTAAGGATTTTCACTTCGAAGTAGGTGACAAAGTCCTACTTAAAGTGTCACCCTGGAAAGGGGTGATGCGGTTTGGTAAGAAAGGCAAGCTAAGCCCGAGATACATAGGACCTTTCGAGGTTATCGAACGTGTCGGGTCAGTTTCCTATAAGTTAAACTTACCAGAAGAGCTCAGTGGAATTCACAATGTGTTCCACATCTGCAATCTGAAAAAGTGTTTCGCTGACGAATCACTGGTTATACCACACACAGATGTGCATATAGACGAGAGCTTGAAATTTGTTGAAAAACCTTTGTCGATTGAAGATCGACAGGTAAAGAAGCTTCGAAGGAAGCATGTACCTATGGTAAAGGTCAAATGGGATGCCCGTAGAGGTCCCGAATACACGTGGGAGGTTGAATCCACGATGAAAGAAAAGTACCCTTACTTATTTCAGTAAATCTCGGGTCGAGATTTATTTTAAGGGGTGAGGATGTAACACCTCGAAAATTCACGTCTTATGATGTGTTGACACGTGTCATGAAGTTTGAACGTGTGAAAGAATGTTATAAAAGGACTAAAGTTGACAAACATGGAAAGTATGTGATTATACGGGTTCTAAGTGTCAAAAGTGAATAAATATACTTCATAATAACCCTACATGATGTTTATAACATCAAACGAATAAATCATGGATCATACGAAGCAAAAAGTGAGAGAGTACAAACTTCAGGGGTTAAATGTGTCAACATGTTTAAAGATATACCTCTGAGTGACCTTTTGACAAACCCGAAGCTTTGTAAATGTTAATTATGCTCACTAGAATGCACGATATAAATTTCATAAAGTTTCGTTATCGTATGAGAAAATTATGATCAAATTCGTGTGCGAGGGGTTAAAGTGCAAACGTTGAAAGTTAAGACTTTTCGGGTTAACCGGAAGTGTTCAGGGACTTGGCAAAGTGGGTATAGGTCCTAAAGCCCTTGTGGGTAATTATAAGGGGGTCAAAATGCAAGAAATAACCTTGATTGCCCCTTCGTGAAGCCAAAGGTCAAGTAACAAAACAAAAGAAAATGTAAAATCTGTTCACCTGGCCCAGGCGGCCCGCATTGGGTCCGGCTAATCGTGAGGCGGGCCGCGTCAGCCTCCCAGTACCGAGAAACATGGCTGATGTCTGCCATAGCCCATTGTGCGCGACCTTTACCCGATTTTTCACATCTCTTGGCCCCTAAAACACCCCCTAAGCACTAGTAACAAGTGTTGATCAGTTGTGGGCACTAGTAGACCTTGGTGTCAACATATTGTGGTGAGAAAATTACTATAAAAGGCCACTATGTGCATCATTGTTCTTCACATCATTCTCTGCATTGTTGGATCATTTCTGGAGCTATCAAGCAGCCTCAAGTGATCATATTTCGTGCATAGAACTCTTGTAAGTCTGCTAGTCCTTTCTAAATTGAGTTTAGCTTAGTATTTTAGCTAAAAGTCAAACCGTCGTAATTACGGTTTGACTTCGAGATTAGTCAACAATGGCTCAGTCATTTCTCGAATCAAAAGTAGTTATAGGATGGTATTTATGTGGGTAATAAAACCTCAAAAGGGTTTCCACTGATCACCACTCTAACCAGGTCAAAAGTCGGGTCAAACCTATATTTAAAAAGTCAACAGGAAGTCTAAAATGCCATTTATGCATAATTAACATTGTAGATCATATACAACCTGTTGGATCATTGTTATAACTTAGTAATAAGTGTAAGAACATGTCTAAACATGTTCAACCCGACAATTTCCTGTTTAGACCCGGTTCGGAACCGAAAGTCACATAGTTTGACTTTCACTTTAACTTTCAGTTCTGACCCATTTAGGCATGTTTTAGAAATGCCTCAGAGCTTTAATTGGACTAGGTTACATGTTAGAATAACCCTCTGTGTTTATGCACCTCGGTTCATTAGTTATCTAATTAATATGCATGTTTCCGTTAATTGCTCATATGTTGACCGTTATGCCCTTATTACCTTAAAACGTGATTTATGAAAATATAAAAGTATAGAAACCTTATTTACTGATATATAAACTTGTATGCAAAGTTTGACATCAGTTTGACTTGTAGAATATGAGTTATGCTCATTATCGCAAATTTAAAGCTTTATGTTAATAAAACGACGTAATTAGCGTATAGCCTAGTTAAGCCTACTTTTTGATACCAAATATTTTACCCACTGATATAATATATTATTTTGGGATTTTTAAAGATTTTTAATTAATTTTAGGCTGAGCATAACTAGTAGTCGTAGGCTTAATCCGGTAATTGTCGGTTTTGCCCTTACGGGCCATAAAATGAGTTTTACATATCTAAACGACTCCAAACCTTGTGCTACTGATCACATATGATAAATAAATTATTTTAAGCCTTCTGGAAATATAAAAATATCAGATTTAAGTATCGAACCCGGAAATGGCCTTTATTCGCCTTATTTAGCGTTTTTAACGCATAGTATGTATTAAAAATTATATTGAACATACCCGGGTTGATACCTACTGATATATGAGGCAAATTATAATATTTTAATAGTAAGCAAAGTTTGATTAACTCAGACACCGGTTTTGAGCTTTTCGGCTTATGTGAAATTACCAAAATACCCTACGGGGCATAGTTTGGTTAAAAATGACAAATTTCACATATATGCTTTAACCTACTGATATAACTTATCAAATTGAGTAGGTTTGCTGTTTACATCAGACCTGTAACTCAGTTAAACGTCTAAACCATTTTACAACCTTTAAAATGACCAAACTACCCCTACGGGGCCTACTTTGTGTTTAAACACGTTTCGGGCATAATGAAAGACATCTTACTGAGGTCACAACATATTTGAAGCATATTAACTTAGGAAACCTGTATATGGCTCTTACGGATACCCGTTACGCTTATTTCGCGTTCGGTTCGGTTTATGTAACAAGTTTACATAAATTGGCCGAAACGGGTCAAACCTTATCGGTTTAATCTCAAAATCCAGAATGTGCATGAAGGACCCATATTAAACAAGTCTCTGAACTTGTCGGGTCTAAATCACATTCTATCCGGTCTTCGCTTAATCGTCCGTACGAACCGTATCTTGAAAGTAGCCGGTCTAAGCTTAAGCTTAATTAAAGGCCCGTTAGGATTCTAATAGGTTATTATAAAACCTTCGTTCCAGATTAGGAGGACCAGTAAAAGCTACGTGCATTTTGCTTATTGTGATTAATACTTGCTCAGGTAAATACTTTTAACTTATTTTCCCTATACGGGCTTGGGTTACGGTATATAGCATACCGCTTGATCGGGCATCAAATCTCCACCGTTAGGTGGGTAGTTGAATAATTTGATCGGCTCGTTTAAACAGTCTTGTTACTTAAAGCCTTTGGGGGGTTAATGACCATGTCCCGGATATCCTCGGCATCATCTTATGAGATGGCCACGACCTGAGCACGGGGTGTAGGCGTACACCTGTCAGTGTATAACTCTATGATGTGGTGTGTCCATTGATCTTTAACCCGGACAAGATCCGGGCTACTGAACGCACAAGGAACATGTAATTCGTTCACAAGATTATAATATTAAATAATTCTCCCAAGTTAAATAAAATGTTTATGCCATGTGCATCCAAATCAAATTTTCAATCATTTTCCAAAATGAGTCAGTTGAATGTATTTACCAGTGTAAACTGACGTATTTTCCCAAAAAGACTGAATGCAGGTACTAAACGAAATTGGCTGGATTGTCTCCTTAGCATCAATAAAAAGTCTCGCAAGCTTAGGATGCCTGAAGTCTGTTGAATCATTAATATTATTTTATTTCGATCCTTCTGTGGATAAAACTTCCGGATATTGTGACTTTGATATTACAATATTAAATTCGGTTGTATCATATTTTTAAAATTTGCTTCCGCTGTGCATATTGATTATTGTGTTGTTTGACTATTATGTTGCCAACCACGTCACGATACTCCCCCACCGGGCCCACCAGTGACACGTGGAAATCGGGGTGTGACACTCCACCAATTTACGACCCTTGGTTTCACGACCACAGGGACTACCAGCAACGTTACCCAATCCCAATAGAGGAGCCCATGCAAGACCTAGTAGGACCCTATCCCGATTTGGATCCCCGAAACCCATATTATGATAATGACCAATACATCAGGGAGATTCTAGAAAATCCATACCCATGAGATAAACAGATGCCACAATACCCAGATCCCATACCAGCCCCCGCACCACCCATGAGCACTGAAAATGTGTAAGAACTCCAAACCTTTGGGGAGGAGATACTAGAAGGAAGTGAGAGAACGAGACAAATAGGGGAACGACTCATCTGGAAATATGACGAGCGTAATATGGAATTTTTTATGGATCCCCATTAAATAATAATAATAATAATAATAAATATATAATTATGTATGCGTGTATGTTTGAAAAAAAAATTATATATATATATCTATTGTAGTATTGACCATCTTGTGGTTAGTGATGCATACTAGTATTGTATTTTAATTTCCAGTTATGGTTTGTAATAGATATAGATGCCTAATATAAAATAGAGTAAGTCGCAATGTTCGACGATTTTGGATCAATATGCTTGTTGTGTGATTGTTTGCATTGGATAATATATTATGACATTAATACTTGGTAATTGTTTAAAATCCAGATGGCCGACGCAGCAAATCCGGAAAACCAGAATAATGAAAATCAGATAAATAACAGTGCTATTCAACATATAGTATCCCAAGAAATTAGAGATGCTATGCCAGCTATTATCCAAAATGCTAGGGAAGCGGAAAATAATAATAGTAACAGTGGAAGTAAACGACCATCTAATGAACCCAGTCACAGTGTGAACAATGGACCACTATTTCGATTGCCAATTCCAAAAAGAAGAAGAACCATGTCATATGGTTGTTCTTACAAAGAATTCTGGTCTTGCAAACCAACAGAATTCTCGGGCAATGAAGGAGCCATTGCAGCTCTACGCTGGTTAGAAAAAGACTGAGGCAGTCTTAAAAATAAGCAAGTGCGCAGAAGAAGATTAGATAATGTTTGCTTCCAATTTATTTAAGAATGCAGCCCTGGAATGGTGGAACACTATTCTCCAGACTAGGGGAAGTAACAGGGTTTATAACATGGAATGGATTGAGTTTAAGAATATGGTTGAAAGGAACTTCTGTCCTCCTAATGAAAAGGAGCAGATAGCTAATAAATTCTTAAACCTTAGAATGACTGGAATAGACAGCAAGGGTTACACTACTACATTCTTCGAATATGTTAGAATAGTGCAAACCCTAGCATCACCAGAACCAGTATTAATCTCCCGTTACATATGGGGATTGATTGGTGAAATTAGACATGTAGTCAAGGCAGCTAGTCCACAAACTATAGAATAGCTAATACCTTGACTGATGAACTGGTACGTACCCAAGAAGAAAACCAAAGAAAGAACCTAGTCCAAAGACTTACCCAGGAATTTCGCTACGTTAATTCCAACCGTGGGAAAAACATAGGTTCTACCTCTACACCTTATTGTAAGGCCTGTAAGATGAAGCATTCAGGAAGATGCTCCACCTACTGCAACTTTTGCAAGATACCGGGACACAAGGAAGAAGACTGCAGGAAGAAACCCAGCAATGGGGTATGTTTCAATTGTGGAGAAAAGGGACATATCAGGACGAACTGCCCAAAACTAGCCCCAGCTGCGAACAACAAGACTACTAAAAATGCTAGAGAATTTGTTCTGACAGCTGAAGAAGCAAAAATGATTCCGGACGTGATTGCCGGTACGTTTTTAGTTAATGATGTTTTTGCTAAAGTATTATTTGACTCTGGTGCGAACCAAAGTTTTATTAGTACTTCATTTTGCAAACTTCTCAACCAACCATTAACTAAACTCCAACCAGAATGTTTAGTAGAGAGAACAAATGGAGAAACCATTAAGATTACGGAAATCTTGCAGGGAGCAAGAATAGAAATTTTAAACCATAAGTTTATTGCAAACCTTTACCCAATGAATCTGGCAGGATTTGACATTGTATTAGGAATGGATTGGTTAGTAGCCAATAAAGCCGGTATTCTATGTGATCAAAAGTCAATACAAGTAAATTCACCAAAAGGTGAAAAGATCACAATTAAAGGAAATAAGCCAACCAGACACACAAAATTAATCTCTGTGATAAAAACTGCAAGTTGTGTAAGAAAAGGATCAATAGTTTATATGATTTCCATAATCATTAACACTAAAGGAAAGGATTAAAAGATATCCCCGTAGTATCCCAATTTTCAGATGTCTTTCCAGAAGAATTACCAGGACTACCGTCGGGTAGGGAAGTTGAATTCAGAATCCATCTGCTACTAGGAACAGCCCCAATTTCCAAAGCACCCTACCGTTTGGCACCTGCAGAAATGAAAGAATTAAAGAAACAGTTAGACGAATTGTTGAAGAAAGGATTCATACAGCCAAGCTCATCACCATGGGAAGCACCAATCTTGTTTGTCAAAAAAGAAAGACGGATCAATGCGTATGTGCATTGATTACCGTGAATTGAATAAGGTCACGATAAAAAATCGGTACCCACTACCGAGAATCGATGATCTGTTTGATCAACTACAAGGAGCTCGATTTTTCTCAAAGATCGATTTACGCTCAGGATATCATCAATTAAAGGTACAGGAAGAGGACATTCCTAAGACCGCTTTCAGAACAAGGTATGCCCATTATGAATTTACTGTCATGCCATTTGGTTTAACCAATGCCCCAGCCGCATTTATGAACATAATGAACCGAATATGTAAGCCATATTTGGATAAATTCATAATTGTTTTTATAGATGATATTCTAATTTATTCTAAGAATCAAGAGGAGCATGCAGCGCATCTGCATACACTTTTAAATTTGCTGAGAAAAAAAAAGCTTTATGCTAAATTTTCAAAATGTGAATTCTGGTTAGAAGAAGTGCAGTTTCTTGGACATTTAGTTAATGATGAAGGAATTCATGTGGATTCCACAAAGATTGAGGCAATTACTAAATGGAAAGTCCCTGAATCACCAACAGAGGTTGGAAGTTTTCTAGGACTAGCCGGGTATTATAGAAGATTCATCCGAGATTTTTCTACAATAGTCATCCCCTTAACGAAACTAACTTGTAAGTCTGTTAAGTTTAAATGGGGACCAAAACAAGAAGAAGCCTTTAGGATTCTTAAGAAAAGATTAACCAACGCACCCATACTAGCATTACCAGAAGGAATGGAAGACTTTGAAGTCTATTGTGACTCTTCTAAGTTAGGGTATGGATGTGTGTTGATGCAACGCCAGAAGGTTATAGCTTATGCTTCTAGACAACTTAAGAATCATGAAGAAAATTATACGACACATGATTAGAGTTAGGAGCTATAATTTTTGCCCTTAAGATTTGGAGACACTATTTATATGGAAATAAATTCGTTATCTTCACTGATCATAAGAGTTTAAAATATATTTTTGGGCAAAAAGAGCTGAATATGAGACAAAGACGCTGGATGGAATTTCTTAGTGATTATGATTGCAATATCCAGTATCATGAAGGAAAGGCTAACATAGTTGCTGATGCTTTAAGTCGAAAGTATCATGAAAAGCCAAAAAGAGTGCGCTCTCTTAAATTAAATCTGCAGATAGATTTAAATGATCAGATTAGAAAAGCACAAGAATCAGTTATCAAGGATGATACTGAAAAATTAAAAGGTATGATTAAGGAATTAGAACAAGGAACAGATGGAATTTGGAGAATCCATAAGAAAAGGATGTGGATACCTAAACTAGGAAACCTACGCCACCAAATATTAGAAGAAGCCCATAAGTCTAAATATACGATACACCCTGGAAATGATAAAATGTATCAAGACTTAAGAAAGAATTTCTGGTGGATAGGAATGAAAAAGGATATAGCAGCTTATGTTTCCAAGTGTCTAACCTGTTCACAGGTCAAAGCTGAACATCAGAAACCTTCAGGTTTGTTACAGTAATTGGAAATGCCTGTATAGAAATGGGAATTAATAACAATGGACTTTGTTACCAAATTACCCAAGACAAGAAAAGGTAATGATACAATCTGGGTGATTGTAGATAGGTTAACTAAGTCTGCTCATTTCCTACCAATGAAGGAAACATTCGGTATGGAACAGTTAGCCAAGTTATATGTTAATGAAATAGTTTCATTACATGGTATTCCTTTATCAATTGTTTCTGATAGAGATAGCCGTTTTACTTCTCATTTTTGGACAAGTTTCCAAAAAGCAATGGGAACCAAGCTAAATCTAAGCACAGCCTATCATCCTCAAACGGATAGACAAAGCGAAAGGACAATTCAGACAATGGAAGATATGCTTAGAGCTTGAATAATTGATTTCGGAGGAAGTTGGGACGATCATTTACCATTAATAGAATTTTCTTACAATAACAGCTATCATACCAGTATCAATGCTACACCTTTCGAAGCACTTTATGGACGAAAGTGCCGAACCCCAGTCTGTTGGGCAGAAATTCGAGAAAAGCAACTATCTGGACCAGAGATAGTACAAGAAACAACAGACAAGAATATACAAGTTAAGGAACGACTAAAAGTAGCTCGTGATCGACAAAAGAGTTATGCTGATAACAGACGAAAGCCATTGGAATTTCAAGTCGGAGATAAGGTGTTGTTAAAAGTCTCTCCTTGGAAGGGAGTTGTCAGATTTATCAAAAAGGGAAAGCTAAGTCCCAGGTATGTTGGACCATTTGAGATTATTAGAAAAATAGGACATGTAGCTTATCAGCTACAACTACCAGAGGAAATGGCAGGAATACATGATGTATTTCATGTATGTAATCTCAAAAAGTGCTTAGCTGATGAATTATTAGTGGTACCTCTTAAGGATATAGAGGTAAATGTAAAGCTTAAGTTTGTAGAAAAGCCACTACAAATTGAAGACAGGAAAGTCCAGAATCTCAAGCACAAAAGACTAGTTCTAGTCAAAGTGAAATGGGATTCTAAAAGAGGACCAGAATACACATGAGAGCTTGAATCAGAAATACAGAAGACATAGTCTTCGGGCTACGCGGGGCGTGACAGCTAGTCGCCAGGGCACATCCCGGTGCTGCCATGTGTCAACCGCGTGTCGAAGCTAGATTAGTGACTGGGCCAGGCTAGGGCCTACCCGGCCTACGTCGCGGGCCGCGAAGCCCTTTGCTGTTTCCTACGCGGGCCGCGAGAAACCCCAAATCTGCTCATATAAATTAGGAGCTTCGGCATTCAGTTTACGACGCTCACACACAAACTTTCTCTCTCGAATTTCTATAGTGTAGAATTTATAATCGGGTACTATACCCCCTAATTAACAAAGTTCTGCCCCGTTGTAAGTATTATAACCCCGGTTACGTTTTAGATACGCTGCCCGATTGATCTAGTTCTCCGTAACGGCTGTCGAGGTTCTGCCCTACGTAGTCGTTGGAGTTCTGTCTTGGGGAGGGTATTACTAATGTAAATATTGGGTTATTATACTAACGCGTGTGCATTGTTTAAATTATTAGATTATAACTAGGAAACCACTTGAAAAGTCTAAACTAGCAATGTGAGTAATCTCCTTTTTGCAAACTGTTTTTACAAAACCTCAATTGTTTTACATTATAACGAACAGAGATTGAGTATTTGTAATTCTACAATTATCGTCGGTATGTTGGGGTTTTGTATACAAAATTTGTTACTACACTGTGAGTAGTAACATGAACACAAGTCGGGTTGACAGTACCGTGGGTGGTAATTAAAGTAAGAATTGGAAACAAATGTAATTTCATGATCGCCCTCAATGCTGTAAACTGATAAAACTGTCTTGATTAAATTGGGATTCACTCACCAGTATTTCCCACTGACAAATGTTTTTAAAACGTGTTTCAGGTAACAAAATGTGAAAGCCAAATAGAAGCCAACTGGAGAGCACTGAAGGCTTGGAAAAATGTGGCTATAAAAGTTACCTAAAATAAAGATGATGTTTTAAATTCAATAAATTAGGGTTTACCCCTATAAATATGTTTGTAATATAAACTTGGGTTTTACCCATGTGTTTATTATTCTGAAAATGTGGTATTTTACTCTGATAACATATATTTCCTAACTACGGTCCTGATGTAATTTCCGCTGCCAAATAATGATAAACCAATGATACTACTTGATCTGAGTTCGCGTCGCCCGATCCCGGGTAATTAGGGGCCGGGGGTTGCGATAGTAGCCTCTAGGTAGGTAGTGGGTTTCACTGATGTAACCATACTGCGAATTCATGGCGACAGCCCCCAAATATACCTTTCTACCTTAACATACTCTGGAGTAACCATCCGTGGAACTAACCTTGCCAAATCGTTAAAACGAGATGTGTAAGCTCTGGAATTTAGACCTTCCATGGTTAGGTTCCAGAAGTCGGTCTCGATTTTCTGTATCTCACTACGCGTGGAGTATTCCTTTAGGAGCATCTCTTTAAGTTCGTTCCAGGTTAGACCATAGGCAGCGTCTTCACCCAAAATTTGAACTTGAGAGTTCCACCAGAATAGTGCTTCATCAAGAAAAGAACAAGAAGCATACCTCACCCGTTGATCAGCAGCACAACCACTGATTGCCATGACGGATTCCATCTTCTCAATCCATCTGGTGATCTCAAAGGGTCCTTCAGCACCGGTAAATGATTGTGGGTTACAGCCCTGTAATGTTTTATAAGTACATCCGTGCACTGTTCATAAGGTTAATGAAAATCAGGAATACATTCCGATTATATCATAACACATGAACTACTAAAACTTTCCGATTATTATTTTACCTGGAGGGTTTCCAATATGTGCCCCACCAAAACCACGCCCATGAGCACCACGTCCACCTCCCTGGCGATCATTCTGGTTAGCATCACGCTGTTCCATGGCGGTATTAACGTGTTGGGCTATGAGTTGTGCCAACTCTTCCAGTGTGGTAGGTAGTCCAGAACCCTGTCTTGCTTTTGGCGGCATTTTGCCGTTTCTATTATTACTACAATAATAATCACATAAGACGATAACCAAAAATAATTCAATCATTAAATGCTAGTGGACCAAACATTGCGCATGTAAAATATCCACATATTAATGAGAAAAATTTTTAAACCAAAAGTAATCCAACTGATATTCATTATAGAAATTAATAAACTTGTTTCTAGTACATATGACTACCTTTGGCATGTCTACGTCGACACCCAAAACAAGTTCAAACAAAATTCCCATATAATATCCCAAAAATATCTGGCACGCAGACCCCAAACAAAGAGTATCAAAAAGTGTCTAACATAACAACCATCAAAACAAACAAACAACAATAAGCATCAACGCTTCAAACCCAGGAAATCTAACATCCTCCTGACAAGCTCCTCCAGTGCATCTGGTCCATCACACTGTTATCTAAATCCTTCAACTCATCGTACTAATCCATCTGTCCCTCGAGGTCCTTCATCTTACCCTTGGCTGAGTCCAGATCTCCGCGCAGAGTGGCAAACTACCGATCGCAGTGGCAACATCGGTCTATCCAAACCCCTTTCTACTTCTTAGAAGCAGATGCCGTCTCAGCGTGTGAGGTAGATACGATCTCCCCAGCAGGCTTCCTACCACGATAATAAACCAAAAGACGCGTAGTAGGAGCGTATGACTCAATAACCAGAAAAGATGACTCAGAAGAAACAGGTAGAGGGATCTCAGTGACAGGCTCGATCACAGCAGCAGGTGGGACAACTGATGGATCTAACAGTCGAGCCATGACAATAGTGGCGTCCACCACTGGTGCGATACTGAAAGATCCTCCGATAATAGGGACACCTCTAATCACGTCATCGATAACTGGTACAGTGCCAGCTGATTGCCCCGTCTCGTGAATCGACAGAGGAACATCATCGCCATCGTCTATCCACCCGTTGCTAGTGAAAGCGTATCGGGGGTCTACCTGGCTGGTAAAAGCAGCAGGGTCGACATGGGATGACGAAGCGAACTCGGCCATCCCAAACATCTGTGGAGTCGAGATAGGTATCTCTGGTAAAATGGATCTGGGTGAAGTCTCAAAATTTGGCTCGCTACCTGAGTCGTGGATCTCGATGACCTCGTGCTCGTGCGACATCTATGACACATATATAACCGTACAAGTAAGTGTGTGATCAAATGAATAATAACACATAAGGGCCAAATAAATAGAAAATCACGTATGCACATAAACACACAAAGGTTTTCATACATGATAAAATTTTCCATGTTTATTTAAAAATTTTGGCTTCGCGGATTTTGGACTTATATCTCAAAATTCTTCGGTTGAAGTCTAGAGTTTTCCCCGAAAACATCTAGTTCGCTAACAACCATTGGCTCTGGTACCAACTTCTGTCACACCCCAAAAACGTCGCAGCAACGTCGCAGCGAAATATAAAACGTAGTGGTGACGGAAGTTGGTGCCCATAATATCTTTGTTGAATGATGCATTTAATTGTCGGACATATTAACTTAATTAAAACATAAGTTTTAAACATAACGTTTAGAAACATGACACAACCACGACATAGTTAAGTTGTTTTGATCCTCACGGATCTTATTACATTTGTCCCAGAAAGTTTTAAAAGTTAGTCCAACACATTAAGTAACAAAACATGCATTAACAACCATAAGATACGCCATAATTCCACAAGCCGAACTCAGTACCTGAAGAACACGTTAAAATCAAGTGTTAACACAAAGGAATGTGAGTTCACATATTCAAATTTAAAGTAATTTGATCCCAAGGAAATACTTTCCAATTATGTGTTTATCATAAAAATATCCATATAATTTACGAAAGCAAATTTATGTCCTTAATAAAAATCCAAGGGTCAACCGTCTCAAGCGTTTCCCCGAAACCTTCGAACAAAGTATCTTCCCAAGTTTACATATTAAATTTATGGCATCAAATGTTCGGACTCGTAAGTTACCTAGACATTACGAACTATATATTTACAATGGAGGAATAATCAAAGCTAGACAATAAACAGAATATCAATTCGTCGTTGGACTTGACACGGAGCGACCGGTCACGACGGGGTTGCCAACCCGATAGATCTACCAACAATTCCTCGCGTGCAATACTTAAATGATTAAACGAAATCACATTCGCATGGCCCATATCGAGACCATCTATGATGCCTACCTCATGTACAATATATATATATATATATCCTACTAATATTATAAATTTAATATAAACCGTTGTACGAATTTACTGAAATCTCTTGGACCAAGCAAATTCATCCCAACAACACGGTCTTTTTCTCTGAAACACCGTACAAATCCCCATTTCTCCCCGAAACATATATATTTATCAAATTCATTTCATCCCGAAACATATTTTCACCAAAACCGTTTCTCCCAGAAACATATAATTTCATCGAAACCGTTTCTCCTCGAAACATATATATTTAACAAATCCATATATTTTCAACGAAAATATATAATTTATATCAAAAATGTATGTTTTATTCCAAAAACATTATTAAACCCTTTTTGGCGTGTTCTTCCCCCAAAACATATACAAAACAGTAAAAAAGAGGGGGTTTAGTGACACTCACCTTAGGGTGCGTATTTTTAAATAGCGCAATCCCACATATTGATTTCTACACGTCCTATTATACGTAGGAACGGTTTTATAAATCAATATATCAAAAAAGTCCTAAGTTTCTCCGTTTCTTAGAATTTTCACATAACTTTTAGATTTTCTCAAAAAGTTATCGTTTTTGATTATGTTGGCACGTTAATATATATATGAGTCCATATCTATATATTTTTAAGATTTTGCGACTTGAACGATTTTATTGGTGACCATTATCGTGTAAATCCATTAACACACCCGTTTATACGTAATATATCTACGATTTGCGCGTCGTAATATATATATATACATAAACGTACACATAAATCAACATCGTAACACGCGTAATCTTGTTAACTTATTTATTTTGTCATTTTTAAGGCATGCATACATAAAATAACTCATATGTATCAATTTTCATAATCACAAATAAGTTACACATTTAACGCGATTTTACCGCTTCTAAACGCACAAGTGTACATGCATAGCCTAAATTTCCCGCTATCATGTCAACACTTAACATATTATCATTTTTCATATTTAAATCACATAACACATTTTTACACATAAGGTTCACCCAAAAATAACCCATACTACTGTTCATTGTAAAACGCGTATTTTAGTGATTCGGTAACGTTTTCGGGCGTCTGAAGTCATGTATGACCAACCAAACACCAAGTAAACTTAAAATTAGTTATAATACTTATTTTTAAACTAAAAAAATATCAGTTTACTTACTGATCCAAATCAGTTTCATAAAAATCGTTCAAAAAGCCGATTTTGACCGTTTTACCGCATAGTTTTGCGTTAGACGTTACTATAACCATCCCAACTCGAATGACTTGATATTTTAACACAATACATGTTATTTACCGATTAAAATGATGATTATAATCAGATTAGTTCAGTTTTTGTGTAAGTCATATAAATCATGCGATTTCACGTATTTTACAACTTCTAAAGCCCCAAGTACAACATGCAAGACTAGTAAACTTTATGACAAAGTTTTATATCGTTTAACACTTCAAAATAATCATATTTTAGTGTTTGTAATCTGATCAAAATTTATTTTTATCAAATCATGTTTAAATCATCATTTCAAGATTTCATATCATCATGCATATTCTTGTATGTGCATCTAATGCACTCATACAACATCATCATCATTACATGCATGCATACACATATACATACATATACACGACATATATACACACACATGAACTTCTAAAAGTTCACTTTTTCATCAAGTCCCTTTCAAATCATGAAACACTTTTAGAACATTCTTTTATGACACTTTTGATTCTTGCATGCAATCTATCATTCAAGTATCATATTATTCAAGAATCATTCAATCAAAAATCAAAACACAATCACATACATTCACACACAAACTCATGGCCATACATACATACATACATATATACACCCATTTTCAATTTGTTTGAAATCTCATCCTTTATCATTTTCAAGTTCATGTTAAATTCCAAGTTCAAGAGAAACTTTACATCATCTCTATCATCACTAAAAATCGAGAATGTATCTTCAAAAATAAATTTATACCTTTCAAGTTTCTTAGTGGGTTTTGACTAGATTTTGATGTTTGAAAGCTTGTTTCACCAAGAAACCTCCTTTGGATCCTTAAAACACCTTGAAACCTTTTTGGATTTAACTTTAATCTTCAAGAACAAGTTGAAATTTTCGAAATGGATGAGTTATAGGGGGTGTTCGGCCGAGTTATGTGAGGGAGAGAGAGTGAAATGATTTTTGATCTTGGGTTATGCAAATGAAGTGTGTAATATGTGTTTAAATGATTGATTTATATTCCCCATGCCAACACTTGGCACAAAGAAAGAAAAATGGAAAAAGGTGGGCTGCCTATTGCTGCCACCTAATCCCCTCTCTCACACAAATATCATACATACATACACATATATATGTAATATAGTGTAAAAACTGGTATTTTGCTGGATACCGGGTATTTTATCTATCGTTTTAATCCTGTTTTAGTGCGTTTTAAATTATTTTTATCATTCTATAAAAATAATCACACTAAATTATTACTGAAATAATTACGAGTTGTCTTGACTGGCTGCGTTGACAGTATTTTGTCAAATACGCGCAGTATCGCGCGTTACGCGCTCAAACTCGAAAAATAGAGTTTCTTAGCGTTTTAATTTATTTTTCCTCACGGACATGATTACAATTACCATTCTAATCATAACAGACTATTTTTAGGATTTTAACACTGATCGGGTGGTCACCGACGTTCGTTTCACATTTTATTCGTTACACGATAAGCGTTTATTTTATCGTTGCCAACATAATTTTTATCAGTGTTTGGATTCACCAACACGTTAAATATGACATATAAATATCAAAATCAGTCAAATACAACCTTTTTATTTATTCATGACATGTGTTACAATTGTACAGTACGGCCTGAAAAATCGGGTGTAACATGTTAATTGGGCCATTTTTAAAACTTTTAAACAGACCCTTATTTAAAAAAATTTGGGTCTTTTAGCAGGCCCTTATTAATACAAACATCCAGAATTTTTTTTAAATATATATATATATATATATATATATATATATATATTTAAAATGTTTCGGACCCTATATTGATTTGGCCTCTAATCGCAGACACCTCCTGCACCCCTGGTAGACGGCCCTGCATGTTATTGTATTTGATATAATCAAATGTGAGTGTAACACCTATGGTTGTTAACATTTAACTCGTATTGGTATTTACACATGTGATTGTATTTGATATAATCCAAAATATGAAAATAACACCTATATGTGATTGTATTAAATATAATCTAAAATATGAAAATAACACCTATGGTTGTTGGGAAAACATTTATTTCATATTGGTATTACACAAGTGATTCTATTTGATATAATCCAAATGTGAATGTAAGACTTATGGACTATGGTTGCTGGGAAAACATTTACCTCACATTAGTATTACACAGTGCTCGAGAGTATGAAAAGACGTGTACAAAAATAATCCTATGATTTAAACTTCGCATTTCCTATTAAATTGTTATACATTTAAATATCTAAGTGTTTATGAAACTATATTTTTATATGACTATGTAATAGTGGTATCTAGGGCTGTAAACGAACTGAACATTCAGCGAACAGTTCGTGAATCGTTCGGCAGGAAGTTTGTTTATGTTCGTTCAGGTTACCGAATGAACACGAACAAAATAAAATAAATCGTTCGGTTAGCTTAGCAAACGAACACGAACACAAGTCTTGTTCGTTCGACTGCGTTCATTAACGTTTGGTTACGTTTGTTCGTGTTCGTTAGATTATATTAAAAATAATAAATAATAAACCTGTTATCTAAATATATTGAAATCTTGAAACCCTATTTTTTTCTAAATTAGCTAAAATTTGAACATTCTAAGACATTTTTTATAATTATTCTGTCTACGTTATGTAAACTTTGAATAATTATTTCTAAGTTAGTTAAACTTGATTAATCGTTTGGTGGTTGTAGTAGATTTCTTGTGTTTTGATTTATCATTCAATGGTTGTAAATGATAATAAACCTTTTATCTAAATATATTGAGAACTTGAAACCCTATTTTTTCTAAGTTACAAGTAGGGTGTTAAGAGTTTTAAAGGATGCTTTCTTTAGAAAAAAAAAAGTGCACACCTACTATAATGTTTATTGTTCATACACTTTTGGTATAACTCATGTTACATTTTTTACATCTGCCTATGCCTATGATCGTAACAAAATGACATTTTTCATTGTTTTGGTGCATTAAACACAATCTGAGTATTTTGTACAAATCATTAAATTGAACATTATTCAAACAATTTATCTATATAACATGTGAACACCCATATGGTTGTATTACCTAACTTTAAAAATCCCCACATTTGAAAAAAAAAAGACTCCAATAGACATTTAGAAACTTACAGAACATGAGTTGAACAATTTAATCAACATATTTGACTATTAGATCAAAGTCTATCATTTTCTAAGGGGAAGAGGCATCGAAGGGTAGTACCCTTGCCCCGACCATTCACAGTTCACCATGTCAGTTCTTTTTACAAACTATCCTTACACCCAGTGGCGGACCTAGAATTTTTTTTCCAATGGGGTCCACTTTTGTTCGGTGTTCAAAATTTTCACAACAAAGCATTAAAATTTTGGGTCGGTCGTTGTTCAGGTCAGAGCGAGGAACATATAACAGAAATATATAATCGTTACTCATGAGGAAACACACAATAAAAATAAAAGTTCATTCAAAACAAAAAAGAAAACATTACAATTTTTTAAAGTTCAAATTCATAGCATACAAGTTTTTTCAATGATTCTCATCCTTGCATCATTATCCCTAAAAATCAAGTTAGAAGAATCTAAATCACAAATTCTAAATTTAAATTCATAGTATACAATGATACAGAGATTTACATATTGTTCTAATTCTAAACTTAATATTCCCAGTAAGCAACAAGAACACTACCTAGTGTATCCCATACATTGCAAAACCAATTTTAGGGTTTAGAGAGGGTGTGATGTAGGCAAATACTAGGGATATAGAGACTTCTTCCAGAGAGACCCCCGGTTCCAAGCAAAAAGTAGACAACAAGTAAAAGTAAATATAAAAATAGAGAACTACTAATAAAAAAAATAAGTGGTGAAAGAATAACATAGTGAATCTAGGGGAAAATATAACACAATACACAACATAAATATATGCAGGTCACAATCAGATACAAAGTCTACCTAAAGTAGATCGCGTCCTTAGTTCGAAACTAACACTTATGTACCCTTCCTAAAAATCCTTAACCTTTATCAGACGACTCGATGAACTCTTATCATGAACCATGTCCTCAGAGAGGTGCAATTCTAGCAAATCTTGCCTAATTCGCTCATCTCAAATCAACTTGGGTCTACCTATACTCCTCTTCCCCTCAACAGTGAGGGTTTCCGCTGCTCTAACCGGCGCTGTCATCTGCCTCCTCCTCGCATGTCCAAACCATCTCAATCTCCCCTCCTTTATCTTATCCGAAATATTATCCACTCCTAACCTTTTCCTAAAAAACTTGGTTTCAGTTTCTTATCTCCTCTAGCTTTGTGTGACCACACATCCACCTAAGCATCCTCATGTCTGCTACTTCCATCTTGTGTGCTTGTGACTTCTTGATGGCCTAACATTCTATCCGATATGGCATTGTAGGTCTAACTGCCACCCTAAAAAATTTTCCATTAAATTTAGTTGAGAATCTCCTGTCACACAATACCCCGGTGGCTGTTTCCATCTACACCAACCAGCTTGGATGCGGTGTACTACGTATTTATCTATCTCCCCATCTCCTTGTACAAATGATCCTAAATACTTAAAACTTGTTGTCTTTGGGACCACTTGACCGTCAATGGTGATCTGAGTGTCGTCGTCAGCTGCATCACTGAAATCACACAAGAGGTACTCAGTCTAAGAGCGACTAATCTTTAAACCCTTGCCCTCTAAGGCTGCTCGCCATTCCCTCTACCCTCTCATTCAGACTGTGTTTAGTCTTCGCCACTAACACAATGCCATTCGCAAAAAGCACGCACCATGGAACTGTATCCTGAACCGCCTTGGACAACTCATCCAAAACAACCGCAAAGAGAAACAGACTCAATGCAGACCTTTGATGGAGTCCTACTTCCACTGGGAATGAATCGGTATCCCTATAGGCGTCCGAACCCTAGTTTTAGTCCTTTCATACATATCCATAATTATATCTATATACTTCCTCGGAACCCCCTACCTTCCACCCTATCCCAAAACAAGTTACGAGGGACACTATCGTATGTCTTTGATGTGCTAGTTATACATATTTTTATATAAATATCTCCTACACTTTAAACAGTCTTGAATTAGTTTTTATTGAATAACACTGCTAGCTAGTTTATTTTTAAATTTTGTAGGTTTGAAGAGAAAGCGAGCCAATACGATGCAATTAAGCTAAACGGGGGATAAATTAATGCTAATGATTGAAGACGCGGAGTTCAAGTTTCTTTTTATGCATTACTTGGTTATAACCCCGTGTATTGCACAGGGTTGAATAAATAAATTTTATATACTAAATAATAAGACAATATGTCTTTAAAAACCTCATTTATTGTATGGGTTAAATAAATATAATTTTATATATTAAAGTTCTAAAAAGTTATATCTATAAGAACCATATTGTACGAGTTGAATAAATGTAATTTTATATATCAAATAAAAAAGTTATATCTTTAAAACCATGTATATTACACGAGTTGAATAAATATAATATTGTTTACCAAATAATAAAACAATACATCTTTAAAAAACCTCATTTATTACACGGGTTGAATAAATGTAATTCTATATACCAAATAATAAAAAATACATCTTTAAAAATATGCGCATTACACGGTTTGAATAAATGTAAAGGGGTGCCCGTACGTTACGACGGGAAACAAAGCATACTAATACGGACACTGGTAAAACGTCAAAGCAATTAATTGGTGGAGTGTCATATAAATTTGAAGGTTACTAAAAGTTTATAAAATAGTAAATATAAAATCATATAAATTCAAAACGGTTTTGAGAACTTTGTTAAACAATAAATTAATTGTTACATGATTAGATTTCTACAATAAGTTCGTTATTAAATATAACTAGGGGATAACCCACGCTCCGCAGCGGGACGATATTCCGGTTCGTTATGATACCGACACTCGTTATACTAACCAAATGAAGTCGCAATACGTCCAAAAGAATATTGACATATATTTTACGAGTTTCGATGATAATATCGATACTTATAGTGATGTTGTTCGGTCAGAATCGATGAGGTTTGTTAGAGTATCGACATGGTACCAATACTCGAAAAAACACACTATTTTAAATACAACTTTGTCGTCAAAAAAATATACAGAACTAAACACAACCACATATTCAGTTTTTTAAGTTATACAATCATTAAAGCGAATACGATACTGGTACCGGTGTTGTTCAGATGGTATCGGTTCAATGGTATATTCGAAATTATAAAACATATTATATCACTAAAATGAGCCATGTCAAGAAAACCATAAAAAATGATTTTGCGAACTTTTTTAAACAATAAAGAGTAAACTGCCATTTTGGTCCCTGAGATTTGGCCACTTTTGCCATTTTGGTCCAAAACTCAAACCTTTTAAATCTGAGTCCCTGTGGTTTTACTTTTATTGCCACTTTGGTCCAAAAATCAAATCATCTATTATTTGGCTAATAAAATCTGGTTATTTTGTCTTTTTCTTCAGAGGCAAAATAGTCCATCTCAATTTATTATAACATATTATTAATTAAATTAATTACATTAAATATCCCTTTACCCGGCAGATATAAGTTCATCTTCTTTATCTTCTCCACACACCAAACCCTAATTCCCTATTGTTGTGAAGGTTGTTGGATCCACGATATTCGTTCTCATGATGCCCATCGTCTATAGTGTCATGCAGATCCATAACAGCCGGAACGGAGACAATGGAGAACTCACTCCCACTGATCAGATTCTTGCTGCCAGACACCTTCTCCAAGCTTCTCTCATGGATATTCTTTCTTTCTATTATTGTTTTATTTGTGATTTAGGGTTTGATTGATTCAGTTTTCTTAATTTACACGTTGAATTTTTATTATTTTTTTTGGGGGTGGGGGGGGGGGGGGGGGGTGGGGGTGTTTGGGAATAGAAGACTTAAAAGCTTTTAATAATTTAAGATCTTTCAAGTTTATTGATTTGGGGATTTTTTTTCCTTCTTATATATTTGATGATGATAGTAAAGCCAAGAATTTTACCTTATTTGAGGTTATGCAATTGTTAATCATCTCTATGTTGCTAGTTTTTTTAAGGGTGCTGTTGCATCATCTGTTATATGAGACATGATTAATATGATGGTTTGTGTATGGAGCCCTGAAGAATGGGAAATTTAGTACATGAGATTTGATCTCAACTGTGGCAAGAGGGCTATTCATGGATCTAAATCGGCTATGGTTGTTGGTTCATGTGTATAAATACACTTGGATGTGTTCTATCAATGGCAGATCTATGAAGGACTTAATGGTTTGGTGTATTGGGGAGAAGATGAAGAAGATAAACTTATATTTGCTTTTATAGGATAAAGACATATTTAATATAATTAAACTAATTAATAATATGTTATAATAAATTCAGATGGGCCATTTTGCCCCTGAAGAAAAAGACAAAATAACCAGATTTTATTAGCCAAATAACAGGTGATATGATTTTTGGATCAAAATGACAATAAAAGTGAAATCACAGGGACCCAGATTAAAAGGTTTGAGTTTTGGACTAAAATAGCAAAAGTGACCAAACCTCAGGAACCAAAATGACAGTTTAAATAATTTATGGTATTTATATATTATAATCGATATTATTTAGTTAACTTTTTAAATTAGAATTTTTTTCACCGGGTTTCTTTTTGATAGATTCTCACTAATTCTTTACAAATCATATAAAGTTTCCACTATTTTTTTTCATTTTTTCCAAACCTAGGGGGTTTTTGGGAATCTTTTAAAACACCCGTGAATCCGCCCCTAGCATTTTACACCCTCTTGTGATTTGTTAGAGTATATAATATAATATAATAACTACAAAATTGAAGATATGGTCTAAATAATTTATGGTATTTATATATTATAATCGATATTATTAATTAGTTAACTTTTTAATTTTTTTTGTATTTCATATTTAATCACATTGGCACGTGTAAATTAAGGTAGTAAAATTTATAAAAATAATTTTACTCCTTAAATTCTTGAAATTAAATGTCAAAATACAACACGTCCTCATCAAATGTATTATTATACAATATTGATAGATATAATCTTAAAAATATAAAAAAAATAGTACGTTGAAGTTATTATAAACATAAAGTTATTGAAATTGTAGAATTATTAGAAGAGTTGTCAATTATTTGGTATTTCAAATTGAGTTCAAGATCATATTTTCGGTAGTGATCATCCCCACATATCTTTTAATCATATAAGATTATAAAACATGTACACATTTTACTATTATTTGCAGCCTGAAATGTCCCATGCAAATGGGAGCAGTAGAGGAAGAAGAAGGGGTCGTGGTAGACCGAATCAAGCAGATAAAGAAGCCTATGCCAAAACACGGCTCTCGATTCACTAGAAGATGCTGACTCAAAAGAAAATCACAATTTAGCAGTTGTGAATCTTGGTACGGTTTGGTTTGGAAGATTCCTTGTTTAGTAATGACAGTGTAGGTGCTGACTTAAGGTAGACATGGAAGCAAGGGGAAGCTGTTAGTTGCAAATCTTTCCGTTTTTGTTCTTTTTTTTAATTTATTTGCTTAGATTTATGTTGTTGACTTCTTATAAATGTAAATACTTGTTGAACATTTACTTAGATTTTATTTTTGGTAAGGAATTTATTGGATAATATCTATAGACTGATAGAAGCATAAATTTAGGATGATCATGCATTAAAACTGTTTATTTGATTATTGTTTCTCTGATAAACAATATGAGACAACTATTTCATTGCAAATAATCAGATAGATATACTCAAGACGTCTTAAAACTACTTATTATTGTACCAAAACGTATAACAAATTCCAAACACACGCTTATAATAGATAAAAAGACACTAGTATAAATAGATCCAAACAAGTTATATTACAAAGACACGTGATAGAATTTACTAGATGTCATCTAGCAAACATACGCAGCGGCATAAACTTGCAATGTAATGCAAGAACCGTTTATTACAAACCAAACAGAATTATTTAAGCAAACATAAGTAGCGGCATAAACTTGCAATGTAATGCAAGAACCGTTTATTATTAACCAAACGACATTATTTATAAGATTAAGGTTCACACCCTAGTAGCGGTCTCCTAGCACTCTTGCCCTGCATCATAGAACATGCACCATTACTGCTTCATATAAAGCGGCTTAATTAGAATTGAGAAAAAAACATATATATTTTTTAAGATAAGTTACCAGATGGACGTTTATGCTGAGGTGGCAGCACCAAAAGGGTGGAAATCCAGCAGTTTAACCAAAACCTGGGCATCGTAAGTCGTCACGACACCACTATCATCATCAACTGCTTTAAGTGTGATACAATACATTATACCATCATCAACGACGTTCTTTTCCTCTGGTTTCAGCACCTTCCAAAGTTCCAGCTTGGCAGGCTACGTACATAGATAACCCATCAGTTTCTTAGTATTCACACACTCTAAAAGAAAACATTAATTCACAATCCTCAATCTTACACATGCATACACTAACATATAAAAGAGATGATACCTTCCCCTGCTCCCTGTTGTACATATCGACGGCGAATAGAGCGAGTTGCTTGATCAAATCGCTGGTTTCAACGTCGGGCCCATCAACATCAACAGGCTTGAATTTCACCAGTTCAACCGAAACCGTGGCTTCGTAAGCATTCATGAGACGACCATTAGCTGCTTTAAGTGGGATCTTCGTAGGATCATCAACATTCAGTACCTTCCAAAATACCAGCTGGGCAGGCTACGTACATAGATAACCCATCAGTTTCTTGGTATAAGAGAAAACATTAATTCATAATCCTCAATCTTACACATGCATAGACTAACATATAAAAGAGATGATACCTTCTTCCTGTTGTATATTTCGACGGCGATTGGAGCGAGAACGTTAATAAAATTTTCCCTATTTTCTCCAGGAACTGACATCTTTTTGTTTGTGGTATGAAAAACCTAGAACTCCGCGCGTTTTAAAGAGAACTAGTGGTCCCCAACACGATCACGAGTCAATGAGATGTTTACACGTGGCTGGAAGAAACCAAGGTTAGGGATAAGGCTTTTAGCTGATTTAGTATTACACATGTTATTGAATTTGATATAAATCAAAATATGAAAGTAATACATATCCGTGAGAATTTGGTCTAGCGGTAAATTGGTATGTCCTCTTTAGTGGAGATGCAGGTTTGATTTTCGTTTGGGTCATTTTCAAGGTATATCTGGGTGAAGAGACGAATCGGGTCTTTAATCTCAGGTTCGAACCTGACAAGGGGCAAGGGTTTACGGATCCCATCCGGTTCCCGCGCATCGAGGGGCACGGTCTCATGGTGATCGAGGAGTCGACCTTAAACATAGCCCCGAGCAGGATGAGTTTACACATGAGATTCTTTGCCGTTAAAAAAAAAAACATCTATCGAGCCCGACCGACCTAGCCCTCGGACCCGACATTTATTTAATAGGTATATTAAATTAAAGCATTTATATTATATTTTATATATTAAGTAATCAAATTTCCATACTAGAAATTATCAACATTTTGTTGCATTGTGATGTTGTACCTCAAGCATAGGAGTTTTTAAAAAAAAAAAGTTTGTTTTTTCACTTTTAACCAAAAGATTTTCATATTTGTATTTTAACCCCTTTTAATTTTTTTTAGTTTTAAACCAAAATTTTTCATCTTTTGTAATTTAGCCCCACACTTTTTTATTTACAACTTTGGTCCCCAATACTTTTTTCTTTCGCAAGCTTTTTATTTTACGTTTCGTTTTAAATTTTGCGAGTTAAGACGTCGCAACGTGCGTGTGAGGTTCAACGTATTTTGCTCTATTTTTTTCACATTGGACAGGCCCGTCGCAACGTGTCCGTATTTCCCTGTTTAACAAGTTCGCCGCAACGGGCTGGTCCTAAATCTACTTAGTTATTCTTTTCTATGTTTCTATCTAATTTCTTCGCATTAACACACTGTAACGGTGTGCGTAGTTCAACGATTTTACGCCTGCTTTTCGTTCGGTGTATTTTTTTTTCTATTTTATCTATTTTATTTTACGAGCTTTTTTGATGTTGAGGGCCATTACCGGTGTGGCATTTGTGCTACTTGGCACGGTTTTAAGAACATTTTTAACTTATTAAATGGTTCACTAATATTTTGTTTCGGTTTACCCCTATACTTCCTTTACTTCAAGACTAATTTTTTTACGTGCATATTTTATGTACGTGTAGATATAGATATGATTTGCTCTATGTTTCGACGTAAACATTTTATAAAAACGAGTCAGGTCAAATATAATACGTTTTCGTTTAAAGAAACCATTTTACGTGCATATTTTTTAGGGAATTGGCTTGTAATAATCCCAACTAAATGTCATTGGCCATAGCCAGTCCCACCTTTCACCCATTTTTCCTCCACCAGTCCTTAGTTAAAAAAACTTAACGCAGTTAACCATTAAGTTTTTTCTAGAATTACAAACTGGCATATTAGGGCTTTTGATCATAACGGGTATACGAGTCTATTGATGTAAGACTTACCTCGAAACGGTACTACAAACGACTTGATTTTTGTTAATTGGAAGTTTAAACACCCGAATTGATGCACCGTTTTCATTGTTTGGAGCATAATTTCAAGGTAAGTTTTACATTATTCGACTCGTATCCGCGTTCTGATTAAAAGCTCTAAAATGTCAGCTTGTAATTCAGAAAAAAAAACTTTACTCCGTTAAGTTTTTTTAACTGAGGACCGGTGGAGGAAAAATAAGTGAAAGGTGGAACTGGTATAGGGAATATTCAAAGGTGGGACTGGCAATGGCCAATGACGTCTAGTTGGGATTATTACAGGCCAATTCCCCTATTTTTTATGTATGTTTAAAAATTAGAGTTGTTTTACCTTTTGACATAAACTTTTTTAGGAAATAAGTCAGGTCAAATTTAATATGTTTTAGTGCTTATTTTATCTATGTTTCATAAATTTTGTTTCGAACCGAGTGGAGTCAAATTATAGTTCTTTTTTGTCCTTTTTTCCTTTTTTCAAAAACTCTAATTAATCTCTTTTGATTACACGTGTCAGTTGTTCCTTCATACCCGTTACTTTTTTTATGTATGAGTCGGATCACATATAATACTTTATGATTTTACGATATGAATTTGATTTACTTTACGTTTTGATCCAATTGTAATGCTTATGCAGGTTACATTGAGTTTAATCCAATACGTCGGCACACATGTTTTCATATGGTTAATGCAACACATAACGTTTGGACTAATTGTAGCACCCCTCAAAAAGGCTCCGTAACAAGTCATAATCAAAACTCCGAACGCGTACGACGAAAACCAGCATGAAAAACGAGAAAAACCCAGTTTTGGGTCTCGTCACGCTACGCGGACGATGATGAAGAAGCCGGTCGCGTGACGCGGCGCTTTAGTTTTTCACCTGGTGACACGTGTTGCCACCTATTCCCTAGGTCACTTCGTCGCGCGACGCGACAGTGAAGGTGAAGGCTGGTCGTGTGACGCGACGGCCTCAAATTTCAGCTTTAAAATGAGCAGAACTTGGACATTTCAGTCTGCTCAGTTTCAACTTCTTTCTCTCGCTCTCTCATTCTGTTATTGTAAACCCCAAAAACCTAAACCTCGAAACTCTGCTCCTTAGAAAGTGTACGAAACCCTGATCACTAGTACGATACCATGTCCGATCGATCTGAAACCAATCAACGGATGTCAAAGTACTGCCTGGATAAGGCTATACTTTGTTAACTCGACTGAAGGAACAATACAAACATGGGAAGACATGTTAAGTGCATGTATGATAGGTATTGGTTAAAGTAGGACTATCATTTGCCACTCATAAGAATTTTCCAATAAAGAAATAGTTATCATACCAGTATTAATGTTGCCCCATTTAAAGCACTTGAAGTACCATCCAGTATGTTGGAAATAAATATGAGAAAAGCAACTATCAGGCCATGAGATCGGCAAACCGTTAGAATTTCAAATAGGAGAAAAAATACTACTAAAAGTCTCTCCGTGGAAAGGAATAGTCAGATTCGGTAAGAATGGAAAGCTAAGCTCAAGATTTGTTAGACCGTTTATGAGAAAAGCAACTATCAGGCCATGAGATCGGCAAACCGTTAGAATTTCAAATAGGAGAAAAAATACTACTAAAAGTCTCTCCGTGGAAAGGAATAGTCAGATTCGGTAAGAATGGAAAGCTAAGCTCAAGATTTGTTAGACCGTTTGAAGTTATTAAAAGAATTGGACGAGTAGCTTATCAACTAAAATTTCAGAGAGATATGGCAGGTATACATGATGTATTTCATGTATGCAACTTAAGGAAATGTTTAGCTGATGAATCTTTAGTTGTACCACTTCAAGATATATAGGTAAAGGAGGAACTTAAATTCATTAAGAAGCCTCTACAAGTTGAAGATAGGAAGGTCAAGAACCTCATGCGTAAAAGATCATTTCTGGTCAAAGTAAGGTGGAATTCAAAGCGAGGACCAGAATATACTTAGGAACTAGATTCGTGAAGAAGCGAAAGTATCCCTACTTATTTCCGTGAATCTCGAGGACGAGATTTAAATCAAGGTGGGAAGGAATGTAACACCCCTAAAAAAGGCCCATAACAAGTCATAATCAAAACCCCGAACGCGTACGACGAAAACCAGCACGAAAAACGAGAATAACCCTGTTTTGGGTCTCGTCGCGCTACGCGTCGATGATGAAGAAGCCTATCGCTTGACGCGGCGCTTTAGTTTTCGCCTAGAGACACGTGTTGCCCGCAGCTACGTGGTGGGCCTACGTGGTGACTCATGCCACCTATGCCCTAGGTCACCTCGTCGGGCGACGGGACGCGCGATGGCCTCAAATTTCAGCTATAAAATGAGCAGAACCTGGACATTTCAATCTGCTCAGTTTCAACTTCTTTCTCTCGCTCGCTCATTCTTTTATTATAAACCCCAAAAACCCTAAACCTCGAAACTCCGCTCCGTAGAAGGTGTACAAAACCCTGATCACTAGTACGATACCCTGTCCGATCGATCTGAAACCAATCAACGGATGTCAAAGTACTGCCTGGATAAGGCTATACTTACATTGAGGTTTTGATCTCGTGATTATCGTTAAAGTTTGAATTGGGTTAATACACTAATACGAGTTGCATTGTGTGTTTATCTAGAAATTAGAACTTATAACCAGGGGCTACTAAACTAGAAAACTTAATGGTTAAGAAAACTTAGCGGTTAAGAAAACTTAGCGGTTAAGAATACTTAGCGGTTATGAAAACTTAGCAGTTAAGAAAACCTAGCGGTTAAGAAAGCTTAGTGGTTAAGTAAACTTAATAGCTAAGGAAACTTAACAGGAAATGAAACTTAGCAGCTAAGTAAGCTAAGTAAGTTAATCAGTTAAACAACTAAGTAAGTTAATTAATTAATCAGTTAAGTAAGTTACTTAATTAAACAGTTAAAGTAAATTAATTAGTTAAACAGCTAAGTTTAACAACAAAACAGTTAAGTAAGTTTAATAACTTAACATCTAAATAGGTATATATAAGGAAGATACATATAAGGAAGATATATATAAGGAAGGTATATATGGATAGATAACAACTGGGGAAGGTGTATATGGGTAGCTAGTACCTATAGAAGGATCATCTAGGATAGGTTTATCTAGGGAAAGTTTATCTAGGGAAAATATATATGAAACTTCCTAGAAAAGAAAGGCATATTCCTTACCTATAAATAGGAAGCCTATGATTCATATTTCCTTACTCATTCCTTCTCTTCTTCTCTCTATACGTTGGTGTTCTAACCAATGATCATCAATACGATATTCTGTTTGATCGATCAGGGAACCAACTAACGAATGCCAAAGTGCTGCTTGAATAAGGCTATACTTTGTTAACTTACGTTATGGTTTTGATCTTGTGACCATCGTTAGGTTTGAATTGGTTTTACACTAAGACGTATTCTACTCTGTTAAACTAAATGTTTAACTATCAGAAAGCTCAGAACTATAAACTTACTATCAAAATAAATGCTTGATTACCAGAAGATTCAGAATTATAAGTAGATGCTTAACTATCAGAAGGCTTAGAATCAGGAGGCCAGTTAAATCAAGAACTATAAACCTACAAGGTGAGTAATTCTCTTTTATTAACATGCTTTCAAAACCCTAAATATTTTTCAAATTGTACTTACAGTGATTAAGTCTTTGTATTCTTAAATTATAGCTGGTATATGGGGTTTTGTATACATTACTTGATAAGCTTTACTATTGGACAAAGAGTTAGCCAATAGTAATATGATCAGAGTCACCGAAATGGGTGAGTGACAAGTGCTGTGGGTAATTGAAAGATATAAACAAAATATAAAAACTCATAATGTTGTAAATTACAATACTGTGTCTTTTTATACAAATGAATGATTTCACTAGTATTTCCTGCTGATAAAATATTTTTAAACATGTTTCAGGTGATTACAGTAGATCTGAATAAGAATTGTGATACGCACCAAAAAGCTTAAAGAAGTGGCTTATTTTATCAATTAAAATTAAGAAACGTTGATTTATGAATTCGGGTTTATCCCCTATTAAAGCTACTTTTGTAAAACATGGGTTTATCCCCATCTGTTTAATAAATAAAATCCGATGTTTCTAAACTCTGATATTTTTCCTAACTCACGTTCCTGATGAAAATTTCCGCTGCAATATTTTCGAAATAACCACTGGTACCACTTGACTGTTCACGACTCCCGTCCAGGGTGGTGTTTACGATGTATCCACGCCGCTACGCGCGCGGGTCTTAATGATAGATTAATTAAATTCTAATTAAGTTTAGTTTGTACTGTCTACGATATTTTAGACACCCACACTTTTGAGGGAGTGAGAATAGTCTTAACTTTATAGTAGGTGTAATGGCTGCTGCTAGTGAGTCGGGTTGGTCAACAGGTTGACCTGCTTATTTTCCTCATAACAAACAATGCATTATATGCAACTTAAAAGTATTTATATATTTCTAATATTATTAATTTGTAGCATGGGTTTAGGATCAAGGTCCTAAAAATATGAAGTATTAAAAAAGGGTATCAAACGAACTCCGATTGACCCCATTCATGCGGCATTGGAACCGTCTCATCGAACTCTATGATGTAAGATTTTAGGTTTTCACTTTCGGATTTATAGGTTGTAGATTTTAGATTTTTTGTTTATTATCATTATGTCTTTTATTTATCATTGTGTTTTTTCTATGTTTGCGTCATTGTGTCTTTTTTGCGTCCCATTTTGTCTTTTTTCCTCGCCATTGTGATATATTTTTCGTCATTGTGTTATACTTGGTTGACATTGTGTCATCTTCTGCGATCCATTGTGTCTTTGTACACTTCTTATTTTTAGGAGCCTTTGTAAAATAACTTACATTTTCGAAGATCGAGCATAAAAAATAGGTTTGCCGTAGTAAACTTTGACATGCATGCATGAGTGATTGTATATGCTTCATTATCTCTAGTAATATGGGGGGTCAGAGCATTCTCAGGTAGTGCCAATGAGGTAGGGGTACTCGGTCGGTACACCGCTGCCGGTGATTCAGGTGGTGAAATTGGGTTGCAAAAACGGTATCTTTGTTGTCTCTTTGTGTCACGACCCCTGATCCTACCCTGGGAGCAGGAGCTGTGAACCAGTCAAGTGGTATCGGTGTTTATTAAATTTGCAGCGGAAAATTTCATCAGGGTCGTAGTTAGGAATTTAGAAATCAGAGTTGTAAAGTGCCAAAGTTTAATAATTAAACAAATGGGATGAACCCGTATTTTATTCAACTTGTTTTTTTTAGGGATAAACCCTAATTTAATAAAACAAAGTTTCTTCATTTATTCAGGTAACTCTAGCCACTTTCTTTTAAGCCTTCAGTGCTCCATAGCTTGGCTTCTTTATGACTTCACAGTAAATTACCTGAAACGTGTTTCAAAAACATTTGGTCAGCGAAAAATACTGGTGAGTTCATTCCATTTTATAAAAAAGACACATGCATTTTACAGTATTAAGAGCGATTACATTGTTTTGATCTCATAAAAACTCAATCAGTATTTGTCACGTTGGCAGTTACAATGACTGTGGTCATACCACTATTGGCTAACTCTTTGTCCAATAGTGACGCTGGCCTAGTAGTGTATACAAAACCCTACATACCGGCAGTAATTGCAGATTACAAAGACTTAATCACTGTATATACAACTTGTAAAGTAGTTCAGGGCTTTGTAAAAGCATTTAAGAAAAGTAGAATGACTCACATTGTTGTTTTAGGTTTTATAACTATAAGCCTTCTGGTTGCTATTCCTGAGTCCCTAATACAAGTAAGGTAACAAGTATTAGTGCAATAACCTGACATAACATGATCAATATATCACGAGATAAAACCCCAACGTAGTTTACAAAGTATAGCCCGTTAAACAGGCAACACTTTGGCATCCGTTACGGGGCTTTAGATCAATCGGACAGAGTACCTGATTAGTAATCAGGTTTGAACACTTACAGCAGGGCAATGCTAAGCAGAATTAGGGGTTTGAGGGGTGTGTTTCTGATTGAACGAAGGTAACAGAGGTTATACGAAAGATTTTGAACGTCGAAAATGAGCAAAATTTCCAGTCCCAGACCAGGCTATTTATAGCCTGGTTTTGCAGTCTGTCGCGTGGCGCGCCAGGAGGCACTTCCTCCTGTGCGTGGCGCGACGGCGGTGATCTAGGGCTAGGTCAGCAACGTACCCCCCTTTAGGCTTGACACATGACATCTGGAGGTGACACGTGGAAAACCATGTTGTCGCGTGGCGCGCCAGGAGAATAGGCTCCCTGCAAGTGGCGCGAGGGGCGCTATTTCCTGTTTTCTCATTTTTCATGCATGGTTTTGATACGTGTGTCCGAGGTATTGATCGAGAGTACTTGTAAGGCATTTTTGGGTGTCGTTATATTCTCCCTACCTTATTTAAATCTCGTACTCGCGAGATTTACTGGAATAGGTGAGGATACTTCCACTTCATCTCTGATTCTAGTTCCCAGGTGTATTCTGGTCCTCTCCTTGAATCCCATTTTACTTTGATTAGGATCAACCTCTTATTCTTGAGCCTCTTAATCTTCCTATCTTCAATCCATATTGGTCTTTCCTCAAACTTTAGTTTCTCATTTACCTCGATGTCTTGGAGTAGAACTACCAATGATTTGTCAACTAAGCATTTCTTCAAGTTACATACATGAAATACATCATGTATTGCTGCTAGTTCTTCAGGTAATTGTAGCTGATAAGCTACTGGCCCTATTCGCTTGATAACTTTAAAAGGTCCAATATATCTAGGGCTTAATTTTCCTCTTTTGCCAAATCTGACAATTCCTTTCCAGGGTGAAACCTTAAGCAATACTTTATCTCCGATTTGGAATTCCAATGGTTTTCGACGATTATCTGCATAACTCTTTTGACGATCTCGGGTTGTCTTTAGTCTTTCTTTGACTTGAATTATTTTGTCAGTTGTTTCTTGTACAATTTCAGGACCTGACAGTTACTTTTCTCCTATTTCAGCCCAACATACCGGTGTTCGGCATTTTCGTCTGTAGAGTGCTTAAATGGTGCGACATTTATACTTATGTGATAACTATTATTGTATGAAAATTCTATTAGTGGTGGGTGGTCATCCCAACTCCCTCCAAAATCTATCACACAAGCTCTAAGCATGTCTTCCAAGGTTTGAATCATCCTTTCACTTTGTCCGTCAGTTTGCGGATGATAAGCTGTACTTAGATTCAATCGGGTTCCCATAGCTTTCTGAAAACTTGTCCATAAATGAGAAGTAAAGCGACTATCTCTGTCGGACACAATAGATAGAGGGATTCCATGTAGCGAGACTATTTCGTCCACATACAGCTTAGCTAGTCGTTCCATGTTGACAGTTTCCTTCATTGGTAAGAAATGTGCAGATTTAGTTAATCGGTCCACAATCACCCAGATTGTGTCGTTACCTTTTCGTGTCTTGGGTAACTTGGTAACAAAATCCATTGTTATCATTTCCCATTTCCAAACTGGCATTTCTAATTTCTGAAGTAACCCTGAAGGTTTTTGATGTTCATCCTTGATTTGAGAGCAAGTCAAACACTTAGAAACATAGCTTGCTATATCTTTCTTCATTCCTATCCACCAGAAATTCTTTTGTAAGTCTTGATACATCTTGTTACTTCCAGGATGCATTGTATATGTAGATTTATGAGCTTCTTCTAAAATTTTGTTCCTCGAATTTCCTTGGATGGGTACCCAAAATCTTTTTTTATGGAATTTCCAAATTCCATCTGTTCCTTGTTCCAATTCTTTTATCATTCCTTTCATTCCTTCGGCATCATCCTTGAGGGTTGTTTCCTGGAATTCTTTCAATTGTTCCATTAAATCTATCTGCATATTTAATCTAAGCGCACGTACCCTTTTTTCTTTCTCATAATACTTTCGACTTAGAGCGTCGGCCACTATATTTGCTTTGCCTTCGTGATATTGAATATCACAATCATAGTCACTTAGGATCTCCATCCAACGTCTTTGCCTCATATTTAATTCTTTTTGACCAAAAATTGTATCTTAAACTCTTATGATCAGTGAAAATCGTGAACTTACTTCCGTAAAGATAATGTCTCTAAATTTTTAGAGCAAGGATAATCGCTCCTAACTCCAAATCATGCGTCATATAGTTTTCTTCATGCTTTTTGAGTTGTCTTGAGGCGTAGGCAACTACCTTCTGTCGTTGCATCAACACACATCCAAATCCCAGTTTGGATGCGTCCCAGTAGACTACAAAATCTTCAGTTCCTTCCGGCAAAGCAAGTATCAGTGCGTTAGTTAGCTTTTGCTTTAAGACTTTGAAAGCTTCATCTTGCTTTGGTCCCCATTTAAACTTTGCTACTTTGCATGTTAGTTTAGTTAATGGAATGGCTATTCTGGAGAAATCTTGAATAACGCGTCTACAATATCCGGCCAGTCCAAGAAAACTTCTTACTTCAGTTGGCGAATTAGGGACTTCCCACTTGGTAATAGCTTCGATCTTCATGGGATCACCATGAATTCCTTCATGATTAACTAAGTGTCCAAGAAATTGCACTTCTTGTAACCAGAATTCACATTTTGAGAATTTAGCGTAAAGCTTTTCTTTTCTCAATAATGTCAGAAGCACTTGTAAATGCGTAGCATGCTCTTCTTTATTTTTGGAATAAATTAGTATATCATCAATGAAGACAATTACAAATTTATCTAAGTATGGCTTACATATCCTGTTCATCATGTCCATAGATGCATCTGGAGCATTTGTCAAACCAAGTGGCATGACTGTGAACTCATAGTGACCATATCGAGTTCTGAAAGAGGTTTTGGGAATATCTTCTTCCTGTACCTTCAGCTGATGATATCTGGAGCGTAAGTCAATCTTGGAGAAGAATTGAGCTCCTTGCAGTTGATCGAACAGATCGGTGAATTCTTGGTAATGGATACCGATTCTCAATTGTAACTTTATTCAATTCTCGGTAGTCGATACCCATGCGCATCGATCCATCTTTCTTTTTGACGAACAGCACAGGCGCTCCCCAGGGCGATGAGCTAGGTTGTATGAAACCTTTTTCCAATAATTCGTCCAGTTGCTTCTTTAATTCCATCATCTCCGTTGGTGCTAGACGATAGGGTGCTTTGGCAATTGGTGCCGTCCCTGGTATTATGGGAATTCTAAATTCAACTTCACGATAAGGTGGTAACCCTGGTAATTCCTCTGGGAAAACATCTGAGAATTCAGATATGATAGGAATATCCTTTAATTATTTTCCTTTGGTGTTAATGATTGCAGAAATCATATACACTACTCCTCCTTTTCGTGCGTAGCTCGCAGCTTTTATCACCGAGACGAATTTCGTAGATGATGTCGGCTTATTTCCTTGAATAGTGATCATTTCTCCTGTTGGCGTACGAACTTCAACAGAATTTTTATCACATAGAATTCTCGCTTGATTGGCTACTAACAAGTCCATTCCCAATACGACATCGAATCCGGCAAGATGCATAGGTAAAAGATTAGCAGTGAACTTATGTCCTAATAATTCTATCTTTCCTTTTTGAAGGATTTCACTTATACCGATAGAATTTCCGTTAGCCGTTTCCATCGTACATTCGTGACGAAGTTTGGTCAGGGGTTGATTAAGGAGTTGACAGAAAGAAGTATTTATGAAACTTTGGTTTGCACCTGAGTAAAATAATACTTTAGCATAAACATCATGAACTAGAAACGTACCCGTGATCACATCGGGAATCAACTCGGCTTCTTTGTCGGTCAGTATGAAAGCTCTATCATTCTTCTTTGGTCCTTCAGTTTTCTTAGCCTTGTTGTTGGTTGTTGGGGCTAGTTTCAGTCAATTCGGTTGAATATGGCCTGCTTCTCCGCAGTTGAAACATACTTTAGTGTTAAGTTTCTTTCTACATTCTGTAGGATCGAATTCGGGCCCAATTGAGTCTATCAGAAGAGCTTTTCTTGATTTAAACGGCAGAAACAGACAAATCAAGTTCAATTCAGCAAGTATACTCTTTAAACTGTTGATTCTATTGATTTGGAAGACGTTTACAATCGAGTCAACACTTCGGCAGCACTTCGTGGCTCACCGGAAGACAACACACACACTTCTTACTGATTTCGCCCCAAATGACACTATATATAGTGTCCTGATTTCGCTCCAAATGACAAAGAATCATCATGAGCGGAATCAGCATGATATCTAGGAGCGGAATCAGACCCTAGACACTTCGGGCGGAAACAGACTTTTATATGATTTCGCTCCAAATGACACTATGTCATTTCGAGCGGAATCAGCACTAAAATTCATATTCTCAATTCTCGTGTCCTGAACAACCTATTCTATACAAGACTCGATACAAGACGTAGACGACAGACGGATGCACCAATAAACTCCCCCTCGGATGTTGACGGAGTCTTCAGTGTCGAGTCTTCGCACCTTCAATCTTTATCAGTCTTTGGGCTTCTCTTTGAAGTATCTGACGCTGTAAGTATTCTCAATCTCTATCTTCTTTTCTCTTTTCATTATCAACATACTCCTTCCTTTAAGTATCTTCAGACTCCCCCTATCGATATGTTGGGATCGCAGCCTGGCTTGTTAAAATCATAGAGTCCTCAGGTATCGGAACCTGGCTTTTCCTCAAACCTGTACATTCTCTACCACAAACATAAGTTTGCTAATATTAAACTTTAACACCCTCAGACACTACTTGTAAATATCACAAAAATGATCTAACAGTTATAGCCTCTGATGAACCACTTGAAGAAATATCATTTTCAAAACTTCTGATGACCACTTGTAAGAAGATTTAAAATTCTTTCTCACACAACACTCCCAAACCAGTTCGTCAAGTTTAGCACTTGGAATTTTGAAAATTAACTCTCCAACACCAGTTGTCAAAAATCTTTTTTAATTTTTCAAAATTTATGCTAAAACACACTAAAATCTTTTTGTGATTTTTGAAATTAAAAGAAATGCAGTAAAGAAATATTTACAAACAATATTTTTGTGAGTTCGTGTAAGAGGATCATATCAGTTTTTGAGACAAATCACCAACACCGTTAAGCTTCATTTCATTTTAAGTTCTAAACAATTCACCTAGATTGTCAGTATACTGGTCCACTTAAATTTTCACACAAAGTTCAACTGTTTCGAGATACGAGATTAATGTCTTAAGCACTTAAACTCAATCGCGTGTCCCACCTCAGAATATACTCCCGTATCCAGATCCCAATATTCAGTCTTACAGGTGAGTATACCACAGATGATATCTGTAAGGGAATAAATTATAGTACGAAACCGTGAGAGCTCAGGTCAGAACTTTCGTTCAGCAGAGAGATGACGGCTCGACTTTTGGTGTGTCCCCTTTAGAGGATCTTCTGTTACAACAGCAATGACTATCAATTTTATTGTTTCATCAATTTGCTGAGGGCGGCGCTATGTTTCAAGCAAGCAGAAAGTATTCTCCGGGGACTAGGCCATTGCTTCCGCAAAATCAGAAGTCCCAGGATAATACCCCAGATATCACTGAGCATAAAGACCTAGTATCTCAGAAAGAGGGACCTTTCAAACAAGATTTCGGGGGTTACCCATATATCCGAGAGATGTTTCCCCACGATATAAGCAAGTTTGAATTTAGGTTTATATCTCGTCACAATCTACTAAATGTGCGAAAACCTACTGGCACATCATCAGTGAGACCGTTTATCACTTTTTAACTTTCCAATTCTTTAGCATGTTGTGATCGTCCACTGATGTACTATCATTTCCTCTATTTCACAACAAAACTCATTTTTCATATTATCATGTTTTTGGATTTTTCAAATTTTCTAATGTTTTTGGATTTTCTAAAATTTCTTACTCCCCCTAAAATGCAAACACATTTTAGGAAATTTGAAAATAAACTGTACAATAAAGTGACAACTGATATCGAATTGCTTCAATTCGCCATCCACTTGTCATAAACAATCAGAACTCCCCCTTTCAACAAACTATTTTCTCATTTAGATTTCAAAACACTTAAGTTTGTTTTAATCAAAATGATTTTTCCGGAAAATAAGTTTGTTTTTACCACTTGTAGAGGCATGGTTCATCATATTGTCTTTTAACCACTTATATGAAGATTACATCAAGTTCAAATTAATGACCTTGAGTAATCACTATGTCAGAACAAACACCTCTGTACCACTTGTACGACGAACTTATCAAAGTAAATTTCAAGATAAATGCCGATACCTACTCCACACTTACCAACCTGGGAATTCCGGCATAGTCCATCACCTGTATACATTTAAACACTTTGTTAAAAATTTCACAAAAACAGACTTAACAAGAATGATGCCGATTCCTGATCCACGATTAGAAACTTGGGATCTCCGGCAAGTCCACAGACTTACTGTTCGTAATATGTACCATCCCAGTCACAAACCAGGGATGGTTCAACTTTATCTTTCTTCATCTTCTTCTCGTAAAACTCTTTAACCCCTTTGACTTTTCGATCAATCATTTTTCCAAAAATATGTTTTACAGTGGGGTTAAAGGCCTTTTCAACATCAAAAACCTTTTTATCATCATAAAATTGGTTTGATATCTCAACTTTACCAATTTTCTTTTTAAAATTTTCAGCCCGAAGTAGTGGAAAATTCTCATCATCCACAGTCGAAACTGATTCTTCACCATTTTCAACAACCTGTGGCTCCTCTGATTTTGTGGAATCAGATTCATCGCCAGAAGATACCTCCTCTGATTTTGACCTATTAGAATCATCGCTAGAACTACCTCCAGATTTCTTAACAACCCATTTCTGATTGTCGAGATTTCCTCTTTTCTTGTAAAACCTGTTTGAACTTTCACCAATTTCAAAAGTCAAATTTTTGAACAATTTAGTTCTGTCAATTGGTGGTTCAAATACAACTTCTTTGTTTTTCAAGTGACGAGATACTCCCTGTTTTGATTGTTTTGCCTTGAAACAATTTTTGGCAATATGACCAACGATGTTGCATTGGAAACAGGTTCTCGTATCTTTCTTCTGCTCAGCCATCTTCTTCATGTCATCTTGCTTCTTTGCAAGGAACTCACTGTTTGACTGCCTCCAGAATTCTTTCTTTTCTTCCTCTTCTGAGCTAGTTCCTGAAACAAATGTCATTTTTGCTTTAAAATCACGAACATATTTTTCATTTTTCTGTTTTTCTGTTGGAGTAAAACCAAGACCTTTCTTTTTGAAATTACGGTTAGGATTTGGTTTCTTGTGAAAACCAGAACCAGAACTGTAACCTTTTTTCTTGTTTAATCTCTGTTGCACTCTTGAGGTGTATTTTTTAGGTTTATCAGTAAGATTTAAATCTTTTATTTCAGAAATGTTAATTTCTGTAAGTTTGAAAACCTTTTTTATCATCTCAGTTTTTACACCTCTTATTGGAAATTCCTCATCAAAATATAATTTGTCGGAATCATTCAATGTATATGCAACTTTGAATGTTTCGTCATTCAAATTAGATTTTGATAACAGGAATTCTTTGTTGTAAACCCTTTTAACCTAAGATTTTGGACTATTGACTGTCGAACTCGAACTTTCAGAACCAGACTTTGACTTTGACTCTGACTTTGACTCTGAGTTTGACTCCAACTTTGACTCCTCAGTTTCATTTTTATCCAACACCTGATCGACCACTTTCTTTATTAACTCGGACTCATGATCAGTGTCAGATGATGTAAACGTCACATCAATATTTTCTGGCAAGTTAACTGAGGACTCCGACTCCCACTGTAAATTTGTTGCTTTTTCGACTCTTTCCTGATTTGGATTTCTGGGCAAATATCCATTTTCTAGCGGGGGTGGACACTTGTTGTAACTGACATCTTGTTTCTTACCAGAATCCTTCTTGTCAGTCTTTTTCTTTGTGTCACTCTTCTTGTTGTTCTTCTTTTCTGGAGTCTTTTCTTCAGCCACTTTTCCATCATCATTCTTTTCTTCAGTTACTTCGTCCTCTTCAAATGCCTTCATGCCTTCAACAGTTGGATAAATCCTGTCAATGACATAAGAAGTACATGAGTAACTTTTCAACAAACGGTTAACTCTTTCAGTTTCGATTCTTTGCAGTTCCAGTTTCTGTTCAAGAGCAGCACACTTCTCGATGTAGTTATTCACCACTTTCTGCTTGATCATGAATGCACCCTGAAGTGTTTTCATTGCCGTTGCTTGCTCTTCACTTGTATGATTGTATTGATTCATAGCTTTATTCAGGACATCATAAGATTCCTTCAAACTGTTCAAGTTATAAATCAATGTGCTGTTCTGCTTCTTTATAGCTTCACAAGTGTCACACTTTACAGGAATCTTTTTAGCATCAACTTCTTCATCAACTTTGAACTTTGGAACTTCAACCTTTACTTTCCTTTTGATCACTGGAACTTCTTCATCGTCACTGCTAACTGGTGTCTTTACCTTTTTCTTTTTCTTCTTTGCTTTCTCATCTTCACTGTCACTCTCAGCCATCATTTTCAAATGATCTGCCATTTTCCTAGCCCAATACTCACGATCATCATCACTATCTTTTTCAATCCTAGCAACAAAAGCTGTGTGAGCTGTAGCTTGATCAGGAACATAATCATCCCATGTGAAATTTTCCCAGCTAAATCCCTCGGGTAGCTTTTCATCATCTTGATCAATCACACAAGCTTTTCCATCAGCTGATACATATTTATCCCAGTTGAATGCTGTTGAAGACTTCTCATCTTGATTCACCACACACGCTCTCTTTCCAGAATCTTCAATCACATTTCTTCCATGCGCAGTTTGTGCCTGATGTTGTTGTTGTTGAGGTGATTGTTGAGCAACTTGATGGTAGATGGCCTTTCGATAGTAATCATTATTGTTGTTGAAAGGATTCTGAGCTCCACTTGCTTCGCGATTTGTGCACTCCCTTTTGAAGTGCCCTTTCTCCCTGCAACGAAAACAAGTGACTTTAGATTTATCAAAACCTAAAGTAGAAATATTTGCCTCACGAAGATCATTTCTTCCTGTGATCTGCTTGAATTTCTCAGCTCTCCTTAACACACTGGCCAAACACCACTTAATATCCATAAGCTCCATCTCCTCAGCATCGATCTGATCGTAATCCTCTTTTGTAAGCATAGGATTCCCGATCTTTCCGGCCACAAAACTACTGTAAGATTCCAACACCATTCCTAACAAAGACATGTGATTTTTAGCAACTTCCTCGGAGTAATCTTGATCATTCTCAAGATTTAAAACAATGTTGCATTGAAGTTTTCTCCCATTCTTTGTTGCTGAAATGTTCGGATCAAATGATGGAAATGATGAGAAACTTGTGTTGCTGCTTGATCCTTTTGATGAACTTCCTGATGAACCTTTAGCATTGTAAGCAGTTTCAACTTTTGGTGATAAGTTGGTTGTTTTCTCATTCAACCCTGTTTTGTAATACAAACCGATATCCTGTTCACCATCAAAATCTTTCATCCGAACAATCTTCCTTTGTTCCATCTCTTGAGCTTCCAACTTCTCGATGAATTTACTCAAAGTGAGCGTGTTAAATCCTTTCTTGTTTCTGAGCATCATCAGATATGTGCCCCATGTCTCGTGTGGTAAAGCATCAGCAAGCTTCTCTATCAACTCTTCATTGTCTTTTTCGATGCTCAATCTCTTCATGTTAGCTAGCAAATTGCAGTATCTTTAATAATTTGCCTAGTGCTTTCATTCTTCAACCCACGAAACAGATCGAACTCTTTCTTCAAAAGTGATTTCTTGTTCTTAACCATCTCTTGACTTCCATGAAACTTCGATCTTAATGCTTTCCAAATCGAGTAGGAAGTTCCATTATGTTGTAATAACACCAAGATGTCTTCTTTCACAGCTTGTTGCAATAAACTCAGCATCATTTTTTCATCTTTGTATTTCTTTCTAGCATCAGCACTTAGATCTTTAATTGGAACCACCTCTTCATCATCATTCATCGATCGAATGTATTTTGTCTCGACACATTCCCACGCATCAAGATAGTTTGCTTGCACCCAATTCTCGAAACGACCTTCCCAACCCTTATATTCTTCAATGTTCATTAGTTTGGGCGGTTTTTGCATAGTTCCCGTTTCGTTCTCCAACATCGTGTTCTGTGCAATACTCATTGGGGTAACAGGGGTAGCGAACGCGTTATAAAATTCGTCGTCCATTTTTTCAGATTTCAAAAATTATCACAACAGTCCTTTCGAGCGAAATCAACGATTTAAGTGGGATCACTGTTTGGAGCGGGATCAACCAATAACCAGGAGCGGAATCTCAATGTACTCAGGAGCGAAATCAACCAGAAATGTAGTTTGGAGCGGAATCAAACTGAACTTTGGAGCGGAATTAAAATTTCAAGCTGTTGGAGCGGAATCAGCCTTTTGGAGCTAATCTGGAGCGAAAACAGAATGTATCCTGGAGCGGAATCACGATGACGTCATGTTTTACTTCGAAACTTTTCGAGCGAAATAAGCAAATTACTCAGTTTTAATTTGAATTAACTGCTGATACTTTCAAGGCTTTGTTAGATACTAATTCCGAGCAACATGTACAAAAATCAGATCAATTCGACAACTTTTTCCCAGTCAATTTGCAAAGGACAGTGTAGAAAGTGTAGAAAAACAGAAATTTTCGGCTGAATTCGGCTGAATTGGCAAGAGGTCTTCCTCCTTAGCTCTGATACCACTTGTAGGATCGAATTCGGACCCAATTGAGTCTATCAGAAGAGCTTTTCTTGATTTGAACGGCGGAAACAGACAAATCAAGTTCAATTCAGCAAGTATACTCTTTAAACTGTCGATTCTATTGATTTGGAAGACGTTTACAATCGAGTCAACACTTCGGCAGCACTTCGTGGCTCACCAGAAGACAACACACACACTTCTTACTAATTTCGCCCCAAATGACACTATATATAGTATCTGATCAGTAATCAGGTTAGAACACTTACAGCAGGGCAAGGCTAAGAAGATTAGGGGTGTGTTTCTGATTGAACGAAGGTAACGGAGGTTATACGAATGATTTTGAACGTCGAAAATGAGCAAAATTTCCAGTCCCAAACCAGGCTATTTATAGCCTCGTTTTGTAGTTTGTTGCGTGGCGCGCCAGGAGGCACTTCCTCCTGCGCGTGGCGCGACGACGGTGATCTAGGGCTAGGTCAACAACGTACCCCCCTTTAGGCTTGACACATGGCATCTGGAGGTGACACATGGAAAACCATGCTGTCGCGTGGCGCGCCAGGAGAATAGGCTCCCTGCGCGTGGCGCGAGGGGCGCTATTTCCTGTTTTCTCATTTTTCGTGCCTGGTTTTTATACGTGTGTCCGAGGTATTGATCGCGAATACTTGTAAGGCATTTTTGGGTGTCGTTACACTTTGGCCTATGACTTTTTGTAGGTTTTAAGGTGATGAAGAGGGGGGTTTTGAATCGGGTTGCACCCTAGTTATGCTTGGGTTAACCGGATAGGTGATGTCGCATGAGTTTTTGCTTGGGTTATGAGGTTCCATCCCATCCCCCTAATATATCCCAGTGTATCCTTAAATTAAAGACAATTGTACATATGTTTGCATCTATTAAGTTTTTCATAGAGATAACTTGATTTCTTGCAAAAGATGTCACACCCCGACCCGCAGCGGAAAAGGTGATCGGGGCATGTTTGGATTAACTCGAGAGCTTATGACTTGCTATTACTTGTTTTAAATATTCATTTAATCTAAACCGAATGTTTCACATAACAAATAATTCAAATAAACAATTTCAAATGAGACATTTATCAATAACCACTAAGCTACATTTATCCGTTTCTTGTTTACTAAGGCCCATCCTACGTCCAATCTTCTCTTCAAGCATGTTCACCTGTATCATGTGTAAAAATAGTTTTTGGATCAACAAAGGTTGGTGAGTGAACCTTATTGTTATTAGAAAAATAATATGTTTAAGTTTGGTTTATTGAGAAAACATTTTTTAACCATTGTGAGTAAATATGTTGTATGTCATATATCAAATTCATAACACAACCTCAAACAATAAACAAACCAATTGAAATGATTCAATGAATGTATGCGTGTTGCATGGTATTATGGTGTGCCAATGAATGTATGCATGTTGCACGGTATTATGGTGTGCTGCAAGGTCTAAGCTCAATCAAACGGAGCTGACCTCGTATGGTTGGCAACGTCAAGTTCCACTCATAGGTAATGGGGAACCGTCGAACCTATGATGAAATGATGTCCAATAATGAATGAAATGCACCAAGTGATAAATAACCAAACAACACATAACACATATATTGCATAAGTGGGTAATTGCACGTAATTGATAGAAAGAATAATAATTCAAAACGACAAATGATACACCCAAAAACGAGTAAGTAATATAAAAAGGGGAGCTGTAAGATTCACTCACAGTTCGCTTTCCGTTAATCCATTAGCTAAAGCCGTACGAAAATGGGAAAAATCCGAAATACAAAGATTATCCTAAATATAAAATAAGGGAAAAATTGATTTATTAGGAATAATGTAACTGATTCCTTAATAAAAATGGAGAATAATTCTCATTTGTTATCATGTCAATGCATGAGGTTCAAAAAATAATATAAGCTGGGTCGGGTTATATATATAAGGGTACAGGTAAGGTTTAATATGAAGAAGAGATAAACGAGGCATGTGGGGCCATCTTTATTTGTGAGTAGGGAGTAAAAAAATCAAATTACTAGTGCATGATTTCAGGTTGTCAAGTAGGGGTGTTCATCGAATCGAATATCGAATTGTTCGAATTATTCGAATCGAATTGTTCGAATAATTTTTATTTTTCCTTGAATTCATATCCGATTCGAATTCGGTTAAAACCTATCGAATTCGATTTGAATTCATATTCGAATAAAAAACCCAATTCGTATTCGATTCGTATTCGATCAAAAATTCGAATTCGAATCGAATTCGAATAAATTCGATTTAATTCAGATTGAGTAAATTGCCATTTTAGTCCCTGAGTTTTGTCCAAATTTGCCATTTTAGTCCAAATATTTTTTTTTTTTTTTGCCTCTGGGTCCCTGAGTTTTCCATTTCATTGCCATTTTGATCACTTTGCCTAACTCCATCCAAAAACTCCATTTTTAACCAGGGGTATTTTGGGCATTAACAAATTAATGTTTTTAAATTGCCATTTTCATCCATTACAAGTTTTATAAATTTTTTTCTTTTGATCATTTATATATATAATATATTCATTATTATAATTATAATTAAATCACTTTTATTATTATTATTAGTTTATATATAGCATATATATACACAGATCTGGATCTGATTACAGATACACACACAAAACCCATCACTGCCATAAACCATCAGCCACCACCGCATCTCCACCACCTACTACCACCACATCCCCGCCCCTGGATTCCTCTCCACCACCAACATCCCCACCCTTCCCCAAATCAAAAGCCACCAACTCCATCAGATCTAGTCGACAACCACACTCAGGTGTTTATGGTGGTGTTGGTTATAACCAATACCTAAACCTGCAACCACCAACAACGAACCACCGTAAACCACCCCGTCATCTCAGACCACAAACCGCTATTATCCACCATCGTCACTATAACCACCGCCTAAACCTGCAACACCAGATCTAGCCGACGACAATGTATTCGACTAAAACACCCAACGGCGGCTAGGGTTCTGCTGTGATTTCGAGTGGGTGTCGATATTGATTGATTTGAGGAATGTTATGGTGGTGATGATGATAATGGTGAGGATTGAATTGATTGGGGTGGGCGGTTATGGGTTTGATTTGGGGATGGTGGTGGTGGGTTTTGATTAGGCACTGGTTGCGGTGGTGATTGTTGCGGTGGTTGAGGGAGAGAGACATGAGAGAGAGTGGGGGTTGTGAAACGATGGTGAATGGCGGTTGTTGCGGTAGTGATTGTTGTGAGTGGTGGTGCACGGTGGTGTTGGGTGAGAGATGCAGATAGAAGTGGAGGTAGAGATGGGGAGGTCTGGGGAGGAGTGACAGAGAATGAGTAATTATGTGTGTATATATATCTTAATTAATTATTAATATTTTGTTTTATGTTTTTTAATAATCAAAGGGTTTTTTGAATTTTCAGAAATAGAAAAAAAGAATGGATCAAAATGGCATCTGGAAAGATTTAAATTGAAAATCCCCAAAATACCCCTGGTTAAAAATGAAGTTTTTGGATGGAGTTAGGCAAAGTGATCAAAATGGCAATGAAATGGAAAACTCAGGGACCTAGAGGCAAAAAAACTATTTGGACTAAAATGGCAAGTTTGGACAAACCTCAGGGACTAAAATGGCAATTTACTCATTCAGATTCTTTAAAAAACATGTAAAAAACTATCAAAATGAAACAAAAGTTTTAAAGCAGCAATAAAGCACCACATCACATTAAAAAGCATCAAATAAAGTACCACAAGTCTAAAATTCAAAACGAGAAGTCGAAAATAACCACTCCACATTACAAGTTAATATTTTTATGGTTAGAAATCTATTGATAGATTTGTTACTAAGGTTTTACTTATGTGTCATGTAATGGGTTTGGTAATGGGTAATTTTAATACTTAGAAAAAAAAATTTGAAAATAATTTATAGTATAGCTTAATAAAAGTTATATATGTATTATATATAAAAATAATAAATAAAAATGTATAATTTTTATTCGAATTTCGAATCGAATCGAATTTGAAATTATAAATTCGTATTCGACTCGTATTCGATTTACTTGACTCGAATTGAATCGAATTCGAATTCTTATAATCGAAACGAATTCTTGATAATCGAATCGAATTTTTCGAATTCGAAACGAATTCTGAACACCCCTATGATGTCAAGAATGGCAGGAAGCTCAAGGGAGGTGGGAACGCGTGGAATTGGTTGTTAGGATTGAATGAAATTATTTAAAATAAAAGTCCTTATCACCACTCTTTTCATAAGTTGATTTTCTTTTCTATTTATTATATATTTTTATTTACTTTTTTAAATCAAAATATTAACATATGAACTAACTTTTATTGTTACTACTTTTAATCAACAATTATAAGTTTAATTAGATTTTTTTTAACCTGTCAATAGCACGAACCGTAAATAGAAATAAATATAATCAATTTATTTATTCCAATAAAGATCCGTTTTACAATACGAGTCGGGTTTCGGACACCTCGTTTTTTCACGGGTGTTACAAAAGATCCCTCTCAAAATTCATCCAGCAGGTATCTTTCCTCTGTTCTTCTTCTGATCCTTCGTTCAGCCCTCTAAAACTCGCGGCAGTCCAGTAGTTTTTTTTTTTTTTTTTCTCAAAATACGGACCCCTCTTTATTCTTTTTTTCCCTCGTTCCACCGACTTCTTTATTCTCTATTATCTTGTATGCAGCTTTCCTCCAAAATAAATAAAGTCCAAATCTCTTGTTTAATTAGTTTGCAGTTATTCCCAACTAGCCCATTTAATTTTCATGATGGCCTACTTAAGTGCCAAGCCCAATAAAAGAAATAACTCGATGACATGCTGCTCAATTTCTCTACAATCACCCATTTCCTTTGGTTTATTTATCATTCCTTTGATTTTCCTGTGATGAATTATAGAGAAACAATACTAATTAATTTGTTATCATGAAATTAATAATTGCATTCAAGAATTTATTTAAATAACAATCATGATCTTTTTCTTTTGGAATCCTACGACACTCTTCAAATGTATCAATTAATCAATTTAATGCTAATGAATTTAGATTTTACTCAATTTAACTCACTTTCTTTTCAAAACATTAAAATCTAATTATGAACCCATTAGGAGTAACATTTAATAAAAACAACCCCTAATCTACCCAATATTGTAGGAAATATTTATATTTTGGAAAATTGGTTTTTAATAAACCAACATTTGTACCGTTGGTAAATAATAATCTTACCTACGTAATTGGTATACAATAATCCTACCTATCAACATGTTGGTACTCAATGAATTTCCGTTAATTTTTTTTAACTGAAGTTAGTTTTTAAGTTTTATTTATTACACAAACAGTCTCTATAGTTGTAATTTACTAGTTTTAACTATTTTAAAACTAGTAAATTACAGTCCCTTAAGGTTTTTTGGTTTTATAAAGTAGTTAAAACTAGTAAATTACAACTACAGGGACTTTTTGTGTAATAAATAAAACTTAAAAATTAACTTCAGTTAAAAAAATTAACGGAATTTCATTGAGTACCAACATGTTGATAGGTATGATTATTGTATACCAATTACGTAGGTAAGATTATTATTTACCTACGGGACAAAGGTTGGTTTATTAAAAACCAATTTTCCTTATATTTTAGAGCATATCAGGGGAAAAGTAAGATCTACTCACAGTTTTGCCTTCCGTTAAAACCCGCTAATCCGCTCGAGTAACGAAAGAGAGATAATACCAAAAGACACAATCACCCTAAATATTATAACACCAAAATACTTAAATAAAATAACACAAGAAAAAATATATAAAAATATTACAACCTAATACTTGGGGTTTTCGTCCTAAAAATAAATATTACTATGTAATTAAATGTCATATTTAAATATATCTAATGTTTATGTGACATATTAGTCCCACTAATAATAAATATTTATTTGAAATGTTAATAACTATTTTTGTGACCATTGTATATATATATCAATAATTATTTAAGAAAAAACTATATATATACAGAGAGAGAGAGAGAGAGAGAGACTTTTATGAGATAGCCTTAATGACAAGAAAATGTATCTTTTTGTATGTTCATTTTAATAACCATAATTTATATATACATATTTTTCATATTTTCATATATATATATATATATATAGTCTTAGGATCATGTAAAAAGGACACTTTTGTGAGAAGTGTGAGAAGGCATAAGAATTGACATGTAGGCATCATGTTTTAGACTTGGGCATAATGTTTTGAGTTGGTTTTGCAAGAAAAACACCAAACATAACAATTTAAGACACAATGCAATGAATTCAAGGCTTAAAACTTAAAACACCATGCCAAGAACGTTAAGTAGTGTGTTTTAAGTGTTTAGCAGTGTGTTTTTGTTGTGTTTTAAATTCCATGCCCATAATATATTGTATTGTGTTTTAAATTGTTATGTTTGGTGTTTTTCTTGCCAAAACAACCCAAAACATCATGCTTAAGTGCAAAACATGATACCTACATGTCAATTTTTATGTCTTCTCACACTTCTTACGAAAAATGTTTTTTTTTTTTACAGGAACCTCACCCTATATATATAGGGTAAGGATAGTGTAAAAAGGGCCTAAAGTGTGAGAAGTGTGAGAAGTGTATTATAACACTATATATAATACTATATAACACTATATAAACACCGTATAACAATATGTAACACCATATAATACCATATAACACTATGTAACACTATATAACATTATATAACAAATATAACACTATACATCTATCATAGACATGCTATCAGACAACCTATAGTGTTATATTTGTTATATAATGATATATAGTGTTACATAGTGTTATATGGTATTATATGGTGTTACATAGTATTATATATAGTGTTATAATACACTTCTCACACTTTAAGAACTTTTTACAGGATCCTCTACCTATATATATATATAAACGGGATCAGTTCTCATGCTTCACTCGTATGTCATCATACACATTATTCTGTAAAATCAAGGATAGGCCCACGCATTACTCATGATTCACGTATTCATATCGTCATATTTTACTTCTCTCCACAATATGATATATAATATTTAACACAATTATAATATTTACACAATTATCAGGTAAGCATGGGTACTCAAAAAATAGCATCAAACCCATTAATTTCAATTAGTCTAACAACAGATTAGTTATTGCAAAACAACTTCTAAATTTTAATTCTATACTTAAAGTTCATGTTTCCAGATCATACATTAAATTTTGAAAGAAGCACGTATGGACCTATTTCCTGAAACATCAACTACCTTTTATTTAATAATCAATTTAGTCATAATATAACTCTTTGAAAACAACATATAACAATACTGTTTGCATGATATCATCTTCATACCCTATTATATATATGTCGCTGTACATATAAAGCCATTAATGGTTGCATGAAAGTCAGTCAACTATGAATACCCATTCATTCACAAATTACTCACACATAAACTCATACTTGCAAGTCTAAGAATGGCAGGAAGCTCAAGGGAGGTGGGAACGCGTGGAATTGGTTGTTAGGATTGAATGAAATTATTTAAAAAAAAAAGTCATTATCACCACTCTTTTCATACGTTGATTTTCTTTTCTATTATTATATATTTTATTTACATTTTTTTAAAATCAAAATATTACCATATGAATTAACTTTTATTATTACTATTTTTAATCAACAATTATAAGTTTAATTAGATTTTTTTAACCTGTCAATAGTACGAACCGTAAATAGAAATAAATATAATCAATTTATTTATTCCAATAAAGATCCGTTTTACAATACGAGTCGGGTTTCGGGCACCTTGTTTTTTCACGGGTGTTACAAAAGATCCCTCTCAAAATTCGTCCAGCGGGTATCTTTCCTTTGTTCTTCTGAACCTTCGTTCAGCCCTCTAGCTTGATCAGGAACATAATCATCCCATGTGAAATTTTCCCAGCTAAATCCCTCGGGTAGCTTTTCATCGTCTTGATCAATCACACAAGCTTTTCCATCAGCTGATACATATTTATCCCAGTTGAATGCTGTTGAAGACTTCTCATCTTGATTCACCACACACGCTCTCTTTCCAGAATCTTCAATCACATTTCTTCCATGCGCAGTTTGTGCCTGATGTTGTTGTTGTTGAGGTGATTGTTGAGCAACTTGATGGTAGATGGCCTTTCGATAGTAATCATTATTGTTGTTGAAAGGATTCTGAGCTCCACTTGCTTCGCGATTTGTGCACTCCCTTTTGAAGTGCCATTTCTCCCTGCAATGAAAACAAGTGACTTTAGATTTGTCAAAACCTAAAGTAGAAATATTTGCCTCACGAAGATCATTTCTTCCTGTGATCTGCTTGAATTTCTCAGCTCTCCTTAACACACTGGCCAAACACCACTTAATATCCATAAGCTCCATCTCCTCAGCATCGATCTGATCGTAATCCTCTTTTGTAAGCATAGGATTCCCGATCTTTCCGGCCACAAAACTACTGTAAGATTCCAACACCATTCCTAACAAAGACATGTGATTTTTAGCAACTTCCTCAGAGTAATCTTGATCATTCTCAAGATTTAAAACAATGTTGCATTGAAGTTTTCTCCCATTCTTTGTTGCTGAAATGTTCGGATCAAATGATGGAAATGATGAGAAACTTGTGTTGCTGCTTGATCCTTTTGATGAACTTCCTGATGAACCTTTAGCATTGTAAGCAGTTTCAACTTTTGGTGATAAGTTGGTTGTTTTCTCATTCAACCCTGTTTTGTAATACAAACCGATATCCTGTTCACCATCGAAATCTTTCATCCGAACAATCTTCCTTTGTTCCATCTCTTGAGCTTCCAACTTCTCGATGAATTTACTCAAAGTAAGCGTGTTAAACCCTTTCTTGTTTCTGAGCATCATCAGATATGTGCCCCATGTCTCGTGTGGTAAAGCATCAGCAAGCTTCTCTATCAACTCTTCATTGTCTTTCTCGATGCTCAATCTCTTCATGTTAGCTAGCAAATTGCAGTATCTTTTAATAATTTGCCTAGTGCTTTCATTCTTCAACCCACGAAACAGATCGAACTCTTTCTTCAAAAGTGATTTCTTGTTCTTAACCATCTCTTGACTTCCATGAAACTTCGATCTTAATGCTTTCCAAATCGAGTAGGAAGTTCCATTATGTTGTAATAACACCAAGATGTCTTCTTTCACAGCTTGTTGCAATAAACTCAGCATCATTTTTTCATCTTTGTATTTCTTTCTAGCATCAGCACTTAGATCTTTAATTGGAACCACCTCTTCATCATCATTCATCGGTCGAATGTATTTTGTCTCGACACATTCCCACGCATCAAAATAGTTTGCTTGCACCCAATTCTCAAAACGACCTTCCCAACCCTTATATTCTTCAATGTTCATTAGTTTGGGCGGTTTTTGCATAGTTCCCGTTTCGTTCTCCAACATCGTGTTCTGTGCAATACTCATTGGGGTAACAGGGGTAGCGAACGCGTTATAAAATTCGTCGTCCATTTTTTCAGATTTCAAAAATTATCACAACAGTCCTTTCGAGCGAAATCAACGATTTAAGTGGGATCACTGTTTGGAGCGGGATCAACCAATAACCAGGAGCGGAATCTCAATGTACTCAGGAGCGAAATCAACCAGAAATGTAGTTTGGAGCGGAATCAAACTGAACTTTGGAGCGGAATTAAAATTTCAAGCTGTTGGAGCGGAATCAGCCTTTTGGAGCTAATCTGGAGCGAAAACAGAATGTATCCTGGAGCGGAATCACGATGACGTCATGTTTTACTTCGAAACTTTTCGAGCGAAATAAGCAAATTACTCAGTTTTAATTTGAATTAACTGCTGATACTTTCAAGGCTTTGTTAGATACTAATTCCGAGCAACATGTACAAAAATCAGATCAATTCGACAACTTTTTCCCAGTCAATTTGCAAAGGACAGTGTAGAAAGTGTAGAAAAACAGAAATTTTCGGCTGAATTCGGCTGAATTGGCAAGAGGTCTTCCTCCTTAGCTCTGATACCACTTGTAGGATCGAATTCGGACCCAATTGAGTCTATCAGAAGAGCTTTTCTTGATTTGAACGGCGGAAACAGACAAATCAAGTTCAATTCAGCAAGTATACTCTTTAAAATGTCGATTCTATTGATTTGGAAGACGTTTACAATCGAGTCAACACTTCGGCAGCACTTCGTGGCTCACCGGAAGACAACACACACACTTCTTACTGATTTCGCCCCAAATGACACTATATATAGTGTCCTGATTTCGCTCCAAATGACAAAGAATCATCATGAGCGGAATCAACATGATATCTAGGAGCGGAATCAGACCCTAGACACTTCGAGCGGAATCAGCACTAAAACTCATATTCTCAATTCTCGTGTCCTGAACAACCTATTCTATACAAGACTCGATACAAGACGTAGACGACAGACGGATGCACCAACACATTCCTCTTCCAGATGTCCCGATATTTTGAAAAAGTTGTAGTACTTAACACATTTCCCTGTATGCTTTCTTTTACAGAATTTACCTACCGGTGCGGAAGATGAGCCTGCTCCTTTCTTGCGATAGGGATTACCAGAACGTAGTTCTTGAGTGTAACACTTCGAAAATTCACGTCCTATAATGTGTTGACACGTGTCATATGGTTGAACGTGTGAAAGAATGTTATAGAAGGATTAAAGTTGACAATCATGGAAAGTATGTGAATATACGAGTTCTAAATGTCAACAGTGAATAAATATATTGTACATTAACCCTACATGATGCTCATACCTTCAAACGAATAAATCATGGATCATACGAAGCTAAAAGTGAGAGATTACAAACTACAGGGGTTAAATGTGTCAACATGTTTAAGTTATACCTCTGAGTGACCTTTTGACAAACCCGAAGCTTTGTAACAGTTAAGTATGCTCACTAGAATGCACGATATAAATTTCATAAAGTTTCGTTATAGTATGAGAAAGTTATGATCAAATTCGTATGCGAGGGGTTAAAGCGTTAACGTTGAAAATTTTGACTTTTCGGGTTAACCAGAAGTGACCAGGGACATGGTAAAGTGGGTACAAGTCTTAAAGCCCTTGTAGGTAAATAAGAAGGGGTCAAAGTGCAAAAATATAAGCTAGTTGACCTTTCGAAGAGCCAAGGGACAAAGATGCGGAAACTAGAAAATGTGGAATCTGAATACAAGGACCATACGGGCCGCGTAAGAGACCTTAAGGTCTTACGCGGGCCGCGTTAGACGCCCAGATGCAGAATACGTAGACAGCAACCTGTATTCGTGCTTAACCAACCCAAAACAGATATTTTCACATCATGGGTGACCCCTAAACAGTCCTAGGCACTTAGGGACACTTGTGGATGAATTGTGGTCAGTTTTAGACATTGCATGTCAACAATCTAGTGGGTTCTTGATCACTATATAAAGCCACTAAGTTGCAACAAGTTCTTCACACCTTTCTCTTGCATTCCTGATCATTTCTGGAGCTCAAGACTTCTCTCAAGTGATCACTAATCATGCTTAGGACCTTGGTAAGTTTGCTTAACCTTTCTTAGTTAGGTTTTTGCTTAGTTTTAGCTTAAAAGTCAAACCGTCGTAATTAACGGTTAACTTAACGATTAATCACTAATGGTCCAGTGATTAGTCAAATTGAAAGTAGTTATAAGTTGGTAATTATGTGGGTAATAAACCCTTAAAAGGGTTCCCCCTGATTCCCACTCTAACTAGGTCTAATGTCGGGTCAAACTTGTTATTAAAAAGTCAACAGGATACTTATTTTCTAATTTATGCATGATTAGCAATGTAGAACACATACAACCTGTTTGATCATTATTATAACTTGGTAATTAGTGTAAGAACATGTCTAAACATGTTCAACCCGACAATTTTCTGTAGAGACCCGGTTCGGAACCGAAAGTCGCATAGTTTGACTTTTGCTTTGACTTTCAGTTCTGACCCGTTTAGGCATGTTTTAGAAATGCCTCAGAGCTTTAATTGGACTAGGTTACATGTTAGTATAACCCTCTGTGATTATACACCTTGGTTCATTAGTTATCCAATTAATATGCACGATTCCGTTAATTGCTCATATGTTGACCATTATGCCCTTTTCACCTTAAAACGTGATTTTTGAAAATGTAAAAGAGTAGAAACCTTAGTTACTAAATTATAAACTTGCACCCAAAATTTGACATCAGTTTGAGGTGTAGATTGAGAGTTATGCTCATTAGCGTAAATTGAAAGCTTTATGTTAATTAAACGGCGTAATTAGCGTATAGCCCATTTAAACATACTTTTTGATATCAAACTCTTTACCCACTGATGTAATATATTATTTTGGGATTTTTGAAGATTTTTAATTAATTTTAGGCTGAGCATAACTTATAGTCGTAGGCTTAATCCGGTAATTGTCGGTTTTGCCCTTACGGGCTATAAAATGAGTTTTACATATCTAATCGACTCCAAACCTTTTGCTACTGATTAGATATGATAAATAAATTATTTTAAGCCTTCTGGAATGATAAAAATATCAGCTTTATATATAGAACCCGGAAACGGCTTCTAATCGCCTTTTTAAGCGTTTTTAACGCATAGTATGTACTAGAACTATTTTAAACATACAAAGGATGATACCTACTGATATTTTAGGTAAATTATAATATTTTAACAGTAAGCAAAAGTTGTTTAACTCAGACTTCAGTTTTGAGCTTTTCGGCTTATGTGAAATTACCAAAATGCCCCTACGGTGCATAGTTTGGTTATAATTGATAAATTTCACATATATACTTTACCCTACTGTTATAACTTATTAAATTGAGTATTTTTGCTGATTACATCAGACCTATAACTCAGTTTAATACTTCAACTCTTTTATAACCTTGTAAATGACCAAACTACCCCTACGGGGCATAGTTTGTGTTTAAATACGTTTCGGGCATAATAAAAGACATCTTACTGATGTCACAACATATTTGAAGCATATTAACTTAGGAAACCTGTATATGGCTCTTACGGATACCCGTTACGCTTATTACGCGTTCGGTTCGGTTTATGTAACTAGTTTGCATAAATTAGCCGAAACGGGTCAAACCTTATCGGTTTTATCTCAAAATCCAGAATGTGTATGAAATACCCATATTAAGCAAGTCTCCGAACTTTTCGAGTCTAAATCACATTCTATTCCGGTCTTCGCTTAATCGTGCGTACGAACCGTATCTTTGAAACTAACCGGTCTAAGCTTAAGCTTAATTAAAGACCCGTTAGGATTCTAATAGGTTATTATAAACCTTCGTTCCAGATTAGGAGGACCAGTAAAAGCTACTTGCATTTGCTTATTGTGATTATTACTTGCTCAGGTAAATACTTTTAACTTATTTTCCCTATACGGGCTTGGGTTACGGTGTATAAAATACCGCTTGGTCGGGCATTAAATCTTCCATCGTTTGGTGGTTAATTGAATAATTTAATCGGCCCGTTTAAATATGTTTTGTTTACTTAAAGCCTTTGGGGGGTTAATGACCATGTCCCGGATATCCCTGGCATCATTTTACGAAATGGCCACGACTTAAGCGCGGGGTGTAGGCGTACACCCGTCAGTGCATAAAAGAATAATGTGGTGTGTCTATTGATCTTTAACCCGGACACGATCCGGGCTACTGAACGCATATGGAACATTTAATTCTTTTACAAGATTATATATTTAAATAATTATCCCAAGTTATACAATGTTTATGCCACGTGCATCCAAATCCATTTTTAATCATTTTTAAAATGAGTCAGTTGATTGTATTTACCAGTGTAAACTGACGTATTTTCCCAAAAAGATTAAATGCAGGTACTAAGCGTAATTGGCTGGATATTCTCCTTAGCATCAATAAAGAGTCTCGCAAGCTTAAAATGCCTAAAGTCTGTTGAACTATTGTTTCCTATTTATTTCGATCCGTCTGTGGATAAAATTTCAACTGTTTGTGATACACGATATTACAATATTCTATTCGGTTGAAATATATATTTCATTTTGCTTCCGCTGTGCATATTAAATATTGTGTTGTTTGACTATTATGTTGCCAACCACGTCACGATACTCCCCACCGGGCCCACCGGTGACACGTGGAAATCGGGGTGTGACAGGTTGGTATCAGAGCCAACACTGAGTGAATTAAACACTAGCCTTTTGTGTTTAATCTCAGTTACACAATTGCACATTTTGATAAACTTTCGAGTCTAGACAAATAACATAGGAACAATCCAAATTTGTTTCAATTTATTTTTACTTTGTCCTTTATTTTATATATTCTTGTTGTTATCTCATCTCATGTTGTATTGACAGGATTAAAAATGCCACCAAGATTCTTTAGACGTAGAGGACGAGGCAAGGGGCCAATCACCGCCCCCAATGACGACGAGGCAGGACCTTCGCGTATGCGAGCTCCTTCTACCACTGAGAGTGACGATCCTCGACAGAACCGGAGGAACCTTTTCGAGTCGGCTAGACGGTCGGTTTCGCACAGTTCGACACCTCCTGTTCATAACCCTTATGGGCCACAGCCGGAGTATGAGCCCAACAACCCTCAACCTTCCTACATACCTCTACAGCGATCCTTATCGCACAATTCTTTTGGGGACCCCACACCTGTCTTCAGGGGTCGGTTTAACCCGGCCAACTACATACAAGAGCCAGTGGGTTTTAACCCATTGGGGCCAGAGGATCATTTCTCTGGCGATCATGCGGAGGATATGGACAAGGACACGGATCCCGTCGAACCTGCCAGTGGTACACCGAACCATCCCATTGAGATTTCGGATGGCTCTTCTTTTCACGGATCACCCTACTGTGGTCCAGACAGCTTTCAGGCGAGGTTTACTCAGCACGAGTGGTATTTCACACCCTCGCATCATTCGTCGCCTCATCAGCAGCAGCAGCAGCAGGATCCCTCTGTGGATTCACGGTTTGTGGCAGTCACGCCACCGCCTCCACCACCACCAGTTAATCAGGCACCTCCACAACCGCCGAGGCGTAGGAGGACAGGCGCACGTATGTCCGCGCGAGCGGGGGATTTCCATTTTAGCTCCCCACGCCAATCAAGTGGCAGTCATTACCCGCCACTTCAGGAAGACCCACAGATGGGTGGGCCTTCGCAACCAGTTGCACAACAACCACCACCGATGGGTTTTGATAACCCGATTCCAGCATACACGGGTTCGATGGCGTACAACCCGTTTGAACAGCCAGCTCACACAAACTACGGTTACGCTGAAGCCGACCCATACATGGTAGCAGCCAATTACAACGCCTTTAACCCTGAAGGACCGTATGGAGCTCCTTGGGGAGTAGGGTACCCAACTCATGGGTACCAGATTCCTCCCAGACCTATTATACGGACCCAATCGCAGCCGCCACGGTTTTCTCCCCCAGAACGGGAGGAAATTCTTCAGAGACTGGACCAGGTCGAGCGAGACTTTCACCGAGATCGCAGGGAGCGACAGACCTTCTTCCAAGGATTGACAAGCCTAATAAAAGGGAAGAGCAAGAAGGACCATTGAATCCTTCCACTATTGTTGTAATTTCCTTGTATCAGTTGAGCCCCTGCGTGGGCCTGTCTTGCTGTATTAGCCCCTGCGTGGGTATGTATGTTGGTTTGTTTTGACCCCTGCGTGGGTCTATCTTTCTGTTAACCCCTACGAGGGTATGTTGTTTGTTTAAGTCCCTGCATGGACTAGTATGTTGCTTGACCCCTGCGTGGGTAACTTGTTTGTCTAAAAAGTCCCGTTTAGGGCAGTATGTAATCTTTTAATAATTAATGGAATGTTATGTTTATAAATTTCGTTTTTGCTATTATATGCATAAATATTATATATGAAATAAATAAATCAAAATCATTCCTTTTTGATAATAATCTGCCTATTTAATATTAATTAAGAATCTTAATGGTATAACCTAGCCTCCGGGTCAATTAAAAGACCGGGCCAAGATGGTAAGGCCTGTTAAAAAGATTCAAATCCCAGTTAACATCTGAAAACAAGTTAACGCTCCTGGCAGACGTGATTCGTTAAAATCACACACGTCATTCTTATTATTTTTGTATTCTTCAAAAGATTCCTAACCCAATATAATGATCTCTGAATCATGGGTTTAGATCATCAATTAAGATGATCATATTTTGACCATACGTTGGTAATATAGTGCCTACGGGCCTTGCTCATTTCTACATGAGCCAAAAGAAAGTGGTAGCGATGACTCCCTGTCCGAAAAAGGTAATAAACTGTGTTCAAGCCTTAAAAGCTTTGATTCTCTGAAATCATAGCTTATAATTTATAAATGTCCTTGTGACTAGGCCTTTTGTGCTACAAATAAAACTGTTATTGTTTTATAATGAGGATAAATTTTAATAGAAATCCTAAATGAATATGATTAATAAATTAACCAAATATGGTCTCTGTTTACCATGGTTAATGAATTGCCATAAAGGACAATTCCATAATAAATATGATTAATAAATTAACCAAATATGGTCTATGTATACCATGGTTAATGAATTGCCATAAAAGACAATTCCATAATAAATATGATTAATAAATTAACCAAATATGGTATATGTACACCATGGTTAATGAATTGCCATAAAAGACAATTCCTAAATAAACTCCCAAGTAAACTATTGTCCTTGTTTTATGTAACAGTTCAATTAAAATGGCTAACTCGGACGAGATTAATAGCCATCCAGTGGAGAATAACGATAACGCCCGAATTAATTTAACGGGTGCTGAATTGAAAGCGTTAGTAGACGACGCAGTTACAAAGGCCTTGGAGCGGTGATATACGAGAAATTATACATGTTTTTATACCCCAAAACACTTCCGTTTTAAGCGTTTTTGACCGAAATAACAATGTTATGGACTAAAATCAGTATTTATTCAATTTCAGGTCTTAAACGGAGCATAAAATGAAAATCTGATGAAAAACGGACATTTCCAAAGCATTTCTGATCAAACGGGCCAAAACCAAGAATTGAACCGGATATGCACGACCGTGCCATCCGACCGAACGAACGACCATGCGTTCCCGGCACAACCATCCGAACGAGCGGCCTAGTCACGGCACGAACCAAATTACCGGGATCACACGTCCGTGCGACATCCGAACGATCGTGTGACACCGATGACCGACAGTCCATCCGGAGATGCACATCCGTGCGACCAACTGTTCCAGCCCATCTCCGGGATCGAACGACCGTGCGATCCAAGGAACGACCGTTTCACCTGTTGCCGACACTCAACTGCTCCACTAAATCGCTAGTCAACAGCAGTGTGCCGCCACGTAATCAATGACGTAATCATACTCGGCAATGCACGACCGTGCAGTACGGACGCACGACCGTGCGACACCCAAACTTCACCTATAAATAGCCCATTCGTGTTCAAGCAAGGTGGTTGGGTTTTTCTCTGATTTTGAGGCGATCCAAGAGGTCCGAACCAGTTCTGATCAAGCCTAGTTCATGTCTCGAGGTCGTTTTGAAGCTGAAATCATCCACCCCGTCAATTCAGTGCATGTTTATGGTTCGATTCCTTGTTCTTGAACATGTAGTCTAATCATTGTGCATGTTATTGGGCTGATGTATAGTTGTATGTATATAGTTATTGTGAACTTGTTTCTTGAATAATCTTTGTATTGTAATCTATTTTGTGTGAAATCCAAGTACTTGCTATGTTTGAATCTTCATGATTATATGATTGAATGTTTCATTGATGTTGTGTTCTTGTTTATCTTTGAGATTATTGGGTAATGAATATGTGGTAATTTGGATGTCGACTCTTGATTATTCACTTATTTGTAAATTCTGTTTACACCATGAGACCAGACCCGGAGATTGGTATTACACAATATATGTCTTATTTATCAAGAGTGGTTTCCTACACGTAAGGGTTCTTATGAATTATATGGTGTGGATTACATGTTCTTGTATGCAGTTAATGATCCTTGTTTAGTAGTTTTGGTCTGAAATTGCTAGCTTGGTAGATTTGTATTCAAGACTTGTAAATGTGAAATTATTTGTTATATGATCTACATAAATGCTTATCCTCGTGGCTGTATTGTGACCATCGGTATTGCTTTCTTTGATAAGTGAGGTTAGGAATCCAGACCCGGTAAATAACCTATCTTTAAAGATTCACATAAATCAATAGTTCGCTAATGCATGATTTTAGGTAAGTTAAGATGGGACCTTCGTCTTGCTTCTCCGAAGAATTATTATGTTAGAAAATTCCGAGAGGTGACTAGCTGTCTTGCAATTGGAAAATTGATAAAGTGCTTGTGTGACATACATGATAGATAACATGCTTAGGTTATTTGTGAAATAAGATTTGTGTTGTATTTATTTTATTTTTATTTTTAGTCAACTTAGTTGAAATACCATTCAATTATTTCTTCCTCTGGTAAAATAATAACAACGATTCAGTACTTATCACATCTTTATTCTTTTTAGTTTTGTCGTGTCAACTCTTGTCTGACCCTGAACAATACCTGGATCTTACCAATACTTTACTGCATATGTGACGGGATACACTTGTCCTTTGTTGTGTGTGTTTTAATGTTAAGGTATAAACCATTTTTATAAATTTAAAACTTAAAATCGTGCGTAAAATCAACTGTATAAATAACATACGAACGCACCACACCAAAGTTTTGGCGTCGCTGCCGGGGATAGACATAACTTTTTAAAAGAAAAGATAAGGTGTCAATAATGGAACAATCCGAGTTATTATTTTACCAATGTATAAACTGTAAATACCTGTTAATATTTGTACATTTTTGTAATTATTTTTTATTTTTTTTTATTTTTATTATTAACCACTAACGACTAACCTTTTATTTTTGTTGTTTTGTTTATCTAACCTTTTATTTATTTATTCATTCTAACTACTAACATTTATTTATTGTCTTATTTATTTATTTATTATAACCTTCTAACATTTTTACCATCCAAATCTCTCATATTTTTCTTTGTGGTGGCAAGTGTTTGGTTGAACCAGCCGAGTCTACCATAATTTTTGTGATAAGATTTGTGTTTTGGTTAAATTAACTTTACTAACTTTATGGACTACTAACTTAATAAATGACTACTAACTTTATGGACTACTAACTTACTAACTTTCTAACAATCTAACTTTTTATTTACTATCTACTAACATTTAATTTCTGCAATTTAATTTCCGCACTTTTAATTTCAGTCATTTTATTTATTTTTCATTTTAGTTATTTATTTATTTTTGCACAGTTATTACATTACTTCAATTTAGTTATTTTATTTCTGTCATTTTATTTATTTATTTCTGTACAAGTACGTTGATAGCCATGTTCGGAATCGAACCGCTTATATACGGAATTTTATTTATTTATTTCATTCTTGTATTTATTTATTCATTTATTTATTTATTTATTTAATAATTGTTAATAATAATATGCATAAGGTAGTTGTCGGGCACGCAATACTGTGGGAACCGATCACACTACCGTGCACAACGATATGGCGTTGCGAACCGCTGTACATAGGTTGATACCGTGTACAACTTTTTAGCAACATTAATTCAAAAAAAAAAATAATAATAATAATAATAATAATAATAAAAATATAAAAAAAAATATATAAATAAAAAAAAATAATAATAAAAATAAATAATAATAATATTAAATTATAAAAAAAAACAGTTTTCGGATGTAAATAAATAAATAATCGAGTAAATAGTTTTATAGATTTGTATAGTAACTTGTATATATATGTATAGTATATAATAGTTTTCGTATTTAAAAAAAAATAAAAAAAAAAATAAAAAAAAATAAATAAATAAATCCGAAAGGGCATGTCAATGCCCCACAAACGTAAGAAGTATGGGGAGAATGAGTCTAGCTATCGACTCGCTGACAAATTTAGCGAGCGTGTTTTCACACGCTAAGGGTATTGTTGTAAATATTTAATTTCTCGCATTTATTTCCTTGTTCGTTAACTTATTCTGTTTTTAGTAGGTTTGAATAAGATTGATTCATGTCTTAGGGAGCTTTGAAGTTGGTTTAAAATTGAAACATGCAAAGCCTTGCAGAAATGGTGAAATTCATTGAGAAAAGGGAGTTGAAGAGCATTCTGTTACTTCTGTCTGCAGAATGTACAGATGTATCACGGTCGTGCACCTGATCCGCACGACCGTACACTTCATAATCACATCTGACCAAGAACAACGTGCATAAGGTGGTCGTCGGACAAGCAATACCGTGTGGACCGATTGCATCACCGTGCACAGCGGCACCACGTTGCGAACAACAGTGCATACGTTAATGCGCGAAACTGTGCATGACTTTTTAGCAACAGTAATTTTGCAGGGTATATATATATAATAATAATAATAATAATAATAATAATAATAATAATAATAATAAATAAAACCCTTCAAAATTACTAACACTGGCCGCACACTGTTCTTGGCTCTCCCACTCCTAAAAACAACCAATTTTTGCAAGGTTTTAACTCGAATCTTCAATCAAGGCATGATTCCGTACTTGTTTTTAGTGTGTGTTTGTTTTTGTTTAATAATGGATTTGGCTTTACTCATCTAATGGTTTGATCAATAGTAGTGTTTCCTGTTTTAGTAATGACGTACTTGGCAGGTTTGTAAGAAATGCACACAGAGTTGAGAAGGATTCAATTTAACAGGTCTATTCATACGAATCTACTTCAACTCTGAGGGAGTACCTCTATCCTTTTTCACATTATTAGTTTAGCTCTTCATAATCGCTTAACTAATACGTGTTTCACATTGGGGACAATGTGAAGTTCGAGTGTGGGGAGGGATTTAAGGGTTTAACTTTGTTTGTCCTTGAGTGTCCTCGTTTTTTTGTATATATTTATTTTGAAAAAAAAAAGTAAAAAAAAAAAATTTTAAAAAATACAAAAACGGTCAATTGCGTTCTTTAGAAAGCATCAAATTTGATAAAAACCGACAAGCCAAATTGATTTTTGAAAAAGATAACTAAAAGCATGACGAAACAAAAGAAAGACTAGCATGTTTATCTTTATATTTTTACCCATTCCTTCCGTTTACGTGAGCATATTTTTTAGCCTTTTAAAGCTTTCTTCAATGCTTCTTTGTTTTTGCGGAAAATGAGTGAGCCGGATGTTTCATGTAATTTAGAACTTGTCATTTGTATACTTTTCAAGATCATGAATATGTGAAATTGCATGAAAATGATGGAGGCACTTAGGATACCCTTTTGTGTTAGCCTTTTTCTTTGTTTATATCCCGCACCCAACATTATCCATTAGTTCGCCATGTTGAGCCTATTTTCCGTGTTTTTAAATTTTACCCAAGTATTTAGCCTACTTAACCAAATTTAGCCTTTTTATTTTTAAACCTTTGTGTTAAAACTTGGCCAAAGTTATTATCCAACTAGCTTGTTTATAATTATTTCCTTGTAAAAAGAAAAAAAAAAAAAAAGAGATCGAAAAAAAAAAAAAAAAAAACAGAATAAAGACGATCAAATTAGAGCAATTTTAAGCGCTAAATAGTACAAATATGTTGTATTGCTCGAAAAAAAATGTAAAATCGTCTTTAAGCATTATTATTGTATAGTTGTTGATTCATTTAAGCTAGTTACAAATAACCGCCGAGTTTTAACCATTTAGCCACTTTCAAATATCCATTCCATACCCGAAACCTTAGCCTATCATTACAACCCATCAAAGACCTCTTGATTTATGTTTTTCACATGTTAATTGGTGGAGATTAGATCTTTTGACAAGCTTATGATATTGCATGATTCATTGACTAGGCATCGAGTGTTTAACATACACATCATATGTATGATTCAGAAATTTAACCGAGTGTGTGTAAACATTGTGAGAATTGTAAAGATTTGCATGCTAAGTCAATCAAACGTAGAATCATGGCTTTATGGTTATCCATTCATGCATTCAACAAAGCTTGTTTGTTTTAAAATCTTTGATGATGACTTTTTGAAAACCAATTTGACCACCAAACAAATTAAGTAATTTTGTAAATATTCAGATTTGATTTCGTGTTTTATTTTTAGTTTGCTTGAGGACAAGCAAAAGTTCAAGTGTGGGGATGTTTGATATACGAGAAATTATACATGTTTTTATACCCCAAAACACTTCCGTTTTAAGCGTTTTTGACCGAAATAACAATGTTATGGACTAAAATCAGTATTTATTCAATTTCAGGTCTTAAACGGAGCATAAAATGAAAATCTGATGAAAAACGGACATTTCCAAAGCATTTCTGATCAAACGGGCCAAAACCAAGAATTGAACTGGATATGCACGACCGTGCCATCCGACCGAACGACCATGCGTTCCCGGCACAACCATCCGAACGAGCGGCCTAGTCACGGCACGAACCAAATTACCGGGATCACACGTCCGTGCGACATCCGAACGATCGTGTGACACCGATGACCGACGGTCCATCCGGAGATGCACATCCGTGCGACCAACTGTTCCAGCCCATCTCCGGGATCGAACGACCGTGCGATCCAAGGAACGACCGTTTCACCTGTTGCCGACACTCAACTGCTCCACTAAATCGCTAGTCAACAGCAGTGTGCCGCCACGTAATCAATGACGTAATCATACTCGGCAATGCACGACCGTGCAGTACGGACGCACGACCGTGCGACATCCAAACTTCACCTATAAATAGCCCATTCGTGTTCAAGCAAGGTGGTTGGGTTTTTCTCTGATTTTGAGGCGATCCAAGAGGTCCGAACCAGTTCTGATCAAGCCTAGTTCATGTCTCGAGGTCGTTTTGAAGCTGAAATCATCCACCCCGTCAATTCAGTGCATGTTTATGGTTCGATTCCTTGTTCTTGAACATGTAGTCTAATCATTGTGCATGTTATTGGGCTGATGTATAGTTGTATGTATATAGTTATTGTGAACTTGTTTCTTGAATAATCTTTGTATTGTAATCTATTTTGTGTGAAATCCAAGTACTTGCTATGTTTGAATCTTCATGATTATATGATTGAATGTTTCATTGATGTTGTGTTCTTGTTTATCTTTGAGATTATTGGGTAATGAATATGTGGTAATTTGGATGTCGACTCTTGATTATTCACTTATTTGTAAATTCTGTTTACACCATGAGACCAGACCCGGAGATTGGTATTACACAATATATGTCTTATTTATCAAGAGTGCTTTCCTACACGTAAGGGTTCTTATGAATTATATGGTGTGGATTACATGTTCTTGTATGCAGTTAATGATCCTTGTTTAGTAGTTTTGGTCTGAAATTGCTAGCTTGGTAGATTTGTATTCAAGACTTGTAAATGTGAAATTATTTGTTATATGATCTACATAAATGCTTATCCTCGTGGCTGTATTGTGACCATCGGTATTGCTTTCTTTGATAAGTGAGGTTAGGAATCCAGACCCGGTAAATAACCTATCTTTAAAGATTCACATAAATCAATAGTTCGCTAATGCATGATTTTAGGTAAGTTAAGATGGGACCTTTGTCTTGCTTCTCCGAAGAATTATTATGTTAGAAAATTCCGAGAGGTGACTAGCTGTCTTGCAATTGGAAAATTGATAAAGTGCTTGTGTGACATACATGATAGATAACATGCTTAGGTTATTTGTTAAATAAGATTTGTGTTGTATTTATTTTATTTTTATTTTTAGTCAACTTAGTTGAAATACCATTCAATTATTTCTTCCTCTGGTAAAATAATAACAACGATTCAGTACTTATCACATCTTTATTCTTTTTAGTTTTGTCGTGTCAACTCTTGTCTGACCCTGAACGATACCTGGATCTTACCAATACTTTACTGCATATGTGACGGGATACACTTGTCCTTTGTTGTGTGTGTTTTAATGTTAAGGTATAAACCATTTTTATAAATTTAAAACTTAAAATCGTGCGTAAAATCAACTGTATAAATAACATACGAACGCACCACACCAAGCGGCAGTACGAAGAGTATAGTGGGACTCGAAGTAGGACCCTATCTACACCGCATTCGAAGCCACCTTCCAAGAAGGAAGAACCCAAGAAAGATGATGATAGACTCTCCTCAAACCACCACAGTGCTCCATCTCAACAGATAGTACTAAATCAAGAACCCCGTAACAAGGGTTGCTCCTATAAATACTTTGTTTCATGCAAGCCCAGGGATTTTACTGGGGAAAAGGGAGCCATTGACTGCATGACGTGGTTAGATGAAATGGACACGGTAGTGGATATCAGCGGATGCGCTGAGAGGGATATAGTCAAGTTTGTGTCGCAATCTTACAAGGGAGAGGCGTTAGCCTAGTGGAGATCACTGATTCAAGCCACTGGGAAGATCCCATTGTATAACATGTCATGGGAGCAATTCGTTGCCCTCATCAGGGATAATTACTGCCCCCAGCATGAGGTTGAGAATATAGAGTCTGATTTTCTATCATTGGTAATGACGAACCTTGACTGTCAAGCTTACCTCACGAGCTTCAACACAATGTCCCGGTTGGTTCCGTATCTGGTGACCCCGGAACCAAAAAGAATAGCTCGTTTTATCGGTGGTTTAGCCCCGGAAATTAAGGCAAGCGTGAAGGCCTCCCGGCCAGCTACTTTCAGATCTGTAGCTGACATATCTTTGTCCCTCACTCTGGATGCGGTCAGGCAAAGATCCCTGAGGAACAAAGATGCTGAGAAGAGAAAACGTGAAGATGATAATTCACGGAGGTCGAACAAGAAGCACCGTGGAAACGGTGACAACAAGAGGGGGTCTGAGTCAAGGAAAGATAGGCACCAGTCTGGTGAGAAGCCCAAATGCAAGATTTGCAAGAAACAACACTTTGGAAAGTGCAGACTCGAATCGAACTCGCAGGCTCAGTCAAGAACTTTTGCTTGCGGGATATGCAAGTCCAAGGAAGACAAGACCTTGGATTGCAAAAAGCTGAAGGATGCAACTTGCTACAGTTGCAATGAGAAAGGGCACATCAAAACCAACTGCCCTAAATACGCCAAGAAGCCTGAAGAGGCCAAGAAGACTAATGCTAGAGTCTTCAGAATGGACGCAAAGGAAGCAGTACAAGATGACAATATGATTACAGGTACTTTCCTTGTAAATGATGTCTATGCAAGAGTACTTTTTGATTCAGGCGCTGATAAGTCTTTTGTAGATCATAAGTTTTGCAAATTTCTGAATTTACCTGTCAAAACCTTGAGTATAAATTATGAGGTAGAGTTAGCAGATGGCACCATAGAAACCGTTTCAACTGTGTTAGATGGATGTGTTATATCCATTAAGAACCACTCTTTTCCTCTGTCTCTACTTCCCTTTAAGTTGGCCGGTTTTGACATAGTTTTGGGTATGGACTGGTTATCTCATAACCAGGCCCAAATTGTCTGCAACAAGAAGCAGGTAGTGATAAAGACTCCGTCTGGTGAATCACTTACCATTCGGGGAGATACCCAGTATGGACTGCCTGAGCAGGTGACTATGCTCAAGGCTTCCAAGTGTTTAAAGAAGGGTTGTGTCATCTACATGGCGCAAGTGATTATTGATGAGCCTAAACCAAAGATTGAAGATATCCCCGTCATTTCTGAATACCCAGAAGTTTTTCCTGAAGAACTACCTGGTTTACCACCAGATAGACAAGTCAAATTCAGAATTGACATCATCCCTGGAGCAGCACCAGTTGCTAGAGCACCTTATAGGTTGGCGCCAACGGAGACGAAGGAATTAAGAACGCAACTGGATGAATTGCTAGCTAAAGGTTTCATTAAACCTAGTTCGTCTCCATGGGGAGCACCAATCTTGTTTGTCAAGAAGAAGGATGGATCGATGCGTCTGTGCATCGATTACCGTGAGCTTAATAAGGTCACGATCAAGAATATGTATCCTTTGCCCAGGATCGACGATTTGTTCGATCAATTGCAAGGGGCAAGTTATTTCTCGAAGATTGACTTAAGGTCAGGCTACCACCAACTGAAGGTTAGAGATGAAGACGTACACAAAACTGCATTTAGGACTCGTTATGGCCACTACGAGTTCCTAGTGATGCCTTTTGGGCTCACTAATGCACCAGCCGCGTTCATGGATCTCATGATTCGCGTTTGCAAGCCTTACTTAGATAAATTTGTCATCGTTTTCATCGACGACATTCTTATCTACTCGAAGAACCAAGCTGACCATGAGAAACACCATCGCTGTATTCTCAAACTTCAACATCATGAGAAACACGCCAAATTTTCCAAGTGTGAGTTTTGGCTTCGAGAGGTCCAATTCCTTGGACATGTGGTTAGTGAGCGTGGTATCCAAGTGGATCCCGCTAAGGTAGAAGCAGTTATGACCTGGAAGGAGCCAAAGACGCCTACAGAGATTCGTAGCTTCCTGGGATTGGCAGGATATTATAGGCGTTTCATTGAAAATTTTTCAAGGATTGCTGCACCCCTAACTTCCTTGACTAAGAAGAAAGTAAAGTTCGTTTGGGGCCCTAAGCAGCAAGAATCCTTTGATATCCTAAAGCAGAAGTTGAGCAACGCTCCTGTACTGACGTTACCTGATGGAATTGAAGAATTCGAAGTTTACTGCGATGCATCACACACTGGCATGGGGTGTGTGCTTATGCAGAAAGGCAAGGTTATTGCCTATGCTTCAAGACAGTTAAAGGTGCATGAAAAGAATTACACCACCCATGACTTGGAATTGGGTGCCGTTGTATTCGCACTAAAACTGTGGAGGCATTATTTATATGGAATCAAGTGTGTGATCTATTCTGATCACAAGAGCCTCCAGCACCTGTTTAATCAGAAGGATTTAAACATGAGGCAACGCCGTTGGATGGAGACTTTAAATGATTATGATTGTGAAATCAGATATCATCCCGGCAAGGCGAATGTAGTCGCTGATGCCTTGAGCCGAAAGGAAAGGGTGAAACCCATCCGAATCAATGCCAAGAGCATTGAAATAAAGAACAGTTTGACTGAAAGGTTGTTAGCTGCACAGAAGGAAGCTGTGTTGGAAGCTAACTATCCTAATGAAAAGCTAGGAGTAACTGAGGAGCAGTTATCTCTTGGCAAAGACGGAATTCTGAGATTGAATGGACGAATATGGGTTCCAATTTATGGAGGACTTCGGGATGTTATTCTCCAGGAAGCCCATAGTTCTAAATATTCCGTTCATCCTGGAGCTGATAAGATGTACCAGGATCTAAGGGCAAATTATTGGTGGATAGGCTTGAAAAAGTCTGTAGCTGCCTATGTAGCTAAGTGCTTGACTTGTGCGCAAGTCAAAGCAGAACATCAAAAGCCATCAGGCTTGCTACAACAACCTGAACTTCCCACTTGGAAGTGGGAAATGGTAAATATGGATTTTATCACCAAGTTACCTAAGACAAGGAAAGGAAATGATACAATATGGGTTATAGTTGATAGACTGACTAAGTCAGCACATTTCCTACCCCTTAAGGAGACTTATAGCTCTGACATGCTAGCCCAATTGTACGTGGATAAGATTGTAGCCTTACATGGCATACCTGTGTCTATTATCTCTGACAGAGATACTAGATACACGTCACATTTTTGGAAGAGTTTCCAACAATCTTTGGGCACGCGTTTGAATTTCAGTACGGCTTACCACCCCCAGACTGACGGACAGAGTGAGCGTACCATCCAAACATTGGAAGACATGCTACGTGCATGTGTAATTGATTTAGGTGGTAGTTGGGATAACCACCTACCCTTGATTGAATTCTCCTACAACAATAGCTACCATACCAGCATTAAGGCTGCGCCTTTCGAGGCCTTATACGGTAGAAAGTGTAGAACGCCCGTTTGTTGGGCGGAAGTTGGAGATGTCCAATTATCAGGACCAGAGATAGTCTTTGAAACGACGGACAAGATTGTCCAGATTCGTGACCGTCTCAAAGCTGCCCGAGATAGGCAGAAGAGCTACGCAGATCCAAAGCGTAAATCTTTTCACTTCGAAGTAGGTGACAAAGTATTGCTTAAAGTATCACCCTGGAAGGGAGTGATGCGATTTGGTAAGAAAGGCAAGCTAAGCCCGAGATACATAGGGCCTTTCGAGGTCATCAAACGTGTCGGGTCAGTTGCCTATAAGTTAAACATCCATCGAATTAACGACGAACGACAAAGTATAACCCTAATGTGGGCAGCACTTAAACATCCATTGAGTACATTGATCGATCGGAAAATGAATCGTAATAGCGATCGAGTTAATACCCTGTATCGTAGCAGCACCCCCTCTACTAATTAGTGTTTTTGAAGCTGTTTCGAGTATATTTCAGCGTACGTTTTGAATTTGATCGTCGCTCAAATGTCAGAATTCAAGTCCCACAGCCTGCTATTTATACGCGATTTTGACCTGACTTACGGACCGTAAGACTCTTCCCTTACGGTCCGTAAGGGACACGTTTTCGTTATAGGGTAGCCACGTGTGGGACTAGGCCTGCTGAGTCGACGGATTTTTAAATTTAAATTTTGACAACGAGATATATGGATAATCGTAACTAGGGTTTACCCCCCCTGAGTTTTAGGGGCCCTGATCCTGATTCCGATTGTTCTGAAATTTGTAGGGTTTGTGCAGAATCACTTGGGTGTCTTAATTGGGGTTTCCTATTGGATAAATTAAAATAAGAAATAGTATTTTTAATGAGAGTTGTTATATTAGGGTCCGGGTTTATATTTACGGAACGTTTTTAGGACGTTTTTGTGTGAGCCGTTACAGTGCCGTCCCTGGTATTATGGGAATTCTAAATTCAAATTCACGATAAGGTGGTAACCCTGGTAATTCCTCTGGGAAAACATCTGAGAATTCAGATATGATAGGAATATCCTTTAATTATTTTCCTTTGGTGTTAATGATTGCAGAAATCATATACACTACTCCTCCTTTTCGTGCGTAGCTCGCAGCTTTTATCACCGAGATGAATTTCGTAGATGATGTCGGCTTATTTCCTTGAATAGTGATCATTTCTCCTGTTGGCGTACGAACTTCAACAGAATTTTTATCACATAGAATTCTCGCTTGATTGGCTACTAACAAGTCCATTCCCAATACGACATCGAATCCGGCAAGATGCATAGGTAAAAGATTAGCAGTGAACTTATGTCCTAATAATTCTATCTTTCCTTTTTGAAGGATTTCACTTATACCGATAGAATTTCCGTTAGCCGTTTCCATCGTACATTCGTGACGAAGTTTGGTCAGGGGTTGATTAAGGAGTTGACAGAAAGAAGTATTTATGAAACTTTGGTTTGCACCTGAGTAAAATAATACTTTAGCATAAACATCATGAACTAGAAACGTACCCGTGATCACATCGGGAATCAACTCGGCTTCTTTGTCGGTCAGTATAAAGGTCTATCATTCTTCTTTGGTCCTTCAGTTTTCTTAGCCTTGTTGTTGGTTGTTGGGGCTAGTTTCAGTCAATTCGGTTGAATATGGCCTGCTTCTCCGCAGTTGAAACATACTTTAGTGTTAAGTTTCTTTCTACATTCTGTAGGATCGAATTCGGACCCAATTGAGTCTATCATAAGAGCTTTTCTTGATTTGAACGGCGGAAACAGACAAATCAAGTTCAATTCAGCAAGTATACTCTTTAAACTGTGGATTCTATTGATTTGGAAGACGTTTACAATCGAGTCAACACTTCGGCAGCACTTCGTGGCTCACCGGAAGACAACACACACACTTCTTACTGATTTCGCCCCAAATGACACTATATATAGTGTCCTGATTTCGCTCCAAATGACAAAGAATCATCATGAGCGGAATCAGCATGATATCTAGGAGCGGAATCAGACCCTAGACACTTCGGGCGGAAACAGACTTTTATATGATTTCGCTCCAAATGACACTATGTCATTTCGAGCGGAATCAGCACTAAAACTCATATTCTCAATTCTCGTGTCCTGAACAACCTATTCTATACAAGACTCGATACAAGACGTAGACGACAGACGGATGCACCAATAAACTCCCCCTCGGATGTTGACGGAGTCTTCAGTGTCGAGTCTTCGCACCTTCAATCTTTATCAGTCTTTGGGCTTCTCTTTGAAGTATCTGACGCTGTAAGTATTCTCAATCTCTATCTTCTTTTCTCTTTTCATTATCAACATACTCCTTCCTTTAAGTATCTTCAGACTCCCCCTATCGATATGTTGGGATCGCAGCCTGGCTTGTTAAAATCATAGAGTCCTCAAGTATCGAAACCTGGCTTTTCCTCAAACCTGTACATTCTCTACCACAAACATAAGTTTTCTAATATTAAACTTTAACACCCTCAGACACTACTTGTAAATATCACAAAAATGATCTAACAGTTATAGCCTCTGATGAACCACTTGAAGAAATATCATTTTCAAAACTTCTGATGACCACTTGTAAGAAGATTTAAAATTCTTTCTCACACAACACTCCCAAACCAGTTCGTCAAGTTTAGCACTTGGAATTTTGAAAATTAACTCTCCAACACCAGTTGTCAAAAATCTTTTTTAATTTTTCAAAATTTATGCTAAAACACACTAAAATCTTTTTGTGATTTTTGAAATTAAAAGAAATGCAGTAAAGAAATATTTACAAACAATATTTTTGTGAGTTCGTGTAAGAGGATCATATCAGTTTTTGAGACAAATCACCAACACCGTTAAGCTTCATTTCATTTTAAGTTCTAAACAATTCACCTAGATTGTCAGTATACTGGTCCACTTAAATTTTCACACAAAGTTCAACTGTTTCGAGATACGAGATTAATGTCTTAAGCACTTAAACTCAATCACGTGTCCCACCTCAGAATATACTCCCGTATCCAGATCCCAATATTCAGTCTTACAGGTGAGTATACCACAGATGATATCTGTAAGGGAATAAATTATAGTACGAAACCGTGAGAGCTCAGGTCAGAACTTCCGTTCAGCAGAGAGATGACGGCTCGACTTTTGGTGTGTCCCCTTTAGAGGATCTTCTGTTACAACATCAATGACTATCAATTTTATTGTTTCATCAATTTGCTGAGGGCGGCGCTATGTTTCAAGCAAGCAGAAAGTATTCTCCGGGGACTAGGCCATTGCTTCCGCAAAATCAGAAGTCCCGGGATAATACCCCAGATATCACTGAGCATAAAGACCTAGTATCTCAGAAAGAGGGACCTTTCAAACAAGATTTCGGGGGTTACCCATATATCCGAGAGATGTTTCCCCACGATATAAGCAAGTTTGAATTTAGGTTTATATCTCGTCACAATCTACTAAATGTGCGAAAACCTACTGGCACATCATCAGTGAGACCGTTTATCACTTTTTAACTTTCCAATTCTTTAGCATGTTGTGATCATCCACTGATGTACTATCATTTCCTCTATTTCACAACAAAACTCATTTTTCATATTATCATGTTTTTGGATTTTTCAAATTTTCTAATGTTTTTGGATTTTCTAAAATTTCTTACTCCCCCTAAAATGCAAACACATTTTAGGAAATTTGAAAATAAACTGTACAATAAAGTGACAACTGATATCGAATTGCTTCAATTCGCCATCCACTTTTCATAAACAATCAGAACTCCCCCTTTCAACAAACTATTTTCTCATTTAGATTTCAAAACACTTAAGTTTGTTTTAATCAAAATGATTTTTTCGGAAAATAAGTTTGTTTTTACCACTTGTAGAGGCATGGTTCATCATATTGTCTTTTAACCACTTATATGAAGATTACATCAAGTTCAAATTAATGACCTTGAGTAATCACTATGTCAGAACAAACCTCTGTACCACTTGTACGACGAACTTATCAAAGTAAATTTCAAGATAAATGCCGATACCTACTCCACACTTACCAACCTGGGAATTCCGGCATAGTCCATCACCTGTATACATTTAAACACTTTGTTAAAAATTTCACAAAAACAGACTTAACAAGAATGATGCCGATTCCTGATCCACGATTACAAACTTGGGATCTCCGGCAAGTCCACAGACTTACTGTTCGTAATATGTACCATCCCAGTCACAAACCAGGGATGGTTCAACTTTATCTTTCTTCATCTTCTTCTCGTAAAACTCTTTAACCCCTTTGACTTTTCGATCAATCATTTTTCCAAAAATATGTTTTACAGTGGGGTTAAAGGCCTTTTCAACATCAAAAACCTTTTTATCATCATAAAATTGGTTTGATATCTCAACTTTACCAATTTTCTTTTTAAAATTTTCAGCCCGAAGTAGTGGAAAATTCTCATCATCCACAGTCGAAACTGATTCTTCACCATTTTCAACAACCTGTGGCTCCTCTGATTTTGTGGAATCAGATTCATCGCCAGAAGATACCTCCTCTGATTTTGACCTATTAGAATCATCGCTAGAACTACCTCCAGATTTCTTAACAACCCATTTCTGATTGTCGAGATTTCCTCTTTTCTTGTAAAACCTGTTTGAACTTTCACCAATTTCAAAAGTCAAATTTTTGAACAATTTAGTTCTGTCAATTGGTGGTTCAAATACAACTTCTTTGTTTTTCAAGTGACGAGATACTCCCTGTTTTGATTATTTTGCCTTGAAACAATTTTTGGCAATATGACCAACGATGTTGCATTGGAAACAGGTTCTCGTATCTTTCTTCTGCTCAGCCATCTTCTTCATGTCATCTTGCTTCTTTGCAAGGAACTCACTGTTTGACTGCCTCCAGAATTCTTTCTTTTCTTCCTCTTCTGAGCTAGTTCCTGAAACAAATGTCATTTTTGCTTTAAAATCACGAACATATTTTTCATTTTTCTGTTTTTCTGTTGGAGTAAAACCAAGACCTTTCTTTTTGAAATTACGGTTAGGATTTGGTTTCTTGTGAAAACCAGAACCAGAACTGTAACCTTTTTTCTTGTTTAATCTCTGTTGCACTCTTGAGGTGTATTTTTTAGGTTTATCAGTAAGATTTAAATCTTTTATTTCAGAAATGTTAATTTTTGTAAGTTTGAAAACCTTTTTTATCATCTCAGTTTTTACACCTCTTATTGGAAATTCCTCATCAAAATATAATTTGTCGGAATCATTCAATGTATATGCAACTTTGAATGTTTCGTCATTCAAATTAGATTTTGATAACAGGAATTCTTTGTTGTAAACCCATTTAACCGAAGATTTTGGACTATTGACTGTCGAACTCGAACTTTCAGAACCAGACTTTGACTCTGACTCTGACTTTGACTCTGAGTTTGACTCCAACTTTGACTCCTCAGTTTCATCTTTATCCAACACCTGATCGACCACTTTCTTTATTAACTCGGACTCATGATCAGTGTCAGATGATGTAAACGTCACATCAATATTTTCTGGCAAGTTAACTGAGGACTCCGACTCCCACTGTAAATTTGTTGCTTTTTCGACTCTTTCCTGATTTGGATTTCTGGGCAAATATCCATTTTCTAGCGGGGGTGGACACTTGTTGTAACTGACATCTTGTTTCTTACCAGAATCCTTCTTGTCAGTCTTTTTCTTTGTGTCACTCTTCTTGTTGTTCTTCTTTTCTGGAGTCTTTTCTTCAGCCACTTTTCCATCATCATTCTTTTCTTCAGTTACTTCGTCCTCTTCAAATGCCTTCATGCCTTCAACAGTTGGATAAATCCTGTCAATGACATAAGAAGTACATGAGTAACTTTTCAACAAACGGTTAACTCTTTCAGTTTCGATTCTTTGCAGTTCCAGTTTCTGTTCAAGAGCAGCACACTTCTCGATGTAGTTATTCACCACTTTCTGCTTGATCATGAATGCACCCTGAAGTGTTTTCATTGCCGTTGCTTGCTCTTCACTTGTATGATTGTATTGATTCATAGCTTTATTCAGGACATCATAAGATTCCTTCAAACTGTTCAAGTTATAAATCAATGTGCTGTTCTGCTTCTTTATAGCTTCACAAGTGTCACACTTTACAGGAATCTTTTTAGCATCAACTTCTTCATCAACTTTGAACTTTGGAACTTCAACCTTTACTTTCCTTTTGATCACTGGAACTTCTTCATCGTCACTGCTAACTGGTGTCTTTACCTTTTTCTTTTTCTTCTTTGCTTTCTCATCTTCACTGTCACTCTCAGCCATCATTTTCAAATGATCTGCCATTTTCCTAGCCCAATACTCACGATCATCATCACTATCTTCTTCAATCCTAGCAACAAAAGCTGTGTGAGCTGTAGCTTGATCAGGAACATAATCATCCCATGTGAAATTTTCCCAGCTAAATCCCTCGGGTAGCTTTTCATCATCTTGATCAATCACACAAGCTTTTCCATCAGCTGATACATATTTATCCCAGTTGAATGCTGTTGAAGACTTCTCATCTTGATTCACCACACACGCTCTCTTTCCAGAATCTTCAATCACATTTCTTCCATGCGCAGTTTGTGCCTGATGTTGTTGTTGTTGAGGTGATTGTTGAGCAACTTGATGGTAGATGGCCTTTCGATAGTAATCATTATTGTTGTTGAAAGGATTCTGAGCACCACTTGCTTCGCGATTTGTGCACTCCCTTTTGAAGTGCCCTTTCTCCCTGCAACGAAAACAAGTGACTTTAGATTTATCAAAACCTAAAGTAGAAATATTTGCCTCACGAAGATCATTTCTTCCTGTGATCTGCTTGAATTTCTCAGCTCTCCTTAACACACTGGCCAAACACCACTTAATATCCATAAGCTCCATCTCCTCAGCATCGATCTGATCGTAATCCTCTTTTGTAAGCATAGGATTCCCGATCTTTCCGGCCACAAAACTACTGTAAGATTCAACACCATTCCTAACAAAGACATGTGATTTTTAGCAACTTCCTCGAAGTAATCTTGATCATTCTCAAGATTTAAAACAATGTTGCATTGAAGTTTTCTCCCATTCTTTGTTGCTGAAATGTTCGGATCAAATGATGGAAATGATGAGAAACTTGTGTTGCTGCTTGATCCTTTTGATGAACTTCCTGATGAACCTTTAGCATTGTAAGCAGTTTCAACTTTTGGTGATAAGTTGGTTGTTTTCTCATTCAACCCTGTTTTGTAATACAAACCAATATCCTGTTCACCATCGAAATCTTTCATCCGAACAATCTTCCTTTGTTCCATCTCTTGAGCTTCCAACTTCTCGATGAATTTACTCAAAGTGAGCGTGTTAAATCCTTTCTTGTTTCTGAGCATCATCAGATATGTGCCCCATGTCTCGTGTGGTAAAGCATCAGCAAGCTTCTCTATCAACTCTTCATTGTCTTTCTCGATGCTCAATCTCTTCATGTTAGCTAGCAAATTGCAGTATCTTTTAATAATTTGCCTAGTGCTTTCATTCTTCAACCCACGAAACAGATCGAACTCTTTCTTCAAAAGTGATTTCTTGTTCTTAACCATCTCTTGACTTCCATGAAACTTCGATCTTAATGCTTTCCAAATCGAGTAGGAAGTTCCATTATGTTGTAATAACACCAAGATGTCTTCTTTCACAGCTTGTTGCAATAAACTCAGCATCATTTTTTCATCTTTGTATTTCTTTCTAGCATCAGCACTTAGATCTTTAATTGGAACCACCTCTTCATCATCATTCATCGGTCGAATGTATTTTGTCTCGACACATTCCCACGCATCAAGATAGTTTGCTTGCACCCAATTCTCGAAACGACCTTCCCAACCCTTATATTCTTCAATGTTCATTAGTTTGGGCGGTTTTTGCATAGTTCCGTTTCGTTCTCCAACATCGTGTTCTGTGCAATACTCATTGGGGTAACAGGGGTAGCGAACGCGTTATAAAATTCGTCGTCCATTTTTTCAGATTTCAAAAATTATCACAACAGTCCTTTCGAGCGAAATCAACGATTTAAGTGGGATCACTGTTTGGAGCGGGATCAACCAATAACCAGGAGCGGAATCTCAATGTACTCAGGAGCAAAATCAACCAGAAATGTAGTTTGGAGCGGAATCAAAGTGAACTTTGGAGCGGAATTAAAATTTCAAGCTGTTGGAGCGGAATCAGCCTTTTGGAGCTAATCTGGAGCGAAAACTGAATGTATCCTGTAGCGGAATCACGATGACGTCATGTTTTACTTCGATACTTTTCGAGCGAAATAAGCAAATTACTCAGTTTTAATTTGAATTAACTGCTGATACTTTCAAGGCTTTGTTAGATACTAATTCCGAGCAACATGTACAAAAATCAGATCAATTCGACAACTTTTTCCCAGTCAATTTGCAAAGGACAGTGTAGAAAGTGTAGAAAAACAGAAATTTTCGGCTGAATTCGGCTGAATTGGCAAGAGGTCTTCCTCCTTAGCTCTGATACCACTTGTAGGATCGAATTCGGACCCAATTGAGTCTATCAGAAGAGCTTTTCTTGATTTGAACGGCGGAAACAGACAAATCAAGTTCAATTCAGCACGTATACTCTTTAAACTGTCGATTCTATTGATTTGGAAGACGTTTACAATCGAGTCAACACTTCGGCAGCACTTCGTGGCTCACCGGAAGACAACACACACACTTCTTACTGATTTCGCCCCAAATGACACTATATATAGTGTCCTGATTTCGCTCCAAATGACAAAGAATCATCATGAGCGGAATCAGCATGATATCTAGGAGCGGAATCAGACCCTAGACACTTCGGGCGGAAACAAACTTTTATATGATTTCGCTCCAAATGACACTATGTCAATTCGAGCGGAATCAGCACTAAAACTCATATTCTCAATTCTCGTGTCCTGAACAACCTATTCTATACAAGACTCGATACAAGACGTAGACGACAGACGGATGCACCAACACATTCCTCTTCCAGATGTCCCGATATTTTGAAAAAGTTGTAGTACTTAACACATTTCCCTGTATGCTTTCTTTTACAGAATTTACATACCGGTGCGGAAGATGAGCCTGCTCCTTTCTTGCGATAGGGATTACCAGAACGTAGTTCTTGAGTAATCCTGTGGGCTAACTCCTTCTTCTGGTTTTCTTCTCTTGTGCGTATCAATCCATCTGTCAGAGTGTTGGCTAGTTCCACTGCTTCTTCTATGGTTTGGGGTCTAGTTGCTTTAACTATATCTCTTATTTCACCTAATTAATCCCCATATGTAGCGAGAGATTAATACCAGTTCTGGCGAAGCCAGTTCAGGTACTATTCTTGCATACTCGAAGAATTTGTTAGTAAATTCCCGACAATTTACTCCAATCATTTTAAGATTTAGGAACTTATTAGCGATCTGCTCCTTTTCGTGTGGAGGGCAGAATTTCCTTTCAACCATTTCTTTGAATTCTTTCCATTCCATAGCGTAGACCTTATCACTTCCTTTTGATTGTAGAATGGTATTCCACCATTCCAATGCTTCGTCCTTGAAAAGATTGGAAGCATACATTATTTTATCTTCTTTTGTGCATTTACTAATTTTCAGAACTGCCTCAATTTTCTCTTGCCATCGCAAAGCTGCTATGGCTCCTTCATTACCCGAATATTTAGTTGGCTTGCAGGACAAAAACTCTTTATAAGAACAGCCGTAAACGGCGGTTTTCTGACGTTTAGAATTTGGAGCTTTGAGAAGAATGCCATTATCTCCATTGACACTGTGGCTAGGTTTAGAATGGGTATGCTTATTGCCTATAGTAGTAGTGTATACAGGCATAGGGTTTTTAATAGCTTCAATTATTAAGGGAATGGCATCAGCTACTCCTTGGGCAACTATACTTTCTATAGCACTTTTGTTCAGTAGTTTCCGTTATCGTTATCGTTATTATTCTGGACTTCCTGGTTTACTTCGTTTGACATCTGAATTTCAAACATTCCAAATATTAATATCACAGAATAAGGAAAATAAACAAATATTCAAAATACAATTTAACCAAAATCGTCGAACATTGCAACATTTACTTTTATTAAATTACTACAAACGATACTACATATGCGTTAATATATATTATACATTCGGTATTGCAATTATTATCGTGATATATATATTATTATGTTAGTATATATATTATATATTTATATATATAATTTTTTTATATAGTATTACTTTAGTTCTATAATGCTTCTTCAAAAGCGGAGTTCCCTCTCGTCATATAGCCAGACGAGATTTTCTCCGATGGGTTTCTCGGAGAGTTTCTCGCCGTATAAACGAAGATGTGCCATGTTTTCTGGTGTCATTTGTGGGAATACTGGTGGTACTGGTTCGTTATAAGTTGGAGGAAAGGCTGCAGGTTCTGGGTTAATGGTTGGGTAAATAGGGTTATTCATGAGATTCTGAAATGCCCAATCGTTACTTCACCATTGTTCCAGGGCATTTGGTGCTGGTGCAGGTGTTATGGGAATTTCATCGGGGTTGAATGCAGGTATGGGTTGATGGTATATCCGTATGGGTGCATTTGGTTGTTCAAAAATTTCAAACAGATTCATAGTCACTTGGTTTTCGGTGGGTTGGAAGAGGTCACAGTTGGCTAGTCTCTTGTCTAACTCTTCCCACAGCGGTAGGGTTGTGTTTATCTGAGCCGTTCCTTCAGGCAAATTGATGGTAGCCTCTTGATTCTTCTTTTGTTTTCTCTTTTCTTTCTTGGCTTTGTTGAACCATCCTCTCTTTTTAGGTGGCAGTTTCTCGGCTGTTTTTGCTTTGAAAACAAAAGATCCTTCAATATCTGCTTAATATCCTGGTGCAACTACACTTTTATCGCTCATACTGCGGACTCATAGATCGTTAAAATAATATAGAAAATTATAGTATTATTATCACAGTAACACATAAATTGCACAGAACTCCTAACATTAGTGTTTAAGTTTAGGTATTTAAAGGAACACCTAAATAGCTTAAACCATGGCTCTGGCTCTGATACCACCTCCTGTCACGACCCCTGATCCTACCATGGGAGCAGGAGCTGTGAACCAGTTAAGTGGTATCGGTGTTTATTAAATTTGCAGCGGAAAATTTCATCAGGATCGTAGTTAGGAATTTAGAAATCAGAGTTGTAAAACACCGAAGTTTAATAATTAAACAAATGGGTTGAACCCGTATTTCATTCAACTTGTTTTTTTAGGGATAAACCCTAATTTAATAAAACAAAGTTTCTTCATTTATTCAGGTAACTCTAGCCACTTTCTTTTAAGCCTTCAGTGCTCCATAGCTTGGCTTCTTTATGACTTCACAGTAAATTACCTGAAACGCATTTTAAAAACATTTGGTCAGCGAAAAATACTGGTGAGTTCATTCCATTTTATAAAAAGACACATTGTTGCATTTTACAGTATTAAGAGCGATTACATTGTTTTGATCTCACAAAAACTCAATCAGTATTTGTCACGTTGGCAGTTACAATGACTGTGGTCATACCACTATTGGCTAACTCTTTGTCCAATAGTGACGCTGGACTAGTAGTGTATACAAAACCCCACATACCGGCAGTAATTGCATATTACAAAGACTTAATCACTGTATATACAACTTGTAAAGCAGTTCAGGGTTTTGTAAAAGCATTTAAGAAAAGTAGAATGACTCACATTGTTTTTTTAGGGTTTATAACTATAAGCCTTCTGGTTGCTATTCTTGAGTCCCTAATACAAGTAAGGTAACAAGTGTTTGAGAAATAACCTAACATAACATGATCAGTACATCACGAGACAAAACCCCAACGTAGTTTACAAAGTATAGCCCGTTAAACAGGCAGCACTATGGCATCCGTTACCAGGCTTTAGATCAATCGGACAGAGTATCTGATCAGTAATCAGGTTAGAACACTTACAGCAGGGCAATGCTAAGCAGATTAGGGGTGTGTTTCTGATTGAACGAAGGAAACGGAGGTTATACGAATGATTTTGAACGTCGAAAATGAGCAAAATTTCCAGTCCCAAACCAGGCTATTTATAGCCTCGTTTTGTAGTTTGTTGCGTGGCGCGCCAGGAGGCACTTCCTCCTGGGCGTGGCGCGACGGCGGTGATCTAGGGCTAGGTCAGCAACGTACCCCCCTTTAGGCTTGACACATGGCATCTGGAGGTGACACATGGAAAACCATGCTGTCGCGTGGCGCGCCAGGAGAATAGGCTCCCTGCGCGTGGCGCGAGGGGCGCTATTTCCTGTTTTCTCGTTTTCCGTGCCTGGTTTTTATACGTGTGTCCGAGGTATTGATCGGGAATACTTGTAAGGCATTTTTGGGTGTCGTTACACTTTGGCCTATGACTTTTTGTAGGTTTTAAGGTGATGAAGAGGGGGGTTTGAATCGGGTTGCACCCTAGTTATGCTTGGGTTAACCGGATAGGTGATGTCGCATGAGTTTTTGCTTGGGTTATGAGGTTCCATCCCATCCCCCTAATATATCCCAGTGTATCCTTAAATTAAAGACAACTGTACATATGTTTGCATCTATTAAGTTTTTCATAGAGATAACTTGATTTCTTGCAAAAGATGTCACACCCCGACCCGCAGCGGAAAAGGTGATCGGGGCATGTTTGGATTAACTCGAGAGCTTATGACTTGCTATTACTTGTTTTAAATATTCATTTAATCTAAACCGAATGTTTCACATAACAAATAATTCAAATAAACAATTTCAAATGAGACATTTATCAATAACCACTAAGCTACATTTATCCGTTTCTTGTTTACTAAGGCCCATCCTACGTCCAATCTTCTCTTCAAGCATGTTCACCTGTATCATGTGTAAAAATAGTTTTTGGATCAACAAAGGTTGGTGAGTGAACCTTATTGTTATTAGAAAAATAATATGTTTAAGTTTGGTTTATTGAGAAAACATTTTTTAACCATTGTGAGTAAATATGTTGTATGTCATATATCAAATTCATAACACAACCTCAAACAATAAACAAACCAATTGAAATGATTCAATGAATGTATGTGTGTTGCATGGTATTATGGTGTGCCAATGAATGTATGCATGTTGCACGGTATTATGGTGTGCTGCAAGGTCTAAGCTCAATCAAACGGAGCTGACCTCGTATGGTTGGCAACGTCAAGTTCCGCTCATAGGTAATGGGGAACCGTCGAACCTATGATGAAATGATGTCCAATAATGAATGAAATGCACCAAGTGATAAATAACCAAACAACACATAACACATATATTGCATAAGTGGGTAATTGCACGTAATTGATAGAAAGAATAATAATTCAAAACGACAAATGATACACCCAAAAACGAGTAAGTAATATAAAAAGGGGAGCTGTAAGATTCACTCACAGTTCGCTTTCCGTTAATCCATTAGCTAAAGCCGTACGAAAATGGGAAAAATCCGAAATACAAAGATTATCCTAAATATAAAATAAGGGAAAAATTGATTGATTAGGAATAATGTAACTGATTCCTTAAAAAAAAAGGGAGAATAATTCTCATTTGTTATCATGTCAATGCATGAGGTTCAAAAAATAATATAAGCTGGGCCGGGTTATATATATAAGGGTACGGGTAAGGTTTAATATGAAGAAGAGATAAACGAGGCATGTGGGGCCATCTTTATTTCTGAGTAGGGAGTAAAAAAATCAAATTACTAGTGCATGATTTCAGGTTGTCAAGTAGGGGTGTTCATCGAATCGAATATCGAATTGTTCGAATAATTTTTATTTTTCCTTGAATTCATATCCGATTCGAATTCGGTTAAAACGTATCGAATTCGATTTGAATTCATATTCGAATAAAAAACCCAATTCGTATTCGATCAAAAATTCGAATTCGAATCGAATTCGAATAAATTCGATTTAATTCAGATTGAGTAAATTGCCATTTTAGTCCCTGAGTTTTGTCCAAATTTGCCATTTTAGTCCAAATATTTTTTTTTTTTTTTTGCCTCTGGGTCCCTGAGTTTTCCATTTCATTGCCATTTTGATCACTTTGCCTAACTCCATCCAAAAACTCCATTTTTAACCAGGGGTATTTTGGGCATTAACAAATTAATGTTTTTAAATTGCCATTTTCATCCATTACAAGTTTTATAAATTTTTTTCTTTTGATCATTTATATATATCATATATTCATTATTATAATTATAATTAAATCACTTTTATTATTATTATTAGTTTATATATAGCATATATATACACAGATCTGGATCTGATTACGGATACACACACAAAACCCATCACTGCCATAAACCATCAGCCACCACCGCATCTCCACCACCTACTACCACCACATCCCCGCCCTTGGATTCCTCTCCACCACCAACATCCCCACCCTTCCCCAAATCAAAAGCCACCAACTCCATCGGATCTAGTCGACAACCACACTCAGGTGTTTATGGTGGTGTTGGTTATAACCAATACCTAAACCTGCAACCACCAACAACGAACCACCGTAAACCACCCCGTCATCTCAGACCACAAACCGCTATTATCCACCATCGTCACTATAACCACCGCCTAAACCTGCAACACCAGATCTAGCCGACAACAATGTATTCGACTAAAACACCCAACGGCGGCTAGGGTTCTGCTGTGATTTCGAGTGGGTGTCGATATTGATTGATTTGAGGAATGTGATGGTGGTGATGATGATAATGGTGAGGATTGAATTGATTGGGGTGGGCGGTTATGGGTTTGATTTGGGGATGGTGGTGGTGGGTTTTGATTAGGCACTGGTTGCGGTGGTGATTGTTGCGGTGGTTGAGGGAGAGAGACATGAGAGAGAGTGGGGGTTGTGAAACGATGGTGAATGGCGGTTGTTGCGGTAGTGATTGTTGTGAGTGGTGGTGCACGGTGGTGTTGGGTGAGATATGCAGATAGAAGTGGAGGTAGAGATGGGGAGGTCTGGGGAGGAGTGACAGAGAATGAGTAATTATGTGTGTATATATATCTTAATTAATTATTAATATTTTGTTTTATGTTTTTTAATAATCAAAGGGTTTTTTGAATTTTCAGAAATAGAAAAAAAGAATGGATCAAAATGGCATCTGGAAAGATTTAAATTGAAAATCCCCAAAATACCCCTGGTTAAAAATGAAGTTTTTGGATGGAGTTAGGCAAAGTGATCAAAATGGCAATGAAATGGAAAACTCAGGGACCTAGAGGCAAAAAAAACTATTTGGACTAAAATGGCAAGTTTGGACAAACCTCAGGGACTAAAATGGCAATTTACTCATTCAGATTCTTTAAAAAACATGTAAAAAACTATCAAAATGAACCATAAGTTTTAAAGCAGCAATAAAGCACGACATCACATTAAAAAGCTTCAAATAAAGTACCACAAGTCTAAAATTCAAAACGAGAACTCGAAAATAACCACTCCACATTACAAGTTAATATTTTTATGGTTAGAAATCTATTGATAGATTTGTTACTTAGGTTTTACTTATGTGTCATGTAATGGGTTTGGTAATGGGTAACTTTAATACTTAGAAAAAAAAATTTGAAAATAATTTATAGTATAGTTTAATAAAAGTTATATATGTATTATATATAAAAATAATAAATAAAAATGTATAATTTTTATTCGAATTTCGAATCGAATCGAATTTGAAATTATAAATTCGTATTCGACTCGTATTCTATTTACTTGACTCGAATTGAATCGAATTCGAATTCTTATAATCGAAACGAATTCTTGATAATCGAATCGAATTTTTCGAATTCGAAACGAATTCTGAACACCCCTATGATGTCAAGAATGGCAGGAAGCTCAAGGGAGGTGGGAACGCGTGGAATTGGTTGTTAGGATTGAATGAAATTATTTAAAAAAAAAAAGTCCTTATCACCACTCTTTTCATACGTTGATTTTCTTTTCTATTTATTATATATTTTTATTTACTTTTTTTAAATCAAAATATTAACATATGAACTAACTTTTATTGTTACTACTTTTAACCAACAATTATAAGTTTAATTAGATTTTTTTTAACCTGTCAATAGCACGAACCGTAAATAGAAATAAATATAATCAATTTATTTATTCCAATAAAGATCCGTTTTACAATACGAGTCGGGTTTCCGACACCTCGTTTTTTCACGGGTGTTACAAAAGATCCCTCTCAAAATTCATCCAGCAGGTATCTTTCCTCTGTTCTTCTGATCCTTCGTTCAGCCCTCTAAAACTCGCGGCAGTCCAGTTTTTTTTTTTTTTTTTCTCAAAATACGGACCCCTCTTTATTCTTTTTTTCCCTCGTTCCACCGACTTCTTTATTCTCTATTATCTTGTATGCAGCTTTCCTCCAAAATAAATAAAGTCCAAATCTTTGTTTAATTAGTTTGCAGTTATTCCCAACTAGCCCATTTAATTTTCATGATGGCCTACTTAAGTGCCAAGCCCAATAAAAGAAATAACTCGATGACATGCTGCTCAATTTCTCTACAATCACCCATTTCCTTTGGTTTATTTATCATTCCTTTGATTTTCCTGTGATGAATTATAGAGAAACAATACTAATTAATTTGTTATCATGAAATTAATAATTGCATTCAAGAATTTATTTAAATAACAATCATGATCTTTTTCTTTTGGAATCCTACGACACTCTTCAAATGTATCAATTAATCAATTTAATGCTAATGAATTTAGATTTTACTCAATTTAACTCACTTTCTTTTCAAAACATTAAAATCTAATTATGAACCCATTAGGAGTAACATTTAATAAAAACAACCCCTAATCTACCCAATATTGTAGGAAATATTTATATTTTAGAGCATATCAGGGGAAAAGTAAGATCTACTCACAGTTTTGCCTTCCGTTAAAACCCGCTAATCCGCTCGAGTAACGAAAGAGAGATAATACCAAAAGACACAATCACCCTAAATATTATAACACCAAAATACTTAAATAAAATAACACAAGAAAAAATATATAAAAATATTACAACCTAATACTTGGGGTTTTCGTCCTAAAAATAAATATTACTATGTAATTAAATGTCATATTTAAATATATCTAATGTTTATGTGACATATTAGTCCCACTAATAATAAATATTTATTTGAAATGTTAATAACTATTTTTGTGACCATTGTATATATATATCAATAATTATTTAAGAAAAAACTATATATATACAGAGAGAGAGGGAGAGAGAGAGAGACTTTTATGAGATAGCCTTAATGACAAGAAAATGTATCTTTTTGTATGTTCATTTTAATAACCATAATTTATATATACATATTTTTCATATTTTCATATATATATATATATATATATATATATATATAGGGAGAAGATCATGCGAGAACCACCTCTTATTGTGAGAACCGCGAGAACCAATGTGAATACACCAAAAATGCCTAAAAATAGCTGAAAATCACACAAAAATTTTTTTTTTGATTTTTTTAATATTTTTTAGGTTAAAATCGCTACTTTTCGAACAAAAAAAAAAAAAAAAAAAAATTTTTAAATTTTTTTTTTTTTTTTTTTTGCTTCGAAAAGTAGCGATTTTAACCTAAAAAATATTAAAAAAATCAAAAAAAAAATTTTGGATTTTTTTTTTATTTTTTTTAGATTTTTTTAGGTTTTTTGGGGGTTTAGTTTTTAGCATTTTAGCTTGGGGGGGGGGGTGGGGTTAGGTTTTTTTAGGTTTTTTTTTAGCATGGGGGGGGGGGGGGGTTTAGGTTTTTTTAGCTATTTTAGGTTATGTTCACATTGGTTCTCGCGGTTCTCACAATAAGGGTGGTTCTCGCATGAGCCCCTCCCTATATATATATATATATATATATATAGTCTTAGGATCATGTAAAAATGACACTTTTGTGAGAAGTGTGAGAAGGCATAAGAATTGACATGTAGGCATCATGTTTTAGACTTGGGCATAATGTTTTGAGTTGTTTTTGCAAGAAAAACACTAAACATAACAATTTAAGACACAATGCAATGAATTCAAGGCTTAAAACTTAAAACACCATGCCAAGAACGTTAAGTAGTGTGTTTTAAGTGTTTAGCAGTGTGTTTTTGTTGTGTTTTAAATTCCATGCCCATAATATATTGTATTGTGTTTTAAATTGTTATGTTTGGTGTTTTTCTTGCCAAAACAACCCAAAACATCATGCTTAAGTGCAAAACATGATACCTACATGTCAATTTTTATGTCTTCTCACACTTCTTACGAAAAATGTTTTTTTTTTTTTTTTTACAGGAACCTCACCCTATATATAGGGTAAGGATAGTGTAAAAAGAGCCTAAAGTGTGAGAAGTATATTATAACACTATATATAATACTATATAACACTATATAAACACCGTATAACAATATGTAACACCATATAATATCATATAACACTATGTAACACTATGTAACACTATATAACATTATATAACAAATATAACACTATACATCTATCATAGACATGCTATCAGACAACCTATAGTGTTATATTTGTTATATAATGATATATAGTGTTACATAGTGTTATATGGTATTATATGGTGTTACATAGTATTATATATAGTGTTATAATACACTTCTCACACTTTAAGAACTTTTTACAGGATCCTCTACCTACATATATATATATATATATATATATATATATATATATATATATATATATATATATATATATATATATATATATATATATATATATATATATATAAACGGGATCAGTTCTCATGCTTCACTCGTATGTCATCATACACATTATTCTGTAAAATCAAGGATAGGCCCACGCATTACTCATGATTCACGTATTCATATCGTCATATTTTACTTCTCTCCACAATATGATATATAATATTTACACAATTATAATATTTACACAATTATCAGGTAAGCATGGGTACTCAAAAAATAGCATCAAACCCATTAATTTCAATTAGTCTAACAACAGATTAGTTATTGCAAAACAACTTCTAAATTTTAATTCTATACTTAAAGTTCATGTTTCCAGATCATACATTAAATTTTGAAAGAAGCACGTATGGACCTATTTCCTGAAACATCAACTACCTTTTATTTAATAATCAATTTAGTCATAATATAACTCTTTGAAAACAACATATAACAATACTGTTTGCATGATATCATCTTCATACCCTATTATATATATGTCGCTGTACATATAAAGCCATTAATGGTTGCATGAAAGTCAGTCAACTATGAATACCCATTCATTCACAAATTACTCACACATAAACTCATACTTGCAAGTCTAAGAATGGCAGGAAGCTCAAGGGAGGTGGGAACGCGTGGAATTGGTTGTTAGGATTGAATGAAATTATTTAAAAAAAAAAAGTCATTATCACCACTCTTTTCATACGTTGATTTTCTTTTCTATTATTATATATTTTATTTACATTTTTTTAAAATCAAAATATTACCATATGAATTAACTTTTATTATTACTATTTTTAATCAACAATTATAAGTTTAATTAGATTTTTTTAACCTGTCAATAGTACGAACCGTAAATAGAAATAAATATAATCAATTTATTTATTCCAATAAAGATCCGTTTTACAATACGAGTCGGGTTTCGGGCACCTTGTTTTTTCACGGGTGTTACAAAAGATCCCTCTCAAAATTCGTCCAGCGGGTATCTTTCCTTTGTTCTTCTGAACCTTCGTTCAGCCCTCTAGCTTGATCAGGAACATAATCATCCCATGTGAAATTTTCCCAGCTAAGTCCCTCGGGTAGCTTTTCATCATCTTGATCAATCACACAAGCTTTTCCATCAGCTGATACATATTTATCCCAGTTGAATGCTGTTGAAGACTTCTCATCTTGATTCACCACACACGCTCTCTTTCCAGAATCTTCAATCACATTTCTTCCATGCGCAGTTTGTGCCTGATGTTGTTGTTGTTGAGGTGATTGTTGAGCAACTTGATGGTAGATGGCCTTTCGATAGTAATCATTATTGTTGTTGAAAGGATTCTGAGCTCCACTTGCTTCGCGATTTGTGCACTCCCTTTTGAAGTGCCCTTTCTCCCTGCAACGAAAACAAGTGACTTTAGATTTGTCAAAACCTAAAGTAGAAATATTTGCCTCACGAAGATCATTTCTTCCTGTGATCTGCTTGAATTTCTCAGCTCTCCTTAACACACTGGCCAAACACCACTTAATATCCATAAGCTCCATCTCCTCAGCATCGATCTGATCGTAATCCTCTTTTGTAAGCATAGGATTCCCGATCTTTCCGGCCACAAAACTACTGTAAGATTCCAACACCATTCCTAACAAAGACATGTGATTTTTAGCAACTTCCTCGGAGTAATCTTGATCATTCTCAAGATTTAAAACAATGTTGCATTGAAGTTTTCTCCCATTCTTTGTTGCTAAAATGTTCGGATCAAATGATGGAAATGATGAGAAACTTGTGTTGCTGCTTGATCCTTTTGATGAACTTCCTGATGAACCTTTAGCATTGTAAGCAGTTTCAACTTTTGGTGATAAGTTGGTTGTTTTCTCATTCAACCCTGTTTTGTAATACAAACCGATATCCTGTTCACCATCCAAATCTTTCATCCGAACAATCTTCCTTTGTTCCATCTCTTGAGCTTCCAACTTCTCGATGAATTTACTCAAAGTGAGCGTGTTAAATCCTTTCTTGTTTCTGAGCATCATCAGATATGTGCCCCATGTCTCGTGTGGTAAAGCATCAGCAAGCTTCTCTATCAACTCTTCATTGTCTTTCTCGATGCTCAATCTCTTCATGTTAGCTAGCAAATTGCAGCATCTTTTAATAATTTGCCTAGTGCTTTCATTCTTCAACCCACGAAACAGATCGAACTCTTTCTTCAAAAGTGATTTCTTGTTCTTAACCATCTCTTGACTTCCATGAAACTTCGATCTTAATGCTTTCCAAATCGAGTAGGAAGTTTCATTATGTTGTAATAACACCAAGATGTCTTCTTTCACAGCTTGTTGCAATAAAGTCAGCATCATTTTTTCATCTTTGTATTTCTTTCTAGCATCAGCACTTAGATCTTTAATTGGAACCACCTCTTCATCATCATTCATCGGTCGAATGTATTTTGTCTCGACACATTCCCACGCATCAAGATAGTTTGCTTGCACCCAATTCTCGAAACGACCTTCCCAACCCTTATATTCTTCAATGTTCATTAGTTTGGGCGGTTTTTGCATAGTTCCCGTTTCGTTCTCCAACATCGTGTTCTGTGCAATACTCATTGGGGTAACAGGGGTAGCGAACGCGTTATAAAATTCGTCGTCCATTTTTTCAGATTTCAAAAATTATCACAACAGTCCTTTCGAGCGAAATCAACGATTTAAGTGGGATCACTGTTTGGAGCGGGATCAACCAATAACCAGGAGCAGAATCTCAATGTACTCAGGAGCGAAATCAACCAGAAATGTAGTTTGGAGCGGAATCAAAGTGAACTTTGGAGCGGAATTAAAATTTCAAGCTGTTGGAGCGGAATCAGCCTTTTGGAGCTAATCTGGAGCGAAAACAGAATGTATCCTGGAGCGGAATCACGATGACGTCATGTTTTACTTCGATACTTTTCGAGCGAAATAAGCAAATTACTCAGTTTTAATTTGAATTAACTGCTGATACTTTCAAGGCTTTGTTAGATACTAATTCCGAGCAACATGTACAAAAATCAGATCAATTCGACAACTTTTTCCCAGTCAATTTGCAAAGGACAGTGTAGAAAGTGTAGAAAAACAGAAATTTTCGGCTGAATTGGCAAGAGGTCTTCCTCCTTAGCTCTGATACCACTTGTAGGATCGAATTCGGACCCAATTGAGTCTATCAGAAGAGCTTTTCTTGATTTGAACGGCGGAAACAGACAAATCAAGTTCAATTCAGCAAGTATACTCTTTAAACTGTCGATTCTATTGATTTGGAAGACGTTTACAATCGACTCAACACTTCGGCAGCACTTCGTGGCTCACCGGAAGACAACACACACACTTCTTACTGATTTCTCCCCAAATGACACTATATATAGTGTCCTGATTTCGCTCCAAATGACAAAGAATCATCATGAGCGGAATCAGCATGATATCTAGGAGCGGAATCAGACCCTAGACACTTCGGGCGGAAACAGACTTTTATATGATTTCGCTCCAAATGACACTATGTCAATTCGAGCGGAATCAGCACTAAAACTCATATTCTCAATTCTCGTGTCCTGAACAACCTATTCTATACAAGACTCGATACAAGACGTAGACGACATACGGATGCACCAACACATTCCTCTTCCAGATGTCCCGATATTTTGAAAAAGTTGTAGTACTTAACACATTTCCCTGTATGCTTTCTTTTACAGAATTTACATACCGGTGCGGAAGATGAGCCTGCTCCTTTCTTGCGATAGGGATTACCAGAACGTAGTTCTTGAGTGTAACACCTCGAAAATTCACGTCCTATAATGTGTTGACACGTGTCATATGGTTGAACGTGTGAAAGAATGTTATAGAAGGATTAAAGTTGACAATCATGGAAAGTATGTGAATATACGAGTTCTAAATGTCAACAGTGAATAAATATATTGTACATTAACCCTACATGATGCTCATACCTTCAAACGAATAAATCATGGATCATACGAAGCTAAAAGTGAGAGATTACAAACTACAGGGGTTAAATGTGTCAACATGTTTAAGTTATACCTCTGAGTGACCTTTTGACAAACCCGAAGCTTTGTAACGGTTAAGTATGCTCACTAGAATGCACGATATAAATTTCATAAAGTTTCGTTATAGTAGGAGAAAGTTATGATCAAATTCGTATGCGAGGGGTTAAAGCGTTAACGTTGAAAATTTTGACTTTTCGGGTTAACCAGAAGTGACCAGGGACTTGGTAAAGTGGGTACAAGTCTTAAAGCCCTTGTAGGTAAATAAGAAGGGGTCAAAGTGCAAAAATATAAGCTAGTTGACCTTTCGAAGAGCCAAGGGACAAAGATGCGGAAACTAGAAAATGTGGAATTTGAATACAAGGACCATACGGGCCGCGTAAGAGACCTTAAGGTCTTACGCGGGCCGCGTTAGATGCCCAGATGCAGAATACGTAGACAGCAGCCTGTATTCGCGCTTAACCGACCCAAAACAGATATTTTCACATCATGGGCGACCCCTAAACAGTCCAAGGCACTTAGGGACACTTGTGGATGAATTGTGGTCAGTTGTAGACATTGCATGTCAACAATCTAGTGGGTTCTTGATCACTATATAAAGCCACTAAGTTGCAACAAGTTCTTCACACCTTTCTCTTGCATTCCTGATCATTTCTGGAGCTCAAGACTTCTCTCAAGTGATCACTAATCGTGCTTAGGACCTTGGTAAGTTTGCTTAACCTTTCTTAGTTAGGTTTTTGCTTAGTTTTAGCTTAAAAGTCAAACCGTCGTAATTAACGGTTGACTTAACGATTAATCACTAATGGTACAGTGATTAGTAGAATTGAAAGTAGTTATAAGTTGGTAATTATGTGGGTAATAAACCCTTAAAAGGGTTCCCCCTGATTCCCAATATAACTAGGTCTAATGTCGGGTCAAACTTGTTATTAAAAAGTCAACAGGATACTTATTTTCTAATTTATGCATGATTAGCAATGTAGAACACATACAACCTGTTTGATCATTATTATAACTTGGTAATTAGTGTAAGAACATGTCTAAACATGTTCAACCCGACAATTTTCTGTAGAGACCCGGTTCGGAACCGAAAGTCGCATAGTTTGACTTTTGCTTTGACTTTCAGTTCTGACCCGTTTAGGCATGTTTTAGAAATGCCTCAGAGCTTTAATTGGACTAGGTTACATGTTAGTATAACCCTCTGTGATTATACACCTTGGTTCATTAGTTATCCAATTAATATGCACGATTCCGTTAATTGCTCATATGTTGACCATTATGCCCTTTTCACCTTAAAATGTGATTTTTGAAAATGTAAAAGAGTAGAAACCTTAGTTACTAAATTATAAACTTGCACCCAAAATTTGACATCAGTTTGAGGTGTAGATTGAGAGTTATGCTCATTAGCGTAAATTGAAAGCTTTATGTTAATTAAACGGCGTAATTAGCGTATAGCCCATTTAAACATACTTTTTGATATCAAACTCTTTACCCACTGATGTAATATATTATTTTGGGATTTTTGAATATTTTTAATTAATTTTAGGCTGAGCATAACTTATAGTCGTAGGCTTAATCCGGTAATTGTCGGTTTTGCCCTTACGGGCTATAAAATGAGTTTTACATATCTAATCGACTCCAAACCTTTTGCTACTGATTAGATATGATAAATAAATTATTTTAATCCTTCTGGAATGATAAAAATATCAGCTTTATATATAGAACCCGGAAACGGCTTCTAATCGCCTTTTTAAGTGTTTTTAACGCATAGTATGCACTAGAACTATTTTAAACATACAAAGGATGATACCTACTGATATTTTAGGTAAATTATAATATTTTAACAGTAAGCAAAAGTTGTTTAACTCAGACTTCAGTTTTGAGCTTTTCGGCTTATGTGAAATTACCAAAATGCCCCTACGGTGCATAGTTTGGTTATAATTGATAAATTTCACATATATACTTTACCCTACTGTTATAACTTATTAAATTGAGTATTTTTGCTGATTACATCAGACCTGTAACTCAGTTTAATACTTAAACTCTTTTATAACCTTGTAAATGACCAAACTACCCCTACGGGGCATAGTTTGTGTTTAAATACGTTTCGGGCATAATAAAAGACATCTTACTGATGTCACAACATATTTGAAGCATATTAACTTAGGAAACCTGTATATGGCTCTTACGGATACCCGTTACGCTTATTACGCGTTCGGTTCGGTTTATGTAACTAGTTTGCATAAATTAGCCGAAACGGGTCAAACCTTATCGGTTTTATCTCAAAATACAGAATGTGTATGAAATACCCATATTAAGAAAGTCTCCGAACTTTTCGGGTCTAAATCACATTCTATTCCGGTCTTCGCTTAATCGTGCGTACGAACCGTATCTTTGAAACTAACCGGTCTAAGCTTAAGCTTAATTAAAGACCCGTTAGGATTCTAATAGGTTATTATAAACCTTCGTTCCAGATTAGGAGGACCAGTAAAAGCCACTTGCATTTGCTTATTGTGATTATTACTTGCTCAGGTAAATACTTTTAACTTATTTTCCCTATACGGGCTTGGGTTACGGTGTATAAAATACCGCTTGGTCGGGCATTAAATCTTCCATCGTTTGGTGGTTAATTGAATAATTTAATCGGCCCGTTTAAATATGTTTTGTTTACTTAAAGCCTTTGGGGGGTTAATGACCATGTCCCGGATATCCCTGGCATCATTTTACGAAATGGCCACGACTTAAGCGCGGGGTGTAGGCGTACACCCGTCAGTGCATAAAAGAATAATGTGGTGTGTCTATTGATCTTTAACCCGGACACGATCCGGGCTACTGAACGCATAAGGAACATGTAATTTTTTTACAAGATTATATATTTAAATAATTATCCCAAGTTATACAATGTTTATGCCACGTGCATCCAAATCCATTTTTAATCATTTTTAAAATGAGTCAGTTGATTGTATTTACCAGTGTAAACTGACGTATTTTCCCAAAAAGATTAAATGCAGGTACTAAGCGTAATTGGCTGGATATTCTCCTTAGCATCAATAAAGAGTCTCGCAAGCTTAAGATGCCTAAAGTCTGTTGAACTATTGTTTCCTATTTATTTCGATCCGTCTGTGGATAAAATTTCAACTGTTTGTGATACACGATATTACAATATTCTATTCGGTTGAAATATATATTTCATTTTGCTTCCGCTGTGCATATTAAATATTGTGTTGTTTGACTATTATGTTGCCAACCACGTCACGATACTCCCCACCGGGCCCACCGGTGACACGTGAAAATCGGGGTGTGACAGGTTGGTATCAGAGCCAACACTGAGTGAATTAAACACTAGCCTTTTGTGTTTAATCTCAGTTACACAATTGCACATTTTGATAAACTTTCGAGTCTAGACAAATAACATAGGAACAATCCAAATTTGTTTCAATTTATTTTTACTTTGTCCTTTATTTTATATATTCTTGTTGTTATCTCATCTCATGTTGTATTGACAGGATTAAAAATGCCACCAAGATTCTTTAGACGTAGAGGACGAGGCAAGGGGCCAATCACCGCCCCCAATGACGACGAGGCAGGACCTTCGCGTATGCGAGCTCCTTCTACCACCGAGAGTGACGATCCTCGACAGAACCGGAGGAACCTTTTCGAGCCGGCTAGACGGTCGGTTTCGCACAGTTCGACACCTCCTGTTCATAACCCTTATGGGCCACAGCCGGAGTATGAGCCCAACAACCCTCAACCTTCCTACATACCTCTACAGCGATCCTTATCGCACAATTCTTTTGGGGACCCCACACCTGTCTTCAGGGGCCGGTTTAACCCGGCCAACTACATACAAGAGCCAGTGGGTTTTAACCCATTGGGGCCAGAGGATCATTTCTCTGGCGATCATGCGGAGGATATGGACGAGGACACGGATCCCGTCGAACCTGCCAGTGGTACACCGAACCATCCCATTGAGATTTCGGATGGCTCTTCTTTTCACGGATCACCCTACGGTGGTCCAGATAGCTTTCAGGCGAGGTTTACTCAGCACGAGTGGTATTTCACACCCTCGCATCATTCGTCGCCTCATCAGCAACAGCAGGATCCCTCTGTGGATTCACGGTTTGTGGCAGTCACGCCACCGCCTCCACCATCACCAGTTAATCAGGCACCTCCACAACCGCCGAGGCATAGGAGGACAGGCGCACGTATGTCCGCGCGAACGGGGGATTTCCATTTTAGCTCCACACGCCAATCAAGTGGCAGTCATTACCCGCCACTTCAGGAAGACCCACAGATGGGTGGGCCTTCGCAACCAGTTGCACAGCAACCACCACCGATGGGTTTTGATAACCCGATTCCAGCATACACGGGTTCGATGGCGTACAACCCGTTTGAACAGCCAGCTCACACCAGCATACATGGTAGCGGCCAATTACAACGCCTTTAACCCTGAAGGACCGTATGGAGCTCCTTGGGGAGTAGGGTACCCAACTCATGGGTACCAGATTCCTCCCAGACCTATTATACGGACCCAATCGCAGCCGCCACGGTTTTCTCCCCCAGAACGGGAGGAAATTCTTCAGAGACTGGACCAGGTCGAGCGAGACTTTCACCGAGATCGCAGGGAGCGACAGACCTTCTTCCAAGGATTGACAAGCCTAATAAAAGGGAAGAGCAAGAAGGACCATTGAATCCTTCCACTGTTGTTGTAATTTCCTTGTATCAGTTGAGCCCCTGCGTGGGCCTGTCTTGCTGTATTAGCCCCTGCGTGGGTATGTATGTTGGTTTGTTTTGACCCCTGCGTGGGTCTATCTTTCTGTTAACCCCTACGAGGGTATGTTGTTTGTTTAAGTCCCTGCATGGACTAGTATGTTGCTTGACCCCTGCGTGGGTAACTTGTTTGTCTAAAAAGTCCCGTTTAGGGCAGTATGTAATCTTTTAATAATTAATGGAATGTTATGTTTATAAATTTCATTTTTGCTATTATATGCATAAATATTATATATGAAATAAATAAATCAAAATCATTCCTTTTTGATAATAATCTGCCTATTTAATATTAATTAAGAATCTTAATGGTATAACCTAGCCTCTGGGTCAATTAAAAGACCGGGCCAAGATGGTAAGGCCTGTTAAAAAGATTCAAATCCCAGTTAACATCTGAAAACATGTTAACGCTCCTGGCAGACGTGATTCGTTAAAATCACACACGTCATTCTTATTATTTTTGGATTCTTCAAAAGATTCCTAACCCAATATAATGATCTCTGAATCATGGGTTTAGATCATCAATTAAGATGATCATATTTTGACCATACGTTGGTAATATAGTGCCTACAGGCCTTGCTCATTTCTACATGAGCCAAAAGAAAGTGGTAGCGATGACTCGCTGTCCGAAAAAGGTAATAAACTGTGTTCAAGCCTTAAAAGCTTTGATTCTCTGAAATCATAGCTTATAATTTATAAATGTCCTTGTGACTAGGCCTTTTGTGCTACAAATAAAACTGTTATTGTTTTATAATTAGGATAAATTTTAATAGAAATCCTAAATGAATATGATTAATAAATTAACCAAATATGGTCTCTGTTTACCATGGTTAATGAATTGCCATAAAGGATAATTCCATAATAAATATGATTAATAAATTAACCAAATATGGTCTATGTATACCATGGTTAATGAATTGCCATAAAAGACAATTCCATAATAAATATGATTAATAAATTAACCAAATATGGTATATGTACACCATGGTTAATGAATTACCATAAAAGACAATTCCTAAATAAACTCCCAAGTAAACTATTGTCCTTGTTTTATGTAACAGTTCAATTAAAATGGCTAACTCGGACGAGATTAATAGCCATCCAGTGGAGAATAACGATAACGCCCGAATTAATTTAACGGGTGCTGAATTGAAAGCGTTAGTAGACGACGCAGTTACAAAGGCCTTGGAGCGGCAGTACGAAGAGTATAGTGGGACTCGAAGTAGGACCCTATCTACACCGCATTCGAAGCCACCTTCCAAGAAGGAAGAACCCAAGAAAGATGATGATAGACTCTCCTCAAACCACCACAGTGCTCCATCTCAACAGATAGTACTAAATCAAGAACCCCGTAACAAGGGTTGCTCCTATAAATACTTTGTTTCATGCAAGCCCAGGGATTTTACTGGGGAAAAGGGAGCCATTGACTGCATAACGTGGTTAGATGAAATGGACACAGTAGTGGATATCAGCGGATGCGCTGAGAGGGATATAGTCAAGTTTGTGTCGCAATCTTTCAAGGGAGAGGCGTTAGCCTAGTGGAGATCACTGATTCAAGCCACTGGGAAGATCCCATTGTATAACATGTCATGGGAGCAATTCGTTGCCCTCATCAGGGATAATTACTGCCCCCAGCATGAGGTTGAGAAGATAGAGTCTGATTTTCTATCATTGGTAATGACGAACCTTGACTGTCAAGCTTACCTCACGAGCTTCAACACAATGTCCCGGTTGGTTCCGTATCTGGTGACCCCAGAACCAAAAAGAATAGCTCGTTTTATCGGTGGTTTAGCCCCGGAAATTAAGGCAAGCGTGAAGGCCTCCCGGCCAGCTACTTTCAGATTTGTAGCTGACATATCTTTGTCCCTCACTCTGGATGCGGTCAGGCAAAGATCCCTGAGGAACAAAGATGCTGAGAAGAGAAAACGTGAAGATGATAATTCACGGAGGTCGAACAAGAAGCACCGTGGAAACGGTGACAACAAGGAGGGGTCTGAGTCAAGGAAAGATAGGCACCAGTCTGGTGAGAAGCCCAAATGCAAGATTTGTAAGAAACAACACTTTGGAAAGTGCAGACTCGAATCGAACTCGCAGGCTCAGTCAAGAACTTTTGCTTGCGGGATATGCAAGTCCAAGGAACACAAGACCTTGGATTGCAAAAAGCTGAAGGATGCAACTTGCTACAGTTGCAATGAGAAAGGGCACATCAAAACCAACTGCCCTAAATACGCCAAGAAGCCTGAAGAGGCCAAGAAGACTAATGCTAGAGTCTTCAGAATGGACGCAAAGGAAGCAGTACAAGATGACAATGTGATTACAGGTACTTTCCTTGTAAATGATGTCTATGCAAGAGTACTTTTTGATTCAGGCGCTGATAAGTCTTTTGTAGATCATAAGTTTTGCAAATTGCTGAATTTACCTGTCAAAACCTTGAGTATAAATTATGAGGTAGAGTTAGCAGATGGCACCATAGAAACCGTCTCAACTGTGTTAGATGGATGTGTTATATCCATTAAGAACCACTCTTTTCCTCTGTCTCTACTTCCCTTTAAGTTGGCCGGTTTTGACATAGTTTTTGGTATGGACTGGTTATCTCATAACCAGGCCTAAATTGTCTGCAACAAGAAGCAGGTAGTGCTAAAGACTCCGTCTGGTGAATCACTTACCATTCGGGGAGATACCCAGTATGGACTGCCTGAGCAGGTGACTATGCTCAAGGCTTCCAAGTATTTAAAGAAGGGTTGTGTCATCTACATGGCACAAGTGATTATTGATGAGCCTAAACCAAAGATTGAAGATATCCCCGTCATTTCTGAATACCCAGAAGTTTTTCCTGAAGAACTACCTAGTTTACCACCAGATAGACAAGTCGAATTCAGAATTGACATCATCCCTGGAGCAGCACCAGTTGCTAGAGCACCTTATAGGTTGGCGCCAACGGAGATGAAGGAATTAAGAACGCAACTGGATGAATTTCTAGCTAAAGGTTTCATTAAACCTAGTTCGTCTCCATGGGGAGCACCAATCTTGTTTGTCAAGAAGAAGGATGGATCGATGCATCTGTGCATCGATTACCGTGAGCTTAATAAGGTCACGATCAAGAATAGGTATCCTTTGCCCAGGATCGACGATTTGTTCGATCAATTGCAAGGGGCAAGTTATTTCTCGAAGATTGACTTAAGGTCAGGCTACCACCAACTGAAGGTTAGAGATGAAGACATACACAAAACTGCATTTAGGACTCGTTATGGCCACTACGAGTTCCTAGTGATGCCTTTTGGGCTCACTAATGCACCAGCCGCGTTCATGGATCTCATGAATCGTGTTTGCAAGCCTTACTTAGATAAATTCGTCATCGTTTTCATCGACGACATTCTTATCTACTCGAAGAACCAAGATGACCATGAGAAACACCTTCACTGTATTCTCAAACTTCTACATCATGAGAAACACGCCAAATTTTCCAAGTGTGAGTTTTGGCTTCGAGAGGTCCAATTCCTTGGACATGTGGTTAGTGAGCGTGGTATCCAAGTGGATCCCGCTAAGGTAGAAGCAGTTATGAACTGGAAGGAGCCAAAGACGCCTACAGAGATTCGTAGCTTCCTGGGATTGGCAGGATATTATAGGCGTTTCATTGAAATTTTTTCAAGGATTGCTGCACCCCTAACTTCCTTGACTAAGAAGAAAGTAAAGTTCGTTTGGGGCCCTAAGCAGCAAGAATCCATTGATATCCTAAAGCAGAAGTTGAGCAACGCTCCTGTACTGACGTTACCTGATGGAATTGAAGAATTCGTAGTTTACTGCGATGCATCACACACTGGCATGGGGTGTGTGCTTATGCAGAAAGGCAAGGTTATTGCCTATGCTTCAAGACAGTTAAAGGTGCATGAAAAGAATTACACCACCCATGACTTGGAATTGGGTGCCGTTGTATTCGCACTAAAACTGTGGAGGCATTATTTATATGGAATCAAGTGTGTGATCTATTCTGATCACAAGAGCCTCCAGCACCTGTTTAATCAGAAGGATTTAAACATGAGGCAACGCCGTTGGATGGAAACTTTAAATGATTATGATTGTGAAATCAGATATCATCCCGGCAAGGCGAATGTAGTCGCTGATGCCTTGAGCCGAAAGGAAAGGGTGAAACCCATCCGAATCAATGCCAAGAGCATTGAAATAAAGAACAGTTTGACTGAAAGGTTGTTAGCTGCACAGAAGGAAGCTGTGTTGGAAGCTAACTATCCTAATGAAAAGCTAGGAGTAACTGAGGAGCAGTTATCTCTTGGCAAAGACGGAATTCTGAGATTGAATGGACGAATATGGGTTCCAATTTATGGAGGACTTCGGGATGTTATTCTCCAGGAAGCCCATAGTTCTAAATATTCCGTTCATCCTGGAGCTGATAAGATGTACCAGGATCTAAGGGCAAATTATTGGTGGATAGGCTTGAAAAAGTCTGTAGCTGCCTATGTAGCTAAGTGCTTGACTTGTGCGCAAGTCAAAGCAGAACATCAAAAGCCGTCAGGCTTGCTACAACAACCTGAACTTCCCACTTGGAAGTGGGAAATGGTAACTATGGATTTTATCACCAAGTTACCTAAGACAAGGAAAGGAAATGATACAATATGGGTTATAGTTGATAGACTGACTAAGTCAGCACATTTCCTACCCATTAAGGAGACTTATAACTCCGACATGCTAGCCCAATTGTACGTGGATAAGATTGTAGCCTTACATGGCATACCTGTGTCTATTATCTCTGACAGAGATACTAGATACACGTCACATTTTTGGAAGAGTTTCCAACAATCTTTGGGCACGCGTTTGAATTTCAGTACGGCTTACCACCCTCAGACTGACGGACAGAGTGAGCGTACCATCCAAACATTGGAAGACATGCTACGTGCATGTGTAATTGATTTAGGTGGTAGTTGGGATAACCACCTACCCTTGATTGAATTCTCCTACAACAATAGCTACCATACCAGCATTAAGGCTGCGCCTTTCGAGGCCTTATACGGTAGAAAGTGTAGAACGCCCGTTTGTTGGGCGGAAGTTGGAGATGTCCAATTATCAGGACCAGAGATAGTCTTTGAAACGACGGACAAGATTGTCCAGATTCGTGACCGTCTCAAAGCTGCCCGAGATAGGCAGAAGAGCTACGCAGATCCAAAGCGTAAATCTTTTCACTTCGAAGTAGGTGACAAAGTATTGCTTAAAGTATCACCCTGGAAGGGAGTGATGCGATTTGGTAAGAAAGGCAAGCTAAGCCCGAGATACATAGGGCCTTTCGAGGTCATCAAACGTGTCGGGTCAGTTTCCTATAAGTTAAACTTACCTGAAGAGCTCAGTGGAATTCACAATGTGTTCCACATCTGCAATATGAAGAAGTGCTTCGCTGATGAATCACTGGTTATACCACATACAGATGTGCATATAGATGAGAGCTTAAAATTTGTGGAAAAACCATTGTCGATTGAAGATCGACAGGTTAAGAAGCTTCGAAGGAAGCATGTGCCTATTGTAAAGGTCAAATGGGATGCCCGTAGAGGACCCGAATATACGTGGGAGGTTGAGTCCACAATGAAAGAAAAGTACCCTTATTTATTTCAGTAAATCTCGAGGTCGAGATTTCTTTTAAGGGGGTGAGGATGTAACACCTCGAAAATTCACGTCCTATAATGTGTTGACACGTGTCATATGGTTGAACGTGTGAAAGAATGTTATAGAAGGATTAAAGTTGACAATCATGGAAAGTATGTGAATATACGAGTTCTAAATGTCAACAGTGAATAAATATATTGTACATTAACCCTACATGATGCTCATACCTTCAAACGAATAAATCATGGATCATACGAAGCTAAAAGTGAGAGATTACAAACTACAGGGGTTAAATGTGTCAACATGTTTAAGTTATACCTCTGAGTGACCTTTTGACAAACCCGAAGCTTTGTAACGGTTAAGTATGCTCACTAGAATGCACGATATAAATTTCATAAAGTTTCGTTATAGTATGAGAAAGTTATGATCAAATGCGTATGCGAGGGGTTAAAGCATTAACGTTGAAAATTTTGACTTTTCGGGTTAACCAGAAGTGACCAGGGACTTGGTAAAGTGGGTACAAGTCTTAAAGCCCTTGTAGGTAAATAAGAAGGGGTCAAAGTGCAAAAATATAAGCTAGTTGACCTTTCGAAGAGCCAAGGGACAAAGATGCGGAAACTAGAAAATGTGGAATCTGTATACAAGGACCATACGGGCCGCGTAAGAGACCTTAAGGTCTTACGCGGGCAGCGTTAGACGCCCAGATGCAGAATACGTAGACAACAGCCTGTATTCGCGCTTAACCGACCCAAAACAGATATTTTCACATCATGGGTGACCCCTAAACAGTCCTAGGCACTTAGGGACACTTGTGGATGAATTGTGGTCAGTTGTAGACATTGCATGTCAACAATCTAGTGGGTTCTTGATCACTATATAAAGCCACTAAGTTGCAACAAGTTCTTCACACCTTTCTCTTGCATTCCTGATCATTTCTGGAGCTCAAGACTTCTCTCAAGTGATCACTAATCGTGCTTAGGACCTTGGTAAGTTTGCTTAACCTTTCTTAGTTAGGTTTTTGCTTAGTTTTAGCTTAAAAGTCAAACCGTCGTAATTAACGGTTGACTTAACGATTAATCACTAATGGTCCAGTGATTAGTCGAATTGAAAGTAGTTATAAGTTGGTAATTATGTGGGTAATAAACCCTTAAAAGGGTTCCCCCTGATTCCCACTCTAACTAGGTCTAATGTCGGGTCAAACTTGTTATTAAAAAATCAACAGGATACTTATTTTCTAATTTATGCATGATTAGCAATGTAGAACACATACAACCTGTTTGATCATTATTATAACTTGGTAATTAGTGTAAGAACATGTCTAAACATGTTCAACCCGACAATTTTCTGTAGAGACCCGGTTCGGAACCGAAAGTCGCATAGTTTGACTTTTGCTTTGACTTTCAGTTCTGACCCATTTAGGCATGTTTTAGAAATGCCTCAGAGCTTTAATTAGACTAGGTTACATGTTAGTATAACCCTCTGTGATTATACACCTTGGTTCATTAGTTATCCAATTAATATGCACGATTCCGTTAATTGCTCATATGTTGACCATTATGCCCTTTTCACCTTAAGACGTGATTTTTGAAAATGTAAAAGAGTAGAAACCTTAGTTACTAAATTATAAACTTGCACCCAAAATTTGACATCAGTTTGAGGTGTAGATTGAGAGTTATGCTCATTAGCGTAAATTGAAAGCTTTATGTTAATTAAACGGCGTAATTAGCGTATAGCCCATTTAAACATACTTTTTGATATCAAACTCTTTACCCACTGATGTAATATATTATTTTGGTATTTTTGAAGATTTTTAATTAATTTTAGGCTGAGCATAACTTATAGTCGTAGGCTTAATCCGGTAATTGTCGGTTTTGCCCTTACGGGCTATAAAATGAGTTTTACATATCTAATCGACTCCAAACCTTTAGCTACTGATTAGATATGATAAATAAATTATTTTAAGCCTTCTGGAATGATAAAAATATCAGCTTTATATATAGAACCCGGAAACGGCTTCTAATCGCCTTTTTAAGCGTTTTTAACGCATAGTATGTACTAGAACTATTTTAAACATACAAAGGATGATACCCATTGATATTTTAGGTAAATTATAATATTTTAACAGTAAGCAAAAGTTGTTTAACTCAGACTTCAGTTTTGAGCTTTTCGGCTTATGTGAAATTACCAAAATGCCCCTACGGTGCATAGTTTGGTTATAATTGATAAATTTCACATATATACTTTACCCTACTGTTATAACTTATTAAATTGAGTATTTTTGCTGATTACATCAGACCTGTAACTCAGTTTAATACTTAAACTCTTTTATAACCTTGTAAATGACCAAACTACCCCTACGGGGCATAGTTTGTGTTTAAATACGTTTCGGGCATAATAAAAGACATCTTACTGATGTCACAACATATTTGAAGCATATTAACTTAGGAAACCTGTATATGGCTCTTACGGATACCCGTTACGCTTATTACGCGTTCGGTTCGGTTTATGTAACTAGTTTGCATAAATTAGCCGAAACTGGTCAAACCTTATCGGTTTTATCTCAAAATCCAGAATGTGTATGAAATACCCATATTAAGCAAGTCTCCGAACTTTTTGGGTCTAAATCACATTCTATTTCGGTCTTCGCTTAATCGTGCGTACGAACCGTATCTTTGAAACTAACCGGTCTAAGCTTAAGCTTAATTAAAGACCCGTTAGGATTCTAATAGGTTATTATAAACCTCCGTTCCAGATTAGGAGGACCAGTAAAAGCTACTTGCATTTGCTTATTGTGATTATTACTTGCTCAGGTAAATACTTTTAACTTATTTTCCCTATACGGGCTTAGGTTACGGTATATAAAATACCGCTTGGTCGGGCATTAAATCTTCCATCGTTTGGTGGTTAATTGAATAATTTAATCGGCCCGTTTAAATATGTTTTGTTTACTTAAAGCCTTTGGGGGGTTAATGACCATGTCCCGGATATCCCTGGCATCATTTTACGAAATGGCCACGACTTAAGCGCGGGGTGTAGGCGTACACCCGTCAGTGCATAAAAGAATAATGTGGTGTGTCTATTGATCTTTAACCCGGACACGATCCGGGCTACTGAACGCATAAGGAACATGTAATTCTTTTACAAGATTATATATTTAAATAATTATCCCAAGTTATAAAATGTTTATGCCACGTGCATCCAAATCCATTTTTAATCATTTTTAAAATGAGTCAGTTGATTGTATTTACCAGTGTAAACTGACGTATTTTCCCAAAAAGATTAAATGCAGGTACTAAGCGTAATTGGCTGGATATTCTCCTTAGCATCAATAAAGAGTCTCGCAAGCTTAAAATGCCTAAAGTCTGTTGAACTATTGTTTCCTATTTATTTCGATCCGTCTGTGGATAAAATTTCAACTGTTTGTGATACAGGATATTACAATATACTATTCGGTTGAAATATATATTTCATTTTGCTTCCGCTGTGCATATTAAATATTGTGTTGTTTGACTATTATGTTGCCAACCACGTCACGATACTCCCCACCGGGCCCACCGGTGACACGTGGAAATCGGGGTGTGACATTGAGTAATCCTGTGGGCTAACTCCTTCTTCTGGTTTTCTTCTCTTGTGCGTATCAATCCATCTGTCAGAGTGTTGGCTAGTTCCACTGTTTCTTCTATGGTTTGGGGTCTAGTTGCTTTAACTATATCTCTTATTTCACCTAATTAATCCCCATATGTAGCGAGAGATTAATACCAGTTCTGGCGAAGCCAGTTCAGGTACTATTCTTGCATACTCGAAGAATTTGGTAGTAAATTCCCGACAATTTACTCCAATCATTTTAAGATTTAGGAACTTATTAGCGATCTGCTCATTTTCGTGTGGAGGGCAGAATTTCCTTTCAACCATTTCTTTGAATTCTTTCCATTCCATAGCGTAGACCTTATCACTTCCTTTTGATTGTAGAATGGTATTCCACCATTCCAATGCTTCGTCCTTGAAAAGATTGGAAGCATACATTATTTTATCTTCTTCTGTGCATTTACTAATTTTCAAAACTGCCTCAATTTTCTCTTGCCATCGCAAAGCTGCTATGGCTCCTTCATTACCCGAATATTTAGTTGGCTTACAGGACAAAAACTCTTTATAAGAACAGCCGTAAACGACGGTTTTCTGACGTTTAGAATTTGGAGCTTTGACAAGAATGCCATTATCTCCATTGACACTGTGGCTAGGTTTAGAATGGGTATGCTTATTGCCTATAGTAGTAGTGTATACAGGCATAGGGTTTTTAATAGCTTCAATTATTAAGGGAATGGCATCAGCTACTCCTTGGGCAACTGTACTTTCTATAGCACTTTTGTTCAGTAGTTTCCGTTATCGTTATTATTCTGGACTTCCTGGTTTACTTCGTTTGACATCTGAATTTCAAACATTCCAAATATTAATATCACAGAATAAGGAAAATAAACAAATATTCAAAATACAATTTAACCAAAATCGTCGAACATTGCGACATTTACTTTTATTAAATTACTACAAACGATACTACATATGCGTTAATATATATTATACATTCGGTATTGCAATTATTATCGTGATATATATATTATTATGTTAGTATATATATTATATATTTATATATATAATTTTTTTATATAGTATTACTTTAGTTCTATAATGCTTCTTCAAAAGCGGAGTTCCCTCTCGTCATATCGCCAGACGAGATTTTCTACGATGGGTTCCTCGGAGAGTTTCTCGCCGTATAAACGAAGCTGTGCCATGTTTTCTGGTGTCATTTGTGGGAATACTGGTGGTATTGGTTCGTTATAAGTTGGAGGAAAGGCTGCAGGTTCTGGGTTAATGGTTGGGTAAATAGGGTTATTCATGAGATTCTGAAACGCCCAATCGTTACTTCACCATTGTTCCAGGGCATTTGGTGCTGGTGCAGGTGTTATGGGAATTTCATCGGGGTTGAATGCAGGTATGGGTGCATTTGGTTGTTCAAAAATTTCAAACAGATTCATAGTCACTTGGTTTTTGGTGGGTTGGAAGAGGTCACAGTTGGCTAGTCTCTTGTCTAACTCTTCCCACAGCGGTAGGGTTGTGTTTATCTGAGCCGTTCCTTCAGGCAAATTGATGGTAGCCTCTTGATTCTTCTTTTGTTTTCTCTTTTCTTTCTTGGCTTTGTTGAACCATCCTCTCTTTTTAGGTGGCAGTTTCTCGGCTGTTTTTGCTTTGAAAACAAAAGATCCTTCAATATCTTCTTCATATCCTGGTGCAACTACACTTTTATCGCTCATACTGCGGACTCATAAATCGTTAAAATAATATAGAAAATTATAGTATTATTATCACAGTAACACATAAATTGCACAGAACTCCTAACATTAGTGTTTAAGTTTAGGTATTTAAAGGAACACCTAAATAGCTTAAACCATGGCTCTGGCTCTGATACCACCTCCTGTCACGACCCCTGATCCTACCATGGGAGCAGGAGCTGTGAACTAGTTAAGTGGTATCGGTGTTTATTAAATTTGCAGCGGAAAATTTCATCAGGATCATAGTTAGGAATTTAGAAATCAGAGTTGTAAAACACCGAAGTTTAATAATTAAACAAATGGGATGAACCCGTATTTCATTCAACTTGTTTTTTTAGGGATAAACCCTAATTTAATAAAACAAAGTTTCTTCATTTATTCAGGTAACTCTAGCCACTTTCTTTTAAGCCTTCAGTGCTCCATAGCTTGGCTTCTTTATGACTTCACAGTAAATTACCTGAAACGCATTTTAAAAACATTTGGTCAGCGAAAAATACTGGTGAGTTCATTCCATTTTATAAAAAGACACATTGTTGCATTTTACAGTATTAAGAGCGATTACATTGTTTTGATCTCACAAAAACTCAATCAGTATTTGTCACGTTGGCAGTTACAATGACTGTGGTCATACCACTATTGGCTAACTCTTTGTCCAATAGTGACGCTGGACTAGTACTGTATACAAAACCCCACATACCGGCAGTAATTGCATATTACAAAGACTTAATCACTGTATATACAACTTGTAAAGCAGTTCAGGGTTTTGTAAAAGCATTTAAGAAAAGTAGAATGACTCACATTGTTGTTTTAGGGTTTATAACTATAAGCCTTCTGGTTGCTATTCTTGAGTCCCTAATACAAGTAAGGTAACAAGTGTTTGAGAAATAACCTAACATAACATGATCAGTACATCACGAGACAAAACCCCAACGTAGTTTACAAAGTATAGCCCGTTAAACAGGCAGCACTATGGCATCCTTTACGGGGCTTTAGAGCAATCGGACAGAGTATCTGATCAGTAATCAGGTTAGAACACTTACAGCTGGGCAATGCTAAGCAGATTAGGGGTGTGTTTCTGATTGAACGAAGGTAACGGAGGTTATAGGAACGATTTTGAACGTAAAAAATGAGCAAAATTTCCAGTCCCAAACCAGGCTATTTATAGCCTCGTTTTGTAGTTTGTTGCGTGGCACGCCAGGAGGCACTTCCTCCTGCGCGTGGCGCGACGGCGGTGATCTAGGGCTAGGTCAGCAACGTACCCCCCTTTAGGCTTGATACATGGCATCTGGAGGTGACACATGGAAAACCATGCTGTCGCGTGGCGCGCTAGGAGAATAGGCTCCCTGCGCGTGGCGCGAGGGGTGCTATTTCCTGTTTTCTCGTTTTTCGTGCCTGGTTTTTATACGAGTGTCCGAGGTATTGATCGGGAATACTTGTAAGGCATTTTTGGGTGTCGTTACACTTTGGCCTATGACTTTTTGTAGGTTTTAAGGTGATGAAGAGGGGGGTTTTGAATCGGGTTGCACCCTAGTTATGCTTGGGTTAACCGGATAGGTGATGTCCCATGAGTTTTTGCTTGGGTTATGAGGTTCCATCCCATCCCCCTAATATATCCCAGTGTATCCTTAAATTAAAGACAACTGTACATATGTTTGCATCTATTAAGTTTTTCATAGAGATAACTTGATTTCTTGCAAAAGATGTCACACCCCGACCCGTAGCGGAAAAGGTGATCGGGGCATGTTTGGATTAACTCGAGAGCTTATGACTTGCTATTACTTGTTTTAAATATTCATTTAATCTAAACCGAATGTTTCACATAACAAATAATTCAAATAAACAATTTCAAATGAGACATTTATCAATAACCACTAAGCTACATTTATCCGTTTCTTGTTTACTAAGGCCCATCCTACGTCCAATCTTCTCTTCAAGCATGTTCACCTGTATCATGTGTAAAAATAGTTTTTGGATCAACAAAGGTTGGTGAGTGAACCTTATTGTTATTAGAAAAATAATATGTTTAAGTTTGGTTTATTGAGAAAACATTTTTTAACCATTGTGAGTAAATATGTTGTATGTCATATATCAAATTCATAACACAACCTCAAACAATAAACAAACCAATTGAAATGATTCAATGAATGTATGCGTGTTGCATGGTATTATGGTGTGCCAATGAATGTATGCATGCTGCACGGTATTATGGTGTGCTGCAAGGTCTAAGCTCAATCAAACGGAGCTGACCTCGTATGGTTGGCAACGTCAAGTTCCGCTCATAGGTAATGGGGAACCGTCGAACCTATGATGAAATGATGTCCAATAATGAATGAAATGCACCAAGTGATAAATAACCAAACAACACATAACACATATATTGCATAAGTGGGTAATTGCACGTAATTGATAGAAAGAATAATAATTCAAAACGACAAATGATACACCCAAAAACGAGTAAGTAATATAAAAAGGGGAGCTGTAAGATTCACTCACAGTTCGCTTTCCGTTAATCCATTAGCTAAAGCCGTACGAAAATGGGAAAAATCCGAAATACAAAGATTATCCTAAATATAAAATAAGGGAAAAATTGATTGATTAGGAATAATGTAACTGATTCCTTAATAAAAATGGAGAATAATTCTCATTTGTTATCATGTCAATGCATGAGGTTCAAAAAATAATATAAGCTGGGTCGGGTTATATATATAAGGGTACGGGTAAGGTTTAATATGAAGAAGAGATAAATGAGGCATGTGGGGCCATCTTTATTTGTGAGTAGGGAGTAAAAAAATGAAATTACTAGTGCATGATTTCAGGTTGTCAAGTAGGGGTGTTCATCGAATCGAATATCGAATTGTTCGAATTATTCGAATCGAATTGTTCAAATAATTTTTATTTTTCCTTGAATTCATATCCGATTCGAATTCGGTTAAAACCTATCGAATTCGATTTGAATTCATATTCGAATAAAAAACCCAATTCGTATTCGATTCGTATTCGATCAAAAATTCGAATTCGAATCGAATTCGAATAAATTCGATTTAATTCAGATTGAGTAAATTGCCATTTTAGTGTCTGAGTTTTGTCCAAATTTGCCATTTTAGTCCAAATAGTTTTTTTTTTTCCTCTGGGTCCCTGAGTTTTCCATTTCATTGTCATTTTGATCACTTTGCCTAACTCCATCCAAAAACTCCATTTTTAACCAGGGGTATTTTGGGCATTAACAAATTAATGTTTTTAAATTGCCATTTTCATCCATTACAAGTTTTATAAATTTTTTTCTTTTGATCATTTATATATATAATATATTCATTATTATAATTATAATTAAATCACTTTTATTATTATTATTAGTTTATATATAGCATATATATACACAGATCTGGATCTGATTACGGATACACACACAAAACCCATCACTGCCATAAACCATCAGCCACCACCGCATCTCCACCACCTACTACCACCACATCCCCGCCCCTGGATTCCTCTCCACCACCAACATCCCCACCCTTCCCCAAATCAAAAGCCACCAACTCCATCGGATCTAGTCGACAACCACACTCAGGTGTTTATGGTGGTGTTGGTTATAACCAATACCTAAACCTGCAACCACCAACAACGAACCACCATAAACCACCCCGTCATCTCAGACCACAAACCGCTATTATCCACCATCGTCACTATAACCACCGCCTAAACCTGCAACACCAGATCTAGCCGACAACAATGTATTCGACTAAAACACCCAACGGCGGCTAGGGTTCTGCTGTGATTTCGAGTGGGTGTCGATATTGATTGATTTGAGGAATGTGATGGTGGTGATGATGATAATGGTGAGGATTGAATTGATTGGGGTGGGCGGTTATGGGTTTGATTTGGGGATGGTGGTGGTGGGTTTTGATTAGGCACTGGTTGCGGTGGTGATTGTTGCGGTGGTTGAGGGAGAGAGACATGAGAGAGAGTGGGGGTTGTGAAACGATGGTGAATGGCGGTTGTTGCGGTAGTGATTGTTGTGAGTGGTGGTGCACGGTGGTGTTGGGTGAGAGATGCAGATAGAAGTGGAGGTAGAGATGGGGAGGTCTGGGGAGGAGTGACAGAGAATGAGTAATTATGTGTGTGTATATATATCTTAATTAATTATTAATATTTTGTTTTATGTTTTTTAATAATCAAAGGGTTTTTTGAATTTTCAGAAATAGAAAAAAAGAATGGATCAAAATGGCATCTGGAAAGATTTAAATTGAAAATCCCCAAAATACCCCTGGTTAAAAATGAAGTTTTTGGATGGAGTTAGGCAAAGTGATCAAAATGGCAATGAAATGGAAAACTCAGGGACCTAGAGGCAAAAAAAACTATTTGGACTAAAATGGCAAGTTTGGACAAACCTCAGGGACTAAAATGGCAATTTACTCATTCAGATTCTTTAAAAAACATGTAAAAAACTATCAAAATGAACCATAAGTTTTAAAGCAGCAATAAAGCACGACATCACATTAAAAAGCTTCAAATAAAGTACCACAAGTCTAAAATTCAAAACGAGAAGTCGAAAATAACCACTCCACATTACAAGTTAATATTTTTATGGTTAGAAATCTATTGATAGATTTGTTACTTAGGTTTTACTTATGTGTCATGTAATGGGTTTGGTAATGGGTAATTTTAATACTTAGAAAAAAAAAATTTGAAAATAATTTATAGTATAGCTTAATAAAAGTTATATATGTATTATATATAAAAATAATAAATAAAAATGTATAATTTTTATTCGAATTTCGAATCGAATCGAATTTGAAATTTTAAATTTGTATTCGACTCGTATTCGATTTACTTGACTCGAATTGAATCGAATTCGAATTCTTATAATCGAAACGAATTCTTGATAATCGAATCGAATTTTTCGAATTCGAAACGAATTCTGAACACCCCTATGATGTCAAGAATGGCAGGAAGCTCAAGGGAGGTGGGAACGCGTGGAATTGGTTGTTAGGATTGAATGAAATTATTTAAAAAAAAAAGTCCTTATCACCACTCTTTTCATACGTTGATTTTCTTTTCTATTTATTATATATTTTTATTTACTTTTTTTAAATCAAAATATTAACATATGAACTAACTTTTATTGTTACTACTTTTAACCAACAATTATAAGTTTAATTAGATTTTTTTTAACTTGTCAATAGCACGAACCGTAAATAGAAATAAATATAATCAATTTATTTATTCCAATAAAGATCCGTTTTACAATACGAGTCGGGTTTCGGACACCTCGTTTTTTCACGGGTGTTACAAAAGATCCCTCTCAAAATTCATCCAGCAGGTATCTATCCTCTGTTCTTCTTCTGATCCTTCGTTCAGCCCTCTAAAACTCACGGCAGTCCAGTTTTTTTTTTTTTTTTTTTCTCAAAATACGGACCCCTCTTTATTTTTTTCCCTCGTTCCACCGACTTCTTTATTCTCTATTATCTTGTATGCAGCTTTCCTCCAAAATAAATAAAGTCCAAATCTCTTGTTTAATTAGTTTGCAGTTATTCCCAACTAGCCCATTTAATTTTCATGATGGCCTACTTAAGTGCCAAGCCCAATAAAAGAAATAACTCGATGACATGCTGCTCAATTTCTCTACAATCACCCATTTCCTTTGGTTTATTTATCATTCCTTTGATTTTCCTGTGATGAATTATAGAGAAACAATACTAATTAATTTGTTATCATGAAATTAATAATTGCATTCAAGAATTTATTTAAATAACAATCATGATCTTTTTCTTTTGGAATCCTACGACACTCTTCAAATGTATCAATTAATCAATTTAATGCTAATGAATTTAGATTTTACTCAATTTAACTCACTTTCTTTTCAAAACATTAAAATCTAATTATGAACCCATTAGGAGTAACATTTAATAAAAACAACCCCTAATCTACCCAATATTGTTGGAAATATTTATATTTTAGAGCATATTAGGGGAAAAGTAAGATCTACTCACAGTTTTGCCTTCCGTTAAAACCCGCTAATCCGCTCGAGTAACGAAAGAGAGATAATACCAAAAGACACAATCACCCTAAATATTATAACACCAAAATACTTAAATAAAATAACACAAGAAAAAATATATAAAAATATTACAACCTAATACTTGGGGTTTTCGTCCTAAAAATAAATATTACTATGTAATTAAATGTCATATTTAAATATATCTAATGTTTATGTGACATATTAGTCCCACTAATAATAAATATTTATTTGAAATGTTAATAACTATTTTTGTGACCATTGTATATATATATCAATAATTATTTAAGAAAAAACTATATATATACAGAGAGAGAGAGAGGGAGAGAGAGAGAGACTTTTATGAGATAGCCTTAATGACAAGAAAATGTATCTTTTGTATGTTCATTTTAATAACCATAATTTATATATACATATTTTTCATATTTTCATATATATATATATATATATATATAGTCTTAGGATCATGTAAAAATGACACTTTTGTGAGAAGTGTGAGAAAGCATAAGAATTGACATGTAGGCATCATGTTTTAGACTTGGGCATAATGTTTTGAGTTGTTTTTGTAAGAAAAACACCAAACATAACAATTTAAGACACAATGCACTTCTCACACTTTATATATAGTGTTATAATACACTTCTCACACTTTAAGAACTTTTTACAGGATCCTCTACCTATATATATATATATAGGTAAAGGATCCTGTAAAAAAGGCCCAAAGTGTGAGAAAGGTAAGAAAGAATCTCAAACCATTAGATCTTTTGATCTAATGGTTGAGATCAATATGGACCAAATTGCAAATATTTTTGTTAATTTGGACTGAATTGAAATTTATAGGGGCAATTGTGTCTTTTTATCTTCATTTTGTAAATCAAATCCCTACAATTTCGTTCTCTCTCTCATACACACGATCACAATTTCTCTCTCTCTCTCTTTTCTTCTTCCATGTTCAATCAATCGGAAGATTATGATCAACAACTCCGGTGTTCTCGAGCTTTAATATTAAGGTACTGATCGACCGAATGAAGAGTTCCTTGTATCGCCAGATCGTTCTTCAGTTCCACCGTGACTTCTCTGCCCACTAAATCCTTGAAGTACGAGAAGAACAACTGCAATAATTGAACACGAACATGGATTCATCATAAGAATGAGATTCATGATGCTTATGCTACGTTGTGTAATCCGGCGGATCGAGCGATGTATGATATGAAACTGAACATACGACGGCCGGAGAATGTCGGAGATGATGGATGGCAGTGGTGGTGGTCGTGCGATCTCTCTCTCTACATCGAACGGTGCCGGAAGTGGAGAAGATGATACAGAGGTGTTATATTTCTTTCAGTCATGGTGTTTTTTTTCTTTTCTGAATGGTGTTATTTTCTTTTCTGAATGGTGTTATTTTGTTTCTGAATGGTGTTATTTTGTTTCTGAATGGTGTTATTTTCTTTTTCTGATTGGTGTTATATTTATTTACTGAATGGTGTTATATTATTGTACTGAATGGTGTTATATTATTGACTGAATGGTGTTATATTGTTTATTGAATGATGTTATTTTTTGTTTACCGGATGTTTTTTTTTTGTTTCTGAATGGTGTTATTTTGTTTCTGAATGGTGTTATTTTGTTTCTGTATGGTGTTATTTTGTTTCTGAATGGTGTTATTTTTTTGTTTACTGAATGGTGTTATACCTTGTACTGAATGGTGTTATTTTGTGTACTGAATGGTGTTATATTTTTGTTTACTAAATGGTGTTATATTATTTTCGTAAAAACACCATGCATTGAACTATGAATTTTTTAAAACACCATGTCATGAACATGGCTATGATTCTGTGAATGATGCAAAAAAAATTAAAATGAATGATGTTATGGACGGTTATATTCCTTAAATCAAGGATTTTCTCTCTCCAAATCCTTAAATCAAGGATTACCATATTTGAATTTGTTAATGCATTTACAATCTTACCCTTTTCAATTAATTTAGATCTAATGGTTGAGATTCTTTCTTACCTTTCTCACACTTTTGGTCTTTTTTACAATAACTCCACTCTATATAACGGGATCAGTTCTCATGCTTCACTCGTATGTCATCATACACATTATTCTGTAAAATCAAGGATAGGCCCACGCATTACTCATGATTCACGTATTCATATCGTCATATTTTACTTCTCTCCACAATATGATATATAATATTTACACAATTATAATATTTACACAATTATCAGGTAAGCATGGGTACTCAAAAAATAGCATCAAACCCATTAATTTCAATTAGTCTAACAACAGATTAGTTATTGCAAAACAACTTCTAAATTTTAATTCTATACTTAAAGTTCATGTTTCCAGATCATACATTAAATTTTGAAAGAAGCACGTATGGACCTATTTCCTGAAACATCAACTACCTTTTATTTAATAATCAATTTAGTCATAATATAACTCTTTGAAAACAACATATAACATTACTGTTTGCATGATATCATCTTCATACCCTATTATATATATGTCGCTGTACATATAAAGCCATTAATGGTTGCATGAAAGTCAGTCAACTATGAATACCCATTCATTCACAAATTACTCACACATAAACTCATACTTGCAAGTCTAAGAATGGCAGGAAGCTCAAGGGAGGTGGGAACGCGTGGAATTGGTTGTTAGGATTGAATGAAATTATTTAAAAAAAAAAAAAGTCATTATCACCACTCTTTTCATACGTTGATTTTCTTTTCTATTATTATATATTTTATTTACATTTTTTTAAAATCAAAATATTACCATATGAATTAACTTTTATTATTACTATTTTTAATCAACAATTATAAGTTTAATTAGATTTTTTTAACCTGTCAATAGTACGAACCGTAAATAGAAATAAATATAATCAATTTATTTATTCCAATAAAGATCCGTTTTACAATACGAGTCGGGTTTCGGGCACCTTGTTTTTTCACGGGTGTTACAAAAGATCCCTCTCAAAATTCGTCCAGCGGGTATCTTTCCTTTGTTCTTCTGAACCTTCGTTCAGCCCTCTAAAACCCGCGGCAGTCTAGTTCTTTTTTATTTTATTTTTTTTTTGGTCTCAAAATACGGACCCCTCTTTATTCTTTTTTCCCCTCGTTCCACCAACTTCTTAATTCTCTATTATCTTGTATGCAGCTTTCCTCCAAATTAAATAAGTCCAAATCTCTTGTTTAATTAGTTTGCAGTTATCCCTAATTGGCCCATTTAATTTTCATGATGGCCTACTTAAGTGCCAAGCCCAATAAAAGAAATAACTCGATGACATGCTGCTCAATTTCTTTACAATCATTTCTTTTGGTTTATTTATCATTCCTTTGATTTTCCTGTGATGAAATTATAGAGAAACAATACTAATTAATTTGTTATCATGAAATTAATAATTGCATTCAAGAATTTATTTAATTACAATCATGATCTTTTTCTTTTGGAATCCTACGACACTCTTCAAATGTATCAATTAATCAGTTTAATGCTAATGAATTTAGTTTTTTTTTTTTTTTTGAAAGGTAAACTTCATTCAACCAACACCACCACAAGCGTCCTCAAAGCAAGGACCCAAGGGGGAACCGAATTACATCAAATCCAACGGGTAATTACACCACTTATTCCAATCTACACTTTTATGTCTAGATCTATTACGAATCCAAAAACACGACAAAATTTTTATATTTTCGAATACCTCCTTCGCTCTCCTAGGCTTGTTATTGAAGATTCTAGCGTTCCTCTCGTTCCATAAAACCCACATAGCCGTATACATAATACTTTGGATAATTCGACCTTCTTTTTTAGACTTCGACTGGTCAACCGTCAAGCGAACCAAATCAGCAACTTCAAACAGCATTGTAGGAGGCAATCTACACCAAGCTTCTAATCTGGCCCAAACTTCTGTTGAGAATATACAGCCCGTAAAAAGATGCAGTGTAGATTCTTGACCCGCGTCACACATCGGACAATCCAAACTATCAAGCGCCATCCCTCGTTTAATCAGATTCATCTTTGTAGGAATTCTATCAAGGCCAATTCTCCAAGCTAATATTTTGCATTTAAGAGGCGTCCAGCCTCTCCAATCTACGATCTGCAAGTTACCTGCCATCAAGCCTTCGGACATCAGAATCTTAGCGCTTTTAACAGTGAAAATACCATCTTTGCCTGGATCCCATTTCCATTTGTCGTTCCCTTCCTCCCATTTGTATTCATGGACATCGGCTAGCAGCGCAAACAGTTCATTAACTTCTTCAAGAGAGCTTGGGACCGATCGCCATTCCCAGTTCATAAAACGAACACCTTGTTGGACCTGAATTCTTTCAGCTACATTGACCCATTTCTTTCTTTCAAGCCGAAACAGATGAGGGAACCGGAGACGTAAAGGCTCATTACCAAGCCATTTGTCTCCCCAAAAAGAAATATCATTCCCGTCCCCAACAGAAACCGTAAAGAAGCAGTTGAATCTAATACCATTAGGGGCCTTTTTATCTCCTATCTTTACTATCTCTTTCCAACATCCCTTTGTCGCTTGATTACATGGTAACATCGACCACATTCTACTCGAGCCATGACAACCAATGACAATCTTTTTCCAAAGACAATTCCTTTCTCTTTTAAACCTCCAAGCCCATTTGAGAAGAAGAGCGTCATTAAAACTTTGTAACTTTGACACACCTAGACCTCCTTCCTTCTTTCTTTTTGTAATTACATCCCAAGCTACCCATGCTATTTTTTTCTCATCGGACGCACCGGCCCATAAGAATCTTCTCATCATCGCTTCAATACTTTCTATCACTTTTTTCGGGGCCTTATACAAAGAAAAATAATAAATCGGTAAATTTTCAAGAACCGATTTAATAAGAACTAACCTTCCCCCAATCGATAAGTTTTTCGCCTTCCATGAAACAAGTCTAGACTTCACAACATCTATCACCGTAGACCAACTCGCAATCCGATTCATATTAGCGCCGACTTTAATTCCAAGGTACTCAAAAGGAAAAGAACCTTTTTTGCACCCCAAAATTTGTGTCATCTCCTCAACATGATTATCTTCCGTTCCCACCCCAATGAGGTTAGATTTATGCAGATTAATGCGAAGGCCGGAGCATAAGTAAAAAACACGAAGCAAACGCGACGTACTTTCCAAATTCTCTCGAGATCACTCCCCTAGAATCAACGCATCATCGGCATAAAAAAGGTGAGTAACTTCGGCTTCATGGTCAGTAAAATTAATCCCAGAAAACTCTCCAATATCTTTAGCCTTTTTCACCACCCAAGATAGAGCCTCCATAACAATTAAGAATAAAAATGGGGAAAGCGGGTCACCCTGACGAAGGCCTTTTTGACAATTAAATTCAAAAGTTGGCGACCCGTTGACAAGCACTGCTGACCGAGCTGACATCAAGATCCCTCTAACCCAATTGCACCATCGAATAGGAAAGCCCATTTGAGACATTATAGACTCCAAAAAATTCCAGTTTACATTATCGTAAGCTTTTTCGAAGTCTATTTTCAACAAAAATGCCTTCTTCTTCCGTCTTTTTAACCACTCTGTAAGCTCATTAACAATCAGCGGACCATCAAGAATAAAACGGTCCTTTAGAAAAGCCGATTGATGCTCCGAAATGACACTTCCCAACACCTTTTTAAGCCGGTTAGCAAGCACTTTAGAAATGATCTTACTAATTAGCCCAATAAGTGTAATCGGTCTATAGTCTTTGAGGCCAATAGGAGTTTTAACCTTTGGAATCAAGGTTATAAACGAAGAACCACAACCTTGATTAATGTTTCCTGTGTCGAAAAACTCATGCATAATTTTCGACACATCCCCCTCTAATAGACTCCAAAAGCGTTTCACAAATCGGAAATTAAAGCCATCCGGACCGGGCGCTTTATTGGAACCACAATCAAAAACCGCATCCTTGATTTCCTGTTGAGTGAATCTGGATGTTAACAAATTTGCATCCTCCTCGGTCAACCTTTTAATCCCGTCACAAACTAAAACTGGCCGATCCTTGGTCTTCTCACTAAAATGATTTCGGAAAAATCTCAACACTTCTTTTTTAATCAATTGAGGCTTTGTAACCCAAACTCCATCAATCTCCAAACCCGGAATAGCATTCCTAGCCTTGCGCCCATTCACCACATTATGAAAGAAAGAGGTATTCTCATCCCCGAGCGCCGCCCATTTAACACGAGACTTTTGTTTGATATCCCGGGAACGGAAGTACTCAATTTCTTCTAAATTCTTTTTACACTCGGTCCATACCCACATTTCCGATTCTTCTAACTCTTTGTCCTCCATTAATAACTCTATCTCTTGTTTCTCTTTTCTCAAACGAGCTTCATTTTCTTCCTCTTTACTTTTAACCTGTTTAAACCAAACCTTCAAAGCCAATTTCAATCTTTTCAGTTTTTCAGTAAGGATAATATCGGCCGAACCATTATCAACATTATCCCCCAAAATCGAATGCACAATATCTAAACATCCCGGTCTATCCGCCCAGGAATCAAACCACCGAAACGGCTTTTTACCAAAATTCGTATCAACCATAGACAAAACTAAGGGAGAGTGATCTGAAAACTCCCTATGTAAAGCCCTTACCCAAGCGTTTGGCCATTTGTTGAAAACATTTGAACAAACTAGAACTCGATCAATTCTACTCAACTTATATTCTCCATTCCTACTTGACAAGAAAGTATACTTCATACCACGTAAATCATACTCACGAAGACCACCCTCATCGATAAACTCATTAAAATCCCGAGCACAAACTTTGTCAAAAACAGAATTTTTCCGGTCTTCCATACATCTAACAGCGTTAAAATCACCCATAATAACCCACCACCCATGTTCCACATTCATCTTCATCACCTGAGATATTCTAGACCACAATCTTCTTTTATCAGCGTTTTGTTGAGGAGCATAAATGTTAATCATATTCAATCTAATCAGCCCATCGACTAACATACCCGAAACACACAAGAAATTATCATCTTTCAAAACCTTGTCTTTCACAAAAACTTTAGGGTCCCAAAAACTGACTAAGCCACCCGATTGACCAGTCGCATTAACAAACTCACAATCGAAGCCCACACCTCCCCAAAAATTATTCATCAAACCACTATGAAAGTCACTACACATCGTTTCCTAAAGAGCGACAAAAGAAATACCAAATTGCTCCTTTAGCCGCTTCACCCAACCAGATTTCCCACAAACCCCAATACCACGTATATTAAGAGATAGGCAATTCATTTCTTACCTGCCTGTAATCCTTCAATATCGATAGATTCTTGAATTAAAGTATCAAAGCCTTCTAAACTCACCCCCAATTTACTTCCCAAAACCTTGGTAGCTTCCACTTCAAGCATTTTTATTGCGTCCCCCTTCTGCCCTTCATCTAAACGAACCGAGTGGCTATCGTCTTCCCGTCCTTCTTCTTGAATAATCGGTTCAACATACTCACACATAGGCTGAGAGTTCAGGTCTAAATGCTGCTGCTCCTTTTCCAGATTAATCTCTTCTTCAACTTCCTGGTCCGAATCGTCCTCTTCATCTTGTAGGCCCAACAGCCCATTAAGCGAAAATGGATCTGATTTTTTGGGCCTCTTCACAACCTTAAGGCTTTCGTTACTGCTGACATACAAGTTGCTGGACCGGCCCAATAACTCTGCCTTTTTTATTTTTTTCCTTTTATTAACTTTCGAAACATCCTGTTGACCTTCAGTATTAAAATCTTGACCTTCCACATTCTCTTCTACAAAGTCTTCAAATGGGAAATCGACAGCTGGCATAAAAGATACTCCTTCCTCCTCTAAATTAGGCACATCTATCTCCCTCATTAAATGCTCATTATCACCATTCGAAATTGTTTCCAAATTATTCTCCACGCATTTATTATCATTAATACCTTTGACTTTTTCCGGTGCCGGAGAGTCATCGGAAAATACCTTCTCTGCATCCTCACCGGAGTTAACAGTGTCATGTTCATCTTCCTCAATATCCTCCTGATCCGACTCTTCGTCTTCCTCCGAATCCGACCTTGCAGAATCGGCTTTCGGTTCAATGAAATCTGGTACCCAGTCACCCATTTCCTCCGTCACCCAAACACGAAACTTCTTACCCTTCCACTGTAAGAGGACCTCATCAGAAATCCTTTTCCCGTCTCCTACCAAAATCCCAACGTATCCAAACGACATATCCACATCCGACAATGATACGTTAGCATGATGAACTATCTTTCCAAAACTACTCCCAATCTCATCAATGACTTCATTAGTCAGTATGTGAAGAGGAATACCTTTAATCTTGAGCCATGCTACCCGTTCAAAACCAAAAACCTGTCCTTCCCACATACTAATCTTGACAAACCTTCCATCTACCAGACTCGCAGCCTCGAGTACCGCTGTAGCTGTTTCGGAATCTTGAAACGTAATCATAACATCTAGCCCTTCCAAATAATGAATATCAAACTTATCAGCATACAACTCTTGTATTATAACCTTGACATTCTTCAATGCATCCACATCTATCAATCGAACCACCAAAGCCCTCCCATGTAATTCGGAGAAAGCATTACCTTCGCTGTTAACAATAATGGTCTTTCCCACAAGCATGTCTTTGAACGAGAACTCACCGACCTCATTGCCAATGCTCTTTCCTGTCTTGAACGTTCCAAACCCCTCCCCATCATGATTATGCGACGAGGTATCAGCATGGAAGTTCTTCGGCATGTTGTTGTTGATCTCACCATCCTCTAGAACGAATCGTGCCACACTAAACCATAAGTGATCTTCTCCAATCCGAATACGACGTAAATATTTTAGCAACTCGTTCAGATTTTTTACATCCAGAATGGATATAAAGCCAAATCGATTCCCCCTCTTGTCCCGTTTTCTTGCTATATAAATGTCGAAAATCTGTCCGAACTGTCGAACATGACTTGCTAAGTCATTCCCACTACATTTTTCTGGAAGATTTGTGACAAAAAACTTGGTAATTCGACGTTGGATCTCGACCGGAATAGGCTTCCGGCGTGTGTCCATGAGAGAGAGAAAAATATTGAATTTAGATTTTACTCAACTGAACTCATTTTCTTTTCAAAACATTAAAATCTAATTATGAACCCATTAGGAGTAACATTTAATAAAAACAACCCCTAATCTACCCAATAGTGTAGGAAATATTTATATTTTAGAGCATATCAGGGGAAAAGTAAGATCTACTCACAGTTTTGCGTTCCCTTAAAACCCGCTAATCCGCAAGAGTAACGAAAGAGAGATAACACCAAAAGACACAATCACCCTAAATATTATAACACCAAAATACTTAAATAAAATAACACAAGGAAAAAATGTATAAAAATATTACAACCTAATACTTGGGGTTTTCGTCCTAAAAATAAATATTACTATGTAATTAAATGTCATATTTAAATATATCTAATGTTTATGTGACATATTGGTCCCACTAATAATAAATATTTATTTGAAATGTTAATAACTATTTTTGTGACCATTATATATATATATATATATATAAGGGAATGCTAAAATGAGAACCACCTCGAGTTGTAAGAACCGTGAGAACTACACCGTAGGGGGCGCGGTGGACCAAATTTTTTTTTCATAGACGTAGATGCATGTATAAAAACACCATTTGTAAAAAAAAAATTCAAAAAAAAAATGTCGTGTGTGTAGTTTTGAGCGCCACAAGTTTGTTTTTACGGGACCCGTAAATCTGGTCGGAAAATTTACGGGTCCCGTAAATGCACACTTGAGGTGCTCAAAAACTTTTTTTTCCGAATTTTTTTTTTACAAATGTTGTTTTTATACATGTATCTACGTTTATGAAAAAAAATTGGTCCACCTCGTCCCGTACGGTGTAGTTCTCGCGGTTCTTACAACTCGAGGTGGTTCTCATTTTAGCGTGATCCTATATATATATATATATATATATATATATATATATATATATGGGACCGCTAGAATGAGAACCATCTCCAGTTGTAAGAACCTCGAGAACCACTTTCAACCAATCAGACTCTGCCACCTTTTCACTATTATTTTAAATCATAAGGGTTATTAAGGAAATTTGCTCTCAATATCTTATCTCTCTGCCTTTAAAGTCTCATCAGACTTTAATTATCTCATTTTTCTCTCTCCATTGTCTCTCTCCTCAAATAAACCCTCATCTTCATCATCTTCATCTGATGATGAAGAATCTCAATGTTGGAGAAGAAAATCAACCACACCTCCTCCTCCACCACGAGCATCGAACCACTGCATTTACCTCCGCCGCTACCCCGATCCTCAACGGTGGTGGTGGGTCACCGACACCCACCTGATCACCTGTGATGGTGCCCCCCCATTGCGACGGCCCCACCTCGGTTCTCCGGCTACCCCTTAAACACCACACCAAAACAATCGATTTTCTCCGGCCACCCTCGTTTCTCCGGCGACGGTGGTGAAGGGTGGTAGGTCGGCGGTGGAATCCACATAATAACCGGCCAGCCCTAGAAAACGCCTAACCTCAGTTGGTGATTCAGGGACTTTCCATTTAGTAATTGCCTCAATCTTTGTGGAATCCACATGAATCCCTTCATGATTAACTAAATGTCCAAGAAACTGTACTTCCTCTAACCAAAATTCGCATTTCGAAAATTTAGCGTAAAGCTTTTCTTTTCTCAGCAAATTTAGGAGTGCATGTAGATGCGCTGCATGTTCCTCTTTACTTTTAGAGTAAATGAGAATATCATCTATAAAGACAATTATGAATTTATCCAAATATGGCTTACATATTCGGTTCATCAAGTCCATAAATGCGGCTGGGGCATTGGTTAAACCAAATGGCATGACAGTAAATTCATAATGGTCATACCTTGTTCTAAAAGCGGTCTTAGGAATGTCCTCTTCCTGTATCTTTAATTAATGATATCCTGAGCATAAATCGACCTTTGAGAAAAATCGAGCTCCTTGCAATTTATCAAACAGATCATCGATTCTTGGTAATGGGTACCGATTTTTAATCGTGACCTTATTCAATTCACGATAATCAATGCATATACGCATTGACCCATCTTTCTATTTGACAAACAAGATCGGTGCTCCCCATGGCGATGAGCTTGGCTGTATGAATCCTTTGTCCAAAAGTTCTTCTAGCTGTTCCTTCAGTTCTTGCATTTCTGTTGGCGCCAAACGGTAAGGTACTTTGGCAATCGGTACTGTTCCTTGTAGCAGCTGAATTCTGAATTCCACTTCCCTGTCTGGTGCTAGTCCTGGTAATTCTTTTCTTGCACACCTTGCTGTTTTCATCACAGAGATGAATTTTGTAGATCTAGTTGGCTTATTTCCTTTAATTGTGATCTTTTCACCTTTTGGTGAATTTACTTGTATTGACTTTTGATTACATAAAATACTGGCTTTATTGGCTACTAACCAATCCATTCCTAATACAATGTCAAATCCTACCAGATTCATTGGGTAAAGGTTTGCAATAAACTTATGGTTTAAGATTTGTATTCTTGCTCCCTGCAAGATTTCAGAAATCTTAATGGTTTCTCCATTTGCTGTTTCTACTAAACATTCTTGTTGGAGTTTAGTTAATGGTTGATTGAGAATTTTGCAAAATGAAGTATTAATAAAACTTTGGTTCGCACGAGAGTCAAATAATACTTTGGCAAAAACATCATTAACTAAAAACGTACCAGCAATCACATCTGGAATCATTTTGGCTTCTTCTGCAGTCAGAACAAATGCTCTAGCATTCTTAGTAGTTTTGTTTTTCGTGGCTGGAGCTAGTTTTAGACAATTTGGCTTAATATGCCCTTTTTCCCCAAAGTTGAAGCATATTCCATTACTTGGTTTCCTCCTACAATCTTCTTCTTTGTGTCCTGGTATCTTGCAGTAGTTGCAGTAGGTGGAGCATCTTCCTGAATGCTTTTTCTTGCAAGCCTTACAATAAGGTGCAGAAGTAGAACCTATATTCTTCCCACGGTTGGAATTACCGTAGCAAAATTCCTGGGTAAGCCTTTGAGCTAGGTTCCTTCTTTGGTTTTCTTCTTGTGTGCGTATCAGTTCATCAGTCAAAGTATTTGCTAGTTCTACAGCTTTTTCTATGGTTGGTGGTCTAGCTGCCTTGACTACATGTCTAATTTCACTGATTAATCCCCAGATGTAACGGGAGATTAACACTGGTTCTGGTGATGCTAGGGTTGGCACTATTCTAGCATATTCAAAGAATGTAGTAGTGTAACCCTTGCTGTCTACTCCAGTCATTCTAAGGTTTAAGAATTTATTAGCTATCTGCTCCTTTTCATTAGGAGGACATAATTTTCTTTCAACCATATTCTTAAACTCATTCCATTCCATACTATAGACCCTGTCACTTCCCCTAGTCTGGAGAATAGTGTTCCACCATTCCAGGGCTGCATTCTTAAATAAATTGGAAGCAAACATGATTTTATCTTCTTCTGCGCACTTGCTTATTTTTAAGTCTGCTTCAGTCTTTTCTATCCAGTGTAGAGCTGCAATGGCTCCTTCATTGCCCGAGAATTCTATTGGTTTGCAGGACCAGAATTCTTTGTAAGAACAACCATAAGACATGGTTCTTCTTCTTTTTGGAATTGGCAATGGAGAAATGGCCCATTGTTCACACTGTGACTGAGTTCAGTATGTGTCGCTTACTTCCATTATTACTGTTATTATTATTTTCTGCTTCCCTAACATTTTGAATGATAGCTGGCATAGCATCTTTAATTTCTTGGGTTACAATGTGTCGAATAACACTGTTATTTATCTGATTTTCATTATTCTGGTTTTCCCGATTTGCATCGTCGGCCATCTGAATTTACAGACAATTACCAAATATTAATATCGCAATTCAATATTAAATGCAAACAATCTCACAACACAAACAGATTGGTCAAAATCGTCGTACATTGCGATTTTTACTCTATTTCATATATTAGGCGTCTAATACAAACCACAACTGAAATTTGAAATACAATACTAATAGGCATCAGTAGCTATAGAATTATCTAATTTAGTTGATTTTTTTTCAAGTCACACACACACACACATATATATATAGTATTACTACTACTACTTAGTGGGGATCCATCCAAAATTGCATATTACGCTCGTCATACTTCTAGACGAGCCTCTCCCCTATTTGTCTCATTCTCTCACTTCCTTCTAGGATTTCCTTACCAAACACTCGGAGTTCCTGTATGTTCTCAGTGTTCATGGGTGGTGCGGGTGCTGGTATTGGCTCAGGGTATTAGGACATCGGTTCTTCCTGAGGGTATGAATTCTCTAGAATTTCCCTGACATATTGGTCATTATCATAATACTGGTCTAGAGGGTCCAAGTCAGGATAGGGTGCTACTAGGTTTTGCATGGGTTCCTCTATTGGGTAAAGTGGCTGGTAATCCCTGAGGTCGTCAAACAATGGGTCGTAGTCTAGGGGATGGGGTGCTGGGACTCTGGGGATTTCAGCTGGGTCAAAAGCAGGTACTAGGGGTTATTTCAATTTCCATGGGTTGTGTGGGAAACAGGGGTAATGGCTGGGGTGTGATGAGTTGTTCTATATTAGGGTCTGCAGCTGTAGTAGCAAATATGTGAAAATTAGCTACTCTCCTATTGAGTATATCCTAGGTTTGAACATTCATTTCTCTATTGGCCGCTGCTAAGGCCCGCTGTTGTTGCAACTTCTTCATCCTTTTTCTACGTTCGTGAGCTCCTCTGCTGAACCAACCTCTCTTCTTGGGAGGAATGGTTCTTCAGATTGTGCTTTGAACACGAAATCCCTTCTTTGGTGTTAGCCGAATACCCCGAGAGGGTAGGCTGGGAAGAAGTTCCTTCGTCCCTAGGAGAGCTGGACAGTTGACGGTAAGAGTCCGAAGTTCCTTGATCACTCATATTGTAAACTAACAAATTGTCAAATAACACAAAATAATAATCTACACGTATGCACATAGTCTCATTTATTATTTCCTAACAAAATTGAAAATTTTAGTGTTAGCAGAACACTTCTTTAGCTGGAATCAGTGGCATAGCTCTGATATCACCTTCTGTCGCAACCCCCGACCCCTGCCTCGGGAGGCGGGCGGCCGCGGCCTACTCAGAGATGGTGGTATCGGTGTTTATCATTATTTGGCAGCGGAAATTTCATCAGGACCGTAGTTAGGAAATTTTTATCATAGTAAAACACCATATTTTTATAATAATAACCTTATTGGGACAAAACCCAAGTTTTTCATTACAATCATGTTTATAGGGATAAACCTTATTTTATTGAATAAACATCTTTCTTTATTTAGGTAACTTTTTATAGCCACATTTTTCCAAGCCTTCAGTGCTCTCCAACTGGCTTCTATTTGGCTTTCACATTTTGTTACCTGAAACGCGTTTTAAAAACATTTGTCAGTGGGAAATACTGGTGAGTGAATCCCAATTTAACCAAAACAGATTTTATCCTTGTACAGTATTGAGGGCAATCCAGCAATTACATTTGTTTATCATTCTACCTTAATTACCACCCACGGTACTGTCAACCCGACTTGTGGTTATGTTACTACTCACAGTGTAGTAAGAAATTTTGTATACAAAACCCCAACATACCGACGATAATTGTAGAACTTACAAATACTCAATCACTGTTTAATTATAATGTAAAGCATTGAGGTTTTATAAAAACAGTTTGCAAAAAGGTTTACACAAAAAAGGAGATTACTCACATTGCTAGTTTAGATTTTTCCTGGTGGTTTCCTGATTATAATCTAATAAATTAAACAATGCATACACGTTAGTATAATAACCCAATATTTACATTAGTTATACCATCCCCGAGACAGAACTCCAACGACTACGTCTGGCAGAACCACGACAGCCGTTACGGAGCACTAGATCAATCGAGCAGCGTATCTAATACGTAACCGGGGGTTATAATACTTACAACGAGGCAGAACTTCGTTAATTAGGGGGTATAATGCCCGAGGATTATGCCTATATTTCAGAATTGAGAGAGATTGAGAAAGATGTGAGCGAATTGGACTGAAGGCCGATGCTCCCCTTTTATAGGGCTGATCGTCAGGTTTGTCGGGCCCCGCGTAAGGATCAACACGGGGCTTCGCGGCCCGCGACGTAGGTCGCCTAGGGTTTAGCTGGGACCAGTCATTGACCTAGCTTCGACACGTGGCACCTCAGGGTGTCGCCCTGATCTCGAACTGTCGCAGCCCGCGTAAGACGAAGAGAGGGTCTTCGCGGCCCGCCAAAAATCATTAAAAATTGTTTTTATTTAATTTTTGTAAAATTAAAGGTATCCGGGACCGGTTTTTGTATACGGGGTGTATTTTAAGACATATAGGGATGTTCTAAATATTTTAGGGGTGTCAGAAATAATTTAGGAGGGTTGTTATAGTTAGTGTGTAAATGTTCTCATATCATCAACAGAGTCAACATATCCATAAATCCAAATTTACCAGACAAGAATACACAATCAAATAACAACACAAACAACCAAAATAAATAGACTCCTGATAATAGCGTGCATTAGGTTCAATCCCCGAGGAGCGAGTCTAATACCGTTGGCGATACTAGGCTATAACCCATGGCCGTGGGGAATCTATTCAGCCGTGGATCCACTAGACACAATAGCATGCAATATACTTGACATTAGATAACATATAGAATAATAGAATACACATAATAACACTTGATCATAGCATGTTAAGTAAATCGAAAAGTGTAACGTGATACACCTCAAAATTTGAAAAGTTAAAAAGGGGAAAGTGGAAGAGATTACTCACAGGTTGCGAAGAAACGTTCCACAAGAATTACCGCACGACAAGAACTAGATTATATCTAAAATGATAACCACCCTAAAATGAATAATCGAAATCCTAAACAAATGGTCAGTATATAAATTTTAGAAAATTGGGTTCTCCTACTTGTGAACTTATATGAGTTTTCAAAATAATATACAAATCAGTATTTTGTATAAATTATCATGATTAATAATAACATCAATTCATTACGTTATCATATTCCATAAATGCTTCAAATGCAAATAAATTCGCATAACAAATTAATAAATTAGACTTCATGATTATCACTTATATTAATTTAAAACAATAACTTTTATAAAGGAAGTTTTATTTATTTAGCAATTCCATAAATCCTTTAATAAGATGATTATTTAAAATTATGAAAAGACCATATAAAAGTCCCAGTATAAATATATAAATCTATAGAAATCAGTAAATTATATATATAGAATTTATTTGTGATAAACTTGTATCTTTGAACAATAAAAACATGTATAAATTTTTCTAATTTTAAATATTTATATATAAGGCGAAACAAATTACACCAAGATAGCCGGTAAGCGGGCAACAAGCTGCGCCGCTACCCCCTTTTGAATAGCGAAACCTAACCTAGTAAAAACGAAACCCCGATCTCTAGGAGACGAAATGTTGCTGTGAACAACCCGTTGGACCCGTTCAAGAAATCTGATGGCTTCTGGGGCTAGCGAGCCAAAGGTATCAAAGGCAAAAGGGATAAAGGAATGTTTGTATAAATCCAAATTATATTAATGAATTCCCAAAAAAAAAAAAAATTAGGGAAAAATTATATTTACATTTCCTAGTGTTCATATACTCTAAAATACCCAACAGAAATATTTATTGAATTTATTTAAAATTATCTTGCATTTTTATTTGATTTATCTAGTGATTAAAACATAAATAATTCACCAAAATTCCAATTGATATTTAAAAATTCCCAAAATTTTGCACAAAATACAGTAGTATGATGTATAACAATATTATACTTTTAATTTCATCAAAACACAAGTATAAATCTAAAAGCCCCAATTTCTATGCATGAAGAACCCTAATTTAAACTAAAATTAAATTCGGATAAATTAGCCTTCTATCACTGAAATTTATAGAGGGCTTTTGTAGATCATGAAAAATTAAGCAAGTTGAGCTTTGGAATCACCTAAAAAGGTTGAGAATTGAAGGAGATATCGTCTGCAAAAGTTACAAGCCCAAGAATGTTCTTCCATTAAATTCGCGATGTAGATGTGATGAAATGGAGAAATTTCAGTGAGGCTTTGCTTAGTTTTTTCAGAGTAATAAAATGGTATAAGGTTTGCTAATCAATTTTATGAAATGACTAAAACCCAATTATGATGAACATGAGTTTTAATGGTGATATAACTCAAATTTAATCCAGCGGTTACGTAGTTAAATGGAATGATTATTCATTAAGGATCGTTAATCTCCATTAATTTGACCAATATTGGACCGAGAAGACACCGATTCGTCACGAATTCATGTCCAACAATTCGAGTTGGGTGTGAAAAGTTATGTGGGTTTTGTTCAGTTTGTTTGTGAAGAAGATAAGCTGTGTTTGGGATCTTCAGGTTAGTATAAATATCATGCGTCCCAGATCCAAACATATAACTGGATGTGGTTTAGTGGTTTGTGCGCTGGTTGTTCTCCTTGAGTGCCCTGGTTCGATTCTCATTCCACACGGGTTTTACCCTTTTTTTACTTCTTTTCTTTATTTTTAAGTTTCAGAGTATGACACTCTTAGGTGGTATTTGTTTTTCAGACCCAAAAGGTCTGCAGTCTCCGGACCACATCTGCAGGCATCTGCAGGAGAAGAGATGGACCAAAGGTCTGCAGTCTGTAAGGAGAAGATGGTTTGTTTTTTTTTACTTCTACAAAAACCACTTCATAACACACACAGAGAAAACTCCTCACTCTCTCTCTCTCTCTCTCTCTCTGCCTTCATCTACCACCACCACCACAACCATCCGCCACCACCTCCTCCACCGTCCACCTGCCACCACCACAACCAACAACCACCGTCAAGCACCACCGCCTCCTGTCTCCTGCCGTGAAGCCAAGCACCACCGCAAACCCTAGCCCCCACTCCAAGAACCCACCCCCTAATCTCCTTCTTTCACCTTGGTCCCCCACCTGAACAGAGTACAACCGGCCACCACCCTTTGGTGGTGGCATACGGGGTATGAAGAATGAGAGACGGAGTAGAACAGACGAGGAGAGAAGGAGAGGAGAGAACCGTCGCACGCAGCGGCGGCGGCACAGTTGTTTGGTCCGACAAGTCTCACACGTAAACCCCTGTCTCTTTCATCTTTTTTTTTCTGAAAAATTGATGTTGATGGTGACTCACTGTTGATGAAGATGATGATTCTGTGGCTGTTGAGGAGGTGGTTCCGCACGACGGCAGGAACGACGGCGGGGGGTGCTCGACTCGGGTTAACAAGAGTCAAGGGAGTCAGGGTTCTGTGGTTCGAGTTTTAGATCGGAAATTTTGGGAGTTTCGACTATTGGTGGAGGTGGTGGCGAAGATGTGGTGGTGGAGGTGGTGGCGGTGGAGAGTGTTATGTGTTTTGAAAGAGAGAAGAGGTGAGAAGAGGTGGGCTTATGTCTGCGTGGGGAAGAGGTAAAAGGTGAGAAATGCTTCTAGAAAACAAACAAGCTACAGGACCCAAAGGTCTGCACGTGTCTGCACGACGCAAACATAAGTGGCCAGAAGTGCTTCTGGCCAAAAAACAAACAGCACCTTAGTCCTTAACTTGAGTTATCTGATGACATTAGCTTAAGTAACTAACCAACCTAACTTTAGTTACCTTAATAAATTAACTTGTTCAACTAATAAACTTAACTTCGTTAACGAGTTCCTTATACATATTTAACAATAACTAACTAACTAATCGAGGGTAGATGGTTCCCCTTATATTATGGTTTCCATTAATTACAAAATAACCCCCCCCCCCCCCCTTTAACTTATAGCTTTATTTAAGTAGACAAATTAACCTCGCTGAAGTTTCACTTATGTAAATCTAACCGAACTAACTGAGTCGCGTTACTAAAATTAACGTTTTAGTTCGGTTTTTGATCAACCATGGCGTGTGACGATAATAAATATTTGAATGTTTAAAATAAATAGAAAAATTCTTAGTTTTATTAAATTTGAAAAGGGTCCGGTTTTGCAATCCAGATCGGATTTCGGATATCCGATTTTAGCGGATGTTACATTCTCTCTCCTCCAATTTCCCCTTATTTTTTAAACGTTAATAATTTTCATACGACATTCTTTTTTTAAAAAAATTGCACCAAAAAAACGAGCGTTTTTTTATCATTAAAACGAGTATACTTTTGCTATATTTTCAAAAAAAATTTTCAAAAACTCAGTTGCGTAAAACGCAATGGACAAAAAACGTAAAAAAATACTTTTTTTCTAAAACGCAATGGCCAGAAAACACAAAGAAATCTCTTATTTCTAAAACGCAATGGCCTAAAAACACAAAAGAAAGTGTACTTTCTAAAACGCAATGGACAAAAAACGTAAAAAAATGACTTTTTTTGAAACGCAATTCACCAAAAACACAAAGAAATATCTTATTTCTAAAACGCAATGGCTAGAAAACACTTAAAAATGTCATACTTTTAAAACGCAATGGGCAGAAAACACAAAGAAATGTCTTATTTCTAAAACGTAATCGCCTAAAAACACAAAAGAAAGTGTACTTTCTAAAACGCAATGGACTGAAAACACATAAAAATGTGTTTTACCTAAAACGCAATGTACAAAAAACACAAAGAAATGTCTTATTTCTAAAACGCAATGACCAGAAAACACATAAAAATGTCTTATTTCTAAAACGCAATGGCCTAAAAACCAGTGTTGTAAAAATCGCGATTACTCGGCGATTAATCGCCGACTAGTCGCTAGTCGGCCTTCTACTGAGTAATTTTCACTAATCAGTCAAAAAATCGCTAGTCGGTCAAAGCCGGTCCAAGCCGCCCTAGTCGGCCCAAGTCGCCCTAGTCGGCCCATTTGAAATCCTTGCAAAACAGGCCCAAGATTACAACTTTAGCCCATTTTCCTTATCCCTTACCCTAATATGACGAAGAATTTGAGTCGGAGAAAGAGGATGAAGTAGACGAGGAGATTGAATACGAGTCGGATAGTGTCGAAATCATTGAACACTACGGGGGTGACGATTACATTTGAGCTATTTGTTAATGTTTGAATTTTAAGTAGTGAAACTTGTTATGTTATGACTTATATGTAAGTTTAGTTTGTATTTTTAACTACTTTTACCTTTGTAAGTATTATATTGATATGGATGTGTGAGTATATATATACATATTTATAAAAATAATGAAATTTACATATAAAATTTCCGATCCGATTAATCCTGAGTAATCCCGAGTAGTCGCTACTCCCTACCTCACCGGCCGACTTGCGACTAGCGAGTTCTTCAACCTTGCTAAAAACACAAAAGAAAATGTTCTCTCTAAAACGCAATGGACTGAAAACACATAAAATGTGTTTTACTTAAAACGCAATGGACTAAAAACACTTCAAAAATGTGTTTTTCTAAAACGCAATGGCCAGAAAACACATAAAAATGTCTTATTTCTAAAACGCAATGGCTTAAAAACAAAAAAAAAAAATGTTCTCTCTAAAACGCATTGAACCAGGGTATGTTTTGTCTGTGAATTGTCTGAACCAGGAAGTAGGAGATCAAAAACTGTCTACGAATTTTTTGTCTACGAAATGAGTCAATTTCCAGAAAATTAGATTTTCGGATGCAGTTTTATTAAAGCAATTTAATCGAAATTTTTTTCCCAGCTCGACCCTAGCCAGGGGCGCTGCCCCCGGACCCTCGCCAAGATTACTTTGTAAAACGCAATGACTCAATTCAAAAACTCATATGGTAAAAATGCAATTAAAAAAAAATTCTTATATAGATCGAAGCCAATTTCTTTAGATTTCTTCACCGATTGACGAATTTTGAATGTTAAAAACACTTATCAGCGATCGAATCGAACGAATCAAGTGATTCGCTTCAAAATCACATGAAAAAAATGAGATATTGTATGAAATTAAACTGGGTTTTTTCAAAAAAATTGAAGAACATGTTGATTGGGTGTTTGAATCATTGATTGGTAACGAAAATCGCACAATAATGTAGTGATTATTGAGATAGAAAGTGAAGAAAAGGTTGAAGATGGTGGGTTTTGAAAATGGTGGGTTTTGAAGTTACACAGAGAAGAAGAAGTGAGAAGATTAGGTAAAATTGACTAAAACACCCTTCATCTTTATTTTAAATTTTGCCACATGTCATAATCCTATTACTTCCTATCCTTCCTAGCCAAAATAAACTTCCTATTTGATCCTCACCCTATATTATAATTAATAAAAGCATAAAATTATAAGAGTAAAATACAATTTTACCCTTGGCTTTAGACCCTGCGGACACTCTTACCCCTTAAAACCAAAATCCTGGTGTCCACCCCCGGACGAATCTCAGTCGCCTTAATCTTACCCCTGTTGTTAAATGACTTACCAGTTCTGTTAGTGGTCATGCGAAATGACCATTTTACCCTTTCTTATTACCCCCTGTTCTTTGTAACAAGAAAACATATTACCCCCTGCACAACTCTTTACCATCCCCGCTTAATCTATTTGACCTTGGATAGTCAACACCTTAAATTAGTTGACCCACGCAAAGTCAAAGCCTGCAATTATAATCAAAATCAAACTGTAATTAACCTAATCCTATGATTAATAACTATTATGAATTTCTAATCCTAATTCCAAAATTGTAATCGATGTTGTGATTATCAAAAGAATGCACAAACCAAACTTAATAAACAACCGTTAAATGATACATAATTTACACTTACAAACCATGTTAATTCGAGCTAAAACGACCATTAAAACTATATGTGGTTACCTCAAACACCTCTTAGTAGGGCGAGGAACATTGTTGGGATCAACATTTCGTTTTGTGAACTCGGGTTCGATGTTCTATTCATCGCCGATGGCTCCTTCTTCGTCGGAGACTCAAGAGTGGAGGGTAGGTTATGTGTGAATGAAGGGGTGTAAGGGTGAAGCATGTTCTATTTACAAGGGTTTGTTTATGACTTAGTTAAGTAACCAAAGTCAAAATTACTATAATACCCTAGATTTACCAACGGAAACCATTGACCGTTAACATTTCTGTGTTGACTTTAACAGCATAAGGTAGCAGGGTCCAAGGTCGATTAAATTGGCCATCGTTAGGGGGTAAGACAACAATTTTTTGCTTTTAGGGGGTAAGAGTGTCAGTGGGGTCTAATGTTAGGGGGTAAAATTGCATTTTACTCAAATTATAATGATCATGCATTAAAACCAAAATCGGATCTGCCCCTATCTCCATTGTGCGAAATCGAACCCCATTGAAGAATCAATCGATTGGATGAAACATTTATGGCTAGGGTTTGTGTTTTTATTATTTTGTCTCTAGGGATTAGGTTTTGTTAAGTTTGGGTATTTTTCCCTATTTAACATTCTTTCATCTTCACTAGTTTATATTTGGTCCCCAAACTTGTAAATATATATTTAAAAAGTATAAAATCCACTAATATATATATATATATATAGGATGAGGTTCATGAGTGAACAACATCCTTGTTTGTGAACAGTGTGAACCAATCTGAGCCATTGATCCTTTTTTTAGATGTAAAGGATATGATGGTAATTAATCAGTTTAAATTAGGAAGTTATACATTTTTGTTAACATTAAACTAACTACCCCTTATGATCTTTAAATAGTTATAAATTTTTCATACATTAATATTTTATTTATTTAAATACACCATCAAAACGAGTTTTTTATTCTCTTTAGTTTGAGTATGATATTGCTATAGTTTTTTTTTTAATAAAAACGAACAATATATGCATTTTTCGTTTCCAGCGTTTTATTGTTTATATACACAGGTGTACATGAGCACAATATACAGATGTACATCGAAAATATTATTGTACATATATGTACATATGTGATTATACATATATGTAAAAGTGAAAACATACACAGAATACACATATGTTTGTAAATATTATTACACATATGTTTGTAAATATTATTACACATGTTTATATGCAGATTTGTAAATATTATTACACATGTGTATATAAAGATATGTTAAAACGTAAAAAAAAAAACTGACCGGTTTTAATTGTTAAAAAAAAGTGATTACGCAATATAATTTGTTTTAATTCTTAAAAAACGCATGAAATCCAGATTCAGGGATTTGGAATAATTGATTGGGAAAATACCGAATTTGCCCTTGACAGTTAGATTTTACTTAAAATAAGTCTACTTATTTACAAAAATATCATTCATTTAAAAACCATTGATCTCCACAATGAATGGCCATGATTTGTTCACTTAGTTCACAAATACAATAGTGTTCACTCTAGAACCCCACCCTATATATATATATATATATATAGAGAGAGAGAGAGAGAGAGAATTGTACTGTACAATTGGCCTTTTCGTACGAGCGTACGTGATGAGTATTCCGCACGTTATAAAACCTCAAAACCATAAATCCGCATGTTGGAATTTGTCCGAGTTTATGAACCGCATGTTAGAAGCTTCCGAGTTTGTGAACCGCATGTTGGAATCTTCCGAGTTTGTGAAGTCCGCATGTTGGAATCATCCAGTTTGTGAAGTCCGCGTGGTGAATCTTCCGGGTTTGTGAGTCTTCCGAGTTTGTACATTAAAATCCGCATGTTATAATCTCAAATCCGCATGTTATATGTTTATCGCGTACGCATTGTACGTTAAGGCCAACTGTACGTTAACTAACACTTATATATATGCTGGGGTTCGTAAGTGAACCTATGGGTATTTGTGAACCAAATAAACTATTATAAGCCATTGATTTTGAATGACAATATTGTAAATACATACAATCTAATTTGGAATGATTTTTTTCTTAAATTAAGACACAAAGGTAACTGTTACTTCTTTCTCTCTCCAATTAAATTAGTTATATTATCTCTCATCTTTATTTGCATTTTTTATAAATACGAAAGAATTTCTTCTGGAAGGTTTATATGTTTTTTTTTATTGAAGATGCAACAGATTTACAATACAAACCCTAACAAAACCTTTTTTTTCTTGTTTTTAACATTTCTTTTTATAAATACCAAAGAATTTGTTATGGAATCCCAGGTTTATATGTTTTTTTATTGAAGATGCAACTGATTTACAAGATCTAGGTGAAAACCCTTTTATTAGGGTTTTACAATCAAGAAAAAAAAGAGGAGTTTGCAGTCAAAAAATGGTTACTAACCTGTGATTTGATGGTGCAAACAACCAGTAGTGATGTGGTGATGGTGCAAAATATGGAATGTAATATAGTTTGTACAATGGATATACACATAAACATGACAAAATTGGTGGAAAATTTGAACTTGAAGAAAAACAAAAACCTTGTTTTATAGGGGATCCAACACAACTGAAACATAAATAGCAACATTGATTCACAAAATATGTGGGATATTTTTAAAGAAAAAAAACCCCTCAGAACAACACCTTGTTTTCGTTTTCTTCTTTTGCATTTTCACCCAAATTTCAACATGCGATAACCGTTGTCTTTATTTGCAATAAAACCCTAACAAAACGCTTTTCTCCTTGTTTTTGCATTTTTTATAAATACCGAAGAATTTGTTGTGGAAGGTTTATATGTTTTTTTTATTGAAGATGCAACCGATTTACAATACAAACCCTAACAAAACCCTTTTTTTCCTTGTTTTTAACATTTCTTTTTATAAATACCAAAGAATTTGTTATGGAAACCTAGGTTTATATGTTTTTTTATTGAAGATGCAACTGATTTACAAGATCTAGGTGAAAACCCTTTTATTAGGGTTTTACAGTCAAGAAAAAAAGGAGGAGTTTGCAGTAAAAAAATAGTTACTAACCTGTGATATGATGGTGAGAACAAACAATAGTGGTTTGGTGATGGTGCAAATATGGAATGTAATATAGTTTGTACAATGGAACACACATAAACATGGCAAAATTGGTGGGAATTTTGAACTTGAAGAAAACAAAAACCCTGTTTTGTTGGGGATCCAACACAACGGAACATAAATAGCAACATTGATTCACAAAATTTGTGGGATATTTTAAAGAAAAAAACCACTCATAACAACACCTTGTTTTTGTTTTCTTCTTTTGCATTTTCACCCAAATTTCAATCTATGATGACCCTTCTCTTTATTTGCAATAAAAACCCTAACAAAACCCTTTTGTCCTTGTTTTTTGCATTTTTTTATAAATACCAAAGAATTTATTGTGGAAGGTTTATATGTTTTTTTTATTGAAGATGCAATTGATTCATAATACAAAACCTAAAAAAACCCTTTTTTCCTTACATTTCTTTTTATAAATACCAAAGAATTTGTTATGGAAACCCAGGTTTATATGTTTTTTTATTGAAGATGCAACTGATTTACAAGATCTAGGTGAAAACCCTTTTATTAGGGTTTTACAGTCAAGAAAAAATGAGGAGTTTGCAGTCAAAAAATGGTTACTAACCTGTGATATGATGGTGCAAACAAACAGTACTGGTGTGGTGATGGTGCAAAATATGGAATGTAATATTAGTTTGTACAATGGACACACACATAAACATGACAAAATTGGTGGGAAATTTGAACTTGAAGAAAAACAAAAACCCTGTTTTATTGGGGATCCAACACAACTGAAACATAAATAGCAACATTGATTCACAAAATTTGTGGGATATTTTTAAAGAAAAAAAAACCCCTCAGAACAACACCTTGTTTTTGTTTTCTTATTTTGAATTTTCACCCAAATTTCAACCTATGATGACCGTCGTCTTTATTAAACCAAAAAAGAAAAATATATATATTTTTAGCTTAAACACCTAGAACAGCATCTCTTGAATATATTGAGAAAAAAAAATAGATTTTGCTTAAATTGTCAAAAGATGCTGGTCTCGAACAACATTTCTTGGACCCGCGTCTTTCGGCTTATAGGTATAAGATGCTACGCCATAAGATGCGGGTCTAAAACCGCATCTCATAGCCAATTTACCTGCATCATTTGATCATTTCTGTACCAGTGTGATATCATGCAATTGAAGCACAGGCGTAAATTTTATCAAAAATGATCTCACGTTAAGTTTTTTTAAATAAATTAGCATCGACCATCTTCGTTATTCTAATAAATTGCAACATGTTTATTTTTATGCATGTATTACTTTCTTTTGAAATGAAGTTTTATTCATAATAGAGTTTTTTTATCATATGCCAAAGTAGTGCCAGTACGGTACCGAAATCGGGACGAACCGAGCTTATGACGTCGACCGAAATCATCAATATCAGTATCAGTATGGATACTATCAGAATCGCTACTGGTATTCGTTTTTGTGGTATTCGGTCGATGTAAAACACGTGTCAACATCTTTTTGGGCTTATGACGATTTTATTTTTCTTAAGTTTTATCTTCCGGTTGTTATATCGAGTGTCAGTATTGTATTGATATGATAATGAACCGAACCAATATCAGTCGGATTCCTGCTATTAACGTTAGTTTTACCATTATGTCTACGTTTCCATTTATGAATTTAGTAGAAACTGGGCTGTAACCCACTAGTTAAATACATGCAAGCCATCCATCTTGACCAACAAAAGGGATTTACTGTACACCCTCTTGTGATTTGTTAGAGTATACTATAATATAACATAACATAATATAATAACTACAAAATTGAAGATATTGAAGATGTAGTCTAAATAATTCATGGTATTTATATATTATAATCAATATTATTTAGTTAACTTTTTTAACTTTTTTTTTTTTGTGTTTCTTATTTAATCACATTGGCATGTGTAAAATAAAAGATAATTTTACCCCCTTAAATTCTTGAAATTGAATGTGAAAATACAGTCACGTCCTCATCAAATGTATTATTATATAGTATTGATAGATATAATCTTAAAAAGTATAGAGAAAAATAGCACGTTGAAGTTGTTATAAACATAAAGTTATTGAAATTGTAGAATTATTAGAAGAGTTGTCGATTATTTGGTATTTCAAATTGAGTTTAAGATCATATTTTTGGTAGTGATCATCCCGGCATATAACTTCTAATCATTTAAGATTATAAAACATGTACACATTTTAATATTATTTGCAGCCGCAACCATGGGAGCGGCGGAGGAAGAAGAAGCGGTAGGGGCGGGGGTCGTGGTAGACCGAGTCGAGCATATAAAGAAGCCCATGCGGCGACAGCAGCTTATGACAAACACGAAAGAAATCCCAGTATTAACGATAAGCCAAAGCCAAACATGACTCTCGATTCACTAGAAGATGATGACTCAAAAGAAAATCACAATTTAGCAGTTGTGAATCTTGGTACAGTTTGGTTTGTAAGATTCCTTGTTTAGTAATGACAGTGTAGGTGCTGACTTAAGGTATACATGGAAGCAAGGGGAAGCTGTTAGTTGCAAATCTTTCTTTTTTGTTCTTTTTTTTTTAATTTATTTGCTTAGATTTATGTTGACTTCTTACAAATTTAAATACTTGTTGAACATTTACTTAGATTTTATTTTTGGTAAGGAATTTATTGGATAATATCTATAGATTAATAAAAGCATAAATTTAGGATGATCATGCATTAAACCTGTTTATTTGATTATTGTTTCTCTGATAAACAATATGAGACGGCTATTTCATTACAAATAATCAGATAGATATACTCAAGACGTTTAAAACTACTTATTATTGTACCAAAACGTATAACATGTTCCAAACACGCACTTATAGGTAAAAAGACACTTGTATAAACAGATCCAAACAAGTTGTATTACAAAGACACGCGTTAACGTGATAGAATCTACGAGATGTCATCTAGCAAACATACACAGCGGCATAAACTTGCAATGTAATGCAAGAACAGTTTATTAGTAAACCAAACAGAATTATTTAAGCAAACATAAGCAGCGGCATAAACGATTTTTTTTTTGTTTTTTCATGTCTTTCGTACGTTTTGTACGATAAGGTTGTTTGTACGTGAACTTAACTCTTAATCACATTGGCATGTGTATAAAAAATAATTAAGGTAGTCAAATTTATAAAAGATAATTTTACCCACTTAATTTCTTGAAATTGAATGTCAAAATGTATTATTATAAAATAATCTTAAAAAATATAAAAAAATAGTACGTTGAAGTTGTTATAAACATAAAGTTATTGAAATTATAAACATATAGTGTTTAAAATTGGTTTTTTTTAAAAACCCCCCAACGGTAGTCCCTCTCCAACGGTCCCCTCCTTCCAACGGTAACATTTGAAACATTCATGCGTTGTCACCACCACGCGTGGTCACCCAACCACCACAGACTATCGCGTAGTGTGCCCACCTCCCTTAGAAGAGATGTCAGTTATTTGGTATTTCAAATTGAGTTTAAGATTATATTTTCGGTAGTGATCATCCCCACATATAACTTTTAATCATATAAGATTATAAAACATGTACACATTGTACAATTATTTGCAGCCTGAAATGTCCCATGCGAATGGGAGCAGTAGAGGAAGAAGAAGGGGTCGTGGTAGACCGAGTCGAGCAAATATATACAGAATCCTATGCGGCGACAGCAGCTTATGACAAACACGAAAGAAATCCCAGTATCAGCGATAAGCCAAAGCCAAACTCGACTCTCGGTTCACTAGAAGATGCTGACTGAAAAGAAAATCACAATTTAGCAGTTGTGAATCTTGGTACAGTTTGGTTTGGAAGATTCCTTGTTTAGTAATGACATATGTCAACCACCATCACCGTCTACTGCAACTCGTCGTGTTCTTCTCCATAAAACCTGTCACATCCTCACAACTCGCCGGGTTCGTCATCGTAATTTTTTATTTTCCATCAGATTCGCCATCGATATCACAGCTCCGTTAAGATCTACAATGGCACGTGTAACTCCATTCTCTCTTCTACCCCTTCTTTACCTGACTTTAAGTTTGCAACAACTCCGGCCGGAATCCCGACCAACTCCGGCTCTTTTTGGTTAATAGTCCGGTCTAACCAGTCACAGAACCTCTGGCCGAACCGCCGGTCACCGGCCGGACCTCCGGTCTGATGCAGAAACGACCTGAAGTTGTGAACCGGCCCGGTAAAGCTAGCGGATCCCGGCCGGACAGCTGGTCCGGTCCGGGTCTGAAAACATTGGTTTTATTGGGGATCCAACACAACTGAAACATAAATAGCAACATTGATTCACAAAATTTGTGGGATATTTTTAAAGAAAATAAAAACCCCTCACAACAACACCTTGTTTTTGTTTTCTTCTTTTGAATTTTAACCCAATTTTCAACCTATGATGACCGCTATCTTTATTAAACCAAAAAAGAAAAATATATATTTTTTAGCTTAAACACAAGAGATGCGGTTCTAGAACCGCATCTCTTGAATATATTGAGAAAAAAATAGATTTTGCTTAAACTGTCAAAATATGCGTGTCTCGAACCGCATTTCTTGGACCCGCATCTTTCGGCTTATAGCTATATGATGCTACGCCGTAAGATGCGGGTCTAAAACCGCATCTCATAGCCAGTTTACCTACATCATTTGATCATTTCTATACTAGTGTGATATCATGCAATTGAAGCACATGCGTAAATTTTATCAAAATGATCTCACATTAATTTTTTTTTAAAATAAATTAGCACCGACTATGTTCGTTATTCTAATAAATTGCAACGTGTTTATTTTTAGAGTTAATTGCCAAAATCGTCCCTGAGGTTTGGGCACGTTTGCCATTTTCGTCTAAAATGACATTTTTGTACCATTTTGCCCCTCACGTTTGGCATTTTTTTGCCATTTTCATCCAAATGACTAACTTAGTTAAAAAACACCGTTTAAAGAGGGATATGTTTGAAATTTTACATTTATAAGTAGAGGGATTTGGGTCTTTTGGCTTTATCATTTTATAAATTACATAAAAATGTACATCTGATTATTTATTTCCATTTATATATTATATTCAAACCAAAAAAATCTGATCATCATGCTTTGTATAAATGTTGATCATCGTAGACAATACTTCTCCACCCAACTTATCTCCGACAACTACCACCGCCATCAACCACCACCCCCGCCACTACCTGCCACGACCTCCATCATCGTCATCAACCACCACCGCCATTACCTCCACCTCCACCAACCACCTTGCATCACCGGATTCCTCTCTACCACTGCCCAAAGTCGTTGACGAAGCCGATAATGACAGATCTGGCGCGTGCATTCAACTCTCTAAACTCTGACGACTTTGTGGGGGTCGTCGTAATGTCCGAGTTGGGTCAGTTGTTCTGTTTGAGTGTGGATCTGACTTCTGGTAAAGATGTGTTAAAGGGAGAGGTGATGGAGGTAGAAACTGACCCAATTGCTCAAATGGAGCGGTGTTACGTTTGCTTCAGTTTCATTCCTCATGCTGATTTTGTTTTATAAACCTTACAATTCGTTTTAATTAAGTCGAGTAGGGCTCATTACGTTTTGGATTTGTTCAAGAATTGAGTCAAATCAAGGACATGTCAACGGTTTTGTTACGGGAAATTGAAGAAAAATTGAATTGTTATTATTTTGTTGAACGAATTTTGATAGAATTGGGTGGGGTTTCAAATCTGACAATGGTGGTTATGGCTGGTGTGGTAGGGTTTCAAACTTGGCAATGGTGGTAATGGCTGGTGGGGTGGGGTGGAGATGCAAGTGCAGGTGCAGGTGGGGTGACTAGGGATGAAGAAGAATGTTTTTTATCAATATAAAATGATAAAGCCAAAGGACCAAAATACCCCTACTTATAAATGTAAAATTTCAAACATACCCCTCATTAAACGTGTTTTTTTTAACTAAGTTAGTCATTTAGATGAAAATGGCAAAAAATGTCAAACGTGGGGGGCAAAATGGTACAAAAGGTCATTTTGGACGAAAATGGCAAACGTGCCCAAACCTCAGGGACGATTTTGGCAATTAACTCTTTTTTTTATGCATGTATAACTTTCCTTTAAAATGAAGTTTTATTTGTAATAGAGTTTTTTTATCATATGCCAAAGTAGTGCCGGTATGGTACCGGAATCGGGACAAACCGAACTTATGACGTCGACCGAAATCATCGATATCAGTATCGATACTATCAGAATCGCTACTGGTATTCGTTTATGTGGTATTCGGTCCATGTAAAACACGTGTCAACATCTTTTTGGGCTTATGACGATTTTATTTTTCTTAAGTTTTATCTTCCGGTTGTTATATCGAGTGTCGGTATTGTATTGATATGATAATGAACCGAACCAATGTCGGTCGGATTCCTGCTATTAACGTTAGTTTTACCATTACGTTTACGTTTCCATTTATGAATGGCAAATTGGATTTAAATAATCCCAACTCACTGTTATTGGCCAATAATAATCCCAACTCATTTAATCACCAATAATAATCCAAACTATTCACTTTTGTTTGTAAAATACTCCCAGTTAAAAAGACACTAACTAGGTTAAAAATTTGCTGATGTGGCTTGCCACGTCACCTGCCACATCAGTTGCCACGTAATAAAAAATGCCACGTAGACTGCCACATCAGCTGCCACGTCATCAAAAATGCCACGTAGACTGCCACATCAGCTGCCACGTCGTCAAAAAATGACACATCAACTGCCACGTCATATGACACATCAGCTAAAAGAGCCACATCAGATGCCACATTAGCAATTTTTTAACCTAGTTAGTGTTTTTTTAACTGGGAGTATTTTACAAACAAAAGTTAATAGTTCGGATTATTATTGGTGATTAAATGAGTTGGGATTATTATTGGCCAATAACAGTGAGTTGGGATTATTTAAATCCAATTTGCCTTTATGAATTTAGTAGAAACTGGGCCGCCACCATCGCGAAGCGCGGGTGTAACCCACTAGTTAATACATGCAAGCCATCCATCTTGACCAACAAAAGGGATGCAGTGTACACCCTCTAGTGATTTGTTAGAGTATATAATATAATATAATAACTACAAAATTGAAGATGTAGTCTAAATAATTTATGGTATTTATATATTATAATCAATATTATTTAGCTAACTTTTTTAATTTTTTTTGTATTTCTTATTTAATCACATTGGCACATGTAAAAGATAATTAAGGTAGTCAAATTTATAAAAGATAATTTTACTTTTAATATTGAGTTTAAGATCATATTTTTGGTAGTGATCATCCCAGCATATAACTTTTAATCATATAAGATTATAAAACATGTACACATTTTAATATTATTTGCAGCCGCAAATTTCCCATGCAAATGGGAGCGGCGGAGGAAGAAGAAGCGGTAGGGGCAGGGGTCGTGGTAGACCGAGTTGAGCAGATAAAGAAGCCTATGCAGCGAAAGCAGCTTATGACAAACACGAAAGAAATCCCAGTATTAGCATTAGCGATAGCCAAAGCCAAACACGACTCTCGATTTACTAGAAGATGATGACTCAAAAGAAAATCACAATTTAGCAGTTGTGAATCTTGGTATAGTTTGGTTTGGAAGATTCCTTGTTTAGTAATGACAGTGTAGGTGCTGACTTAAGGTAGACATGGAAGCAAGGGGAAGCTCTTAGTTGCAAATCTTTCCGTTTTTGCTCTTTTTTTTTTAATTTATTTGCTTAGGTTTATATTGTCGACTCTCTTACAAACGTAAATACTTGTTGAACATTTACTTGGATTTTATTTTTGGTAAGGAATTTATTGGATAATATCTATAGACTGATAAAAGCATAAATTTAGGATGATCATGCATTAAAACTGTTAATTTGATTATTGTTTCTCTGATAAACAATATGAGACGGCTGTTTCATTGCAAATAATCAGATAGATGTACTCAAGACGCTTTAAAACTACTTATTATTGTACCAAAACGTATAACAAATTCCAAACACGCACTTATAATAGATAAAAAGACACCAGTATAATTAAACAGATCCAAACAAGTCGTATTACAAAGACACGCGTTAACGTGATAGAATTTACTAGATGTCATCTAGCAAACATACACAGCGGCATAAACTTGCAATGTAATGCAAGAACCGTTTATTACTAAACCAAACAGAATTATTTAAGCAAACATAAGCAGCGGCATAAACTTGCAATGCATGTAATGCAAGAACCGTTTATTATTAACCAAACGAAATTATATATAAGATTAAGGTTCACACCCTGGTAGCGGTCTCCTAACACTCTTACCCTGCATCATAGAACATGCACCGTTACACGATAAGCGTTTATTTTATCGTTGCCAACATAATTTTTATCAGTGTTTGGATTCACCAACACATTAAATATGACATATAAATATCAAAATCAGTCAAATACAACCTTTTTATTTATTCATGACACGTGTTACAATTGTACGGTACGACCTGAAAAGTCGGGTGTAACATGTTAATTGGGCCATTTTTAAAACTTTAAACAGACCCTTATTTAAAAAAATTTGGGTCTTTTAGCAGGCCCTTATTAATACAAACATCCAGAATTTTTTTAAATATATATATATATATATATATTTAAAATGTTTCGGACCCTATATTGATTTGGCCTCTAATCGCAGACACCTCCTGCACCCCTGGTAGACGGCCCTGCATGTGATTGTATTTGATATAATCAAATGTGAGTGTAACACCTATGGTTGTTAACATTTAACTCGTATTGGTATTTACACATGTGATTGTATTTGATATAATCCAAAATATGAAAATAACACCTATATGTGATTGTATTAAATATAATCTAAAATATGAAAATAACACCTATGGTTGTTGGGAAAACATTTATTTCATATTGGTATTACACAAGTGATTGTATTTGATATAATCCAAATGTGAATGTAAGACTTATGGACTATGGTTGCTGGGAAAACATTTACCTCACATTAGTATTACACAGTGTGACAGTGCTCGAGAGTATGAAAAGACGTGTACAAAAATAATCCTATGATTTAAACTTCGCATTTCCTATTAAATTGTTATACATTTAAATATCTAAGTGTTTATGAAACTATATTTTTATATGACTATGTAATAGTGGTATCTAGGGCTGTAAACGAACTGAACATTCAGCGAACAGTTCGTGAATCGTTCGGCAGGAAGTTTGTTTATGTTTGTTCAGGTTACCGAATGAACACGAACAAAATAAAATAAATCGTTCGGTTAGCTTAGCAAACGAACACGAACACAAGTCTCGTTCGTTCGACTGCGTTCGTTAACGTTCGCTTACGTTCGTTCGTGTTCGTTAGATTATATTAAAAATAATAAATAATAAACCTGTTCTCTAAATATATTGAAAAATTGAAACCCTATTTTTTTCTAAATTAGCTAAAATTTGGACATTCTAAGACATTTTTTATAATTATTATGTCTACGTTATTTAAACTTTGAATAATTATTTCTAAGTTAGTTAAACTTGATTAATCGTTTGGTGGTTGTAGTAGATTTCTTGTGTTTTGATTTATCATTCAATGGTTGTAAATGATAATAAACTTTTTATCTAAATATATTGAAAACTTGAAACCCTATTTTTTCTAAGTTACAAGTAGGGTGTTAAGAGTTTTAAAGGATGCTTTCTTTAGAAAAAAAAAGTGCACACCTACTATAATGTTTATTGTTCATACACTTTTGGTATAACTCATGTTACATTTTTTACATCTGCCTATGATCGTAACAAAATGACATTTTTCATTGTTTTGGTGCATTAAACACAATCTGAGTATTTTGTACAAATCATTAAATTGAACAATATTCAAACAATTTATCTATATAACATGTGAACACCCATATGGTTGTATTACCTAACTTTAAAAATCCCCACATTTGAAAAAAAGACTCCAATAGACATTTAGAAACCTACAGAACATGAGTTGAACAATTTAATCAACATATTTGACTATTAGATCAAAGTCTATCATTTTCTAAGGGGAAGAGGCATCGAAGGGTAGTACCCTTGCCCCGACCATTCACAGTTCACCATGTCAGTTCTTTTTACAAACTATCCTTACACCCAGTGGCAGACCTAGGATTTTATTTTCCAATGGGGTCCACTTTTGTTCAGTGTTAAAAATTTTCACAACAAAGCATTAAAATTTTTGGGTCGGTCGTCGTTCAGGTCATAGCGAGGAACATATAACAAAAATATATAATCGTTACTCATGAGGAAACACACAATAAAAATAAAAGTTCATTCAAAACAAAAAAGAAAACATTACAATTTTTTAAAGTTCAAATTCATAGCATACAAGTTTTTTCAATGATTCTCATGCTTGCATCATTATCCCTAAAAATCAAGTTAGAAGAATCTAAATCACAAATTCTAAATTTAAATTCATAGCATACAATGATACAGAGATTTACATATTGTTCTAATTCTAAACTTAATATTCCCAGTAAGCAACAAGAACACTACCTAGTGTATCCCGTACATTGCAAAACCATTTTTAGGGTTTAGAGAGGGTGGGATGTAGGCAAATACTAGGGATAGAGAGACTTCTTCCAGAGAGACCCCCGGTTTCAAGCAAAAAGTAGACAACAAGTAAAAGTAAATATAAAAATAGAGAACTACTAATAAAAAAATAAGTGGTGAAAGAATAACATAGTGAATCTAGGGGAAAATATTACACAATACACAACATAAATATATGCAGGTCACAATCAGATACAAAGTCTACCTAAAGTAGATCGCGTCCTTAGTTCGAAACTAACACTTATGTACCCTTCCTAAAAATCCTTAACCTTTATCAGACGACTCGATGAACTCTTATCATGAACCATGTCCTCAGAGAGGTGCAATTCTAGCAAATCTTGCCTAATTCGCTCATCTCAAATCAACTTGGGTCTACCTATACTCCTCTTCCCCTCAACAGTGAGGGTTTCCGCTGCTCTAACCGGCGCTGTCATCTACCTCCTCCTCACATGTCCAAACCATCTCAATCTCCCCTCCTTTATCTTATCCGAAATATTATCCACTCCTAACCTTTTCCTAAAAAACTTGGTTTCAGTTTCTTATCTACTCTAGCTTTGTGTGACCACACATCCACCTAAGCATCCTCATGTCTGCTACTTCCATCTTGTGTGCTTGTGACTTCTTGATGTCCTAACATTCTGTCCGATATGGCATTGTAGGTCTAACTACCACCCTAAAAAATTTTCCTTTAAATTTAGTTGAGAATCTCCTGTCACACAATACCCCAGTGGCTGCTTTCCATCTACACCAACCAGCTTGGATGCGGTGTACTACGTATTTATCTATCTCCCCATCTCCTTGTACAAATGATCCTAAATACTTAAAACTTGTTTGTCACACCCCGATTTCCACGTGTCACCGGTGGGCCCGGTGGGGAGTATCGTGACGTGGTTGGCAACATAATAGTCAAACAACACAATATAAAAATATGCACAGCGGAAGCAATTTAAAAAGATATATATCAACCGAATTTAATATTGTAATATCAAATGTCACAATATTCGGAAGTTTATCCACAGACGGATCGAAAATAAATTGGAAACAATAGTTCAACAGACTTTAGGCATCTTAAGCTTGCGAGACTTCTATTGATGCTAAGGAGAAATCCCAGCCAATTACGCTTAGTACCTGCATTTAATCTTTTTGGGAAAATACGTCAGTTTACACTGGTAAATACAATCAACTGACTCATTTTAGAAAAATGATTGAAAATTGATTTGGATGCACGTGGCATAAACATTTTATTTAACTTGGGAGAATTATTTAAATATATAATCTTGTGAACGAATTACATGTTCCTTGTGCGTTCAGTAGCCCGGATCATGTCCGGGTTAAAGATCAATAGACACACCACATTATTCTTTTGTGCACTGACGGGTGTACGCCTACACCCCGCGCTTAAGTCGTGGCCATTTCGTAAAATGATGCCAAGGATATCCGGGACATGGTCATTAACCCCCCAAAGGCTTTAAGTAACAAGACTGTTTAAACGAGCCTATCAAATTATTCAATTAACCACCCAACGATGGAAGATTTGATGCCCGATCAAGCGGTATTCTATATACCGTAACCCAAGCCCGTATAGGGAAAATAAGTTAAAAGTATTTACCTGAGCAATGTAATAATCACAATAAGAAAAATGCACGTAGCTTTTACTGGTCTCCTATTCTGGAACAAAGGTTTATAATAACCTATTAGAATCCTAACGGGTCTTTAGTTAAGCTTAAGCTTAGACCGGCTAGTTTTAAAGATACGGTTTGTACGCATGATTAAGCGATGACCGGATAGAATGTGATTTAGACCCGACAAGTTCAGAGACTTGCTTAATATGGGTATTTCATACACACTCTGGATTTTGAGATAAAACCGATAAGGTTTGACCCGTTTCGGCTAATTTATGTAAACTAGTTACATAAACTTAACCGAACGCGTAATAAGCGTAACGGGTAATAATGAGAGCCATTTACAGGTTTCCTAAGTTAATATGCTCCAAATATATTGTGACATCAGTAAGATATCATTTATTATGCCCGAAATGAATTTAAACACAAACTATGCCCCGTAGGGGTAGTTTGGTCATTTATAAGGTGATAAAAGAGTTTAAGTAGTATCCTGAGTTGTAGGTCTGATGTAATCAGCAAAGATAATCAATTTGCTAAGTTATATCAGTAGGGTATTGTATATATGTGAAATTTATCAATTATAACCAAACTATGCACCGTAGGGGCATTTTGGTAATTTCACATAAGCCGTAAAGCTCAAAACTGAAGTATGAGTTAAAAAACTTTTGCTTACTGTTAAAATATTATAATTTGCCTCAAATATCAGTAGGTATCACCCTTTGTATGTTTAAAATAGTTTTAGTACATACTATGCGTTAAAAACGCTTAAAAAGGCGATTAGAAGCCGTTTCCGGGTTCTATATAGAAATCTGATATTTTTATTATTCCAGAGGGTTTAAAATAATTTATTTATCATTTAAGATCAGTAGCAAAAGGTTTGGAGTCGTTTAGATAAGTAAAACTCATTTTATGACCCGTAAGGGCAAAACCGACATTTACCGGATTAAGCCTACGACTATGAGTTATGCTCAGCTTAAAATTAATTAAAAATCTTCAAAAATCCCAAAATAATATATTACATCAGTGGGTAATAAGTTTGATACCAAAAAGTAGGTTTAAATAGGCTATACGCTAATTACGCCGTTTAATCGCTAAAGAAGCTTCTAATTACGCTAATGAGCATAACTCTCAATCTACACCTCAAACTGATGTCAAAATTTGTATGCAAGTTTAAATATCAGTAACTAAGGTTTCTACTCTTTTACATTTTCAAAAATCACGTTTTAAGGTGAAAACGGCATAATGGTCAACATATGGGCAATTAACGGAATCATGCGTATTAATCGGTTAACTAATGAACCATGGTGTATAATCACAGAGGGTTATACTAGCATGTAACCTGGTCCAAATGAAGCTCTAAGTTATTTCTAAATCATACCAAAACGGGTCAGAACTGAAGTCAAAGCAAAAGTCAAAGCTTTGCGACTTTCGGTTCCGAACCGGGTCTAAACAGGAAATTGTCGGGTTGAACATGTTTAGACATGTTCTTACACTAATTACCAAGTTATATTAATGATCAAACAGGTTGTATGTGTTCTACATTGCTAATCATGCATAAATTAGAAACTAAGTATCCTGTTGACTTTTTATTCACAAGTTTGACCCGACATTTGACCTAGTTAGAGTGGGAATCAGGGGGAACCCTTTTAAGGGTTTATTACCCACATAATTACCTACTTAAAGGTACTTTTAATTCGAGATTTGACTGAGCCATTATTAATTAATCTCGAAGTCAAACCGTAATTACGACGGTTTGACTTTTAGCTAAATAACTAAGCTAAACTCAATTTAAGAAGGTTAAGCAAACTTACAAGTGTCTAATGATTGATTAGGAAGGCCTGGAAGGTGCTCTTGTGCTCCACAATTGATCAGAAGATGTTTGAGGAATGAATGATCAAAGTGTTGCACTTAGGAGCTTTATATAGTAACCAAGACTCCACAAAGTGTTGACAAATAAGTCTACCACTGACCATAACCTTCCCACAGGTGTCCCTAGATGTTTAGGGGTTGTTTAGAGGTCAAGCAATATGAGGAAAATCGTTTAAGATCAGTTCCATGCGTTTAAACAGCAAACAACAACTTCTGTTGGAGCTGGGCACTGCTTGCGCACCGTAAGGGTTGTGCTTGCGGTGCGCAAGCCTTCATCAGCAGCCAAAAAACTTTGTTCTTTCATGCATTCGAAAGGGCAATCACTTGTTTCGAGTTTGGGACATTATTTTACAGAAAGGGGCCTCTAAAATGTGCCTTGAACAGTGACATACCCTACCACTTTGGTATGTTTCATTGAATCCTTATTGAAAAGTGCCGAACAAGAAGGTTTACCGTAGAAATTTCCGTAGGAACCTATCATGCACTTCGAATTCAATTATTGTCAATAATTTCTGGATTTAAGATATGTTAGATGTGTGTAAAATATAATTGGGTATTGGGATTTATAAATGAGGTTGTTCAGAGGTGAAAATTAACATGACGACACTTTTAAATCCTGCCAAAACATCTTTATTAAATCCGGGTTTACAACGCTTTTTGTCTTACATGACACGTGTCGTTATATCATTGATTACGAATTTTCGAGGTGTTACATCCTCACCCCCTTAAAATAAATCTCGACCCGAGATTTACTGAAATAAATAAGGGTACTTTTCTTTCATGGTGGATTCAACCTCCCACGTATACTCGGGACCTCTACGGGCATCCCATTTGACCTTCACAATAGGCACATGCTTCCTTCGAAGCTTCTTAACATGTCGATCCTCAATCGACAATGGTTTTTCCACAAATTTCAAGCTCTCATCTATGTGCACATCTGTATGCGGTATTACCAGTGATTCGTCAACGAAACACTTTTTCAGATTGCAGATGTGGAACACATTGTGAATTCCACTGAGCTCTTCCGGTAAGTTTAACTTATAGGCAACTGACCCGACACGTTCGATAACCTCGAAAGGTCCTATGTATCTCGGGCTTAGCTTGCCTTTCTTACCAAATCGCATCACTCCCTTCCAGGGTGATACTTTAAGTAGGACTTTGTCACCTACTTCGAAGTTCATAGCTTTACGCTTTGGATCTGCGTAGCTCTTCTGCCTATCACGGGCAGCTTTGAGACGGTCACGAATCTGGACAATCTTGTCCGTCGTTTCAAAGACTATCTCTGGTCCTGATAATTGGACATCTCCAACTTCCGCCCAACAAACGGGCTTTCTACACTTTCTACCGTATAAGGCCTCAAAAGGCGCAGCCTTAATGCTGGTATGGTAGCTATTGTTGTAGGAGAATTCGATTAATGGTAGGTGGTTATCCCAACTACCACCCAAATCAATCACACATGCACGTAGCATGTCTTCCAATGTTTGAATAGTACGCTCACTCTGGCCGTCCGTCTGAGGATGGTAAGCCGTACTAAAATTCAAACGTGTGCCCAAAGATTGTTGGAAACTCTTCCAAAAATATGACGTGTATCTAGTATCTCTGTCAAAGATAATAGACACAGGTATGCCATGTAAGGCTACAATCTTATCAACGTACAACTGGGCTAACATGTCGGAGCTATAAGTCTCCTTGATGGGTATGAAATGTGCTGACTTAGTCAGTCTATCAACTATAACCCATATTGTATCATTTCCTTTCCTTGTCTTAGGTAACTTGGTGATAAAATCCATAGTTACCATTTCCCACTTCCACGTAGGAAGTTCAGGCTGTTGTAGCAAACCTGACGGTTTCTGATGTTCTGCTTTGACTTGCGCACATGTCAAGCATTTAGCTACATAGGCAGCTACAGACTTTTTCAAGCCTATCCACCAATAATTTGCCCTTAGATCCTGGTACATCTTATCAGCTCCAGGATGAACGGAATATTTGGAACTATGGGCTTCCTGGAGGATGACATCTCGAAGTCCTCCATAAACCGGAACCCATATTCGTCCATTTAATCTTAGAATTCCGTCCTTGCTAAGAGTTAACTGTTCCTCAGTTGCCCCTAGCTTTTCGTTAGGATAGTTAGCTTCCAACACAGCTTCCTTCTGTGCAGCTAACAACCTTTCAGTCAAACTGTTCTTTATCTCCATGCGCTTGGCATTGATTCGGATGGGTTTCACCCTTTCCTTTCGACTCAAGGCATCAGCGACTACATTCGCCTTGCCGGGATGATATCTGATTTCACAATCATAATCATTTAAAGTCTCTATCCAACGGCGTTGCCTCATATTTAAATCCTTCTGATTAAACAGATGCTGGAGGCTCTTGTGATCAGAATAGATCACACACTTGATTCCATATAAATAATGCCTCCACAGTTTTAGTGCGAATACAACGGCACCCAACTCCAAGTCATGGGTGGTGTAATTCTTTTCGTGCACCTTTAACTGTCGTGATGCATAGGCAATAACTTTGCCTTTCTGCATAAACCACAAAATCTTCTATCCCGTCTGGCAATGTCAGTACCGGGGTGTTGCTCAACTTTTGCTTTAGAATATCAAAGGACTCTTGCTGCTTAGGGCCCCAAACGAACTTTACTTTCTTCTTAGTCAAGGAAGTTAGGGGTGCAGCAATCCTTGAAAAATTTTCAATGAATCGCCTGTAGTATCCAGCTAAACCTAGGAAGCTACGAATTTCCGTAGGTGTCTTTGGCTCTTGCCAGTTCATAACTGCTTCAACCTTAGCGGGATCCACTTGGATACCACGCTCACTCACCACGTGTCCAAGGAATTGGACTTCTCGAAGCCAAAATTCACACTTGGAGAATTTGGCATAGAGCTTCTCCTGATGCAGGAGTTTGAGAATACAGCGGAGGTGTTTCTCATGGTCAGCTTGGTTCTTCGAGTAGATAAGAATGTCGTCAATGAAAACGATGACGAATTTATCTAGGTAAGGTTTGCAAACGCGATTCATGAGATCCATGAACGCGGCCGGTGCATTAGTGAGCCCAAAAGGCATCACTAGGAACTCGTAATGACCATAACGTGTCCTAAATGCAGTTTTGTGTACGTCTTCATCTCTAACCTTCAGTTGATGGTAGCCTGACCTCAAGTCAATCTTAGAGAAATAACTTGCTCCTTGCAATTGATCGAACAAATCGTCGATCCTGGGCAAAGGATATCTATTCTTTATCGTGACCTTATTAAGTTCACGATAATCGATGCACAGACGCATCCACCCATCCTTCTTCTTAACAAACAGGACTGGTGCTCCCCATGGAGACGAACTAGGTTTAATGAAACCTTTAGCTAGCAATTCATCCAGTTGTGTTCTTAATTCCTTCATTTCCGTTGGTGCTAACCGGTAAGGTGCTCTAGCAACTGGTGCTGCTCCAGGGATGATATCAATCCTGAATTCCACTTGCCTATCTGGTGGCAAACCAGGTAGTTCTTCCGGAAAAACTTCAGGGTATTCAGAAATGACAGGGATGTCTTCTATCTTCGGTTTAGGCTCATCAATAATCACTTGTGCCATGTAGATGACACAACCCTTCTTTAAACACTTTGATGCCTTGAGCATAGTCACTTGCTCAGGCAGCCCATACTGGGTATCTCCCCGAATGGTAAGTGATTCACCAGACGGAGTCTTAATCACCACTTGCTTTCTGTTGCAGACGATTTGGGCCTGGTTATGAGATAACCAGTCCATACCCAAGACTATGTCAAAACCGGCTAACTTAAATGGAAGTAGGGACAGAGGAAAAGAGTGGTTCTTAATGGATATAACACATCCATCTAACACAGTAGAGACGGTTTCTAGGGTGCCATCTGCTAACTCCACCTCATAATTCACATTTAAGGTTTTGACAGGTAATTTCAGCAATTCACAAAACTTATTATCAACGAAAGACTTATCAGCGCCTGAATCAAAAAGTACTCTAGCATAGACATCATTTACAAGGAAAGTACCTGTAATCACATTGTCGTCTTGTACTGCTTCCTTTGCGTCCATTCTGAAGACTCTCGCATTGGTCTTCTTGGCCTCTTCAGGCTTCTTGGTGTATTTAGGGCAGTTGGTTTTAATGTGCCCCTTTTCATTGCAACTGTAGCAAGTTGCATCCTTCAGCTTTTTGCAATCCAAGGTTTTGTGGTCCTTGGACTTGCATATACCACAAGCATAGGTTTTTGAATGAGTCTGCGAGTTCGACTCGAGTCTGCACTTTCCAAAGTGCTGTTTCTTGCAAATCTTGCATTTGGGCTTCTCACCAGAATGATGCCCATCTTTCCTTGACTCAGATCCTTTCTTGTTGTCACCGTTCCCACGGTGCTTCTTGTTCGACCTTCGTGAACTATCATCTTCACGTTTTCTCTTCTCAGCCTGCTTATTCCTCAGCGATCTTTGCCTGACCGCATCCAAAGTGAGGGACAAAGATATGTCAGCTACAGATCTAAAAGTAGCTGGCCGAGAAGCCTTCACGCTTACCTTGATTTCCGGGGCTAAACCACCGATAAAACGAGCTATTCTTTTTGGTTCCGGGGTTACCAGATACGGAACCAACCGGGACATCGTGTTGAAGCTCGTGAGGTAAGCTTGACAGTCAAGGTTTGTCATCACTAAAGATAGAAAATCAGACTCTATCTTCTCAACCTCATGCTAGGGGCAGTAATTTTCCCTGATAAGGGCAACAAATTGTTCCCAAGACATGTTGTACAATGGGATTTTCCCGGTGGCTTGAATCAGTGATCGCCACCAGGCTAAAGCTTCACCCTTAAATGATTGCGACACAAACTTGACCACATCCCTCTCAGCGCATCCGCTGATATCCACAACTGTATCCATCTCATCCAGCCACGTCATACAGTCAATGGCTCCTTTCTCCCCAGTGAAGTCCCGGGGTTTGCAGGAAACAAAATATTTATAAGAGCAACCCTTGTCACGGGGTTCTTGGTTTAGTACAACCTGCTGAGATGGAGCACTGTGGTGGTTCGAGGAGTGTCGATCATCATCTTTCTTCAGTTCTTCCTTCTTGGAAGGAGGCTTTGCATGCGGCGTAGATAGGGTCCTACTTCGAGTCCCACTATACTCTTCGTACTGCCGTTCCAATGCCTTTGTAACTGCGTCGTCTACCAACGCTTTCAATTCAGCACCCGTTAAATTTACTCGGGCATTATCAATATTCTCCACTGGATGGCTATTAATTTCGTCTGAGTTAGCCATTTTAATTGAACTGTTACAGAAAACAAGGACAATAGTTTATTTGGGAGTTTATTATGGAATTGCCCCTTAGGGTAATTCATTAACCATGGTAACAGAGACCATATTTGGTTAATTTATTTATCATATTTATTTAGGATTTCTATCATAATTTATCCTAATTATAAAACAATAACAGTTTTATTTGTGGCACAAAGGCCTAGTCACATGGACATTTATAAATTTTAAGCTAGGATTTCAGAGAATCAAAGCATGAAGGTTTGAACCTAGTTCATTACCTTTATCTGACAGGGAGTCATCGCTACCACTGTCTTTTGGCTCATATGGAAATGAGCAGGGCCCGTAGGCGCTATATTACCACGTATGGTCAAAATATGATCATCTCAATTGATGATATAAACCCATGATTCAGAGATTATTAAATTGGGTTAGGAATCTTTTGAAGAATCCAATAATAAGAATGACGTGTGTGATTTTAACGAATCACGTCTGCCAGGAGTGTTAACAGGTTTTCAGATGTTAACTGGGATTTGAATCTTTTTAACAGGCCTTACCATCTTGGCCCGGTCTTTTAATTGACCCGAAGGCTAGGTTTCACCTTTAAGATCCTTAATTAATATTTAAATAGGCAGAAAGGAGTGATTTTGATTTATTTATTTCATGTAATATATTCATGCAGATAATAGCAAAATGAAATTTATAAACTTACATTCCATTAATTTATTAAAAGGTTACACGTCGCCCTAAACGAGACTTTTTTTTTTAATAAACAAACTTACCCACGCAGGGGTTTAAACAAGTACTTACCCACGCAGGGGCTTAATAACACACATACCCACGTAGGGGCTTAATAACATAATAGTCCACGCAGGGACTTACACAAATAACATACCCTCGCAGGGGTTAACAGAAAGATAGACCCACGCAGGGGTCAAAACAAACAAGCATACCCACGCAGGGGTTTATACAGTAAGACTGGCCCACGCAGGGGCTCAACAACAATTGGAAGGATTTAGTGGTCCTTCTTGTTCTTCCCTTTGATCAAGCTTGTCAATCCTTGGAAGAAGCTTTGTCTCTCCCTGCGGTCGCGGTGAAACTCCCGCTCAACCTGATCCAGTCTCTGAAGAATTTCCTCCCGTTCTGGGGGAGAAAATCGTGGCGGCTGCGATTGCGTCCGAATGATAGGTCTGGCCGGTATTTGGTACCCATGAGTTGGGTACCCTACTCCCCATGGGTCTCCATACGGTCCTTGGGTGTTATAGTTAGCCGCTACCAAGTATGGGTCGGCTTCTGCGTAGTTGTAGTTGGTGTGCACTGGCTGTTCAAACGGGTTATACGCCATGGAACCCGTGTATGCCGGAATTGGGTTATCAAAACCCATCGGTGGTGGTTGCGGTGCAACTGGGTGCGAAGGTCCACCCATTTGTGGGTCTTCCTGAAGTGGCGGGTAATGGCTGCCACTTGATTGGCGTGGGGAGCTAAAATGGAAATCCCCCGCTCGCGCAGACATACGTGCGCCAGTCCTCCTACGCCTCGGCGGTTGTGGAGGTGCCGGTTGAACTGGTGGCGGTGGAGGCGGTGGCCTGACTGCCACAAACCGTGAATCCACAGAGGGATCCTGCTGCTGCTGCTGTTGCTGAGGCGGTGAATGGCGAGGAGGTGTATAATACCATTCGTGCCGGGTAAACATAGCTTGAAAGCTGTCTGGACCACCATAGGGTGATCCGTGGAAAGAAGATCCGTCAGAGATCTCTATCGGGTGGTTTGGTGTACCACTGGCAGGTTCGACGGGGTCTGTGTCCTCATCCATATCATCCGCGTGATCTCCCGAGAAATGGTCCTCTGGCCCCAATGGGTTAAAACCCGCTGGTTCTGGTATGTAATTCGCCGGGTTAAACCGGCCCCTGAAGACAGGTGTAGGGTCACCAAAAGAGTTGTGCGATAAGGATCGCTATAATGGTATGTATGAAGGTTGTGGGTTGTTGGGCTCATACTCCGGTTGTGGCCCGTAAGGGTTATGAACAGGAGGTGTTGAGCTGTGCGAAACCGACCGTCTAGCCGGCTCGAAGAGGTTCCTCCGGTTTTGCCGGGGATCGTCACTCTCTGTGGTCGAAGGAGCTCGCACATTCGAAGGTCCTGCCTCATTGTCATTGGGGGCGGTGATTGGCCCCTTTCCACGTCCTCTTCTTCTAAAGAATCTTGGCGGTATTTTGTTAATCCTGTCAATATAGCATGAGATAACAACAACAATATATAAAAATTAAAGGACAAAACAAAATAAACAAACAAGGTAGAATTTGTCCTATGTTATTTGTCTAGACTCGAAAGTTTAGATATGTGCAATTGTGTAACTGAGATTAAACACAAAAGGCTAGTGTTTAATTCACTCAGTGTTGGCTCTGATACCAACCTGTCACACCCCGATTTCCACGTGTCACCGGTGGGCCCGGTGGGGAGTATCGTGACGTGGTTGGCAACATAATAGTCAAACAACACAATATAAAAATATGCACAGCGGAAGCAATTTAAAAAGATATATATCAACCGAATTTAATATTGTAATATCAAATGTCACAATATTCGGAAGTTTATCCACAGACGGATCGAAAATAAATTGGAAACAATAGTTCAACAGACTTTAGGCATCTTAAGCTTGCGAGACTTCTATTGATGCTAAGGAGAAATCCCAGCCAATTACGCATAGTACCTGCATTTAATCTTTTTGGGAAAATACGTCAGTTTACACTGGTAAATACAATCAACTGACTCATTTTAGAAAAATGATTGAAAATTGATTTGGATGCATGTGGCATAAACATTTTATTTAACTTGGAAGAATTATTTAAATATATAATCTTGTGAACGAATTACATGTTCCTTGTGCGTTCAGTAGCCCGGATCATGTCCGGGTTAAAGATCAATTGTAACACCTCGAAAATTTACGTCCAATAAGGTACTGACACGTGTCATGGACTTGAAATATGTGAAAACAAACTTTAAAGGGACTAAAGTTGACAAACGGTGAAACTATGTGAATTCGAGGGTTCAAAGTGTCAACAATTGATAAATAAGCCCTACAATAACCCTACATGATGTTTATAATCTCAAACGGGTAAATCATGGATCATACGAAGCGAAAAATGAAAGAAAGTGAGGAATTACAAACTACAGGGACTAAAAGTGTCAACATGTTGAAATTATACCTCTGAGTGATCTTTTGGCAAACCCGAAGCTTTGTAATGATAAAATATACTCACTAGAATATGTGGTAAAAATTTCATGAAGTTTCGTTATCATATGAGAAAGTTATGGCCAAAACCGTACTTAAGGGGTTAAAAGCGTCAACGTCAAATTTCATGGCTTTTCGGGTGAGCGCAAAGTTATCCGAGGACATTACCATGTTGGTAAATGTCCCAAGGTTCTTAAAAACCAGAATTGAGGGTCTAATGAGCAAGATAAGTCGCCAAAAACACGTAACAAAAGTCTAGGGGCCAAAGTTGCAATTTTTAAAAGATGTTTGGGGATCAGACGGCCAAAGCGGCCCGCTTTGGGTTTGCTGATCTGCCAGGCGGGCCGCATCAGAAGCCCAGTTCGCGAAAACGACCTACAGGTGCCAGTTTCAGCTTTAACCGACTTCAAAACAGCTGTACGCGACTCAGGCCTTAACCAATCGAATTTCATGCAACTTTTGGACCTTATTTCATCCTTATAACACCTGGGGAAGCCTTCAATCTGATCACATTGCTCTCAAAGATCATCAAAGTAGCAAACTCAAGAACACTTGCATTTTGAAAAAAATTCACCAAGTATCTCCTGGAGCTCTCTGAACGTGAAGACCACTTCCTAGTGATATCTAAGCTCTATTAGGACTATTGTAAGTGTTCAAATCCTTTGCAAATCCGTTCTAGCTTAGTGTTCTTGCTAAAAGTCAAACATAACGTAAATACAGTTTGACTTTGCGATTAAACGAAATGTGCTCAGTATTTTCTCAAATTGAAAGTACCCATATGTTGGTATTTATGAGTATAACAAACCCCTAAAAGGGTATGTTCAGATTTACACTCTAAGCAGGTCGATTGTCGAGTCAAACCTTTTCGTAAAAAGTCAACAGAATGAGTTTTTGCAAAAATAAGCATAATCAGTAATGTAGGCTACATGCAACCTGTTTGATCATCAAAATAACTTTGTAAATAATGTAAGAACATGTTTCTTCATGATCAACTCGACAATTTTCTGTATTTCACCCGAATCGGAACCGAAAGTCTCATAAATGGACTTTTTCTTGACTATCGGTTCTGATTCATACATGCATGTTAAGATCTGCATTAGAGCATATTTTTGACCATTTTTATTTTAGTTTAACTCTCTGGAATTTTTACATCTTCGTTCCATGTTTAGCCGATTCATATGCATGTTACCGGTTTATGCTTAAAGTTGACTATTTTGCCCTTTTTAATATAAAACGTGATTTTTGGAAAAGTGAAAGAGTAGAAATCTTTATTATTAATTTATAAACTTGCACCGAAAATTTGAGATCAGTTGGTGGTCCAGATTTTGAGTTATGGCCGATATCGTAAAACTATAGCTTTATGTTACATAAATAGCGTAATTAGCGCATAGACTATTTTAACCCACTTTTTGGTATCAAACTTTTTATACACTGATGTTATATAATATTTTGAGACTTTTAAAGATTTTTATTTAATTTTTGGCTGATCGTATCATAGGTCTCTAAGCTTAATTCGGTAAATACCGAAATTGCCCTTTTTGGCCATAAAACGAGTTTTATAAATCCGATTGACCCCAAACCACTTCCTACTGATTTTATTTATTAAATAAAGTATGTTGAACCTTCTGGAAGTATAAAAATCTCAGCTTTCTTTTACAAACCCGGAAACGGCTCTAAATCGCCTTTTTAGGCATTTTTAACGCGTAGTATATCCTATAACCATATTAAACATATAAGACTTATATTTACTGATGTGTTTAACATATCTTTATAAAGTAACAGTAAGTACAATTTTATAAACTCAGATTTCCAGTTTTGGCATTTTTAGCCCTTGTGAAATTACTAAAATGCCCCTAAGGCGCATAGTCTTGTTTTAAATGATAAGTTTTGCTTACGGGTCATACCCTACTGTTATAACATAATAAGTTAAGTATATTTACTGTATAATTCAGACCCATAACTCAGATTTTCAAATTGACTCTTTTATAATCTTTTAAATGACCAAAATGCCCTTATGAGGCGTAAATTGAGTTTAAATCCATTCGGGGCATAATAGAACATAACTTGCTGATATTATATCATATTTAAAGCATATTATCTCAGGAAACTTGCATATGACTCTTTTGGTTACCCGTAACGCCCTTTTTGCGTTCGGTTCGGTTTATGTAACTAGTTTGCATAAATTAACCGAAACGGGTCAACGTTATCATTTTTATCTCAAAATCCAGAATGTATTTAGTATACCCATATTATACAAGTATTCAAACTTGTCGGGTCTAAATCACATTCTATCAGGTCTTCGCTTAATCGTGCGTATACCGTATCATCCTTAAAACTAACCGGTCTAGGCTTAGGCTTAAATAAAGACCCGTTAGAAATCTAATAGGTTATTATAAACCTTTGTTCCAGATTAGAAGCACCAGTAAAAGATACTGCATTTTCTTGATTGTGATTGATACTATACGCAGGTAAATACTCTTTGGCTTATTTTCCCTATACGGGCTTGGGTTACGGTATATAGAATACCGCTTGATCGAGCGTTAAATCCTACACCCTTGGGTGTTTAGTTTGAATAATTTGTGCGGCTCGTTTAAACAGTCTTGCTTACTTTAAGCCTTTGGGGGGTTAATGACCATGTCCCGGATATCCTTGGCATCATCTTACGAGATGGCCACGACCAGAGCACGGGGTGTAGGCGTGCACCCGTCAGTGTATAACTCGCTTATGTGGTGTGTCCATTGATCTTTAGCCCGGACTAGATCCGGGCCACTGAACGCAAGTAACATGTAATTCGTTCACATGATTATTATATTAAATAATTGACCCAAGTTAATAAAAATGTTTTGTGCCTTGTGCATTTAAATCAATTTTCAACCTTTTCAAAATGAGTCAGTCGAATTGTATTTACCAGTGTAAACTGACGTATTTTTCCCAAAAGATTAAGTGCAGGTACTATACGAAATAGGCTGGCAGGCTTCTAGAGCGTCCACAATAAGTCACGCAGCTTGGGCGACATTAAACTGTTGAACAATTATCCTATTTTATTTTTCGATCCGCCTGTGGATCCGTTTCGACTACTTGTGATAATTAATATTACATTTCTATTTAAAGTTGAAACGAATCTATCTTTTGCTTCCGCTGTGCATTATTATATTGTGTTGTTTGTCTATGATGATACCAACTACGTCACGATACCCCCACCGGGCCCACCGGTGACACGTGGAAATTTGGGGTGTGACAGGTTGGTATCAGAGCCAACTCTGAGTGAATTAAACACTAGCCTTTTGTGTTTAATCTCAGTTACACAATTGCACAATCCTCAATTCTCGAGTCTAGACAAAGAACTTAGGAAATTTCCAAATTTTTGTTTAAATTTTCTAACCTTGTCTTAATTATATATTTTGTTGTATCACTTGTTCCTTGTGACAGGTTGTCATCATGCCGCCAAGAATGAGAGGTAGAGGCGGAGGAAATGGAAAGCATGCAGCTCGCAATGATCACGAAGCCGGGCCTTCGCACCGGCGAACACCCTCGGGCACTCACAACACAGATGCCCAAAACTTATGGAGGTCTTTCACTGGACCAGCCTCCACACCATCTCATCACTCGCAAGAGTCCTACATTCCTCTAGGACCCTCATCACCATTCGACAACACGTCACCCACCTTTCAGGGGCTGTACAACCCTGATGATTACATGCAAGAACCAGTGGGTTTTAACCCACTTGGACCGGAGGACCACTTTTCGGGTGACAACCCGATGGATGTTGAGGAGGATGATGATCCCGCCATGCCACCCTCAGGGACACCAAACCACCCCATCGAGATATCTGATGGGTCACCATTTCTAGGATCACCTTACAATGGTCCCGATAGTTTCATGGAGAACTTCAGGCAGCACGACTGGGTGTACACTCCCAGTTACCACAACTCTCCTCTCCACCCGTCCTACCACAGCTCACCCCTGCACCAGCAGCAGCAGCAGCCAGAGCAGCAGCCAGAGCAGCAGCCACAGCAGCAGAATCCATCTACGGATTCTCGATTCGTGGCGGTTACTCCACCGCCACCACCACCTCCGACTCAGCCTCCCTCGCCCCCGAGGCGAAGGAGAGGAACGAACGCGAGGATGTCCTCGCGAGGAGGAGTGCGTATCCGCACCCCTCCACAGTCAAGCAGCAGCCGGTACTCACCGGTTCATGAAGAAACAGAGATGGGTGAATCTTCGAACCCCGTCTCTGAAGTAGCAACGGCGCCAGTCGCGCCACAGCCTCAGCCACAGCCTCAGCCACCATTCGGATTTGGTGAACAAATCCCCGCTTACACTAATGCTGCAGCATTTAACCCATTCGAGCAGCAGTATCCCCCGGGGTATAACTTTACGGAAGATCCATACTGGGTTGCAGCGAACTCTTACACCTTCCACCAAGAGACTCCCTTCGGAGATCCATGGGCCACAGGACCCTCAACTTATGGGTACCCACCATACGGGTATCAACAGTCGCAGCCTCTTCAGCCTCCACAGTATCTGTATCAGCAGCCGCAACCGCCCCAACCTCCGTTTTACCAGCCTGCTCAGCCGTCATACTACCAGCAACCACCTCAGGCGCCAGTGATGTCGCCACCCCAAGTTCAGGAAATCATGCAGGAGATTCAAGGGGTGCGTCAGGAATTTCAACAGGAGTTGCAGAATAATGAGAGGCGTAACCGGGGAAGGTTTCAGAAGGTGGTGGACTTGCTCAAGGGTAAGAGCAAGAAGGATTACTAAATCCTTTATTTATTTTAGTGATAGGCATGTCCCTGCGTGGACATATCTTTATGTACTCTACCCCTACGTGGGTAATTTTCCTTCTGTTTCGCCCCTGCGTGGGCATATCTTTATTTCGACCCCTGCGAGGGTTTGTTATTTGTTTAGCCCCTGCGTGGGCATGTTATTTATCAAAGTTCCGTTTAGGGCAATTTTGTACTCGTTAATTTTAAATTAGAATGGTAATTTCAACTTTTCATTTTTAAATTATATGCCTAAATATAATAAATGAATAAATGGAAAATAGCATTATTATTGTAACTAACCATTTTAATAATAAGGATCTTAAAAGGTAAAACCTAGCTATTATGTTGTCATAAACCTAGCCATGACGGTACAACCTGCTTAAAAAGATTCAATTCCTGTTAACATCTGTAAACATGTTAACATTCTTGACTAAAGTGATCCGTGAAATCACACATGTCACCCTTTTGATAAATTATCCAATTTATATTTTTATATATAATTGAAAGTGACATAATACCTACGGGTCATAATAAATGTCATATAAAACAGAAAGGCAGTCGTAGCTTATAGACTCCCTGCCAAAGAAAGGATTGATTCGTTTTGATTATTCAAACTTTAATCCTATAAAAATCTAAATCTATAATTTAGAGACTGTCTATGTGACTAGGCCTATTGTGCCAACATATATTTCATTTTAGGATAAAATTTTGATAAAAAGTCCTAAATGAAACTACTTAACAAATTAACTAATATGGCTTTTAATTACCATGGTTAATAAATCGTCAAGAACGATAATACTGGTTAGATTTCTAAATAGACTTTGCCCTTTTTTTTTATGTAGCAAATTAAGACTACAATGACTAAGTCTGAAGAGCTAAACAGTCATCCGGCACAAAACCCTGGAAATGCTCCGATATTAGTAACTGGTGCAGAATTGAAAGCACTAGTGAATGAGGCCGTGGTCGAAGCACTGAATAGACAATTTAGCGAAGCAAGCGGGACCCGAAGTAGGACCCGAACCGCATCACGTTCCAAGCCAAGAACACATTCGGAGACTCATAACAAGCCACCCTCTAATAAAGAGGTACCTAAGAAAGAAGAACCCAAGAAAAATGATGATGAGCGACAATCATCTAACCAAAACAGTGTTCCCCATAAGAAGGTAGTGAACAATGATGCGCCTCATGCTAGAGGATGCACATACAAGTACTTTGTTTCGTGTAAGCCCCGAGACTTTACTGGGGAAAAGGGGGCTGTTGACTGCATAACCTGGTTGGATGAGATTGATACAGTGGTAGACATAAGTGGATGTGCGGAAAGGGATATTGTGAAGTTCGTGTCCCAGTCCTTTAAAGGCGAAGCCCTAGCATGGTAGAGATCACTGATCCAGGCCACCGGAAAGGTACAATTGTATAGCATGACCTGGGAGCAGTTCGTTGCTCTTATCAAGGAGAATTTCTGCCCGCAGCATGAGGTGGAGAAGATAGAGTCCGATTTCGTATCATTGGTAATGACAAACCTGGACTGCCAAGCCTACTTAACGAGCTTCAACACGATGTCTCGATTGGTTCCATATCTTGTAACCCCTGAACCAAAGAGAATCGCTCGTTTTATCGGGGGGTTAGAACCCGCAATAAAGGCAAGTGTGAAGGCCTCTCGGCCAACGACTTTCAGGTCAGTAACTGACCTCTCTTTGTCCCTCACAATGGACGCGGTCCGACTAAGATCGCTAAGAAACAAAGAGGCCGAGAACAAGAGAAAGCGTGAGGATGATACCTCACGAAGGTCAGAGAAGAGACACAGAGGGAATGACGACCACAGGAAAGGGTCGGGATCGAAGAAGAATGGGCAACAATCAGGAGAAAAACCCAAATGCAAGACTTGTAGGAGGTACCATTTTGGGAAATGTCGACTTGAGACGAACTCCCAATCTCGCCCGCGACCCTGTGGAATTTGCAAATCCACAAATCATAAGACGTCGGAGTGTAAGAATCTAAAGGACGCAACCTGTTTCGGCTGCAACGAAAAAGGGCATATTAAGCCTAACTGCCCAAAATATGCCAAGAAAGCCGAAGACGGGAAGAAGACCAATGCAAGGGTCTTCAGGATGGATGCTAAAGAGGCTATTAAGGACGACAACGTGATTACCGGTACGTTCCTTGTAAATGATATTTTTGCTAGAGTCCTGTTTGATTCTGGAGCAGATAAATCCTTTGTAGACAATAAGTTCTGTGAGTTGTTAAAATTGCCTATAAAACCCTTAAATGTGAAGTATGAAGTGGAGTTAGCTGATGGAACCGTAGAAACCGCTTCAACCGTTTTAGATGGATGTGTTATATCCATTAGGAATCACTCGTTTCCATTATCCTTACTTCCCTTTAAACTAGCCGGTTTTGACATAGTGATAGGCATGGATTGGTTATCACACAACCAAGCCCAGATTGTATGCAATAGAAAGCAAGTGGTAGTTAGAACTCCGTCTGGTGAGTCACTAACTATCCAAGGAGATACCCAGCACGGATTGCCTGAGCAAGTGTCCATGCTCAAGGCATCCAGATGTATGCAGAAAGGTTGTGTCATTTACATGGCACAAGTTACTGTTGATGAGCCTAAGCCGAAGATTGAAGACATCCCTGTCATTTCGGAATACCCCGAAGTGTTCCCAGAAGAACTACCTGGTTTACCACCAGATAGGCAAGTGGAATTCCGAATCGACATCATTCCAGGTGCAGCACCAGTGGCAAGAGCACCATATAGGTTGGCTCCAACGGAGATGAAGGAGTTAAGAACGCAGTTAGATGATTTGTTAGCAAAAGGTTTCATTAGACCTAGCTCGTCTCCCTGGGGAGCGCCTATTCTGTTTGTTAAGAAGAAGGATGGATCGATGCGTCTGTGCATCGATTATCGTGAGCTCAATAAAGTCACCATCAAGAATAGGTATCCTTTGCCCAGGATCGACGATCTGTTCGATCAGTTACAAGGGGCAAGCTACTTCTCAAAGATCGACTTAAGGTCAGGCTATCATCAGTTGAAAGTCAAGGATGAGGATGTACACAAGACAGCGTTTAGGACTCGCTATGGACATTACGAGTTCCTAGTGATGCCTTTTGGGCTCACCAACGCACCAGCCGCGTTCATGGATCTCATGAACCGCGTCTGCAAACCTTATCTAGATAAATTCGTCATAGTCTTCATTGACGACATCCTTATCTACTCAAAAAGCAAGGCTGACCACGAGAAACACCTTCGTTGTATTCTCAAACTCCTACATCAAGAGAAGCTCTATGCCAAGTTCTCGAAGTGCGAATTTTGGCTTCGAGAAGTCCAATTCCTTGGACATGTAGTGAGCGAGCGTGGTATCCAAGTGGATCCCGCTAAAGTTGAAGCAGTGATGAACTGGCAAGAGCCAAAGACACCTACGGAAATTCGCAGTTTCCTGGGTTTAGCTGGATACTATAGGAGATTCATTGAAAACTTTTCAAGGATTGCTGCGCCCCTTACTTCATTGACACGCAAGAAGGTTAGGTTTGATTGGGGCCCTAAGCAGCAGGAATCCTTCGATATTCTGAAGAACAAGTTGAGCAATGCTCCAGTACTAACACTGCCCGATGGTATAGAAGAATTTGTGGTGTACTGCGATGCATCACACACTGGTATGGGCTGTGTACTTATGCAGAAAGGAAAAGTCATTGCCTACGCTTCACGACAGCTAAAGATTCACGAGAAGAACTACACCACCCACGACTTGGAGTTGGGTGCTGTTGTATTTGCATTGAAGCTATGGAGGCACTACCTGTATGGAACCAAGTGTGTGATCTATTCAGATCACAAGAGCCTTCAACATTTGTTTAATCAGAAGGACTTAAACATGAGGCAAAGACGCTGGATGGAGACCCTAAATGATTACGATTGTGAAATAAAGTACCATCCAGGCAAGGCGAATGTAGTTGCTGACGCCTTGAGCAGAAAAGAAAGGGTTAAGCCTATAAGAATCAATGCTAAGCGCATTGAAATCAAGAATGATTTGAACCAAAGGATATTAGCCGCACAGAAGGAAGCTGTGTTGGAAGCGAATTATCCTGAAGAAAAATTGGGAGTAACTGAGGAGCAGTTATCCCATGACAAGGACGGAATGCTTAGACTAAATGGAAGAATATGGGTTCCAATTTTTGGAGGACTTCGGGATGTTATCCTCCAGGAAGCCCACAGTTCCAAATATTCTGTCCACCCTGGAGCTGACAAAATGTATCAGGATTTAAAAGCAAATTACTGGTGGATTGGTTTGAAAAAGTCGGTAGCTGCTTATGTAGCTAAATGTTTGACTTGTGCCCAAGTCAAAGCTGAGCATCAGAAACCATCAGGTTTGCTACAACAACCTGAAATTCCCGTATGGAAGTGGGAAATGGTGACGATGGATTTCATCACCAAGTTACCAAAGACGAGAAAGGGAAATGATACTATATGGGTCATAGTAGATAGACTGACGAAGTCAGCACATTTTCTACCCATCAAGGAAACTTATAGCTCCGATATGCTAGCCCAATTATATGTTGATAAGATTGTAGCTTTGCATGGAATACCTGTAGCTATTATCTCGGATAGAGATACTAGATACACGTCACATTTTTGGAAAAGTTTCCAACAATCATTGGGCACTCGTTTGAATTTTAGTACGGCTTATCATCCACAGACTGACGGTCAGAGCGAGCGTACTATTCAAACATTGGAAGACATGCTACGTGCATGTGCGATCGACTTAGGTGGTAGTTGGGACAAGAACCTACCCCTAATTGAATTCTCCTACAACAATAGCTACCACACCAGCATAAAAGCTGCGCCTTTTGAGGCCTTATACGGTAGAAAGTGTAGATCACCCATTTGTTGGGCGGAAGTTGGAGAGGTCCAACTGTCAGGACCAGAAATTGTTTTCGAGACGACGGATAAGATCGTCCAGATCCGCGAACGATTGAGAGCTGCCAGGGAAAGGCAGAAAAGTTATGCGGATCCACAGCGCAAAGACTTTCACTTCGAAGTAGGTGAAAAAGTGTTGCTTAAGGTATCACCCTGGAAGGGGGTGATGCGTTTTGGTAAGAAAGGCAAGCTAAGCCCGAGGTACATAGGACCTTTCGAAATTATCGAACGTGTCGGATCAGTCGCTTATAAGTTGAACTTGCCTGAAGAGCTTAGTGCTATCCATAATGTGTTTCACATCTGTAATTTGAAGAAGTGTTCCGCTGACGGACCACCGGTTATACCGTATACGGATGTACATATAGATGAAGGTTTGAAATTTGTGGAAAAGCCGTTATCAATTGAAGACCGAAAGGTAAAGAAGCTTCGAAGGAAGCACATACCTATTGTTAAGGTCAAATGGGATGCCCGTAGAGGTCCCGAATACACATGGGAGGTAGAATCCACGATGAAAGAAAAATACCCTCATTTGTTTCAGTAAATCTCGAGGTCGAGATTTCTTTTAAGGGGGTGAGGATGTAACACCTCGAAAATTTACGTCCAATAAGGTACTGACACGTGTCATGGACTTGAAATATGTGAAAACAAACTTTAAAGGGACTAAAGTTGACAAACGGTGAAACTATGTGAATTCGAGGGTTCAAAGTGTCAACAATTGATAAATAAGCCCTACAATAACCCTACATGATGTTTATAATCTCAAACGGGTAAATCATGGATCATACGAAGCGAAAAATGAAAGAAAGTGAGGAATTACAAACTACAGGGACTAAAAGTGTCAACATGTTGAAATTATACCTCTGAGTGATCTTTTGGCAAACCCGAAGCTTTGTAATGATAAAATATACTCACTAGAATATGTGGTAAAAATTTCATGAAGTTTCGTTATCATATGAGAAAGTTATGGCCAAAACCGTACTTAAGGGGTTAAAAGCGTCAACGTCAAATTTCATGGCTTTTCGGGTGAGCGCAAAGTTATCCGAGGACATTACCATGTTGGTAAATGTCCCAAGGTTCTTAAAAACCAGAATTGAGGGTCTAATGAGCAAGATAAGTCGCCAAAAACACGTAACAAAAGTCTAGGGGCCAAAGTTGCAATTTTTAAAAGATGTTTGGGGATCAGACGGCCAAAGCGGCCCGCTTTGGGTTTGCTGATCTGCCAGGCGGGCCGCATCAGAAGCCCAGTTCGCGAAAACGACCTACAGGTGCCAGTTTCAGCTTTAACCGACTTCAAAACAGCTGTACGCGACTCAGGCCTTAACCAATCGAATTTCATGCAACTTTTGGACCTTATTTCATCCTTATAACACCTGGGGAAGCCTTCAATCTGATCACATTGCTCTCAAAGATCATCAAAGTAGCAAACTCAAGAACACTTGCATTTTGAAAAAAATTCACCAAGTATCTCCTGGAGCTCTCTGAACGTGAAGACCACTTCCTAGTGATATCTAAGCTCTATTAGGACTATTGTAAGTGTTCAAATCCTTTGCAAATCCGTTCTAGCTTAGTGTTCTTGCTAAAAGTCAAACATAACGTAAATACAGTTTGACTTTGCGATTAAACGAAATGTGCTCAGTATTTTCTCAAATTGAAAGTACCCATATGTTGGTATTTATGAGTATAACAAACCCCTAAAAGGGTATGTTCAGATTTACACTCTAAGCAGGTCGATTGTCGAGTCAAACCTTTTCGTAAAAAGTCAACAGAATGAGTTTTTGCAAAAATAAGCATAATCAGTAATGTAGGCTACATGCAACCTGTTTGATCATCAAAATAACTTTGTAAATAATGTAAGAACATGTTTCTTCATGATCAACTCGACAATTTTCTGTATTTCACCCGAATCGGAACCGAAAGTCTCATAAATGGACTTTTTCTTGACTATCGGTTCTGATTCATACATGCATGTTAAGATCTGCATTAGAGCATATTTTTGACCATTTTTATTTTAGTTTAACTCTCTGGAATTTTTACATCTTCGTTCCATGTTTAGCCGATTCATATGCATGTTACCGGTTTATGCTTAAAGTTGACTATTTTGCCCTTTTTAATATAAAACGTGATTTTTGGAAAAGTGAAAGAGTAGAAATCTTTATTATTAATTTATAAACTTGCACCGAAAATTTGAGATCAGTTGGTGGTCCAGATTTTGAGTTATGGCCGATATCGTAAAACTATAGCTTTATGTTACATAAATAGCGTAATTAGCGCATAGACTATTTTAACCCACTTTTTGGTATCAAACTTTTTATACACTGATGTTATATAATATTTTGAGACTTTTAAAGATTTTTATTTAATTTTTGGCTGATCGTATCATAGGTCTCTAAGCTTAATTCGGTAAATACCGAAATTGCCCTTTTTGGCCATAAAACGAGTTTTATAAATCCGATTGACCCCAAACCACTTCCTACTGATTTTATTTATTAAATAAAGTATGTTGAACCTTCTGGAAGTATAAAAATCTCAGCTTTCTTTTACAAACCCGGAAACGGCTCTAAATCGCCTTTTTAGGCATTTTTAACGCGTAGTATATCCTATAACCATATTAAACATATAAGACTTATATTTACTGATGTGTTTAACATATCTTTATAAAGTAACAGTAAGTACAATTTTATAAACTCAGATTTCCAGTTTTGGCATTTTTAGCCCTTGTGAAATTACTAAAATGCCCCTAAGGCGCATAGTCTTGTTTTAAATGATAAGTTTTGCTTACGGGTCATACCCTACTGTTATAACATAATAAGTTAAGTATATTTACTGTATAATTCAGACCCGTAACTCAGATTTTCAAATTGACTCTTTTATAATCTTTTAAATGACCAAAATGCCCTTATGAGGCGTAAATTGAGTTTAAATCCATTCGGGGCATAATAGAACATAACTTGCTGATATTATATCATATTTAAAGCATATTATCTCAGGAAACTTGCATATGACTCTTTTGGTTACCCGTAACGCCCTTTTTGCGTTCGGTTCGGTTTATGTAACTAGTTTGCATAAATTAACCGAAACGGGTCAAACGTTATCATTTTTATCTCAAAATCCAGAATGTATTTAGTATACCCATATTATACAAGTATTCAAACTTGTCGGGTCTAAATCACATTCTATCAGGTCTTCGCTTAATCGTGCGTATACCGTATCATCCTTAAAACTAACCGGTCTAGGCTTAGGCTTAAATAAAGACCCGTTAGAAATCTAATAGGTTATTATAAACCTTTGTTCCAGATTAGAAGCACCAGTAAAAGATACTGCATTTTCTTGATTGTGATTGATACTATACGCAGGTAAATACTCTTTGGCTTATTTTCCCTATACGGGCTTGGGTTACGGTATATAGAATACCGCTTGATCGAGCGTTAAATCCTACACCCTTGGGTGTTTAGTTTGAATAATTTGTGCGGCTCGTTTAAACAGTCTTGCTTACTTTAAGCCTTTGGGGGGTTAATGACCATGTCCCGGATATCCTTGGCATCATCTTACGAGATGGCCACGACCAGAGCACGGGGTGTAGGCGTGCACCCGTCAGTGTATAACTCGCTTATGTGGTGTGTCCATTGATCTTTAGCCCGGACTAGATCCGGGCCACTGAACGCAAGTAACATGTAATTCGTTCACATGATTATTATATTAAATAATTGACCCAAGTTAATAAAAATGTTTTGTGCCTTGTGCATTTAAATCAATTTTCAACCTTTTCAAAATGAGTCAGTCGAATTGTATTTACCAGTGTAAACTGACGTATTTTTCCCAAAAGATTAAGTGCAGGTACTATACGAAATAGGCTGGCAGGCTTCTAGAGCGTCCACAATAAGTCACGCAGCTTGGGCGACATTAAACTGTTGAACAATTATCCTATTTTATTTTTCGATCCGCCTGTGGATCCGTTTCGACTACTTGTGATAATTAATATTACATTTCTATTTAAAGTTGAAACGAATCTATCTTTTGCTTCCGCTGTGCATTATTATATTGTGTTGTTTGTCTATGATGATACCAACTACGTCACGATACCCCCACCGGGCCCACCGGTGACACGTGGAAATTTGGGGTGTGACATCAATAGACACACCACATTATTCTTTTGTGCACTGACGGGTGTACGCCTACACCCCACGCTTAAGTCATGGCCATTTCGTAAAATGATTCCAAGGATATCCGGGACATGGTCATTAACCCCCCAAAGGCTTTAAGTAACAAGACTGTTTAAACGAGCCGATCAAATTATTCAATTAACCACCCAACGATGGAAGATTTGATGCCCGATCAAGCGGTATTCTATATACCGTAACCCAAGCCCGTATAGGGAAAATAAGTTAAAAGTATTTACCTGAGCAATGTAATAATCACAATAAGAAAAATGCACGTAGCTTTTACTGGTCTCCTATTCTGGAACAAAGGTTTATAATAACCTATTAGAATCCTAACGGGTCTTTAGTTAAGCTTAAGCTTAGACCGGCTAGTTTTAAAGATACGGTTTGTACGCATGATTAAGTGATGACCGGATAGAATGTGATTTAGACCCGACAAGTTCAGAGACTTGCTTAATATGGGTATTTCATACACACTCTGGATTTTGAGATAAAACCGATAAGGTTTGACCCGTTTCGGCTAATTTATGTAAACTAGTTACATAAACTGAACCGAACGCGTAATAAGCGTAACGGGTAATAATGAGAGCCATTTACAGGTTTCCTAAGTTAATATGCTCCAAATATATTGTGACATCAGTAAGATATCATTTATTATGCCCGAAATGAATTTAAACACAAACTATGCCCCGTAGGGTAGTTTGGTCATTCATAAGGTGATAAAAGAGTTTAAGTAGTAACCTGAGTTGTAGGTCTGATGTAATCAGCAAAGATAATCAATTTGCTAAGTTATATCAGTAGGGTATTGTATATATGTGAAATTTATCAATTATAACCAAACTATGCACCGTAGGGGCATTTTGGTAATTTCACATAAGCCGTAAAGCTCAAAATTGAAGTCTGAGTTAAACAACTTTTGCTTACTGTTAAAAGATTATAATTTGCCTCAAATATCAGTAGGTATCACCCTTTGTATGTTAAAAATGCTTAAAAAGGCGATTAGAACCCGTTTCCGGGTTCTATATAGAAATCTGATATTTTTATTATTCCATAGGGTTTAAAATAATTTATTTATCATTTAAGATCAGTAGCAAAAGGTTTGGAGTCGTTTAGATAAGTAAAACTCATTTTATGACCCGTAAGGGCAAAACCGACAATTACCGGATTAAGCCTACGACTATGAGTTATGCTCAGCTTAAAATTAATTAAAAATCTTCAAAAATCCCAAAATAATATATTACATCAGTGGGTAATAATTTTGATACCAAAAAGTAGGTTTAAATAGGCTAAACGCTAATTACGCCGTTTAATCGCTAAAGAAGCTTCTAATTACGCTAATGAGCATAACTCTCAATCTACACCTCAAACTGATGTCAAAATTTGTATGCAAGTTTAAATATCAGTAACTAAGGTTTCTACTCTTTTACATTTTCAAAAATCACGTTTTAAGGTGAAAAGGGCATAATGGTCAACATATGGGCAATTAACGGAATCATGCGTATTAATCGGTTAACTAATGAACCATGGTGTATAATCACAGAGGGTTATACTAGCATATAACCTGGTCCAAATGAAGCTCTTAGGTATTTCTAAATCATACCAAAACGGGTCAGAACTGAAGTCAAAGCAAAAGTCAAAGCTTTGCGACTTTCGGTTCCGAACCGGATCTAAACAGGAAATTGTCGGGTTGAACATGTTTAGACATGTTCTTACACTAATTACCAAGTTATATTAATGATCAAACAGGTTGTATGTGTTCTACATTGCTAATCATGCATAAATTTGAAACTAAGTATCCTGTTGACTTTTTATTCACAAGTTTGACCCGACATTTGACCTAGTTAGAGTGGGAATCAGGGGGAACCCTTTTAAGGGTTTATTACCCACATAATTACCTACTTAAAAGTACTTTTAATTCGAGATTTGACTGAGCCATTATTAATTAATCTCGAAGTCAAACCGTAATTACGACGGTTTGACTTTTAGCTAAATAACTAAGCTAAACTCAATTTAAGAAGGTTAAGAAAACTTACAAGTGTCTAATGATTGATTAGGAAGGCCTGGAAGGTGCTCTTGTGCTCCACAATTGATCAGAAGATGTTTGAGGAATGAATGATCAAAGTGTTGCACTTAGGAGCTTTATATAGTAACCAAGACTCCACAAAGTGTTGACAAATAAGTCTACCACTGACCATAACCTTCCCACAGGTGTCCCTAGATGTTTAGGGGTTGTTTAGAGGTCAAGCAATATGAGGAAAATCGTTTAAGATCAGTTCCATGCGTTTAAACAGCAAACAGCAACTTCTGTTGGAGCTGGGCACTGCTTGCGCACCGTAAGGGTTGTGCTTGCGGTGCGCAAGCCTTCATCAGCAGCCAAAAAACTTTGTTCTTTCATGCATTCGAAAGGGCAATCACTTGTTTCGAGTTTGGGACATTATTTTACAAAAAAGGGCCTCTAAAATGTGCCTTGAATAGTGACATACCCTACCACTTTGGTATGTTTCATTGAATCCTTATTGAAAAGTGCCGAACAAGAAGGTTTACCGTAGAAATTTCCGTAGGAACCTATCATGCACTTCGAATTCAATTATTGTCAATAATTTCTGGATTTAAGATATGTTAGATGTGTGTAAAATATAATTGGGTCTTGGGATTTATAAATGAGGTCGTTCAGAGGTGAAAATTAACATGACGACACTTTTAAATCCTGCCAAAACATCTTTATTAAATCCGGGTTTACAACGTTTTTTGTCTTACATGACACGTGTCGTTATATCATTGATTACGAATTTTCGAGGTGTTACATTGTTGTCTTTGGGACCACTTGACCGTCAATGGTGATCTGAGTGTCGCCGTCAGCTGCATCGCTGAAATCACACGAGAGGTACTCAGTCTAAGAGCGACTAATCTTTAAACCCTTGCCCTCTAAGGCTGCTCGCCATTCCCTCTACCCTCTCATTCAGACTGTGTTTAGTCTTCGCCACTAACACAATGCCATTCGCAAAAAGCACGCACCATGGAACTGTATCCTGAACCGCCTTGGACAACTCATCCAAAACAACCGCAAAGAGAAACAGACTCAATGCAGACCTTTGATGGAGTCCTACTTCCACTGGGAATGAATCGGTATCCCTATAGGCGCCCGAACCCTAGTTTCAGTCCTTTCATACATATCCATAATTATATCTATATACTTCCCCGGAACCCCCTACCTTCCACCCTATCCCAAAACAAGTTACGAGGGACACTATCGTATGTCTTTGATGTGCTAGTTATACATATTTTTATATAAATATCTCCTACACTTTAAACAGTCTTGAATTAGTTTTTATTGAATAACACTGCTAGCTAGTTTATTTTTAAATTTTGTAGGTTTGAAGAGAAAGCGAGCCAATACGATGCAATTAAGCTAAACGGGGGATAAATTAATGCTAATGATTGAAGACGCGGAGTTCAAGTTTCTTTTTATGCATTACTAGGTTATAACCCCGTGTATTGCACAGGGTTGAATAAATAAATTTTATATAATAAATAATAAAACAATATGTCTTTAAAAACCTCATTTATTGTATGGGTTAAATAAATATAATTTTATATATTAAATAATAAAAAGTTATATCTATAAGAACCATATTGTATAAGTTGAATAAATGTAATTTTATATACCAAATAAAAAAGTTATATCTTTAAAACCATGTATATTACACGAGTTGAATAAATATAATATTGTTTACCAAATAATAAAACAATACATCTTTAAAAAACCTCATTTATTACACGGGTTGAATAAATGTAATTCTATATACCAAATAATAAAAAAATACATCTTTAAAAATATACGCATTACATGGTTTGAATAAATGTGAAGGGGTGCCCGTACGTTACGACGGGAAACAGAGCATACTAATACGGACACTGGTAAAAAGTCAAAGCAATTAATTGGTGGAGTGTCATGTAAATTTGAAGGTTACTAAAAGTTTATAAAATAGTAAATATAAAATCATATAAATTCAAAACGGTTTTGAGAACTTTGTTAAACAATAAATTAATTGTTACATGATTAGATTTCTACAATAAGTTCGTTATTAATTATAACTAGGGGATAACCCACGCTCCGCAGCGGGACGATATTCAGGTTCGTTATGATACCGACACTCGTTATACTAACCAAATGAAGTCGCAATACGTCCAAAAGAATATTGATATATATTTTACGAGTTTCGATGATAATATCGATACTTATAGTGATGTTGTTCGGTCAGAATCGATGAGGTTTGTTAGAGTATCGACATGGTACCAATACTCGAAAAAACACACTATTTTAAATACAACTTTGTCGTAAAAAAATTATACAGAACTAAACACAACCACATATTCAGTTTTTTAAGTTATACAATCATTAAAGCGAATACGATACTGGTACCGGTGTTGTTCAGATGGTATCGGTTCAATGGTATATTCGAAATTATAAAACATATTATATCACTAAAATGAGCCATGTCGAGAAAACCATAAAAAATGATTTTGCGAACTTTTTTAAACAATAAAGAGTAAACTGCCATTTTGGTCCCTGAGATTTGGCCACTTTTGCCATTTTGGTCCAAAACTCAAACCTTTTAAATCTGAGTCCCTGTGGTTTTACTTTTATTGCCACTTTGGTCCAAAAATCAAATCATCTATTATTTGGCTAATAAAATCTGGTTATTTTGTCTTTTTCTTCAGGGGCAAAATGGTCCATCTCAATTTATTATAACATATTATTAATTAAATTAATTATATTAAATATCCCTTTACCCGGCAGATATAAGTTCATCTTCTTCATCTTCTCCACACACCAAACCCTAATCCCCTATTGTTGTGAAGGCTGTTGGATCCACGATATTCGTTCTCATGATGCCCACCGTCTACAGTGTCATGCAGATCCATAACAGCCGGAACGGAGACAATGGAGAACTCACTCCCACTGATCAGATTCTTGCTGCCAGACACCTTCTCCAAGCTTCTCTCATGGATATTCTTTCTTTCTATTATTGTTTTATTTGTGCTTTAGGGTTTGATTGATTCAGTTTTCTTAATTTACAACTTGATTTTTTATTATTATTATTTTTTTTTGGGGGGGGGGGGGGGGGGTGTTTGGGAATAGAAGACTTAAAAGCTTTTAATAATTTAAGATCTTTCAAGTTTATTGATTTGGGGATTTTTTTTCCTTCTTATATATTTGATGATGATAGTAAAGCCAAGAATTTTACCTTATTTGAGGTTATGCAATTGTTAATCATCTCTATGTTGCTAGTTTTTTTAAGGGTGCTGTTGCATCATCTGTTATATGAGACATGATTAATATGATGGTTTGTGTATGGAGCCCTAAAGAATGGGAAATTTAGTACATGAGATTTGATCTCAACTGTGGCAAGAGGGCTATTCATGGATCTAAATCGGCTATGGTTGTTGGTTCATGTGTAATATAAATACACTTGGATGTGTTCTATCAATGGCAGGTCTATGAAGGACTTAAGGGTTTGGTGTATTGGGGAGAAGATGAACTTATATTTGCTTTTATAGGATAAAGACATATTTAATATAATTAAATTAATTAATAATATGTTATAATAAATTCAGATGGACTATTTTGCCCCTGAAGAAAAAGACAAAATAACCAGATTTTATTAGCCAAATAACAGGTGATTTGATTTTTGGATCAAAATGACAATAAAAGTGAAATCACAGGACCCAGATTAAAAGGTTTGAGTTTTGGACTAAAATAGCAAAAGTAACCAAACCTCAGGGACCAAAATAGCAGTTTAAATAATTTATGGTATTTATATATTATAATCGATATTATTTAGTTAACTTTTTAAATTATAATTTTTTTCACTGGGTTTCTTTTTGATAGATTCTCACTAATTCTTTACAAATCATATAAAGTTTCCACTATTTTTTTTCATTTTTTCCAAACCTAGGGGGTTCTTGGGAATCTTTTAAAACACCCGTGAATCCGCCCCTAGCATTTTACACCCTCTTGTGATTTGTTAGAGTATATAATATAATATAATAACTACAAAATTGAAGATATGGTCTAAATAATTTATGGTATTTATATATTATAATCGATATTATTAATTAGTTAACTTTTTAATTTTTTTTTTGTATTTCATATTTAATCACATTGGCACGTGTAAAAGATAATTAAGGTAGTAAAATTTATAAAAATAATTTTACTCCTTAAATTCTTTAAATTAAATGTCAAAATACAACACGTCCTCATCAAATGTATTATTATACAATATTGATAGATATAATCTTAAAAATATAAAAAAAATAGTACGTTGAAGTTATTATAAACATAAAGTTATTGAAATTGTAGAATTATTAGAAGAGTTGTCAATTATTTGGTATTTCAAATTGAGTTCAAGATCATATTTTCGGTAGTGATCATCCCCACATATAACTTTTAATCATATAAGATTATTAAACATGTACACATTATACTATTATTTGCAGCCTGAAATGTCCCATGCAAATGGGAGCAGTAGAGGAAGAAGGGGTCGTGGTAGACCGAATCAAGCAGATAAAGAAGCCTATGCCAAAACACGGCTCTCGATTCACTAGAAGATGCTGACTCAAAAGGAAATCACAATTTAGCAGTTGTGAATCTTGGTACAGTTTGGTTTGGAAGATTCCTTGTTTAGTAATGACAGTGTAGGTGGTGCTGACTTAAGGTAGACATGGAAGCAAGGGGAAGCTGTTAGTTGCAAATCTTTCGGTTTTTGTTCTTTTTTTTTTTAATTTATTTGCTTAGATTTATGTTGTTGACTTCTTACAAATGTAAATACTTGTTGAACATTTACTTAGATTTTATTTTTGGTAAGGAATTTATTGGATAATATCTATAGACTGATAAAAGCATAAATTTAGGATGATCATGCATTAAAACTGTTTATTTTGTAGGTCCCTCGGAGGATGAGGTCAAACCTTATCCTTGTTATGCTTAACACACTAGCAAGTGCGGAATCCAAGCTAGAATGCCAACCGATAGTTTATATGAGAGCACAAGCTACAAAGAGAAAGGTAGACACACGAGATATCAAAGTTTTCTCTTGTATTTCAGTGGACACGGTTACAGCCCTTTACCAACTGAAAATACTCTCTCTACAAGACTAAGTTCACTCCAATCTCACACACACCTGTGAAGTGAACACATTACATGGGTATATATACCCATCACAGCTCGTCTAGTCGAAGGATCAGATAGCCTGATCGAAGGATCATCTAGCCTGATCGAAGGATCATCTATCGATCAGAAGCCTATCGAAGGATCCACATATACCTCGAAGGATGATATCCTTCGAGGTCCATCTATATCCTTCGAAGGTTTATCCTTCGAGCTCATCGAAGGATATAACCAATCCTTCGATTACTCATCCTTCGACACAACATCTTACAAACATTGTGCTAACTGTTTGGCCAAGTCAAACCAGGAGGATGGTTGACTTGGTCAAACTTACATCGAGCACACATAATAACAAACCTAAGACGTAACTCAGACTAACACAAGACATCGTTTTGTATCATGACAGAATACATACAAAGTACAGACACAAGTGCACCAACAAACTCCCCCTTGGCTGTAGCTTTGTCTCGATCTTCGTGTCTTCAAGTCTTTGACGTCTTTTCAAGTCTTCAATGTCGGAGGATCTTTAAAGTCTTCACATCTTGAAAGCAGAAAGTGTACCAACAAACTCCCCGTTTCATGTAGGAAGTGTGTTGACAACCTCCCCCTTAACATAAGCTCCCCCTTGAGTTATGCTCGTGAAAGTCTTGATCTTTACAACTTGAGATCCTTGTGGTGTTGATGATGGTCAGCGGCAACTCGATCATCTTCATCTTTTGAGTGCCTTCACGTCGTGTCTTCATTCCAAAGCTTGTCATCGACCATGTTCTCCTTGCCTTTAGAATCTGCACATGCAAGAAATCTAAACGCGTAATGAGAACAACTACTTGGAATATCATAAGTAAACCACACACATGTGACCATTGTTCAATCAACTACCGTCCGACAGTTTGAAAGTTTAACAAATTTATCAATTTTAGTTTTTAACTTTCAAAACTTGCAAATTTCGACCGTTTATGAAGAATCAGACGTTTCGGTTTTCAATCAGGTTTCAGGTAACGAAGACTCGAGATCCAACATCGTACAATCGAAAATAAGACAGAAATAAAATCTTTTTGGCTTTTATAAAGTTTATATTAAAACACACCTAAAATCTTTTTGGAATTTTGAATATTTCAAATTTAAAGACTGAAAGCAGTAAATAAATATATACAAAGATGCAGAAACTGAAAGCATTAAATAAATATTTACAGACATTCTTTTTGTGAGTTTCGAGGGTAAGAGAATCATATCAGTGTACGGTCACGCCAAAACGCTCTTGTTGTTCAGTTAATTAACATTAAGATAAGCATCCTATAACAATTATCAGTATTGTTGTCCACTTAAGCTCAACTTATCAGATGTAATCATGGCGAGGGGATACGTTAAGGTAGATTTATACTTACCGACCGGTGTTCATCCACATCACGACACATTCCCGTATCAAGGTATGCACGAGGGTTCATCACCGGTGAGTATACCGATTATCATCTGTTTGACCGTATATGATGTGAGAAACTCACTTATTTTGATTTGAAAACAAGCCCTATGTGATAGAATCACTTATTGATGAGGAACTTGATTTTCATATGCATGAGGGCACAGGAGCAAGTCCGTGAACAGGTCAGTACTTTCGTACAGCAGAGAGACGAACTTGACTCCCGGATAAATGTGATATATTATCACTTATTTGTTGGACATGTGATTGTTGATCACTTATTGAGGTCGTATGCAATATGTACACGTATGTATAGTATCATGGAAGATCTAGACTTGCGTCCCCGTTATTTTTCGGTAAAAGATACAACCATGATACCCAGATGATAAGCAGCATAAAGACCGAATATCTCAGAACCTCGGCAATCTCTCAAACGAAATTTCGGTACTAAGACCATATGCCAATGAATGGTTCCCACCTGGTCTTCAGTCGATTTAAGTTTATATCACCCTGCACACTTTAAAATGATTGTGAGCCTACCGATACATCTTATATAGAGCTGCTTATCATTTTTCATTTTGCATTTCAGTTTAAAAAGGTTTGGACAGACCACTGATGTACTATCATTTTCTCTTTTGCTTGCCAGGAAACTCATTTTTGCTTTTCTATTGTTTTTGTGTTTTTGAAAATTTTCGATGTTTTTGGATTTTTCAAATTTTTGGATTTACTCCCCCTAAAATCAATAAACTAAGACAAATTTAAAAACACAAGGGTATTTACAAAAATGATTTTCCGATGTGGATTACTCTTGCTTGACCTTAATGCCGTTTACCAATAATAAAAAGTCAAATCTTGATTTGTCAAATGCTTTGGTAAAAAGGTCGGCACGTTGGTCATCGGTGTGGACGTAAGCAACATCGATTAGCCTTTTCTCAAAGCAATCACGTATGAAGTGATACTTAATTTCGATGTGCTTAGTCTTTGAATGCTGCACAGGATTTCTAGTGATCTGTAAGGCAGCAGAATTATCAACGTAAATAGGAGTAGTTAGGAATTCAAAACCGTAGTCGCGCATTTGTTGTTGGATCCATAGGACTTGGGAGCAACAACTTGAGGCAGCAATGTATTCAGCTTCGCATGTTGATGTAGCGACGCACGTCTGCTTCTTGCACTGCCATGTGACTAGGCGATTTCCCAAAAACTGACATCCAGCCGTTGTGGATTTGCCGTCAATTTTGCATCCGCCAAAATCAGAATCACTGAATGCGATCAAGTCAAAGTTATTATCCCTAGGGTACCATAGACCGGTGTCAGGGTAACCCTTCAAATAACGAAAAATCCTTTTTACAGCTGCAAGATGTGAGGCCTTCGGGTTGACTTGATATCTGGCAAGCAGGCACGTTGGGTACATTATATCTGGTCTTGATGCTGTGAGGTACATAAGAGATCCGATCATCGCGCGGTAGAATGAGGGGCTAACAGCTTCACCCTTCAAGTCTGGAGTAATTCCGTGATTTTGCGGCAATGGGGTACCGATGGGCGTTGCATCAGACATCTGGAACCGGCTCAAGATGTCACCAACATATTTAGTCTGATGGATGAATATCCCAGACTCGGTTTGTTGTACTTGTAGGCCCAAAAAGAAAGTCATTTCCCCCATAGCACTCATCTCGAATTTATCCTGCATAATGCGCTCGAAATTCCTACACAAAACATCATTAGTAGAACCAAATATAATATCATCAACGTATACCTGAACCAGTAGAAGATCTCCATCTTGTTCTTTGATGAAAAGAGTACAATCGATAAGACCTCTGCGAAATCCATTCTCTAGCAGATAATTAGATAAGGTTGCGTACCAAGCTCGCGGTGCTTGATGTAGACCATATAGAGCTTTGTTGAGCAACCAAACCCGATCGGGATGGATAGGATCTTCAAAACCTGGAGGCTGTTCGACGTACACCTCTTCTTCCACCACACCATGTAAGAATGCACTTTTCACGTCCATCTGGTATACCTTGAAACCTTTGAATGAGGCATAAGCCAGAAAGATCCGAATTGCTTCTAGACGTGCAACAGGTGCATACACTTCGTTGTAGTCGATCCCTTCTATCTGACGAAAACCTTGAACGACTAGCCTTGCTTTGTTTCGAATAATGACTCCACGGTCATCCTTTTTGCATTTAAACACCCAACGGGTACCAATCTTCTTGTAACCAGCAGGTTTCTCTACGAGTTTCCAGACACCAAGCTTCTGGAATTGTTGCAGTTCTTCCTGCATTGCTTCAACCCATGAGTTATCTTTCAAAGCTTCTTTCCAAGTTCTTGGCTCTTCCTGTGAGACATAACACGCGAAAGACCAATCATTTTGTTGACCAGATTCTCTAATCACCGCATACAAGCCTGCATTGTTGTTGTTTCGCAACATGTTTCTTGTTTGAACGCCACTTTGTACATTTCCGATGATGTTTTGTTGAGGATGGGTATTGTGAATCCTTGTTTCTGGATTATCTTGAACTGGAATGTTTGTACCCAGATTGTTGAGATTGAGATCAACAACCAATTCAATACCCGGAATTGACGAAGAGGATGATGCAGTAGCTTCAGCTGTTCTAGGGGCGTCCACTGGAGGAGTACCCTCTGAAGTACCATGAACTGCTGTTGTTGGAGCCTCTTGATCTGCATCGAGAAATTCATCATCCTCTGAAGATTCGTTCAATTCGGTAGCATCGTGAAAATCCTCATTGTCGAGAGCATTATTGTTCACTGAAGATGGTTCTTGATTGACGATAATTGGACGAACCAACGGTGAATCTGTTGCATTGTCACTCTCGAAAAACATCCTTGCTGCAGCATTTTCTTCAACTGCTTCAACATTGATCGAATTGAAAAAGTCATCGTACTCAAACATCCAAGGCTGACCAGGATTTCTAACTGGCAAAGTGTGCCTTTGTACTCTGACTTCAGACCATTCCTCAACCCTTTTAGTCTCTAGGTTCCAGACTCTTAAGTTTGGGGTGGAATACCCAAGAAAGTATCCTTCAATGGCTCTTGCCCCAAACTTTCCATTAGGATCGATTAGTGTACATGGAGCTCCAAACGGTTCAAGATATGACAAATCTGGTTTCCGTTTGTTAAGAAGCTCAAAGCAGGTCTTGTTGTGCCTTTTGACTGTAAGGACTCGGTTCAACGTGTAACATGCAGAGGACACAGCTTCAGTCCAGAATGGAATGGGCAACTGCCATTCTACCAACATAGTCCTAGCAGTCTCGATCAATGTGCGGTTCTTACGTTCAGCGACGCCATTTTGTTGAGGAGTATAAGCCGCACTAAATTCGTGAAGATACCTTTTGAAGTGCAAAACTCCGCCATGGCATGGTTTTTAAATTCAGTACCATTGTCGCTACGTATCCGCCTAACCTTCAACTTATATAGATTCTCAATCTGAATGATCAAGTTTTTGATAATACCGAAGGTTTCGCTCTTGTGTGCCATGAACGCCACCCAAGAAAATCTTGAATAATCATCAGTTATCACGAGGCAATATTGATCATTCCTAATACTTTTGTGCTTGACAGGACCGAACAAATCCATGTGCAAACGTTCAAGAGGAACAGCCACCGTGTTGATTTTCTTTGTAGGGTGTCGCTTCTTCGTTTGTTTTCCTTTCTGGCACGAGACACAGACGTCTTGAAGATGGAAGTTTTTAAGGGGAACACCATTCACTAATTCATTTGACACCAAATGATTCATTTTGCGTAAGTGAATGTGACCCATTCGTCTGTGCCAAGAGATTGAGTCTTTTTCTGTGGCTTTGGAAACGAAACAGGTTGCTTGTGCAGACGTTGTGATAGCTTGGCTCATATCAAGGACATACAAATCATTTATCCTTGGAGCAGATAAGAGAATCCATTCTTTTGGAATTTTGAAGCCGGGTTTCAGCACATAACATCCATTTGCATCAAAGTGTACTGAGAACTGCTTATCACAAATTTGAGAAACACTAAGAAGATTGTGATCAAGTTGTTGTACAAAGTTGATCTTATCAAAGCTAACAACCCCGTTGGAAATCATTCCTTCACCCGTAATATATCCGCCTTTATCTCCAGCAAAAGCAACATAACCTCCTCTAATAGATTTGACGTCGTAGAGAAGCTTCATGTCGCCTGTCATGTGCCTGGATGCCCCACTATCAACAATCCAATGACTACTGATAGTTCCTCCTGGAACACCCTGCACATGAACTCATATGATTAGTTGGAGATGGGGACCCAAGCCATTGTGGTCTTGGGTCTTCCATTTTCATCAACAACAATAACTTCTATTCTTTGATGATTCATAAATTGTGATGGTCCCTCTGAACTTGTGGTCAATTTAGGTTTCCATGTCTGTTTTGTTATACCAGTTTGATTGTTTAAAAATTTAACTTCGTGATTGTTTGAAGTTTTTGAAAATTTTGAGTTTTCTGGCTTAACTGAAACAGATTGTTTTTGAACCACATCAGTTTTAAGTGCCTTTTCAATCACCTTGACTTGTTGGCGTTTCTGTTTCTTTTCCCTTTCTCTTACAAGTCGGGGATCTTGTTTTACAGAAACAGATCGCTTTTGGTGATTGCGTTCACGGGGATCATCATCCTTTGCTTTCAACTTATGAAGATACGGGCAATTTCGAATGATATGCCCAATTTCACCACATTCAAAACATGATCTTCGTTCAACAAACCCCGAAGTATCATGTGATCGTCTTGCCGATGATGAACTTTGTGATCCTGAGGTACTAGGTTTTGAACTATTTGGTTCATTTCTTTTCAACACTGTTGCTTTCTTGAAAAAATCTAAGTTAGATTGATTTCAAATGTTTCAATTTTGTCCGTTCCCTTAGATTTCACAAAGTTCACATTCTTGTTCTTCTTTTGATTTGGCTTCTTTTGACTTTGAGTCGTTGCTTTTCCTTTTGGTTTGGTATGATTTTGCTGTTTTTGCACTGTTGGTAATTTCTGATTTCCATATTGTTTTCGAACTTCGGCCTTTGGAATAGGAGGGCACTGTGTTACTGTAACACGTGATCCTGTCTTTCCCAAAAACTTACTTGTCGAATTTTCAAAAACTTTACTTATTAAAGATTGATTAACATTCTTTATAGGAAAATCTTTGTCTGAGTAAATTTTATCATCACCAACAAGAGTGTACAGCAAATCCACACTATCCGACTCTTTTGCAGACGAGGACTCGATTGCAACAGGCTTAGCGGGTTTTGCAGGAGGATCACACAGAATATGATTCTCAAGAGGTATGTCCTCTTCTTTTATCACCGCATCAGACTTTGCTAAATCAGTATCATCAGATTCATCATCAGAAGAATCAGCATCCTCAACAACAACTGGAGGATCCTGATTCTGTTCAGCAGAAGACACACATGTATCTGCTGACACATCCGAATCTGATGATACTTCTTTCTTGTATCCGAGTCCTGTTGCAAATTCATTAACATCTAGAGGAACAGATGGTTCAAAGAAAGTTCTATCCTCCTCGTCAGGCATGGCATCATAATTGTGTCTCACAGGTGGTGGACATTTCTTGTATCCAATGCATGTGACATCCCGTTTCTCTTTCTGTACGTCAATGATGTGATCCAACACATAGCTAGAGCTCAAATAACTGTCTAGCTTAAGTTGGATCGCCTCACTTTCAGTTTTGACACAAGCCATTTCCTTTTGCATTACCTCAAGGCGAGTTATATACAAATTAATGTCAGTTTGTTTTCTAGAAACCATTTTAGTTAACTCGGTTTTATCTTTCTTTAATTTTTCAATTACCGATTTAAACTCCTTTTCATGGTTTTCATAAAACATGTTGGCTTCAGTGCACTTCGAAAGATCAACGGTCAATTTCTGATTGTGGATGAATGTCACATCATATTTCTCTTGCAAAGCCTCGTGTTTGCTTTGCAATTCACACCACTTATCATTCAATGAAACATGTTTGTCTTGCAAGTCAAACAAACTAGCTTGTAAAGCATCATGTTTGCCTTGCAACTCAGACATGTTTGCCTCTAAATCAGCACATTTAACATTTAAACTATCACAGTTATCACAACTAACAGCAATGGGTTCATCGACACATACCTGACTTGATGAACTGTCGACATTAGCCATAAAGGCTGAATGGAGAGAAGACGAAGAATAAGCAGCTTGATCCACCAAAATAGATCTTCTTTCAATTCCTGCTGTAGCTTCTTCCAAAAGCTCATCAATATCTGCATCGACTGACGCACTTGATGTCTCATCCACATGATCATTGCCTGAAGTGGAGGATTCTTCATCTGAGCTTCCACTATAACCAGAACTGTCTTCATCTTCAGAAGATTCATCACCATTGGTGGAAGATTCTCCACCACTGGCGTGCTTTAAATCCTTAACCACTTCAGCAAAACATGTTGTTCCATCTGGAGCATCACCACTCAGCTGAATTGACCAATCACAACCTTCATCTACTTGAACCACAAGTGCCTGGTTGGCATTAGATGGTCCTGCTTGACTCTGGTTGTTGACAGGCACCAATGTGCGCTCATTGTTCCTTACTTGGTTCTGATTTGCCCTGTTGCCTTGACCTCTGAAAGGATTTTGGTTTCCATGTTGAGATGGCCTCGTACATTCACGTTTGAAATGACCACGTTCACCACAATTGAAGCACTTAACAGCCTGCTTATCAAACCCATACTTGGTGTCTTTCTTGCTTTCCAAGCTGGTTCTGCCAGTTCTTTCCATGAAATCCTTTGCTCGCCTAACAGCACTGGCAAAGGCCCACTTGATGTCCATCATCTCCATCTCCTCTTTATCGATCTGCTGATAGTCTTCTTGAGTCAGATTAATGTTGCCAATCTGACCTTCCACTAATCCACAGTATGCGCTCAACAAAGTGTTTAGAAGCTCCATATGTTCTTTTGCTACTTCAACACTGACTTTAGAGAAACTTGAGGTGTCGAGCCGTACTGTATTTGGCTTTGATTGTTGACTAGCAGATGATGTGCTTCCATAACATGCTTGCTGTTGAGGAGGAAGTGGATTCCCGTATAAATCTGTTGGTCCGGTAGATCGAACAGGTAATGGATTTCCGAACATATCAGTTGCTCTGATAGGTCGTTGGCTTGGCTGTTGTGGTACTGGTTGAGGGACTGGTTCAAGCGGATTTCCATACATGTCTGTTGTTGGAGGAGGATTGCCATACAAGCTAGTGCTAGACACAAACGCTGTTTGAATTGGAGCGTGTGAAGAAGGTTTTGTAGAAGTGCTAGAAGTTCCATAATACATTTCAGGATTTTGTGGCACTGGAACTCTTTTTGCCTTGAGAGTTTCTTCCTGATTCTTGTTTTCCAGGAGTTGAGCAAAGTCATTGAAGTTTGTTGTAGCTAAAGTGCCATTGTACTTCATGATTTCCAAGAAAGTATTCCATTGAGGTGGCAGTGCATCTGCAAACTTTTTCACTACCTCTGCTGAAATTGTTACAACCCCAATATTTGCCAATTCAGTCAGCAAATGATTAAATCGACTTGTCAAATCTCCTAAAGATTCATTCTCCATACAAGTAAAACCATCAAACTCTTTCTTTAGCAGGTCTCTTCTCAATTGACGTGTCGCTTCATTTCCTACGCCCCTTATCTTCAATGCGTCCCACAACTTCTTCGTTGTCTTGAAACTGACAAATTGATGATAAATATCTTTGCTTAACGCCTGAGAAAGAATGGCATACGCTTTCTTCTCTAAGTCATAGACCTTCTTCTGATCTTCCGTAAGATCGGCAAACGTAGCAGCAGATGAAGCGGCAACCTCTATTGTTTCATCAAAATCTGTGATGAAACGCAACCACAATTCTGTATTTTGACCAAGGACGTATGTATGAAATCTATCAAACCATCCCGGATATTCACTTAAGTGCATCAACTTTGGAGGCCTATTCAAACTTCCCGTTTCACTCTCGCTTAACAAAATGCTTTGAATACTTGGAGTTTGATTTGATACGAATGCCCATTGACCGGTAGATATAGCATTAGCTTGCGAAGACACAGGTACGGGAGATTCGGCCCATGCAGGAGATAAACGGGTATTTGTATACTTTCCCGAATCCGGAGTCGGAGTACCATAATACATTTCTGTATTTATCGGAACACCCCACATCGAATTCATTTTTGATGAAGAAAAATTGTTACACTAGTTCCAGCAATACTTATTAAACTTAAACAGACTAGGATCGAAGGATCAATACTTATTCGAAGGATCAACAGTGTTCGAAAGATTCTCCAACCGAGAGATCCTTATCTTTCGAACCAGAACTGCAGATCGATAAATGTATCCTTCGAAAAGATTCCTTGGATCGAAGGATATAACACAGACTTCGAAGGATGTTCGAAGGATGATTATCTATCGAACTTCCTTTGATCGAAAGATGATCTTTCGACTTCGAAGGATATCCTTCGACCTGCACTGACACAGTTGACAAAAGTGACAGGTTGGTGAAAAGGTGATGGGTTGGTAGAAATCTTTCGGCAGAAAGGTATGGTCAGACCATACTTTTACCAAAAACAAGATTTGAACAATAAAATATTACCCAAAAAGGACTGTTCTTATCCAGAAACCGGTCACCGGAGTAAGCCGGAATTTGGCCGGAAATGACCAAACTTCTTAAAAACAAGTTTTTAAGTTACCCAACCCGTCCTTTAATACACCGGTTAGTTTAGAACACGTTTTTTTTTACGTCAAGAAAAGCGAGAAAAACACTAAAAACGGGTGCTAAACCATGTGAGTTTTGTCCAAACACTCCAAAGTCTTGTATAAACTCGGTTTTTAACAAGGAAAAGAGCCACGGCTCTGATACCACTTGTAGGTCCCTCGGAGGATGAGGTCAAACCTTATCCTTGTTATGCTTAACACACTAGCAAGTGCGGAATCCAAGCTAGAATGCAAACCGATAGTTTATATGAGAGCACAAGCTACAAAGAGAAAGGTAGACACACGAGATATCAAAGTTTTCTCTTGTATTTCAGTGGACACGGTTACAGCCCTTTACCAACTGAAAATACTCTCTCTACAAGACTAAGTTCACTCCAATCTCACACACACCTGTGAAGTGAACACATTACATGGGTATATATACCCATCACAGCTCGTCTGGTCGAAGGATCAGATAGCCTGATCGAAGGATCATCTAGCCTGATCGAAGGATCATCTATCGATCAGAAGCCTATCGAAGGATCCACATATACCTCGAACGATGATATCCTTCGAGGTCCATCTATATCCTTCGAAGGTTTATCCTTCGAGCTCATCGAAGGATATAACCAATCCTTTGATTACTCATCCTTCGACACAACATCTTACAAACATTGTGCTAACTGTTTGGCCAAGTCAAACCAGGAGGATGGTTGACTTGGTCAAACTTACATCGAGCACACATAATAACAAACCTAAGACGTACCTCAGACTAACACAAGACATCGTTTTGTATCATGACAGAATACAGACAAAGTACAGACACAAGTGCACCAACATATTTGATTATTGTTTCTCTGATAAACAATATGAGACAACTATTTCATTGCAAATAATCAGATAGATATACTCAAGACCAGGGGCGGACCTACGTTACGAGGAACGGGGTCCCCGGACCCCAATCTTTTTTTAAAAAGTAGTAGAAACGGTATATAAAATTGTCTATGGACCCCATAAAATAACTTAGTTGGACCCCATAATAAAGAAAGTGAGCCTAGTGCAGTGGTAAAACCCCTTGTTTACACACAAAAGGTCATGGGTTCGATACCTGTTTCCAAGTTTTTTTGTGTTTTTTTTTTGGACCCTATTGTCCAAAAATCCTGGGTCCGCCACTGCTCAAGACGTCTTAAAACTACTTATTATTGTACCAAAACGTATAACAAATTCCAAACACACACTTATAATAGATAAAAAGACACTAGTATAAATAGATCCAAACAAGTTATATTACAAAGACACGTGATAGAATTTACTAGATGTCATCTAGCAAACATACGCAGCGGCATAAACTTGCAATGTAATGCAAGAACCGTTTATTACAAACCAAACAGAATTATTTAAGCAAACATAAGTAGCGGCATAAACTTGCAATGTAATGCAAGAACCGTTTATTATTAACCAAACGACATTATTTATAAGATTAAGGTTCACACCCTAGTAGCGGTCTCCTAGCACTCTTGCCCTGCATCATAGAACATGCACCATTACTGCTTCATATAAAGCGGCTTAATTAGAATTGAGAAAAAAACATATATATTTTTTAAGATAAGTTACCAGATGGACGTTTATGCTGAGGTGGCAGCACCAAAAGGGTGGAAATCCAGCAGTTTAACCAAAACCTGGGCATCGTAAGTCGTCACGACACCACTATCATCATCAACTGCTTTAAGTGTGATACAATACATTATACCATCATCAACGACGTTCTTTTCCTCTGGTTTCAGCACCTTCCAAAGTTCCAGCTTGGCAGGCTACGTACATAGATAACCCATCAGTTTCTTAGTATTCACACACTCTAAAAGAAAACATTAATTCACAATCCTCAATCTTACACATGCATACACTAACATATAAAAGAGATGATACCTTCCCCTGCTCCCTGTTGTACATATCGACGGCGAATAGAGCGAGTTGCTTGATCAAATCGCTGGTTTCAACGTCGGGCCCATCAACATCAACAGGCTTGAATTTCACCAGTTCAACCGAAACCGTGGCTTCGTAAGCATTCATGAGACGACCATTAGCTGCTTTAAGTGGGATCTTCGTAGGATCATCAACATTCAGTACCTTCCAAAATACCAGCTGGGCAGGCTACGTACATAGATAACCCATCAGTTTCTTGGTATAAGAGAAAACATTAATTCATAATCCTCAATCTTACACATGCATAGACTAACATATAAAAGAGATGATACCTTCTTCCTGTTGTATATTTCGACGGCGATTGGAGCGAGAACGTTAATAAAATTTTCCCTATTTTCTCCAGGAACTGACATCTTTTTGTTTGTGGTATGAAAAACCTAGAACTCCGCGCGTTTTAAAGAGAACTAGTGGTCCCCAACACGATCACGAGTCAATGAGATGTTTACACGTGGCTGGAAGAAACCAAGGTTAGGGATAAGGCTTTTAGCTGATTCAGAATTAGAGCATTCTTCATTCACGAGTATATTATATTTATCTGAGTGGGATAATTTTATTATAACTAATGGTTTTGAGTGGTTGTGGGTGGAGTAGTGAGAAAATGTTACTCTTCATCTGTAAATATATGGGAACACTGTTCACACCTACTCCGTCTCTATAATTACACTAAATAAAACTACATTTTATCTCTCATTTCAATTAAATAATATTTTTTATACTCTTACCATTACATTTTCTATCTGTGTGTGTCACATCCATCCTGTTATAGCAAAGAATGCATACACAAATTGATGACGGGGGTAGCCCAAGATTGAATAAAATGGCTAATTGCGTAAAAGCTCAAAGGGTTAAAGGGTTCAAGGTTTAAAAAGCTGTGAGGAAGGGAAAAGCAACACGGGAACAGTAGCCAGTCACATCCAGGGATTGCTTCACCAACCCACAGCCGCAAAAGCAATGCAGGTCTGCAGGAATGCACGCTATTATCCGGGGGACAAAAGGCTTCAACCCCCGAAAGGGTAAGCCCCTCACTGCAAGAAGGATCACTAGTCAAATGAATTCTACTTCGGGAGATGTCTTCTCCTATAAATTGACACTTCATTTACTTCAAGAAACATCTCCCGACCAGCTCTGATTCTCTAATCTCTGGTCATTCACATCGAGTGCTTGTTTCATACAAATCACTCCCTTTCACATCCAACACACACATTCCCTTTGCTACCACTTCCGAATCTGAGCACATTTCAGAGGAGGATCCATAGCAAAGAACAACAATAAACTAGTGAACCTCCTTCCACGTTTTGCAAACGTGGGGGGACCCCACGACCTGCGTTAGGCAAAGTTGAACCCTTCAACCCTTTTGCCTGGCCAGTCTAGCTACCACCGTTGGTCTTATATTTGTTGCATCAACAAGTTGGCGCCCACCGTGGGGCTACGCCGCTATTTCTTCTCAAAAAGACCTAGTAGTGTAGCTCTCTTCACTTAAAATCACCATGTCTGAAAGTGGATCCCCGGAAGAAGTAAATCAGATTCCAAACACTTCTACTCCGGGTAGTAGCCAAGCTCACGTGGTTATACCAACCTCTTTCTCAACTCCGGGGAGCACACCCGAGTTCCTCAACTTCAACACACCAACTCCGTCCAGATCCGGAGTTCCATCTCCCAATATCGGTGTCTCCGACGCCCCAGCATGTGTTGAACTCACCCCTGAAGGGGTTGCCAACAATTTCCTTGAGTTGAGGTCCCTTCTCAACCAACACGTGAGTAGAGAAAGAGAAAAAGGAGTGAAGATTCGTTTGGACTATGATGAACCTGAACCGACGTTGTCTCCCGGACCACCTCCCCCTCCTTTTATGACAAGAAGTGAGGCTGGTCCCAGTAATCCTTCAAACCCTCACCCTTATCTGTCCACTATGACAAATCCTACGGTGCATCCTATCTTCTCTTCCCAACCAATTACTAGTGGTGCTCATTTGGGACATGAGCTAACCCTTGACCAGCTCCTACAGTCCTCAGTCACAAGCTATCCAGCATCTATAACAACCACATGGGAGCAAGCTCTGTCCGTGCTCCCTTTAGCACGAAGTGCTGTTATGAGTGCTCCCCTCGGGATAAACTGCTCTGTTGGCCCAGGAAGCCTTCAAGGCTTCAACCCCATGCCCAACATGATGACCAAGATGATGGCCAACTTCCCATGGCAACACTTCATCAATCAAGTGCTAGCCACTCAGGGAAATAACGGCAATAACAATAATATGGATGCAAGGGCTGAAGAAGACTTGGCTAAACCATACAAGCCAAGTAACCTTTCATGCTTTTCAAGGCAGATAGCCGATTATGATTTCCAATCAAAGATTAAGATCCCATCCCACATCAGGACGTATGATGGGACTGAAGATCCTGAGGACCATCTTCAGATCTTCACCGGTGCAGCCCGGATAGAGAAATGGTCAAACGCCGAATGTTGCCTAATGTTCATACAAACCCTTGTTGGATCCGCCAGAATCTGGTTCAATGATCTGCCTGCTCAAAGCGTTCGAAGCTTCGACGACCTTAGCAAGGGTTTCCTGGCCAATTTCTCCCAGCAAAAGCGATATGTCAAAGACGCAACAGTGATCTTTCAGATAAAACAACGTGATGATGAAAGCCTTCGTGCTTTCATTGAACGATACAAGAAGGAAGGTCTGACTTATGTAGAGGCCGATGAGAAAATGAGGGTGGCTGGCTTCATGAATGCCATCACCTCTAAGTACCTTACAAGGGATTTCAACAAATCTCTACCCAAGACCTTAGAAGAAGCTCTTGAAAGGGCTGAAGCCCACATCCGGGGAGAGGAGGCAGTAGACATTAAGGAACAAAGAAAAAGAGGGTCCGGCTGGAGAAGCAACAGTCCAGCCAGAAAAAGAGGGAACCTCAACTCCTATGACAGGCGGTCAAAGGGTTCAGACCCTCGAAAGTCTGAAGGCCGGAACCCTCCAAGCAGGGAGAAAGGCATAAGTTTCACACCCCTCACAAAGACCCCTCAAGAAATCCTTGCAACAGAAGAAGTTAAACAAAACTTTCGGCCTCCTAGGCCTCTCCCCAAGAGCAGGAAGAACGAGAACTCCACCCAATACTGTGAGTTTCATGAAGAAAAAGGTCACCACACCAATGATTGCTTCCAACTCAAGAAAAGAATAGAGGAGGCTGTTAAGTCCGGGGAACTCGCTCATTTAGTAAAGGGAGTCCGGGAGAAAATGGCTGAAGGAAAGGGTAAGGAAGTCAATATGGTGGATTTCGATGGAAGGGTTCCTCATAAAAGACAGCGGTTGGAAGCTTGGGAGCTTCAGTGTGTTTGCTTCCCCCCAATGGAGAAAGACCCTCTCTCTAACCCTCTTGTGGTAGAAGCTACCGTGGGAACATTGCAAACGTATAGGGCATACATAGACACGGGGGCAGCCACTGAAATCATGTTCGAAAAATTCTTCAACTGTTTGAGCAATGAAGAACGTTCAAGGCTTCAACCCTCTGGAACCTCTATAAAAGGTATCGCCGACATACCACTCAAGCCTTTAGGGCAACTGACACTCAATGTTCGTTTCAGTGAAGGTTTAAAAGAAAGAACTCAACCACTCACCTTTGTGGTTATCAACATCCCCTCAAGCTATGATGTGATCATTGGAAGACCAGGACAGTGCACATTTTACATGGCCGTGTCTGTTGGCCATGGCACAGTCAAATTTCCCACCGAGAGGGGCATAGCAACCCTTCAACCCTCTCAGGAAGCCTACATAGTTGAAGGTGAAAGCTCAAACAGTGAAGAAGACAGGCAAAGGTTGGTCATAAACCCTAAGTACCCTGAACAAAGAATAAGGGTCAACCCAAACCTTTCTCAAGAGACTCTTTCATACCTTGAAAAATTGCTAGCACACTACAACGATGTATTCGCTTGGTGTCCAGAAGATATGACCGGGATCCCCCGGGACATTGCCGAGCATGAGTTGAGAATACCACCGGATGTCAAGCCTGTGGTCCAAAAGAAAAGAAGCTTGGCACCTGAGAGAAGTCTGGCAGCCTGCCAAGAGGTTGAAAAACTTGTGTCAGCCGGTATTCTCCGAGAAGTCAAGTACCAGTCATGGGTTGCAAACCCGGTTATGGTCAAGAAGCCAGACAACTCTTGGAGGATGTGCATAGACTTTAAGGATCTTAACAAAGCTTGTCCTAAGGATTGCTATCCACTACCGGAAATTGATCTCAAGGTTGACTCCCTCACAGGTTACTCGTTCAAATGCTTTCTTGACGCATACAAAGGTTATCACCAGATCCTCATGAAGAAAGAGGATGAGGAAAAGACAGCCTTTCACACGGACAAAGGGATCTTTTGTTATCAAAAAATGCCTTTCGGCCTCAAGAATGCCGGGGCAACCTATCAACGGCTCATTGACAAAGCCTTCGAAAGCCAAATTGGCAAAAACATGGAGGCATATGTCGATGACTTGGTGATTAAAAGCAAGACGGAATATCAAATTCTCGATGATATCCAAGAAACTTTCAAGAACCTCAGAAAGGTTAACATGAAGCTTAACCCGGAAAAATGTTCATTTGGATTCGAGGAGGGAAAATTCTTGGGTCACATTGTTGGAAAACAAAGCATCAAAGCCAACCCTAACAAAGTGAAAGCCGTCCTTGAAACCAAGCCACCAAAGACCAAGAAGGAGGTTGAAAGCTTGAACGGGAAGCTTGCAGCTTTGAAGCGTTTTACCTCAAAGTTGGCCGAAAGGTCTCTACCCTTCTACAAAACGCTCAAGAACTGCTCAGATAAGAAGGATTTCAAATGGACTGAAGAAGCTGAAGAAGCTTTCAACCAGATGAAGCAACATCTAGCTTCCCTACCAGACATTGTGGCACCAAAAACCGGGGAGTTAATATCGGTGTACCTCTCAATCACGGACGAGGCCATCAGTGCAGTCCTCACCATTGAACGAGACAAGGCCCAGGTACCCGTTTATTTTTTCAGCAAAACTTTAAAATTAGCTGAAACGAAATATCCTCCCCTTGAAAAACTTGCCCTAGCCCTAGTTCAAACAGCTAGGAGGCTTCGAAGGTACTTCCAAGCACATCCCATGCAAGTGGTCACCGACCAACCTATTAAGAGTGTGCTTGAAAAACCTGAAAACTCGGGGCGATTAGCCAAATGGGCCATAGAACTGGGTGAACATAACATCACCTATGTCCCAAGAAAGGCTATCAAAGCCCAAGTCTTGGCTGATTTCATTGTGGAAGTCCCAAACCAAACAGCCACTGAAGTAAACACTACCACCAATGAACCTTCCAACCCTGAAGCCTGGAAGCTTTTTACCGACGGGGCTTCAAGCGTTGAAGGGTCAGGGGCTGGGTTAATTTTGATCAATCCAGAAGGGTTGGAATTCACATATGCTCTCCGTTTTGATTTCCAGACCACCAATAACGAGGCTGAATACGAAGCACTAATAGCCGGCCTAAGGCTGGCCAAAGAAATGAAGGTTGAAAAGCTTGAAGTATTCACGGATTCGTTGCTGGTTTCAAGCCAAGTGAATGATAGCTACATAGCTAAAGAGCCCAACATGAAAAAATACAGAGAAAAATCCAAGGAACTGATGAGTACCTTCCAAGCGTGTAACATCAAACAGATCCCCAGATCTCAAAACAAAAAGGCCGATGCCCTAAGTAAACTTGCATCTCTCACTTTTGCCCACCTCACCAAGAAGGTACTGGTAGAAGTATTGAAGGCCCCATCCATTAACGAATTGGAGGTTCAAGACGTGGTCACCGAAGAAGATCCAAACTGGATGACTCCCATAAAAAAGTTCCTGAAAAATGGTGAATTACCCAATGATCAAGTGGAAGCTAAAAGGGTTGAAATCAAGGCAAGGCAATACATACTACAGGGAGAAACCCTTTACAAAAAGGGTTACCTCGTTCCCTTGCTAAGATGTGTCGGTCCCGAGCAAAGTAAGTATTTGATCAAGGAAATTCATGAAGGTGTATGTGGAGCTCACTTTGGAGCTAGATCGGTAGTTGCAAAACTCATGAACCTTGGGTATTTTTGGCCTTCAATGCATCGTGATACAGCCGAAGAATTGAAGAAATGTGATGCTTGCCAGATTCATGCACCAATCCCAAAAAGTCCCAAGCATGACTTAGTCCCGATAACCTCGGCTTGGCCATTCTATAAATGGGGCATGGACATTGTTGGTCCATTTCCCCCAAGCAAAGGAGGGGTAAAATTCTTGTTGGTGGCAGTAGATTACTTCACCAAGTGGCCCGAGGTCAAACCACTTGCCAAAATCACGGGAAAACAAGTCATTGACTTTGTTTGGGAGAACATTATTTGCCGTTATGGATTGCCAGGAGTACTTGTCACTGATAACAGAAGACAATTTGCTGAGAAGCCTTTCAGCATTTGGTGCAAGGAATACAAAATCGATCAGGTTTTTAGCTCAGTGGCTTATCCGCAATCAAACGGCCAGGTTGAAAGAACAAATAGAAGCATAGTAGAAGGCATCAAGACAAGATTGGGAAGATACGAAAGCAACTGGCTTGAAGAATTGCCTAGTGTCCTATGGGCAATTAGAACAACCGAAAAAACAAGCCATAAGAAAACACCTTACAGCTTGGTATTTGGATCCGAAGCTGTGATCCCTGCCGAGATAGGAGTTGTAACCCAAAGAATTGTCAACATGGATCCCAAAACAAACCAAAAAGAGACCATGTTGAATTTACAACTCCTATAGGAAGCAAGAGATCAAGCCGCAATTCAAGAGGCCAAATACAAGCAACAGATGGAGGCTTACTACAACAAAAAAGTCAAGAACGAACGTTTCAAGCTAGGGGACCTGGTCCTCAGAAACAACGAAGCCAGCAAGAAAGAAAATCAAGGAAAGCTTGGCCCAAAATGGGAAGGCCCATACACCATCCTTGAAGCACACAAAGGTGGATCTTACAAGCTGGCTGACTCAGAAGGCAAAAGACTTCCAAGGCATTGGAACGGCAAAACCTTGAAAAGGTTCCACGTTTAAACAACAAAGTTTGGTTTGTATCAAAATGTATTTCAAGCAAGATTATGAATACCTTTTGTAAAAAGCAAGTATTGCTTAAATGAATGAAGTTGTTCTATCAAACTTGTCTTTCTATCCAAAGATCAGGTTGAGAACCTAGCAAAAAACTCCATGGCAAGGGCCATGAAAGGGGATGAGCTCCCAGGCCACATCGCTCAATAGGTTCAAGGGTTGAACGAGCCTATATAAGGGGTGAGTTCCTAAATCAATACAACTCCATGAGACTTGTCAAGAAAACATAAAATTGTCTCATAGACGGGTATGAGCAGCCCACACCAAATGTTCCCTAAGCCTTAAAAATATAATCCGCAAACAGGCTTGAAAAAGTCAAGTGAAAACCAAAAAAATAATAAAAAGGATAGGTGCTATCTCTTTTTGTTAAAAATGCCAAGGCTAAGTGTCTGCAGCACTGAACCCTTTTAGGTATAAAAAACATAAGGGCAGCACAAACTCGACAAAGACAAAGTTACAAAAGAATAAAGCAAATCTAAAAGAACAAAGTCACTTGGACAAAAATCACAAAGATACAAACTAAGTCAGAGCACAAGACCAAGAAGCCTTCAAGGCTTCAAGCCACCCGAGTAACAACTCGAAACCCTAAAGGCTTCAACCTATTAGCAAACAGCCAAAAGGCTTAGAAGGTTAAAGACAAACAGACTACCTTAACAAAAGCAGGCACAAGTCTAAAAAACACAACATAAAGTAGAAAGTTAAAACATCGTACCATGTCGAAGAAAGTCCTAAAAAACTTCCAAACATAAGTTAAGGCAAGTCCTAGTAACTTGCAAGCCTAATCATTGTCCAACGGCCATGCAGGCCTTCAACATAACCCAAAGGAACCTTAAGGGTCCCTGAAAACCTAACATTGTTTAAGGGTTACAAACCATGAATTGTTTTTACAAAGTGCTAAGAAAGCTACGAATTTTAGGCATCAACAGAAGGCTTAGTAGCCTCAGAAATGCTACCCTTGGCCTTCTTAGTCTTCTTAACCTTCTTAACCTTCGGACCTTGATCATCAACAGCTGAAACTTCCAAACTAGCATCCTTCGGAGCATCGGCCTCCCCAGGAAAACTATCCTCACTATCCCCCGAAAAGGAACGTTTCCTCGAAAGGGAGCCAAGCAGTTCAGCACATAACTTTTCATTCAGACCATCCGGCTTCAGTTCCTGTAAAGCAGAGAGAGGCTTACCATAACAAGAGGAAACTTGACTTACATACGGGTAGGATAGCCTCTCCATTTGCTCCACGGAACTCTTAAAGACGTCAGAAGCTTCGGGGCGGTACAGAGGAGATTTCTCCAAAGGGTTGCCAGACTCATGAAGCTTATAACCCGCAATAAGGCCTTGGTGTTTTCCCAGATTGAGCAGCTTAGTGTAGACATCACCAAGAGCGGAGTTAAATTCCTTAGAGTGCAAGAGATAGGTAACCACCTGGTGAAAACCATGTTCAATGAGCCATTGGTTATCCCCGGTAGTTTGGGCAACCAAAGCTTTCAAACCATCCTTCTCCTTATCAAAGGCTTTCTTTTGCACAGCCAAGGTGTCCCGGCCAGCCTTCAGTTTCAATAAGTTCGCTTCAAAGCTTTTCCTAAGATCACCCATCTCAATATCATGCCTCTTAGTTAACTCCTCAATCTTCCTGTTCCAACCCAACTCCTTCTCAGAAAAGCTCTCAATTTCCTTCTTCATGGCAGCAATGGAAGCCTTCATTTTCTCCTTCTTCTTGGAAGTCTCTTCATATTCCCGCATCCCTTTAGCAAAGCGGGTGACACCTTCAGCCAAAAAGGCAGAAAGGTTGCAGGAACTGAGCATCATCCTAGAGATAAGATGATCACCCTCCATCTCAGATATGGCATCTCGAACACCAGGAGGAGCAAAATGAGCCAAAGCTTCAGCACACACAGTAGGATCCTTAAAATTGTCACCAACCTTAACCTTCCAATTTGGCACATAAATGTCCTCTGAACCCTCGAAGCTTTCAACACTTTTGGCTGACGAACCTTCAATAGCAGAAATAGTACCCCTTTTAACCAATTTCTTCTTCTTGCTCGAAACAATCAACTCCTTTTCCTTGCCTTTACCAACATCCACAGCTTGACCCTCTGATGCCTCGATATCATCACTAACGTCAATAGGCTCTGAGCCAGAGGGCTGCTCAACACCCTTCAGATGACGTTGAGAACGACGAGTAGAACCCTTGGACGCAATAACCTTGGTGAACCCTTTGACATTCGGAACATTGACATAACCAGAACCCTCAAACCTATAGTCAGCACCCTTAACAACCGCATTCTCACCAGGGGTAGCAGCAGCATCATCAAAAACAACGTCAGAGGTATCATCACTCTTAATAAAATCCAAGGCAGACATAACTACAATACAAAATATAAAAGGACATAAGCAGACAAATAAAAAGAAATAAAAATGAAGAAAGGAATAAAGGCATACCCTTCCCATCTCTAATAAGCACCGGGTCCCGGTTAGCATTTTCCCACAAGTTACTTATACCCAATAACACCAACAGATGCTCAGGGAAGGGACGAAGCCTCGAAGGGCACTCCCTAAGAATTTCTAAAAAACGGGTGTTTATCTCGGATTCAGAGGGCTCCGGCTCGTTCAGAACAGCATCCGGGTGTCTCCAAACAAGTTTGAAAGGAACAATTTCCTCCGACACCCAGAAAAACCGATCTTTCCAAACCCCAAGTGTAGAAACCATGGACGAAATCAAACAAGTATCAACTTGACTAGTTTCGAAGGTGAACCAATCACCATTTTTAGCAAGTCGGAAAAAACGGCGGAATGCTAAAAGAGTGGGATCATACCCACAAGCCCGGAAGAGAATTTCGAAATGCAAAACCCTAGCCATACCTAGGGGATGAACTTGACCGAAAGACACTCGATAATATTCTAATACATTCAACACAAAGTTTGAAAACGGATAACGGAGATTTGAGAACTCAAAATGACGACAATACAAGGCATTCATACCAGAAGGACAAGCATTGACAGATTTATCGCAAGCCGGTGCAACCGGTTTATACTTTGTCCCTATTCCCCATTCCACACAAAATAAATCGACTTCCTCTTGGGTCAGTCGAGAGAAGGATTTTTCCATATCCTTCCGAGCACCCATAACTATGAACAATTAAAGAGAAGAATAAGAGAAGTGGAACTAACCTGATTTTCGAATGAAAAGGGGGAAAAACTTGAGAGAAAAAGGAAAGTGATGTTTATCCAAAGCAAATTGTGTAAATAAATGAGATGTGAAAATATAAAATAACCTACAATAGGGGTAATAATGGCAAACAGTAACTGCCACCCTACGAACTGCCATACATCAATCATATCAACCGTCAGTTATTTAAAATTCAAATATTAACTGATCACAACCCTTCAAGCCTTCAAGCATCGAACCCTTGAAACCTTTAGGCAGTAAAACATGCGTGTAAAAGTCAGACGTCTTTGAGCTCATCCCCCAAAAACCTCTGACTTGGGGGGCTGATGGCGGGGGTAGCCCAAGATTGAATAAAATGGCTAATTGCGTAAAAGCTCAAAGGGTTAAAGGGTTCAAGGTTTAAAAAGCTGTGAGGAAGGGAAAAGCAACACGGGAACAGTAGCCAGTCACATCCAGGGATTGCTTCACCAACCCACAGCCGCAAAAGTAATGCAGGTCTGCAGGAATGCACGCTATTATCCGGGGGACAAAAGGCTTCAACCCCCGAAAGGGTAAGCCCCTCACTGCAAGAAGGATCACTAGTCAAATGAATTCTACTTCGGGAGATGTCTTCTCCTATAAATTGACACTTCATTTACTTCAAGAAACATCTCCCGACCAGCTCTGATTCTCTAATCTCTGGTCATTCACATCGAGTGCTTGTTTCATACAAATCACTCCCTTTCACATCCAACACACACATTCCCTTTGCTACCACTTCCGAATCTGAGCACATTTCAGAGGAGGATCCATAGCAAAGAACAACAATAAACTAGTGAACCTCCTTCCACGTTTTGCAAACGTGGGGGGACCCCACGACCTGCGTTAGGCAAAGTTGAACCCTTCAACCCTTTTGCCTGGCCAGTCTAGCTACCACCGTTGGTCTTATATTTGTTGCATCAACACAAATAGTTCTAGTGGACGAAGCAAAGAGACCGCCTTTTTTAATTTAAATGAAGCGCTTATTTTGCTAGTGGGTTTTATAAGTCAAAGTTAACTTTCAGATTCAGATTCAGATTCAGATTCAGGAAGACATGTCGGGTTCTGTACCCATCCCCGCGTTGATAGCTTCCGTTTTATTACAGTCATACGACACATCGATATTGTTTAATTTTACAAATTTGTTTCTTATTGGCCATTATTCGACCGAATATTTGGGTACTTCTTCTAATGGCGCCTCATTAGCGCTGTTAACTACCAAAAGAATGCATACACAAATAGTTCTAGTGGACGAAGCAAAGAGACCGCCTTGTTAATTTTAATGAAGCAATGAAGATTGAATGTGCAAATCGCAATCGTTTTTTTTACTATGGGAACGGTGGCTATGCGAAATACAAACCGCAATCATTTGTGACTATGGGGAATACAAGTTTTCTTTTTGAGCTTGATGGATGTCCATTATCTCAACGCTTCTCCTTACATTACTGATCTGGAATTGGAGAACCGTTGTATATTTGCTTGCTGGTCTGGAATTGGAGAACCGTTGTGTATCTGAATCAGGTTCTCAAACAAACACTACTAAAGATGAGTTGGTATTGAACCAAGAATATGAAGATCACGGTGTAGACACAGGGGAAGAAAGTTAGTGGACTGCCACAGATGAAGTCAAATGTGATCAAACATGGACATCAGAAGTAAATCTTGAAGCAAATATGTGCTTCCCAATTTGCGAAACATAATCCCAGATTGTCTAGAGAAACGCTTTTATGATGTGTCATATGGTAACAAGAGTATGTTGTTCCAAGATCAATTCCAACTGCAGTTTTTTCAACTCTCCTGTTCCAAATGTCGCTGATGAAACCGGAGCTGTTATCTCGGTTGTTCAATACTTTCGTGATAAATACAATGTTATTACATACGAGACGATTCAAGTGAGTCCTATGAAGCAAGTGTCGGTCTATTCAATTGAGAGGAATCATTGCATTACATCCCTGTTGAAAGATAGAATCAATAAATTTAGGGAAAATGGGGTTGAAAGATGATAACCCAACAGTGGAGGATCTCATTCTACAGTTTCGATAAATTCAGGGGTATTCTCAAATAACGTTTCCTAGATGTTTGAAGACCGACAAATGTCCAAAGTGCTGCTTCTTCGTTCGCGTGACGAAAAGCTACTGCGTGACAGAAAGCTACCTTGCAAAAATTAAAAAAATTAAATCGACACCCTCAATACGCATCGTATAGGCCTATACGATGCGTATTACTTTTTGGTAGGGGACAATGGCAGCCTTTGGCAGACATAGAAGTTTGAACCCACCTCAATACGCATCGTGTAGGCCTATACGATACGTATTGAGGGTGTCAATTTAATCCCCCAAGGTGTGCCAATAATACGACCCTATAAATTAATACATATATGGATGTGAGTGTAACACCTATGGTTGTTAACATTTAACTCGTATTGGTATTTACACATGTGATTGTATTTGATATAATCCAAAATATGAAAATAACACCTATGGTTGTTGGGAAAACATTTATTTCAGATTGGTATTACACATGTAATTGTATTTGATATAATCCAAATGTGAATGTAAGACTTATGGACTATGGTTGCTGGGAAAACATTTACCTCACATTAGTATTACACAGTGCTTGAGAGTCAAGACTCGAGGGTATGAAAAGACGTGTACAAAAATAATCCTATGATTTAAACTTCGCATTTCCTATTAAATTGTTATACATTTTAATATCTAAGTGTTTATGAAACTATATTTTTTATATGACTATGTAATAGTGACATCTAGGGCCGTAAACGAACTGAACATTCAGCGAACAGTTCGTGAACCGTTCGGCCGGAAGTTCGTTTATGTTCGTTTGATTAGGTTACCGAACGAACACGAACAAAATAAAATAAATCGTTCGGTTAGCTTAGCAAACGAACACGAACACAGGTCTCGTTCGTTCGACTGCGTTCGTTAACATTCGGTTACGTTCATTCGTGTTCGTTAGAATATATTAAAAATAATAAACCTGTTATCTAAATATATTGAAAACTTGAAACCCTATTTTTTTCTAAATTAGCTAAACTTTGGACATTCTAAGACAATTTTTATGATTATTATGTCTAAGTTATTTAAACTTTGAATAATCATTTCTAAATTAGTTAAGCTTGATTAATCGTTTGGTGGTTGTAGTAGATTTCTTGTGTTTTGATTTATCATTTAATGGTTGTAAATGATAATAAAGCTTTTATCTAAATATATTGAAAACTTGAAACCCTATTTTTTTCTAAGTTAGCTAAAATTTGGACATTCTAAAACATTTTTTAGGATAATTATGTCTAAGTTATTTAAACTTTCAATAATTATTTATAAGTCAGTTAAACTTGATTAATCGTTCGGTGGTTATAGTAGATTTCTTATGTTTTGATTTGTTATCTAATGGTTGTATTTAACTACTTATGTCCAATGTTTAAGGATAACAACGTTTTTTTTTATTTCACGCCCCGCTTACGGTGTGAGCATATAATGTATACATGTGTGCGCGCTCAGGGGCAAAAGTGAAATTGCACCAATTTTAACGTTATTTTACTAATTTTGTGAAAACAATGTTAAAAGCAGCAGACTATTAATCATGCATCATGTGGTGGCGTTATAGCCGAAAGACGTGGGGATACATGCACTAATTGGCATTTGTCCCGGTCGTTGAATGTCATGTGTTTTACATCCAAGGCTTGATGCAAAGCAACTATTGAGCCGAGGGTCTCACTGGAAGCAACCTCTCTATTCCTGCGGAGGTAGAGGTAAGGTGGTCTACATCTTACCCTCCTCAGAGTCCGCTTTAACTTTGGTGTAGGTGGGATTTACAGAGTATGATGATGAATATTTTTTTATTTACAAGTTAAATGTTCGTTTACGTTCGTTTTATATGCTTGCATCCTTATGTTCGAGACCAGTGTTCGCGGACTGTTCGTAAACAACTGAATTTCCATAATGAACGAACACGAACATAAACTTATGTTCGGTATGCATTCGTGAACATGTTAATTTTATTAACGAACAAATATGAACATAACCTTGTTCATTTTCGTTTGGTTCGTTTACAGCCCAGCCCTGGTGGCATCTAACATGTTGACTTATTACAAGTAGGGTGTTAAGAGTTTTAAAGGATGCTTTCTTTAGAAAAATATGTGCACACCTACTATAATGTTTATTTTTCATACACTTTTGGTATAACTCATGTAACATTTTTTACATCTGCCTATGATCGTAACAAAATGACATTTTTCATTGTTTTGGTGCATTAAACACAATCTGAGTATTTTGTACAAATCATTAAATTGAACATTATTCAAACAATTTATCTATATAACATGTGAACACCCATATGGTTGTATTACCTAACTTTAAAAATCCCCACATGTGAAAAATAAAGACTCAAATAGACATTTAGAAACCTACACAACATGATCTGAACAATTCAATCAACATATTTGACTATTAGATCAAAGTCTATCATTTTCTAAGGGGAAGAGGCATCGAACGGTAGTACCCTTGCCTCGACCATTCACAGTTCACCATGTCAGTTCTTTTTACAAACTATCCTTACACCCGGTGGCGGACCTAGGATTTTTTCCAATGGGGTCCACTTTTGTTCGGTGTTCAAAATTTTCACAACAAAGCATTAAAATTTTTGGGTCGGTCGTCATTCGGGTCAGATCGAGGAACATATAACAAAAATATATAATCGTTACTCATGAGGAAACACACAATAAAAATAAAAGTTCATTCAAAACAAAAAAGAAAACATTACAATTTTTTAAAGTTCAAATTCATAGCATACAAGTTTTTTTCAATGATTCTCATCCTTGCATCATTATCCCTAAAAATAAAGTTAGAAGAATCTAAATCACAAATTCTAAATTTAAACTCATAGCATACAATGATACAAAGATTTACATATTATTGTAATTCTAAACTTAATATTCCCAGTAAGCAACAAGAACACTACCTAGTAAATCCCATACATTGCAAAACTATTTTTAGGGTTTAGAAAGGGTGGGATGTAGGCAAATCCTACGGATAGAGAGACTTCTTCCAGAGAGACCCCCGATTCCAAGCAAAAAGTAGACAACAAGCAAAAGTGAATATAAAAATAGAGACTACTAATAAAAAAATAAGTGGTGAAAGAATAACATAGTGAATCTAGGGGAAAATATAACACAATACACAACATAAATATATGCAGGTCACAATCAGATACAAAGTCCACCTAAAGTAGATCGCGTCCTTAGTTCGAAACCAACACTTATGTACCCTTCCTGAAAATCCTTAACCTTTATCAGACGACTCCATGAACTCTTATCATGAACCATGTCCTCAGAGAGGTGCAATTCTAGCAAAGCTTGCCTAATTCGCTCATCTCAAATCAACTTGGGTCTACCTATACTCCTCTTCCCCTCAACAGTGAGGGTTTCCGCTGATCTAACCGGCGCTGTCATCTGCCTCCTCCTCACATGTCCAAACCATCTCAATCTCCCCTCCTTTATCTTATCCGAAATATTATCCACTCCTAATCTTTTCCTAAAAAAACTTGGTTTCAGTTTTGATGTGGGGTAAAATACACATATTTGTCTCGTGTAAATTGTATAATTATTGTACAGGTTTTATTTATTTTTATTTAGTTTTAGTATTATATTATATTATATTGTGTTTTGTCAGGTCCTCCTGGTGCAAATGAAGCGAAAAAGAATAATAAATAAATAACTAGCCAGTTGAGTAGAGTAGACCGTCAGGGACCGAATAAAAATTGCAGCTATTTTCTGTGAGTGGGCCGAGGCCACCATCTCTATTTTTAAGTCAGAGGGCTGCTACAAAATATATATATATATACTAGTTTTTTACCCGCGCGATGCGGCGGGAAACATATCACTTAGGTTAGTGAGTTTAGGGCTATCTTAGGGCAGTTCGGTTTTGAGCCATAACCAAAACCAAATTCACGATGCAAAGGAAAACAAATCACTTCTTAGTAATTCTAAGGGTGTGCATGAGAAGGTTCAGTTCAGATGGGTCATAACTAAAATCTAAATTTTCAGTTAAGGTACTTCAAAACTGGTGATGGGGATTTAAAGAGTTTTACAAGGATGTAAACAAATCGAACTGCGCCAAGCCAACAAAAGCACAACCATAAGCTCAAAACTATTCAAACCAATCCGCCTATAATTTCTGATCTATATTTGACATTCAAAGCGTCGACTTGAGGGTGTTCAAGAACGTCAACATAAGTTGCAACAAATATGTAACTCGGTAAACTCGTTTAATAGCATAAACACGTATGATTCAGGCATAAATTTAAATGCATATACATGGTACTATGAATTATGAATACACATACTAACACACATGCATCATGGCTCAACTTAATTAATTTTATGTGTTAGAAAAGGTAACGCATCTTAGTTGAATTGGTTGAATTCGGATTAAAATTGGTATGCTACGGTTTTGTTTTGTGCAAACAGGTCCCAGTGTGGCGACAATTTACACTTAATAGCCGACCTCCAGTTTCATTATCATCATCAACAGCTCTCCCAACTCCCAATATCTCTCCCAACTCCCAAGATCATCATCATCATCTTCATCGAACAGATCAACAGATCATCTTCATCATCTTCATCGAACATCTTCATCATCGAACATCTTCATCATCGAACAGATCAGGTTCATCTTCATCCTCATATTGATTTTTGGTTTGATTCGATGATTTGAATGTGTTTATATTGTGAAAAAACAGATTGTTGATTCTGGGTTTGATTTTGGGTTCCATTCGATGATTTTGGGTTCCATTCGATGATTTTGGGTTGATTTTGAAAAAACAGAGGGTTGATTTTGGGTTCCATTCGTTTGATTTTGGGTTCCATTCGATGATTTTGGGTTTGATTTTGGGTTCCATTAGATGATTTTGGGTTGATTTTGATAAAACAGTGGGTTGATTTTGGGTTCCATTCAATGATTTTGGGTTCCATTCGATGATTTTTGGTTTGATTTTGGTATCCATTCGATTATTTTGGGTTGATTTTGAAAAAACAGAGGGTTGATTTTGGTATCCATTCGATGATTTTGGGTTGATTTTGAAAAAACAGAGGGTTGATTTTGAAAAAACAGAGGGTTGATGTATCAACTGAGTATATTGTTCAAAATGCATCAAAACAGAGGTTTTCAATGTGTTTTGGTTTTGATTCTTGTGGGTTTAGGGTATCAAAACAGAGGTTTTCAATGTGTTTTGGTTTTGATTCTTGTGTGTTCATCATATTGATTTTTGGTTTGATTCCATGATTTGGGTTCCTCGTATTAAGAACTGATCGGATAAGTGGTTTTCAATGTGTTTTGGTTTTGATTCTTGTGTGTTCATCATATTGATTTTTTGGTTTGATTCCATGATTTGGGTTCCTCATATAAAGAACTGATCGGATCAGTGGTTTTCAATGTGTTTTGGTTTTGATTCTTGTGTGTTCATCATATTGATTTTTGGTTTGATTGCATGATTTGGGTTCCTCATATTAAGAACTAATCGGATCAGTGGTTTTGAATGTGTATTGGTTTTGATTCTTGTGTGTTCATCATATTGATTTTTGGTTTGATTGCATGATTTGGGTTCCTCATATTAAGAACTAATCGGATCAGTTTTGGATTGATGTGTTCCTCATATTGATTTTTGGTTTGATTCGAATGTGTTCCTCATTTGAATGTGTTTTGTTGTACAGAATGGCTGCGGATGTAAAGATACGCAAAACACCAACTACGAAGGCGAGAACACTTGACAACCTCCTAGAAGATGGCGCGGTGCACATAAGGAAGTGATTAATATGAATGAATATAACCCCAGTGTAGCTCTTCGATTTTCCTTGAAATTCCAGAGCTCGCTAATTACATATCTACCACTGGGGTTATATTCGTTCATATGAATGAATATAACCCCAGTGGTAGATAAGTGTAGCTCTTCGATTTTCCTTGAAATTCCAGAGCTCGCTAATTACATATCTACCACTGGGGTTATATTCATTCATATGAATGAATATAACCCCAGTGGTAGATATGTAATTACCTACACTGAGGTTATATTCATTCATATCTGCGTCATTCCGAAGTGCACCCGTCAGTAAAGATCCACAATTGCTTGTGGATCTTTGACGTTTTGTCTCTGTATTGTATGTTACGGTCTTTTGTTATCGAGTCTGTAAGTTCTGTCAAGTCTACGAAGTTGGTATGACGTTTTGTCTCTGTATTGTATGTATTAAAAGTTTACATTTAATATACAGTTTAGGCTTTAATAATTTGTTATACATTTAAAAATAAAAGAGTTAATTTGAATTATTAGATTTCATAAGAAAAAAGATGGTTTGGATGTGTTCCTCATTTTGATTTAGATTTCATAAGAAAAAGGCAAAAAATGAATTTAGGGGCTCAGGTTGATATTTCACTCATGCCAAAAGACGGTCTTACCCCTGGTTGTTTGAGAACTGTTTAAAAAGAACTGATCGGATCAGTTTCGGATTGATGTGTTCCTCATTGATTTTTGGTTTGATTCGATGAAAAAACAGATGGTTTGGATGTGTTCCTCATTTTGATTTATGGTTTGATTCGATGAAAAAACAGAGGGTTTCATCATGTTATTTGGGTATTTGGGTATTTTGGGTTCTTAATGTTTGTTTTGCTTGTGAAAAAAACAGAGGGTTCTTCATGTTTGTGTTCATAAATACAACAAATTGAAATACACATATCAACATGGTCAAAGCTTCTGAAATCATACATAATGACTATCAAAACAAAACTGGTACACTTTAGCGATCGGAATGTTGTTGCCATTAAATTCTTTCTCGTTTCTACTCGTCCAAAGTCTCCATATCGTAGCGAAAGCCACAACTCCCACCTTCTTCCAAACCGAATCCTTGCGGCGGGCTAAATCGCCTAAGAGGAAGATTGATTTCGATACACCACCTGCTCATTTGCTTATTAAAACATCTGGAATACTCAGGCATATAATTGAGGGATGAACATAGCTACAAACCGGGTTAAGCCATGGCTGCAAACACACGGTTGCAGAGTGAGAACTATGCAACCTTGATATTGCCCCGCCAGACTCAGCTTATGCATCATAACCTCACAGGCTCAGGTTATGCATCATAGCCTCAACACTTTCAGTTCAGACATATTATGCATCATAACCTCACAGGCTCAGCTTATGCATCATAGCCTGAACATCATAGCCTCAAAACTTTCAGCTCAGCTTATGAATTTAGGGTTTAGATTGAGTGAAAGAAAGTTTATATTGGATCCATTTGAGTAAAACGGGTCAAAGAGATCCGGTTAGGATCCATGAGCTGCTCCGCGTGTTGAAGAAAGTTTCAACACATTCATGCTTAAATGCTTGTACAATGGGATTCAAATCAGTAACATAAGCATGAAAATCAGCTACAAACATACCAGTGTTTTAAGCACAAGAAACACATATGTAACCTCACAGGCTCAGCTTATGCATCATAGCCTCAACACTTTCAGTTCAGACATATTATGCATCATAACCTCACAGGCTCAGCTTATGCATCATACCCTCAACACTTTCAGTTCAGACATATTATGCATCATAACCTGCTCATTTGCTTATCAAAACATCTAGAAGACTCAGACATGTAATTGAGAGATGAACACAACTACAGTTAAAGCCATGGCTGCAACACACGGTTGCAGATTGAGAACTATGCAACCTGGATATTGCCCCGCCAATATGCTACTCGGATCTTCTATGTACCCTCAAAATACAATCATCATCACAGTCTATTGTGTTATGTAACCTCGCTTTAAAGCATGATGTACAAGAGTACTATGCCACTAAACTTAAACAACCTTTAAAGCATGATGTACAAGTGTTTTAAACACATATGTAACCTCACAGGCTCAGCTTATGCATCATAGCCTCAACACTTTCAGTTCAGACAGATTAAGAACACAAGCTCAGCTTTTGCATCATAGTACATCATGCTTTCAGTTCAGACAGATTAAGAACACAAGCTCAGCTTTTGCAATTTAAAGTAACAATTGATTTAAAGTAATGAATCGGGTTAAAACTCTAAACAGCTTTGCACTTGAATCAATTTATAACTCTTTTTAATAAACTTTTTGAATTTAAAGTAAAAATTGATTTAGTAATTTTTTATGACCAAAAAATTGAACAGTAACCTGTCAGAAAGACTTTCGAAACCTTTTTCAGAAACCTAACTCCTGATTTTACAGTTGAACAGTTTAACAGTTGACAACCTATCAAAGACTTTTCACAAAAAGTCTTCAAACAGTTGACAACCTTTCAGAATCCAAAATATTTTACTGCCATCCTTTTTGAATTCTTTTACTGACGATGACTGTTCAAATACAGCTGTAAAAGCAAACACTGTTCGGATTTGTCAGAAAGGAAGCATGCTTGGAAGTCTATAAATTCAACTACATTCATCACAATTCATCACAACTCTACAAGCACTCAACTTAGATACTAAAACCTTCAGTAACATAAGCATGTAAATCAGCTACAAACATACCAGATCTGTAACAAACATAATCAGTATCTATATCTATATCTATACTCTATACTATTTTAATAAGCATATAGGAAGGACAGAAATGGTCATTTGCCACTTTACAACCATTTGAAGCCCATTGTACAACCTTTTAAGCACAAAGGTGTTGAAAAATACTTCAACAACACGCGGACCAGCTCATATAAACTAACCGGATGCATTTGACCCGTTTTAATCAAATGGATCCAATATATACTTTCTTTCAAAACATCTGGAAGACTCAGACATGTAATTGAGAGATGAACACAACTACGGGTAAAGCCATGGCTGCAACACACGGTTGCAGAGTGAGAACTATGCAACCTGGATATTGCCCCGCCAAGATGCTACTCGGATCTTATATGTACCCTCAAAATACAATCATCATCACAGTCTATTGTGTTATGTAACCTCGCTTTAAAGCATGATGTACAAGAGTAATTTGCCACTAAACTTAAACAACCTTTAAAGCATGATGTACAAGTGTTTTAAGCACAAGAAACACATATGTAACCTCACAGGCTCAACTTATGCATCATAGCCTCAACACTTTCAGTTCAGACATATTAAGAACACAAGCTCAGCTTAAGTTATGCATCACAGCCTCAAACACTTTCAGTTCAGACAGATTAAGAACACAAGCTCAGCTTTTGCATCACAGCCTCAAACACTTTCAGTTCAGACAGATTAAGAACACAAGCTCAGCTTTTGCATCACAGCCTCAAACACTTTCAGTTCAGACAGAGGGTTCTTAATCTAACCCTTAATATCTACACTAAAAAATCATATTCATCACACTTCTCAACATAATCTCCCAACTCCCTGCTACTCGGATCATCTATGTACCCTCAAAATACAATCATCATCACAGTCTATTGTGTTATGTAACCTCCCTTTAAAGCATGATGTACAAGAGTAATTTGCCACTAAACTTAAACAACCTTTAAAGCATGATGTACAAGTGTTTTAAGCACAAGAAACACATATGTAACCTCGCAGGCTCAGCTTATGCATCATAGCCTCAACACTTTCAGTTCAGACATATTAAGAACACAAGCTCAGCTTAAGTTATGCATCACAGCCTCAAACACTTTCAGTTCAGACAGATTAAGAACACAAGCTCAGCTTTTGCATCACAGCCTCAAACACTTTCAGTTCAGACAGAGGGTTCTTAATCTAACCCTTAATATCTACACTAAAAAATCATATTCATCACACTTCTCAACATAATCTCCCAACTCCCTGCTACTCGGATCATCTATGTACCCTCAAAATACAATCATCATCACAGTCTATTGTGTTATGTAACCTCGCTTTAAAGCATGATGTACAAGAGTAATTTGCCACTAAACTTAAACAACCTTTAAAGCATGATGTACAAGTGTTTTAAGCACAAGAAACACATATGTAACCTCACAGGCTCAGCTTATGCATCATAGCCTCAACACTTTCAGTTCAGACATATTAAGAACACAAGCTCAACTTTTGCATCACAGCCTCAAACACTTTCAGTTTAGACAGATTAAGAACACAAGCTCAGCTTTTGCATCACAGCCTCAAACACTTTCAGTTCAGACAGATTAAGAACACAAAATCCGGAGTACACAACAAGAGTAATTTGCCACTAAACTTAAACAACCTTTAAAGCATGATGTACAAGTGTTTTAAGCACAAGAAACAAATATGTAACCTCACAGGCTCAGCTTATGGATCATAGCCTCAACACTTTCAGTTTAGACATATTAAGAACACAAGCTCAGCTTATGCATCATAGACTCGACACTTTCAGTTCAGACAGATTAAGAACACAAGCTCAGCTTTTGCATCACAGCAACAAAGATAATCAGTAACATAAGCATGTAAATCAGCTACAAACATACCAGATCTGTAACAAACATAATCAGCTACAAACATACCAGATCCGGTCAGATCTGCAAAGTTATGGTTCTCATATTCCTTAGTCGTGTAACCGCAGAACTGTCAATATTCATCAAAAAAGGTCAAAAAATGACGGTAGATCTGAGAAAAATTTCAGCAGAAAAAATTACCTGGCTCGACGTGAATGAAATGAAATTAGGGTTTAGATTTAGTGAAAGAAAGTATATATTGGATCCATTTGATTAAAACGGGTCAAAGTGTTGTTGAAGGATTTTTCAACACCTTTGTGCTTTAAAGGTTGTACAATGGGCTTCAAAAAAACCTAAACTAAAGAACACATACCACATCTGGTTATCCAGTGGTAAACAAACAAACATTTCGCAGAATAAAAAAGCTACGGCTCAAACAATACCTTGTTGAAATTGTGTACAGATCGACTCCAGATGATACTTGCAAGATAAACACAATAATCAACTTCAAATTAAAGATACAAACTTCTTTAAAGAAAAAAAAACTAAACTATAGAACACATACCACATCTGGTTATTCCGGTGCACCCTAACACGAACAACTCAACGGCAGATCTGAAATATTACACAGATCCGATTCAAATTCCAGATGATACTTGCAAGATAAACACAATAATCAACTTCAAATTAAAAATACAAACTTCTTTAAAGAAAAAAAACTAAACTACAGAACACATACCACATCTGGTTATTCCGGTGCACCCTAACACGAACAACTCAACGGCAGATCTGAAATATTACACATATCCGATTCAAATAACAAAAAAAAGATACTGTAAAAAGAAAGATATCGAGCGGTCAAACCAGTCGATCTGGAGAGATTCATCGCTGAGGAAGCGTATATCTTGAAGCGACCGGTAAAGAAACCCTAGAAATGGTGGTGATGATAATGAGGAAGTCGATCTGGTGTCGGATGTAAAGAGATTCATCACAGAGAAACCCTAGATCTTGATCTTGGAGCGCCTGGTTTTGAAACCCTAGAACCGCGTCTGGTGAGAGAGAGAAGAAGAAGAAGAATGGGGGCGGATGCAAATGAAATGAATTTAGGGTTTGATTTAGTGAAAGAAAGTATATATTGGTTCCATTTGATTAAAACGGGTCAAAGGGATCCGGTTAGAATCCATGAGTTGATCCGCGTGTGTTGAAGGATTTTTCAACACCTTTGTGCTTAAAAGGTTGTACAATGGGCTTCAAATGGTTGTAAAGTGGCAAATGACCATTTCTGTCCTTCCTATATGCTTATTAAAGTAGTATAGATATTTGGATCAAGAAAAAGGACTAGGCCCACATCAATATATAGTGTTATAATTTAAGTCCATTGGTGTTGGGCCGTATGAAGTTTGGGCTGCTAAAATACGCGTGAGACAAAAGACTACATCAATATTATTTATTATTAAGGGTTGTGAATGAATGAAAAAAATAAAAAGTGATATTCTAATGTTTTCTACACATACGGCAGGGAATAGGAAAGAAATATAATAAGGTGCTGCCAATTATGTATTGAAAAATCGGGTAAGGATCAAATAGGAAGTTTGTTTTTGCTAGGAAGGATAGGAAGCAATAATAAAGTGACACGTGTCAAAAATAAAAAAACATAAGGAGGGGCATTTTAGTCAAACACAATTTAGTCTCATGAAACCCTAGATAAAAAAACCCAGTTCTAAAACAAAACCCAGTTCTTTGTCTTTCACGATTCACCACCACCACCACCACCAATAATAAAAACAGAACTGCAAAGTGGAGATATAGAGTGAATGGAGGGAGAAAAAGAGTCATTATTATCTCCTACAAGTCATCGGAACCAGCGACTGAGTCATCTTCTTTATTAACTCAAAGGTATTTAAATTTATTCAACATAAGTTTATTATTATTTATGCTCAATTGTTTACTGTTTGTTGTGGACTAGTGGGGTGCCCGCGCGATGCGGTGGGAAACTCAGATTGGTGATTTTAAGGGTGTGTTAGATCTAATACATATATTATTAGATTTTAATTTTTAAAATGGTTTTTTTTTTAAGATGGTTCTCGGACTTGTAGAACGTGAATATAAACAAACTATTAAACTGGTTTAAGAAGATTGCAAAACATCATGTCATTGTCGTTAATAATATTTTTATATGTTTCATGGAAAAATTCTATACCAATCATTTTTATGAACAAAATCAACAAATAATATCTTTGAAACAAACCTACGGTAGATAATTAGAAAACTAAACATTGTAAAACTTAATTTATAAGTTAATTTTAAGACTTAAATTACTCACAATTTGTGTGTAGTGGGTTCTAAAATAAACCAGACATTCTATTACCATTAGCTATTTTGTTTACCATATTTACATAATATTTATACGTGAAGGTTATTACAAAAAAATAATTTGCTTTATGTCTTCAATCTTACTCTCTGTTTTATTCACAGCCTATCTTTTTAAATTAACACAACGGAGGCGTATATATAGCTTCATTAATGGATGCATATATAGGATCGGAATTTTTAGGTGGTTAGTGTTACACCACATGATGACGACAAAGCTGCCATAGTTTGGAGTGTGCCAAAAACTTACACCGCATAGTGATGGTCATTTTATAGCTGTATGTTTTGGTTCCATTTGATCTTATTTGGTTTGTTGATTTATTTTTGTTAGTTGATTTAGAATATACATAAACCAGTTTGGCGGAACCATAAATTTTCAACCGGAGGGTCATGATGTACATGTATTTTAAGCTAACTAAGGTATAATATATACTTTTCTTAACCAATGCGTAAATGAAAATTAAAATATAAACAAATAAACTTAAAATAAAAAATTGAATCAAATAAATCATTTTTAACTATAATTTAGAATAAGTTATTTTTGAAGTCACTATGTTTTAGTGGTTTTAAACATTAAATTCAAAATTAAAAAAAAAAAATTAACGCCCTGAGTCACTAACCTCTTATTTTATAACGTTTTGAGTCTATGTGTTTTAGTGGTTTTAATCATTTGAGTCCAAAATCAAAAGTACAAGTGTTAAAAATTGGACATAAATGTTATAAAATAAGCGGTTATGAACTCAAGACGTTAAATTTTCTAATTTTAAACGTAAGTGTTTAAAACCATCAAAACACACAAACTAAAAAAGTAATTTACTCTACAATTTATAACTATAAAAAGTAAAACTGTGAAAAAGAATGAAAAAAACTCCTTTAGATTAATATCATTATTTAGTGTGAAACTTTGATTAAAAAAATCTGCTACACTCCATCTCTATAATTACACTAAATAACACTACCTTTTATCTCTCATTTCAATTAAATAATATTTTTTTATACTCTTACCATTACATTTTCTCTCTCCTACACTCGCAACCATGGTTGCAAAAATCGTTAGTCGCTCCCTAGTCGGTCCACTGGGGAGTTGAGAGTACTCGACCTAGGCGGAGAGTACTTGGGGAGTACTCGGGCATGTTAAATTATAAAAAAATAGTTTTCAAAAATTAAATATATGTAGAATAAGATAAATTTACTAATATTTATAACAAAATACGTGAAAATGATATTCATTCTTTATTTATTGATAGGCATAGAATTATGTTTTATTTTTTTAGAGTCAAACTCGGCTCGAGATGACCTATTTGATCCGATTTTGCCCGAGGTTGACTGCTTTTGATCGATTCTGAGTAATTAGACGGAGTCGAAGAAAGTCGCCTCTGCAGCCTACCTTGTAGCGATTACTCGGGGAGTACACGGCCTTGGAGACCTTGTTTTACAACCATGCTCACAACCACCTTCAAGAAATATTAAAAAATTATAGAGGTGAACGGTATCTCCTCTAAATTTGCTAAATTTGCTGATGAACAGTAACTTTTTCTCTTTTTTCTCTCTCCTCCACTCACAACAATTTACAACCACTCTCATATTTTTTCACTTTTAACCCAAAGATTTTCATATTTTTTATTTTAACCCCGTTTAATTTTTTTTTTTTTACTTTTAAACCAAAGTTTTTCATCTTTTGTAATTTAATCCCACACTTTTTTTATTTATAACATGGTCCCTAATCGACTTAGTTATTTTTTTCTACGTTTTACGTATCTATCTAATTTCTTCACATTAACACACTGTAACGGGTGTGCGTGGTTAAACGATTTTACGCCTACTTTTCGTTTGGTGTATTTTTTCTATTTTATCTATTTTATTTTTACGAGGTTTTTCGATGTTGAGGGTCACTACCGGTGTGGCATTTGTGCTACTTGGCACGGTTTTATGAACATTTTTAACTTATTAAATGGTTTACTAATATTTTGTTTCGGTTTACCCCTATACTTCCTTTACTTCAAAACTAATTTTTTACGTGCATATTTTATGTACGTGTAGGTATAGATATGATTTGCTCTATGTTTCGATGTAAACTTTTTCTAGAAACAAGTCAGGTCAAATATACAATACGTTTTCGTTTAAAGAAACTGTTTTTACGTGCATATTTTTAAGAGAATTAGCCTGTAATAATCCTAACTAGACGTCATTAGTCATTGCTAGTCCCACCTTTCACCTATTTTTCCTCCACCGGTCCACAGTTAAAAAAACTTAACGGAGTTAAGTTTTTTTCCGAATTACAAACCGACATAGTAGGGCTTTTGATTAGAACGAGGATACGAGTCTATTGATGTAAAACTTAACTCGAGATTCTTTGCTGTTAAAAAAATACCTATCGAGCCTGACCGACCTAGACCTCGAGACCCGACATTTAATTTAATAGGTATATTAAATTAAAACATTTATATTTAGAGTTATTAAATATCATATTTCATATATTAAATAATAAAATTTAATTAGAATGTAATTAAGTTTAGTTTATGCTGTCTTATATTATTTTAGTCACTCACACTTTTGAGGGAGTGAGAATAGTCTTAACTTCATAGTAGGTGTAATGGCTGCTGCTAGTGAGTCGGGATGGTTAACAAGTTGACCTGCTTATTTGAACAATCCGTATCATTTTTACTTCAAACTCCAGAATCTATATTGTTTACCCATATTATACAAGTGTTAGTACTTGTTGGGTTTAAACCACATTCTATTCCGGTCATCGCTTCATCAAGCGTATCGTACCGTTTTCGATAATTTAAGTTAATCGGTACAAGTCTACGACTTGAATAGGACCCGTTGACATTCTCATTGGTTATTTATACCATCATTCCAGACTAGGACCTTTTGGTAAATTGGAACCTACCCTTAGTTAATTGAATACAACTGAGCTATTTATAATTCTTGCATTCATAAGACGAGTTTTAGCCCAGGTAAATGCTCTTAACCTATTTTCCCTATACGGGCTTAGGATACAGTAAATTATTACCGCTTGGTCGGGTATGGGATCATACGTCGGATTGTGACTACAAAATCTCCATGACCCGTTTTAATCTGTTTTGTCTGATAACTTAAACATTGGGGGGTTAACGCAACCGTGTCCTGGATATCCTTGACTAATTTAAGTTGCTAATGGCCACGACCGAGCACGGGGTGTAGGCCTACTACACCTAACAAATACTAATGCTATTATAAAATGTTTTTCTTGCCTACCAGTTGGGGGTAACTGCTTTGTGGGTTTAAGTGGTGTGTCGGTTAATCATGTCTCGGTGTTTAGTACTGGGCCCCATATGTATTGACAGACATGTAAAACTGTATACAAGATCATTTTGAATTGCCCCAAGTTATTTATAAAATCATGTGCCTTGTGCACTTAAAATGATTTTGAAAATATTTTCAAAATGAGCCGGTTGATTGTATTTACCAGTGTAAACTGACGTATTTTCAAAAGACTAAGTTACAGGTGCAAGGATACGTAAATAGGCCGGAAGTTGCTCGGTAATGCTAGAAGAGGAATTTGCAACTCCTTTGCATAAAGCCAGTAGTATGTTGATCTCACTTTTGTATATTTTACGATCCACCTGTGGATCTTTATTAAAACCGTCTGTATATTATTTTTGAACATTTAGACACCTGAGTTTGTATTAATATTTTAACTCCAAGACTTCCGCTGTGCTATCTGTGTTTATGTCTATTATGATACCAATCTTACGTCACGATACTCCCCAACCAAGTCCACCGGGATTTGGATGAAATATCGGGGTGTGACAGTTGTCGTCGTCGAGAACGACGGCGCAGGTGTACCACGCGTCGTCTATCAGGCACCGGTACTCCAGGTTGTAGTCGGTGATGGAAACCGCCATTCAAGGTCGAGGTGATGAATGATTTGAAATATTAAGTAGCTCGTGCTTTTAATAGTTTTTGTAGGTTTTGGTTGTTTATGAGTTGATTTGATTGTGAAATAGATTAGAAGGATGAGATATCGGCAGTTAGCTCGAAGAAGTTTCTCTCGATTATTGATGAAGTGGATTTCAGGATTTCATTTGCACAAACTGTGAAGAACTTGTTTGTGTTATCCTTCTTGGTGAAGTATGGTCGGTTTTTAATATTATCATTCAACACGTGACCCAAATCGATTTCGGAGAACATGTAATCCAGAGGTCGGTGTCAGGTGGGCATAAAATCCGTGGGCCCTATTGTTGGATCTGTGACTCCATGGAAGATGTGATTAAGGTAAGCGTGCCGTAAAGTTACATCTGATTTTTAAAACATTTCCCACTGACATAACATTTTAGAAATGGCGACAATTAGGAAAACGACTTCCAGTACAATTAGCAGCAAGAAGTCCAACAATTCGTTCATTATCTGTTGTTGTCTTAATGCCCACAACACATAGTCGTTGATATTAGAACACTATACACTGCATGTAAACACAGGGGCTTTGTGCTGATATGTTACAAATTGGGAACCACATATTCGTGTGTAAAAGCTCGGAAAGATGACCGAATAAAGATCTGAATATCGTGCTTTCCACCAAACACTTGGAGTGCTCAAACATACGCATTCCGTTCTCCATCTTCTTTTTGGATTTCTTGAAACATTATGAAGTTAACATATCCCAGTTGTCCCCTCTTGGTGCAATGAAAGTTTCTCATTTCGCAATCATGTGTCGTGCTCTTGGCGGGCATAAGATCCATGGGCCCTATTGTCGGATCTGTGACTCCATGGAAGATGTGATTAAGGTAAGCATGCCGTTAAGTTGCATCTTTTAGAGAAAGACCTTTAAGTACGGATCCTACAGCTGCATTTGGAACAAGAAGTCCAACAATTCGTTCATTATCTGTTGTTGTCTCAATGCCCACAACACGCAGTTGTTGATGGGCTTTGCGGGCCTGTATTCAATATAAAGTCTAAACTTATCGTTATATAACTACCGAATCACACCAATTCATTGAAACCACACATTCGTGTGTTGTAGTTTGGAAAGATGACCGAATAGAGATCCGAATAACCGATACAGAAACTACTTCGTAATTTTAATGAAGCAACGGAGATTGAAGGTGCCAAACAGAAACTATTGTTAATTTTAATGAAGCAACGGAGATTGAAGGTGCCAAACAGAAACTAAATGAATTATGCAACGTTTCCTATGAGTCCAGGAAACGTCGAGTTTGACGGAGCTTTGGCCCCGAGATGATCGGTCCAGTGATAAGGAAGGAGTAGAAGTAGAGAAACGACACCGAACAATCACTTATAATCTGGTTTCTATTGATATATGAAAGTTACATACCCGTAAAACCAGTTGGACTGCATCTCCCTATAGGAACCAAAAGCTTGTCCAAATGGGAACCCCACATCCCTATTTATAGGCAACAGCCTATCCGTCCGAATGAGCTAGTGTCCATCCGTCCGGATGGACTATGACAATATACAAAACCTATATAACGGATGGGGTTTGGACTAACCTGTTTTCCATCCATCCGGATGGCTCCATCCGTCCAGATGGACATTGTTACATACAATACCTTGTCCAATTTTCACTATATTAAACAATATTCAATACACGCTCTATCTAGCCTATTCGCACAGTGGTGGACGTACAAAACATATACCAACAGATTCCCCCTTGGCCGTCACTGTCGAATTGTCACATCGAAAACCTTGAGCTGTGTTTTGAATATTCTGCAACTTCAATCATGTATCATGAAATCTTCAAACCATTCCCCCTTGATTGATGATCCGGGTTTGCTTTTGACAATGTTCGTACAAATTCCCCCTGAAATGAATCTTCAGGTCTTTGTTTGACAGTTCACGACTCCTCCTCTGATTTGCTAAACATTAATCTTCACGAACAATCACCAACTTGAAACTAGTCAATGCAGTTTCTCTGTTTCAGTTTTAACCGCATTCGAGTTCAATTTTTGATATATCATTTCAGCACCATCGATCTCGCATTCCGCCTGCTTGATCTGTTTAATGTACAAAAACCCGATAACAACCCTCCAAAAATCTTTCCGACACTCCTAAAACATTTGGGTCACCTCTATACGTCCTAAAATACAACCCGTATACGTAAATAGAACCCAAATACCTTTAATTTGATAAAATTAAAATAAAAACAAAATTCAGTACTCTCTGGCGGGCCGCGAAGACCTTGTCTTCGTCTTACGCGGGCCGCGACAGCTCAAGACCAGGGCGCAACCCTGGTGTGCCACGTGGCATGACACCCGGATAGGTTACACGTGTGACAAATCAAAGCTAGGCCCTATACCCCTACGTCACGGGCCGCGAAGCCCTTAGCTGACCCTTAAGCAGGGCGCGAGGAACTCGAAATAAGCTCCTATAAATTGGGAGCATCAGCAGTTCATTTCCGATGTTCAAAACACGAAATTCTCTCTCAAATTCTGAATAGTAGCCATAATATTCGGGCATAATAGGCCCTTAGTTAGCGAAGCTCTTTTAAAGAAAAAAACCACTCATAACAACACCTTGTTTTTGTTTTCTTCTTTTGCATTTTCACCCAAATTTCAATCTATGATGACCCTTGTCTTTATTTGCAATAAAAACCCTAACAAAACCCTTTTGTCCTTGTTTTTTGCATTTTTTTATAAATACCAAAGAATTTATTGTGGAAGGTTTATATGTTTTTTTTATTGAAGATGCAATTGATTCACAATACAAAACCTAAAAAAACCCTTTTTTCCTTACATTTCTTTTTATAAATACCAAAGAATTTGTTATGGAAACCCAGGTTTATAAGTTTTTTTTATTGAAGATGCAACTGATTTACAAGATCTAGGTGAAAACCCTTTTATTAGGGTTTTACAGTCAAGAAAAAATGAGGAGTTTGCAGTCAAAAAATGGTTACTAACCTGTGATATGATGGTGCAAACAAACAGTACTGGTGTGGTGATGGTGCAAAATATGGAATGTAATATTAGTTTGTACAATGGACACACACATAAACATGACAAAATTGGTGGGAAATTTGAACTTGAAGAAAAACAAAAACCCTGTTTTATTGGGGATCCAACACAACTGAAACATAAATAGCAACATTGATTCACAAAATTTGTGGGATATTTTTAAAGAAAAAAAAGCCCCTCAGAACAACACCTTGTTTTTGTTTTCTTATTTTGAATTTTCACCCACATTTCAACCTATGATGACCGTCGTCTTTATTAAACCAAAAAAGAAAAATATATATATTTTTAGCTTAAACACCTAGAACAGCATCTCTTGAATATATTGAGAAAAAAAAATAGATTTTGCTTAAATTGTCAAAAGATGCTGGTCTCGAACAACATTTCTTGGACCCGCGTCTTTCGGCTTATAGGTATAAGATGCTACGCCATAAGATGCGGGTCTAAAACCGCATCTCATAGCCAATTTACCTGCATCATTTGATCATTTCTGTACCAGTGTGATATCATGCAATTGAAGCACAGGCGTAAATTTTATCAAAAATGATCTCACGTTAAGTTTTTTTAAATAAATTAGCATCGACCATCTTCGTTATTCTAATAAATTGCAACATGTTTATTTTTATGCATGTATTACTTTCTTTTAAAATGAAGTTTTATTCATAATAGAGTTTTTTTTATCATATGCCAAAGTAGTGCCAGTACGGTACCGAAATCGGGACGAACCGAGCTTATGACGTCGACCGAAATCATCGATATCAGTATCAGTATGGATACTATCAGAATCGCTACTGGTATTCGTTTTTGTGGTATTCGGTCGATGTAAAACACGTGTCAACATCTTTTTGGGCTTATGACGATTTTATTTTTCTTAAGTTTTATCTTCCTGTTGTTATATCGAGTGTCGGTACTGTATTGATATGATAATGAACCGAACCAATATCAGTCGGATTCCTGCTATTAACGTTAGTTTTACCATTATGTCTACGTTTCCATTTATGAATTTAGTAGAAACTGGGCCGCCACCATCGCGAAGCGCGAGTGTAACCCACTAGTTAAATACATGCAAGCCATCCATCTTGACCAACAAAAGGGATTTACTGTACACCCTCTTGTGATTTGTTAGAGTATACTATAATATAACATAACATAACATAATATAATAACTACAAAATTGAAGATATTGAAGATGTAGTCTAAATAATTCATGGTATTTATATATTATAATCAATATTATTTAGTTAACTTTTTTAACCTTTTTTTTTGTGTTTCTTATTTAATCACATTGGCATGTGTAAAATAAAAGATAATTTTACCCCCTTAAATTCTTGAAATTGAATGTGGAAATACAGTCACGTCCTCATCAAATGTATTATTATATAGTATTGATAGATATAATCTTAAAAAGTATAGAGAAAAATAGCACGTTGAAGTTGTTATAAACATAAAGTTATTGAAATTGTAGAATTATTAGAAGAGTTGTCGATTATTTGGTATTTCAAATTGAGTTTAAGATCATATTTTTGGTAGTGATCATCCCGGCATATAACTTCTAATCATTTAAGATTATAAAACATGTACACATTTTAATATTATTTGCAGACGCAACCATGGGAGCGGCGGAGGAAGAAGAAGCGGTAGGGGCGGGGGTCGTGGTAGACCGAGTCGAGCAGATAAAGAAGCCCATGCGGCGACAGCAGCTTATGACAAACACGAAAGAAATCCCAGTATTAACGATAAGCCAAAGCCAAACACGACTCTCGATTCACTAGAAGATGATGACTCAAAAGAAAATCACAATTTAGCAGTTGTGAATCTTGGTACAGTTTGGTTTGTAAGATTCCTTGTTTAGTAATGACAGTGTAGGTGCTGACTTAAGGTATACATGGAAGCAAGGGGAAGCTGTTAGTTGCAAATCTTTCTTTTTTGTTCTTTTTTTTTAATTTATTTGCTTAGATTTATGTTGACTTCTTACAAATGTAAATACTTGTTGAACATTTACTTAGATTTTATTTTTGGTAAGGAATTTATTGGATAATATCTATAGATTAATAATAGCATAAATTTAGGATGATCATGCATTAAACCTGTTTATTTGATTATTGTTTCTCTGATAAACAATATGAGACGGCTATTTCATTACAAATAATCAGATAGATATACTCAAGACGTTTAAAACTACTTATTATTGTACCAAAACGTATAACATGTTCCAAACACGCACTTATAGGTAAAAAGACACTTGTATAAACAGATCCAAACAAGTTGTATTACAAAGACACGCGTTAACGTGATAGAATTTACTAGATGTCATCTAGCAAACATACACAGCGGCATAAAATTGCAATGTAATGCAAGAGAAGTTTATTAGTAAACCAAACAGAATTATTTAAGCAAACATAAGCAGCGGCATAAACGATTTTTTTTTTGTTTTTTCATGTTTTTCGTACGTTTTGTACGATAAGGTTGTTTGTACGTGAACTTAACTCTTAATCACATTGGCATGTGTATAAAAAATAATTAAGGTAGTCAAATTTATAAAAGATAATTTTACCCACTTAATTTCTTGAAATTGAATGTCAAAATGTATTATTATAAAATAATCTTAAAAAAATATAAAAAAATAGTACGTTGAAGTTGTTATAAACATAAAGTTATTGAAATTATAAACATATAGTGTTTAAAATTGGTTTTTTTTAAACCCCCCCCCCCCCCCCCCCCAACGGTAGTCCCTCTCCAACGGTCCCCTCCTTCCAACGGTAACATTTGAAACATTCATGCGTAGTCACCACCACGCGTGGTCACCCAACCACCACGGACTATCGCGTAGTGCGCCCACCTCCCTTAGAAGAGATGTCAATTATTTGGTATTTCAAATTGAGTTTAAGATTATATTTTCGGTAGTGATCATCCCCACATATAACTTTTAATCATATAAGATTATAAAACATGTACACATTGTACAATTATTTGCAGCCTGAAATGTCCCATGCGAATGGGAGCAGTAGAGGAAGAAGAAGGGGTCGTGGTAGACCGAGTCGAGCAAATATATACAGAATCCTATGCGGCGACAGCAGCTTATGACAAACACGAAAGAAATCCCAGTATTAGCGATAAGCCAAAGCCAAAGTCGACTCTCGGTTCACTAGAAGATGCTGACTTAAAAGAAAATCACAATTTAGCAGTTGTGAATCTTGGTACAGTTTGGTTTGGAAGATTCCTTGTTTAGTAATGACATATGTCAACCACCATCACCGTCTACTGCAACTCGTCGGGTTCTTCTCCATAAAACCTGTCACATCCTCACAACTCGCCGGGTTCGTCATCGTAATTTTTTATTTTCCATCAGATCCGCCATCGATATCACAGCTCCGTTCAGATCTACAACGGCAAGTGTAACTCCATTCTCTCTTCTACCCCTTCTTTACCTGACTTTAAGTTTGCAACAACTCCGGCCGGAATCCCGACCAACTCCGGCTCTTTTTGGTTAATAGTCCGGTCTAACCAGTCACAGAACCTCCGGCCGAACCGCCGGACCTCCGGTCTGATGCAGAAACGACCTGAAGTTGTGAACCGGCCCGGTAAAGCTAGCGGATCCCGGCCGGACAGCCGGTCCGGTCCGGGTCTGAAAACATTGGTTTTATTGGGGATCCAACACAACTGAAACATAAATAGCAACATTGATTCACAAAATTTGTGGGATATTTTTAAAGAAAATAAAAACCCCTCACAACAACACCTTGTTTTTGTTTTCTTCTTTTGAATTTTAACCCAATTTTCAACCTATGATGACCGCTATCTTTATTAAACCAAAAAAGAAAAATATATATTTTTAGCTTAAACACAAGAGATGCGGTTCTAGAACCGCATCTCTTGAATATATTGAGAAAAAAATAGATTTTGCTTAAACTGTCAAAATATGCGTGTCTCGAACCGCATTTCTTGGACCCGCATCTTTCGGCTTATAGCTATATGATGCTACGCCGTAAGATGCGGGTCTAAAACCGCATCTCATAGCCAGTTTACCTACATCATTTGATCATTTCTATACTAGTGTGATATCATGCAATTGAAGCACATGCGTAAATTTTATCAAAATGATCTCACATTAAATATTTTTTTAAATAAATTAGCACCGACTATGTTCGTTATTCTAATAAATTGCAACGTGTTTATTTTTAGAGTTAATTGCCAAAATCGTCCCTGAGGTTTGGGCACGTTTGCCATTTTCGTCTAAAATGACATTTTTGTACCATTTTGCCCCTCACGTTTGGCATTTTTTTGCCATTTTCATCCAAATGACTAACTTAGTTAAAAAACACCGTTTAAAGAGGGATATGTTTGAAATTTTACATTTATAAGTAGAGGTATTTGGGTCTTTTGGCTTTATCATTTTATAAATTACATAAAAATGTACATCTGATTATTTATTTCCATTTATATATTATATTCAAACAAAAAAAATCTGATCATCATGCTTTGTATAAATGTTCATCATCGTAGACAATACTTCTCCACCCAACTTATCTCCGACAACTACCACCGCCATCAACCACCACCCCCGCCACTACCTGCCACGACCTCCATCATCGTCATCAGCCACCACTGCCATTACCTCCACCTCCACCAACCACCTTGCATCACCGGATTCCTCTCTACCACTGCCCAATGTCGTTGACGAAGCCGATAATGACAGATCTGGCGTGTGCATTCAACTCTCTAAACTCTGACGACTTTGCGGGGGTCGTCGTAATGTCCGAGTTGGGTCAGTTGTTCTGTTCGAGTGTGGATCTGACTTCTGGTAAAGATGTGTGAAAGGGAGACGTGATGGAGGTAGAAACTGACCCAATTGCTCAAATGGAGCGGTGTTACGTTTGCTTCAGTTTCATTCCTCATGCTGATTTTGTTTTATAAACCTTACAATTCGTTTTAATTAAGTCGAGTAGGGCTCATTACGTTTTGGATTTGTTCAAGAATTGAGTCAAATCAAGGACATGTCAATGGTTTTGTTACGGGAAATTGAAGAAAAATTGAATTGTTATTATTTTGTTGAACGGATTTTGATAGAATTGGGTGGGGTTTCAAACCTGACAATGGTGGTTATGGCTGGTGTGGTAGGGTTTCAAACTTGGCAATGGTGGTAATGGCTGGTGGGGTGGTGGTGGAGATGCAAGTGCAGGTGTGTCACACCCCGAATTCCACGTGTCACCGGTGGGCCCGGTGGGGAGTATCGTGACGTGGTTGGCAACATAATAGTCAAACAACACAATTATATAAATGCACAGCGGAAGCAAAAGAGAAATATATTACAATCCGAATATAAGGTAATATCCAGTATTACAACGGAAAGTAAAAGATCCACAGGCGGATCAAAATAAAATAGAACAATAGTTCAACAGACTTTGACATCTAGAGCTTGCGAGACTTGAGTAATGATGCTTGGAGTAGCCAGCCTATTTCGTCTAGCACCTGCACTTAGCCTTTTTGGAAAATACGTCAGTTTACACTGGTAAATACAACTCAACTGACTCATTTAGAAAAGAGTTTAAAAATTGATTTAAATGCACTTCGGCAAAATATATCTTTATAACTTGGGACAATTATTTGTAGATAATCTTGTATACAGTTTTACCTATTTGCCGTCCATTAGCACCGGTTAGAAGAGCCGGTTTAAGTTAACTGACACGCCACAGGTATAATGCCCACAAGGTTGATTCCTTTACGTGGATTACCAGTTTTTACATAATGCATCTGTCAGGTGTACGCCTACACCCCGTGCTTAGGTCGTGGCCATTTCGTAAAATGATGCCAAGGATATCCGGGACATGGTCATTTAACCCCCAAGGGCCATACATCAAATAATACAGAACAAAGCGAGTTATGTAAATACATTAATCACAATCCGATTTAAATGACTACATACCCGACCAAGCGGTACTTTTATAGTACCGTATCCCAAGCCCGTATAGGGAAAATAAGTTAAGAGTATTTACCTGAGCAAAGTATCAATCAATTACAGCAAATGCAAGTACTTTTACTGGGCTCCTAATCTGGAACGAAACCTATTAGATTTCTAACGGGTCCTTAATTAAGCCTTAGCTTAGACCGGTTAGTTTCAATGCTACGGTTCGTACGCACTATTAAGCGAAGACCGGATAGAATGTGATTTAGACCCGACAAGTTCGGAGACTTGCTTAATATGGGTATTTCATACACACTCTGGATTTTGAGATAAAACCGATAAGGTTTGACCCGTTTCGGCTAATTTATGTAAACTAGTTACATAAACCGAACCGAACGCGTAATAAGCGTAACGGGTATTCATATGAGCCATTTACAGGTTTCCTAAGTTAATATGCTTCAAATATGTTGTGACATCAGTAAGATGTCTTTTATTATGCCCGAAACGAAATTAAACACAAACTATGCCTCATAGGGGTAGTTTGGTCATTTTCAATGTTATAAAAGAGTTTAAGTATTTACCTGAGTTACAGGTCTGATATAATCAGCAAAGATACTTATTTTACTAAGTTATAACAGTAGGGTAAAGTAGATATGTGAAATTTATCAAATATAACCAAACTATGCACCGTAGGGGCATTTTGGTAATTTCACATAAGCCGAAAAGCTCAAAACTGAAGTCTGAGTTTAACAACTTTTGCTTACTGTTTAAAATATTATAATTTACCTCAAATATCAGTAGGTATCACCCTTAGTATGTTTAAAATAGTTCTAGTACATACTAGGCGTTAAAAACGCTTAATTAGGCGATTAGAAGCCGTTTCCGGGTTCTATATAGAAATCTGATATTTTTATTATTCCAGGAGGTTTAAAATAATTTATTTATCATTTAAGATCAGTAGCAAAAGGTTTGGAGTCGACTAGATATGTAAAACTCATTTTATGGCCCGTAAGGGCAAAACCGACAATTACCGGATTAAGCCTACAACTACGAGTTATGCTCAGCCTAAAATTTATTAAAAATCTTTAAAAATCCCAAAATAATATATTACATCAGTGGGTAATAAGATTGATACCAAAAAGTAGGTTTAAATAGGCTATATGCTAATTACGCCATTTTATTAACATAAAGCTTCTTAATTACGCTAATGAGCATAACTCTCAATCTACACCTCAAACTGATGTCAAACTTTGCATACAAGTTTATATATCAGTAATTAAGGTTTCTACTCTTTTACATTTTCAAAAATCACATTTTAAGGTGAAAAGGGCATAATGGTCAACATATGAGCAATTAACGGAATCATGCGTATTAATTGGTTAACTAATGAACCATGGTGTATAATCACAGAGGGTTATACTAGCATGTAACCTGGTCCAAATGAAGCTCTTAGGTATTTCTAAATCATACCAAAATGGGTCAGAACTGAAGTCAAAGCAAAAGTCAAAGCTTTGCGACTTTCGGTTCCGAACCGGGTCTTTATAGAGAATTGTCGGGTTGAACATGTTTAGACATGTTCTTACACTTATTGTTGATACATATTTATGGACGCGACTCGACGCGAATTGATTCGAGATTGTGGACACGACTTTGCTCGGCTTATTTTGTGACAACTTTCCTCCGTTGTATACAAGACTTCAAGCCGACACAAGAGACAAGACATGGACTGGACTCAACATCACAGTCCTTGGGCTAAGACAAGTTGACGAATCAAGGATTGGGCCTCATCTATTTGGGCCGAAGACATCATCGGCGAATCAGCCCAGAAGTCGACGAAACAGATGTGTTTCGTCGACCATGATGCTGATTCGTCGTGCATTGTTTGTTTCGTCAAGTGTAATGTGTCTGTGGGTATAAATAGCATTCATTTGTTCTGTTTCAGTAGACACAAGAACAGAGCACACACACACGAGAGAGAGAGTTTACAGAGCACATTTGTAAACGTTGGATTGTAACTGAACCTTTCATACGTATTAATACAGTGGTGTTAAACGGTGATATTGCGTGTCGTGTTATTACGTGTTCTATCTCGGTTTGCTATTCCGGTTGGATTCCGCACAACCGGAGTGGTTCGTATACAAGGATTAGGCGACTAGATCCTCCCCTAGCCGGACCTACAAGTGGTATCAGAGCCTTGGCTCTTCTCCTTGTTAAAACCGAGGTGTTCTTGGTCGTGTTTCGGGTTTTTGAAAAGTTCACATTTTCTGGAAAAATTTGTTAAAATCGGCTGTAATCTTGTTATTTTGCTTCATGTTTTGTTAAAAACCTTGTTAAAATTCACATTTACATGTTTGTTATGGGTTTTTATTAAACTTTTTAGCAAAATCGCACTTTCGGAAAATTTATCGTTCACCGGAAAACTCATAGTTTACCGGAAAATACATTGTGTTCTTGATAATCTTCAAAGTGTTCTTGATAAAACCCACTTTTTGATCCTAGAAATTTCAAATTACTTTGTAAAAGTGTTTGTGTGTTTGAAAATTGTGCAAAAGATTAAAATATTAAGTTAGTAAGATTACCTTACTGGTTGGTAAGGTCTAGACGTGCAAGAGTTGACAAAAGAGTGCTGTGTCAGACAGATCTCACCAACCCAGTTACTTCTTCGACGAATCAGACGAAACAGGTCTCATTCGTCAAGCCCATCCTCGACGAAACAGACCTTCTGTTTCGTCGATATAGCCTGTCTTTGGGCTTCTGTTTCGTGGGCTTTGCTACTGGGCTTCTTGTTTCGTGGACTTTTAGCCCAAAAGCTGATTCGTCGCCTTAGTGGGCCTTTCAGTTTCGTCGAACCCTTTTGTTTCGTCAAGCCCATCACACCCAATCTGTTTCGTAAACATTTGTAAACAATTTGGTTTCGTCATTCATTACAACTTCTGTTTCGTGGATCTGTGTTTCGTCAAAACACTTATCTGTTTTAACAGAAGGCGTGTATTCGTGTTTTGACTGTTTGTTTTGAGTGTGTTTCTCAGGTATTTGTCATTCTATATCAAAAATGAATCCAAGGTGGAATACTCTGGTAAATACAGATATGTATTTTGGTACTCCGTCATCTTCCGCACCGGTATCTTCACAAGCTAATGCAATTTCTACCGGTCAATGGGCATTTGTATCAAATCAAGTTCCAAGCGTTCAAAGCATTCTCTTAAGCGAGAGCGAAACTGGAAGTTTGAATCGGCCTCCAAAGTTGATGCATTTATATGAATATCCAGGATGGATTGATAGATTTCATACATACGTTCTTGGCCAGAATACAGAATTGTGGTTGCGGTTTATTACTGATTTCGATCAAACAATAGAGGTTGCCGCATCATCTGCTGCTACATTTGCAGATCTCACGGAAGATCAGAAGAAAGTCTATGATCTAGAAAAGAAGGCATACGCCATTCTCACTCAGGCCTTAAGTAAAGATATCTATCATCAGTTCGTCAGTTACAAGACTACAAAAAGGTTGTGGGACGCGTTGAAGACAAGGGGCGTGGGAAATGAAGCGACACGTCAACTGAGGAAAGAACTGCTAAAGAAAGAGTTTGATGGTTTTACTTGTATGGAGAATGAGTCGTTGGGTGATTTGACTAGTCGATTTAATCACTTGATGACTGAATTGACAAATTTCGGGGTTGTTACAACTCCTGTAGAGATTGTGAAAAGGTTTGCAGATGCATTGCCACCTCAGTGGAATACGTTCTTGGAAATCATGAAGTACAATGGTACTTTGGATACAACAAGCTTCAACGATTTTGTTCAAATTCTAGAAAACAAGAATCAGGTAGAAACTCTGAAGGCAAAAAGAATTCTCGTGCCTCAAAATCCTGAAATGTATTTTGGAACCTCTAGCACCTCTACAAAACCTTCTTCGCATGCTCCAATTCAGACAGCATTTGTGACTAGCACTGACATGTATGGCAATACTATCCAAGTGCCGGTTCCTCCAAAGACAGACATGTATGGAAATCTGCTGGAACCAGTCCCTCAATCAGCACCACAACAGCAACGACCTCTCAGACCAACTGATATGTTCGGAAATCCTTTACCAACAACAGATATGTATGGGAATCCGCTTCCTCCTCAACAGCAAGCTTGTTATGGAAGCACATCATCTGCTGGTCAGCAATCAAAGCCAGATACAGTACGGCTCGACACCTCAAGTTTTTCTAAAGTCAGTGTGGAAGTAGCAAAGGAACACATGGAGCTGCTAAACACTGTGGTGAGCGCATACTGTGGATTAGTGGAAGGTCAGATTGGTAATATTAATCTGACACAAGAAGACTATCAGCAGATTGATAAAGAGGAGATGGAGATGATGGACATTAAGTGGGCCTTTGCCAGTGCTGTTAGGCGAGCAAAGGATTTCATGGAAAGAACAGGCCGAACCAGCTTGGAAAGCAAGAAAGACACCAAGTATGGGTTCGATAAACAAGCGGTTAAATGTTTCAACTGTGGTGAACGTGGCCATTTCAAGCGTGAATGTACAAGGCCATCTCAACATGGGAACCAGAATCCCTTCAGAGGTCAAGGCAACCAGCAGAACCAGAACAGGAACAATGTTCGCACAATGGTGCCTGTCAACAATCAGACTCAGGCAGGACCATCAAATGCCAATCAGGCACTTGTGGTTCAGGTAGATGAAGGCTGTGATTGGTCAATCCAGTTGGGAAACGATGCACCAGATGGAACCGCTTGTTTTGCTGAAGTGGTTAATGATCTTAAACACGCCAGTGGTGGAGAATCTTCCACCAATGGTGATGTATCTTCTGAGGATGAAGACTCTTCCGGTTATAGTGGTAGCTCGGATGAAGAATCCTCAACTTCAGGCAATGATCAGGTGGATGACACAACAAGTGCGTCAGTCGATGCTGCTGATTTTGATGAGCTTTTGGAGGAAGCTGCAGCAGAAATTCAAAGAAGATCTATTTTGGTGGATCAAGCTGCTTATTCTTCGTCTTCTCTCCATTCAGCCTTTATGGCGAATGTCGACAGTTCATCAAGTCAGGTATGTGTCGACGAACCCACTTCTGTTAGCTGTAATAACTGTGATAGCTTGTATGTTAGATGTGCTGAGTTGGAAGCAAACATGTCTGAGTTGCAAGGCAAACACGATGCTTTACAAGCTAGTTTGTTTGAATTGCAAGACAAACATGTTTCTGTGAATGATAGGTGGTGTGAATTGCAAAGCAAGCATGAGTCTTTGCAAGAGAAATATGATGTGACATTTATTCATAATCAGAAATTGACAGTTGATATTTCAAAGTGCACTGAAGCCAATATGTTTTATGAAAACCATGAAAAGAATTATAAATCAATGATTGAAACATTGAAGAAAGATAAAACAGAGCTGACTAAAATGGTTTCCAGAAAACAAACTGACATTAATTTGTATATCACTCGTCTTGAGGTGATGCAAAAAGAAATGGCTTGTGTTAAAACAGAAAGTGAGGCGATCCGACTCAAGTTAGACAGTTATTTGAGTTCTAGCTATGTGTTGGATCACATCATTGATGTTCAGAAAGAGAAAAAGGATGTCACATGCATAGGTTACAAGAAATGTCCACCACCCGTGAGAAACAATTTTGATGCCTTGCCTGATGAGGAGTACAGAACTCACTTTGAACCATCTGTTCCTCTGGATGTTAATGAATTTGTAGCAGGACTCGGATACAAGAAAGATGTATCGTCAGATTCAGATGTGTCAGCAGATACTTTTGTAACTGCTGAACAGAATCAGGATCCTCCAGTTGTTGTTGAGGATGCTGATTCTTCTGATGATGAGTCTGATGATACTGATTCGGAAAAGTCTGATGCAGTAATCAAAGAAGAGGACATACCTCTTGAGAATCATATCCTATGTGATCCTCCCACAAAACCTGCTAAGACTGTTCCAACCGAGTCCACATCTGCAAAAGAGTCGGAGAGTGTGGATTTGCTGTACACTCTTGTTGGTGATGATAAAATCTATTCAGACAAAGATTTTCCTATTAAAAATGTTAATCAATCTTTAATCAGTAAAGTCTTTGAAAATTCTACAAGTAAGTTTTTGGGAAAGACAGGACCACATGTTACAGTCACACAGTGTCCTCCTATCCCAAAGGCTGAAGTTAGAAAACAATTTGGGAACAAGAAATTACCAACAGTGCCAAATGGTAAGGCACCGACTCAAGGTCAAAGGAAGCCGAATCAGAAGAAGAAGAAGAATGTGAACTTTGTGAAGTCGAAGGGAACGGACAAAATTGAAAAGTTTGCAAATCAATCTAACTTAGATTTTGTCCAAAAAGTAACAGTGATGAAAAGGAATGAACCAAGTAGTTCAAAACCTAGTACCTCGGGTTCACAAAGTTCATCATCGGCAAGACGACTACATGATACTTCGGGGTTTGTTGAACGAAGATCATGTTTTGAATGTGGTACAATTGGGCATATCATTCGAAATTGCCCGTATCTTCATAAGTTGAAAGCCAAAGAAGATGATCCCCGTGGCCCAACTGACCGTAGGCGATCTGTTTCTGTAAAACAAGATCCCCAACTCATAAGAGAAAGGGAAAAGAAACAGAAACGCCAACAGGTCAAGAAAATTGAAAAGGCAATTAAAACCGATGTGGTTCACAAACCATCTGTTTCAGTTAAACCAGATAATTCAAAGTTTTCAAAAACTTCAAACAATCAAACTGGTAAAACTCAACAGACCTGGAAACCGAAAACGGTTACTGAATCAGGGGGACCATCAAAATTTCCGAATCATCAAAAGGTGGAAGTTATTGTTGTTGATAAAAATGGAAGACCCAAGACCACAATGGCTTGGGTCCCCATCTCCAACTAATCGATTGAGTTTATGTGCAGGGTGTTCCAGGAGGAACTATCAGTAGTCATTGGATTGTTGATAGTGGGGCATCCAGGCACATGACAGGCGACATGAAGCTTCTCTACGACGTCAAATCTATTAGAGGAGGTTATGTTGCTTTTGCTGGAGATAAGGGCGGATATATAACGGGTGAAGGAATGATTTCCAACGGGGTTGTTAGCTTTGACAAGATCAACTTTGTGCAACAACTTGATCACAATCTTCTTAGTGTTTCTCAAATTTGTGACAAGCAGTTCTCAGTACACTTTGATGCTAATGGATGTTATGTGCTGAAACCCGGCTTCAAAATTCCAAAAGAATGGATTCTCATGTCGGCTCCAAGGATAAATGATTTGTATGTCCTTGATATGAGCCAAGCTATCACAACTTCTGCACAAGCAACTTGTTTCGTTTCCAAAGCCACAGAAAAAGACACAATCTCTTGGCACAGACGAATGGGTCACATTCACTTACGCAAAATGAATCATTTGGTGTCAAATGAATTGGTGAATGGTGTTCCTCTTAAAAACTTCCATCTTCAAGACGTCTGTGTCTCATGCCAGAAAGGAAAACAAACGAAGAAGCGACACCCTACAAAGAAAGTCAACACGGTGGCTGTTCCTCTTGAACGTTTGCACATGGATTTGTTCGGTCCTGTCAAGCACAAAAGCATAAGGAATGATCAATATTGCCTCGTGATTACTGATGATTATTCAAGATTTTCTTGGGTGGCGTTCATGGCACACAAGAGTGAAACCTTCGGTATTATCAAAAACTTAATCATTCAGATTGAGAATCTTTACAACTTGAAGGTTAGGCGGATACGTAGCGACAATGGTACTGAATTCAAAAATCATGCCATGGCGGAGTTTTGCACTTCAAAAGGTATTCTTCACGAATTTAGTGCAGCTTATACTCCTCAACAGAATGGCGTCGCTGAACGTAAGAACCGCACATTGATCGAGACTGCTAGGACTATGTTGGTAGAGTCGCAGCTACCCATTCCATTCTGGACTGAAGCTGTGTCCTCTGCATGTTATACTTTGAACCGAGTCCTTACAGTCAAAAGGCACAACAAGACCTGCTTTGAGCTTATCAACAAACGGAAACCAGACTTGTCTTATCTTGAACCGTTTGGAGCTCCTTGCACAATAATCGATCCTAATGGAAAGTTTGGGGCAAGAGCAATTGAGGGATACTTTCTTGGGTATTCCACCCCAAACTTAAGAGTCTGGAATCTAGAGACTAAAAGGGTCGAGGAATGGTCTGAAGTCAGAGTACAAAGGCACACTTTACCGGTTAGAAATCCTGGTCAGCCTTGGATGTTTGAGTACGATGACTTTTTCAATTCGATCAATGTTGAAGCCGTTGAAGAAAGTGCTGCGGCAAGGATGTTTTTCGAGAGCGACAATGCAACAGATTCACCGTTGGTTCGTCCCATTATAGTCAATCAAGAACCATCTTCGGTGAACAATAATGCTCTCGACAATGAGGATTTTCAAGATGCTTCCGAATTGAACGAATCTTCAGAGGATGACGAATTTCTCGATGCAGATCAAGAAGCACCAACAGCAGTTCATGGTACTTCAGAGGGTACTCCTCCAGTGGATGTCCCTCGAACAGCTGAAACTTCTGCATCATCCTCTTCGTCAATTCCGGGCCTTGAATTGATTGTTGATCTCAATCTCAACAATCTGGGTACAAATATTCCAGTTCAAGATAATCCAGAAACAAGGATTCATAATACCCATCCTCGACAAAACATCATCGGGAATGTACAAAGTGGCGTTCAAACAAGAAACATGTTGCGAAACAACAACAATGCAGGCTTGTATGCAACTATCCGAGAATCTGGTCAACAGAATGATTGGTCTTTCGCGTGTTATGTCTCACAGGAAGAACCAAGAACTTGGAAAGATGCTTTGAAAGATAGCTCATGGGTTGAAGCGATGCAGGAAGAACTGCAACAATTCCAGAAGCTTGGTGTCTGGAAACTCGTAGAGAAACCTGCTGGTTACAAGAAGATTGGTACCCGTTGGGTGTTTAAATGCAAAAAGGATGACCGTGGGATCGTTATCCGAAACAAAGCAAGGCTAGTCGTTCAAGGTTTTCGTCAGATTGAAGGAATCGACTACAATGAAGTGTATGCACCTGTTGTACGTCTAGAAGCAATTCGGATCTTTCTGGCCTTTGCCTCATTCAAAGGTTTCAAGGTGTACCAGATGGACGTGAAAAGTGCATTCTTACATGGTGTGGTAGAAGAAGAGGTGTACGTCGAACAGCCTCCAGGTTTTGAAGATCCTATCCATCCCGATCGGGTTTGGTTGCTCAACAAAGCTCTATATGGTCTACATCAAGCACCGCGAGCTTGGTATGCAACTTTATCTAATTATTTGTTGGAGAATGGATTTCGCAGAGGTCTTATCGATTGTACTCTTTTCATCAAAGAACAAGATGGAGATCTTCTACTGGTACAGGTATACGTTGATGATATTATTTTTGGTTCTACTAATGATGTTTTGTGTAGAGATTTCGAGCGTGTAATGCAGGATAAATTCGAGATGAGTGCTATGGGGGAAATGACTTTCTTTTTGGGCCTACAAGTACAACAAACCGAGTCTGGGATATTCATCCATCAGACTAAATATGTTGGTGACATCTTGAGCCGGTTCCAGATGTCTGATGCAACGCCCATCGGTACCCCATTGCCACAAAATCACGGAATTACTCCAGACTTGAAGGGTGAAGCTACGAGCCCCTCATACTACCGCGCAATGATCGGATCTCTTATGTACCTCACAGCATCAAGACCAGATATAATGTACCCAACGTGCCTGCTTGCCAGATATCAAGTCAACCCGAAGGCCTCACATCTTGCAGCTGTAAAAAGGATTTTTCGTTATTTGAAGGGTTGCCCTGACACCGGTCTATGGTACCCTAGGGATAATAACTTTGACTTGATCGCTTTCAGTGATTCTGATTTTGGCGGATGCAAAATCGACGGCAAATCCACAACGGCTGGATGTCAGTTTTTAGGAAATCGCCTAGTCACATGGCAGTGCAAGAAGCAGACGTGCGTCGCTACATCAACATGCGAAGCTGAATACATTGCTGCCTCAAGTTGTTGCTCCCAAGTCCTATGGATCCAACAGCAAATGCGTGACTACGGTTTTGAATTCCTAATTACTCCTATTTACGTTGATAATTCTGCTGCATTACAGATCACTAGAAATCCTGTGCAGCATTCAAAGACTAAGCACATCGAAATTAAGTATCACTTCATACGTGATTGCTTTGAGAAAAGGCTAATCGATGTTGCTTACGTCCACACCGATGACCAACGTGCCGACCTTTTTACCAAAGCTTTTGACAAATCAAGATTTGACTATTTATTACTGGTAAACGGCATTAAGGTCAAGCAAGAGTAAAACCAACATCGGAAAATCATTTTTGTAAATACCTTTGTGTTTTAAATTTATCTTAGTTTGTTGATTTTAGGGGGAGTAAATCCAAATTTGAAAAATCCAAAAACATCGAAAAATTTCAAAAACACAAAAACAATAGAAAAACAAAAATGAGTTTCCTGGCGAGCAAAAGAGAAAATGATAGTACATCAGTGGTCTGTCTAAACCTCTTTAAACCTTAAATGAAAAACGATAAGCAGCTCTATATAAGATGTATCGGTAGGCTCACAATCATTTTAAAGTGTGCAGGGTGATATAAATCTTAAATCGACTGAAGACCAGGTGGGAACCACTCATTGGCATATGGTCTTGGTACCGAAATTTCGTTTGAGAGATTGCCGAGGTTTTGAGATATTCGGTCTTTATGCTGCTTATCATCTGGGTATCATGGTTGTATCTTTTACCGAAAAATAACGGGGACGCAAGTCTAGATCTTCCATGATACTATACATACGTGTACATACTGCATTCGACCTCAATAAGTGATCAACAATCACATGTCCAAACAAATAAGTGATAATATATCACAAATTCTTTCCGGGAGTCAAGTTCGTCTCTCTGCTGTACGAAAGTACTGACCTGTTCACGGACTTGCTCCTGTGCCCTCATGCATTGAAAATCAAGTTCCTCATCAATAAGTGATTATATCACATAGGGCTTGTTTTCAAATCAAAATAAGTGAGAATCTCACATCATATACGGTCAAACAGATGATAATCGGTATACTCACCGGTAAGATGAACCCTCGTGCATACCTTGATACGGGAATGTGTCGTGATGTGGATGAACACCGGTCGGTAAGTATAAATCATACCTTAACGTATCCCCTCGCCATGATTACATCTGATAAGTTGAGCTTAAGTGGACAACAATACCGATAATTGTTATAGGATGCTTATCTTAACGTTAATTAACTGAACAACAAGAGCGTTTTGGCATGACCGTACACTGATATGATTCTCTTACCCTCGAAACTCGCAAAAAGAATGTCTGTATATATTTATTTACTGCATTCAGTCTTTACATTTGAAATATTCAAAAATACCAAAAAGATTTTAGGTGTGTTTTAATATAAACTTTCTAAAAAGCCAAAAAGATTTTATTTCTGTCTTATTTTCGATCGTACGATGTTGGATCTCGAATCTTCGTTACCTGAAACCTGATTGAAAACCGAAACGACTGATTCTTCATAAACGGTCGAAATTTGCAAGTTTTGAAAGTTAAAAACTAAAATTGATAAATTTGTTAAACTTTCAAACTGTCGGACGGTAGTTGATTGAACAATGGTCACATGTGTGTCGTGTACTTATGATATTTCAAGCAGTTGTTCTCATTACGCGTTTAGATTTCTTGCATGTGCAGATTCTAAAGGCGAGGAGAACATGGTCGATGACAAGCTTTGAAATGAAGACACAACGTGAAGGCACTCAAATGATGAAGATGATCGAGTTGCCGCTGACCATCATCAACACCACAAGGATCTCAAGTTGTAAAGATCAAGTCGTTCACGAGCATAACTCAAGGGGGAGCTTATGTTAAGGGGGAGTTTGTCAACACACTTCCTACAAGAAACCGGGAGTTTGTTGATACACTTTCTGCTTTGAAGACGTGAAGACTTTGAAGATCCTCCGACATAGAAGATATGAGAAGAAAATCTCGCGAGTAGCGTCCAAGGGGGAGTTTGTTGATACATATTTATGGACGCGACTCGACGCGAATTGATTCGAGATTGTGGACACGACTTTGCTCGGCTTATTTTGTGACAACTTTCCTCCGTTGTATACAAGACTTCAAGCCGACACAAGAGACAAGACATGGACTGGACTCAACATCACAGTCCTTGGGCTAAGACAAGTTGACGAATCAAGGATTGGGCCTCATCTATTTGGGCCGAAGACATCATCGGCGAATCAGCCCAGAAGTCGACGAAACAGATGTGTTTCGTCGACCATGATGCTGATTCGTCGTGCATTGTTTGTTTCGTCAAGTGTAATGTGTCTGTGGGTATAAATAGCATTCATTTGTTCTGTTTCAGTAGACACAAGAACAGAGCACACACACACGAGAGAGAGAGTTTACAGAGCACATTTGTAAACGTTGGATTGTAACTGAACCTTTCATACGTATTAATACAGTGGTGTTAAACGGTGATATTGCGTGTCGTGTTATTACGTGTTCTATCTCGGTTTGCTATTCCGGTTGGATTCCGCACAACCGGAGTGGTTCGTATACAAGGATTAGGCGACTAGATCCTCCCCTAGCCGGACCTACACTTATTACCAAGTTACATTAATGATCAAACAGGTTGTATGTGTTCTACATTGCTAATTATGCATAAATTAGAATTTAAGTATCCTGTTGACTTTTTCTTAACAAGTTTGACCCGACATTTGACCTAGTTAGAGTGGGAATCAGGGGGAACCCTTTTGAGGGTTTATTACCCACATAATTACCAACTTATAACTACTTTTGATTCGACTAATCACTGGACCATTAGTGATTAATCTTAAAGTCAACCGTTAATTACGACGGTTTGACTTTTAAGCTAAAACTAAGCTAAAACTTAACTAAGAAAGGATTAGCAAACTTACTGAAGTCCTAAGCTTGATTAGTGATCACTTGAGAGAAGACTTGAGCTCCAGAAATGATCCAAAGTGCAGATGAAGGTGTGATTGAAATGTTGCAACTTAGGGGCTTTATATAGTGATCAAATCACCACAAAATGTTGACATCTAAGTCTACCACTGACCACAACTCACTAACAAGTGTCCCTAGAGGATTAGGGGTTGTCTAGGGGTCGCCCATGAAGTGAAACAACTGAGTAAAATCGATTCTGCACGTTTACAGGCTGTTGGCTGATGTTTCTGCATCTGTGTGTCTGACGCGGCCCGCGTAAAGGTAGGTTAACCTTTACGCGGCCCGCCTTAGCCTTGATATCAGATTTTTCATTTTCTATTTTCCACATCTTTGTCCCTTGGCCCTTCGAAAGGGCAACTAAGCATTTTTCTTGCAATTTGACCCCTTCTTATTTACCTACAAGGGCTTTAGGACTTATACCCACTTTACCAAGTCCCTGGACACTTCTGGTTAACCCAAAAAGTCATAACTTTCAACGTTAACGCTTTAACCCCTCGCACACGAATTTGATCATAACTTTCTCATACGATAACGAAACTTTATGAAATTTATATCGCGCATTCTGGTGAGCATAATTAACAGTTACAAAGCTTCGGGTTTGTCAAAAGGTCACTCAGATGTATAACTTAAACATGTTGACACATTTAACCCCTGTAGTTTGTAATCTCTCACTTTTAGCTTCGCATGATCCATGATTTATTCGTTTGATGCTATAAACATCATGTAGGGTTAATGTACAATATATTTATTCACTGTTGACATTTAGAACTCGTATTTTCATATACTTTTTAAGTTTGTCAACTTTAGCCCTTCTATAACATTCTTTCACACGTTCAAGCATATGACTCAGGGACGATTTTGGCAATTAACTCTTATTTTTATGCATGTATAACTTTCCTTTAAAATGAAGTTTTATTTGTAATAGAGTTTTTTTATCATATGCCAAAGTAGTGCCAGTATGGTACCGGAATCGGGACGAACCGAACTTATGACGTCGACCGAAATCATCGATATCAGTATCGATACTATCAGAATCGCTACTGGTATTCGTTTTTGTGGTATTCGGTCCATGTAAAACACGTGTCAACATCTTTTTGGGCTTATGAGGATTTTATTTTTTTAAGTTTTATCTTCCGGTTGTTATATCGAGTGTCGGTATTGTATTGATATGATAATGAACCGAACCAATGTCGGTCGGATTCCTGCTATTAACGTTAGTTTTACCATTACGTTTACGTTTCCATTTATGAATTTAGTAGAAACTGGGCCGCCACCATCGCGAAGCGCGGGTGTAACCCACTAGTTAAATACATGCAAGCCATCCATCTTGACCAACAAAAGGGATGCAGTGTACACCCTCTAGTGATTTGTTAGAGTATATAATATAATATAATATAATATAATAACTACAAAATTGAAGATGTAGTCTAAATAATTTATGGTATTTATATATTATAATCAATATTATTTAGCTAACTTTTTTAATTTTTTTTGTATTTCTTATTTAATCACATTGGCACATGTAAAAGATAATTAAGGTAGTCAAATTTATAAAAGATAATTTTACTTTTAATATTGAGTTTAAGATCATATTTTTGGTAGTGATCATCCCAGCATATAACTTTTAATCATATAAGATTATAAAACATGTACACATTTTAATATTATTTGCAGCCGCAAATTTCCCATGCAAATGGGAGCGGCGGAGGAAGAAGAAGCGGTAGGGGCAGGGGTCGTGGTAGACCGAGTTGAGCAGATAAAGAAGCCTATGCAGCGAAAGCAGCTTATGACAAACACGAAAGAAATCCCAGTATTAGCATTAGCGATAGCCAAAGCCAAACACGACTCTCGATTTACTAGAAGATGTTGACTCAAAAGAAAATCACAATTTAGCAGTTGTGAATCTTGGTATAGTTTGGTTTGGACGATTCCTTGTTTAGTAATGATAGTGTAGGTGCTGACTTAAGGTAGACATGGAAGCAAGGGGAAGCTCTTAGTTGCAAATCTTTCCGTTTTTGCTCTTTTTTTTTAATTTATTTGCTTAGGTTTATGTTGTCGACTCTCTTACAAACATAAATACTTGTTGAACATTTACTTGGATTTTATTTTTGGTAAGGAATTTATTGGATAATATCTATAGACTGATAAAAGCATAAATTTAGGATGATCATGCATTAAAACTGTTAATTTGATTATTGTTTCTCTGATAAACAATATGAGACGGCTGTTTCATTGCAAATAATCAGATAGATGTACTCAAGACGCTTTAAAACTACTTATTATTGTACCAAAACGTATAACAAATTCCAAACACGCACTTATAATAGATAAAAAGACACCAGTATAATTAAACAGATCCAAACAAGTCATATTACAAAGACACGCGTTAACGTGATAGAATTTACTAGATGTCATCTAGCAAACATACACAACGGCATAAACTTGCAATGTAATGCAAGAACCGTTTATTACTAAACCAAACAGAATTATTTAAGCAAACATAAGCAGCGGCATAAATTTGCAATGCATGTAATGCAAGAACCGTTTATTATTAACCAAACGAAATTATATATAAGATTAAGGTTCACACCCTGGTAGCGGTCTCCTAACACTCTTACCCTGCATCATAGAACATGCACCGTTACACGATAAGCGTTTATTTTATCGTTGCCAACATATTTTTTATCAGTGTTTGGATTCACCAACACATTAAATATGACATATAAATATCAAAATCAGTCAAATACAACCTTTTTATTTATTCATGACACGTGTTACAATTGTACGGTACGGGCTGAAAAGTTGGGTGTAACATGTTAATTGGGCCATTTTTAAAACTTTTAAACAGACCCTTATTTAAAAAAATTTGGGTCTTTTAGCAGGCCCTTATTAATACAAACATCCAGAATTTTTTTAAATATATATATATATATATATTTAAAATGTTTCGGACCCTATATTGATTTGGCCTCTAATCGCAGACACCTCCTGCACCCCTGGTAGACGGCCCTGCATGTGATTGTATTTGATCTAATCAAATGTGAGTGTAACACCTATGGTTGTTAACATTTAACTCGTATTGGTATTTACACATGTGATTGTATTTGATATAATCCAAAAGAGTTAATTATTGTTTTCGTCCCTGAGGTTTGTCAACAATAACGGTTTCAGTCCATTAGTTTAAACATTGCGATTTCAGTCCATTAGTTTCATTTTCGTAACCATTTCAGTCCACTTTTCAAACGGCGTTTGTTTTATGCAGTTAATGGAAGCACGTGCTTGTCACGTGATGGGCAATTTGGTCATTTCCATACAACTGGGTTTGTGAGAATTGGAATGGAAATGACCAAATTGCCCATCACGTGACAAGCACGTGCTTCCATTAACTGCATAAAACAAACGCCGTTTGAAAAGTGGACTGAAATGGTTACGAAAATGAAACTAATGGACTGAAATCGCAATTTTTAAACTAATGGACTGAAACCGTTATTTTTGACAAACCTCAGGGACGAAAACAGTAATTAACTCAATCCAAAATATGAAAATAACACCTATATGTGATTGTATTAAATATAATCTAAAATATGAAAATAACACCTATGGTTGTTGGGAAAACATTTATTTCATATTGGTATTACACAAGTGATTGTATTTGATATAATCCAAATGTGAATGTAAGACTTATGGACTATGGTTGCTGGGAAAACATTTACCTCACATTAGTATTACACAGTGTGATAGTGCTCGAGAGTATGAAAAGACATGTACAAAAATAATCCTATGATTTAAACTTCGCATTTCCTATTAAATTGTTATACATTTAAATATCTAAGTGTTTATGAAACTATATTTTTATATGACTATGTAATAGTGGTATCTAGGGCTGTAAACGAACTGAACATTCAGCGAACAGTTCGTGAATCGTTCGGCAGGAAGTTTGTTTATGTTTGTTCAGGTTACCGAATGAACACGAACAAAATAAAATAAATTGTTCGGTTAGCTTAGCAAATGAACACGAACACAAGTCTCGTTCGTTCGACTGCGTTCGTTAACGTTCGCTTACGTTCGTTCGTGTTCGTTAGATTATATTAAAAATAATAAATAATAAACCTGTTCTCTAAATATATTGAAAACTTGAAACCCTATTTTTTTCTAAATTAGCTAAAATTTGGACATTCTAAGACATTTTTTATAATTATTATGTCTACGTTATTTAAACTTTGAATAATTATTTCTAAGTTAGTTAAACTTGATTAATCGTTTGCTGGTTGTAGTAGATTTCTTGTGTTTTGATTTATCATTCAATGGTTGTAAATGATAATAAACTTTTTATCTAAATATATTGAAAACTTGAAACCCTATTTTTTCTAAGTTACAAGTAGGGTGTTAAGAGTTTTAAAGGATGCTTTCTTTAGAAAAAAAAAAAGTGCACACCTACTATAATGTTTGTTGTTCATACACTTTTGGTATAACTCATGTTACATTTTTTACATCTGCCTATGATCGTAACAAAATGACATTTTTCATTGTTTTGGTGCATTAAACACAATCTGAGTATTTTGTACAAATCATTAAATTGAACAATATTCAAACAATTTATCTATATAACATGTGAACACCCATATGGTTGTATTACCTAACTTTAAAAATCCCCACATTTGAAAAAAAGACTCCAATAGACATTTAGAAACCTACAGAACATGAGTTGAACAATTTAATCAACATATTTGACTATTAGATCAAAGTCTATCATTTTCTAAGGGGAAGAGGCATCGAAGGGTAGTACCCTTGCCCCGACCATTCACAGTTCACCATGTCAGTTCTTTTTACAAACTATCCTTACACCCAGTGGCAGACCTAGGATTTTTTTTCCAATGGGGTCCACTTTTGTTCGGTGTTAAAAATTTTCACAACAAAGAATTAAAATTTCACCCAGTGGCAGACCTAGGATTTTTTTTCCAATGGGGTCCACTTTTGTTCGGTGTTAAAAATTTTCACAACAAAGCATTAAAATTTTTGGGTCGGTCGTCGTTCAGGTCAGAGCGAGGAACATATAACAAAAATATATAATCGTTACTCATGAGGAAACACACAATAAAAATAAAAGTTCATTCAAAACAAAAAAGAAAACATTACAATTTTTTAAAGTTCAAATTCATAGCATACAAGTTTTTTCAATGATTCTCATCCTTGCATCATTATCCCTAAAAATCAAGTTAGAAGAATCTAAATCACAAATTCTAAATTTAAATTCATAGCATACAATGATACAGAGATTTACATATTGTTCTAATTCTAAACTTAATATTCCCAGTAAGCAACAAGAACACTACCTAGTGTATCCCGTACATTGCAAAACCATTTTTAGGGTTTAGAGAGGGTGGGATGTAGGCAAATACTAGGGATAGAGAGACTTCTTCCAGAGAGACCCCCGGTTTCAAGCAAAAAGTAGACAACAAGTAAAAGTAAATATAAAAATAGAGAACTACTAATAAAAAAATAAGTGGTGAAAGAATAACATAGTGAATCTAGGGGAAAATATAACACAATACACAACATAAATATATGCAGGTCACAATCAGATACAAAGTCTACCTAAAGTAGATCGTCCTTAGTTCGAAACTAACACTTATGTACCCTTCCTAAAAATCCTTAACCTTTATCAGACGACTCGATGAACTCTTATCATGAACCATGTCCTCAGAGAGGTGCAATTCTAGCAAATCTTGCCTAATTCGCTCATCTCAAATCAACTTGGGTCTACCTATACTCCTCTTCCCCTCAACAGTGAGGGTTTCCGCTGCTCTAACCGGCGCTGTCATCTACCTCCTCCTCACATGTCCAAACCATCTCAATCTCCCCTCCTTTATCTTATCCGAAATATTATCCACTCCTAACCTTTTCCTAAAAAACTTGGTTTCAGTTTCTTATCTCCTCTAGCTTTGTGTGACCACACATCCACCTAAGCATCCTCATGTCTGCTACTTCCATCTTGTGTGCTTGTGACTTCTTGATGTCCTAACATTCTGTCCGATATGGCATTGTAGGTCTAACTGCCACCCTAAAAAAATTTCCTTGAAATTTAGTTGAGAATCTCCTGTCACACAATACCCCAGTGGCTGCTTTCCATCTACACCAACCAGCTTGGATGCGGTGTACTACGTATTTATCTATCTCCCCATCTCCTTGTACAAATGATCCTAAATACTTAAAACTTGTTGTCTTTGGGACCACTTGACCGTCAATGGTGATCTGAGTGTCGCCGTCAGCTGCATCGCTGAAATCACACGAGAGGTACTCAGTCTAAGAGCGACTAATCTTTAAACCCTTGCCCTCTAAGGCTGCTCGCCATTCCCTCTACCCTCTCATTCAGACTGTGTTTAGTCTTCGCCACTAACACAATGCCATTCACAAAAAGCACGCACCATGGAACTGTATCCTGAACCGCCTTGGACAACTCATCCAAAACAACCGCAAAGAAAAACAGACTCAATGCAGACCTTTGATGGAGTCCTACTTCCACTGGGAATGAATCGGTATCCCTATAGGCGCCCGAACCCTAGTTTCAGTCCTTTCATACATATCCATAATTATATCTATATACTTCCCCGGAACCCCCTACCTTCCACCCTATCCCAAAACAAGTTACGAGGGACCCTATCGTATGTCTTTGATGTGCTAGTTATACATATTTTTATATAAATATCTCCTACACTTTAAACAGTCTTGAATTAGTTTTTATTGAATAACACTGCTAGCTAGTTTATTTTTAAATTTTGTAGGTGTAAGGCCTCCTAATCCAAGATCTCACTCAGCTAAAGCAACCAACAGGTGTGCGGAATCCACCTGATGATCAACCACTGTAGATGAAACACTAGAATGCAAAGATTTGTGAGAGGAATCAAGAATACACAGAGTATTCTTGATGAAGAAGATGAATGACGTCACACACACAGTAGCCGCCAGACAAACACACACAATGATTAGGGTTAGGTGCACAGAATTTCACACAGAATCGCTACCTTGTCTATTCCACATAAAGGTATATATACAAGGCAAAACCCGGACTTTCAAGACAAACTAGAAAGCCCGGACAACAAAAACTACACATACAAAACTCTGACTATAGTCCCTAACATAAACCTCTGACCTTTTTCCTAGACATAAAACTTGGACAAATGTCCCTAGGATAAAGTTGGGACTATCTTTCCCTAGGATAAAACTAGGACTAACTTTCAATAAATGTACAATAAAGACCCTATAGAATGGGAGACATGCACTTATCACCTAAAGTGCATTAACAAACTCCCCCTTGATCAGTGCATGGTCTTCATTGGTCTTGAGATCTTCATACTCTCTTCGAGAACTCGCTGCCTGGATTTTCACACAGAACTGCACGACTTTGATGTATTGATCAGCTAACGGTTGATCTTCTTCAAAGGAATGCAACGGCAGACGTCTTAGCTTCTTCAAATCTTCCATCTTGAATTGAACGATCCAGATGCACACAGCTTCTTCAAATCTTCCATCTTGAGATGAATGATCCAGATGCACACAGCTTCTTCAAATCTTCCATCTTGAGATGAACGATCCAGACCTGAAACACTTAACCCCGGATTAAGAATCTTAACCCCGGAGATACTCAGCCCAAACCTGTATCCCAAAAATAATTCCAATACCCCGGAATCAACAATTGAAATATTAAACAACCAATATTTAATAATTTGTATTTCAAAACACGATCATTCAGAACCACTTACTTCAAAACTTATACTTTTGGAAAAATTTCACAACTTGGAAGCAGATTTACCGAAACACCTTAAAATGACGTGATTACCCACACACTTAGATGGATCTTGCACGACCGATTTTTATATACAAAAAGACTTATTTTAAGATTACCTAACTTGATGTTTAACACCTTATTAAAGAATGTTCACAACCCTTAGAGAATTTTCAAAATGATAACTCGCACATAGAAACGAGAAAGCAAAATCTTTTTGATTTTTTTTTTTTTTGACTGAATAAAGACATTAAACCTACGAACGTATTTACACTAATTATCTTTTTGTGAAATCGGAGCAAAGGGATCATATCGGTTTTTCTGTCAATATCGAACACAAGAACATAGTTTATCAGTTTAAGCTCTTAGAATGATATTAACAGTTCAAGACGTTCAACGGTATTGTGGTCCACTTAAGCTTTAGCACGCTTTCGAACACTATTTTCGAGATATGCTATTAAGTGTATTAAGCTGACAGTAACTATGTTTACCCACCTCAGAATATACTCCCGTATCAAGGTATGCACGAGAGATGACAAACAATCTACACCAAAACCCTGACTTTTGTCCCTAACATAAAACTCAGACAAAAGTTCTCCTAAAACTTGGACAAGTTGTCCCTAGGATAAACTTGGGACTAATTTTCAAGACATGTACAATAAAGACCCTAACAATTGGAAGGCATGCACTTTTCACCCAAAGTGCATTAACAACTCCCCCTTGATCAATGCAGGTCTTCATGTGGTCTTGAATTCTTCGTTATGGTTGACTTTAACTTGAACTTGTGTTTTGGTTGACCAGAACTGATAAGCGACAGTTACCCGGCAGGAACTGCACTTACAGTCTCCCCCTTAACTGTTGCATCAGTTCTGTGTGGCATCGATAATCTTCAGTCACCGGATACTGCACTTACAGACTCCCCCTTGACTGATGATATCATGGCTGCTATCAACTTTGGCTGAGACTTGATCTTTCCGGTAGAGCACAGCGATCTTCAACCCTTCTAATAAAAGACTTGCTGACGATCACTTAATGTCGCTTTGAGAAACCCGAAGAATCCAACATCAAACACTGTAGATCCTCCCCCTCAAATTTCTCCCGAATCAAATTAACGCGAACCGACTTACAACAACATGTGAGCATATCGCTCGATACATTAATCTTCAAACTTAACCGGTAGAAGAACGAAACGTCGGATTTCCAATGCCTAACATCAAACACTTCAAATTTCGCAAAGACATGAAGCTCAGTTTGATAAGTTAATAACAAACTGATCTTTGTAAAAGTACATCCACCATCTTGATCAGAAGTCTTCAACCCTTCATGTATGATCTCATCTCGTCACGAATCTTCATGAATCAATCTCCTATCTTCACGAATCCCCTGAATCCCCGATGGCTTTCATCTCCGACCTTCCCCTCAAATCAAGAAGCCCCACATTATTTCGAGACCAGAACTAATCTTCTCTACTCTAAATAGCAACTTAATAAGGCTCAATCTTCAACTAGTCATCAACCGAGAATTCAGCTTCATCATGTCAACACTTGATTAATAACATAAACACACGTGACAAAAACTCCATCACACACGAGCTATTTCACGCACAAGCTTTATCTTTACAAAGAAAACAGGAACTTAAAAATTTTTACTCCCCCTTTTTCTTTGTAAACTGTCAACGTTCAAGCCAAGTCACGATAATATCCAAGATTGTCCCAAAACTCTAGTAAGTACCGAATCCGAACTCCGAGAATCTTGAAAAGAATACCGTGGACCACCGTTACCGCGTCTCGTCCCCTCATTTAATCCGGACAACATAAGTTCAATGACCCGAAACTGACTTAAAGTTTCACAAAGAAACTCGGAACAAACAAGAGTCAAAACTCGGAGCATAAAACTCAGATGAGCACTGTTTGACCAAAACTGTAAAGCTCCGAACTTATAGTCGATAAAACTCGGAACAGACGAGTGTTTGAATAAAACTCGGAGCTGAAAGAGTTTAACAAGACTCGGAAAGTTTTGAATAAAAAATCGGACTAAACTTCAGATCAAAAAAACTCGGAACAACGATTTGACTGATCAAAACTGTCAAAACTCGGACAAGCCATACCCAACAAAACTCGGACAAGTGAAGAAACTCGGACCAATTTTATTGGTGATAAAGAAACTTTGATTCAGAATAAAACTCGGACACCTCAAAATAAAACTCTGATTAAGAAACTCTCATTCAAAATCAAACTCGGACAAGCAGATGTAAAACTTGGACATATGTTTAACATAATACTCGGAACCTTTGATTGTTAAACATATGTTTAACAATCCAACTAAACTCGGACATATGTTTAACATAATACTCGGAACTTTGATTAAACAATCCAACTAAACTCGGACATATGAAAAATATAGTGATCAAAACTCGGAACTGACCAAAACTCGGACCGCTGATGTTTTTGAAACTCAAAACCCGGAACTGCTGAACTGTTTATAACTTGGAAATCAAAACTCGGACCAGATTGTATTTAAAAAAAACTCAGATCAAAACTATAACACTGTAAAACTCGGAAATTTTGATTTGAACTTGCAAAACTCGGAGCACATGTTGAGTCTTGTGAACCTTTTAAAACTCGGAATCAGTGAGGGAACCCTTTAAAAACTCGGAATCAGTAAATATTGGCAAAATTCGGAACTACATTGAGTCTGTGCAAAAACTCGGAAATAAACTATTGACTTTCAAAGCTCGGAGTAGTCAAAAACTCGGACTGAAACACATACTTAAAAACTCTGACCAGAATTCTGAATTGACATAAACTCAAAACTTGGAACAAATCCATCATCATTAAAAATTCGGAGTAGGTTGATGAGAGTGTAAAAACTCAGACAAGTTTCAATAACCAATCTCCGGACTATCTCCCCAGTGTGACTTCACACTGGTTCACCAAAACCCCGGAAACACAAACACAGAGTTTTAAACTCAGACAAACCTTTTTGGATCAAAACCCTAGATCTCCAAAAACCAGCAGTTCTCTCCAACACAGCTCGAATATCTTCATATCTGGACCAAAATCTTCACGTCTTCAAGATGTTTGGCGGAAACAAACATCAAATCAAGAGCAATGGTGATTCAGAAGGCGGTTAGACCATTCTGAATCGGTAACCATGCTCTGATACCACTGTGAAAGCACCGGACGATGTCGAACATCAAACATTGCACTTGATTCAAGACATGAAGAACAAAATATGAACAAGATAGAAAGATGTAGAAGATGAACTCTTTATTGATGAATCAGTCATCACAGATTACACAAACCAAAGGAGTATACATCATCTTCTACAAGCTGGTTTAGATCACAAAGATCTAAACCCTAGCTTTCTCTCACTAACACATAGTCTCTCTCACTCTAGGGTGTGCACACCAGGAGGAACAAGAAGTTGGAAAGGTGCACAAAGCTTCTTGATCGATCAATCATCCATGGATCTATGGATCCCTGCCCTAATCCTATACAACACATATATATAGACTAGGACAAAACTCGGACAAACAATCTACACCAAAACCCTGACTTTTGTCCCTAACATAAAACTCAGACAAAAGTTCTCCTAAAACTTGGACAAGTTGTCCCTAGGATAAACTTGGGACTAATTTTCAAGACATGTACAATAAAGACCCTAACAATTGGAAGGCATGCACTTTTCACCCAAAGTGCATTAACAACTCCCCCTTGATCAATGCAGGTCTTCATGTGGTCTTGAATTCTTCGTTATGGTTGACTTTAACTTGAACTTGTGTTTTGGTTGACCAGAACTGATAAGCGACAGTTACCCGGCAGGAACTGCACTTACAGTAGGTTTGAAGAGAAAGCGAGCCAATACGATGCAATTAAGCTAAACGGGGGATAAATTAATGCTAATGATTGAAGACGCGGAGTTCAAGTTTCTTTTTATGCATTACTAGGTTATAACCCCGTGTATTGCACAGGGTTGAATAAATAAATTTTATATAATAAATAATAAAACAATATGTCTTTAAAAACCTCATTTATTGTATGGGTTAAATAAATATAATTTTATATATTAAATAATAAAAAGTTATATCTATAAGAACCATATTGTATAAGTTGAATAAATGTAATTTTATATACCAAATAAAAAAGTTATATCTTTAAAACCATGTATATTACACGAGTTGAATAAATATAATATTGTTTAGCAAATAATAAAACAATACATCTTTAAAAAACCTAATTTATTACACGGGTTGAATAAATGTAATTCTATATACCAAATAATAAAAAAATACATCTTTAAAAATATACGCATTACATGGTTTGAATAAATGTAAAGGGGTGCCCGTACGTTACGACGGGAAACAGAGCATACTAATATGGACACTGGTAAAAAGTCAAAGCAATTAATTGGTGGAGTGTCATATAAATTTGAAGGTTACTAAAAGTTTATAAAATAGTAAATATAAAATCATATAAATTCAAAACGGTTTTGAGAACTTTGTTAAACAATAAATTAATTGTTACATGATTAGATTTCTACAATAAGTTCGTTATTAATTATAACTAGGGGATAACCCACGCTCCGCAGCGGGACGATATTCCGGTTCGTTATGATACCGACACTCGTTATACTAACCAAATGAAGTCGCAATACGTCCAAAAGAATATTGATATATATTTTACGAGTTTCGATGATAATATCGATACTTATAGTGATGTTCGGTCAGAATCGATGAGGTTTGTTAGAGTATCGACATGGTACCAATACTCGAAAAAACACACTATTTTAAATACAACTTTGTCGTCAAAAAATTATACAGAACTAAACACAACCACATATTCAGTTTTTTAAGTTATACAATCATTAAAGCGAATACGATACTGGTACCGGTGTTGTTCAGATGGTATCGGTTCAATGGTATATTCGAAATTATAAAACATATTATATCACTAAAATGAGCCATGTCGAGAAAACCATAAAAAATGATTTTGCGAACTTTTTTAAACAATAAAGAGTAAACTGCCATTTTGGTCCCTGAGATTTGGCCACTTTTGCCATTTTGGTCCAAAACTCAAACCTTTTAAATCTGAGTCCCTGTGGTTTTACTTTTATTGCCACTTTGGTCCAAAAATCAAATCATCTATTATTTGGCTAATAAAATCTGGTTATATTGTCTTTTTCTTCAGGGGCAAAATGGTCCATCTCAATTTATTATAACATTTTATTAATTAAATTAATTATATTAAATATCCCTTTACCCGGCAGATATAAGTTCATCTTCTTCATCTTCTCCACACACCAAACCCTAATCCCCTATTGTTGTGAAGGCTGTTGGATCCACGATATTCGTTCTCATGATGCCCACCGTCTACAGTGTCATGCAGATCCATAACAGCCGGAACAGAGACAATGGAGAACTCACTCCCACTGATCAGATTCTTGCTGCCAGACACCTTCTCCAAGCTTCTCTCATGGATATTCTTTCTTTCTATTATTGTTTTATTTGTGCTTTAGGGTTTGATTGATTCAGTTTTCTTAATTTACAACTTGATTTTTTATTTTTTTTTTTTTTTTTGGGGGGGGGGGGGGGGGGGGGTGTTTGGGAATAGAAGACTTAAAAGCTTTTAATAATTTAAGATCTTTCAAGTTTATTGATTTGGGGATTTTTTTTTCCTTCTTATATATTTGATGATGATAGTAAAGCCAAGAATTTTACCTTATTTGAGGTTATGCAATTGTTAATCATCTCTATGTTGCTAGTTTTTTTAAGGGTGCTGTTGCATCATCTGTTATATGAGACATGATTAATATGATGGCTTGTGTATGGAGCCCTGAAGAATGGGAAATTTAGTACAAGAGATTTGATCTCAACTGTGGCAAGAGGGCTATTCATGGATCTAAATCGGCTATGGTTGTTGGTTCATGTGTAATATAAATACACTTGGATGTGTTCTATCAATGGCAGGTCTATGAAGGACTTAAGGGTTTGGTGTATTGGGGAGAAGATGAACTTATATTTGCTTTTATAGGATAAAGACATATTTAATATAATTAAATTAATTAATAATATGTTATAATAAATTCAGATGGACCATTTTGCCCCTGAAGAAAAAGACAAAATAACCAGATTTTATTAGCCAAATAACAGGTGATTTGATTTTTGGATCAAAATGACAATAAAAGTGAAATCACAGGGACCCAGATTAAAAGGTTTGAGTTTTGGACTAAAATAGCAAAAGTGACCAAACCTTAGGGACCAAAATAGCAGTTTAAATAATTTATGGTATTTATATGTTATAATCGATATTATTTAGTTAACTTTTTAAATTATAATTTTTTTCACCGGGTTTCTTTTTGATAGATTCTCACTAATTCTTTACAAATCATATAAAGTTTCCACTATTTTTTTTTCATTTTTTCCAAACCTAGGGGGTTCTTGGGAATCTTTTAAAACACCCGTGAATCCGCCCCTAGCATTTTACACCCTCTTGTGATTTGTTAGAGTATATAATATAATATAATATAATAACTACAAAATTGAAGATATGGTCTAAATAATTTATGGTATTTATATATTATAATCGATATTATTAATTAGTTAACTTTTTAATTTTTTTTGTATTTCATATTTAATCACATTGGCACGTGTAAAAGATAATTAAGGTAGTAAAATTTATAAAAATAATTTTACTCCTTAAATTCTTGAAATTAAATGTCAAAATACAACACGTCCTCATCAAATGTATTATTATACAATATTGATAGATATAATCTTAAAAATATAAAAAAAAATAGTACGTTGAAGTTATTATAAACATAAAGTTATTGAAATTGTAGAATTATTAGAAGAGTTGTCAATTATTTGGTATTTCAAATTGAGTTCAAGATCATATTTTCGGTAGTGATCATCCCCACATATAACTTTTAATCATATAAGATTATTAAACATGTACACATTATACTATTATTTGCAGCCTGAAATGTCCCATGCAAATGGGAGCAGTAGAGGAAGAAGGGATCGTGGTAGACCGAATCAAGCAGATAAAGAAGCCTATGCCAAAACACGGCTCTCGATTCACTAGAAGATGCTGACTCAAAAGGAAATCACAATTTAGCTGTTGTGAATCTTGGTACAGTTTGGTTTGGAAGATTCCTTGTTTAGTAATGACAGTGTAGGTGGTGCTGACTTAAGGTAGACATGGAAGCAAGGGGAAGCTGTTAGTTGCAAATCTTTCGGTTTTTGTTCTTTTTTTTAATTTATTTGCTTAGATTTATGTTGTTGACTTCTTACAAATGTAAATACTTGTTGAACATTTACTTAGATTTTATTTTTGGTAAGGAATTTATTGGATAGTATCTATAGACTGATAAAAGCATAAATTTAGGATGATCATGCATTAAAACTGTTTATTTGATTATTGTTTCTCTGATAAACAATATGAGACAACTATTTCATTGCAAATAATCAGATAGATATACTCAAGACGTCTTAAAACTACTTATTATTGTACCAAAACGTATAACAAATTCCAAACACACACTTATAATAGATAAAAAGACACTAGTATAAATAGATCCAAACAAGTTATATTACAAAGACACGTGATAGAATTTACTAGATGTCATCTAGCAAACATACGCAGCGGCATAAACTTGCAATGTAATGCAAGAACCGTTTATTACAAACCAAACAGAATTATTTAAGCAAACATAAGTAGCGGCATAAACTTGCAATGTAATGCAAGAACCGTTTATTATTAACCAAACGACATTATTTATAAGATTAAGGTTCACACCCTAGTAGCGGTCTCCTAGCACTCTTGCCCTGCATCATAGAACATGCACCATTACTGCTTCATATAAAGCGGCTTAATTAGAATTGAGAAAAAAACATATATATTTTTTAAGATAAGTTACCAGATGGACGTTTATGCTGAGGTGGCAGCACCAAAAGGGTGGAAATCCAGCAGTTTAACCAAAACCTGGGCATCGTAAGTCGTCACGACACCACTATCATCATCAACTGCTTTAAGTGTGATACAATACATTATACCATCATCAACGACGTTCTTTTCCTCTGGTTTCAGCACCTTCCAAAGTTCCAGCTTGGCAGGCTACGTACATAGATAACCCATCAGTTTCTTAGTATTCACACACTCTAAAAGAAAACATTAATTCACAATCCTCAATCTTACACATGCATACACTAACATATAAAAGAGATGATACCTTCCCCTGCTCCCTGTTGTACATATCGACGGCGAATAGAGCGAGTTGCTTGATCAAATCGCTGGTTTCAACGTCGGGCCCATCAACATCAACAGGCTTGAATTTCACCAGTTCAACCGAAACCGTGGCTTCGTAAGCATTCATGAGACGACCATTAGCTGCTTTAAGTGGGATCTTCGTAGGATCATCAACATTCAGTACCTTCCAAAATACCAGCTGGGCAGGCTACGTACATAGATAACCCATCAGTTTCTTGGTATAAGAGAAAACATTAATTCATAATCCTCAATCTTACACATGCATAGACTAACATATAAAAGAGATGATACCTTCTTCCTGTTGTATATTTCGACGGCGATTGGAGCGAGAACGTTAATAAAATTTTCCCTATTTTCTCCAGGAACTGACATCTTTTTGTTTGTGGTATGAAAAACCTAGAACTCCGCGCGTTTTAAAGAGAACTAGTGGTCCCCAACACGATCACGAGTCAATGAGATGTTTACACGTGGCTGGAAGAAACCAAGGTTAGGGATAAGGCTTTTAGCTGATTTAGTATTACACATGTTATTGAATTTGATATAAATCAAAATATGAAAGTAATACATATCCGTGAGAATTTGGTCTAGCGGTAAATTGGTATGTCCTCTTTAGTGGAGATGCAGGTTTGATTTTCGTTTGGGTCATTTTCAAGGTATATCTGGGTGAAGAGACGAATCGGGTCTTTAATCTCAGGTTCGAACCTGACAAGGGGCAAGGGTTTACGGATCCCATCCGGTTCCCGCGCATCGAGGGGCACGGTCTCATGGTGGTCGAGGAGTCGACCTTAAACATAGCCCCGAGCAGGATGAGTTTACACATGAGATTCTTTGCCGTTAAAAAAAAAAAACACCTATCGAGCCCGACCGACCTAGCCCTCGGACCCGACATTTATTTAATAGGTATATTAAATTAAAGCATTTATATTATATTTTATATATTAAGTAATCAAATTTCCATACTAGAAATTATCAACATTTTGTTGCATTGTGATGTTGTACTTCAAGCATAGGAGTTTTTCAAAAAAAAAAAGTTTGTTTTTTCACTTTTAACCAAAAGATTTTCATATTTGTATTTTAACCCCTTTTAATTTTTTTTAGTTTTAAACCAAAATTTTTCATCTTTTGTAATTTAGCCCCACACTTTTTTATTTACAACTTTGGTCCCCAATATTTTTTTCTTTTGCAAGCTTTTTTATTTTACGTTTCGTTTTAAATTTTGCGAGTTAAGACGTCGCAACGTGCGTGTGAGGTTCAACGTATTTTGCTCTATTTTTTTCACATTGGACAGGCCCGTCGCAACGTGTCCGTATTTCCCTGTTTAACAAGTTCGCCGCAACGGGCTGGTCCTAAATCTACTTAGTTATTCTTTTCTATGTTTCTATCTAATTTCTTCGCATTAACACACTGTAACGGTGTGCGTAGTTCAACGATTTTACGCCTGCTTTTCGTTCGGTGTATTTTTTTCTATTTTATCTATTTTATTTTACGAGCTTTTTTGATGTTGAGGGCCATTACCGGTGTGGCATTTGTGCTACTTGGCACGGTTTTAAGAACATTTTTAACTTATTAAATGGTTCACTAATATTTTGTTTCGGTTTACCCCTATACTTCCTTTACTTCAAGACTAATTTTTTTACGTGCATATTTTATGTACGTGTAGATATAGATATGATTTGCTCTATGTTTCGACGTAAACATTTTATAAAAACGAGTCAGGTCAAATATAATACGTTTTCGTTTAAAGAAACCATTTTTACGTGCATATTTTTTAGGGAATTGGCTTGTAATAATCCCAACTAAATGTCGTTGGCCATAGCCAGTCCCACCTTTCACCCATTTTTCCTCCACCAGTCCTCAGTTAAAAAAACTTAACGCAGTTAACCATTAAGTTTTTTCTAGAATTACAAACTGGCATATTAGGGCTTTTGATCAGAACGAGTATACGAGTCTATTGATGTAAGACTTACCTCGAAACGGTACTACAAACGACTTGATTTTTGTTAATTGGAAGTTTAAACACCCGAATTGATGCACCGTTTTCATTGTTTGGAGCATAATTTCAAGGTAAGTTTTACATTATTCGACTCGTATCCGCGTTCTGATTAAAAGCTCTAAAACGTCAGTTTGTAATTCAGAAAAAAAAAAACTTTACTCCGTTAAGTTTTTTTAACTGAGGACCGGTGGAGGAAAAATAAGTGAAAGGTGGAACTGGTATGGGGAATATTCAAAGGTGGGACTGGCAATGGCCAATGACGTCTAGTTGGGATTATTACAGGCCAATTCCCCTATTTTTTATGTATGTTTAAAAATTAGAGTTGTTTTACCTTTTGACATAAACTTTTTTAGGAAATAAGTCAGGTCAAATTTAATATGTTTTAGTGCTTATTTTATCTGTGTTTCATAAATTTTGTTTCGAACCGAGTGGGGTCAAATTATAGTTCTTTTTTGTCCTTTTTTCCTTTTTTCAAAAACTCTAATTAATCTCTTTTGATTACACGTGTCAGTTGTTCCTTCATACCCGTTACTTTTTTTATGTATGAGTCGGATCACATATAATACTTTATGATTTTACGATATGAATTTGATTTACTTTACGTTTTGATCCAATCGCAATGCTTATGCAGGTTACATTGAGTTTAATCCAATACGTCGGCACACATGTTTTCATATGGTTAATGCAACACATAACGTTTGGACTAATTGTAACACCCCTCAAAAAGGCTCCATAACAAGTCATAATCAAAACTCCGAACGCGTACGACGAAAACCAGCATGAAAAACGAGAAAAACCCAGTTTTGGGTCTCGTCACGCTACGCGGACGATGATGAAGAAGCCGGTCGCGTGACGCGGCACTTCAGTTTTTCACCTGGTGACACGTGTTGCCACGTGACAGCTACGTGGCAGGCCTACGTGGTGACTCATGCCACCTATTCCCTAGGTCACTTCGTCGCGCGACGCGACAGTGAAGGTGAAGGTTGGTCGTGTGACGCGACGGCCTCAAATTTCAGCTATAAAATGAGCAGAACTTAGACATTTCAGTCTGCTCAGTTTCAACTTCTTTCTCTCGCTCTCTCATTCTGTTATTATAAACCCCAAAAACCTAAACCTCGAAACTCTGCTCCTTAGAAAGTGTACGAAACCCTGATCACTAGTACGATACCATGTCCGATCGATCTGAAACCAATCAACAGAAGTCAAAGTACTGCCTGGATAAGGCTATACTTTGTTAACTCGGCTGAAGGAACAATACAAACATAGGAAGACATGTTAAGTGCATGTATGATAGGTATTGGTTAAAGTAGGACTATCATTTGCCACTCATAAGAATTTTCCAATAAAGAAATAGTTATCATACCAGTATTAATGTTGCCCCATTTAAAGCACTTGAAGTACCATCCAGTATGTTGGACATAAATATGAGAAAAGCAACTATCAGGCCATGAGATCGGTAAACCGTTAGAATTTCAAATAGGAGAAAAAATACTACTAAAAGTCTCTCCGTGGAAAGGAATAGTCAGATTCGGTAAGAATGGAAAGCTAATCTCAAGATTTGTTAGACCGTTTGAAGTTATTAAAAGAATTGGACGAGTAGCTTATCAGCTAAAATTTCAGAGAGATATGGCAGGTATACATGATGTATTTCATGTATGCAACTTAAGGAAATGTTTAGCTGATGAATCTTTAGTTGTACCACTTCAAGATATATAGGTAAAGGAGGAACTTAAATTCATTAAGAAGCCTCTATAAGTTGAAGATAGGAAGGTCAAGAACCTCATGCGTAAAAGATCATTTCTGGTCAAAGTAAGGTGTAATTCAAAGCGAGGACCAGAATATACTTAGGAACTAGATTCGTGAAGAAGCGAAAGTATCCCTACTTATTTCCGTGAATCTCGAGGACGAGATTTAAATCAAGGTGGGAAGGAATGTAACACCCCTCAAAAAGGCCCATAACAAGTCATAATCAAAACCCCGAACGCGTACGACGAAAACTAGCACGAAAAACGAGAATAACCCTGTTTTGGGTCTCGTCGCGCTACGCGACGATGATGAAGAAGCCTATCGCTTGACGCAGCGCTTTAGTTTTCTCCTGGAGACACGTGTTGCCCGCAGCTACGTGATAGGCCTACGTGGTGACTCATGCCACCTATGCCCTAGGTCACCTCGTCGGGCGACGGGACGCGTGATGGCCTCAAATTTCAGCTATAAAATGAGCAGAACCTGGACATTTCAATCTGCTCAGTTTCAACTTCTTTCTCTCGCTCGCTCATTCTTTTATTATAAACCCCAAAAACCCTAAACCTCGAAACTCCGCTCCGTAGAAGGTGTACAAAACCCTGATCACTAGTACGATACCCTGTCCGATCGATCTGAAACCAATCAACGGATGTCAAAGTACTGCCTGGATAAGGCTATACTTACATTGAGGTTTTGATCTCGTGATTATCGTTAAAGTTTGAATTGGGTTAATACACTAATACGAGTTGCATTGTGTGTTTATCTAGAAATTAGAACTTATAACCAGGGGGCTACTAAACTAGAAAACTTAATGGTTAAGAAAACTTAGCGGTTAAGAAAACTTAGCGGTTAAGAATACTTAGCGGTTATGAAAACTTAGCAGTTAAGAAAACCTAGCGGTTAAGAAAGCTTAGTGGTTAAGTAAACTTAATAGCTAAGGAAACTTAACAGGAAATGAAACTTAGCAGCTAAGTAAGCTAAGTAAGTTAATCAGTTAAACAACTAAGTAAGTTAATTAATTAATCAGTTAAGTAAGTTACTTAATTAAACAGTTAAAGTAAATTAATTAGTTAAACAGCTAAGTTTAACAACAAAACAGTTAAGTAAGTTTAATAACTTAACATCTAAATAGGTATATATAAGGAAGATACATATAAGGAAGATATATATAAGGAAGGTATATATGGATAGATAACAACTGGGGAAGGTGTATATGGGTAGCTAGTACCTATAGAAGGATCATCTAGGATAGGTTTATCTAGGGAAAGTTTATCTAGGGAAAATATATATGAAACTTCCTAGAAAAGAAAGGCATATTCCTTACCCATAAATAGGAAGCATATGATTCATATTTCCTTACTCATTCCTTCTCTTCTTCTCTCTATACGTTGGTGTTCTAACCAATGATCATCAATACGATATTCTGTTTGATCGATCAGGGAACCAACTAACGAATGCCAAAGTGCTACTTGAATAAGGCTATACTTTGTTAACTTACGTTATGGTTTTGATCTTGTGACCATCGTTAGGTTTGAATTGGTTTTACACTAAGACGTATTCTACTCTGTTAAACTAAATGTTTAACTATCAGAAAGCTCAGAACTATAAACTTACTATCAAAATAAATGCTTGATTACCAGAAGATTCAGAATTATAAGTAGATGCTTAACTATCAGAAGGCTTAGAATCAGGAGGCCAGTTAAATCAAGAACTATAAACCTACAAGGTGAGTAATTCTCTTTTATTAACATGCTTTCAAAACCCTAAATGTTTTTCAAATTGTACTTACAGTGATTAAGTCTTTGTATTCTTAAATTATAGCTGGTATATGGGGTTTTGTATACATTACTTGATAAGCTTTACTATTGGACAAAGAGTTAGCCAATAGTAATATGATCAGAGTCACCGAAATGGGTGAGTGACAAGTACTGTGGGTAATTGAAAGATATAAACAAAATATAAAAACTCATAATGTTGTAAATTACAATACTGTGTCTTTTTATACAAATGAATGATTTCACCAGTATTTCCTGCTGATAAAATATTTTTAAACATGTTTCAGGTGATTACAGTAGATCTGAATAAGAATTGTGATACGCACCAAAAAGCTTAAAGAAGTGGCTTATTTTATCAATTAAAATTAAGAAACGTTGATTTATGAATTCGGGTTTATCCCCTATTAAAGCAACTTTTGTAAAACATGGGTTTATCCCCATCTGTTTAATAAATAAAATCTGATGTTTCTAAACTCTGATATTTTTCCTAACTCACGTTCCTGATGAAAATTTCTGCTGCAATATTTTCGAAATAACCACTGGTACCACTTGACTGTTCACGACTCCCGTCCAGGGTGGTGTTTACGATGTATCCACGCCGCTACGCGCGCGGGTCTTAATGATAGATTAATTAAATTCTAATTAAGTTTAGTTTGTACTGTCTACGATATTTTAGACACCCACACTTTTGAGGGAGTGAGAATAGTCTTAACTTTATAGTAGGTGTAATGGCTGCTGCTAGTGAGTCGGGTTGGTCAACAGGTTGACCTGCTTATTTTCCTCATAACAAACAATGCATTATATGCAACTTAAAAGTATTTATATATTTCTAATATTATTAATTTGTAGCATGGGTTTAGGATCAAGGTCCTAAAAATATGAAGTATTAAAAAAGGGTATCAAACGAACTCCGATTGACCCCATTCATGCGGCATTGGAACCGTCTCATCGAACTCTATGATGTAAGATTTTAGGTTTTCACTTTCAGATTTATAGGTTGTAGATTTTAGATTTTTTGTTTATTATCATTATGTCTTTTATTTATCATTGTATTTTTTCTATGTTTGCGTCATTGTGTCTTTTTTGCGTCCCATTTTGTCTTTTTTCCTCGCCATTGTGATATTTTTCGTCATTGTGTTATACTTGGTTGACATTGTGTCATCTTCTGCGATCCATTGTGTCTTTGTACACTTCTTATTTTTAGGAGCCTTTGTAAAATAACTTACATTTTCGAAGATCGAGCATAAAAAATAGGTTTGCCGTAGTAAACTTTGACATGCATGCACGAGTGATTGTATATGCTTCATTATCTCTAGTAATATGGGGGGTCAGAGCATTCTCAGGTAGTGGCAATGAGGTAGGGGTACTCGGTCGGTACACCGCTGCCGGTGATTCAGGTGGTGAAATTGGGTTGCAAAAACGGTATCTTTGTTGTCTCTTTGTGTCACGACCCCTGATCCTACCCTGGGAGCATGAGCTGTGAACCAGTCAAGTGGTATCGGTGTTTATTAAATTTGCAGCGGAAAATTTCATCAGGATCGTAGTTAGGAATTTAGAAATCAGAGTTGTAAAGTGCCAAAGTTTAATAATTAAACAAATGGGATGAACCCGTATTTTATTCAACTTGTTTATTTTAGGGATAAACCCTAATTTAATAAAACAAAGTTTCTTCATTTATTCAGGTAACTCTAGCCACTTTCTTTTAAGCCTTCAGTGCTCCATAGCTTGGCTTCTTTATGACTTCACAGTAAATTACCTGAAACGTGTTTCAAAAACATTTGGTCAGCGAAAAATACTGGTGAGTTCATTCCATTTTATAAAAAGACACATGCATTTTACAGTATTAAGAGCGATTACATTGTTTTGATCTCATAAAAACTCAATCAGTATTTGTCACGTTGGCAGTTACAATGACTGTGGTCATACCACTATTGGCTAACTCTTTGTCCAATAGTGACGCTGGCCTAGTAGTGTATACAAAACCCTACATACCGGCAGTAATTGCGGATTACAAAGACTTAATCACTGTATATACAACTTGTAAAGCAGTTCAGGGCTTTGTAAAAGCATTTAAGAAAAGTAGAATGACTCACATTGTTGTTTTAGGTTTTATAACTATAAGCCTTCTGGTTGCTATTCCTGAGTCCCTAATACAAGTAAGGTAACAAGTATTAGTGCAATAACCTGACATAACATGATCAATATATCACGAGACAAAACCCCAACGTAGTTTACAAAGTATAGCCCGTTAAACAGGCAACACTTTGGCATCCGTTACGGGGCTTTAGATCAATCAGACAGAGTACCTGATTAGTAATCAGGTTTGAACACTTACAGCAGGGCAATGCTAAGCAGAATTAGGTGTTTGAGGGGTGTGTTTCTGATTGAACGAAGGTAACAGAGGTTATACGAAAGATTTTGAACGTCAAAAATGAGCAAAATTTCCAGTCCCAGACCAGGCTATTTATAGCCTGGTTTTGCAGTCTGTCGCGTGGCGCGCCAGGAGGCACTTCCTCCTGTGCGTGGCGCGACGGCGGTGATCTAGGGCTAGGTCAGCAACGTACCCCCCTTTAGGCTTGACACATGACATCTGGAGGTGACACGTGGAAAACCATGTTGTCGCGTGGCGCGCCAGGAGAATAGGCTCCCTGCAAGTGGCGCGAGGGGCGCTATTTCCTGTTTTCTCATTTTTCATGCATGGTTTTTATACGTGTGTCCGAGGTATTGATCGAGAGTACTTGTAAGGCATTTTTGGGTGTCGTTATATTCTCCCCACCTTATTTAAATCTCGTACTCGCGAGATTTACTGGAATAGGTGAGGATACTTCCACTTCATCTCTGATTCTAGTTCCCAGGTGTATTCTGGTCCTCTCCTTGAATCCCATTTTACTTTGATTAGGATCAACCTCTTATGCTTGAGCCTCTTAATCTTCCTATCTTCAATCCATATTGGTCTTTCCTCAAACTTTAGTTTCTCATTTACCTCGATGTCTTGGAGTAGAACTACCAATGATTTGTCAACTAAGCATTTCTTCAAGTTACATACATGAAATACATCATGTATTGCTGCTAGTTCTTCAGGTAATTGTAGCTGATAAGCTACTGGCCCTATTCACTTGATAACTTTAAAAGGTACAATATATCTAGGGCTTAATTTTCCTCTTTTGCCAAATCTGACAATTCCCTTCCAGGGTGAAACCTTAAGCAATACTTTATCTCCGATTTGGAATTCCAATGGTTTTCGACGATTATCTGCATAACTCTTTTGACGATCTCGGGTTGTCTTTAGTCTTTCTTTGACTTGAATTATTTTGTCAGTTGTTTCTTGTACAATTTCAGGACCTGACAGTTACTTTTCTCCTATTTCAGCCCAACATACCGGTGTTCGGCATTTTCGTCTGTAGAGTGCTTAAATGGTGCGACATTTATACTTATGTGATAACTATTATTGTATGAAAATTCTATTAGTGGTGGGTGGTCATCCCAACTCCCTCCAAAATCTATCACACAAGCTCTAAGCATGTCTTCCAAGGTTTGAATCGTCCTTTCACTTTGTCCGTCAGTTTGCGAATGATAAGCTGTACTTAGATTCAATCGGGTTCCCATAGCTTTCTGAAAACTTGTCCATAAATGAGAAGTAAAGCGACTATCTCTGTCGGACACAATAGATAGAGGGATTTCATGTAGCGAGACTATTTCGTCCACATACAGCTTAGCTAGTCGTTCCATGTTGACAGTTTCCTTCATTGGTAAGAAATGTGCAGATTTAGTTAATCGGTCCACAATCACCCAGATTGTGTCGTTACCTTTTCGTGTCTTGGGTAACTTGGTAACAAAATCCATTGTTATCATTTCCCATTTCCAAACTGGCATTTCTAATTTCTGAAGTAAACCTGAAGGTTTTTGATGTTCATCCTTGATTTGAGAGCAAGTCAAACACTTAGAAACATAGCTTGCTATATCTTTCTTCATTCCTATCCACCAGAAATTCTTTTGTAAGTCTTGATACATCTTGTTACTTCCAGGATGCATTGTATATGTAGATTTATGAGCTTCTTCTAAAATTTTGTTCCTCGAATTTCCTTGGATGGGTACCCAAAATCTTTTTTTTATGGAATTTCCAAATTCCAACTGTTCCTTGTTCCAATTCTTTTATCATTCCTTCGGCATCATCCTTGAGGGTTGTTTCCTGGATTTCTTTCAATTGTTCCATTAAATCTATCTGCATATTTAATCTAAGCGCACGTACCCTTTTTGCTTTCTCATAATACTTTCGACTTAGAGCGTCGGCCACTATATTTGCTTTGCCTTCGTGATATTGAATATCACAATCATAGTCACTTAGGATCTCCATCCAACGTCTTTGCCTCATATTTAATTCTTTTTGCCCAAAAATTGTATCTTAAACTCTTATGATCAGTGAAAATCGTGAACTTACTTCCGTAAAGATAATGTCTCTAAATTTTTAGAGCAAGGATAATCGCTCCTAACTCCAAATCATGTGTCATATAGTTTTCTTCATGCTTTTTGAGTTGTCTTGAGGCGTAGGCAATTACCTTCTGTCGTTGCATCAACACACATCCAAATCCCAGTTTGGATGCGTCCCAGTAGACTACAAAATCTTCAGTTCCTTCTGGCAAAGCAAGTATCAGTGCGTTAGTTAGCTTTTGCTTTAAGACTTTGAAAGCTTCATCTTGCTTTGGTCCCCATTTAAACTTTGCTACTTTGCATGTTAGTTTAGTTAATGGAATGGCTTTTCTGGAGAAATCTTGAATAACGCGTCTACAGTATCCGACCAGTCCAAGAAAACTTCTTACTTCAGTTGGCGAATTAGGGACTTCCCACTTGGTAATAGCTTCGATCTTCATGGGATCACCATGAATTCCTTCATGATTAACTAAGTGTCCAAGAAATTGCACTTCTTGTAACCAGAATTCACATTTTGAGAATTTAGCGTAAAGCTTTTCTTTTCTCAATAATGTCAGAAGCACTTGTAAATGCGCAGCATGCTCTTCTTTATTTTTGGAATAAATTAGTATATCATCTATGAAGACAATTACAAATTTATCTAAGTATGGCTTACATATCCTGTTCATCATGTCCATAGATGCATCTGGAGCATTTGTCAAACCAAGTGGCATGACTGTGAACTCATAGTGACCATATCGAGTTCTGAAAGAGGTTTTGGGAATATCTTCTTCCTGTACCTTCAGCTGATGATATCTGGAGCGTAAGTCAATCTTGGAGAAGAATTGAGCTCCTTGCAGTTGATCGAACAGATCGTCGATTCTTGGTAATGGATACCGATTCTCAATTGTAACTTTATTCAATTCTCGGTAGTCGATACCCATGCGCATCGATCCATCTTTCTTTTTGACGAACAGCACAGGCGCTCCCCAGGGCGATGAGCTAGGTTGTATGAAACCTTTTTCCAATAATTCGTCCAGTTGCTTCTTTAATTCCATCATCTCCGTTGGTGCTAGACGATATGGTGCTTTGGCAATTGGTGGCGTCCTTGGTATTATGGGAATTCTAAATTCAACTTCACGATAAGGTGGTAACCCTGGTAATTCCTCTGGGAAAACATCTGAGAATTCAGATATGATAGGAATATCCTTTAATTATTTTCCTTTGGTGTTAATGATTGCAGAAATCATATACACTACTCCTCCTTTTCGTGCGTAGCTCGCAGCTTTTATCACCGAGATGAATTTCGTAGATGATGTCGGCTTATTTCCTTGAATAGTGATCATTTCTCCTGTTGGCGTACGAACTTCAACAGAATTTTTATCACATAGAATTCTCGCTTGATTGGCTACTAACAAGTCCATTCCCAATACGACATCGAATCCGGCAAGGTGCATAGGTAAAAGATTAGCAGTGAACTTATGTCCTAATAATTCTATCTTTCCTTTTTGAAGGATTTCACTTATACCGATAGAATTTCCGTTAGCCGTTTCCATCGTACATTCGTGACGAAGTTTGGTCAGGGGTTGATTAAGGAGTTGACAGAAAGAAGTATTTATGAAACTTTGGTTTGCACCAGAGTAAAATAATACTTTAGCATAAACATCATGAACTAGAAACGTACCCGTGATCACATCGGGAATCAACTCGGCTTCTTTGTCAGTCAGTATGAAAGCTCTATCATTCTTCTTTGGTCCTTCAGTTTTCTTAGCCTTGTTGTTGGTTGTTGGGGCTAGTTTCAGTCAATTCTGTTAAATATGGCCTGCTTCTCCGCAGTTGAAACATACTTTAGTGTTAAGTTTCTTTCTACATTCTGTAGGATCGAATTCGGACCCAATTGAGTCTATCAGAAGAGCTTTTCTTGATTTGAACGGCGGAAACAGACAAATCAAGTTCAATTCAGCAAGTATACTCTTTAAACTGTCGATTCTATTGATTTGGAAGACGTTTACAATCGAGTCAACACTTCGGCAGCACTTCGTGGCTCACCGGAAGACAACACACACACTTCTTACTGATTTCGCCCCAAATGACACTATATATAGTGTCCTGATTTCGCTCCAAATGACAAAGAATCATCATGAGCAGAATCAGCATGATATCTAGGAGCGGAATCAGACCCTAGACACTTCGGGCGGAAACAGACTTTTATATGATTTCGCTCCAAATGACACTATGTCATTTCGAGCGGAATCAGCACTAAAACTCATATTCTCAATTCTCGTGTCCTGAACAACCTATTCTATACAAGACTCGATACAAGACGTAGACGACAGACGGATGCACCAATAAACTCCCCCTCGGATGTTGACGGAGTCTTCGGTGTCGAGTCTTCACACCTTCAATCTTTATCAGTCTTTGGGCTTCTCTTTGAAGTATCTGACGCTGTAAGTATTCTCAATCTCTATCTTCTTTTCTCTTTTCATTATCAACATACTCCTTCCTTTAAGTATCTTCAGACTCCCCCTATCGATATGTTGGGATCGCAGCCTGGCTTGTTAAAATCATAGAGTCCTCAGGTATCGAAACCTGACTTTTCCTCAAACCTGTACATTCTCAACCACAAACATAAGTTTTCTAATATTAAACTTTAACACCCTCAGACACTACTTGTAAATATCACAAAAATGATCTAACAGTTATAGCCTCTGATGAACCACTTGAAGAAATATCATTTTCAAAACTTCTGATGACCACTTGTAAGAAGATTTAAAATTCTTTCTCACACAACACTCCCAAACCAGTTCGTCAAGTTTAGCACTTGGAATTTTGAAAATTAACTCTCCAACACCAGTTGTCAAAAATCTTTTTGAATTTTTCAAAATTTATGCTAAAACACACTAAAATATTTTTGTGATTTTTGAAATTAAAAGAAATGCAGTAAAGAAATATTTACAAACAATATTTCTGTGAGTTCGTGTAAGAGGATCATATCAGTTTTTGAGACAAATCACCAACACCGTTAAGCTTCATTTCATTTTAAGTTCTAAACAATTCACCTAGATTGTCAGTATACTGGTCCACTTAAATTTTCACACAAAGTTCAACTGTTTCGAGATACGAGATTAATGTCTTAAGCACTTAAACTCAATCGCGTGTCCCACCTCAGAATATACTCTCGTATCCAGATCCCAATATTCAGTCTTACAGGTGAGTATACCACAGATGATATCTGTAAGGGAATAAATTATAGTACGAAATCGTGAGAGCTCAGGTCAGAACTTCCGTTCAGCAGAGAGATGACGGCTCGACTTTTGGTGTGTCCCCTTTAGAGGATCTTCTGTTACAACAGCAATGACTATCAATTTTATTGTTTCATCAATTTGCTGAGGGCGGCGCTATGTTTCAAGCAAGCAGAAAGTATTCTCCGGGGACTAGGCCATTGCTTCCGAAAAATCAGAAGTCCCGGGATAATACCCCAGATATCACTGAGCATAAAGACCTAGTATCTCAGAAAGAGGGACCTTTCAAACAAGATTTCGGGGGTTACCCATATATCCGAGAGATGTTTCCCCACGATATAAGCAAGTTTGAATTTAGGTTTATATCTCGTCACAATCTACTAAATGTGCGAAAACCTACTGGCACATCATCAGTGAGACCGTTTATCACTTTTTAACTTTCCAATTCTTTAGCATGTTGTGATCGTCCACTGATGTACTATCATTTCCTCTATTTCACAACAAAACTCATTTTTCATATTATCATGTTTTTGGATTTTTCAAATTTTCTAATGTTTTTGGATTTTCTAAAATTTCTTACTCCCCCTAAAATGCAAACACATTTTAGGAAATTTGAAAATAAACTGTACAATAAAGTGACAACTGATATCGAATTGCTTCAATTCGCCATCCACTTGGCATAAACAATCAGAACTCCCCCTTTCAACAAACTATTTTCTCATTTAGATTTCAAAACACTTAAGTTTGTTTTAATCAAAATGATTTTTCCGGAAAATAAGTTTGTTTTTACCACTTGTAGAGGCATGGTTCATCATATTGTCTTTTAACCACTTATATGAAGATTACATCAAGTTCAAATTAATGACCTTGAGTAATCACTATGTCAGAACAAACCTCTGTACCACTTGTACGACGAACTTATCAAAGTAAATTTCAAGATAAATGCCGATACCTACTCCACACTTACCAACCTGGGAGTTCCGGCATAGTCCATCACATGTATACACTTAAACACTTTGTTAAAAATTTCACAAAAAACAGACTTAACAAGAATGATGCCGATTCCTGATCCACGATTACAAACTTGGGATCTCCGGCAAGTCCACAGACTTACTGTTCATAATATGTACCATCCCAGTCACAAACCAGGGATGGTTCAACTTTATCTTTCTTCATCTTCTTCTCGTAAAACTCTTTAACCCCTTTGACTTTTCGATCAATCATTTTTCCAAAAATATGTTTTACAGTGGGGTTAAAGGCCTTTTCAACATCAAAAACCTTTTTATCATCATAAAATTGGTTTGATATCTCAACTTTACCAATTTTCTTTTTAAAATTTTCAGCCCGAAGTGGTGGAAAATTCTCATCATCCACAGTCGAAACTGATTCTTCACCATTTTCAACAACCTGTGGCTCCTCTGATTTTGTGGAATCAGATTCATCGCCAGAAGATAGCTCCTCTGATTTTGACCTATCAGAATCATCGCTAAAACTACCTCCAGATTTCTTAACAACCCATTTCTGATTGTCGAGATTTCCTCTTTTCTTGTAAAACCTGTTTGAACTTTCACCAATTTCAAAAGTCGAATTTTTGAACAATTTAGTTCTGTCAATTGGTGGTTCAAATACAACTTCTTTGTTTTTCAAGTGACGAGATACTCCCTGTTTTGATTGTTTTGCCTTGAAACAATTTTTGGCAATATGACCATCGATGTTGCATTGGAAACAGGTTCTCGTATCTTTCTTCTGCTCAGCCATCTTCTTCATGTCATCTTGCTTCTTTGCAAGGAACTCACTGTTTGACTGCCTCCAGAATTCTTTCTTTTCTTCCTCTTCTGAGCTAGTTCCTGAAACAAATGTCATTTTTGCTTTAAAATCACGAACATATTTTTCATTTTTCTGTTTTTCTGTTGGAGTAAAACCAAGACCTTTCTTTTTGAAATTACGGTTAGGATTTGGTTTCTTGTGAAAACCAGAACCAGAACTGTAACCTTTTTTCTTGTTTAATCTCTGTTGCACTCTTGAGGTGTATTTTTTAGGTTTATCAGTAAGATTTAAATCTTTTATTTCAGAAATGTTAATTTCTGTAAGTTTGTAAACCTTTTTTATCATCTCAGTTTTTACACCTCTTATTGGAAATTCCTCATCAAAATATAATTTGTCGGAATCATTCAATGTATATGCAACTTTGAATGTTTCGTCATTCAAATTAGATTTTGATAACAGGAATTCTTTGTTGTAAACCCTTTTAACCGAAGATTTTGGACTATTGACTGTCGAACTCGAACTTTCAGAACCAGACTTTGACTCTGACTCTGACTTTGACTCTGAGTTTGACTCCAACTTTGACTCCTCAATTTCATCTTTATCCAACACCTGATCGACCACTTTCTTTATTAACTCGGACTCATGATCAGTGTCAGATGATGTAAACGTCACATCAATATTTTCTGGCAAGTTAACTGAGGACTCCGACTCCCACTGTAAATTTGTTGCTTTTTCGACTCTTTCCTGATTTGGATTTCTTGGCAAATATCCATTTTCTAGCGGGGGTGGACACTTGTTGTAACTGACATCTTGTTTCTTACCAGAATCCTTCTTGTCAGTCTTTTTCTTTGTGTCACTCTTCTTGTTGTTCTTCTTTTCTGGAGTCTTTTCTTCAGCCACTTTTCCATCATCATTCTTTTCTTCAGTTACTTCGTCCTCTTCAAATGCCTTCATGCCTTCAACAGTTGGATAAATCCTGTCAATGACATAAGAAGTACATGAGTAACTTGTCAACAAACGATTAACTCTTTCAGTTTCGATTCTTTGCAGTTCCAGTTTCTGTTCAAGAGCAGCACACTTCTCGATGTAGTTATTCACCACTTTCTGCTTGATCATGAATGCACCCTGAAGTGTTTTCATTGCCGTTGCTTCCTCTTCACTTGTATGATTGTATTGATTCATAGCTTTGTTCAGGACATCATAAGATTCCTTCAAACTGTTCAAGTTATAAATCAATGTGCTGTTCTGCTTCTTTATAGCTTCACAAGTGTCACACTTTACAGGAATCTTTTTAGCATCAACTTCTTCATCAACTTTGAACTTTGGAACTTCAACCTTTACTTTCCTTTTGATCACTGGAACTTCTTCATCGTCACTGCTAACTGGTGTCTTTACCTTTTTCTTTTTCTTCTTTGCTTTCTCATCTTCACTGTCACTCTCAGCCATCATTTTCAAATGATCTGCCATTTTCCTAGCCCAATACTCACGATCATCATCACTATCTTCTTCAATCCTAGCAACAAAAGCTGTGTGAGCTGTAGCTTGATCAGGAACATAATCATCCCATGTGAAATTTTCCCAGCTAAATCCCTCGGGTAGCTTTTCATCATCTGGATCAATCACACAAGCTTTTCCATCAGCTGATACATATTTATCCCAGTTGAATGTTGTTGAAGACTTCTCATCTTGATTCACCACACACGCTCTCTTTCCAGAATCTTCAATCACATTTCTTCCATGCGTAATTTGTGCCTGATGTTGTTGTTGTTGTTGAGGTGATTGTTGAGCAACTTGATGGTAGATGGCCTTTCGATAGTAATCATTATTGTTGTTGAAAGGATTCTGAGCTCCACTTGCTTCGCAATTTGTGCACTCCTTTTTGAAGTGCCCTTTCTCCCTGCAACGAAAACAAGTGACTTTAGATTTATCAAAACCTAAAGTAGAAATATTTGCCTCACGAAGATCATTTCTTCCTGTGATCTGCTTGAATTTCTCAGCTCTCCTTAACACACTGGCCAAACACCACTTAATATCCATAAGCTCCATCTCCTCAGCATCGATCTGATCGTAATCCTCTTTTGTAAGGATTCCCGATCTTTCCGGCCACAAAACTACTGTAAGATTCCAACACCATTCCTAACAAAGACATGTGATTTTTAGCAACTTCCTCGGAGTAATCTTGATCATTCTCAAGATTTAAAACAATGTTGCATTGAAGTTTTCTCCCATTCTTTGTTGCTGAAATGTTCGGATCAAATGATGGAAATGATGAGAAACTTGTGTTGCTGCTTGATCCTTTTGATGAACTTCCTGATGAACCTTTAGCATTGTAAGCAGTTTCAACTTTTGGTGATAAGTTGGTTGTTTTCTCATTCAACCCTGTTTTGTAATACAAACCGATATCCTGTTCACCATCGAAATCTTTCATCCGAACAATCTTCCTTTGTTCCATCTCTTGAGCTTCCAACTTCTCGATGAATTTACTCAAAGTGAGCGTGTTAAATCCTTTCTTGTTTCTGAGCATCATCAGATATGTGCCCCATATCTCGTGTGGTAAAGCATCAGCAAGCTTCTCTATCAACTCTTCATTGTCTTTCTCGATGCTCAATCTCTTCATGTTAGCTAGCAAATTGCAGTATCTTTCAATAATTTGCCTAGTGCTTTCATTCTTCAACCCACGAAACAGATCGAACTCGTTCTTCAAAAGTGATTTCTTGTTCTTAACCATCTCTTGACTTCCATGAAACTTCGATCTTAATGCTTTCCAAATCGAGTAAGAAGTTCCATTATGTTGTAATAACACCAAGATGTCTTCTTTCACAGCTTGTTGCAATAAACTCAGCATCATTTTTTCATCTTTGTATTTCTTTCTAGCATCAGCACTTAGATCTTTAATTGGAACCACCTCTTCATCATCATTCATCGGTCGAATGTATTTTGTCTCGACACATTCCCACGCATCAAGATAGTTTGCTTGCACCCAATTCTCGAAACGACCTTCCCAACCCTTATATTCTTCAATGTTCATTAGTTTGGGCGGTTTTTGCATAGTTCCCGTTTCGTTCTCCAACATCGTGTTCTGTGCAATACTCATTGGGGTAACAGGGGTAGCGAACGCGTTATAAAATTCGTCGTCCATTTTTTCAGATTTCAAAAATTATCACAACAGTCCTTTCGAGCGAAATCAACGATTTAAGTGGGATCACTGTTTGGAGCGGGATCAACCAATAACCAGGAGCGGAATCTCAATGTACTCAGGAGCGAAATCAACCAGAAATGTAGTTTGGAGCGGAATCAAACTGAACTTTGGAGCGGAATTAAAATTTCAAGCTGTTGGAGCGGAATCAGTCTTTTGGAGCTAATCTGGAGCGAAAACAGAATGTATCCTGGAGCGGAATCACGATGACGTCATGTTTTACTTCGAAACTTTTCGAGCGAAATAAGCAAATTACTCAGTTTTAATTTGAATTAACTGCTGATACTTTCAAGGCTTTGTTAGATACTAATTCCGAGCAACATGTACAAAAATCAGATCAATTCGACAACTTTTTCCCAGTCAATTTGCAAAGGACAGTGTAGAAAGTGTAGAAAAACAGAAATTTTCAGCTGAATTCGGCTGAATTGGCAAGAGCTCTTCCTCCTTAGCTCTGATACCACTTGTAGGATCGAATTCGGACCCAATTGAGTCTATCAGAAGAGCTTTTCTTGATTTGAACGGCGGAAACAGACAAATCAAGTTCAATTCAGCAAGTATACTCTTTAAACTGTCGATTCTATTGATTTGGAAGACGTTTACAATCGAGTCAACACTTCGGCAGCACTTCGTGGCTCACCGGAAGACAACACACACACTTCTTACTGATTTCGCCCCAAATGACACTATATATAGTGTCCTGATTTCGCTCCAAATGACAAAGAATCATCATGAGCGGAATCAGCATGATATCTAGGAGCGGAATCAGACCCTAGACACTTCGGGCGGAAACAGACTTTTATATGATTTCGCTCCAAATGACACTATGTCATTTCGAGCGGAATCAGCACTAAAACTCATATTCTCAATTCTCGTGTCCTGAACAACCTATTCTATACAAGACTCGATACAAGACGTAGACGACAGACGGATGCACCAACACATTCCTCTTCCAGATGTCCCGATATTTTGAAAAAGTTGTAGTACTTAACACATTTCCCTGTATGCTTTCTTTTACAGAATTTACATACCGGTGCGGAAGATGAGCCTGCTCCTTTCTTGCGATAGGGATTACCAGAACGTAGTTCTTGAGTAATCCTGTGGGCTAACTCCTTCTTCTGGTTTTCTTCTTTTGTGCGTATCAATCCATCTGTCAGAGTGTTGGCTAGTTCCACTGCTTCTTCTATGGTTTGGGGTCTAGTTGCTTTAACTATATCTCTTATTTCACCTAATTAATCCCCATATGTAGCGAGAGATTAATACCAGTTCTGGCGAAGCCAGTTCAGGTACTATTCTTGCATACTCGAAGAATTTGGTAGTAAATTCCCGACAATTTACTCCAATCATTTTAAGATTTAGGAACTTATTAGCGATCTGCTCCTTTTCGTGTGGAGGGCAGAATTTCCTTTCAACCATTTCTTTGAATTCTTTCCATTCCATAGCGTAGACCTTATCACTTCCTTTTGATTGTAGAATGGTATTCCACCATTCCAATGCTTCGTCCTTGAAAAGATTGGAAGCATACATTATTTTATCTTCTTCTGTGCATTTACTAATTTTCAGAACTGCCTCAATTTTCTCTTGCCATCGCAAAGCTGCTATGGCTCCTTCATTACCCGAATATTTAGTTGGCTTGCAGGACAAAAACTCTTTATAAGAACAGCCGTAAACGGCGGTTTTCTGACGTTTAGAATTTAGAGCTTTGACAAGAATGCCATTATCTCCATTGACACTGTGGCTAGGTTTAGAATGGGTATGCTTATTGCCTATAGTAGTAGTGTATACAGGCATAGGGTTTTTAATAGCTTCAATTATTAAGGGAATGGCATCAGCTACTCCTTGGGCAACTATACTTTCTATAGCACTTTTGTTCAGTAGTTTCCGTTATCGTTATCGTTATTATTCTGGACTTCCTGGTTTACTTCGTTTGACATCTGAATTTCAAACATTCCAAATATTAATATCACAGAATAAGGAAAATAAACAAATATTCAAAATACAATTTAACCAAAATCGTCGAACATTGCGACATTTACTTTTATTAAATTACTACAAACGATACTACATATGCGTTAATATATATTATACATTCGGTATTGCAATTATTATCATGATATATATATTATTTGTTAGTATATATATTATATATTTATATATATAATTTTTTTATATAGTATTACCTTAGTTCTATAATGCTTCTTCAAAAGCGGAGTTCCCTCTCGTCATATCGCCAGACGAGATTTTCTCCGATGGGTTTCTCGGAGAGTTTCTCGCCGTATAAACGAAGTTGTGCCATGTTTTCTGGTGTCATTTGTGGGAATACTGGTGGTACTGGTTCGTTATAAGTTGGAGGAAAGGCTGCAAGTTCTGGGTTAATGGTTGGGTAAATAGGGTTATTCATGAGATTCTGAAACGCCCAATCGTTACTTCACCATTGTTCCAGGGCATTTGGTGCTGGTGCAGGTGTTATGGGAATTTCATCGGGGTTGAATGCAGGTATGGGTTGATGGTATATCGGTATGGGTGCATTTGGTTGTTCAAAAATTTCAAACAGATTCATAGTCACTTGGTTTTCGGTGGGTTGGAAGAGGTCACAGTTGGCTAGTCTCTTGTCTAACTCTTCCCACAGCGGTAGGGTTGTGTTTATCTGAGCCGTTCCTTCAGGCAAATTGATGGTAGCCTCTTGATTCTTCTTTTGTTTTCACTTTTCTTTCTTGGCTTTGTTGAACCATCCTCTCTTTTTAGGTGGCAGTCTCTCGGCTGTTTTTGCTTTGAAAACAAAAGATCCTTCAATATCTGCTTCATATCCTGGTGCAACTACACTTTTATTGCTCATACTGCGGACTCATAAATCGTTAAAATAATATAGAAAATTATAGTATTATTATCACAGTAACACATAAATTGCACAGAACTCCTAACATTAGTGTTTAAGTTTAGGTATTTAAAGGAACACCTAAATAGCTTAAACCATGGCTCTGGCTCTGATACCACCTCCTGTCACGACCCCTGATCCTACCATGGGAGCAGGAGCTGTGAACCAGTTAAGTGGTATCGGTGTTTATTAAATTTGCAGCGGAAAATTTCATCAGGATCGTAGTTAGGAATTTAGAAATCAGAGTTGTAAAACACCGAAGTTTAATAATTAAACAAATGGGATGAACCCGTATTTCATTCAACTTGTTTTTTTAGGGATAAACCCTAATTTAATAAAACAAAGTTTCTTCATTTATTCAGGTAACTCTAGCCACTTTCTTTTAAGCCTTCAGTGCTCCATAGCTTGGCTTCTTTATGACTTCACAGTAAATTACCTGAAACGCATTTTAAAAACATTTGGTCAGCGAAAAATACTGGTGAGTTCATTCCATTTTATAAAAAGACACATTGTTGCATTTTACAGTATTAAGAGCGATTACATTGTTTTGATCTCACAAAAACTCAATCAGTATTTGTCACGTTGGCAGTTACAATGACTGTGGTCATACCACTATTGGCTAACTCTTTGTCCAATAGTGACGCTGGACTAGTAGTGTATACAAAACCCCACATACCGGCAGTAATTGCATATTACAAAGACTTAATCACTGTATATACAACTTGTAAAGCAGTTCAGGGTTTTGTAAAAGCATTTAAGAAAAGTAGAATGACTCACATTGTTGTTTTAGGGTTTATAACTATAAGCCTTCTGGTTGCTATTCTTGAGTCCCTAATACAAGTAAGGTAACAAGTGTTTGAGAAATAACCTAACATAACATGATCAGTACATCACGAGACAAAACCCCAACGTAGTTTACAAAGTATAGCCCGTTAAACAGGCAGCACTATGGCATCCGTTACGGGGCTTTAGATCAATCGGACAGAGTATCTGATCAGTAATCAGGTTAGAACACTTACAGCAGGGCAACGCTAAGCAGATTAGGGGTGTGTTTCTGATTGAACGAAGGTAACGGAGGTTATACGAACGATTTTGAACGTCGAGAATGAGCAAAATTTCCAGTCCCAAACCAGGCTATTTATAGCCTCGTTTTGTAGTTTGTTGCGTGGCGTGCCATGAGGCACTTCCTCCTGCGCGTGGCGCGACGGCGGTGATCTAGGGCTAGGTTAGCAACGTACCCCCCTTTAGGCTTGACACATGGCATCTGGAGGTGACACATGGAAAACCATGCTGTCGAGTGGCGCGCCAGGAGAATAGGCTCCCTGCGCGTGGCGCGAGGGGCGCTATTTCCTGTTTTCTCATTTTTCGTGCCTGGTTTTTATACGTGTGTCTGAGGTATTGATCGGGAATACTTGTAAGGCATTTTTGGGTGTCGTTACACTTTGGCCTATGACTTTTTGTAGGTTTTAAGGTGATGAAGAGGGGGGTTGTAGGATCGTGAAACGACCTAACGAGTCTATCAGAAGAGTGCTCAGACAGAATCAGAGGCGGAATTCATTGATTCTGTCTTTGTTTAGCTTGTAATACACCAGAAATACTATTTACTGTCTCTTGTATTGATCTCTGAAAGATTACAGACTTGGAGACACCTCGACAGCACCTCGGCGTCGGAAACCAACAACTGAACTGTACTCCTCTACTGATTACGCTTCAGGGTATATATAGAAGTTGAGGTTTCGCTTGAGCACTGTTCAAGCGAAATCATGTCATGTAGATTTCGCTTGAATCTGCTTGAAGCGAAATCTTCTATAAATGGCCCTTGAAGCGAAATCATCATTTAAACACACTAAATTCTGATCTTTTCTCGTAATACAAACCCTAATCTATCAGTTCTAATCTAAGACTCGAACGAAGATGAAGTCGACAGACAACTGCACCAACAGACTCCCCCTTGAATGTTGACGGAATCTTCAGTGAGAGTCTTCATCATACTGACTCTTCAATCTTGATCGATCTTCTTCAGGAAATTCTCCTGGAATCTAGTACCCGGATCTTTTCTCTAGCTCTAACTTCATCAGACTCCCCCTTTCATCAAGCTGGGATTTTCAGTCTGGAATTAGCTATCGCCTTTGAAATTAAATCCTGGCTTTTTTTTCAGATTAAGCTCTCCACAGGTTCTGATGCATCTCCTGGCTTCTCGTAGCAACAGGATCAGAAACCTTCATTTCTCCTACACACATCTCTCTACCAAAACATAAGTTTTCACTTAAATCAATAAGAAAAACTTACAAGCGATAGTTATATCAAGTTCAAATTAATGACTTTGATTAACTAATCTTAACTTCTTTCACAAAACTAGATTCTTCTTTTAAACGCACACTCCCAAACCAGTTCATCCTGTTTAGCACTTGGAATTTTGAAAATCAGTTCATCAACATCAGTTGTCGAAAATCTTTTTGAATTTTTCAAAAAATGAAACATAAATGCAATAACAGAAATTAACTGCAGAAATAAAATATGTACAATCATATTTTTGTGAGTTTGTGTAAGAGGATCATATCAGTTTTTGAGACAAATCACCAACACCGTTAAGCTTCATTTCATTTTAAGTTCTAAACGATTCACATTGATTGACGATATTGTTGTCCACTTAAACTCAATCTAAAAACTTTCAATCTGCTTACCGATACTTTAAGATATATTAAGATAGCACTAAATTCTTATGGACCCCACGATCTCAGCATATCCCCTCATCATGCAATACACTGACTCAAATAATGCCTTTAAACTTTTATCAACTGTGATTTGTGCGAAAAACAAAGCAGAATGTTTAAACATTAACAATCAGGTCGATACTTCCGTATACGCAGAGAAAGTCCAATGTTTAAACAAAATAAGAAAATAAAACAAGTTGAAGTTGTTTAGGCTTTAACCACCAGGTCGATACTCCCGTATACGCAGAGGTGATCCAAAGCTTAAACGAAACACCAAAGAAAATAAAGCAGAATGTTTAGGCAACAACATCCAGATCGATACTCACGTATACGCAGAGGATGTCCGATGCTTAAACAAAATAAAGAAATAAAACAAGTTTAAATCTTTGCAAAATGAAATGCACAATCACAGTGACTTTTCAGCAAAGTTGTGAAAGTTCACAAACTTAACCAGTTTTATGTCTTTCGACAATCAGCGATTACTGAGTAGGCACACAATCAAGAAGGACAAAACTAAGTACTATGCTTTCGACCATGTTTCCCACTAGAACTAGGCTTTTTCATTTAAGTTTGTATCGTTATCGCAAATCTACTAGTCTAGCTGAGCCTACCGTCACATCTTTAGTGAGACCGTTTATCACATTTTAACTCTCCATTTCTTTAGCGTGTTGTGATAGTCCACTGATGTACTATCATTTCCTCTTTTTGACAACAAAGCTCATTTTTAATTTTTCAATGTTTTTGACATTTTCAAATTTTCTAATTTTTTTTTTTAAATTTTTACTCCCCCTAAAATCTAAAATATGTTTCAATTTTCGATTTTCTGGGGAAAATTTGAAATCAAACTGTACAAAGATGACAACATGATGAGAATTGCTTCAATTCTCCATCCACTTGGCATAAACAATCAGAACTCCCCCTCACAACAAACTATTTTCCCATAGTGATTTCAAAACACTCAAGTTTGTTTTAATCAAAATGGTTTTTCCGGAAAATTAGTTTGTTTATCAACCACTTGTAGGTACGGGGTTATCTCATCACTTTGTTTTCCTTCAACCTTATGTAGGAAAGATAAATCAAGTACAACTTAATGTCCCTGATTAATCTTATAAGTCGAAATATCACTTTCGTGAATTTCTCAAGAAATGTGCCGATTCCTACTCCTCGCTTACAAACCTGGGAGTTCCGGCAAGTCAGTTTTTTCATTTAAACAGATTCACCCAAGCCTGACCGTTCTTGGGTGATTTTGAATTCTTGTTCAACAACGATGGAAAATTTTCATCATCCATTGTTAAACTAGAATTCTCAGTCTTTACCTCAACAACTGGCTCTTCTGGCTTTACCACACCAGATTCATTGCCTGAATGTGGCTTGTCTGAATTTGATGAGCCAGATTCATCGCCGACATGTGGCTCCTTTGTTTCTGAATAAACAAATTCATCACTACAAACTTTCTTTTTCTTCACTTTCTCTTCTGTCCTCAGATTTGTATCTGATGAATTCGTTTTACTTGATTTGTCATTCTTTGGCGAGCAAGACGATTTATCAGAACTTTTATCTGTTTTACCAGTTGTATCCGAGGACAAGATCCTTTCCAGATACTCTCTGGCCTTCTTTCTCTTCTTCCTCAGTCTGTCTTTTTGCCCCTGAGAAAGCTTTACTTTCGGTTCTTGAACTTTCGGTTCTTGAACTTTACGTTCTTGAACTTTCTGTTCTTTGGGCTTGACAGAGACTGGGATCTTTACCTGCTTCTGAGATTCAACCCTCGATCTTCTCATTGATCTCATTGAGCAATCTCTAGCAATGTGGCCAATCATGTTGCAGTTAAAGCATCTCTTTGATTCAAACCTCCAACTCTGGCAGTTAACAGCAATGTGTCCTTGATAGCCGCATCTATAACACACTCTGTTATCGTACCAATCACCATTTTCAGTCCAAACATTTAGATCAAAGCATTGTTTGGCTTGGTGATAATCCTCTCTCTTCCTGTAAGCTTGATTTGGTCTTGAAGCACTGTGGTCCGACCTGCACCACTTTTCACCAACTATTTTTGAATTTTCATATTTTACTTTTTGTGGTTTTTGATTGCGATTGGATGATCGATCTGATGAACTTTTAATCTCTTTTTTAACATTTTTCACATTTTTAATTTTTTGTTTCTGTTCCACTTTCTTCTTCAAAGGTTTTTGCTTAGAGCATTCTCCCTTTTCAGTTGATTGTGGAACAGTTTCTTGAAATTTTTCTTTTAACTTCAAAAATAAATTCTTTTTGTCAATTTTTTGTTTTTCATCATCAGATTTTTCATCGCAATCTTTAACTTTGACATTTTCAAAGTTTGTGACATCGTCACTTAAAGGAACGGAATTGATCGGTTTTGGACACAGAATCTCAGATGAAATCACAAAACCGTTCAATTTCTTTTCAAGTTCATCAATCTTGTTCCTTGAATTCTCAGCTTCATTTTCAAGCTAAGAGATTCTTTCAAGATGAGACTTGATAGATTTCTCATTCTCATTCTTCATGTTTTTAAGAACAGACTTTTCATTTTCCAAAACTTTTATCTGTTCTTGAAGTTTTGTTTCATTTGCTTTTAGATTTTTGTTCTCAAGCTTGATCCAAAAATCTTCATCTTCTGAAAATTTCTGTTTACTTTCAAACTCTTTTTCTTTTTCTTTCAAAACTTTGTTTTCTGATGTCAAACTGTTCAAATTACCCAACAGTTTGTCATTTTCAGTTTTCAGCTTCTCACAATTTTCTTTCAGAATAAGAATCTGCTTATCATCAGCTTGCTTCTCGTTTCTCAACTTCTCGACTTCCAGTGTCAAACTTTCTGCATTCTTCAAGAGTTTGTCATTGTCAATCTTAAAGTTGTCACATTTTGAGCATACTGCTGCAAAACTTGATGATTCATTCTTCACTGATTCTTCATTCTTTGAATCTTGTTCTTTCTCTATCTTATATGTACCTGCATAAAAGATAGTAACAAGATCAATAGAATTTCCATTATCATCAATATAACAACCTCTTTTCATATCATACATCAAATTTCTTTTTGCTGTCCGATACACATTAATTCTTTTGCTGATTTCATATATCACATCTAATTTCAACTCTTCTAAATTCATTTTTACTTTATCCAACAATTCTCTCTTCTTTTGATAAAATTCATCATCATGATTTTTCAGTTTACTGATGAATTTATTCAGAGATAATTTTGAAAAACTTGAATTTTCTCTCAGATTTTTCAAAACAACATCCCATTCAGCAGGTAATCCATTAGCAAACTTTAATACCATGTCAGCTTCTGATATTACTATCTTGTTTTCTTTCAAATGATCAATCAAACAATCAAAACGCTTTTCCAAATCATCCAATTTCTCATCTTCCTTACTCAGAAAACATTCGAAACGTTTACTCCAAACCTCTTTGGGCAATTTCTGATAGGAACTACTGAAACATCCTCGATACCAATCATTTAACCTTTTAAGATCATAGTTTTCTTTTTCATCAAACATCTTTTCCATATTTCCAAAACAATATTCACTCAACAATCTTCAAGCGAAATACCTGCAAACAACCTTCAAGCGAAATCAAAAGATTAACTACAATATCAGTTCAAGCGAAATACCTGATTTCGCTTGACACAACTAAAATAGAAAAATCTTTGAAGCGAAATCCCTTTTTAACAAAGTAATTGATTTCGCTTGACAATGTTTTCAAGTTTTTCAAGCGAAATTGTCTTGACAATACAGAATACCTCAAGCGAAACCCTTTCAAGCGAAAACTATGATTTCGCTTGAAATACAAATCAATCCTGAAACTTCTTGAAGCGAAATCTGGTCAATCTTCAAGCGAAATCTTCAATTTCGCTTGAATCATGCTGACATCATCAAGTCGATCTGATTTTTGCAAAATTGATCAAGTTCTAGGTCGAATTTAGGTCTGAATCTTTCAAGGGTTTGTTAATTCAATGTTTCGCACACAATATGTGAAAATCAGTCCATTTTAACCACGAAAACTTGATTAATTTTGAAAAGAAGGTGTAGAAGTTAGAATTTTCCAGCAAAAACGAGCTAAACAGTAAGAACTCTTCCTCCTGAGCTCTGATACCACATGTAGGATCGTGAAACGACCTAACGAGTCTATCAGAAGAGTGCTCAGATAGAATCAGAGGCGGAATTCATTGATTCTGTCTTTGTTTAGCTTGTAATACACCAGAAATACTATTTACTGTCTCTTGTATTGATCTCTGAAAGATTACAGACTTGGAGACACCTCGACAGCACCTCAGCGTCGGAAACCAACAACTGAACTGTACTCCTCTACTGATTACGCTTCAGGGTATATATAGAAGTTGAGGTTTCGCTTGAGCACTGTTCAAGCGAAATCATGTCATGTAGATTTCGCTTGAATCTGCTTGAAGCGAAATCTTCTATAAATGGCCCTTGAAGTGAAATCATCATTTAAACACACTAAATTCTGATCTTTTCTCGTAATACAAACCCTAATCTATCAGTTCTAATCTAAGACTCGAACGAAGATGAAGTCGACAGACAACTGCACCAACAGGGGTTTTGAATCGGGTTGCACCCTAGTTATGCTTGGGTTAACCGGATAGGTGATGTCGCATGAGTTTTTGCTTAGGTTATGAGGTTCCATCCCATCCCCCTAATATATCCCAGTGTATCCTTAAATTAAAGACAATTGTACATATGTTTGCATCTATTAAGTTTTTCATAGAGATAACTTGATTTCTTGCAAAAGATGTCACACCCCGACCCGCAGCGGAAAAGGTGATCGGGGCATGTTTGGATTAACTCGAGAGCTTATGACTTGCTATTACTTGTTTTAAATATTCATTTAATCTAAACCGAATGTTTTACATAACAAACAATTCAAATAAACAATTTCAAATGAGACATTTATCAATAACCACTAAGCTACATTTATCCGTTTCTTGTTTACTAAGGCCCATCCTACGTCCAATCTTCTCTTCAAGCATGTTCACCTGTATCATGTGTAAAACTAGTTTTTGGATCAATAAAGGTTGGTGAGTGAACCTTATTGTTATTAGAAAAATAATATGTTTAAGTTTGGTTTATTGAGAAAACGTTTTTTAACCATTGTGAGTAAATATGTTGTATGTCATATATCAAATTCATAACACAACCTCAAACAATAAACAAACCAATTGAAATGATTCAATGAATGTATGCGTGTTGCATGGTATTATGGTGTGCCAATGAATGTATGCATGTTGCACGGTATTATGGTGTGCTGCAAGGTCTAAGCTCAATCAAACGGAGCTGACCTCGTATGGTTGGCAACGTCAAGTTCCGCTCATAGGTAATGGGGAACCGTCGAACCTATGATGAAATGATGTCCAATAATGAATGAAATGCACCAAGTGATAAATAACCAAACAACACATAACACATATATTGCATAAGTGGGTAATTGCACGTAATTGATAGAAAGAATAATAATTCAAAACGACAAATGATACACCCAAAAACGAGTAAGTAATATAAAAAGGGGAGCTGTAAGATTCACTCACAGTTCGCTTTCCGTTAATCCATTAGCTAAAGCCGTACGAAAATGGGAAAAATCCGAAATACAAAGATTATCCTAAATATAAAATAAGGGAAAAATTGATTGATTAGGAATAATGTAACTGATTCCTTAATAAAAATGGAGAATAATTCTCATTTGTTATCATGTCAATGCATGAGGTTCAAAAAATAATATAAGCTGGGTCGGGTTATATATATAAGGGTACGGGTAAGGTTTAATATGAAGAAGAGATAAATGAGGCATGTGGGGCCATCTTTATTTGTGAGTAGGGAGTAAAAAAATGAAATTACTAGTGCATGATTTCAGGTTGTCAAGTAGGGGTGTTCATCGAATCGAATATCGAATTGTTCGAATTATTCGAATCGAATTGTTCGAATAATTTTTATTTTTCCTTGAATTCATATCCGATTCGAATTCGGTTAAAACCTATCGAATTCGATTTGAATTCATATTCGAATAAAAAACCCAATTCGTATTCGATCAAAAATTCGAATTCGAATCGAATTCGAATAAATTCGTTTTAATTCAGATTGAGTAAATTGCCATTTTAGTCCCTGGGTTTTGTCCAAATTTGCCATTTTAGTCCAAATAGTTTTTTTTTTTTGCCTCTGGGTCCCTGAGTTTTCCATTTCATTGCCATTTTGATCACTTTGCCTTACTCCATCCAAAAACTCCATTTTTAACCAGGGGTATTTTGGGCATTAACAAATTAATGTTTTTAAATTGCCATTTTCATCCATTACAAGTTTTATAAATTTTTTTCTTTTGATCATTTATATATATAATATATTCATTATTATAATTATAATTAAATCACTTTTATTATTATTATTAGTTTATATATAGCATATATATACACAGATCTGGATCTGATTACGGATACACACACAAAACCCATCACTGGCATAAACCATCAGCCACCACCGCATCTCCACCACCTACTACCACCACATCCCCGCCCCTGGATTCCTCTCCACCACGAACATCCCCACCCTTCCCCAAATCAAAAGCCACCAACTCCATCGGATCTAGTCGACAACCACACTCAGGTGTTTATGGTGGTGTTGGTTATAACCAATACCTAAACCTGCAACCACCAACAACGAACCACCGTAAACCACCCCGTCATCTCAGACCACAAACCGCTATTATCCACCATCGTCACTATAACCACCGCCTAAACCTGCAACACCAGATCTAGCCGACAACAATGTATTCGACTAAAACACCCAACGGCGGCTAGGGTTCTGCTGTGATTTCGAGTGGGTGTCGATATTGATTGATTTGAGGAATGTGATGGTGGTGATGATGATAATCGTGAGGATTGAATTGATTGGGGTGGGCGGTTATGGGTTTGATTTGGGGATGGTGGTGGTGGGTTTTGATTAGGCACTGGTTGCGGTGGTGATTGTTGCGGTGGTTGGGGGAGAGAGACATGAGAGAGAGTGGGGGTTGTGAAACGATGGTGAATGGCGGTTGTTGCGGTAGTGATTGTTGTGAGTGGTGGTGCACGGTGGTGTTGGGTGAGAGATGCAGATAGAAGTGGAGGTAGAGATGGGGAGGTCTGGGGAGGAGTGACAGAGAATGAGTAATTATGTGTGTATATATATCTTAATTAATTATTAATATTTTGTTTTATGTTTTTTAATAATCAAAGGGTTTTTTGAATTTTCAGAAATAGAAAAAAAGAATGGATCAAAATGGCATCTGGAAAGATTTAAATTGAAAATCCCCAAAATACCCCTGGTTAAAAATGAAGTTTTTGGATAGAGTTAGGCAAAGTGATCAAAATGGCAATGAAATGGAAAACTCAGGGACCTAGAGGCAAAAAAAACTATTTGGACTAAAATGGCAAGTTTGGACAAACCTCAGGGACTAAAATGGCAATTTACTCATTCAGATTCTTTAAAAAACATGTAAAAAACTATCAAAATGAAACATAAGTTTTAAAGCAGCAATAAAGCACGACATCACATTAAAAAGCTTCAAATAAAGTACCACAAGTCTAAAATTCAAAATGAGAAGTCGAAAATAACCACTCCACATTACAAGTTAATATTTTTATGGTTAGAAATCTATTGATAGATTTGTTACTTAGGTTTTACTTATGTGTCATGTAATGGGTTTGGTAATGGGTAATTTTAATACTTAGAAAAAAAAATTTGAAAATAATTTATAGTATAGCTTAATAAAAGTTATATATGTATTATATATAAAAATAATAAATAAAAATGTATAATTTTTATTCGAATTTCGAATCGAATCGAATTTGAAATTATAAATTCGTATTCGACTCGTATTCGATTTACTTGACTCGAATTGAATCGAATTCGAATTCGAATTCTTATAATCGAAACGAATTCTGAACACCCCTATGATGTCAAGACACTACTACAAAATATGGCAACTGCCACCATAATTTGCTACCGATTAAGATAGTAGCTAAAATAACAAACAATTTTCCACGAGAGGTTATTTTTGGTGGCAAATTAGTGTAAAAAATACGTTGAATTGCCAAAACTTCCCACGCGTGGCTCACCTCCTCAAAAATAGCTCTGTGAACTTCTATTCTATGAAATCGTAAACCCTAGATTCATCTCCAGTTCTTCTCTCCTCATCTCCTCACACTTCGATCAAATGGTTAATCAAATCCAAACCTAGATTCATCGATTCACCCGTCAATCTAAACCCTAGTTTATACAATTCAATCGTCAATCTAAACCCTAGGTTAGGCAATTCAATCGTCAAAAGATTCAACAGCAAAACTCAATCGATTCAGAGATGTGAACGACACGATGTGAATAATACCTCAGAGCAAAACTCCAACGACTGTTCCAGAACAGATAATAGGCCTGTAATTCGTGATCTCAGGTATGATTATCTTCTCAATTTGTGATTTTTGTGATCAGTTATAATGTTGATTCGATTGTGCCTTTTGTAACGATTGGTAGGAACATATTATAGGCCTGTAATTTGTTTATTTAATAAACAAACAAACATGAACAGTCGACTTGGTTAATTACTCAACTGGCTCTCAATTTGCTTGAGAGGAAGGCGAAGAGGCGTGCTGCTGATAAGAGTGAGGGGAAGTTTAGTGCTGAAGATGTTGCTGCTGGTGCTTCTCTTCAAGAGATCGATTAGGTTTTCATTTATGTTTTCTTAAGTTTTGGTTATCGTTTTACAGAGCTTAATGCTTTTACTCTACTTTTGTTATGACCTTTATTTTGAATGGATTATGTTTGATATATTATGCTTTGTTTATGTGAAGATGATTTTACGATTATGATTTGTAGTTATATTATATAATTTAAGGTGCTATTTAATTAGCTAGAAGATGGATCTATGGCTAACAGACAAGAGTATATGGTTTCTTGTAGCAAAACTGTTAGATTTTATGGATATGGAGTTTAGACAACAAGTCTTGATACAATTATAATCTTTGGGATTTAAGTCAGGTTGATAATGTTGCATATAAGAAGTTAATTGGATTGTTTGTATCAACGGCCTTAGCGATCTTGTGTTTGCGGTTTATTTTGTTCTGTTCGGTAATGAAACTTGAACAACAGACATTAAACATGTCGCTAGTGCTGTATGATATTGCAGTCTCTTCTTGTGCTGGTTCTAGATGATTAATAGTATGTTTATGTTGACATATATATAGGTTTTGATCTTTTAGTGCCTGAAGTTTTTTTATGTGAAAGCTATCCAGTAGCATATAGTACACTGCTCTATGATACTGCAGCCTCTTCCTATACTGATTCATATATCTTTTACAATATGATTTAACATGTTTACAACTTGGTTACCACCCCGTTGGCTTGTTTGATATGTTAATGAGCTAAGAACATTGTGCTAAGGTTACATGATGTTAAGCGTGTGTCAATGCTTGGTCGTTTTATTCAATAAACGGGTCAAAGACTAGTGTTGTCTTGGTTTAGCCTGCAAAGCCTTGCATGTAAATATAGCAACCATTCTTTTTGACACGAGTTCAAAGAGCGTCTTCGGTTTTAGCACGGGTCAATGGTGTAGTGATTTCATTATGAGTAATTGTGAGTTTGTAGTTGCTATAAAAAGATGACTTATTCGTTTTGCTCACGGTCAACATACTATTTCTTTTCGATGGCTTTATATTTATATTTGTTCAGTTCCACATGTTTTATATTATCCTGTCTTCACCTTTGCTAGATGCTACAAGAACCATAGTTTGAAAATGGCTTTTGATATTGCTCTGCTAATCCAACTGTAGACCTGAATATGCAATGTAAATCTTTTTTTTTACTTTGTGTGGTAGAACCAAACTTGCTTACGGTCTTCTTTCTAGTAGATGTTCTGTTCTGGTTGTGCAGGTATGTTTAGGACTATGACTTATGGTTTTGCATTTCATTTCTCTTATTGTGATTTTAATCTCATGTGTTTACTCTTCAAAATGATGACGTGGCAAATGTTGTGGACCCGTCTCCAAGTGCTGTAAGTTTTGTGATCGAATATCTATCTCTACAGCTTCATGTGTTTTCTCATCTAATGTTGAAACTTAGAGTATCTACTAACAGAACCTTTTTTATTTTCTAGAAACAAGAAGGTATTCGTCCCAGAATGTTTAAGGTCGTAACTGCAGCCATCACCCTGAGTTTTCAACCATGCGTCAGCAGGTACGTTAATCATTTTCCAACGTATTTTGTTTTCTCTTTCGGCTCTACTAATTTTGAAACATGACAATACTAAGTTAGCTTGTTCTTTCAGCGAAATAAATGTTGGATTTTTCTATTCAAATGCTGAGCAACGAGAAGCGATGTTTGCTGCAGAGAAGCGTGCAGTTGATTAAAGAGTGAAAAAGTTAGCTTGTATGATTCATTACAAAAGTGCGGTTCCAACGTATTTGATGTTTTGATTTACATGTTTTAATTTGGGATATTTGATGTTCGATTTGGATGTTCTAATTTTTATTACTAGGAACATTGGATATTTGTTATGATTTTCAAATTTCATAGATGGTTGCATTTTTAAGTTCTGGTAGGTATAAAATAGATATAAAGTAGCAAATATAATAAATAAATAAATGTCAAAATGGTGACAAAAAGGTCGCAATAGCAAAATGGTGACAAAAACAAAGCGGTAGCAAAACGGTGGCAAACAAACGGAAAGCGGTAGCAAAATGGTGGCAAACAAACGGAAGCGGTGGCAAAATGGTGATAAAAAAGTCGTAGCAAAGCGGTAGCAAACAAATGGAAGCGGTAGCAAAATTGTGACAAAAAGCAGTAGCAAAATGGTGGCAAACAAACGGTGGCAAAACGGTAGCAAAAAACAAAGCCGTGGCAAATAGGTGGCAATAGGGCAATTGCTACGTGTGTTTTTTCTACCAAAAATTTGGTGGCAAAACGGTAGCAAAAGGGCTTTTGCCACCGTTTTGCGACCGAAAATGCGGTAGCAAAAACCCAATTCTCTAGTAGTGAGAATGGCAGGAAGCTCAAGGGAGGTGGGAACGCGTGGAATTGGTTGTTAGGATTGAATGAAATTATTTAAAAAAAAAAGTCCTTATCACCACTCTTTTCATACGTTGATTTTCTTTTCTATTTATTATATATTTTTATTTACTTTTTTTAAATCAAAATATTAACATATGAACTAACTTTTATTGTTACTACTTTTAACCAACATTTATAAGTTTAATTAGATTTTTTTTAACCTGTCAATAGCACGAACCGTAAATAGAAATAAATATAATCAATTTATTTATTCCAATAAAGATCCGTTTTACAATACGAGTCGGGTTTCGGACACCTCGTTTTTTCACGGGTGTTACAAAAGATCCCTCTCAAAATTCATCCAGCAGGTATCTTTCCTCTGTTCTTCTTCTGATCCTTCCTTCAGCCCTCTAAAACTCGCGGCAGTCCAGTTTTTTTTTTTTTTTCTCAAAATACGGACCCCTCTTTATTCTTTTTTTCCCTCGTTCCACCGACTTCTTTATTCTCTATTATCTTGTATGCAGCTTTCCTCCAAAATAAATAAAGTCCAAATCTCTTGTTTAATTAGTTTGCAGTTATTCCCAACTAGCCCATTTAATTTTCATGATGGCCTACTTAAGTGCCAAGCCCAATAAAAGAAATAACTCGATGACATGCTGCTCAATTTCTCTACAATCACCCATTTCCTTTGGTTTATTTATCATTCCTTTGATTTTCCTGTGATGAATTATAGAGAAACAATACTAATTAATTTGTTATCATGAAATTAATAATTGCATTCAAGAATTTATTTAAATAACAATCATGATCTTTTTCTTTTGGAATCCTACGACACTCTTCAAATGTATCAATTAATCAATTTAATGCTAATGAATTTAGATTTTACTCAATTTAACTCACTTTCTTTTCAAAACATTAAAATCTAATTATGAACCCATTAGGAGTAACATTTAATAAAAACAACCCCTAATCTACCCAATATTGTAGGAAATATTTACATTTTAGAGCATATCAGGGGAAAAGTAAGATCTACTCACAGTTTTGCCTTCCGTTAAAACCCGCTAATCCGCTCGAGTAACGAAAGAGAGATAATACCAAAAGACACAATCACCCTAAATATTATAACACCAAAATACTTAAATAAAATAACACAAGAAAAAATATATAAAAATATTACAACCTAATACTTGGGGTTTTCGTCCTAAAAATAAATATTACTATGTAATTAAATGTCATATTTAAATATATCTAATGTTTATGTGACATGTTAGTCCCACTAATAATAAATATTTATTTGAAATGTTAATAACTATTTTTGTGACCATTGTATATATATATATCAATAATTATTTAAGAAAAAACTATATATATATACATAGAGAGAGAGAGAGAGAGGGAGAGAGAGAGAGAGAGAGAGACTTTTATGAGATAGCCTTAATGACAAGAAAATGTATCTTTTTGTATGTTCATTTTAATAACCATAATTTATATATACATATTTTTCATATTTTCATATATATATATATATATATATATATATATATATATATAGTCTTAGGATCATGTAAAAAGGACACTTTTGTGAGAAGTGTGAGAAGGCATAAGAATTGACATGTAGGCATCATGTTTTAGACTTGGGCATAATGTTTTGAGTTGTTTTTGTAAGAAAAACACCAAACATAACAATTTAAGACACAATGCAATGAATTCAAGGTTTAAAACTTAAAACACCATGCCAAGAACGTTAAGTAGTGTGTTTTAAGTGTTTAGCAGTGTGTTTTTGTTGTGTTTTAAATTCCATGCCCATAATATATTGTATTGTGTTTTAAATTGTTATGTTTGGTGTTTTTCTTGCCAAAACAACCCAAAACATCATGCTTAAGTGCAAAACATGATACCTACATGTCAATTTTTATGTCTTCTCACACTTCTCACGAAAAATGTTTTTTTTTTACAGGAACCTCACCCTATATATATATATATATATATATATATATATATATATATATATATATATATATATATATAGGGTAAGGATAGTGTAAAAAGGGCCTAAAGTGTGAGAAGTGTATTATAACACTATATATAATACTATATAACACTATATAAACACCGTATAACAATATGTAACACCATATAATACCATATAACACTATGTAACACTATATAACATTATATAACAAATATAACACTATGCATCTATCATAGACATGCTATCAGACAACCTATAGTGTTATATTTGTTATATAATGATATATAGTGTTACATAGTGTTATATGGTATTATATGGTGTTACATAGTATTATATATAGTGTTATAATACACTTCTCACACTTTAAGAACTTTTTACAGGATCCTCTACCTATATATATATATATATATATATATAGGGGAATGCTAAAATGAGAACCACCTCGAGTTGTAAGAACCGTGAGAACTACACCGTAGGGGGCGCGGTGGACCAAATTTTTTTTTCATAGACGTAGATGCATGTATAAAAACACCATTTGTAAAAAAAAATTCAAAAAAAAAATGTCGTGTGTGTAGTTTTGAGCGCCACAAGTTTGTTTTTACGGGACCCGTAAATCTGGTCGGAAAATTTACGGGTCCCGTAAATGCACACTTGAGGTGCTCAAAAACTTTTTTTTTCGAATTTTTTTTTTTTACAAATGTTGTTTTTATACATGTATCTACGTTTATGAAAAAAAAAATTGGTCCACCTCGTCCCGTACGGTGTAGTTCTCGCGGTTCTTACAACTCGATGTGGTTCTCATTTTAGCGTGATCCTATATATATATATATATATAAACGGGATCAGTTCTCATGCTTCACTCTGTAACACCCCGAAAATATGAAACTTTATATTAGAGTTATAAAGTATAAATAAACAAGAATTTACTAACTAGGAGTTTAAACCTAGTTAGCTACAAGTCTAGAAATAACTTATAACATGGTTAAAAACAACCAAACTTTAAATAAAACAAAAGGCAAGGGACCAATGTGCTTAAATTGAAACTAAATATTTATAAAACAAAAAAAATTAAAATCTCTAACACACTGATGTGTGTGGAGATTGACAGAAACACAGGGGCGATCCAGGGCTCCCTTCCATGCCCTAGTTCCGGCTTAATCCCTTGAATTGAAGGCCAAAATCAAGTCTAAAACAAAAATTGAGCATAGATTACTGATCTTCATCACAAGAGGATTACAAGGTATGTAAAATTTGATGAAAACTCTCAACTCGAAATTCTCATGAAATTGGGAAAAATCTGAATTTTATGGTTGCATGTTTGTTATATGATGAACTAGGAACAATATGGAGTCTAGGGACAAACCCTAGACAAATACAAGTTGAAATCATGTGAAATTTTAGTAAAATCCATGAACACCATTGTAGGTGATAAGTGGGTTTTGTAGAACTTGATAAACACTAGGAAATCGGGTGTTGTTCTAGTGTAATTTGACAATGGTAAAGTGACTTCAGGATTTTAGAAGTTAACAATTGTGTAAAAAGGATTGATTGGTGTGAAATTTGGGCTAGATTATAAGCTAGAGAATTGCTATATAATCATGTAAAATTCTGCCCTTAAAGTGTTTGTTGAAATGCCTCAAAGAAGGCTCGAAATCGAAATTTAAAGTTAGACGCATGATTGTGATGATTTGACAAAATTATGCGATATATGGTTGAAAAGGAGTTCTAAACAAGTCGTGATTGAACTCTATAGGAAAAGATACCGGAGCATCGAGTGGACAAGCCGGTGGCGATTCGCGTTGAAGGGCGTGCACTAAAGGTACGTAACCACGGTTTTGTTACGTCATGTTTGTTATGTATTTTTTTACTAATAGACTTGAATTTAGAATAGAGTATGAATTTGGATGTCTAGTTGAAGTAACGAAGATCACTAGATAAGTAAATGGGTTAAATGTTAGTTAGAACAAGTTTGGTATGTTGTAAAATGGTGGTTACCATTAAATAACCAAACGGGTCAAATAATGGTCGAATCTTGTAGTGTTGAAGTGATTGAAACATCACTCATTTAAATTGAGTTATAAAGGCGTGATCCATGGAATGGACGTGATACGCTAAGATAGACAAGCCCGGGAATGGGTAACTATGGTTAGAAACCAATGTTGATGAATTACGTAAGTATGTAACTTGACCCGTTACATTCGAAGAATTGGTGTTAAACTACGCGTTGTTGATTAAAAGTTGTGTTGATTGTAGCGATCATGTACGTTACTTAAATCCGTAGGTTAAGAATTGGTTTGTAGTCGTTTGGTAGTCATCAAAATGGAGGATTTTCCGTAGATGAACCAAACGGGTCAAATAATGATATTTTGTAAGTATTAATATTGTAGATAGATAAAAATGGCGAAAATGGTCACAAGAGCACGAAGCCATAGGTTTGGTAATGAAGTGCCGGTGAAGATACGCCCCGGAAGTTGGGTAATAAGCGCCTTAAGGTTACTAGTTAAATGGTAGCAAAATAAGTAGAGTTATAATGGGTCGAATAAATGCATAGCGACATTTAGTTGTTCGGTCCGCAAGTTAAATTTTCGGTATCAAAGATTTAATAGATACGTTGGTAATGAATTTACAGACGTTCAGGAAAAAGAATCACTTAAAACGGACAACCGAGCTGAAAGTTATGACTATTTAAGTCAAAAATCTGAATTTTTCGGAGCTGGCAGCAAATGCAGGCTGAAAACCTGCACTTGCTGGAAAATTGTTTCCCCCGCGCCACGCGGAGGAATCCATTTCATCTCCCGCGACACGCGGAGGTCGCCGCGATACGCGACAGAGTTTAAGGAACCTGCCGCGACACGCGGCAGGACTAAAATCAAAATTTTATTTGGTTTTTCCATGTTTTAATGCTAGAACTTGTTTGCAGGATTCAATTCATTGTCAAAACTAACATTTTGGATGGTTTTGACTTTAGGTGATGTTAGGAAATCTTACGGATGGCGATCAAACAAGTAGTCGAAGAACCGAACATAATCTTTTGAGCTTCCGCGTTATCTTAATTTAATAGACAATGTTTTGGAATGTAAACATTTTTGCTAAACAACTTATGTATGTTTGAATTAGTCGGTAGTTGACTAATCCTTGCTACTTTTGAACCTTGTGGAAACTATGTCATAACTTAGACATCTTTTATATAAAATGGTATGAATTATTATTAAATTCAAGTAAAAATTTACGGGTGTTACAAGTTGGTAATCAGAGCCTAAGGTTGTCAACAAAGTGTTCGGTTCAAGCTTGATCGATCGTCCGGTAAGAATTAATTGCTTTAGTAGACTTACTAGAATACTAGAAAAAGGAAATTTGAATTGATATGCACGGGAAGTGCATGTTTACACACTCAAACCCGGAAAAGTGCACTAAGCATAAATGGTTTAAGCAAGTGGTGAACTTGGCTAGACCAAAATGAATGACGCATATGTCATAAATGAAATGTTTAACAATTAGTGTAAACATTTCAATTTCAAGATGACGGAAAGATGGGAGGAGTGTATGAATGCGCTCGAACCCGGGAAAATACACTAAGCAAGAAAGGTAAGGCAAGATATATACTTGACCAAACCGAAAAAAAAAAAAGAATAACACATTATTTATGATTGAGTGAGAGTGATATAAATTTCCGTATAATAAGATGGAAATGAATTAAATAATTATTGATAAATCGTGATGGATGTTTCAGTTAAAGAAATGTCTGGAGTAACCAGAGATTATTCGACATCTCAATTGACTGAACAAATGAAAGCTAAGATTTCCGAGGAGGTCGGAAAAGCTCTAGAAAATAGTCTATCACAGTATATTGATAGATTACAAACCACAATCGTGCCGGTGGTGAACGATATGATGGCTGAATTGAAAGACAGCATACTACAAGAAACAAAAGAAAGGAGGGTGTTGGATATGAATCCAAGATCCGTAAAGAAGTCCAAGTCTAATAAAGCTCCCAAGAAGGGAGTTACAAAAAGTGTGTTACATCAATGTGGATTTTGTGGAAAAATTCATAAGGGCACATGTGGTAAGCCAAGACATAAAAAGTCTAAATGTCCAGAGAGGCCTGGAACCAAGGACACAACCGACACAAAGTCTGATGCCCAGAAATCAAGGACAAAGTTGTTTTATATAACAGCCACGGAGGCTAAAGCTGAACCTGATGTCGTTTCAGGTATACTCTTGTAAATTAAATTTCAGCATAAATTTTTAATTATTACGAGTGCAAATAAATCGTTTGTTTTATATCGATTTATTTAACATTCTACATTAGTGTTAACGAAATTACCAAGGCTTTGAAAAAAAATAAAATAAAATAGAAAGGGGTAATAATAAAAGTTCTATTGTTTATAAGAGGTGCTGAAACTGTACGTTGAGCATCAAGGTAAAAATAATCATGATAAATATTGCCTTGGGAAGGGGTGCGCGCACATTCGAACCCGAGGACGTAATGAAAGATAAGCGTCATAATAGGGAGGAGTGTAATAACACCCAAGCCCTAGGAGTTTACAATAGTAAAAGATGACAAGGACATGGCTATAGACTAAGCCAAACTAAATGAAACAGATAGAAACATCGTTTATGTCAACAAACGATGTGGATAAATTCCATACAACGATATGAAACAATAACATGAAATGAATTGATTTTGTTATTATAACAATGGGTTAAAGTCAGAAATCAAGAGATTAAGATTTGGATAGGAATATCCTCGAAAAAGAAACTAAATGGACAATACGTATTATTTGTTGCTGTAAATAATGAAATACCAATAAATTTGGATTTAAAAGCTCGTGTATGGGTAGATACCCAAGTAACAAGTTATTAATAAATTCCTCCTGAGGAAGAACGATAATCACCTTGATGAAGGTGAATATGTAAAAGAATTAGTAAGACAAACATTATGAAAGCGTTAGAATAAGAACGAGTAAACCCCAAAGGCCGAATAACAATAACAGTAGTTTACCAAATAAGACTGGCCTTCGGGACATTTGTAAAAGAAACAGACCTATGGGTCGCTGACAAAAGAAAGATGGTGTACGGATTAATTAAGTAAAGTGCTTAATAATAAAAGTAAACGGGAGACGGATAATGGGAACATATTACATTAAGATAATGAGCCCAAAGGAAGGGATAAGAATCAAGTAAACGAAAATATGAATCGACAACTTAGAATGTCAAGGCATAAGGATAAAGTTGACTGTCATAGGAGATGGAACTCATGCGAACAAGTCAAACCAGACGAGTGAAAGAATCAAAGATTTGGTTGAGTAAAAGCAGTAGATTCTGCTGATACAACCAAATAAATCGAGAAAACAAAGTCTTAAGGAATGCCGGAAGGGTTGCTATGAAAATAATAACGATAAAATACTCAATTAATAGGTATGTTTTCAGATAAATGCGTAACCAACAGTTGAGAACGCGAATTAAAAGTCAAGAGACTCGGATTAAGAGTTATGACTGAGAAAACGATAAAATTTTGCAAAAACAGAAATTTCGATAGTTATGTTCGACTCTTGCAATGCTGGACGGATTGAATAAAGTATAATACCTGATATTCCGAGTAAGCGCGAAACGAATAATGGAAGTGTGAAATATTACCGAACCTATGTGATAGGTCGTAAAAGAATATGGAAAGGGAAACGAAAAACTAATAAAACCAGAGTGTTAAAACCATTAAGATGAAGAACCCAGGTAACGGGTTGAGAGGAAATAGAGGCATAAACCAATTAACGGTGTGAGTAAAATAAACCGACGCGAAGGACACATAAAAAGTCATAGAGTCGGAAAGATAATCCGAAAGAAAATGAGTGTAGCCTTAGACTACGGTCAAGGTCAAACGAATAGAAGATGATCCATGGGATCACCATAACCTCCAAATTATAAACAATGTAAGGGCCTACGGGAACAAAATGACCATAGGGTCGCAAATACAAATGGAACATACTAAGGGGGGGGGGGGGCTCACCCTAAAAAGGTGAAGGCCTAATAGAATAATCTACAAAGCTAAGTAAAGGAACCTACGGGTCGATAATATAAAGCGTGGGAAAACCAATTATGATTTCTCGGGTAAAATGATAACCCAGAAGAATAATCCCTTGTCGTCAATTCCTTGATATGATTAATCGACAATGAATAAAGAGAAAAACATTAAACTAAAATTCAGTTTTAGTAAAGAAACGATGTTCTAGCACCTATAAATACCGAGAGAGAAACTAGAAAATGGTTAGTACTAAAGAATATAGGTCCTAATGCCGAAAGCATTCGGAGAAAAGATTCTTAAGAATGAATAGTCGATGTAAAACTAAACATGATGTGATGTGATCACGGACACGAAAGTAATATAGAATGTAATCACGTTATAGTGTGAATGACTAGATATGAAATTATAAGCACGCAAAAGGCCGATGACGGCAATAATGCATACTCGACTGACAAGGTATGAGGTGAAATGGTGACCAATTAGTTTAGGCAATAAAACAAGTTGTAGCCTAAATAACACTGTGACCTATGGAGAGCGCTTGTCAATATAAGACTAGTGTCGAGTAAGTATGCTGACTAGTGTCGAGTAAGTATGCTGATGGACTTAGTGACTGAATGGTCAAAAGACAACTCGATCAAAAAGGGGGACAAGGGATAGGAAATAGGTGATATAGTTATGCTAAAAGTTTTCCCCAAGAAAGGGTGATATCTGATTCAGAAAAAGAGAGAAATTAAGCCCGAGGTTTATCGGGCCATTTAAAATCATCGAACGGGTTGGCAAGTTGGCTTATCTCCTCGAACTACCGGAAGAGTTGAGTGAAATACATGGCACGTTGCACGTGTCGCATTTGCGGAAATGTCTAACGGAGGGAACAACTTATATCCATTACGATGATATCGAGGTGGATAATAGCCTGAATTATGTGGTGAGACCATTGGAGGTTTTGGATCGAAAGGTCAAGCAATTACGAAACAAACAAATTGATCAAGTCAAGATCAAGTGGGAGCATAGGAAAGGCTCGGACACTACGTAGGAATCCGAAAGGGAGATGCGATGTCTCTACCCTACTTTATTTGATACGTAATTCGGTTTCGGGGACGAAACCCTTTTTAAGGGGGGTGGACTTGTAACACCCCGAAAATATGAAACTTTATATTAGAGTTATAAAGTATAAATAAACAAGAATTTACTAACTAGGAGTTTAAACCTAGTTAGCTACAAGTCTAGAAATAACTTATAACATGGTTAAAAACAACCAAACTTTAAATAAAACAAAAGGCAAGGGATCAAATGTGCTTAAATTGAAACTAAATATTTATAAAACAAAAAAAATTAAAATCTCTAACACACTGATGTGTGTGGAGATCGACAGAAACACAGGGGCGATCCAGGGCTCCCTTCCATGCCCTAGTTCCTGCTTAATCCCTTGAATTGAAGGCCAAAATCAAGTCTAAAACAAAAATTGAGCATAGATTACTGATCCTCATCACAAGAGGATTACAAGGTATGTAAAATTTGATGAAAACTCTCAACTCGAAATTCTCATGAAATTGGGAAAAATCTGAATTTTATGGTTGCATGTTTGTTATATGATGAACTAGGAACAATATGGAGTCTAGGGACAAACCCTAGACAAATACAAGTTGAAATCATGTGAAATTTTAGTAAAATCCATGAACACCATTGTAGGTGATAAGTGGGTTTTGTAGAACTTGATAAACACTGGGAAATCGGGTGTTGTTCTAGTGTAATTTGACAATGGTAAAGTGACTTCAGGATTTTAGAAGTTAACAATTGTGTAAAAAGGATTGATTGGTGTGAAATTTGGGCTAGATTATAAGCTAGAGAATTGCTATATAATCATGTAAAATTCTGCCCTTAAAGTGTTTGTTGAAATGCCTCAAAGAAGGCTCGAAATCGAAATTTAAAGTTAGACGCATGATTGTGATGATTTGACAAAATTATGCGATATATGGTTGAAAAGGAGTTCTAAACAAGTCGTGATTGAACTCTATAGGAAAAGATACCGGAGCGTCGAGTGGACAAGCCGGTGGCGATTCGCGTTGAAGGGCGTGCACTAAAGGTACGTAACCACGGTTTTGTTACGTCATGTTTGTTATGTATTTTTTTACTAATAGACTTGAATTTAGAATAGAGTATGAATTTGGATGTCTAGTTGAAGTAACGAAGATCACTAGATAAGTAAATGGGTTAAATGTTAGTTAGAACAAGTTTCGTATGTTGTAAAATGGTGGTTACCATTAAATAACCAAACGGGTCAAATAATGGTCGAATCTTGTAGTGTTGAAGTGATTGAAACATCACTCATTTAAATTGAGTTATAAAGGCGTGATCCATGGAATGGACGTGATACGCTAAGATAGACAAGCCCGGGAATGGGTAACTATGGTTAGAAACCAATGTTGATGAATTACGTAAGTATGTAACTTGACCCGTTACATTCGAAGAATTGTTGTTAAACTATGCGTTGTTGATTAAAAGTTGTGTTGATTGTAGCGATCATGTACGTTACTTAAATCCGTAGGTTAAGAATTGGTTCGTAGTCGTTTGGTAGTCATCAAAATGGAGGATTTTCCGTAGATGAACCAAACGGGTCAAATAATGATATTTTGTAAGTATTAATATTGTAGATAGATAAAAATGGCGAAAATGGTCACAAGAGCACGAAGCCATAGGTTTGGTAATGAAGTGCCGGTGAAGATAAGCCCCGGAAGTTGGGTAATAAGCGCCTTAAGGTTACTAGTTAAATGGTAGCAAAATAAGTAGAGTTATAATGGGTCGAATAAATGCATAGCGACATTTAGTTGTTCGGTCCGCAAGTTAAATTTTCGGTATCAAAGATTTAATAGATACGTTGGTAATGAATTTACAGACGTTCAGGAAAAAGAATCACTTAAAACGGACAACTGAGCTGAAAGTTATGACTATTTAAGTCAAAAATCTGAATTTTTCGGAGCTGGCAGCAAATGCAGGCTGAAAACCTGCACTTGCTGGAAAATTGTTTCCCCCGCGCCACGCGGAGGAATCCATTTCATCTCCCGCGACACGCGGAGGTCGCCGCGATACGCGACAGAGTTTAAGGAACCTGCCGCGACACGCGGCAGGACTAAAATCAAAATTTTATTTGGTTTTTCCATGTTTTAATGCTAGAACTTGTTTGCAGGATTCAATTCATTGTCAAAACTAACATTTTGGATGGTTTTGACTTTAGGTGATGTTAGGAAATCTTACGGATGGCGATCAAGCAAGTAGTCGAAGAACCGAACATAATCTTTTGAGCTTCCGCGTTATCTTAATTTAATAGACAATGTTTTGGAATGTAAACATTTTTGCTAAACAACTTATGTATGTTTGAATTAGTCGGTAGTTGACTAATCCTTGCTACTTTTGAACCTTGTGGAAACTATGTCATAACTTAGACATCTTTTATATAAAATGGTATGAATTATTATTAAATTCAAGTAAAAATTTACGGGTGTTACACACTCGTATGTCATCATACACATTATTCTGTAAAATCAAGGATAGGCCCACGCATTACTCATGATTCACGTATTCATATCGTCATATTTTACTTCTCTCCACAATATGATATATAATATTTACACAATTATAATATTTACACAATTATCAGGTAAGCATGGGTACTCAAAAAATAGCATCAAACCCATTAATTTCAATTAGTCTAACAACAGATTAGTTATTGCTAAACAACTTCTAAATTTTAATTCTATACTTAAAGTTCATGTTTCCAGATCATACATTAAATTTTGAAAGAAGCACGTATGGACCTATTTCCTGAAACATCAACTACCTTTTATTTAATAATCAATTTAGTCATAATATAACTCTTTGAAAACAACATATAACAATACTGTTTGCATGATATCATCTTCATACCCTATTATATATATGTCGCTGTACATATAAAGCCATTAATGGTTGCATGAAAGTCAGTCAACTATGAATACCCATTCATTCACAAATTACTCACACATAAACTCATACTTGCAAGTCTAAGAATGGCAGGAAGCTCAAGGGAGGTGGGAACGCGTGGAATTGGTTGTTAGGATTGAATGAAATTATTTAAAAAAAAAAAAGTCATTATCACCACTCTTTTCATACGTTGATTTTCTTTTCTATTATTATATATTTTATTTACATTTTTTTAAAATCAAAATATTACCATATGAATTAACTTTTATTATTACTATTTTTAATCAACAATTATAAGTTTAATTAGATTTTTTTAACCTGTCAATAGTACGAACCGTAAATAGAAATAAATATAATCAATTTATTTATTCCAATAAAGATCCGTTTTACAATACGAGTCGGTTTCGGGCACCTTGTTTTTTCACGGGTGTTACAAAAGATCCCTCTCAAAATTCGTCCAGCGGGTATCTTTCCTTTGTTCTTCTGAACCTTCGTTCAGCCCTCTAAAACCCGCGGCAGTCTAGTTCTTTTTTATTTTATTTTTTTTTTGGTCTCAAAATACGGACCCCTCTTTATTCTTTTTTCCCCTCGTTCCACCAACTTCTTAATTCTCTATTATCTTGTATGCAGCTTTCCTCCAAATTAAATAAGTCCAAATCTCTTGTTTAATTAGTTTGCAGTTATCCCTAATTGGCCCATTTAATTTTCATGATGGCCTACTTAAGTGCCAAGCCCAATAAAAGAAATAACTCGATGACATGCTGCTCAATTTCTTTACAATCATTTCTTTTGGTTTATTTATCATTCCTTTGATTTTCCTGTGATGAAATTATAGAGAAACAATACTAATTAATTTGTTATCATGAAATTAATAATTGCATTCAAGAATTTATTTAATTACAATCATGATCTTTTTCTTTTGGAATCCTACGACACTCTTCAAATGTACAATTAATCAATTTAGAGCCGTTCAAAAAAAAAAAATAATAATCAATTTAATGCTAATGAATTTAGATTTTACTAAACTGAACTCATTTTCTTTTCAAAAGATTAAAATCTAATTATGAACCCATTAGAAGTAACATTTAATAAAAACAACCCCTAATCTACCCAATAGTGTAGGAAATATTTATATTTTAGAGCATATCAGGGGAAAAGTAAGATCTACTCACAGTTTTGCGTTCCCTTAAAACCCGCTAATCCGCACGAGTAACGAAAGAGAGATAACACCAAAAGACACAATCACCCTAAATATTATAACACCAAAATACTTAAATAAAATAACACAAGGAAAAATGTATAAAAATATTACAACCTAATACTTGGGGTTTTCGTCCTAAAAATAAATATTACTATGTAATTAAATGTCATATTTAAATATATCTAATGTTTATGTGACATATTGGTCTCACTAATAATAAATATTTATTTGAAATGTTAATAACTATTTTTGTGACCATTATATATATATATATAGGGAGAAGATCATGCGAGAACCACCTCTTATTGTGAGAACCGCGAGAACCAATGTGAACACAACCAAAAATGCCTAAAAATAGCTAAAAATCACACAAATTTTTTTTTTTTTTTTTTATATTTTTTATATAAAAATCGCTACTTTTTGAAGCAAAAAAAAAAAACTAAAAGTAGCGATTTGAGCATAAAAAATATTAAAAAAAAATTTAAATTTTTTTTTTATTTTTTTAGATTTTTTTAGGTTTTTTGGGGGGTTTAGTTTTTAGCATTTTAGCTGGGGGGAGGGGGTTTAGGTTTTTTTTTTTGGGGGGGGGGGGGTAGGTTTTTTTTTTAGGTTTTTTGGGGGTTTTAGTTTTTAGCATTTAGCTTGGGGGGGGGGGGGGGTTAGGTTTTTTTTTTTTTGGGGGGGGGGGGGGGGGGTTTAGGTTTTTGGGGGGGGGGGGGGGGATGGGGGTTAGGTTTTTTTAACTATTTTAGGTTGTGTTCACATTGGTTCTCGCGGTTCTCACAATAAATGGAGTTCTCGCATGAGCCCCTCCCTATATATATATAGGGGACCGCTAAAATGAAAACCACCTCTAGTTGTAAGAACCATATGAACCACTTTCTAGCCCTTTGATCAACTAGATGGATGGATGAGATTAAAAGTAGTTAATATTAATATTAAAAGTTTTTTGTCTTATTATGTTTTTAATATTTTATTGTTAAAGGGTATTTAGGTAAAATTGCTTTTTTTTGTCTTTTTATATATATTATTTTTAAATTTCTTTTTTGTCCCATTCATTTATTACTTTTTGTTAAAAAACAGATTTTTATATTAAAACAATATTTTAAATTCAGATTTTAATGATAATTTTTTTTTAATGATTAAAAAACAGATTTTTTATATTACGTTTTTTACGCCCCGTTTTTTTACGAGCGTTTTTTTTACCGAATGTTTTACGCCCTGTTTTTTTACGGCCCGTTTTTTTACGAGCGTTTTTTTACGGAACGTAAAAAGTTTTTACGTTAACGTTTTTACGTTTTACGCGCCGGTTTTTTACGTTAACGTTTTTTTTACGTTTTACGCGCCGGTTTTTTTACGTTTTACGTAAAACTTTTTACGTTTTACTAAAAAAAATTTACGTTTTACATTTTACCTAAAACTTTTTACGTTTTACGTAGAACTTTTTACTTTTTTACGTTTTATGTTAAAACTTTTTACGTTTTACGTTAAAACTTTTTACGTTTTACGTAAAACTTTTTTACGATTTACGTTTTACGTAAAACTTTTTACGTTTCACGTTTTTACGTTTTACGTTAAAAAAGTTTACGGTTTACGTTAAAAAGTTTACGGGTTAATTTTTTTTTTTACAAAATTTTTTTTACGCAAAAACGAACGCACCCAGAAATCGCAAACTCGGGAGGTGTCTCAGATATATTGTTATCATCATCGACGCCTCAAAAAAAATAAAAACCCAACAAACAAAAATCAAAAAAACAAGTGGAATCTTAAAAAAAACGATGTTTTGGCTCAGATTTTCCGATAATCAGAGGCTGCAAAAGTAGGGTTGCAGGTTCAAAAACCTACCCTCCACCATCCTTGCCGCGCCCTCGTCATCAAAATATACGGGTTTTTTTTTTGCATCATCATCGTCCAAAATCCAAAACGGATCAAAACCCACATATTCAAACATTCAAAAGCACCTGATGAACATCATTCAAAACACATTCAACATATTCAAACAGATTCAAAAAGCACCATATTCAACAGAATCAAACCCCCAATCGATCGTATCAAAACCCACAGATTCAAAGAACACAAATCAAATCCAGCAACAATAACAACCAAACATGCTGTACATACCCAAAATCACAAATCAAAGAAAACCCAGCAACAATAACAACCATACATGCTGTACATACCCAAAATCAAATCAAATGAAACCCCAGCAACAATAATGAACATCATTCAACAGAATCAAAACACATGATTGTAGCAGATAAAATCATTCAACCGGGTTCAAACCCAAAAAGGAACATGAACATGAACATAAACAGATCAAACCAACAATCAAACCAATAATCAACAACCGAAAAACAAACCTGAACCAACAGATCAAACCAACAATCAACAACCGAAAAACAAACCTGAACCCGTTTTAAACCAACAAATCAACCACCGATAGCTATCACTCAATCACCGGCACCACCTCTAGCCACCACTCAAACACCGGCACCACCGACGTCGCACCACCGGCACCACCAACAACGTCGGCACCACCGACATCATCATCGCCATTAATCTCTCAGATGAAGAACAAGGCTCATGTGTGGGTTTCCACATCATCATCGCCATTAATCTCTCGGATGACGGCGACACGGTGTCTCAGCGGCGGTGTTTGGCGGATGCAACATTGACAGACGGAGATGAGACCACCGCAGGCGGCGGTGGCATTGTGGTGTCATCGAGACCTCGTACAAGCAGAGAAACAGAGATCGGAGGACGGTGGTTGCGATGTGGTGGTGGGTTGCGATCGGAGGGGGGAGGGTTTTTCTTTTGATTTGCAAGAGAGAGGGTGGGAGAGAACTCACAAACTCACAAACAGGGATGAAGGAGAACAGGGATGAAAATATGTTGAGGAGAGAGGAGACTGACATTCATAAATGAGGAGAGAGAGACTGACATTTTATAAATGAGGAGAGAGGGTGACATTTGGGGTAAATGACCATAATACCCTTTGAGTTGTCATATTCTGATTGGTTGAGAGTGGTTCTCGCGGTTCTTACAACTGGAGGTGGTTCTTATTTTAGCGGCTCCCTATATATATATGAGATAGCCTTGATGAAAAGAAAATGTATCTTTTTTCATGTTCATCTTATTAACCATAATTTATATATACATATCTTTCATATTTTCCAAAATTACCTTTATATATATATATATATATATATATATGGGTGGGGTTCGGCTACAAAGTCCAAATTTCCTAAAAAGTGCAAAAGGTCATAAAACACTATAGTTTCAGCCATAAAACACACCTAAAACCCATAGATAATTGAGTGAAGACTACTAAAACACCATGTTTAAACCCTAATAGTCCATAAAAACTTCAAACACACCATCTTAGAACTATGAATATAAAACACAATATGCTAATATGTATAAAACACAGTAATGTTTGCCATTCCATAATCAGAGCCTTATCATCCAAAACACAACACAAAACCTACATATATGATGTTTTAGTAATCTTCATTATGTTATTTGTGGGTTTTCGGTGTGTTTTATAGTTGACATTTTGGTGTTTTATGACTTTTTACACTTTTTAGGAAATTTGGACTTTGTAGCCAACTCCTAGCCATATATATATATATATATATATATATATATATATATATATATATATATTGCATATTCTATCTATATCTATTTAATAGGTGATAAGGTATTATAATATCACCATTTAAGTTGTCCATATTTGTATGCAAGACAAATATACATATATTTTTATACAAATCCAATTGTTTTTATATGAAGTCCCAAAAATAAATAAAATGATATAACATTTGGGAGTCAAAACTCATGTGACATCAAACACCACCATCATTTGATAAAAATGAAACCAAATTTGAAACACGATTATGACACCAACTTTAATAGTAGCAAAAATTATAAAATATATTTTTTTTGGAGTTAAATGTCATTTTAGTCCCTGTGGTTTGGGCTATTTTGCCAGTTTAGTCCAAAGGTTTCATTTTTAGCATCTGGATCCAAAAAGGTTTCTTCGTTGCCATTTTGGTCTAACTGACTTAACCCCATCCATTCACCTCTGTTAACTCAAGGGCAATTTTGTCATTTCCTAATTTTATAATAGATCATTTATTAAACTTGCTACCTCATCTTTGTTACAAAAAAAAAAAAAAAAATCAGATCTCTCTCTCATAACTCTCATTCCCTTTCTCCCTCTCCCACTCTCTAACCACCTCTCCAGCACCACCACCGCCACCCGACCACAACCAATTCAAAAATAATCATATTATCAAAAAACACAACCTATGCTTTGGGAGCTTTTGTGAAACCTAAATATGTAATAACTTTATGTATGACAATTAAATTAGGTCATTAATTGTAATCATAAGCTAAGTCTAGTTAATTTTATTATTAACTTACCTAAAAAAATTTCACAATTGACTAAACAAAATAATAAAGTGGTTAATTATGAAAGAAACCTTTTATTGAGTTATAATATATTTTTCACATAACATGTTTTTTTAGATAAACCAAATACTATTCATCTAACGACTTTTAAAACCAAAAATTTATTATTTCTTCTTCTTTTTTAATTAATTAAATAAAAAACTATAATTTATTTTATTTCAATAAATCTTTTTATTACTAGTAAATATGTCAAAAGGCATAAATTTTATCATAAAATTCCAAGTTATATATATTTTCCAGAAAATCAAGAAACATATTCAATAATTTTTCTGTTGATGATTTTTCATATTTTTAAAGTTCTAAATAATATATCATGATCAAAAATAATATTTATTCCATAATATGTCTAAAAATTCCCAAAAATTACACAACGTGTTCTAACATGATTTTAATCAGAAATCTATATTTTATTAGGTTATTAAATGAATTGATTAGAGAATAAAATTGATTGATTAGGAATAATGTAACTGATTACTTAATAAAAATGGAGAATAATTCTCATTTGTTATCATGTCAAAGCATGAGGTTCAAAAAATAATATAAGTTGGGTCGGGTTATATATATAGGTGTATGGATAGGGTTTAATATGAAGAAAAGATAAATGAGGCATGTGGGGACATCTTTATTTGTGAGTGGGGAGTAAAAAAAAAATGAAATTACTGGTGAATGATTTCAGGTTATCAAGAATGGCAGGAAGCTCAACGGTGGGAACGCGTGGAATTGGTTGTTGGGATTGAATGAAATTATTTAAAAAAAAAAGAAAAAAGTCCTTATCACCACTTGATTTTATTTTCTATTATTATATATTTTATTTACTTTTTTTTAAATCAAAATATTAGCATATGAACTAACTTTTATTATTACTATTTTTAACCAACAATTATAAGTTTAATTAGAGTTTTTAACCTGTCAATAGTAATAACCGGTTCCTACCCGATTCCAGTGGACCCGACCCGGACCCGGTTCCGGTTCCTACCCGATGCTCAGAGGAACCGGTCCCAGGTTTAAAAAACCCGACGGGTATTACCCGGTTCTCATATTCTGTAAAAAAAACCAACCGTACCCGGTTCCTATCTGTACCCGGTTCCTACCCGTACCCGGTTCCTGTTTGTACCCGGTGCCTATCTGTACCCGGTATATTACCGTTGTAACCGATTCCTTATGACCGTTGGAACCGAATCTTGAGTATCTCAACACATTAAATGCAAAATATGACCGTTGGAACCGGTTCCTATATGACCGTTGGAACCGGTTACAGTATATATATCACATTTTTCTCATTTTTTATTCACATATCTTCTTCTATCTATTTCTTCTCCTTCTTTACATATTTTTAATGGCTTCAAAGAACTCTAAAACCACAAACTCCCCATCCGTCAATAATGTTCCACAAGGTTCAAATGCTCCATTTGTAGTGGGAACGTTATCGCATAGCCGCAATATGGATGTTTGGTGCAATTGGGATTTAGTCGAGATGAGCGATGGTTCGCAAAAGGCCCAATGCAAGCATTGTGGCTCCTTGTTAAGCAAGGACTCTAATTCCACTTTAACGAAGCATGCCAAAAAGTATTGCAAAGCTCTAAAAGATTTGACACCCGGTCAAGTTCAACTTTCAAAAGATGGTAAGATTTTTCGCTACGAACAAAAGATAACTCGTGATAGGATGGCGAAGTTGGTCATCAAAAAAGCGTTGCCTTTTGGACACTTTGACGACCCTGATCTCACTAAGCTAATTAGGGAGACGCTTCAACCTAGCTACAAACATGTAAGTCGTCGAACTTTAAAACGTCATTGTTTAAATATATGGGAAAATGCAAGAAAAGATTTAATAGCATGTTTTCAAAATTTAAAGACTTGTGTAAATTTAACTAGTGATGTGTGGTCGGCTCCACACGGTTTACCCGAATCATACATTTGTGTCACCGCTCATTGGGTTGATCCCAATACATGGCAAATGATGAAGCGGACGATCGCATTTGAAGAGTTTCCTTCTCCTCATTCGGGAGAAAATATTTATAAAATTATGAATGCCACAATTATAAAATATTGTTTAGAGGATAAAATATTTTCAATATCTTTCGATAACGCCTCAAACAACTCAAATGCGATCCAAAAACTAAAGTTGAAGTACAAACCAATTTGTGATGGTGTTTTTTTCCACACAAGATGTGTTGCTAAGGGATGATGCACTTACTATGACGGCCGAGGAGTATAATAATTTTGACATTTTGGCATGGTGGAAGTCTAAAGAATCGGAATTCCCGATTCTAGCCACCATGGCTCGTGATTTACTAACGGTCCAAGCTTCCACGGTAGCTTCGGAAAGTGTTTTTTCTCTTAGTGGTAGGGTATTGTCGATTAGAAGAACAAGATTAACCCCGGAGTCGCTAGAGATGGCAATTTGCCTAAAAGATCATTTGGACGGCGTTGATCGTGTTCAACATAAGTCGAGTCTCGAAGACGAGGTGGATTTGGAGCACAAGATTATTGAAGAAGAGGAGGAAGAGGAAGACGATGTAGAGACCAATGATTCCGAAGACGATTGTACCGAAGTGCCCGCACCAAAGCGTAGCGCAAGTGAAAGTGCCGCATCGTCCTCAAGCAAACGAGCAAAAAAATAAATTTGAGGAACCGATTCTGATGAGTCCCGAAGGAACCGATTATGATGAGTCCCGAAGGAACCGATTTTGTACTACTTAAACGATTATAAATGCGAATTTTTTTTTTCACAAACGAACTTTTATTTCACAAACAAACGGTTACATAACACATCAAACATAAGTAAACAAACGGATCCACCAAACTACACATTAGAAGAACCGGATCCTTCGCCCTTTTCTTCCTTTTTTGCCTTTGTCACCGGGCAATGTTTGTGATATGCTTCTTGAGGGTGGAGTTGGCTGCCGCCTTCATGAACTTCCCACAATTCTTGCACCTAGCCATCTCATGGTTATCCGACATCAAACACAAATCAAAATATTTCCAAATGGCGGGGTTACGTTTGGTTTCTAAAACCAAAACAACTCCTTCTTCCGATGCCATATGTTCTTGTTCTTTGAATTTTGAATGTGTTTACAGAAGAAAGAAGATGGATGGAATGGATGCAATTTGAAATGACCGAAATCGATTTTTATATTTAAAAACCGATTCCTAACGGTACAAAAATAAAAAAAAAACAGCTTTATCAGGGGGAACCGGTTCTGAATAGTGTGCAGTAGCTTTATTGAAAAACTCACTGTAACCGGTTACATAAAGTACCCGTACCCGGTTCCACACAGTACCCGTACCCGGTTCCATTGTACCCGAAACCGGTTACGCCGGTTCTAAATATATTGACAAGTACCCGGGTTGTATCCGGAACCGGTTCCACTGAGAACCCGGGTCCACTCACTTGAATCCATACCCGGTTTCGGGTTGGAACCGGTTCCGGGTTTTAAGAATACCCGATTATGCCCATCTCTACCTCGTTCCACCAACTTCTTAATTCTCTATTATCTTGTATGCAGCTTTCCTCCAAATTAAATAAAGTCCAAATCTCTTGTTTAATTAGTTTGCAGTTATCCCTAATTGGCCCATTTAATTTTCATGATGGCCTACTTAAGTGCCAAGCCCAATAAAAGAAATAACTCGATGACATGCTGCTCAATTTCTTTACAATCACCCATTTCTTTTGGTTCATTTATCATTCCTTTGATTTTCCTGTGATGAAATTATAGAGAAACAATACTAATTAATTTGTTATCATGAAATTAATAATTGCATTCAAGAATTTATTTAATTACAATCATGATCTTTTTCTTTTGGAATCCTACGACACTCTTCAAATGTATCAATTAATCAATTTAATGCTAATGAATTTAGATTTTACTCAACTGAACTCATTTTCTTTTCAAAACATTAAAATCTAATTATGAACCCATTAGGAGTAACATTTAATAAAAACAACCCCTAATCTACCCAATAGTGTAGGAAATATTTATATTTTAGAGCATATCAGGGGAAAAGTAAGATCTACTCACAGTTTTGCGTTCCCTTAAAACCCGCTAATACGCACGAGTAACGAAAGAGAGATAACACCAAAAGACACAATCACCCTAAATATTATAACACCAAAATACTTAAATAAAATAACACAAGGAAAAATGTATAAAAATATTACAACCTAATACTTGGGGTTTTCGTCCTAAAAATAAATATTACTATGTAATTAAATGTCATATTTAAATATATCTAATGTTTATGTGACATATTGGTCCCACTAATAATAAATATTTATTTGAAATGTTAATAACTATTTTTGTGACCATTATATATATATATATATATATATATCAATAATTATTTAAGCAAAAACTATATATATATATGGGATAGCCTTGATGAAAAGAAAATGTATCTTTTTTCATGTTCATCTTATTAACCATAATTTATATATACATATCTTTCATATTTTCCAAAATTACCTTTATATATATATATGGGTGGGGTTCGGCTACAAAGTCCAAATTTCCTAAAAAGTGCAAAAGGTCATAAAACACTATAGTTTCAGCCATAAAACACACCAAAAACCCATAGATAATTGAGTGAAGACTACTAAAACACCATGTTTAAACCCTAATAGTCCATAAAAACTTCAAACACACCATCTTAGAACTATGAATATAAAACACAACATGCTAATATGTATAAAACACAGTAATGTTTGCCATTCCATAATCAGAGTCTTATCATCCAAAACACAACACAAAACCTACATATATGATGTTTTAGTAATCTTCATTATGTTATTTGTGGGTTTTCGGTGTGTTTTATAGTTGACATTTTGGTGTTTTATGACTTTTTACACTTTTTAGGAAATTTGGACTTTGTAGCCAACTCCTAGCCATATATATATATTGCATATTCTATCTATATCTATTTAATAGGTGATAAGGTATTATAATATCACCATTTAAGTTGTCCATATTTGTATGCAAGACAAATATACATATATTTTTATTCAAATCCAATTGTTTTTATATGAAGTCCCAAAAATAAATAAAATGATATAACATTTGGGAGTCAAAACTCATGTGACATCAAACACCACCATCATTTAATAAAAATGAAACCAAATTTGAAACACGATTATGACACCAACTTTAATGGTAGCAAAAATTATAAAATATATTTTTTTTGGAGTTAAATGTCATTTTAGTCCCTGTGGTTTGGGCTATTTTGCCAGTTTAGTCCAAATGTTTCATTTTTAGCATATGGATCCAAAAAGGTTTCTTCGTTGCCATTTTGGTCTAACTGACTTAACCCCATCCATTCACCTCTGTTAACTCAAGGGCAATTTTGTCATTTCCTAATTTTATAATAGATCATTTATTAAACTTGCTACCTCATCTTTGTTACAAAAAAAAAAAAATCAGATCTCTCTCTCATAACTCTCATTCCCTTTCTCCCTCTCCTACTCTCTAACCACCTCTCCAGCACCACCACCGCCACCCGACCACAACCAATTCAAAAATAATCATATTGTCAAAAAACACAACCTATGCTTTGGGAGCTTTTGTGAAACCTAAATATGTAATAACTTTATGTATGACAATTAAATTAGGTCATTAATTGTAATCATAAGCTAAGTCTAGTTAATTTTATTATTAACTTACCTAAAAAAATATCACAATTGACTAAACAAAATAATAAAGTGGTTAATTATGAAAGAAACCTTTTATTGAGTTATAATATATTTTTCACATAACATGTTTTTTTAGATAAACCAAATACTATTCATCTAACGACTTTTAAAACCAAAAATTTATTATTTCTTCTTCTTTTTTAATTAATTAAATAAAAAACTATAATTTATTTTATTTCAATAAATCTTTTTATTACTAGTAAATATGTCAAAAGGCATAAATTTTATCATAAAATTCCAAGTTATATATATTTTCCAGAAAATCAAGAAACATATTCAATAATTTTTCTGTTGATGATTTTTCATATTTTTAAAGTTCTAAATAATATATCATGATCAAAAATAATATTTATTCCATAATATGTCTAAAAATTCCCAAAAATTACACAACGTGTTCTAACATGATTTTAATCAGAAATCTATATTTTATTAGGTTATTAAATGAATTGATTAGAGAATAAAATTGATTGATTAGGAATAATGTAACTGATTACTTAATAAAAATGGAGAATAATTCTCATTTGTTATCATGTCAAAGCATGAGGTTCAAAAAATAATATAAGTTGGGTCGGGTTATATATATAGGTGTATGGATAGGGTTTAATATGAAGAAAAGATAAATGAGGCATGTGGGGACATCTTTATTTGTGAGTGGGGAGTAAAAAAAAAATGAAATTACTGGTGAATGATTTCAGGTTATCAAGAATGGCAGGAAGCTCAACGGTGGGAACGCGTGGAATTGGTTGTTGGGATTGAATGAAATTATTTAAAAAAAAAAAGAAAAAAGTCCTTATCACCACTTGATTTTATTTTCTATTATTATATATTTTATTTACTTTTTTTTAAATCAAAATATTAGCATATGAACTAACTTTTATTATTACTATTTTTAACCAACAATTATAAGTTTAATTAGAGTTTTTAACCTGTCAATAGTAATAACCGGTTCCTACCCGATTCCAGTGGACCCGACCCGGACCCGGTTCCGGTTCCTACCCGATGCTCAGAGGAACCGGTCCCAGGTTTAAAAAACCCGACGGGTATTACCCGGTTCTCATATTCTGTAAAAAAAAAAAAAAACAACCGTACCCGGTTCCTATCTGTACCCGGTTCCTACCCGTACCCGGTTCCTGTTTGTACCCGGTGCCTATCTGTACCCGGTATATTACCGTTGTAACCGATTCCTTATGACCGTTGGGATTGAATGAAATTATTTAAAAAAAAAAAAGAAAAAAGTCCTTATCACCACTCTTTTCATACGTTGATTTTATTTTCTATTATTATATATTTTGATTTACTTTTTTTTAAATCAAAATATTAGCATATGAACTAACTTTTATTATTACTATTTTTAACCAACAATTATAAGTTTAATTAGATTTTTTAACCTGTCAATAGTACAAACCGTAAATAGAAATAATAACAATCAATTTATTTATTCCAATAAAGATCCGTTTTACAATACGAGTCGGGTTTCTGGCACCTTGTTTTTTCACGAGTGTTACAGTCTCCTCTACTTTTGGGAATTTCATCTCGAAATTAGGAGGAAACCGCTTGTGTTGGTTGGTGTGTAAGGTTTCTCCTAGACGTGAACGATGTCGATTGGTATTAGCACTCGGAACTCAAATCTTAGAACCAGATAGTGTCTTAACTCTTAGGTAACAAAAGTCTCAGAGGCTAAGGGTTAAGAATATATCAAAAGTAAGGTTTTGTTTAATTGAGGCAGTAGCGTTCCTTGTGAGGACTGGATACCCGTATAACATAATCGCTTTTCGATGCCAGAGGTGCGGGAGTGAAAAGTGTCATGGCACGGAGATGACTTGTAACATGATTGAGGATTTATTACCGAGTTGTAATCATACTCATGATGGAACTGGATATTGTATCATGATAAGGGATTTTGAGAAGAATCGAAGCGTCATAATGATAAAGTTACATATGAAATCACAAAACGAAATCATCAACATCTTTATCCAAATTGAGATTGACACTACTTACACAAAACTTCCCATGACCAGGCTAATAATGCTTTTGACCATTCAACAAGAACACTTATATATAGGAAGTACCAGCGGCGTATCCACCATATCCTTGTCAAATTTTCATTGGCTTTGTTATTCGTTCATGATTGGTTCTATGTAACTCGTCCTAAAATCTACAAAACATAAACGAACACAACATCCAATGCTTGATGTAACAACTCGTATCAAAAGTCATATTTATTAAATTAATTTGACCAATAGGAAACCCTAATTAAGACACCCAAGTGATTCTGCGCAAACCCTAAAATTTTCAGAACAATCAGAATCAGGATCAGGGCCCCTAAAACTTAGGGGGGGTATTTCCTAGTTACGTTTATCCACATAAACAGCTGTCCAATTCGAATTTTCAGAAAGTGTCGACTCAGCTGATCTAGTCCCACACGTGGCAATCATATAAGAAATTCATGACCCTTACGGACCGTAAGGGTTAATGCTTACGGTCCGTAAGCTAGTCCAAATTGGTGTATAAATAGCCGACTTTGGGACTTGATTCTGGACGCTTGAACGACGTAAAACTTCGAAAGATACACGGAGTTATGCTCTGTTTACCACAATTAACACACACGATTCACTAATCGACGCCGCAATCAGGGTAATAACTCGATCGCTATTACGATTCATTGTCCGATCGATCAATATCCAATGGATGTTTAAGTGCTGCCCACATTAGGGTTTATGCTTTGTCATTCGTCGTTAATTCGATGGATGTTTAAGTATCGCACTTTGTCATTCGTTGTGAGGGTTTGATCTCGTGAGTTATCGTAAATGCTGTATTGATTACTAACCCAGAATTGTGTGCCTGTTATTAAATTTAGGTTAAAAAGGCTAATCAGTAGGCTAGGCTCTGCCCGAATTAAATCTGCAATGTGAGTCATTCTCTTTTTATCAACTATTTTACAATACCTCAAATTATTTTCAAGGTTATAATTACAGGGACTAAGTCGTGGATATCTTGAATTACTGGTTAGTGGGGTATTGTGCACATTACTAATTTTCTCCCAGTTAGGTTCATTGACCTACTCGGGATAATCACTGTTAGGTTCATTGACCTACAGGGATAATCATCACTATTTAGGTTCATTGATCTAATAGTGGTATGACCATCGTCACCATTGTGACTTGTCACCATTGTGACAGAATGCCAGATAAAAATAAGATAGAAGCCATTGTAATCGCTCGTATGCTGTAATTGATAACTATGCATCATTATGCAAAATGAATGATTCACTCAGTATTTCCCGCTGACAAAACCTTTTTCAAACATGTTTCAGGTGATCTGTTATGATCCAGGAAAAGTGCCGTGAAGCACTACAGGCTTAAGAAAGTGGCTCAGGATAAAATAAAGAAACATGTTTTGTAAAATAAAAGATTTCTTTGTGAAATCATAGTATTGTAAATTACCGGGGTTTTATCCCGCGTTGTGAAATAAAATAATCGGGAAATACTTCAGTTTTAAAAAGATCCTGATGATAAACTTCCGCTGTTAAACTCAATTAAATAAATACCACGGGATTTCTGTCCCGCGGCTCCTGAAACGGGTCAAACCGGGACGGGGGCCGTGACACTTGAGCCTCGAGTCTGAAGAAAGCAAGACTAAATGATGGCGGTACCTCTATCTTGTGTTATGAAGAAGTGGTCAGCCTATGAAAAAGTGAGACGTAACCCACTTTCCTTAAGTTATGAGACGAGGTCCACCATGAGGTATGATGACATGAAATGAAATGAAATTTAATCGATGTAAAATGACATGTTATGAAATGTAATGAAGAACAATTGGTGTATCATTACATTATTTGCAACGATGGAAGTAATATGAAATAATGTTAACTTGTAACGTTAAAACTCAAATCGAAAACAATGGTAACTTGAATATTTAAAACAAGAAATGGAATTGATAAAAGCTTAGAATTGAAATAAAAATAAAATAAACAACTGGAGCGGAGTCTTGAGTCTTCGTGATGGAAAAAGGGCTAGTTGTGTTGCTCATTCGCACCGTTGTCGTTGACCTCAATTGGGTTTGGGTTGATGTTATACGCTCTACCTCTTGCTGGTGGGGGTGCTGGGTTTGTGTGGTTTGCTTGGTTAACTGGGTTTTCTTGGGCTTGAGCGTTGATGATGTTAACCAGCCTAGGGCACGTGTTTCTGAAATGTGTAGGATCTCCACAGTTAAAGCAAGCTCTAACATAGGGTACCATGGGGTAGTTCGGCTGCTGGTAGGGTTGGGTCAGGTTTTAGGCAGGAAGTGGAGCTTGGTTTTGAAGAGCGCGACAAGTGTTACTCAAATGACCATAACGCCCACAATTAGCACACAGTCGGCAAGGAACGGTGGGTTGGTGGTGATAGTGGCAGTTGTTGCATTGAGGGTGAGGACCAGTGTAGAGTTTCCTGTTTGAGTAAGCTGGGTTGGGTGCCACTTGGGTGATTGGGATGGCTTGGAGAGGTACGGCTTATGGAGTTGGGTTAGTTGAGGCAACGACGTAGTTTTTACCATCACACTTTCGTTGGTATCAACATGGAAGGATGATTCAGTCATGTTTTTCTTTGGCTCTTCCATTGGTTTTCCGTGAGTTCGGTGGCCAATTCCACTGCAGCTTCCAAAGTTGCAGGTACAGTGCTCATCACGGAATCCTGGATACCAGAAGGAAGACCCCTGATGTAATGTTCAATGAGACGATAAAGAGGAGTGAACATATTTGGGACCATCTGGTTCAGTTTGAGAAAACGTTTGTTATAGGCCATATGATCTCCATCATTTTGCTTTAAGAAGTAGAATTCATCCTCCAACTTCTTGATCTCACTCCTAGGACAAAACCGTTTAGTCATGAGTTCCTTGAACTGTTCCCAAGTTAGGGCCACAGCAGCTTCGGTTCCTCTTCTACTCTTTTCAGCGTTCCACCAAGTTAAGGCTACCTCTATGAGCCGACCGGTAGCGTAATGAACCTTGCGGTCATTGGGGCAGTCACAGTTTAGGAATGTGCTTTCCATTTCCTCGAACCATCGAAGGAGTACGGTGACCCCTCCGGTCCCCTCGTATTTTGGGGGGGGGGGGGGTCACAAGATTTGAAGTGCTTATAGGAGCACTTGGATGGATTTGCAGGAGCATTGACAGCATTTGGTTCGACCTAGTTAACTTGGTTAGCAGCGAGAGCTTGTTGAACTTGGATCACAATGTTAGGAATCACGACAACCATTTGCTTGGCAATTTGGGCAGCCATTGTCACACCCTGGCTTTGCGGAAGCGTGGTTAATTTGGTGTGACTTCTTAATACCATAGCTTAACCATAACAAAGCTATATGAAATAAAATCATGCAAGATCATCCATTTGATTAAGTTTTAAAACCAGAGTAACATACCATTGTCTTAGAGACTCACAACATCATAACATAAAACATTGTCTTGAAAAACATAAACATCAACATGAAATAAACGCAGTTTAAGATTTGTGACTTGTCCAGGAAAGAGTCACATTTCCTAAACTGGGATGACCTTGGAACCCTTATGCAGCGGGAAAACATAACATACCGCGCCAGATCTTTAATTTCCTGAAATACATGTAAGTTGAAAAATCAACAATAATGTTGAGCGAGTTCATGTGTAAGTGAGTAAGTAAACCTTTGTGAGTATAAAAATAGTCTTGGTATGTAGCAAATAAGGGAATTGAGATCACCAATGGTTTGCAAGGCCACTGATATATGTGAAGTGCAAATAGGGAGACTCAAACCTAGCAGATTTCGCCACGGCATTAGTATGTGGACAAAGTCACCCCGAGGTCCGTTTCTAGTTTGGCCTGGGGCTGGGCTCGCTACACCCAGATAGATCTACCGCTCCTGTCCCTCGGTCCCGCCATGAGGACTAATGGCCTCATGTTGCTCCTACCCACTCACATGATCTAAGTAGTAAACCTCCTTACGCTAACCATACCATGTATAAAGTACTTGTAATCAAAGTAACATGTATTTCACCCCCGCAGTTAAGAAAACTGAAAACAGTTAGAGAAAAGGGGGACATGAACTCACCGTGGTGCGTCTCTACCAAGTATGCCTCCAAATCGATCAGCTGTATGACGACCTACACGTACTAACTCTATTAGACGGATGGCCGTGCCTTAGCTTTATGGTTTAAGTTTTTGGGAAATAGTTAGGCAACTATTTCGTGTTTACGTTCTGTATACTTGGTAGTTATTCTCCTTCCCAAGGATGGGGGATTTAATACATGTGCGTTCGTATAATTCGGGTTACACTATTAAGTCTCACTTAATATATTTTATTTCCAACTCCAAAATATAAATATTCTTCTCAAAAATATTATACTTTACTACATGTGATTTTCCCAAAATAATACTTAGTAATATTATTTTTACCCTAAAAATAATATTTACGTAGTTCACAAAATAATCATAAACACTTATACAAGTGATGTTGTGAAAAATATATACTAAATATATATATGTATCACGTTTTATTTTGTGAAATCCCACCTCCGATATTTTGTAAATAAGTCGTGACGAAATCTATATTTTGAAAACAAGTCGAAAGGTATTTCTAACACTTATAGTGAAAATAATTCTAAGTGTTAAGTTTTTAGAAAAATTTCGCCAGAGTTTCCTCTGTAACTGGAGGTGGCCACGCTTTCAAGCGTATCATTTTCTTTTATAAATCAAACCAACCATTTTTATCATTCATTCAAGACAATGTTCAAATCACAAACTAGTCAAAATATATATAAATCGCATAAATTTCATGAACTTGTGATTTATTCAAACTATGAAGTAAATCCCATTACTTTTAGTGGATCTTTATATAAAACTATCCGATTTTGTAAAAACCTCGTTTTTATGGAAGTTCCGTCTTTACAACTTCTCGTCATCTTTTCAAAAATAGTTATTTTGTCGAAACTTTGTGTTACACAAGTGTTTACACACTTGTGTGTTCTAAAAACCATTCTTGTTAGTGTAAGATCCGTCTTTAAAAATATGTTTTCTCTTGACACGTGGTCCTTTAAAAATACCACCTGTAGATCCGTAGATCTACTAGTTTTAAACACTATTTTACAAGCTAAAACACTTTTACACAAGTTCATGATTCTTGTGTGGTAGAGTTTCATCTTCTAACCCTTGTTATACTTAAACAAGCTTTATGTCATAATCCAAGATCATGACTAAACCGGATTAAATGATGATCCGAGCTACCACAACATAGATCGGGTCCAAATAATCACATAAATCAACTACTACAAGTTTTACACAACATATGAGCTATTAACCACCATTTTTAGTGTTTTAAGTAGACTTTTATGCTTCATCTTGTAAGTTAACGAGTTTTAACCGTTACAAACTGTATTAACCACTTTAAATTAGTTCGAGAAGGTGATTTAAGTAACATACCACTAGCTCGAGGCTAGGGAAGAATCTATGCGAAAAACGCGTGGATAAAAGCAAAGTAGAGAGGTCCTTCGCCTTCCGTTTGCTCCAAGACTCCTCGTATGTGACCCGTAACACTTGTAGATGATTGGAATGTGAAGATCAAAAACCGAAAATGGATGTATGGGGGGTGGGGTGTTCGGCCGAGAGTTGTAGAGCAAGAGAGAGAGTAGTTCTTGTGATGTTTATGGAATGTGAATATTCAAGTGCCATCTCTAATTACTTATAGACAAATGTAAGATTAATAACCAATGGATCATATGTCTTTAGGATATTAAACATCAAGATTAAAATATTATTATGAAGGACAAGAGGTGTCCCCTTCTAGTTGGGGCCGGTTAGAGAGGGGGGGGGGGGTCCTTGGTTCGATTCTAACTAATAGTTAGGTTAATAGTTAGGTTAAGTAAAGTAGTTAAGTGCTTAACCCGGTTAGTTGTGTGTCACGCGTTACAATGGGTGTTAGGGTATTCAGGGACCCTAACTAGCTCAGAAAAAGATAAATAATGAAAATGACAATATTTTCATGTTTCGGGTATAGTCCGGTTGTTCGGTTGGATAGTAATCCGTTAGAGTGCTTAACAAAGCTTTAAAGTGTCGTTAATACCCTTTTTAGTGACACAACTTATTTCTGACACTTTGGAAAGTGTCTAGTAATATTTTTCTCATGTTTTGGCACTTTATTAGTTAGCTAAAAGCTGAATTATTATGTAAAGTGCTGAATTTTGTGCTTAGAGCACGTTTTAGGCACATCCCGTCATTGTAACTTATTCCTAGAGACGCAGTTCTACAACCCTTGTATTCCTACACTCACCACTAGTGTAGTAAAATATTTCTGGCTTGTACAGGCCTTAGAGGCAGTGTTTGCCTGATGCTGGCTTTATCAGCATGTTCTATAGGTTATCCGTTATAGTGCTACTGTGCTTTTTGTGCATCATGTTTGTCACTAAGGTTCAGCATGTAAATAATGTAGTGACAGCAAGTAAGTACATGTATCAGTAATCAAGTAGCAGTTTATTCACAAGTTCAAGCAAGCACAGTAATTAAGCAGTAATTAATTATTAATTAAGTCGTACGGATACCTGGTTTAGTGAGGGTTGTCACATTCTCCCCCCGTTAAATAAATTTCGTCCCGAAATTTAAGTTCTGCTTGTAGATGCAGGGTTCTTAGGAAAAAGGTGGGGGTATTTCTCTTTCATCCGGTCCTCACGCTCCCAGGTGTACTCAGGACCGTGTCTGGCATTCCAACGAACTTTGACGAGCTTGACACTGCTCCGGCGGGTCTTGTTTACTTTCCAATCCGTAACCTCCACCGGTTCTTCAACGAAATGGAGCGTGTCGTCAACATGGATCTCGTCGATGGGAATGGCAATGTCATCTTGAGTTGGACTTTTCTTCAGGTTGGATACATGAAATGTATCGTGAACACCATTCAGTTCAGCAGGTAAGTCCAGCTTGTATGCCACTAGTCCTATTCTTTCCAAAATTCTGAAAGGACCAATGTAGCGCGGATTTAACTTCCCACGCTTTCCGAAGCGTGCCACACCCTTCCAGGGTGAAACTTTCAATAAAACCATTTCTCCCACTTGAAATTCCACGTGTTTTCGGTTTGGATCCGCATAGGCCTTCTGTCTGTGGCGAGCTGCTTCGATGCGTTTTAGAATCTGCGCAATCTTGTCTGTCGTCTCTTGGACGATTTCGGGACCAGCAAGTTGCCTATCACCTGCGTCAGCCCAGCATAGGGGTGATCGGAACTTGCGTCCGTAAAGGGCTTCAAATGGCGCGACACCAATACTGGTGTGGTAGCTGTTGTTGTATGAAAATTCGACCAAAGGCAAATGCTTATCCCAGCTACCGCCCAAATCCATAACACACGCTCTCAGCATGTCTTCCAAAGTCTGTATCGTTCGCTCGCTTTGACCGTCAGTTTGCGGATGAAACGCAGTGCTCAGATTTAATTGTGAGCCAAAAGCTTCTTGGAAGGATTGCCATATCCTTGACACAAACCTTCCGTCTCTATCAGAGATGATCGAGAGAGGCACTCCATGACGTGCGACGATCTCTCCCATGTAAATTTCAGCCAATTTGCTCGTATTGTCCTTCTCTTTGATAGGTAAGAAGTGCGCTGATTTCGTTAATCGGTCCACTATTACCCAAATAGTGTCATGGCCTCTTGGCGTTCTTGGCAACTTCGTAATAAAATCCATTGAGATTTGTTCCCATTTCCACTTGGGAATCTCAGGTTGTTGCAGAAGTCCTGAAGGCTTCTGGTATTCGGCCTTCACCTTAGCACACGTTAAACATTTGCTCACATAAACAGCAACATCGCCTTTCATCCTAGGCCACCAATAGTAATCCTTGAGATCTTGGTACATCTTATCCGATCCTGGGTGGATAGAGTACCGCGACTTGTGAGCTTCATCGAAAATAACCTTCCTTAAACCTCCAAACAAAGGAACCCAAATCCTTTTCTCAAAACATAACGTTCCTTCCTCGTTTGGTACTAGTAGCTTCTCCATCCCACGGAGATATTCTTCTTCAAGGTTTCCTTCCTTAAGAGCTTCTTTCTGCGCGGCACGAATGCGCAAGGAAAGATCGGTTCGGATAATCATTTCTAAAGCCCTAACCCTTATGGGCTTGATCCTCTCCTTTCGACTTAGGGCATCGGCGACCACATTCGCCTTCCCTGGGTGATACTTTATCTCGCAGTCGTAATCGTTCAGCAACTCAACCCATCGTCTTTGCCTCATATTCAGCTCCTTCTGGTTGAATATGTGTTGTAGGCTCTTGTGATCTGTGAAGATTGTACACTTCGTACCATAAAGGTAGTGTCTCCAGATCTTTAATGCAAAAACCACTGCGCCAAGTTCCAAATCATGTGTGGTATAGTTCTTTTCGTGCACTCTCAGTTGACGTGATGCGTAAGCAATAACCTTTTGGCGTTGCATCAACACACAACCCAATCCTTGACGCGAGGCGTCACAGTATACCACGAAATCAGCTGTACCTTCCGGTAGGGCTAAGATTGGCGCATTGCAGAGCTTATCCTTCAATATCTGAAATGCTTCTTCCTGTTTGATTCCCCAATCAAACTTCTTATCTTTCTGCGTGAGGAGCGTCAACGGTTGAGCGATTTTTGAAAAATCCTCAATGAACCTTCGATAGTAGCCAGCCAAACCCAAGAATTGCCGAATTTCGGTTGGCGTCTTTGGCGTTTCCCAATTCTTAATTGCTTCGATCTTGGTTGGATCCACATGGATTCCATCTCCATTCACCACGTGTCCAAGAAATTGTACTTCACGTAGCCCAAACTCGCACTTAGAGAACTTGGCATACAACTGTTCCTTCTTCAGCAACTCCAAAATAGCTCTTAAATGTTGTTCGTGCTCGACCTTTGTTCTTGAATAAATCAAGATGTCGTCGATAAACACAATCACGAACTTGTCCAAGTACGGCTTGCAAACTCTATTCATCAAATCCATGAACACTGCAGGTGCGTTTGTCAAACCAAACGGCATAACAAGGAACTCGTAGTGTCCATAACGAGTTCTGAAGGCTGTCTTTGGGATACTCTCCTCTTGTATCCTTAACTGATGGTATCCAGATCGAAGGTCGATCTTTGAATAAAAGCTTGAGCCTTGCAGTTGGTCAAACAGATCATCAATTCTTGGCAGAGGATATCTATTCTTGATCGTCAGCTTGTTCAGCTCCCGGTAGTCGATGCACATACGAAAACTACGTTCCTTCTTCTTGACAAACAGGACCGGAGCTCCCCAAGGCGAGAAGCTTGGTCGGATAAATCCCTTGTCTAACAACTCTTGAAGTTGTGTCGACAGTTCTTGCATCTCAGACGGAGCAAGTCTATATGGTGCCTTAGCCACAGGTGCGGCGCCTGGAACTAAGTCAATATGAAACTCCACTTGTCTCTGAGGTGGCAGTCCAGGTAAGTCCTCTGGGAAGACTTCTGGATACTCCCTCACGACAGGGATGTCTTCGATTCTTGACTCTGCAGCCTTCTTATCCACAATGTGTGCCAGGAAGGCAACACATCCTTTCTGCAAACACTTTCGCGCTTTCAGGCAGCTGATAATTCTTAACGGCGTATCACGCTTCTCCCCGTGAACCACAATTGTTTCGCCATCTTCGGTTGGGATACGAACAACCTTTTCGTGACAAACTATCTCAGCCTTGTTGCCTGATAACCAATCCATTCCTACCACCACGTCGAAGCTTCCCAACTGGACTGGTAGTAGATCCAAAGCAAACTCACGCTCTCCCAATTCGATCACACAGCCTCTGATAACTTCATTGGCTTCTACTAACTTCCCATTGGCCAATTCGATTGAGTAGGGAATATCTAACTTATTAGCGGCTAAACCAAGCATATTCTTAAACTCTAACGACACGAAGCTATAATCGGCACCAGTATCAAATAAAACGGATGCATAACGTTGATTTACAGGGAACGTACCAGTAACGACATTGGGGTCCTGGCGCGCTTCCCTTGCTTCGATTTGGAACACTCTTCCACGGGCTTGGTTCAACTCTGGGCAGTTCTTCTTAAAATGCCCAATATCACCGCAGTTAAAGCATCCAAGTCTTTGCCCGTTTCCACCTCCATTTCCAGCTTGGGTGATGTTTTGGTTCGCATTACCCGCTTGGTTCGCAAAGTTGCCTCGATTCCCGTTTCCTCCATTGTTTCCTTGTGAGCGATTACCACCACGATTATTATTTCTATTCCCAAATCCTCCTTGGCCTCCCCGGCCGGCACTAGCCCAACAAGAATCCTTCAAGTGGCCCGGCTTTCCACATGCTTCGCACACTTTCACACTACAATGGCCAGTATGGTGGCGTTGACAGGTATTACACTTGGGCTGGGTGCCCTGATATCCTTTTCCTTTCTTTCCACTACCAGCTGTAACCTGAGCTGGCGTGCCTGATCCTCCTTTCTTAACCGCCACACTGGCGCCCTGCTTGAAGTTTGAAAACTTCCGTTTGTTACCTCCTGATGACTCGACGTGAGTCTCTTTCTTCTTAGGCTCAGCATCATCAAACTTGTTCAGGCGAATGGCCTCCTCTGTGAGAGCCACGCTCAAATCGATCGCCTCAGTAATGGTCGCAGGCTTGGATGAGGTTACCATGCTTATGATTTGAGGAGCTAATCCCCAAATGAAACGTTCAATCCGCTTGAACTCCGGAGTAACCATGTAGGGTACCACATGCGATAAGTCATGGAACCTTTGAACGTACTCTGCGATCTTTGGACCGTCCATTTTCAAGTGCCAGAACTCGGTTTCCAATCTTTGGATTTCTGCGCGGGAGCAGTACTTTTTGCGCATAAGTTCCTTCAGTTCGGTCTAGGTTAGCGCGTAGGCAGCAGCTTCACCAAGTGTCTGTACTTGCAGATTCCACCAAGAGAGGGCTCCATCCAAGAATAGCCCTGAGATATAGGTGACTTGCTGATCTAGTGCGCATTTGCTCATGCGAAGAACAGATTCAGTTTTCTCGGCCCAACGAACAAAGGCGACAGCACCTCCTGTGCCATCAAAGTTGACCGGTTTGCAGTCTAGAAACTGCTTGTAGGTGCATCCATGAGGTGGATTATTGTTGTTGCCAGTGTTGCCAGAGTTGCTTCCACTAGTCCCTCCTTGAGAGGCGGCGTATTGTGCAATGGCAGCAGCGATAATTTGCTGGAGTTCTGCCTCATTGGTAGGCATGTGCGTCTCACGTCTCGGCGGCATCTTCTAAAAGATGGTTTACGTTGGTCAGGCCATAGTAAAGATCCCATATTATAATACGTAAGTCAGGTCATAATGTAGCGTACGTATATAATGATAGTAATAGTACATAACATCTCATGTCATAATCATATCAATCACACAACATCCCATGTCATAGAATATAAATAATCAAATCAAGCATCAAGTATGGTGAGAATACTGCGATTGCCATATATCGAGACCACATAGTAAGCGTACAAGTACATCACAGCGTTATACAACATCAGTCGACTAAGGGCTACATTACCCTAGTCCAAAAACAATATCAAATCTGTGTCAATACATCAAGTACATGTCAACAAAAGTCAGAATCGAAATGTAGTCTCCAAAAATGTTGTGCAGTCAAAAGCATTCGCCGTCTTCTCACCAATGTCTACCTATACGGTACTGAAGAGCTCTACACGGATGGCGGTGGAGGAGGGGGAAAGTGAGTGTAAAACAAACGACGCAACTGGAGCCAGTCCTCCTCCATGGCTCTCTGGGTACGCAACCAAGAGGCAACCTGCTGCTCAAGTGCCAAAAGGCGTGCAGCATAGTCTGGTGGTAAAGGTCGAGAGGGCTGCAAAGGAGAGTGTGTCTGACCCAGGCACTGACACGGCGGCGGCAGAGCTCTCTCAAGCTCCTGAATGCGCTGTGTGTGTGCCTCGTGCTGGGCGACAAATGACGTTAAAACGTCCTCAATAGTATACCCCATGTGGAAAGAATGGTAGGGGTCAGTCGGTGGCGTAGCAGAAGATGATGCCCAAAGAAACGGCTCACTGGTGGGATCAAAAGGTGCCACATGAAATGGAGAAACAGGGGGAAAAGTAGCAAACGGTGGTACAGTAGGGATAGATACAGGTACATGTCCAAAAGGGTGAGCCGAAGAACCTTCTCCAGCTCGTGCTGGAGGTGTAAACCGAGGAAATGAAAAGGAAGTATCAATGTGACGGGTATCAGGGATCTGAGGAGGAATAGGTGGAACCTCGTCATCAGCAGGAATCCACCCATGCTGGGCGTGCTCATCTCGGGGGTCAATCTGTGCCTCAAAAAGCGCACGATCAAACTGAACTGGCCTAGAATCATGGTGAGGTGCAACAAGAGGGTCAACTGGTGCATCAGCAAAAAGTGGGGGATCAACATGATCAGCAACAAGGACATGATCGCCCTCCAACAACGGAGCATCTATAGGGTGATTGTCAATAGGTGGGTCAGCAATGACAGGCTCAATAATAGGTGCGTCAGCATAAACTGGGTCGTGCTCAAACGCTGGGTCAGGAGCAGGGTCTAGTGGCTGCTCGGGATCAACAAAGGCCATCTCAAAATCAAAATCAGGGTCGATGGGATCAACTGGGTCGACTGGATCCTCCATAGGCTGATCCATGGGTATAAACTCTATATCCTCATCTGGGTCGAATCCTGGGGGAAAGTCAGGATCGGAATCCTCCATATCATCATGGTCGAAAGCAAAGCTAGGAATAGGGGCAACAGAGGATGCCTGGTCGGGATCTGATCCATGAGAAAAGTGCTGCGCACTCTGAGTGTGTGAAGGTGCAGAGGCCACAGACTCGAAAGAGTCTGGGACCGGTGAGTGAGCAGGTGACTCCTCGGCGGGAGCATCGGCGATCATCAAGAGATCACCAGCAGCAAGAAGGGCCTCTCCCTGAACCTCGTCCTCTAAGGGCTCGTCATCAAACAGATCGACGTCGTCGTCAGTGTCGGCGTCGGGAAGCAAATCGTAAGCAGGATACGAAGCAAGTGGTATGGGTGCAGGGATCTCTACAAGCGGTAGGTCCCCGGCCAAAGGGCCATCAGCGAGCTCATCAGCAACATCAGGTAAAGCGAAGGGCGGGAAATCGTCCTCGTCCGTGCTCGTAACGTCAGATGTGTGAACCTCGCGCTCAGAAGACTCTAGGTCGTCCGATACTATAGGTCTAGGTCCTGTGGTGTCTGAGTCACCAGTGCCAGAGGTGTCCATGGTGTCTGTAACATAAACACAAACATGCACAAACAGTCAATCATACAATCAGATAATCACATAAGTTACCAAGTAAGCATTCAAATAGTTCTCCTAGTCCCACTAGCCTCCCAGCCTCTCAGACTGCTCTTCCTAGTCCCACTAGCCAATTCTCCTAGTCCCACTAGCCATTTCTCCTAGTCCCACTAGCCATTTCTCCTAGTCCCACTAGCCAATTCACCTAGTCCCACTAGCCATTTCTCCTAGTCCCACTAGCCAATTCTCCTAGTCCCACTAGCCAACTACCTCGATCTCTCAGACCGAGCCTCGGCCTCTCAGACCGAGCCTCAGCCTTTCTAGACTGAGCCTATAAATAATGAATAAAATGTGCTCAACATTTGTTTATAAAAGTTTTGGGATCTGGACTTAAGTGGTATGCAGTAAAAATGTTTTCGTGAGAGCCCTAGTGATCATAGTCTAGACTCGAGAAAGAATCCTAGTTCGCTATGATCAGAGCTCTGATACCAAGCTGTCACACCCTGGCTTTGCGGAAGCGTGGTTAATTTGGTGTGACTTCTTAATACCATAGCTTAACCATAACAAAGCTATATGAAATAAAATCATGCAAGATCATCCATTTGATTAAGTTTTAAAACCAGAGTAACATACCATTGTCTTAGAGACTTACAACATCATAACATAAAACATTATCTTGAAAAACATAAACATCAACATGAAATAAACGCAGTTTAAGATTTGTGACTTGTCCAGGAAAGAGTCACATTTCCTAAACTGGGATGACCTTGGAACCCTTATGCAGCGGGAAAACATAACATACCGCGCCAGATCTTTAATTTCCTGAAATACATGTAAGTTGAAAAATCAACAATAATGTTGAGCGAGTTCATGTGTAAGTGAGTAAGTAAACCTTTGTGAGTATAAAAATAGTCTTGGTATGTAGCAAATAAGGGAATTGAGATCACCAATGGTTTGCAAGGCCACTGATATATGTGAAGTGCAAATAGGGAGACTCAAACCTAGCAGATTTCGCCACGGCATTAGTATGTGGACAAAGTCACCCCGAGGTCCGTTTCTAGTTTGGCCTGGGGCTGGGCTCGCTACACCCAGATAGATCTACCGCTCCTGTCCCTCGGTCCCGCCATGAGGACTAATGGCCTCATGTTGCTCCTACCCACTCACATGATCTAAGTAGTAAACCTCCTTACGCTAACCATACCATGTATAAAGTACTTGTAATCAAAGTAACATGTATTTCACCCCCGCAGTTATGAAAACTGAAAACAGTTAGAGAAAAGGGGGACATGAACTCACCGTGGTGCGTCTCTACCAAGTATGCCTCCAAATCGATCAGCTGTATGACGACCTACACGTACTAACTCTATTAGACGGATGGCCGTGCCTTAGCTTTATGGTTTAAGTTTTTGGGAAATAGTTAGGCAACTATTTCGTGTTTACGTTCTGTATACTTGGTAGTTATTCTCCTTCCCAAGGATGGGGGATTTAATACATGTGCGTTCGTATAATTCGGGTTACACTATTAAGTCTCACTTAATATATTTTATTTCCAACTCCAAAATATAAATATTCTTCTCAAAAATATTATACTTTACTACATGTGATTTTCCCAAAATAATACTTAGTAATATTATTTTTACCCTAAAAATAATATTTACGTAGTTCACAAAATAATCATAAACACTTATACAAGTGATGTTGTGAAAAATATATACTAAATATATATATGTATCACGTTTTATTTTGTGAAATCCCACCTCCGATATTTTGTAAATAAGTCGTGACGAAATCTATATTTTGAAAACAAGTCGAAAGGTATTTCTAACACTTATAGTGAAAATAATTCTAAGTGTTAAGTTTTTAGAAAAATTTCGCCAGAGTTTCCTCTGTAACTGGAGGTGGCCACGCTTTCAAGCGTATCATTTTCTTTTATAAATCAAACCAACCATTTTTATCATTCATTCAAGACAATGTTCAAATCACAAACTAGTCAAAATATATATAAATCGCATAAATTTCATGAACTTGTGATTTATTCAAACTATGAAGTAAATCCCATTACTTTTAGTGGATCTTTATATAAAACTATCCGATTTTGTAAAAACCTCGTTTTTATGGAAGTTCCGTCTTTACAACTTCTCGTCATCTTTTCAAAAATAGTTATTTTGTCGAAACTTTGTGTTACACAAGTGTTTACACACTTGTGTGTTCTAAAAACCATTCTTGTTAGTGTAAGATCCGTCTTTAAAAATATGTTTTCTCTTGACACGTGGTCCTTTAAAAATACCACCTGTAGATCCGTAGATCTACTAGTTTTAAACACTATTTTACAAGCTAAAACACTTTTACACAAGTTCATGATTCTTGTGTGGTAGAGTTTCATCTTCTAACCCTTGTTATACTTAAACAAGCTTTATGTCATAATCCAAGATCATGACTAAACCGGATTAAATGATGATCCGAGCTACCACAACATAGATCGGGTCCAAATAATCACATAAATCAACTACTACAAGTTTTACACAACATATGAGCTATTAACCACCATTTTTAGTGTTTTAAGTAGACTTTTATGCTTCATCTTGTAAGTTAACGAGTTTTAACCGTTACAAATTGTATTAACCACTTTAAATTAGTTCGAGAAGGTGATTTAAGTAACATACCACTAGCTCGAGGCTAGGGAAGAATCTATGCGAAAAACGCGTGGATAAAAGCAAAGTAGAGAGGTCCTTCGCCTTCCGTTTGCTCCAAGACTCCTCGTATGTGACCCGTAACACTTGTAGATGATTGGAATGTGAAGATCAAAAACCGAAAATGGATGTATGGGGGGTGGGGTGTTCGGCCGAGAGTTGTAGAGCAAGAGAGAGAGTAGTTCTTGTGATGTTTATGGAATGTGAATATTCAAGTGCCATCTCTAATTACTTATAGACAAATGTAAGATTAATAACCAATGGATCATATGTCTTTAGGATATTAAACATCAAGATTAAAATATTATTATGAAGGACAAGAGGTGTCCCCTTCTAGTTGGGGCCGGTTAGAGAGGGGGGGGGGGGTCCTTGGTTCGATTCTAACTAATAGTTAGGTTAATAGTTAGGTTAAGTAAAGTAGTTAAGTGCTTAACCCGGTTAGTTGTGTGTCACGCGTTACAATGGGTGTTAGGGTATTCAGGGACCCTAACTAGCTCAGAAAAAGATAAATAATGAAAATGACAATATTTTCATGTTTCGGGTATAGTCCGGTTGTTCGGTTGGATAGTAATCCGTTAGAGTGCTTAACAAAGCTTTAAAGTGTCGTTAATACCCTTTTTAGTGACACAACTTATTTCTGACACTTTGGAAAGTGTCTAGTAATATTTTTCTCATGTTTTGGCACTTTATTAGTTAGCTAAAAGCTGAATTATTATGTAAAGTGCTGAATTTTGTGCTTAGAGCACGTTTTAGGCACATCCCGTCATTGTAACTTATTCCTAGAGACGCAGTTCTACAACCCTTGTATTCCTACACTCACCACTAGTGTAGTAAAATATTTCTGGCTCGTACAGGCCTTAGAGGCAGTGTTTGCCTGATGCTGGCTTTATCAGCATGTTCTATAGGTTATCCGTTATAGTGCTACTGTGCTTTTTGTGCATCATGTTTGTCACTAAGGTTCAGCATGTAAATAATGTAGTGACAGCAAGTAAAGTATGATGCAAGTAAGTACATGTATCAGTAATCAAGTAGCAGTTTATTCACAAGTTCAAGCAAGCACAGTAATTAAGCAGTAATTAATTATTAATTAAGTCGTACGGATACCTGGTTTAGTGAGGGTTGTCACAGCCATGCGTTTACGAGAGTTTCCGGTCCTGTTTCCTCCGAGAAGGTGCCTAGAAGACATCTACATAAATTGGCGCAAACGAGGTTGTGAGATTTTTTGATGGTTTGCTAGCAGCTACGCGAAAAATATAAATGTATGATAAAATAAAAACTTTTGGGGTGTATTTGAAAACAATAACTCATGATAACACAACACTTTTAAAGTGTTCTTGGGCTTTGCTCGTAATTGGGCCTTGCATGCCGCCATACTTCACCTTCGTAATCATGTGGGCCCCCATGTTTACCCGGCTTTCGTATGGTTCGCATGTGTTAGCCTGGTAGTGTACACTAAAACCCAAAGAAAATCGAAAAGTATGAATGCATTGTATGAAAGTCGGAGGGTATCCTGGGTTGGACACGGTGGCTGTCACAGCCCCCGACCCCACCCTGGGAGCGGGAGCCGTGAACCAATCAAGTGGTATCGATGTTTATTAAATATGCAGCGGAAAAATTTTTTCATCAGTATCGTAGTTAGAAAATAATTTCAGAGTTTGTAAAACACCAACTTTTAATATTAAACAAATGGGCTAAAACCCGTATTACATTCAAATGTTTTAGAAGGGATCAACCCAAATAAATAAAACATAAATTTCTTCTTTTATTCAGGTGTTTATAGCCACTTTATTTAAGCCTTCAGTACTCCATAGCTGGCTTCTATTATCTTTACATCAAATTACCTGAAACGCGTTTTGAAAACATTTTATCAGCAATAAATAAATACTGGCGAGTTCATTCAATTTTTATAAAAAAATATATATTTATGCTTTACAACATCAAGGGTTTTTACATTTGTTTATATTTACCAAAAACTCAATCAATATTTGTCACATGGTGGCAGTTCCGATGTGACGGTGGTCATAGCACTGTTGATCATTCTTTCAACTAGTGACTGGGGTCGTATCACTGTTGATCGTTCTCTCAACTAGTGACTCTGGTCATATCACTGTTGATCATTCTTTCAACTAGTGACTCTGGTCATAACATTGTTAATCATTCTCTCAACTAGTGCTTTTGGTCATATCACTGTTGATCATTCTTTCAACTAGTGACTCTGGTCATAACACTGTTGATCATTCTCTCAATTAGTGGATTTGGTCATAACACTGTTGATCATTCTCTCAACTAGTACTTTTGGTCATAGCACTGTTGATCATTCTCTCAACTAGTGTTTTTTGTCATGTCACTGCTGATCATTCTCTCAACTAGTGACGCTGACATTACTTAGTCAAATTTATTTTCTATGGCACAAAACCAATTTGCCCAGAATATGAAATATATCATTTTCTGTCAAACTAGCAATCATAACTTTATTAAATATAATATATTAATTAAATAATTTTATTATTATGGTTTAATATATTAATGTGGCGAAGATTTTAACATTATAATATACTAAGTTATAATTATACTAAGTTATAATTATGTTATAACATCAACATATATTATAATGTGGACATTTATAAATAATATATTAATATATTATTAATACAGTATTATTAATTATAATGAGATGTGGAATATTATAACATAATAGGTTCTAAATATATTCACAGTCAGTCTTTATAGAAATACATTAATAATATGTGTATTTTAACTTAATCCCTTTTTAAGCTTGGACCCAGTTAAAATCACACATACTATTGCAGAATGCAAAAACTTAATCACTGTAAGTATAACTGATAAACACTTAGGGTTTTGTCAAGCATTTTTAAATATAAATGTATCACAAAAAGGTGATAAAAAGAAGAATGACTCACTTTGTAACTTTAGGGTTCAACTAAAAGTCTCCTGGTATAATCTTGGGCATAACTCCTGAGCTCTTAATAAATATATAATGCACTCGTGTTAAGTAAAATAACCCAAGTCACTTTAGCCATACAACACGAGACAGAACCCCAACGAACTTAGTCAGGCAGAGCCTCGACATGCGTTGGTGGGTCCTAGATCAATCGGGTAGGGTAACGAATTAGTGATCAAGGGTTGAAATACTTAAAAGGGGCAGGGCTTTGTTATTATTATGGGGTGAAATATAAAAAAAAATAGTTTAGAAGAAACAAAGGGGGCGAGACAGAGAGAGATGTGCAGAAGGGTTTTGATTATTTTTTTCTTTGAAGGCACATACGCCTTCATCAATAAATGTTAAAAGACACGTACCAACATGCATTAATTTCTCATGTACACGTAAATTTCAATTGTTGGTATTATTTTTATTATTATTTTATTTTTATAATTAATTCAGCTGCTTCACTTATTTGGCGCTTATAACTTCTAAAATATGACGTTTTATAAAACAATGAATATGTCATTAGGGTGAGCGGGGCACTCCCCTAAGAGGGGAGTCCCCTCTCTTACGCACACCCAATCCGTTTATGCCACGTCAACTCCCCTCTTAAACTCCCCTCGCACCCCAATTTGATGGCGGCACTCCCCGCTTAGAGGAATTGTTTTTTTATTAAAAAAAAAAAAAAAAAAAGCTTTTGATTGGTTGAAACATAGGCTGGCCCCACCACCATCTCTCCCCCTCTTCGGTGTCTCCCCACCGCTCACCCTCCCCGATTCGGGTCCCCGCTTGGATGGCGGCGGTGTTCCCGATCGGTGGATAGGGTCCCCGCTCTTGGTCACCGCATACGCCCCGATCACCCTTAGAACGAGAATATTTTTATCTACATTTTGACTTAAGTTTCATTAAAAACAGAGTAAGTTCAATTATAATGTATTTTTATTATTTAATTATTAAACGGTTCCTAGGTCCGTCTAGGTACTTCATATTTCTAATAGTCAACTTACTCGTAATCTGCCCGTTTAATAATATAAGATTTATGTACTTTATTTTAATATATAAAATAGAAATGTTACATCGTTTTGTAAAAGCATTTGAGAAAAGTAGAATGACTCACATTGTAGTTTTAATGTTTATACCAAGAACTTCCTGGTGTTTTATCTGAGTTCAGCAGGGCAGAGTTTCGCAGGTTTAGGGGTTTAGGGGGTGTATAGCAAGAGAACGGAGACACGAGAGAGTATACGAACGAGTTTCTCGATCGATTTTGTGCAAAATTCTCAGTCCCACGCCTCTGCTTTTATAGCCCAAATGGGCCTCTCCCACGCGTCGCGCTGGCTGACCCTGTTTCCCTCGCGTGGCGCGGGGAGGGTCGGCCTGGCTTCGACCGCCACGTGTCCACGGAGGTCTGACACGTGTCATACTGATGTGACGCGTGTCCCTGGCCGCCTTTTTCGTCCAATCATGCGTTTTTCTCGATTTTCGTGCTGATACTTACCTCATATGCTTGGGTCTTGATCCCAATTGGTTCGGTTTTTAATTGTGAAGTTAACAAGGGTGCTTTTATACGTAGTGGTTACTTAACCATCAAGTTGGGTACACAAGTTACGCCGTGCGCACTTTTGTCCTCGGGAATATTTTTGAAGGTTGTTACATCCTCCCCACCTTGTTTCAAATCTCGTCCTCGAGACGAGATTTAGGCATACGTTGGTCAATACTATTAGTAGTAAAATAAATGACATTGTAATTGAATCAAGATATGTTCAAATTTCGTGAATAATGGTTCAACTGAAAACAAAAGATGGTTAATGATATAATCATTAGAGTGACTAAGTTCACATGGGTCAAACCAAAAGAAAGATTTATGACCAATAGATGTCTAAATCGAATGTAAATGATTCTTAGAAATAATAGAATTCATTCTCAAAGGAAAACTTACTTTGGTGATCAATTAAGAAAGACTATCCTTTAGCTAAAGCCGCACGAAAATGGGAAAAATCCGAAATACAAATATTATCCTAAATATAAAATAAGGGAAAAATTGATTGATTAGGAATAATGTAACTAATTCCTTAATAAAAATGGAGAATAATTCTCATTTGTTATCATGTCAACGCATGAGGTTCAAAAAATAGTATAAGTTGGGTCGGGTTATATATATAGTGGTACGGGTAGGGTTTAATATGAAGAAGAGATAAATGAGGCATGTGGGGCCATCTTTATTTGTGAGTGGGGAGTAGAAAAAAAATGAAATTACTGGTGCATGATTTCAGGTTGTCAAGTAGGGGTGTTCATCGAATCGAATATCGAATTTTCGAATTATTCGAATCGAATTGTTCGAATAATTTTTATTTTTCCTTGAATTCATATTCGATTAGAATTCGATTAAAACCTATCGAATTCGATTCGTATTCGATTAAAAATTCGAATTCGAATAAATTCGATTTAATTCAGATTCTTTAAAAACATGTAAAAAACTATCAAATGAAACATAAGTTTTAAAGCAGTCGTACGATATCACATTAAAAAGTTTCAAATAAAGTACCACAAGTCTAAAATTCAAAACGAGAAGTCGAGAATAACCACTCCACATTACAAGTTAATATTTTTATTGTTAGAAATCTATTGATAGATTTGTTACTTAGGTTTTACTTATGGGTCATGTAATGGGTTTGGTAATGGGTAATTTTAATACTTGGAAAAAATTTTGAAAATAATTTATAGTATAGCTTAATAAAAGTTATATGTGTATTATATATAAAAATAATAAATAAAAATGTATAATTTTTATTCGAATTTCGAATCGAATCGAATTTGAAATTATAAATTCGTATTCGACTCGTATTCGATTTACTTGACTCAAATTGAATCGAATTCTAATTCGAATTCTTATAATCGAAACGAATTCTGGATAATTGTTATCGAATTTAAACGAATTTCGAATTTTTCGAATTCGAAACGAATTCTGAACACCCCTATTGTTAAGAATGGCAGGAAGCTCAAGGGAGGTGGGTGTATAGCTGCTACTAGTGAGTCGGGTTGGTCAACAGGTTAACCTTCTTATTTTCCTCATAACAAGCAAAGCATTATATGCAACTTAAAAGTATTTATATATTTCTAATATTATTAATTTGTAGCATGGGTTTAGGATCAAGGTCCTAAAAATAAGTAATAAAAAAAGGGTATCAAACAAACTCCAATTGACCCATTCAAGCTGCATTGGAACCGTCTCATCGAACTCTACGATGTGAGATTTTAGGTTTTCACTTTCGGATTTATAGATTGTAGATTTTAGATTTTTTGTTTATTATCATGGTGTCTTTTATTTAATAATTGTGTCTTTTCTATGTTTGCGTCATTGTGTCTTTTTCGCGACCCATTTTGCCTTTTTTCCTCGACATTGTGTTATACTTTGCTTGACATTGTGTCATCGTGTGCGATCCATTGTGTCTTTGTACATTTCTTATTTTTAGGAGCCTTTGTACAATAACTTACATTTTCGAAAAGCGAGCATAAAAAATAGGTTTGTCGTAGTAAACATTAACATGCATGCATGTGTAATTGTATATGCTTCGTTATCTCTAGTAATATGGGGGTCGGAGCGTGCTCAGGTAGTGGCAGTGAGGTAGGGGTACTCGGTAGGGTACACCGCTGCCGGTGATTCAGGTGTTGAAATTGGGTTTCAAAAATGGTATCCTTGTTGTCTCTTTGGCCTGTGACTTTTTGTAGGTTTTAAGGTGATGAAGAGGGGGTTTGAATCGAGTTGCACCCCTAGTTATGCTTGGGTTAACCGGATAGGTGATGTCGCATGAGTTTTTGCTTCGGTTATGAGGTTCCATTCCACCCCCTAATATATCTAAGTGTATCCTTAAATTAAAGACAACTGTACATATGTTTGCATTTATTAACTTTTTCATAGAGTAAATGTGTTAGGTATATTGTGTAAATCTCAATTAAAGAATCGAACAATTGATGGCGGTGGGTATGCATCATGTTAAAGCACAACCACTTTTTGCCCTATCCTATATAACATTAATGATTAAATTTACATATAATTTATATATCAAATGCTTCAAAAAAAAACGTCTAATCAGCGACATATGTCTCAGTGAATTCGAGTACAGAGTCTAACCCAGAAAATCAAGGGATAAAGTCACAAAAATAAGGGTCATGCTATTTACACACGGAGAAAATTATTTTCACACCCCAAAGCGCCGCGCTATGGCCAAAGCGGGGCGCTTTGGTGTAAAGTCAACCGACAAGAACTGAGCCTGTCAGGCTTTGTCTGTTGACTTTACATCAAAGCGCCGCGCTTTGGCCATAGAGCGGCGCTTTGGTTTTTTTTTTTTTTTTTTTTTTTTTGGGCAAAACGCCCCTCTTAGTTCAAAGCGCAGCGCTTAGGGTCTTTTTTAAATTTTTTAAAATTGTTTTTAATTCACAAACGCGTCGATAATAGTCTAAATTTTACGTTTTTTCCATTATACATCATTTTTTAATATATATGGACTATACTGTAAGTTCCGGATCAAATCGGTTACGTGTGATGTCGTATTCCATTATATCGTATCATTTTGGTTTGAAAGCACAAGTACTCCTATGAGTAGTGTTATGTGTATCAGCCGCCTACCGTACATGTACATGACGTATTTTTTTCATTAATGTAGTATTATGATGTATATCGTCATTTTGGGTCGTACAAGTGCGTATTGAATCTGATTGGGTCGTGTCCATTTCAGAACCGGTGTATTAAACAGTAACACTTGTATAAAAATCAAAATAAAAATAAAAATAGGTGTCAACAAGTAACTGCAAATCTCAAAAGATACAAAAGTCATATACAATTACGTCGCTGTAAAACAATTATGGAGGGATAAAATACACTTACCTATAATAGATACTTTCAAGATTTGGAAGGATCTTGTATATTTTTTAGGCACTCATTATCATTCATTACCTACAGTCCTACACTCATTAGACATTTAAAAAGTGACCGTTTGAAAAGTCAAAAAGTTACAGCAGACCTCGATCCACGCGGTGTGTGTTATTGGGACTATACAAAGCTTTCTAATCTTTAAACATTTTCTTTTTTTGATTTGACCATTCACTTCTCTCCATCACCGTTTGAAGATTTTTTTTTTTTTTTTTTTATATTTTGAACTATTTTTGTAAGTGTACTCAAGTGTTTATTTATTTTGACCAAAGTTACTTAAATGTCACACAACTTTTTTTTTAACACTTAACTAATCTAAAACCTCACACCTTGACCAATCCCTTTGACTCCCTACTTTACCAACCCTCAACTTTTGTCAATTCTTGTTGCTTCTCTCACGGACAGAAAGAAAGCAAAACAAGTCGACTTGTCAGACAAAATTTCTTGTAGTGTCATTCATGGACCCTCACCATGCTTTCTAGAACACTTTCAAATCCAAAAAAATCATATAACAGTCATCCTCCCATGCTTTCTAGAACACTTTCAAATCCAAAAAAATCATATAACAGTCATCTATAAAGTCGACTTGTCAGACAAAATTTCTTGTAGTGTCATTCATGGACCCTCACCTCTACTATCTAGCTATCATCTTACTATATTAGTCAAATATAGCTAGCAGTTATATTTCAAACATATTAATTTTTCTAGCTATTATTCTAGCTAGCTAGGAAGCTTATTATTCAAACTATTCACAAACAGGATAGACACTTGGATAGACACTCCAACACACTTCCAAAAGTAATAATTATTAGTTTGAAAAATAGAGATGAGTGAATAGACATTTGGATAGACACTCCAACTTTAATTATTAAGTTAAATAAGTAATCACAAACATCCTCTAACCTTAATGAAAAAAAAAAAGTAAAAAGTGAAAGACTATAATACGCCCAAAATGTAAAAAAAAAAAAAAAAAAAAAAAAAAAAAAAAAAAAAAAAAAAAAACCAAAGCGCCGAGCTTAGGCCAAAGCGAGGCGCTTTGATGTAAAAAAAAAAAAAAAAAAAAAAAAAAAAAAAAAAACCCAAAGCGCCCAGCTATGGCCAAAGCGGGGCGCTTTGGTGTAAAGTTAACAGACAAGGACTGAACCTGTCAGACCTTGTCTGTTGACTTTACACCAAAGCGCCCCGCTTTGGCCATAGCGGGGCGTTTTGGAGTGTTTAAATAGACTATGGGCGTGTGCGAATAGACCCACCCAAAAATAAAGCATGTGTTGTACATGTGACCGTTAGTGGTCAATAAAACATGAAAAACATAAAAGAATAATTGCCATGTCGTTGGATTATAACAGGGGGCGGAAAAGATACACGTTAGGCTTTCATGGTTGTTTGTTTGATTTATATTAGATTTTGTGAGGGAAAGTATTACACAGTTTAATGATATTTTAGACACCCACACTTTTGAGGGAGTGAGAATAGTCTTAACTTCATAGTAGGTGTAATGGCTGCTGCTAGTGAGTCGGGTTGGTCAACAGGTTGACCTGCTTATTTTTCTGATCACAAGCAATGCATCATATGCAACTTAAAAAGTATTTATATATTTCTAATGTTATTAATTTGTAGCATCGGTTTAGGCTCAAGGTCTTAAAAATAAGAAGTCGTACAAAGGGTATCAAACGGACTCCGATTGACCCCATTCAAGCGGCATTGGAACCATCTCATCGAACTCTATGATATGAGATTTTTGGTTTTCATTTTTGGATTTATAGGTTGTAGATTTTAGATTTTTTGTTTATTATCATTGTGTCTTTTATTTATCATTGTGTCTTTTATTTATTATTGTGTATTTTCTATGTTTGCGTCATTGTGTCTTTTTTGCGACCCATTGTCTTTTTTTCCTTGACATTGTGACAAATTTTTCGGAATTGTGTTATACTTTGCTTGACATTGTGTCATCTTATGCGATCCATTGTGTCTTTGTACAATTCTTATTTTTAGGAGCCTTTGTAAAATAACTTAAATTTTCAAAGAGCGAGCATAAAAAAAGGTTTGTCGTAGTAAACATCGACATGCATGCGTGTGTAATTGTATATGCTTCATTATCTCTAGTAATATGGGGGGTCGGAACGTTCTCAGGTAGTGGCAATGAGGTAGGGGTACTCGGTAGGGTACACCGCTGCCGGTGATTCAGGTGTTGAAATTGGGTTGCCAAAACGGTATCTTTGTTGTCTCTTTGGCCTATGACTTTTTGTAGGTTTTAAGGTGATGAAGAGGGGGGTTTGAATCGGGTTTCACCCCTAGTTATGCTTGGGTTAACCGGATAGGTGATGTCGCATGAGTTTTTGCTTCGGTTATGAAGGTCCATCCCATCCCCCTAATATATCCAAGTGTATCCTTAGATTAAAGACAAGTGTACATATGTTTGCATTTATTAAGTTTTTCATAGAGTAAATGTGTTAGGCATATTGTGTAAATCTCAATTAAAGAATTGTACAATTAATGGCGGTGGGTATGCATCATGTTAAAGGCACAACCACTTTTAGCGGTATCCTATATAACATTAATGATTAAATTTACATAAGATTTATATATCAGATGCTTTAAAAAAAGTGTTCTTATTGCTTGAACTCGAGCTCCAATCATTGTCTCGTGAGCAATTTTAAAGCTAGAACATGACTATTTTATTGAACGATTTAGACGAGTCAACTTATTTAGACCTAATCCAAACCAGATAATTTTAGTGTTATGTATGAGTTGAATCTATAATTATCACCACAAATATGTATATTTATGAAAATGAATGGTAGCTCTAAGATAAATGCATAGACTATGTGTAGTGGGCGTAAAGGAAGAGATATATCACCCATTTCACTCCCTAAACACCACTACACTTGAATGAAAGGGACTCAAAAGGAGATTCGTTAGCCCACTAATGAGAGTGAGAATAGTCTTAACTTCATAGTAGGTGTATGGGCTGCTGCTAGTGAGTCGGGTTGGTCAACAGGTTGACCTTATTTTCCTCATAACAAGCAATGCATTATATGCAACTTAAAAGTATTTATATATTTCTAATACTAGGTTTTTACCCGGGATTGCTTCCCGGGCTCGGGAAAGTTATTTAGATTAATTAATTACAATTTGTTATTAATACGACCACATTACATCAACCATCTTATTCTATTCAACAACATTGTCTTAAAATCACGGAATTAGATCTATTCAACAACAGGACCACATGAATAACATTATTTCCAATTTTACTTCAATGCACTTAAATGATGGGGTGATTTGGAATTTTGTAAAAATGTTTGTTCTTGTACTTCTTAACAAAATAAGATGTTGACCAAAATTCAAACAAATGTTGACCAAAAGTAAATCAGATCAGATGTTCAACATAAACACTGAATCTATAACAACAGACACTACAGACACTGATTATATTCAAACTACTGATACATAAACATTGATTCTTCATTCCACTGTTGTAATCTAAGCACTGATGTTGAGGATCAGTGCTATTTTCAAAGGGTGATCAGAGCTTGAATGACAATGCTCTGATCTTCAACAATGCTTGGATCCCATCAGTAGTTTGAGGTTCAATTTTTATGTTTCATCAGTGGTTGGATTCCAATGTATGTAGAAGCTTTGCTGAGCTGTCATCTTCAAGTGCCATTGTCTTGATAGCCTGTTTAAAATATACAGCTTCTTGCTCTTTCTCTTCTGCATCAGTCAACTTTTGCCTCTTTCTTTGGTTTAACATAATGACAGAGGTATCTGATGATGTGAACAGTGGTTCAGAATTGTGGAGCTGCTTCTTTGACATGTTAATAGTTTTGTAATCAGGCTTCTTTGGAAGGCTAGGATCTGTTTCTCTCTTTTTTCTAAGCCTTTCATAAGCTTCATCAGTGTACTGCCTTGTCCATTTTGCTATGGCCTTGGCAGTTGCAACCTTTGAATCAACCAACTCTTGTTTCTTTCTTTTATACTCCAAGGTAAGATCATCAATAGCCTTTTTGTATTTACGCCAATTTGGTGCTGACCTTTTCATGCTTGGATCTCTTTTTACCCTTTCAATTCTATTGAGTTCTGCTTTGAGACCAACAAGTGGCCAATCTTGGAATTGCTCTTCCTTGGCAGGGTAGAACTTCTCACTCATGATCAATGCCAGAATGTATTTTCTCACATCTTTTTGCAGGCCAGGTTCTGGTGGTAAATTTGACATTTCTTTACTCAAATCTCTAGCATAGTCTTCCATGAGCTTGACTTTGGTGAGTAAAAACTGATAATGACTTGAATACACATTGTCATTTTCTCCTTCGCATTCAACCCTAGCTATTATTTGAGCTTGTCTAGCTTTTAGTTTTAGATATTCATCAATGTTTTTTGGATTTCTAAAACCAACCAGAGAAGGGAATTTCCTTTTTGAAGGATCATCAACTGTGTAGAACTGCCTCATTTCATTCTTTACTGCATGGAGTTCCAGTGGATAACTGCCAGCTGCTGGGGTACCATCTGCAGACTCATATCCTTGAAGAGCTATTGGATCTTTGATTGGATTGACCAATTTTGGAGGAATGAAAGATTCAGGTTTGGTGATTTTGTAAGGTACAGATGAAACAGGATCAGGTGCCGGTATATCATCATCATGCACTTGAATATTTTTTCTTCTAGTATACACATTTTCAGGAGGAGGTGTTTCTATTTGAGGTTTTGGAGCAAACAGAATTATGGCTTGGGAAGGATTGTTAAAAGTGGTAGGTAATTGACTAACAGTTGTCGAAACAACTGGTGTCTCAACCACTGTTGATGTATCAACAGTTGTCTTTTGCTTTAAGGCAGGTGGTGAGTTTTGTGATGATGGTTTTGTTTGGGGTGTTTGAGTAGTGATGGTGTGTGTTTGACTAACAGCTGTTGAAACAACTGGGGTTTCAACCACTGTTGCCATTACCACGGATGATGTGTCAACTGTTGTCTTCTGCCTTTTAGCAGGTGGTATTGGTGGTGGTGAAGGGATTTTTCGTAATGGAGATAAGACAGTGGATGTAGTGTGTGTTGAAGTGGTAGTGGTGAAAGTTTGGATAACAGATGTTGAAACCACTGAAGAAGCAACAACTGTTGATACAACAGGTGTTTTAACATCTGTTGGTTTCGAAGATTGATGTGTGGAGCTTTTGGAAGGTTTGGGAGTTTGTTTTGTGGATTTGGGAGGTGTGGTTTTGGGTTGTATGACTTTTCTAGTAGACTTTCTTATGGGCTGAGAATTTTCTTGATCCTTTGGCTCAGAAGTACCCTGTTCATTCATCTCCATAAAAACTCTCTTCTCCTGTTCAAACCTTCCTTTATCCTTTGCCTCCATATCCTTTTTCACCCTTGCTTTTGCATCAGCAATGGCATTTAAGGTTACATCAACCTTTTTGGAACCATCTGGCAAAGGGATGTGTGAAAGCATTGTTGAATTATCTGGTGCAATGTACAGACCATCTTCATATCCCTTTTTCTTCAACTGCCTCATTTTCTCCGCCTTTTTGGCATTATTTGGTGGTGGGCTGTCAACAAAGATGATAGAGGGAGGAGCAGTGCCAGTGGTGTTCATAAATTGAGCCTTCAGGGTTTTTATATCTGCCTGAGTGTCTTTGAACCTGGCTTCCATTATATTTCTGATATTTTGAAGCTGAATTTCATGTTTCTGATCAGCATTTGCTCTTTGTTGGTGAAGCAGAGGTTGAAATAATGCCCAAAGGTCAGTGGGAGCAGGTGGTGCCTGCTGTTTTTGTAACAACTGTTGCAGTATGGTTTTGATTTGTGCAATAGATGTATCCAGTTTGTTAAGCCTCTCCGTCAATTCTCGGTACATTAAACCATCATCCAATTTAATGGGATCATCTGATTTCCCACCAGAGGTGGTTGTAACAGTGGTTGACTGAGGGAGACTTTCCCAAAAGTCATCCCTTGTTGCCCCTTTTTCTTGGAACTGGGGACTTCTTTCCTCAGCAGAGGTTACCAATCTAAGCTCACCAGTGTATACAGGATACACACCAGTATTTAGAAAGGTTCCCATAGAAGAAATTGCCTTCAAGGAAGTCTGATTAATGAAACTACTGTCCAAGTGTAAACCAATGGGTTCAACACTTGTAGTAGCTGCTTCACTTGAACTACTGACAGGAAGTACTTGTACATCCTGTAGTGTAACCTCCTCAGGTGTTGTTGGTGGGTTAGCAATGATAGGGAGCTCAGACACAGTCACTTTCTGTGGCATGCTCTCAGTGATACGGGGTTGAGAGGAACTGATTGCTATCTGATTTATATCAACTGCATCCAACAAAAGTTTTGTTTGTGGTGGAATTGTAACAGTGAGTACGGGAGTGGAAAGAGGATTTGCCCCGGGCAGTGGGCTGGGGATGATGGATTCAAGTGAGTCCAAAGCAACATAATTTGATGTCCCTATTCTTACAACCTGTTCTTTTTTAAAAGAAACAGGAGGAGTTTGAGGCTCAGGTTGAGATATTTCTACCATCTGCTGTGAGGAAGTAGCAGCAGTGGTTTCTGGTGACTTTTGTGTTTTCACCGGCAGTGGCTCTGGGATCTCATCTTCCAGAGTTGCCTTTGTTTTAGGTTTGAGGGGCTTTTGTGTTTTCTTCTGTCTTGGTCTTTTGGTGGATTTAGGTGTCGGTTTCACAGCAGTTGTTTTGCTGCTGTGATCACCTTGAGCAGTGGGCTCAGCAGCAGGTGCCTGAGGAGCAGTGGTAGCTGCTAAAGTCTGCTCAGGAGCCTGTGCTTGTGTTTTGGACACTTTTGATAGCCTTGTAAATGTTAACGGTGTAAGGCCATTTATTTGAAAAGGTTCACCCTGGATGAGTACATGAGCATCATCCTTTCCAAATTTCTTTTGAAAATAAAAGCTTAGGAACCTTGGAAATAGTAAAAATGATTTGCTATCAACATTTTTTACCAAGTTATTAAAGATCTCCTGTGAATAGTTAAAGTTTTCCCCATGCAAGATAGCATATGCCAGGTATTGGATCTTTAATGGAATTTCATTGAAAGCAGTGGTCTTATTAGAAACACACATTAAGAGGGTATGAAACAAAAACCTTGGGGCAGGGGGAAAACTGCCTTTTTGCAAAGTGTTTTTTTTCATTTGCTTTGCATACCCTCTTTCTAAAAAATCTGTTTGATACTCTATTTTAGGGAAAAAAGTCTTACCTTCAAGATCATTGAGTTCAAACACCTCAGAAATGGTTTGTGGTGTGATTTTAACATCAACACCCTTTATCGAGGAATTGATAGCTATGGGTGTTTTATCTTGATATTCAAGTTTTGCATTTTTCCAAAATTCCCTCTGGGTTGCCAAGTAAATCGGAGCATCAGAAGTCAACAAAGTTTTGTATTTTGAAGACGAAAGGGCATCTATGACGGAATTGAACGTTTCAGTGTTACTTGGTTTTGTCAAGAGACCCAAGTAGTTATGGGGAGCTTTGTATCGAATTTGTATGACCTTTTGACTGGATTTCCTTTTACCTGATGAAGACCGTGATTTTGCCATTTGAGGAAGAAGGACGATGAGGAATTTTGAGAGAAATGGAGGATAACTGCTTTGAAAAAGGAAAAATGAATTCGATTCGACAGTTAAAACCCTGATTGGGGGTTTTGATCAGGGTTTTATAGCAGGAAAAGTGAATGCTGACGTGGCAGCGGTTACAAAAGATCTGACGGCTATGAACTGTCCACGAGCCAACCCCTGATGAGTAATGGAACACAGTTGTTTTATGAAGACACTGATGGAATAATAACAGTGGTTGCAATGATTACACTTTCAAAACAGTGGGAGACTTTAAGTTATCAGTGGATAGCCTTAAAACATTTTAATGCTTATAATTCATAAAAAAAATCATTTTAACTATTTTTAAGATGAATTTTGAGATTTTTTAAATAAAGTATTACATATAATCAGTTAGCATGCTGGGGTGATGTGATAAATACCGTTACATATAAACAACCCTATGATATGAAATTTAACAATCTAAAACAGAGTATAAAATACTGATGTTGAATCCACTATAGATGCTGAAGCACTGCTGCTACTGAGCAATGTTTTTCCTTTCGTTGATCAGGCTTTAGGAACATAAGTGCTTGTCTTTAACATGGCTTTGTCTTCAACAATGGATAGGCCTCATCAATCTTTAAGAACATCAGTATTTATAAGGAGCAGTGGTTAATTATAACAGTCCTTAGCATGATCAGCTGTTATAACGACTCAAAAACCTCTTTGAGAGGAAGCATTGAAAGTATTAAACCTCTGTTGTCTTATCAAACAGATGTTCAGACACAATTCAACATCAACATAATTTAAATCGTACTCAAACACTAAATAATAAATAAAAATAGAATACAACATAGAAACACTGGTACACAAATACTAAAGTTGAATCCACTATAGATGCTGAAGCACTGCTGTTACTGAGCAATGTTTTTCCTTTCGTTGATCAGGCTTTAGGTACATAAGTGCTTATCTTTAACATGGCTTTGTCTTCAACAGTGGATAGGCCTCATGAGCCTTTAAGAACATCAGTATTTATAAGGAGCAGTGGTTATTTATAACAGTCCTTAGCATGATCAGCTGTTATAACGACTCAAAAACCCCTTTGAGAGGAAGCATTGAAACTATTAAATCTCTATTGTCTTATGAAACAGATGTTCAGACACAATTCAACATCAACATAATTTAAATCGTACTCAAACACTAAATAATAAATAAAAATATAACACAACATAGAAACACTGGTACATCAATACTAAAGTTGAATCCACTATAGATGCTGAAGCACTGCTGCCACTGAGCAGTGGTTTTCCTTTGGTTGATCAGGCTTTAGCTACATTGTCTTTAACATGGCTGTCTTCAACAGTGGATAGGCCTCATCAACCATTAAGAACATCAGTCTTTATAAAGAGCAGTTGTTAACTATAACAATCCTTAGAATGATCAGCTGTTATAACCGCAACATAACCCTTTGAGAAGAAGCATTGACACTATTAAACCTCTGTTGTCTTACCAAACAGATGTTCAGACACAATTCAACATCAACATAATTTAAATCTTACTAAAACAATAAATAATAAAAAAAAATACAACATAGATTCATAAAATAAAATTTATTAATTTATTCATGACCTTAAAACTAAAAGTCCAATAATTACATGACATACTAAACAGTATTAAAGTTCAAATCTAAGAATAACAGCAAGAATTAAGAAACTTTAGTTTCAACTCCATCCATTGCTGAACCTCTAGATGTATGTACTTCAGCATCGCCAAGAACTGCAAGTCTCTATCACCGCACTCTATATTACTGACAACACAAACAAGAAACAAACCTAAAATGCAAAGGTCTCTTCTCAACTGTTGTAGCACATCTAAGTTTTCAAGATATTGCAAGAATCTATCCATACTTTCTATAAAAGAAGAAATCCCAATGACAAACCTGACACAAGAAAACCTAAGTTTCGATTTAACGAAAATCGAACAACGCAACTTTTCACGATGTTGCAACAATGATACTGCAACATCCATATTGAAAGGTTGACTTGTGATGGGAATCTTCATTGAAACGACGATGTTGGAACAATGATACTGGAACGATAACATGTTCAACAAACATTCGAACAAAGAAGTGTAATCGGAGATTAGCGCCTAAATCACGAGAAAGATGCATTTGAGAGAGAGATATACGCACACATATATGAGCGAGCGAGATTTGAATCTGATAGTAGATAATTATATCTTATTTATAGGATTAGAATATACGGTTTGAATTTTCAATTTTGAATGTGGGAACTGATAATTATTAAATTATCTTATTTATTGGGAACTGATGTTTATACGTAATCCACAGTAGTATATATCCTTATCCTCTCTTTATTAAAATATTAAATATTTGAATTGTTATGCAAAGTAGGAAAAAAAAAAAGAGAGAGAGAAGGTCAATTTTCATGATGACTTTTCTGTAGTTACTGATGATGATTTGAAAGCAACTGTCATTGTCATGATGACTTTTCTAATTTTTAAAAACATAAAATAACCGTGAGTTTGAAATGTCCAAAGCTCAAGAAATTAACATTAATTACTGATTTGATTTGCAACAAATAGTTATAAAGAAATTTTTTTATTTTTTAATTTAATTTTAAATTTTATGATCAAAACAATGTTGTTTGAAATCTTACCTCATTGGTATGTAAAGATGAGTTAAAATGGTAATTTTATTGTAATTCTACTTTTTATTCGATAATTTCAATCTATCACTAAACTAAAACAATCAATAACAAAAAAGTGAGCAATGGCCGTTTTTTAGGAAAACCACTGATGGTCAATATCAATAGATCTCAACAATAAAAAAAAGTGAGCAGTGCCTATTTTTGCTATCAGTGGATACCCCACAGTTTTTTAAACAATGATGTTTGGTCAGTCAATGGTAAACAAAAAGTGAGCAGTGGGTATTTTTCCTAGCAGTGGCAGTTTTTTAAACAAAGAAGTGTAATCGGAGATAACCGTCAGTTTGAAATTCTAGTTTTGCATATTTTAAAAGTCCAAAGCTCAAGAAATTACAATTAATTATTATTGATTAGATTTGCAACAAATAGTCAAAAAGTATTTTTTTTATTTTTTAATTTAACATTAAGGATAAAAATATATATGGTTTGAATTTTGAATTTCAAAATTACTGATATTATTAGTAATTACTGATTTGATTTGACCGCAATTGTGATGATGTTTATTGGGAACTGATGTTTATTGGGAACTGTTAGGTAAGTAGTGTATATCTTTATATCCCTCTTTAATAAAGTAAATAAATATTAGTAATGATATGCAAAGTAGGGAAAAAAAAAAGAGAACGTCAATTCTAAATTACCATCTTGCATAAATTTAATTTCAAATTTTCAAAATTACTGATATTATCAGTGATCTGATTTGAAAGTGAGCAGTGGCAGTTTTTTAAACAAAGAAGTGTAATCGGAGATAACCGTCAGTTTGGAATTCTAGTTTTGCATCAGGAAATACCCATCAAGTATTTTTTTTATTTTTTAATTTAAGATTAAATTTCATCAGGAAAACAATATTGGAGGAACTCGTATCTCATTGCAATGTAACGATTAGGTAAAATTGTAATTTCATTTTAATTGTAGTTTTTATTTGATAATTTCAATATATCACTAATTAACACCATGGATGGTAAATATCAATGGATGTCAAGAATAAAAAAGTGACCAGTGGCTATTTTTTCCTATCAGTAGATACCGAACGTCAATTGTCATTATGACTTTTCTGTAATTACTGATATTATCAGTAATTACTGATGATGATTTGAAAGCAACTGTCATTGTCATGATGACTTTTCTAATTTTTAAACCGTGAGTTTGAAATTCACATTTTGCATGTTTTAAATGTCCAAAGCTTAAGAAATTAGCATTAATTACTGATTTGATTTCCAACAAATAGTTATAAAGAATTTTTTAAATTGTATGATCAAAACAATGTTGGAGGAAATCTTACCTCATTTGTATGTAAAGACGAGGTAAAATGGTAATTTCATTGTAATTCTAGTTTTTATTTGATAATTTCAATCTATCACTAATTAACACCATCAATAACAAAAAAGTGAGCAGTGGCTGTTTTTTAGGAAAACAACTGATGGTCAATATCAATAGATGCCAACAATAAAAAAAAGTGAGCAGTGGCTATTTTTCCTATCAGTGGATACCCAACAGTTTTTTAAACACTGATGTTTGGTCAGTCAATGGTCAACAGAAGTTTGCCCATAAACAGAAGTTTGACCATAAACAGGTGTTTGCACATAAAGAGATGTTTATCTGGTGGTTTAAAACAACTGTTGGGTCAAACAAATTTCAGAATAGGACCAATACTCAAATAGATGTTGACCTTAAACAGATGTTTGGTTTAGAGCCAAACATCTGTTAAACCCCAAACATCTGTTTAACCCTGAACAGATGTTTAAGTTAATAACATCTACTGTTCAACCTAACAGGGGTTTCCATTAACTATTGACCAAATTGCAAACAGATGTTAAAACCACTGTTTGTTATTGTACTTCTTTACAAAATTACATAGAATTCAAGAAAACGAAACAATCACTTAAAGAACAATAATTTAACACATAATCTAATCCGGCAAAGCAATCTATTATCTGAGAATTCACTGATTCTTACAACATGAAACAAACTCATAATGAAATACTAAAGTTACATAAGAACCACTGATAATTAAATACTAAATTTGAATCCGTTGTAGATGCTGAACCACTGCTGATACTAAACAGTCGTTTTCCTTTGATTAATCAAACTCTAGGTACATAAAGTGCAAACAGTCGTTTTCCTGAATAGATGTTTAAGTTAATAACATCTACTGTTCAACCTAACAGGGGTTTCCATTAACTATTGACCAAATTGCAAACAGATGTTAAAACCACTGTTTGTTATTGTACTTCTTTACAAAATTACATAGAATTCAAGAAAACGAAACAATCACTTAAAGAACTATAACTTAACACATAATCTAATCCGGCAAAGCAATCTATTATCTGAGAATTCACTGATTCTTACAACATGAAATCTTCTGCACAAGTCAATTATAACAATAGCAGATCCTTTCTTGCGTTTAGTAGGAACTACTGTGGGTTCTACATCATCATCTTCTGCACAAGTCAATTATAATCATCATCATCATTTAGACATAAGCAAAAATTATTTTAACTATAAATTTAATAATCTTTCTTTGTGTTTAATTAAACTTTATGCTTCTTTGAATACAAACCTATAATAACCCGCAGCAGATTGTATGAATTTCAAACAACTGTGATTAGACTGGAATATAAACCGAGAATTAGAGTATATCACTTCAAAATAAAAAACTCAAAATTGAAAATCAGAGTAGCAAAAAACACATACTTTAAACGATGTTGGAACAATAATACTGGAAAACTACCGTGGAACAATCATCATCATTGTATGAGAATACCCTTAATTTATGGAACCTGTAGAATGAAATGCTCCACTGTTGGGTTATTAACTTTCAACCTCACTTTCCCTAAATTCATCAAATCTAATTTTCAACAGGATGTAATACAATTATTACCTTAATTAAGATATCTTCAACTGCAAACAACAATAGCAAACAACATCAAACAACAATAGCAAACAACATCAAACAACAATAGCAAACAACATCAAACAACAATAGCAAACAACATCAGACAATAATAGCAAACAACATCAAACAATAATAGCAAACACCTGATGTTGAATCCACTGTAGATGCTGAACCACTGCTGTTACAAACAGATAATACCAATGAAACTCTAATTTCAGAAAGAATAATGGCTGAACATACTCAAACATCAATAATCAACAGATGTTATACTCATATCATCACCATCTAGAAAAAAACGCTAATTTCAAAACATATTCAAACATACCAGCTTATGGCAGAAATCTATCCGCAGCTAAGCGGATTTCAACTTTGATGACAACAACCCTAACAATGGTTACATGAAAAGACACAAAAAACAAAGGATTAGTATAAATAACAGGAAATCATGAAAGTATTTCAACTAAAAAAAAGAAGAACAAACCTTTTGATTAAGTAATCGATGAACAAAAGATGATTTTATGGTGGCGTCTGGAAGAAGATTAAGGTTTGTAAAATTTGAATTTGAATCGCCTGAATATAGAGAGAGAAAGAACCCTAGGCGTTTGTAAAGAAAGATCAGAAGTGAGAAGAGAGGTTATATAAGGAAAAGGGGATGGCAGTGTTGGGCGGGAAAAAGGGCATTTAGGGGCTCTCTGGTGTTGACACGTGGCCCAAATAACTTTCATTTATTATATATAATAGATTATTAATTTGTAGCATGGGTTTAGGATCAAGGTCCTAAAAATAAGAAGTAGTAAAAAGGGGTATCAAACGAACTCCGATTGACACCATTCAAGGGGCATTGGAACCGTCTCATCGAACTCTACGATGTGAGATTTTAGGTTTTCACATAAGGATTTATAGGTTGTAGATTTTAGATTTTTTGTTTATTATAATTGTCTTTTATTTATCATTGTGTCTTTTCTATGTTTGCGTCATTGTGTCTTTTTTGCGACCCATTTTGCCTTTTTTCCTCGACATTGTGTTATACTTTACTTGACATTGTGTCATCTTGTGCGATCCATTGTTTCTTTGTACATTTCTTATTTTTAGGAGCCTTTGTAAAATAACTTACATTTTCGAAAAGCGAGCATAAAAAATAGGTTTGTCGTAGTAAACATTGACATGCATGCATGTGTAATTGTATATGCTTCATTATCTCTAGTAATATGGGGGGTCAGATCGTTCTCAGGTAGTGGCAATGAGGTAGGGGTACTCGGTAGGGTACACCGCTGCCGGTGATTCAGGTGTTGAAATTGGGTTGCAAAAACGGTATCTTTGTTGTCTCTTTGGCCCGTGACTTTTTGTAGGTTTTAAGGTGATGAAGAGGGGGTTTTGAATCGGGTTGCACTCCTAGTTATGCTTGGGTTAACCGGATAGGTGATGTCGCATGAGTTTTTGCTTCGGTTATGAGGTTCCATCCCATCCCCCTAATATCCAAGTGTATCCTTAGATTAAAGACAACTGTACATAGGTTTGCATTTATTAAGTTTTTCATAGAGTAAATGTGTTAGGAATATTGTGTAAATTTCAATTAAAGAACCGTACAATTGATGGCGGTGGGTATGCATCATGTTAAAGGCACAACCAATTTTAGCCATATCCTATATAACATTCTATATATATTCTATATACATGCTTGTGAATAGTACTATTCACATTTCCTTTTTTTTCTTTTCTTTTTTTTTCTTTGATATATATTTTCTTTTCCTTTTTCCTTTTTCCTTTTTCCTTTTATAATTTTTTCCTTTAGTTTTTATTATTTTAATATTACAACAATAACATCACCTAGGGATGAGTAAATGGTTTCGGGTATCGGTACCGATACCGAATTTACCAAATTAGATACATTTTCTGTACCGATTCGGTACCGCCTTTTGGCATTTTCGGTACCGGTACAGTACCAGTATTTACCGGTTTTTACCCTCAAATACTGGTGCTGTACGGGTACCGTACCGGGTATATTTGGTACCGGTACCGATTCCCATTTTCCCCGTTTTTCCGTACCGGTACCGGTATTTATGGATAAAACACCGGTAAGTACCGGTACTGAACCGGTGTATTCGGTACCGGTACCGAACGGGTATCGTGCTCATCCCTACCGTATCGTACCGTACCGAGTGTTTTCGGTGCCGATACCTAATTTCGATGATTTTCAGGATCGGTACTTTCAGTGTCATTCCCGTTTTAAGTACCCGTACCGGTTCAGTACCGAACGGGTACCGTGCTCATCCCTACCGTATCGTACCTGGCATTTTCGGTGCCGGTACCTAATTTCGATGATTTTCGGGATTGGTACTTTTGGCGCCATTACCGTACCGAGCTCGTCCATATTTTAACGTGTTAGTACTGTAATAACTGAAAATAAAAACAACCGAATTTCCAATGTGTAGGACGTGTGGATCCTACTATTATATATTAGATTATTTAAAATCGTGTTTTTTAGGACGGAGTGACTATCGTTACTACGTCATTTTTATCTATGTGTTTGATATTCGGTATCTCCTTGCCGTTGCCGGCACACGTTATGTAGACACTGGATCCCCGCCGCAACGCGCGCTCGAAATCAACTAGTTAAAGATTAAATTTACATATAATTTATATATCAGATTAACATTTGTGGGTTGTTTGGATTTTTTTTTCAAACACACTGCATACAATCCTAAATTCCCAAATTTGGTATCAAGAATCATAATTTCCTATATTCAAAGAATTGAATGGTTGAGCCCAACAAATCATAGGGCTTTTGCTTAGTATGCATAAATTTGCATTAATATAAAAACTGGCCGAGTTACACCAAAATCGCAGGTAAGCGAGCAACAAGCTGCGCCGCTACCCCTTTCTGAATAGCAAACCCTAGCCTATTAAAGACAAACCCCTGCCGCCCCGTTGAAGAGCAACTGCTGTGGACAACCTTTTGGACCCTAGTTAACAAACGGATAGCTTCTGGAGCTAGGGAGCCAAAGGTGTCGAAGGCGAAGGGGACAAAGGCATGTTGGTTATCAGCACAGGCTTTAGCGTGTTTATCCACCTTTTTTGATTCCGCTTTCCTTATAGCTTGTCCTGCTACAAACCCACTTTCCCTTAAACCAGCTAAGGGGGAGACTCCTGTAAGATCCACACAAGCATGTTTCCCTCCCTCCCAGCCAAAGACGAGCAGATCCGCATGTCTCAACGTAGATCTCCTATCCATAGGATCTGTAAGGAAATTCACAGGGGTCTCCTTCTTGGCAGAAATCCCAGCTCTCCTCAAGATGTCCCCCAAAACATCCCGCACCCAGTCATGCCGATATTTGAAACCAGGAAGCTCCTTACAATGAACAACATGCTCCCCGTATTTATCCATGCAGGCTTTACGACATATTGGGCAGGTTTCGTCTTCTGGATACATAGGGATCATCAGCCGGTATTTGAGGATAGCCCCATACTCCACCGCCGACATGCATTACCCCAGCCCCTCGATCGGGATAACAGTCAAAAAGTCTTGCGCATGGGGGCCTTTCAAGCACTCAATTACCGCCTTCTGGCGGGGAGACAAATCAAAGGCTTCTCCCAGATTCTGAGCGATTTTTCCAAATAGGGCATTCGCCAAAGTTTTTTGTGGCTTTGAGGGGGCGGTGTCCATATTAGAGAAACCGCCAATATCAAAGTCTGGAAGAGAGACACTTAAGTACTCAAGGGCCTGCTGGTAGTCTACGTCAAGCTCAGTAACCCCACTGTTCCGAAGGATATGGTCTTGCAATACACACGACTGAGCTCTAGACGCCACAAAAGCATAAACTCCAACATCCTGGGCTGAGAGGAGGCCCAAACCACCCAGACGCATCAGCGAAGATGCCAAATGCCACTGGAGATCACCGAAGTAGGAACCCCCCGCAAACAACAATGTCTTCGATAGCCTCTCGGAGGCCCTCGTCAAAGAAGGATACCGCATTTGCCATCAAGTGGGGTTGGCAGGTTCGCAGCCCAAACAGTAACTTAGCTACCCCCATGCATGACCTTAAAAGAAGAAGCTCGCACTGGGGATCCTGGAGGCAGGGCAAGAGTTTCATAAGGTCAACCGCTATCGATGCCCGCCGCCCTGCTAATTCCCCGATAAAACCCGAATCTCGGCAAACCCCCCCCCCCAAGGAGCTTAACCCCCCTCTTAGGTCTACCTATCCCTATTGGGAAAAGGCCGTCCTGAACCTTGAGACCGTCGCACGATGGCCAGTAAACTTCCGTTTTCTTAATATTAAGATGGAGCCCTAGGGATGGTCCCTCCGTGTTGATGATGTCCAAGGCTTTAGCAACTTCCACTGCATTACCTATAATCGTCCCATCATCCAAATACCAAGCATGGAAGGGGAGGTTACAGTGTTCTTGGACACGGAGGATAACGGGGTGTAAGGCTAAGGCAAAGAGAAGGGGCCCCAAGGGATCTCCTTGTTGCACTCTAGTAGTGGCCCCAATACACTCGCTGCCAACATACAACCTAGCGGGTTGGGCGTACAGGAACTGGACCCACCGATAGATAGATGGGCAACGTTGGTGGACCTGTTAGAGGAACGCTGAGCGGTTAACCATATTGAAAGCATTGGTGAAGTCCACCGTAAGCAAGGCCAGGGACCCATCTTCATGAAAAGAGTTCAGGAACCTGTTCGCACTATGAAGCACCGCCTCAGCCCCATTTGGTACACCAACCCCGAATTAAAAATCCCCCAAATACTGGGCCATGTCCTTCCTAACCTTCTTCATAGCCACCTTAGAAACCAACCTACGCCAGATGCCCCCCACAGCAATGGGCCTGATACCATTATCAGGTTTCAATAAGGGGGTGAGGGGGGCTGAGGCCACAAACTCGGCCAACACCTTAGGGCAAAGCCCCTCAAGCCATAGGTTGACGACTCCAGTAATAGCTGTGAGCAGACCCGATGAACTTACCGAACCCTCACAACCAACAGCGTCCAACAAGTGTTGGGCCCGCATCCCATCTCAGCCACAAGATGTCCCTTTTGGGAAGGATCGGATACATTCAAGCACACAATCCTCTGCTGCAATAATAGTGGGTTGGGCAATCGGGTTGGAAGGCAGTGATGGGGGTGGCACCACAGGGTGTTTATCAATAAGAGCTTTCATGGTCGATTCTCAAAAGGGGGCAACCCCACTGGAACATAAAACTTTAATCGCCGCCGTAAAATGCCCATCCCTGACTTTCCGTAAGCATTGCTTGATATTGGGGTCCTTTTTATTGTCTTCGCCCCTTCCGGAATCCCTCATAGGAACCCCAACGTCCCCCCCCCCCCACTATTGAAGAGAGAATGGACCAAATATGCGAAACCAGATCCATCTTTCCACAACGCAAGCGCCTGCAAGATGCTGTTGCACTGCATGGATTTTCTATTTCCCGACCTCCGCTCTTGCCTGGAAGAAGGTCTGACGACCCTCAGGGTACAACATGGCAACAAAAGCAACTGAACCCAGTTGTCAACCGAGCCTGGAGACGCCACCACTTTACGTAGGGCACCCGTTAAGACCTGAGCGAACGCCAGTCGACAACTGGGGGGGATGCATTTAACGGTTTGAATACGGAGAGAAAAAACACGCTCGAGAAGGGCAACATCAGTTACCACCTCTTCCGGGGAGAGTGTAAAAGTGTCGGCTACCACCTGACATGGCTTCCTAATCTCAACAATAAAATCATCCACATCCCCCGAGGTTGGAGCGATAGACACCATCTCATCACCATGCTTGCACCCCCTACTAAGGGCATGCATAACCATGCACTCCCCACATAACCATTTGCCTCCTGCCCTTAGGACTTCCCCCACATCCAGAAAAAGGTTCAAATCTTTAGTGATAGGCTCCTTCACATTAAACTTCCGGTTTTCAGTCTTAAGGTGGGTGTTTTGCATATGTTCAAGAAGGCGAAAAAACCTACTAGATCCCGGTTTACCATCCTTGCATTCATGGAAATGCTTAAGAGGGCAAGCCCTTAACCCACTATCACAGGCTGACGCCAGTCCAACAGACTTGACGCTTCTACCCCTACGCGCTGGGCCATGCGCAAAGTTAAACACAAAAAGTAAAACGAATCTATAAAAAAAATGTAACGGGTCTTACAGGTTGCGACGTACACGGCTGGATTTTACCTGACCGGAGTCGAGCAAAGTCAAACACAAAAGTATGGGGGTAGCTAAGTCAAACACAAAAGTATGCATAAACGAATCTATAAAAAAAAAAAAAAAACATGATGGGGGTAGCTAAGTCAAACACAAAAGCATGCATTAACGAATCTATATAAAAAAAAAACATGTAACGGGTCTTACAGGTTGCGACGTACACGGCTGGATTTTACCTGACCGGAGTCGAGCAAATTTCTGGCAAGGAGAGAAGTTCCGGCGAACCTCCGGTTATGCGTAGTTGCGAACTCAGAGAATCTGATGGTGTAATTAGAGTGAATACGGTCCGGATAGATGTGTAAAGGTTCGTATTTAACATAGGCTGGAACCGACACTAACGAATTGGACAGAAATCGACATCATTATTACGATTAGATTCCGGAAGTGGCGCCGACAAAGAACACAGATGCTCAATGGTCCCTTTTTTGCTTTAAAAGTTTCAAAACTGGCATAAATGGTCCCTGATGTTTAGCATAGATTTCAAATATGTTGAAAACTTTAATACTCACATAATACTTTCAAGGAGTGACATATCAGACCTTGAAGTTTATAAAACATAATATAACTTTTATATCCATAAATAATATGATTTGTTTTAACTATTTTATAATTTATAAAAAAAATAATTTGATAAAACTTTCGTATAGAGATCATTATTACGATTAGAATCCGGTTTTTAAACGGGTCGGATTTTGGAGGTCCGTTTCTAGCGGATGTTACAGTCATCCTCTTTCTCTCTCTCTCCGACGACCAGATTCCGGCCGGCCACCGGCGGTGACAAGGCGGCGCCACCGCCGGCGGCGGTGGTCCGGTACCGTTTTTCCGGCGCGTGACGACCAGTTCCCACACTAAATCCTACTTTCCGAACACATTTCTGGCCTTTGTTTTTCCGTTCGAGCAACGATGATGGCAGTTTTGAACCACGACAGCCATGATTCTCGAGTTTCACTCTGGTAAGCCCCCAGCCTCTTTCCTTTTTCTTTTATCCTTCTAGATCCCATCATTTTTCCGGTCAAACTTCGTCGCAGGTGGCGGCGGCGGATGGTGGTTCGAGTCAAAGACCGAGAATGGATGTTGGAGAGATGGTGGTGATAGTGTTATGAACATTTTCGCGTCATATTCAGGTTGAGTGGTGGTGTTATGACGATGACAGTGATGATGTTGTGGGGTTCAGGTTACAAGGAACAAAGGGGGGTTGTTGTGGTGACGAGATGAAGAAAACGTCACAGACAACCCGGACCACCGAGCGGCGATGATCGGCGAAGGTGGTTCCGGCAACGAAGATGAGGTGGTGGTGGTGATGGATGTTGTGGGATGGTGCTCGGTTCACATTGGGTGCTCGGATTAGTCTCGGGTTCGACTCGAGTTTGGGTCAAACCCCGGTTAACACCGGTCAAATGTGTTCAACAGGTCAAACTCGGTCAAAGCAAGTCAACACGGGTCAACTCAGATTCGGTTCGGGTCAACAGGGCAGATTTGGGTTCAGGTCAACAAGTCAACACAAGACTCAGTAAAAGGTTAACGACGTAAAATACGTTATATTATTTATTTTAGTGATATCTTAACACAAAACTGAGCTCTAAACCGAACAGCTAGCAAAATTATTAAGAAAATAAAGTCATTCGGACTTGTACATAAACGTGGGTATATAACTTATATATTTACTAATTTAAAAACTCGAACCGATCGCGAGATTGATCCAAGCACCCAATGTGAACCGAGCACCATCCCACAACATCCATCACCACCACCACCACCGCATCTCCGTTACTGGCACCACCGTCGCCGGCCACCGCCGCTCGATGGTCCGGGTTGTCTATGACGTTTTCTTCATCTCGTCACCACAACACCCCCCCTTGTTCTTTGTAACCCGAACCCCACAACATCATCATTGCCGTCGAAAGACCACCACTCAACCTGAATCTGACGCGAAAATGTTCATAACACTATCACCACCATCTCTCCAACATCCATTTTTGGTTTTTGACTCGAACCACCACGCACCGCCACGACCTGCGACGACGTTTGAACGAAAAAATGAAGGGATCTAGAAGGATAAAAGAAAAGGAGAGAGGCTAGGGGCTTACCGAAGAGAAACTTGAGAATCATGGCTATCATGGTTTAAAACTGCCATCATCGTTGCTCGAACAGAAAAACGGAGGCAGGGAATGTGTTCGGAAGGTAGGATTTAGTAGGGGAACTCATCGTCACGCGCCGGAAAAACGGTGCTGGACCACCGCCGTCGGCGGTGGCTGCAGTGTCACCATCGTGCCACCGCTGCGTCTCCGCTGGTGGCCGGTCGGAATCTGGTCGCCAGAGAGAGAGAGAGAGAGAGAGAGAAATAAGGTGATGACTAGGGTTGTGGATAGAATGAGGGTTTGAAGATGTAACACCTCAGAAATTTTTTATCAAATCCTATGGCAACATGTGTCCAATCAACTCTCAAATATGCCTAATAATTTGGACGAGAGGGACTAATTATGAAAAATAGTGGAAGAATGGATGTGGAGGGACTAATTATGTCAACATGCCAAAATTTTGGCCTATGGGTGACCCTTACGGGTCGCAAGGCCTAAAGCCTTACCGACCGTATGGCCTAAAGCCTTACCGACCTTAAGGCACGTATTGCATTATCTTTGGTAGGCGGTTACGGACCGCAAGACTTTGAGTCTTACGGACCGTAAGCTGATTTAAAACCATGGGTGCGCAAAGGCTTACGGACCGTAAGCCTGAGACATTTATGGTCCGTAAGGCAGGCATCTGGCAGTTTTGTTTGGAGGCCAAGGCAGCCTGCATGTTATGCCACCTTGCTCGCGAACCTGAACAATTTCCCTGATTCTAACACATCCTAGGATACTTATTAACTCTTGGAGTAGCTTGGGGACACTTGCTATGATCATGATCACCATGTTCAAGTATAAATAGCAAACCAAACTTCCTCATTCTTTGCTCATTTTCACTTCTTTCTTTCTATTGTTCTTGGAGTTGTTTCCTGGCCAGAAAAGGAAGCCTTCCAGTGAGTTCTTATTCCTTCTAGAACACTTGTAAGTGTTCTTCCATAGTTCTTTTATTTTCTAGGCTAAGTAATTAGCCGAAAGTTAAGCAAATTGACTTTTGCTTTGACTTTCAGTTAAGACCATCATGGTCCAGCCAATATTCGAATTGAATATGGCTATGTGATCGCAATATGGTAGGTGATAATCCGCTAAGAGTGCACCTCCTGAAGATCACGTTAAGTTGGTCAAATGACGGGTCAAAGTTACGTCTAATTAAAAGTCAAAACGCAGTTTTTTGAAAAACTTATAAAATGAACTTATAAATGTTTAAACACATGTTTTTGGCACTATATCAATTGGTATAACATATTAGAACATGTCTAAGCATGTTTAGCCCGTCATTTCCAGTTTATAGCTCGATTCGCAACCGGAAGTCAAGCAGTTTGACTTCTGCTTTGACTTTCGATTCTGACCCGATTTAGCTAAGTTAGCTACTGAATTAGAGTTGCATTATGATCATATTTATGTGTAGCATAACCCTCTATGGTTATACTACTTGATCATAATCAGTTGTCAGGTTTTTACACAAGTTCATACATTATGCCTATTAATGCCGAAAATGCCCTTTTTAATGTTTTTAAAATGCAATGTGCATACAATATGAATAACCTACTGATGTGGTAACATAATTATAATGTTTTGGTATAATGAACTTTTTTATTACTCATCTGATCACCCGATACCGCCTATGCGCGTACGGTTAGCTTATGTAGCTTAGTTTACGTAAGTTAACCGAATTGGGTCAAACTCTTTCAATTTCTTTTATATTCCAGAATGTAATTATGTTTACCCATATTATACAAGTCATAGTACTTGAGGGTTTAAACTACATTGTTAGTGCATTCATCTGTCGACTTCGTCTTATATCGAGTCTTGGCTGTGTTGCGGATCTGTTCAAGCATGATGTCATCTTATTCATTGATGACATCATAATGGTGACATCATCTATTGCATCATCTTGGAATTGCAAATATACACAAATCAGATCTTTCGGTTGAAACAGATTATAATATTCCTAGGGAGTTTCGCTTGAAATAGAATATTATAATGTTTGGATTCGCTTGAATGATTATGAGAGGTTTCGCTTGAGAGGTTCGCTTGAAGCCGACATGTGTGCTTCAAGCGAGACCTTGAGTCCTATAAATAGGATAGTTGTGATTTCATTTGTAACAAAATTTGCCAAGTGATACCGAGGTGCTGCCGGTTTTCCTTCTGATTGTAAACATTGTAAAATCAATATACAAATGGATTAAAGTGTGAATCAAGCTGTTTTTACATCCGTTTCTTAGTTTCCGCCTCTGAAACGGATTTGAGCTCTTCCAAACGACTCATTTGGGTCACAATCCGATCCTACAAGTGGTATCAGAGCTCAGGACGAGGAGTTCTTGCCATATTCAGCTTAAAAATCTGTTTTCTACACCTTCTTTCACAAAATTAAAATTTTTCACGGTTAAAATCGGCTCAAATTCTCACATGATGTGCGTAATCATGTTTTAACAAATCCTGGAAAGTTTCAGAACTTAAATCGATTTAAAACTGGTTAAAATCATGTGTTCCGCTTGAAATTCGTTCGACATTTCCTGACATCATCGAAGTTTCGCTTGAAAACGAGAGTCTCGCTTGAAAAATCATTCTGTGTTTCGCTTGAGTTTACATCTTGAGTACACTTGAACAAGGTTCCGCTTGAAATTGCATTGTATTGTGTGAACCGCTTGAAAGTGCATCGGGTCATGTGAATATATCGGTTTATGTGTGCATGTGATTGATTATTAATATTGTTGGTCACACATCAGATTTACATGTGAATTTCATCGAGATATGTTAAAGTTGTCAGTTTGCATGTGAGATGTTTTAAATAGTTGAATTGTGGTCAGCACATAATACAAAGAATCGGTTCATTAATCAAGAAAGAATATCATCACTCCACTCAATATCAATTAGTCTCATATTCATCTGATTTCAATATTGATAAAGTGGTATGCATGTGAAGTCCAACTGTGTTGTCGATAAAGTGGGATAAAGTGGTATACATCTGATTTCATCACTCAATATTTGCGGCCCAGTGATATAAAGTTTGATATCAAAGTTGTCGGATTTTATTAAAGAATTTTCATTGATTGATTTCATGTGATTGTCAGAAGGTGTCGGATATATTGTAAAAATTGGCGGCCCTATCATATTTGTTTGTTTATTGATAAGAGTCAGCCCATTTGAGTAAAGAAATCCCGGCCCAATCAACATTCAAAGAAAGAATTCGGCCCAAATCACTCTAAGGCCTATTTGAATCCATTTCATTCCAATCGGGTCCATTCATTCAGTGTCTTCACTCGAACAACATTAGAACGAGTCCGCGAATTTTTGACACGAGTTCTAGACTGATTCAACAGTTACACACGTTCACATTTTTTTTAGTTCGTTGGTGTTTCCCGAAGTATCTCCTGATTACTGAAGTATGGAAGAGGAATTCTACAATGCGTTTGCTACGCCAGTCGCTCCTGTTACTGCTGCAGAGACTTTATATAGTGAAAATGAAACCGGAACGTATCAGAAACCGCCAAAGCTGATGTACATTGAAGATTTTAAAGGATGGCAGAATCGATTTGAGAACTGGGTACAGGCATATAAGTTTGATGCTTGGTATTCATTGTTGAAATATTATGAGAAACCAAAGAATGAACGTAGGATTGTAAAAGCAATTGAAGACTATTCAGAGAGTGACAAATTGAAATTTACAAGTGAGAAAATGATGATCAGTATTCTTCAACAAGCGATTAAGGAAGATATCTTTGTTTTACTCCAACATAATGGTACAGCTAGATCAATTTGGGAAGCTTTGATTCAAAATTTCAAAGGAAGTGCAGATATGATTAAAAATAGAAAGGCATTACTGAAGAAATCTTTTGACATGTTTGTAGCTTTAGATCATGAAACAACAAAACAGACCATTGACAGATATTGTCATCTTAACCAACTGGGGTAGCCCAGTTGGCCACCGACACCCACCTCTTCCCAGAGGTACTGGGTTCGAGTCTTGGGAGTGACATATGTCGCCCAGGGTAAGAACTCGGCATGGGGAAGTCACCGCGGAGCTAGCTTGGTCGGGTAGCGGCTCCCAGAGTGAGATCACTCTGGCGGTTGGGAGGACCGTGCACTATCCCCCCCCCCCCCAGATATTGTCATCTTGTTTTGGAAATGGAGAGATTAGAGATAAAGAAAGATGATGAGGAATGGGTGGATAAACTTGCTGATGCGTTACCACAGCAAAAATGGGGTACTTATCTGATGATTATCAAACAAATGAGGAAGTCTGAGAATATGAACTTGGCACAGTTTATTCAGAAAATTGAGGAGCACGAGTTGGATATCCAGAAAACGGCTATCATGACAAATCCGAATGCTAAACAAGATGTCAGTCTGTATTACCGAGGGAACAAGTTTGAGGCTACTCCCAGTTCAAGTCCAAAGATACAAACTGGTTTTAGTGCTGATAGTTCGTCCGGGACAAAGAGTAATGTAACTCAAAGTGGTGGATATTCTTCATCATTCTCAAGTTTTGATCCAAACAGCACAACATCAAGTTCTCAACGACAAAACTCAACAAACCTTCAGTGCAATGTTACCTTAAACATTCAAAATGGTCAGAATCTGTCTCCGGAAGTTGCCAAGCAACACATGGCATCTCTCGTTACTATGTTGAAATCTTACCAAAGTTTGATTGATGGCAAGATTGGAAACCCGATGCTTACAAAAGAAGATTATGACCAAATTGATGCTGAGGAGCTTGAGTTGATGGATGTGAAGTGGTGCTTAGCTAGTGCTTGGAGGAGGGCAGAAAAGTTTCAACAAATTACTGGTAGAGATGAGTTTCGAGGAATGGCTACTTCTCCTTTGGGTTTTGATAAATCGAAAGTCACTTGTTTTCGTTGCAAAGGAAAAGGTCATTTTAAACGAGAATGCAAAAACCAAGAAGCAACTGGGAATCAAGAAAAGAACAATTATTATCAGAAATCAATTTTTCATCAGATTACTCAACAAAAGGAACCACAAACTGCACATGCTCGACCAATTGTGGATGACAAAAGGAAAATGATCGAAGATGCAAATAGAAAAGCTTATTTTGGTATCATTGATCAAGATGATGAATTTGTTGCTGAAGGATTTAGATGGGATAAATACATTCCATCTGGTTCAGGCTTCGTTGCTAGAATTCAGGGTGAAGATGAGAATAATCAGAAAAGAATCCCAATTTTTCCAGATCTTGGAAGTGATATTGATACTGATGATGAGGAAGAACATCTCAACAAAGCTAGAAAAGGCATAGATCCTACTAGTTTTAATTTGTTTTTTGCAGATAAAATGGAGATGCTGTATCAGAAGAAGATGGCAAGATTGAGGAAAGAGCTGGAAGCAGCAAAAATGCAAACTGATGAAAAGACAAAGACAGAAGTTGGAGAAGAAAATGTTGATCAAGTGATTGAGAAAGTAGTTGAAAAAATCGTTGAAGTAGAGAAACTTGTCGAGGTAGAAAAAGTAGTTGAAGTTGAGAAATTTGTCGAAGTTGAGAAAATTGTCGAAGTTGAGAAAATCGTCGAGGTAGAAAAGATTGTTGAAGTAGAGAAAGTTATTGAAGTTGAAAAAATAGTTGAAAAATGGTTGAAGTTGAAAAACCGTGTGTGAAGTGTTCCGAATCTTGCAAAGCTTGTGAGGAGAAAGATCTGAAGATTGCTGAGTTAGAAAAGATTAAAGAAGATTTACTGTCTGATGTGAAGTACATTAAAGAATCTTATGATGTGCTGAACAACACAGTTGATCGTCTGAAAAAGACAAATTCAGAAATTGAAAATGCAATGGAAAAGATGAGCGCAACATTAATGACAAAGCAGAGCGTCATAAATGATTACATCGAAGACTGTGCTAATCTGAAGAAGGAGTTGGAGCTTGAAAAGATCGAAAGTGAAAGGATTAAACGATTATTGTTGAGTTACACTACTTGTGATTATTTGATTGATCGTGTTTATCCTACTGTTGCAGGTCTGGAAGCGTTCATGGACAAAAAGACTGAAAATACTGATACTGGTAAGAAACCAAGTGTCAAGTATAACAGATGTCCGCCCCCGATCCATGAAACTTATTGTCCAAGGAATCCTAACGAGGAGCGTCTAAAACAGGCAGTCAACATCAAGTTAAAGTCTGAAATCATTGATAAATTACCAGACAATATTGATGTTACATTCACAGCGTCTGACACTGATCATGAGTCTGAGTTATTAAAGAAAGTTGTCGATCAGGTGTTGGATATGGATGAGGAGTCAAAACCGGAGTCTAAGTCTGAAAGTTCGAGTTCGTCAGAAAAGAGTCCGAGTTCACCGGTTAAAAGGGTTTACAACAAAGAATTCTTGTTATCAAAATCTAATTTGAATGATGGATCAATCAAAGTGGCATATACTTTGAATGATTCAGACAAATTATATTCTGATGAGGAATTCCCAATAAGAAGTGTTAAAACTGAAATGATCAAACAGGTTTTCAAATTAACAGAAATTAATATTTCTGAAATAAAAGATTTAAATTTTCATGAAAAACCTAAAAAGTACACTTCAAGAGTTCAACAGAGATTGAACAAGAAAAAGGGTTACGGTTATGGTTATAATTTCCAAAAGAAATCAAACCATAATGGTAATCTCAAAAAGCAAGGTCTTGGTTTTAGTTCTTCAGAAAATTATAAAAATGAGAAAAAGTATAAACCGAAAACAACATTTGTTGCAGGTGGAAGTTCGGAAGATGAACAGAAGAAACCTTTCTGGAAACAGTCAAACCAGGAGTTTCTTGCTGAAGTGAAGAAAAATGTGAGAATGTTTGCTCAAAGAGTTGACAGAAGAACTTGCTTTAAATGCCAAAAAGTTGGACATATTGCTTGGAACTGCCAAGAGTCCACTTATTCAAAACAGGGAGTTTCTTCTAACTATGTTTTGAGAAAGACTTGTGTTGATAAGAAAGAACAACCTGGGAAAAATGTTAAAAAGTTTGAAAATTCTACTTCTGAGGAAGGAGAAAGTTCAAAAAGGTTTTACAAAAGAAGAGGTGATTTAAGTAAACAAAAGTGGGTGGTTAAAACAGATAGTTGTTCTGACAATGAATCTGATTTCATAAAATCAGAGGAGTCATGTGTTGAGAAAAAGATTGATAATTCCGTTCCTGAGTTGAACGAGGAAAACTTTCCGTCATTGACAAAAGATTATTTGAAATCAAAAGGTAGGGTTGAAATTTCAGATCAATTCTTTACTGATAAGAAAGAATTTGATGCTGAAAAGGTGTTTAATGGAAATGTTAAACATATTTTTGGTAAGATGGTTGCAGGAAAAGTGAAAGGAGCTAAAGAGTTCTACAAATCAAAGTGCTGGTGGGATAGATGTGTTCCAGAATCTCCCAAGGATGGTCAGTCTTGGGGGAAAGTTTTTCCAAACTAAAAATTCTGACTTGCCGGAGCTCCCAGGTTGGTAAGAGTGGAGCAGGTATCGGCATCTTTCTTAGCAAATGATCCTACAAGTGGTACAGTTGGTAAAGTACAGGTGATATCTTTAAATTGTTATATTTTGATTTACAAGTGATTATAGTTGGTGAGTGAACATGTAAGTGATTGAAAGAGATTTTCATTGACAAGTGGTTAATCAAGGTCATTAAGTTGAACTTGATTGGACCATACTTACAAGTGATATTTTGGAGAACAATGTGATGATCCCCTAACCTACAAGTGGTTTGAAAATCAACAAAACTAATTTTCCGGAAAAACCATTTGATTAAAACAAACTTAAGTGTTTTGAAATCACAATGGGAAAATAGTTTGTTGTGAGGGGGAGTTCTGATTGTTTATACCAAGTGAATGGAGAATTGAAGTGATTTGATATCAGTTGTCACGTTATTGTATAGTTTGTTTTCAAATTTCCTAAAATGTGTTTGCATTTTAGGGGGAGTAAAAATTTTCAGAAAATTCAAAAACATTTGAAAATTTGAAAAAGCCAAAAACATGATAAAATCAAAAATGAGTTTTGTTGTATAAAAGAGGAAATGATAGTACATCAGTGGACTATCACAACATGCTAAAGAATTAGAAAGTCAAATGTGATAAACGGTCTCACTGATGATATGTCAGTAGGTTTTTGCACTTTTAGTAGATTGTGACGAGATATAAACCTAAATTCAAACTTGCTTATATCGTGGGTAACATCTCTCGGATATATGGGTAACCCCCGAAATCTTGTTTGAAGGACCCCTCTTTCTGAGATACTAGGTCTTTATGCTTAGTGATATCTGGGGTATTATCCCGGGACTTCTGATAATGCGGAAGCAATGGCCTAGTCCCCGGAGAATACTTTCTGCTTGCTTAAAATATAGCGCCGCCCTCAGCAAAAATAGACAATAAAATTGCTAATCAATGCTGTTGTAAAAAAGATCCTCTAAAGGGGACCCACCAAAAGTCGACCCGTCATCTCTCTGCTGAACGGAAGTTCTGACCTGAGCTCTCACGGCTTCGCAATTTAACCCCTTACAGATATCATCTAGGTATACTCACCTGTAAGACTGAATATTGGGATCTGGATACGGGAGTATATTCTGAGGTGGGACACGCGAATAAGTTTAAGTGCTTAAGACATTAATCTCGTATCTCGAAACAGTTGAACTTTGTGTGAGAATTTAAGTGGATCAGTATACTGACAATCTAAGTGAATCGTTTAGAACTTAAAATGTTTAAAGCTTAACGGTGTTGGTGATTTGTCTCAAAAACTGATATGATCCTCTTACACAAACTCACAAAAATATTGTTTGTATATATTTCTTTGCTGCATTTCATTTCGATTATATCAAAAATCCAAAAAGAGTTTCAGTGTGTTTTAGCATAAATTTTGAAAAATTCAAAAAGATTTTAGACAACTGATGTTGAAGAGATGATTTTCAAAATTCCGAGTGCTGAACATGACGAACAGGTTTGGGAGTTTGTTTGAAGTTGTGTGAAATGAAAATGATATATATTCAAGTGGTTCATCAGAAATTGACATGATAAATCATTTTGATTGATTCTTGAAAATGATGTATTCAGGGTTGTGTCTTCAAGTGATTAGCAAAGTTTCTAAATTTGTTATATCTTATCTTTTATGAAACTTATGTTTTGGGTAGAGAATATGCAGGTAAATCAGGTTACGATACCTGAACCTGTGAAAGTCAGACTACGATCCCAGCACAAGTTGAGGGGGAGTCTGTTAGAGAAAGAGAGCCTGAAGATGCAAGAGCTAGGAGCCAGAGATCCTGAAAGAGAATTGGAGATAGGATAGAGCCAGTTAGAGATTCTGAAAGAAGCCCAAAGACTGATAAAGACTGAAGATTGAGAAGACTCGACACTTAAGACTCGTCAACATCTGAGGGGGAGTCTGTTAGTGCATTCATCTGTCGACTTCATCTTATATCGAGTCTTGGCTGTGTTGCGGATCTGTTCAAGCATGATGTCATCTTATTCATTGATGACATCATAATGGTGACATCATCTATTGCATCATCTTGGAATTGTAAATATACACAAATCAGATCTTTCGGTTGAAACAGATTATAATATTCCTAGGGAGTTTCGCTTGAAATAGACTATTATAATGTTTGGATTCGCTTGAATGATTATGAGAGGTTTCGCTTGAGAGGTTCGCTTGAAGCCGACATGTGTGCTTCAAGCGAGACCTTGAGTCCTATAAATAGGATAGTTGTGATTTCATTTGTAACAGAATTTGCCAAGTGATACCGAGGTGCTGCCGGTTTTCCTTCTGATTGTAAACATTGTAAAATCAATATACAAGTGGATTAAAGTGTGAATCAAGCTGTTTTTACATCCGTTTCTTAGTTTCCGCCTCTGAAACGGATTTGAGCTCTTCCGAACGACTCATTTGGGTCACAATCCGATCCTACATACATTATATCCGGTCACCGCTTAATCTAGCATACCGTACTGTTTTCATTATTTATAAGTTAACTGGTCCAAGTCTATGACTTGAATAGGACCCGTTAACAATCTAATTGGTTATTATACCATTCATTCCAGACTAGGGCATCCAGTAGATTGCAACCTTGCTAACTTAATTGCTATATCGGCTGTGCTTATATTTTTTCTTGGATTGTAAGACTTTTAAGCCAAGCAAATACTCTTAACTTATTTTCCCTATACGGGCTTGGGATACGGTATATTATTACCACATGGTCGGGTATGGAATCAATGACCTATGTGTCGGGAATCGAAATAATCCGTTTTAATTCGTATTGCTTGATAACTTAAACATTGGGGGGCTAATACAACCGTGTCCTAGATATCCTCAGCTCATTTAATTGCAAATGGCCACTGCCTAAGCATGGGGTGTAGGCATACACCTGAAAGATGCTAATGCTATATTAAAATATTTTTATAACCCAATACGGGTTTGCCCAATAAGGGTATTAAAGTGGTGTGTCGGTTAATCATGTTCTCGACATAGTTTCCGGGCCCCATATGTATTGACAAGCATGTAAAACTGATAACATGAGAAATTGTTTATCCCAAGTTATTTATGAAAATATATGTACCAGCGTGTACATGAAAATGATTTTGCAATATTTTCAAAATGTGTCAGTTATTTGTATTTATCAGTGAAAACTGACGTATCTTCAAAAGACTAAGCGCAGGTTGCAAGGATACATAAATAGGCTGGAAGTTGCCTAGTAAATGCTTAAGAGGAATTTGCAACTCCTTGCATTGAAGCCTAATAGTCTGTTTACATATTCGCTTTGGTATCCACCTGATCCGCCTGTGGATCTTTTATAAACTTTCCATCTGTATTATATTTGAACATTTAGACATTGTAATTTGTAATAGTATTTTATACTCCCATACTTCCGCTGTGTTAATTGTGAATAACTATATCAATTTGTCACAAGTAAACCCCAAGTCTGGGCCCAACGGGAAATCAGGGTGTGACAGGTTGGTATCAGAGCCAACATTTGAGTGAATTTGGCACTGGCCTTTTATGTTTAATCTCAAATATCACAATAACATAATCCTTAGACTTTCCCGAGTCTAGCCTTTGACTTAGGATAACTCATATCCATATTTAGTTATTGCTATTGTTTTTGATATTTAACAGGTAATATGCCGCCAAGAATTAGAGGAAGAGGAAAAGGTCCAATGCGGGGAGGACAATCTAGACAGATACCCTCGCCATCCCATAGCTCGAACCACCAGCAATATTCGAACAAGTCTCACTCATCGCAGCCTGTGAGATGTTCTATTTTGCATCATTCCTCCCGCTCTCATCATTCCACCATTCCTCCCACTCTCATCACTCACACCATTCACATCATTACCATTCACACCCATCATGACTCTTATGACCCTAACCAGTACTTAAACACACCACATGTTGGCCAAAACCAGCAGGATGATGACTCTGATCCGAAAATGCCACCATCTGGATCCAACATGCATCCAATTGAGATATCTAGCGGGACTGCATCTTATGCAGGATCTCCTCATCGAGGTCCCGATGAATAGGACTAATATTTTAACCATTTTACTTTTGTAAACACACCTCCTTATCCACCTCCACAAACGTCACCGCTTCCTTATGAGGACGAGCCAATGGAGCCCGCGAACAACGGCAACCACCACCACAACTAAGGAAACCTCGTGGTGCACGTATGTCAGTACGTGCGGGGCAATGATCGGGTTCGATTCCACCTTTACCTTCAACTTATCCTACTATCCTAGAGGATCCATAATTGAGAGGACCCTCCAATACTGAACCTGTTGTTGAGCCTCCTCCACAATCATCTGCTCAACAACCACCCATAGGTTTTGATAACCCAATCCCTATGTATCCAGGTATGACTTTATATGATCCTTTAAACCCAACAGCGCCAATGGATTATAACTATCTAGCGCCATTATACGACCCCTACATGCAGGCGGTCATGCATAATGCGCTTTACCCATCTCCTTTCCCTCCTGCCTATCCAGCTACTGGATATTCCAATTATGGGAACCAGTATCCTATTGTGCCTCAGCCACAACCTCAGCCGCCGCCACAACTTAAGGCCATTAATCAGGCCTTGGAGCGGGCAGAGCAGATTCAGCGTCAGGCTGAAAGGAATGAGAAGAGAACAAATAAAATTTTCAAGAAACTGACCAAGATATGGAAGGGGAAGAAAGATGAATATAGATTTTTATCTTTTATTATAATTTATTTTCAAAAGTCCATGTTGGACATTTCATTGTATTTTATTTCAAAAAAGTCCTTATGTGGACTAAGTTGTAAATTCCTTTCAAAAGTCCTTATGTGGACAAGTATTGTAATTTCTTTTAAGTCCCTATTGATACGTGGTTGAAAACCGGTGCTCGTAACCGTATAACTTTATGTTTTTATATGAGTTTTGATCTTGAATGGCCTACTTTTAATTAGATTTGTGTTTATGCAGGTTCGATGGAGTTTAAGGGCTTTTCGGGAGCGTTACAAGTCATCGGGTTGAAAACCGGAGCACCAGGACGCGTTACGGATCAACCGGGAGTGCAAGAATCAAAAGTTGAAGAATTGGTATTATAGAGGCCGTCGGCGACGGGGGTATACCCGTCCCGGACGGGCTCCAGAAAGTCCCGTCGACCGAAACTACCCGTATCCAGACACTTAACCCGTCGGATGAAGAAATGAAAACCAGAACCCGTCGCCGACGGGTTGAGGGCCGTCGGCGACGGCTTGTCAATTCGTGAAACGCGATCTTTGTTGATTTTGGGGTCAAGCTCGATTTTAATTGGTCAAGAAGCATTCACGTCGGAAGTTACACTTGGTGTGGAGTTTGAATCTTCATCTGGGAGCCATAATCATCCACCATTCACCATCGAATTCCATCTATCATCAACCTACAACCCGAATCATCATCATCCATCACACAATCAATTCTTCCATAACCCTAATTCTCCATCTATTCACCACTCACCATCTTCATTCACAAACCCTAATTATCCATCATTCCTTCATCCTACAAGCTTCAAAATGACATCATTCGTGTTCCAAACTTCCGGTGATCAAGCTTTATCAACCATGAGCGACTAATCATCTCGGTTTCACCCCGGTGTAGGTAGTTGTTGATTTTAGTGTTTCGAATTGTTCTTGTTTCATCTTAGTGACAATTTGTGTTTGGTTTTTGAAACTTTTGACAATAGTATTACATTTGTTACGAATTCGTGAATTGTCGAACGATGTTAAAAGTTATGACTTTGCGAAATGGTGATATGTGATTATACATTGTCGTTGTTAGGATTTACTTGTGTTGATTAGAAAGTGTCTTTTTGTCCGTTCTTCGGGACGTTGATAGCTAGTAGCACCTAAGTCACGGTACACTAAATCCGTTAATCGAATGCATTTGAGTTGAAACTAAAACTTGTAGAAACTCTAGGTTAACAATTACTGAAACCGGGTGTGATTCCTTTTTATCATTATTGTTCTAGTAACCATTTTTCTTGCAATCGTTAAGTAGTAGTCGTTAATCATTCTCATCAATTCATTTAGTTAAAAATCATATCTCTCAATTAAACGAAAACACAAACTTATTCTAGCAAGCTTCATATATCGTGACAATTGTTTTAATTCATTCGAATCCACACACAAACCACATACTCTTCGTGGTTCGACCCCTTACTACCGCTAACACATTGTTAAGGGTAATTTGGGCTTATAAATATTATCTTTGACCGGAGCGCGACACTCCGATCAAATTTTGGCGCCGTTGCCGGGGAGTGCGTGCGCTTTGTGTTTGGATTATTGTTTGAATTTGCGTGATTATCTGTTTAAATTGTTTAGCTTTCTTTTTGCACTTTGTCTTTTTCCTTGTTACGCGGGTGTGTTACTTGTGCAGGTTACAGGTAGTGCATGCATACGCGGAACTCCGGGAGGACTTCACCTTTAGTCTACGAACCGGAAATCGAAAGGGTAGCAAGAAGAAACCTAGCAAGCCGGTTAGAAGCAACACTTGCTTCTAATCAAACCAACCAAACACCACAACACACACCATCCATTGAAACCGCTTCAATGGCGAACCGAAACTCAAACCAAAACCTTAACTCGAACCAATTTCAATACCGAAGCAACTTCAATCCCGCCCCAAATGTTCAACCTATGCCTCAAGAGCGACCGGGTGGTAACAACAACAATGGACCACCCACACCACCGTTTCAAAACCAAAATCACAATAACACCCAACGAACACCTCAACAACAAAACCTTCATCGACAAAATTCCCTACCCATCAACCTAGATGACCGGAATGTCAATTCCGGCTGTCGGGGAAATCGTGATCGCGGCAATCCCGCAAACGAAGACCCATTCTTCAACATCGATGACTTGAGGAATGCAATCCCCGATGATGAACCGTATAGTGTTCCCGGTTATCAATCGCCGAAACATGTGAGTGTTCATACGAAAAATTCGGACGACGGGGGATACTATGATGATAGAGCTAATGATGATGAAGATTGGGGCTACGTGAATAGGGGAAACGTCTACAATGCTAGAAGGTATGATGATGAGGAATTTGGCTACCAATATGCTAATTACGTTGGGGACGACGAATACGGTTACGGAGGTGGAAGAAATGATGGTTATGGGAACAACCGTCAACCACGAAACAATGACCAATGGAACCGGAATGATGGGTTTTATAATAACAACAACAATGCAAACCCTAACCGGATTCCTCGTTTCGTGGAAGGTGGTAACCCAAGGGATAATAGAAGAGAGGATCGAAGAGATGATCGAAGAGGTGAAAGAAGGGATAATAGAAGACCGGTCGATCAAGAAGTTAACGGTCCACATCGTCGTCAACGACCTCCACGGGGAGTGAATGATCGTTTCAGGCCGGTTGTCACCGAGAATGACTCACCAATCGTTTGTGAGAGGAGGATGTTTGATTGTAAACCACATTACATCAACATACTTCCTCATTTTAATGGAAGATCTAATGACGAACCGTACACACATTTGACAGAGTTTTCTTCCATTTGCGGCACTATCGGGGGGCATAACTTTGCACTAGATGAGGTTAAACTTCGGTTGTTCCAATTCTCATTGAAAGACAAAGCGAAGCAATGGTTCCTTACACTCCCGGCCAATAGCATCCGTACATGGGGAGAAATGCAACAAGCTTTTCTAGATGAATACTATTCTATGGCGAAGACCGATGATGCTCGTGATGAAATTAGGTCTTTTCGCCAATTATCGGGCGAGCCGTTGCATGAAGCTTTTACAAGATTTAAAGAAATGATGCGAAGATGCCCACATCATCAAATCGAGAAGTGGGAGTTGGTTAAGTGCTTTGTACGGGGTTTGGATGACACAACTTGGAATCGTCTTGAGTCAACAAGCAATGGAACACTCTTGAGCAATCACGAAGACGACGATTGGGAATTCTTGGAAAGAATGAGCAAGCGGTCTAAAGAAAAAGAGTCGGCCGACCGAGCCAAAAAGCACCCTACCTCAAGGTCTTGGCCCGATCGTGATGCAAGTTCTAAGGATCGGATTGATACGTTGGAGCGGGAATTGGCCCGCATGAAGAAGAAAGAAGTGGGTGCGGTACAATATAGCGTATGTGAAGAATGTGGTGACATTGGTCACAGAACCGAGAATTGCCAAGCCACCGCGGATGTGAATCAAGTGTATGGAGACCGGAGCCAATACGATATGAATTCCAACACTTACCACCCCGGGTTGAGGAACCATCCTAACTTTAGGTATGGTAATGCCTCCAATCAAATAAACCCGAATTTCCAATCGGGAAATCAAGGTGGGTATTCGCACCAAACTCGCCAAGGAGGTAACCAAGGGGGTTACCAAAGGAATTACCATAATCAAGGTGGTAATGGAAGCGGGTCGAACAATCAAACCGGTGGCGATGATTTGAGTGCCAAAATGGATGCTTTGTTGAATATGCAAAAAGAATCTCAAAACAATATAAAAGAATCTCACCATGATATCAAGGAGATAAAGAAGACAAACGAGATTCGGGACAAAGCACATGACGCATTGGCAAAGCAAGTGGGCCAACTCGCGGAACAGATGGCTCAAATGAGGGGAAGCATGGGAAAACTTCCAAGTGACACTACAGTGAACCCGAAGCATCAAGGTTTTAGCACAAGCAATGTGAGGAATGCACGCGTTAGCGCGGTAAGTATTCTTTTAAATGATGAGGTTTGTAGTGTTGAAAGCATTCCACCACCACAATTTGTTGATGGTGTAGTGGAAAATATAGGTGAAGGACCGGAAAGTGAAAATGAACACGAAACGATTTCACAAAGTAAAAATGAAAACATAACTAAAAATTCTTTTTGTGAAAATTGTTTAAATCAATTTAACCCGCTTAATGCATCGAAAAGTGAAGAACGGTGCCCACCGAAGGACGAGGGGTGGGAAAATTTTAAGCAAGCTAAAATTAACTTACCGTTACTAGATGACATTAAAAAGGTTTCGGCTCATGTGGAATGCTTAAAGGAATTAAGCATCGAAAAACGGCACAACAAATTACACGAACCGGTTGATTTGATATCTCATGTGAGTGCCGTTTTGTCGAGTGCCCTTCCCCAAAAAGCTCAAGACCCGGGAGATCCTCTTATTCCAATTCAAATTGGAACATTTAAAATTGAGAGGGCGCTCCTAGATCTTGGAGCTTGTGTGAGCATCTTGCCCGGGAGTCCATACGACCAATATGACTTTGGTCCATTGAAAAAGTTTGACACTCCCGTGGTGTTGGCTGATCAGACTCCCACGCATCCAAGGGGGATGGTGGAAGATGTGATTGTGAAGGTAGATGATTGCTACTACCCAGTTGACTTTTTGGTAGTAGACTATGTTGGATGTGTTGAGGACACCCAACCGATAGTCATACTGGGTAGACCGTTCCTGGCAACTGCTAATGCCATAATAAATTGTGCCACGGGAACGGTAAGCATGAAGTTTGGGGACCGGGAATTAAATTTAAATGTTTTTCCAAAATTTCCTAACCCGCTCGGTGAGGATAAGTGTCCTAAAAAGGACATGAATCCAAACAAAAAGGTTTGTGCTATGGTTGGTAGGTTTGGAGAAACAAAGAAGAAGACGGTTAAGAAGAAGAAAGCAAAGAAGTCACCTCGAGAAAAGAAAAAGGAAGAGGAGGTGAGGAAGTTTGGACCGTTTGGCAACAAATGGTACGAATCACCGGTGGGTGATTTTGAGGAGCTCGTGGACGGCAAGCATACCATTCGACCACCATGAGGTGGTAAGTTAATTGTTGTTGTATATTTTATTTCGCATTTCGTTTTAGTGTTATCCGTAGTTTAGTTAGTATTGTTGTTGTTGTATAATTTTGCTATTTCGTTGTTATTTATTTTCACCTAGTTAAATGAACGTTGTGGGTGTGTTCCCTATATAACCCTCACGAGACCTCTCGTCCTCCCAAGCTATTGGGGGGGTTTAAAAGGGCTTGTTGCATAAGCTAAATGCAACTATGATTCCTACGAAAGTGAGTTAGGTTTGTTGTTGTTGTAAATTATTTTCCACATAAATCATAGTGAAATAACGCATGGCTTGGTAATACTTTCATAAAAATGGTAGAACTAGGTACTAACAAATTTTGATGGTTGTGAGAAGCATGCTTCTACACAAGGGTTAGAATTTGTAGGTACATGATGTTCGAGAGACAACCGTTTTTATGAAAAGAAGAGGAAGATGTGAGCATCAAGCGACAAAAAATCAGGTGCATGTGTTTCCTTTTTACTTTGATTATTAGTTTAATAATAAGTGGATTGTATTTTTGTATTTTATTTTCCGGGGTGAGATTTTGGGAAGGTTAGACGTGTCACATCCCTTGTGTGTTTTAAAAACTCTAGTTCTTACACATTGAGGACAATGTTTACCTCAAGTGTGGGGATGGGGGAGTAGTAAAAGTTTTCGATTTTGACCCGTTCATTTAAATTCTACACATTGAGGACAATGTTTACCTCAAGTGTGGGGATGGGGGAAAATTTCAAAAATTTTTCAAAAATTCTTGTTTCAAAAGCGATCTTAAAAGCACAAGTAACCAAGTCAACGAGGGATGTCACAACCCATTTGGTCTTTTGTCATGGTCAAGTTCAAATTAATAAGCATAACGGATATTTAGCGGGTGGTTATTTGGGAATAATCCGCCTAAGAAACTAGTCTTTTATGCATGTCACATACCATACCCTTATACGTGAGGTTTGAGCCACTTTTACAACATAGATCTACATTTACATGTTTCTTTGTTTGAGTGGACCATTAGTCGCGTATTGTAGAACTTGCAACTTTTGATACGTTTGAGACCATAGACTGAATACAAGCACGAGAATGATTAAGGCATTAGGTAAACCTTTTTCCTTTTACACCATTTTTATATCCTTACCCAAAATTATCCAATAGTAGCCAATCTTGAGCCTAAACCCTTCGTTTGACTACCCTTTAACCAATAACCTTAAAACCTTTTTCTTTTAAACCCGTGTGATGAAAAATTCGATTATAAGAGCTTAAGTTTGTATAGTTGTTGTGATTCATTGGAAAAAAAAAACAGAAAATGTTGCGAAAAAGAATGAAAAAGCATTGAGAAAAACACAAAAAGATGTGCTAGTAGTTTGTTGAATAAAAGGCGAAAGTTGTTGCCTCATAATTGATGTTTATAGTTTACTTGAGTTTAGAATAGTTGCGTTGTAATAAAGATCGAATTTTCATCACCTTAGCCACTTTAAAATATCATATTCCCTACCTTTAGCCTAGCCCCGTTACAACCCTTCAAAGACCTTATGACTTGTGCTTAGTATTCGTGATCGGTGGTGGAGAATGATTGAGTTGCAAGCCTATGCGGGTACGTGCTCTAATCGGTTATGAGCGATTAATTGTTGAATGCTAATACATTATACACATTAGCCAAATGTTAAGCCGAGTGGAGAGCACATTGTGAGGGATATGCATGATTTGTTAGTTTTACGGGCGGGTTAATCTTGGATAATCATTATTATAGGTGATTATTCACTTTACCGGTAAATATGTGGAAATTGTAAAGAATGTGAACTTTTGTATGACAATAGACCTTAACCTTTGTCTCGGGAATGGGATGTGTATTCGTTGTTCGACCCACGTGAAAGTGAAAAACAGATTTGCTTGAGGGCAAGCAAAAGACAAGTGTGGGGATGTGATACGTGGTTGAAAACCGGTGCTCGTAACCGTATAACTTTATGTTTTTATATGAGTTTTAATCTTGAATGGCCTACTTTTAATTAGATTTGTGTTTATGCAGGTTCGATGGAGTTTAAGGGCTTTTCGGGAGCGTTACAAGTCACCGGTTGAAAACCGGAGCACCAGGACGCGTTACGGATCAACCGGGAGTGCAAGAATCAAAAGTTGAAGAATTGGTATTATAGAGGCCGTCGGCGACGGGGGTATACCCGTCCCGAACGGGCTCCAGAAAGTCCCGTCGACCGAAACTACCCGTATCCAGACACTTAACCCGGCGGATGAAGAAATGAAAACCAGAACCCGTCGCCGACGGGTTGAGGGCCGTCGGCGACGGCTTGTCAATTCGTGAAACGCGATCTTTGTTGATTTTGGGGTCAAGCTCGATTTTAATTGGTCAAGAAGCATTCAAGTCGGAAGTTACACTTGGTGTGGAGTTTGAATCTTCATCTGGGAGCCATAATCATCCACCATTCACCATCGAATTCCATCTATCATCAACCTACAACCCGAATCATCATCATCCATCACACAATCAATTCTTCCATAACCCTAATTCTCCATCTATTCACCACTCACCATCTTCATTCACAAACCCTAATTATCCATCATTCCTTCATCCTACAAGCTTCAAAATGACATCATTCGTGTTCCAAACTTCCGGTGATCAAGCTTTATCAACCATGAGCGGCTAATCATCTCGGTTTCACCCCGGTGTAGGTAGTTGTTGATTTTAGTGTTTCGAATTGTTCTTGTTTCATCTTAGTGACAATTTATGTTTGGTTTTTGAAACTTTTGACAATAGTATTACATTTGTTACGAATTCGTGAATTGTCGAACGATGTTAAAAGTTATGACTTTGTGAAATGGTGATATGTGATTATACATTGTCGTTGTTAGGATTTACTTGTGTTGATTAGAAAGTGTCTTTTTGTCCGTTCTTCGGGACGTTGATAGCTAGTAGCACCTAAGTCACGGTACACTAAATCCGTTAATCGAATGCATTTGAGTTGAAACTAAAACTTGTAGAAACTCTAGGTTAACAATTACCGAAACCGGGTGTGATTCCTTTTTATCATTATTGTTCTAGTAACCATTTTTCTTGCAATCGTTAAGTAGTAGTCGTTAATCATTCTCATCAATTCATTTAGTTAAAAATCATATCTCTCAATTAAACGAAAACACAAACTTATTCTAGCAAGCTTCATATATCGTGACAATTGTTTTAATTCATTCGAATCCACACACAAACCACATACTTTTCGTGGTTCGACCCCTTACTACCGCTAACACATTGTTAAGGGTAATTTGGGCTTATAAATATTATCTTTGACCGGAGCGCGACACTCCGATCACCTATGAGGACAAGTATGTGATCCTTCTTATGAATAATAATTTTGAAATAATATTACATGTATTTATTTCATCCTTTCTCAAGCGATCGTCTCGATTTTAATTCGAACTTTATCGATCTGCTCAAAATTTCAACAAGATCTTCTAATGGTTTGATCAGCCCATATGGCAAGTGATGTGTTTAGAATTATACATATTTTACGTGTCGAATTCCCTATATTTTGATTGGTTTGTTGATGGTTTTCCCGCGATTTTGATACTGATTTGATGAAATGGTTAAATTGCAGGAATTGGTGAAAAACCTGCTGATTTTGCGGTGAAAACGAAGGAAAACAGATGAAGCAGAAAGAACACGGAAAAGCGAGTCAGAAAGTGAAGTCAAAAACTGAATTCTGTTGCAGAGACATCTTTACGGACCGTAAGAGACACCTGTATACGGTCCGTAAGGAGGAAAAGAATGAAGCTTCATCAAAGGTTTACGGAGCGTAAGCCTTGGGGCTATATGGTCCGTAAGGAGGGGAGGCGCGCAGAATTTTATTAGCCTCACGGACCGTAAGCCGTAAGGCCATTCGGGCGGTATGAGAGTCGGTTTTGCGAAAAAAATAGTTTTTAAAGGCCTTTAACCCTAGGGTTTGGATAACTCGTAACTCAGATGGCAAGGGAGCAACTTAGGGCAATTTTGGAGCATTCTGAAGCTGATCAAGGGTCTTGGAAGCTTTCGGTTCAAGTTTGGAGCGTATTGGGTTCGTTAAACACTAGTTTTTCGTATTTATTTCAGTTTGAACAATGATCTCTTATGTTTTCAGACTTTGTTCAGTTGTGTTTTTTATTAATATGAGTAGCTAAACATTCAAACTACTTAGGTTGAGATGAACTAGTGATTGTTGCGTTATTTTGACTCGGTTTTTGCTATTTGATGTGATTTACATAATTTTGTCTTGAAATTGATATTGTTATTGCATGTTTATGTGGTTGTGTTGATTTTTGATTGATAAATTCAGCAGTTTAGGCATATAGAAATATCCCCTAGACTTAGAGTTTAATTTGAATCGTGAAATTCTTAGGGTTTTCGGTTTGAATCTTGACTTTAGAAATAAATCAAGTTAATCACGAATTGAAATTAACAAACTAAAACTTGCATCCTTATCTAGTGACTCGAAAGACGAATTAGGTTTACTAGGTTATTAGCTAGTCGTTGGTGGGTAGATTGGGTGACCGATAGCTCGGATTTGTCTACTTCTTCGCGTCTAGGGTTTCCTAGGATTTCAACTTTCAGGTTTAATATGCTTCGCGAATTGAGGGTTTTGGCACGATAGTTGTCATATACTTGATATTCGTGGGATTTGGTATTGATAGGTCGAGCCGGTTCGTTCTAGCACTTTGCATTTTGTCCCTATCTTTCGGTTAATCATCTCTAGTGGGAGGTTCATCGGGTAGATTAGGATATTTAGCCATTGCCGTAGTCAGAATAGTGTTGCATGATTCTAGGGATTCGATACCCAGGTGGTTCTTTCTCATCATATTTGATCTCAAATCCATTTGCTTGCGTCGTTTCGTTTGCTGTCTTGTGTTTTCACGTGAATTCTTGTTTATTGCTTATTGAATTAATTAGGTTTTTAGAAAATCACTCAAACTCCAAATTAAAAATTAGCTAGGTTTTCGATAGAGGTTAATTATCGAGATTTCGCCTATAGTGTTCACGGATTGACATCCGGTCTTACCTACTTGCTACACCGCGACCGGTATACTTGCCGATTGTGTGTGGTTCAGTTAGGAATTCCATTTTTAAAACTTGTCTTGAATTTAATATATACATTTTTCACATATCAAGTTTTCTGGGACATGCGGGATTCTATCGTAGGTTCATTCGCGACTTTTCTAAGATCGCCCGCCCGATGACCCAGCTTTTAGAGAAGGATAGGTTGTTCGTGTTTTCTGATGAGTGTCTAAAGGCCTTTGAGTTACTTAAGGAGAGGTTAGTGAGTGCTCCTATTCTGATTGCTCCTGATTGGAGCCTTCCGTCCGAGATTATGTGCGATACGAGCGACGTCGCAGTTGGGGCCGTGTTGGGGTAGCGTAGGGAGAAATACTTTCATCCCATTTACTACGCGAGCAAAACCCTAGACGACGCCCAAGAGAACTACACTACGACGGAGAAGGAGCTGCTGGCCGTTGTGTTCACATGTGATAAATTCTGTTCTTATTTAGTTCTTCCTAAGACCATCATTTTCACAGATCACTCGGTTCTTTGCTACTTGTTTGCGAAGAAGGATGCGAATCCTAGGCTTATTCGGTGGATTCTACTGCTTCAGGAGTTTAATTTAGAGATTAGGGACAAAAAGGAGGGCTGAGATTGTTGCTGCCGATCATCTGTCCCGATTAGAGAACCCCGAGTTAGAGAAAACTCAGGAGGAGAGGATAGGGGATGAGTTTCCCCATGAGGTGTTGATGTTTTGAAAGCCCACGAGGAAGGCTTTCCCTGGTTCGCCGATATTGCGAATTACTTGTCCACTGGTGACCTTGTGGATGGCATGACATATCAGCAAAAGAAGAAATTCTTTGCGGGTGTCAAGCACTACATTTGGGAGGATCCATACTTGTTTAGGGTCGGTGCGGATCAGGTTGTGAGGCGATGTGTGTTTGGAGTGGAGTCCTGGAGTATACTACGACACCGTCATGAGGGACCGACTGGTGGCCATTACAGAGCGACTTACATCGCCAAGCGGGTGTTTAACGCGGGGTTTTATTGTCCGACGATCTTCAAGGATGCACATGAGTTTGTGCGTAGTTGTGACCCCTGTCAGATGACAGGTAATATCTCATCCCGTAATGAAATGCCTTAGAACCCCATTCAGGTGGTTGAGATCTTTGACATATGGGGCATTGATTTTATGGGTCCATTTCCCATGTCTCGTGGGAATCGATACATCCTAATCATGTTCGACTATGTTTCTAAGTGGGTGGAGGTGCAAGTTCTGCCTACAAATGACGCGAGGGTTGTTGTGAAGTTTTTGAAGAAGTTGTTTGCTAGGTTCGTAACACCTAAAGCCTTGATATCTGATCGAGGCACTCACTTCGGCAATTCACAGATGGAGAAGGTCTTGAAACGCTATGGGGTCACCCATCGGCTTTCGATGGCCTATCATCCACAAACAAGTGTGCATGTGGAAAATTCGAACAGGGGAATTAAGAGAATCCTGGAGAAAATTGTCGGAAATAGTCGTATCGATTGGTCTGACAAGTTGGATGACGTTCTATGGGCTTTCTGCACTGCGTATAGGACGCCTATTGGGGCCACGCCCTTTAGGTTAATTTATGGGAAAGCGTGTCATCTATCGTAGAGCTAGAGCATCGTGCATACTGGGCACTGAAGACAGTCAATCTTGACTTACCAGCTGCAGGCAAGAACCGGTTTCTTCAGATTCACGAGTTGGAGGAGTTGCGCGATGAAGTGTATGAAAAGCCATGGGCTTACAAAAAGAGTACTAAGGAGTTGCACGATAGACACTTGAAGCAGGTGAAAGAGTTCAAGTGTGGGGAGAAGGTGTTGCTATTTAATTCCAGGTTGAAGCTGTTCCCGGGAATGCTTAGGTCGCGTTGGACTGGACCGTACATTGTTACACAGGTTTTCCCATACGGTACGGTCGAGGTTGAGAGTGAGGATGGTCAGCGGTTTAAGGTAAACGGTCATAGGTTGAAGCATTTCGTCGAGGGATCGACTGAGGAGAGAGGAGGAGGTACTAGACCTCCCGCTGGCTAGCACCTGAGAGTTTGATTGTGCACTCGGGTTTTCGTCCGAGTTGTAGAGTACGTATAAGTATGTATGTGTATTTGTTTTTATTTGTTTTCAGTTTGTGTTGGTTTACCATTGTTCATACTGATCTGTTTGTCGAGATGCGTACTTCACAGGTGAAGAAAACCGAACCGATGTGACCGGGTGAAATTTTGAGAATGAGGTGAGTTTTAGGGTTTTAATAATAATAATAATAATATTAATAATAACAATAATAAAAAAATAAAACAAATAAAATTTTGAGTTCACAAAGCCTAACGGACCGTAAAACTTCGGTCCATATGGTTCGCAAAGGGGAGCTGGTTTCAAAAAATTAACATCCATACGGAATTACGGTCCATAAGTGGCCATCAGCGAGAAAAAATAAAATCCCCAAATTGGGGTCGTCTCCCTCACAAACCCCAAATCACACCAACCACCACCGATCACCTTCACCTTCCACCACCGGCAATCACAGTCCACCGCTCACCTTTACCTCCTATCTCCACCGATCCATGCCACCTTCCCCGTCGCACCACCACTATCCACTGCCACTAACTACCGTCGATCAGCCACCTCCGCCACTCCATCATCTCCACACCATTTCCACCCTCACCGCCGATCACCATCTGCAATCGCCACTAACCACCACCACATCTTCTCCGCCGCTCACACCACAGTCCACCGGCCACTTCCACCCACCATTCACCACCTCTCACCGTCAACACCCACCACCACTGACCCTCCGATCACCACCAAACTACCTCCGCCGCTCACACCACAGTCCACCCGCCACCGCCAATCACCACCAGTCACTACCACTCTCTACAGTCGCCATTCACCATCATCCACCGTGTTCTGACCACCATCAACCACAATTACACAGATTCACCTCGTTTTCCGTGTTCTATCTAGTCGATTTTCATGTATGTATTATGTACAGCTTGGTTCATCGAGTCAGTCGTCGCAGGTTCTGTCGGTCGTATTAGTCAGTCCTCGCAAGGTCTGAGTTTTGTGTTTAGCTTAGGGGTTGTTTGGCTAAGCTTATTTTGGGCTACTTATAACTTATTTGCTTATTTGAAAAGCAAATAAGTCATAATGGAATGACTTATTTACTTATTCCTCTCACATAATAAGCTAACCCAAACACCTTTTAACTTTTCAAAAAGTCAATAAGTAAATAAGTCACTAAAATAAGCTTAGCCAAACAGCCCCTTAGTTGTAGTGTCGAGCTTGGTTTATTTCATGTATTCAAGTCGTGTCGGTCGTAGTTTAGATATTTAGTCATATTTAGATATTTCGTTGAATTTAGATTTGGATGCCAAAAGTGCGTTGACGGCATTATAGCCTAGTGGTATCTTGGGGGTGGGATAAGGCTTATGACCATTAGGTCATGGGTTCGATTCTCACAAAGGGGGTTTTCCCAGATTTATTGGGTTTCCTCCTGAATTGGTGTATAGGCATTATTGCCTAGTGGAGATGGATATGATCGGGTGGTTCTGCTGGTGGCACGATGATACTCCAGTGGTCCGTCAGTGATCCAAATTTGCCGTTCAAAAAAAAAAGTGCGTTGACGTTTTGACTTGATTGATATATATATATATATATATATTGAACGTCGGGATTAGTTGTTGCGTTTTATTTGCAGGTTATGATCTCCTCGCCCGTACTCAATCTCCATTCGGGTGAGGATGGTTGTTTTCTTGTAAATACGTCGGGGGCATGCCGAAATTTTCAATTTTTAGTTGTTGTTGTTATATTATCCGTTGCGGCCGTGAAAGAAATGCTATACGGTCGTAACCACCGTCCCTAACACACTAAAAACACGTTTTCCTTGAAAAAAATAATAAAAAATAAATAAATAAATAAAATAAAATAAAATATAAAAAAAAAGAAAAATTAAACGTGTTGGGGATCGGGCCTCACTACTAACCTGTGGTTTCTCATTGTTTTTCCTCAAGTGCAAGTATGGCTTCATCATCGTCCCAGTCGTCCCGCAAGCGGGGACGACCCTCTGCTCAGAGTACTCCAGTTGCACAGCCGCCGCCCGAGCAGCCTGCTTAGGTGATTCACTATTCGGAGGACGCACAATTGCCTGATTTGTTAGCAGTGGTACCACTACCAGCTGACCTTCCACCGGTGGAGCAGCACACTGTGCTACAATTCCAGCCAGGTTCTGATGAGCATGCGTCCCTTCAGAGGTACACAATCATATTACTTGTTTTCACTGTTTTAAACATATAATATATATACTAAAAGAACTTACTGCACACAATCATATTATTTGTAAAGGACTTAAAAATGAACCTTCACAAATGTCTTTTTGTTCTCGCATGTAGAATACAAAAGAGAAAATCAGTAAGAGAATAAAAAATTAAAAGATTAATATGGAGAGAAACTCACTTTCACTTGTCTTGGCATGTAGAGTCTGTACATCAACCTAACACCAATAATGGCCTGTCAAATATTGAAATTTTTATTAGAGGTATTATAATATTAAATTCAACTATAATAAGTAATAACAACTCCACATGCAAGGAAAAATGTATTAAGAATGAGTAAGTGAAGCTAATATTCAGAACCATTTTTTTTGGACAACCATTGCAATCCAGTTACCTAACAACCATAGGTGTGAATATGTCATCAACATTTATTTGATCATCCGAAGTTCTTTTTTTTTTTAGGCGTAAAGGACAATATTTTTCAATATCACAATAGAATTTAACAAAAAATTGTATGCATGTTCTCTTTGGCATAACATCAAACAGTTGGTATGCATAAACAACCACACAAATGCTCAACAAAGCCCTGTATCCACAAAACCACAAACTTTAAAACCCTTGAATTTTTTTAAGACATAACCAGCAAAGAACACACATTTTCAAGAATAACATTTGTAAGAACAAAATTTCCAAAAAAAATCCCAAAAAAGGAGGAAATAAGCTTACAACTTGTTAAAACACTCACCAATAACTAACCCTGAAGATTCATGGTGGAACCTAGCCGACTTCGTCGAAGCACCGATTCATGTCACTGAGGTTGTGGTTGTTCAAGATCACCTTCAAGTCTCTCATTCTATCTCTAGATCGTCCGATGAGAGTCACCGGCACACTCGCCGGAACCCTAGAACCCGCTGTGGAATGCACATCCACCACTACCTTCTACAGTCGTTAACTGCGTCAAAACCACCACAGCATCACCGCCAGCCTGAATCGAAGGCCAAGATGGCCGTCCGGAAACCATGGTCAGCTCCTCAGGTTGCCAGGGATTCGCCGGCTCAGGATCTCTCTCTATTATCTTCCGTGTCTCTCTTTCTCCTGTTTCTCTTTCTATGTTTGTATGTCTCTTTTGAGAAGAAAGGAAGAAACCTGTGTTTCACACGTGCAAACCGGTAAGCCATGTATGTTTTTTACTATTCATTTCCACTCTTCTACTAATAGATATTAAATTATTAATAGATATTAATAATTTCTAAACTTAATATTCTCAGTAAACAACAACCATACCTAGTAAATCCCACACATTGCAAAACCATTTGTAGGGTTTAAAGAGAGTGGGATATAGGCAAACCTTACCTCCATCCCTAGGGGTAGAAAGACTTCATCCAGAGAGACCCCTGACTCCAAGAAATAAGTAGACAACAAGCAAAAGTAAATATAAAAATAAAGAGCTACCAATAACAAAATAAGTGGTGAAAGAATAACATGGTAAATCTAGGAGAAAATATAACACAATACATGGTGTGCGTGAAGCGTGATATGATTTTATTAATATTTTTAGTTCATTTTACGCATTAGTCAAGTTTTAAATTTATAAAACATGATATTGTACTAACACTAAACACACACTTGGGCAAGTGCACCCATTGTGAGCATAGTATAGTGTTGGTAAGATACCGAGGTCGTCCAAGGACACAAGAGCTTTTAATACCGGTTTAGCGTCAACGTCTAATCGATACAAATTTTTGATAAAAGATTTTAAAAGATAAAAATAAACATAAAAGATAAATAAAATAAAATACTAATAGACAAGATAGAATCACTTGGATCCAACTCCTCTATTATGTATCCTTTAATGATTTTCGCACTTTCGGACTTTTTAAGAGATTATCTTAGTTATAGTAGTAGGTCTCTCTTTTGAAGGTGATGTTACCCTCAACCCAGAGGTTTGAGTCAGCAGGGATACAATCCCAAAGGGTTGGAATATTGAAAGATAATTAAATAAGTTATTAATGCGAAAAGTAGTAGGCCCCTCTTTTGAAGGTGATATAACCCTCGGCTAAGTGGTTTGAGTCAGCAGGGATACAATCCCAAGTAGCCGGTTTAATGTTTTAATAGTAGCTTACATATGAGGGACTCAAGCTATTCGCACCCCCTCCATCCAATACCGTTGGGCATTGAAGGAGGTCCTAGTAAGCTTGAGCCAAGTCCTCGCAGGATCTATACACTGAACGAGACAAGAACTTTACCAAACCAAACCCCTAACCCCCTTCCAGGTAGTTAACGCGCTTTATATAGACCATAAAGACACGAATAAGCAAATCAATGACATCATGAAGAAATGGTTAGGAAAACTCACTTTCAACATAGGAAACTAGTTATTAAAGTCATTAATACAAACCCAAATAAAAAGTGCCGAAAGATTAAAAATCAAAAGTAATACATAAGAGATTTGTCTTCACCAAGTGATGTAAGAGATTAGCCAAGCATGGCCTTTGTTTAACAAAAACCCTTACAATCAATCTTGGATCCCGAGACTACTAAACACTCTAAAGATGAAAGATGGATGATGGTGGTGGGTGTTGGTGTTGTAGTGGTGGTGGAATGGTGGCAAAGTGAGAGAGAAGTGGTTTGCCAAGGGATGCCTTTGAAGTGAACCAAACACCCCTATTTATAGTCCAAATAGTAGCCCGGCCACGGCCCCATATCCAGTGGGCACGGCCCGTGGCTAACTCCTTCTCTGTCTTTATTAATTGCAGTTGACAGCAGAGGGCCCCACACGACCCCATGGCCTCTGGGCACGACCCCGTGGTCAACTCTTCTCTGTACTATCAAGATTCTGCAAATCTTACAGTTGACCATGCCCCGTGTGGGTCTGGGCACGCCCCCGTGGTGGGCGTAGAAGCTTCTGCAGGCTTTGTCTTTACGTGCCAAGTATGACCACGCCCCATGTCTGGCTAGACACGGGGCCGTGGTCAGCTTCCGTTCTCTTGTTTTTGGTCTTTGGGGTGTTGCTGAGGGGTCGGACATACCACGTTGTTCCTGGGGTTAACTAAGGGGATTTTTGGTAGTGAAGAAGAAAAAAGAAAAACAATGGTTTTGAATGAAAAATGGGTTAGTCCTAATGCCTCCATCATTTACTTACTTGGGTTTAAGTTGGTAAGGACCGGGAATGTATCGTCTTGGCAAGTTCTAGTGTCGTAAGAACCAAGCGACTATTCACACAAGAAACGAAAATGACCATTTAGCTTAAAGATGTATATATGTATGCTCAATAAAGGCTCAAAAATCACTTATTGTGGAAATAGGTTTATATTGTGAACAAGTATATATAATCAAATTTTAAAAAGATTTGTCATGCCTTTTTTATAATTTTCCTTGTTTGTTTCTTTTTATCATGACGCTATCGGTTGTAAATTTGTAAAAAAAAAATAACCCTTTTAGAACTTGTTATTCCCATATTAAACCAAGACAAGTAAAAAAATGAAAAATTTTCGTAAAAAATTTGGGGTGATTAGCGGTTCCAATATGAGTTTTGTGTAAGGCTTGTTTTTAGGACTTGCAAGATTCAAAGTGTTAGCTTCCCCCCTACACTTAAATTACACATTGTCCTCAATGTGTCCAAAAATAAGTTTTTCGGTTGATTCGAGTGTGAAAAAGCGTGTTAAAAACAAGTTTTTATGTTACTGGCACCTGGATACGGGCCCGTGTTGCCCTGGCACGGCCCCATGTTCAGATTGCCAGTGTCAATTTTTGACAGATGGTTGACTACGAGGCGTGGCCAGTGAACACGGCCCGTGGTCAGTTACCTGTTTGAGAGATGTTTTTCTGCAGAACCTGGGCACGGGGCGTGTTGGGTCGGGCACGCCCCCGTGATGCACATACTGGAAAGTTGAAGAAAGTTGTTGGAAGGTATTGTTTACGTGCATGAGGTGCGGTTTTAACGTCCCTTTGGCATTTTTCATCTTTTCTCGTGTGTTGTATTCCTGAAAAGTAAGACTAAACTAGAAAACATAAAAGTTAAACTAAGTTAATACTAAGGATAGTTTCGCGGAATGCCTCCGTGGTGCGCCACGTTTATAAGGGTCCTTGGCTAGACCAAAACCTGTCAGATATTATCCGAGCGTGATGTCTCGCATCCCATGTTGTATCGTTGGAGAGCGTCATCCAAGCTTGAGTCTATGACATCCATGTAGTTGACCGGTTCGCCCTCTACTCTTTTTCCTACCCCGAACTTCATCTCCTTGTCTCCTACCCTCAAGGTTAGCTTTACGTCACTCATATCCACCATGGCCCCAGCGGTGGTGAGGAATGGTCTTCCCAAAATGAGCGGAACTTCGATGTCTTCCTCCATGTCGAGTATGACAAATTCGGCCGGGAATACAAATTCTTCGACCTTTACCAAGAGATTCTCGGTAACACCTTGTGGATGTTTGATCGACCTGTCAGTGGGTTGTTTGCTCATTTTCGTAGGGCTTGGTTTCCCTAGTCCGAGTCGGTCAAACATTGATGCTGGCATAAGATTGATGCTAGCCCCAAGGTCGGCTAATGCATTTCTTATAGGTGATCCCCCGATGGAGCAGGGAATGGTGAAGCTTCCGGGGTCGATCTTCTTTTGGGGAAGTTTGTTGAGGAGTACGGCTGAGCATTCTTCACTTAAGTTGACCAATTGCAATGTTTCAATCTTTCTTTTGTGGGTTAGGAAGTCTCTCATGAATTTTGAGTATTTTGGCATTTGAGTGGGGACTTCTACAAATGGGAGATTGATATGCAACTGTTTTAGTAGGTTTATGAATTTTGTGAATTGCTCATCGGTCTTTTGGCAAAGCAATCGACCGGGGTAGGGTACCGAGGGGTTTTTGGATGGTTCGGGTTTTTGTGGGGTAGTAGTTTCTTGGTGGGTTGGTAGGTTTGTGGTTTGTTCGGGTGGATTGTTGGTGGCAGGTGGTAATGATGTTTCCTCGGGACCTACTTTCCGGTTTCTTAATGTTATTAAGTGTACTTGCGCCTTTGGGTTGGTTTCGGTATTACTAGGTAATGCCCCTTGTGGTCTTTCGGAGAAACTTTGGGCTAGTTGGCTTAGTTGTTTTTCAATGTTTTGAAGACTAGCCTGTTGGTTTCTAATGTCGGATTCCGTTTGTGAGAACCGATCCGAATACCTTTTGTCGGTTTCAGAGATGAAGCGTGTGATGAGATCTTCAAGCCTCTCTCGACCCCCTTGTTGTTGAGTGAAATTGTGTGACTCATTTCTTGGTTGTTGCTGAAAATTTGGTCTTTGATTTTGATTTTGTTGGTTACTACTACTCCCAGGCTCCCTCCAACCAAGGTTAGGATGGTTTCGCCACCCTTGGCTGTAGATACCGGTTGGGGGACCCGATGGTCTAAGTCGATTATCTATGTAGTTTACCATTTCCGTTTGATTCTCCATTTCTTTCATACAACTCCAATTTTCATGTGGCCCACCACACCCTTCACAAGTCATAACCGAGGCCGTTTTTGTCATTTCTAATTTTTTGATTTTCGAGGACAAGGCCTCGATCTGGGCTTGTAAAGAGGTGCTTTCATCTATCTTATGGGCGCCCGAGGCAATAGACTTCGAACCTCGGGGGGTGTGCCATTGAAAATTGTTTTGAGCAATTTCCTCAATTTGATTATAGATTTCATTTGGGCGTCGGGACTGGATCTTGAGTCGAGTGTTTGTCTCGTTTGTGGCAACAAACCATTATAGAAAGTGGATACTTGTTGCCATACTGCGAGACCATGATGAGGGCATTTCCTCAATAGCTCCTTGAATCTTTCCCAAGTTTCATATAAAGATTCCCCGTCCTCTTGTGAATATGTGTTTATTTCAGTCACTAATTTAGCGGTTTTAGAAGGCGGAAAATATTTATATAGAAATTTTTGGGCAAGTTCATCCCAAGTGTTTACCAATCCACTTGGGAGGGTGTTTAGCCAAGCCTTAGCTCGGTCTTTTAGTGAGAATGGAAACATTCGCAGGCGGATGGCGTCGTTTGATGCTACGTTGATCCGGAAAATGTCACATATTTCCAAAAAGTTGGTAATATGCAAATGGGGATCTTCATCGGAAGGCCGTGGAATGTGGCGGAATTTTGGAGCATTTGAATCAAGTGCGACCGAAGTTTGAAGTTATTGGCATCGACGTTCGGCGCATTTATGGCCGCTCCAAGATTACCGACCGTAGGCTGTAGGTAATCCATCAAGGATTTGATCCGCCATTGGGATTTGATCCCTCGAAGCTTTCTCTTGATTCTTGGCTTTCGTCCAGAGGTTCTTTTTTGTCTTTATCGGAACTGGAGCTCATGCACTTGCGCAGAGATTTCAGGCCCTGCAATTGAGTTTGAAGTCCTGCGATTAAAACAAACAGAAATGTCGGTCAGAAGCTTAACCACGGCCCCGTGGTTAGGGGCCACGGCCCGTGGTCGAAATACAGTCAACAATTTTCTGGATCCCAGTTACAGGGGAGCTGGACACGGCCCCGTGGCGCACCTCCACGGCCCGTGGTCACTCTTCTGTAACTCAAAAAATTAAACTGCCAGTAATGATAGTGCACACGGTCCCGTGTCTGACCGGGCACGGCCCGTGCTGAGCTTTACAGAAAGTGCAGATTTTGCTAAAAATTGAGAAAAATCCTAAAAACAAAAAGAGAAAACGTTAAAAATAATTAGGCCGCTGATTTTAAACTTTCTTAAAATCCTTATGTCCCCGGCAACGGCGCCAAAAACTTGGTGTGCGTGAAGCTTGATATGATTTATTAATAATTTTAACAAATTTTACGCATTAGTCAAGTTTTAAATTTATAAAACACGATATTGTACTAACAATAAACACACACTTGGGCAAGTGCACCCATCGTGAGTGTAGTATAGTGTTGGTAAGATACCGAGGTCATCCAAGGACACAAGAGCTTTTAATACCGGTTTAACGTCAACGTCTAATCGTTACAAATTTTTGATAAAAGATTTTAAAAGATAAAAATAAACATAAAAGATAAATAAAATAAAATACTAATAGACAAGATAGAATCACTTGGAACCAACTCCTCTATTATGTATCCTTTGATGATTTTCGCACTTTCGGACTTTTTAAGAGATTATCTTAGTTATAGTAGTAGACCCCTCTTTTGAAGGTGACGTTACCCTCAACCCAGTGGTTTGAGTCAGCAGGGATACAATCCCAAAGGGTCGGAATATTGAAAGATAATTAAATAAGTTATTAATGCGAAAAGTGGTAGGCCCCTTTTTGAAGGTGACGTTACCCTCGGCTAAGTGGTTTGAGTCAGCAGGGATACAATCCCAAGTAGCCGGTTTAATGTTTTAATAGTAGCTTACATATGAGAGACTCAAGCTATTCGCACCCCCGCCATCCAATACCGTTGGGCATTGAAGGAGGTCCTAGTAAGCTTGAGCCAAGTCCTCGCAGGATCTATACTATACACTGAACGAGACAAGAACTTTACCAAACCAAACCCCTAACCCCCTTCCAGGTAGTTAACGCGCTTTATATAGACCGTAAACACACGAATGAGCAAAGCAATGACATCATGAAGAAATGGTTAGGAAAACTCACTTTCAACATAAGAAACTAGTTATTAAAGTCATTAATACAAAGCCAAATAAAAAGTGCCGAAAGATTAAAAATCAAAAGTAATACATAAGAGATTTTTCTTCACCAAGTGATGTAAGAGATTAGCCAAGCATGGCCTTTGTTTGACAAAAACCCTTACAATCAATCTCGGATCCCGAGACTAATACACACTCTAAAGATGAAAGATGGATGACGGTGGTGGATGTTGGTGTTGTAGTGGTGGTGGAATGGTGGCAAAGTGAGAGAGAAGTGGTTTGCCAAGGGATGCCTTTGAAGTGAACCAAGCACCCTATTTATAGTCCAAACAGCAACCCGACCACGGCCCCGTATCAAGTGGGCACGGCCCGTGGCCAACTCCTTCTCTGTCTTTATTAATTGCAGTTGTCAGCAGAGGGCCCCACACGACCCCATGGCCTCTGGGCACGACCCCGTGGTCAACTCTTCTCTGTACTATCAATATTCTGTAAATCTTATAGTTGACCATGCCCCGTGTGGGTCTGGGCACGCCCCCGTGGTGGGCGTAGAAGCTTCTGCAGGCTTTGTCTTTATGTGCCAAGTATGACCATGCCCCATGTCTGGCTGGACACGGGGCCGTGGTCAGCTTCTGTTCTCTTGTTTTTGGTCTTTGGGGTGTTGCTGAGGGGTCGGACATGCCACGTTGTTCCTTCTTTTCGTATTTATGTTGGTTTTGGCTACTTATTTGCTTCTTTTGTTCGTTTAAGCTCATTTGGTCCTGTAAATTCAAAAGGAACAAAGAAATGTGTTTTTTCCAACATTAGTACTTAAAAAGGGTTAGTTTTATGCCTCATTTGATGTAATTTATATGTTGCATTTTGTACACATCAATACGCAACATAAATATATGCAAGTCACAATCACATACAAAGTCCACCTAAAGTAGATTAGGTCCTTAGTTCGAAACTAACACTTATGTACCCTTCATAAAAATCTTTAATCTTTATCATACGCCTCCATGAACCCCTATCCTGGACCATGTCCTCAGAGAGGTGCAATTCTAGCAAATCTTGCCTAATTCGCTCATCCCAAATCAACTTGGGTCTACCTATACTCATCTTCCCCTCAACTGTGAGGGTTTCCACTACTTTAACCAACACTGTCATCTACCTCCTCCTCACATGTCCAAACCATCTCAATCTCCCCTCCTTTATCTTATCCGAAATATTAGCCACTCCTAACCTTTCCCTAAAAACCTCGTTTCTTATCCGGTATAGCTTTGTGTGACCACACATCCACCTAAGCATCCTCATTTTGCTACTTCCATCTTGTGTGCTTGTGACTTTTGATGGCCCAACATTCTGTCCCATATAGCATTGTAGGTATAACTGCCACCCTATAAAATTTTCCTTTAAATTTATTTGGGAACCTCTTGTCACATAATACCCTTACACCAGCCAGCTTGGATGCGGTGTGCTACGTATTTATCTATCTCCCCATCTCCTTGTAGAAATGATCCCAAATACTTAAAAGAGTTAATTACTGTTTTCGTCCCTGAGGTTTGTCAAAAATAACGGTTTCAGTCCATTAGTTTAAAAATTGCGATTTCAGTCCATTAGTTTCATTTTCGTAACCATTTCAGTCCACTTTTCAAACGGCGTTTGTTTTATGCAGTTAATGGAAGCACGTGCTTGTCACGTGATGGGCAATTTGGTCATTTAATACAACTGGGTTTGTGAGAATTGGAATGGAAATGACCAAATTGCCCATCACGTGACAAGCACGTGCTTCCATTAACTGCATAAAACAAACGCCGTTTGAAAAGTGGACTGAAATGGTTACGAAAATGAAACTAATGGACTGAAATCGCAATTTTTAAACTAATGGACTGAAACCGTTATTTTTGACAAACCTCAGGGACGAAAACAGTAATTAACTCTACTTAAAATTTGTTGTCTTTAGGACCACTTGTCCCTCAATGGTGATCTGAGTGTCGTCGTCAGCTGCATCACTGAAATCACAGGAGATGTACTCAGTCTTAGAGCGACTAATCTTCAAACCTTTGCCCTGTTAAGCTGCTCGCCATTCCTCTACCCTCGCATTCAGGCTGTGTTTAGTTATCTCCACTAACACAATGTCATTCGAAAAAAGCACGCACCATGGAACTGTCTCCTGAATCGCCTTGGACAACTCATCCAAAACAACCGCACAGAGAAACGGACTCGATGCAGACCCTTTATGAAGTCCTATTTCCACTGGGAATGAATCAGTATCCCCTATAGGCGCCCGAACCCTAGTTTCAGTCCTTTCATACATATCCATAATTATATCTATATACTTCCCCGGAACCCCCTATCTTCCACCCTATCCTAAATCAACTTACGAGGGACACTATCTTATGTCTTTAATGTGCTCTAAAGTATACATATTTTTAGATAAATATCTCCTACACTTTAAATAGTTTTGAATTGGTTTTTATCGAATAACACTACGAGCTAGTTTATTTTTAAATTTTGTAGGTTTCAAGAGAAAGCGAGCCAATGCGATGCAATTAAGCAAAACGGGGGATAAATTAATGCTAATGATTGGAGACGCGGAGTTCAAGTTTCTTTTTATGCATTAGGGTGGAGGGTATAGTCAAACACCTTTAGGGTGTTTGAGTGAAATCCTAGCCAATAATATTATGCCATGTCAACACTCAAACACTTTAGTGTGTTTGAGTGAAATCAGAGGGTATAGTCAAACACCCTAGGGTGTTTGAGTTATATATTTTTTAATTTCTATAAATTATTCATAAATAAACAAAACATATTAAAAAATATAAAAACAAAGGTACTTTTAATTAAAAAAACGCATTACATAAGAAAAAACCTAACTTAAAATATAAAAATAAATTTAAAAAAACCTAATTTAAAATATAAAAAAAAAACTAAAAAAAACTAATTTAACTATTCGTCGTCCGAATCCGCTAAAAGGTGGGGTAAATCTTGTTCTCCAAGATGCTCCACAAGATCATATTTTAGTCTATAATGCGTATCTTCATCAATGAGCTCGTTATAAACAGTGTCTTCGAAAACGGGCTCGACTGGAGGATCCCGAATATGTACCGGTGCAATCGCGTTTCCGTCGTCTTTTAGAATCATATTATGCATAATAATGCACGCATATACGACCATCCTAATTTTTTTAACACTCGTAGAACGCATCGGGCGATGAAGTATATGCCATTTTGCCTTTAAAACACCAAAAGCCCGCTCCACGTCTTTTCTTGCCGCCTCGTGTTGCCTCTTGAACTTCTTTTCTTTCACAATGTGAGGATACGGAAATGATTTAACAAACACGGACCAAGTAGGGTAGATTCCATCGGTAAGATAGAATCCACGCTTGTACAAGTGGTTGTTCACGTAAAATGGGCATTTTGGTGCAGTTCCATTTCGCTTAGTAAGAAATAACGGAGATTGTTGGAGCACGTTGATGTCGTTTTGTGAACCTGTTGGACCACAAAAAGCATGTCAAATCCATAAATCCTGAGAGGCCACCGCCTCGAGCATAACTGTCGGGTGACTGTGATCCCCCCTCATATATTGACCCCGCAACTCCGTTGGACACATTCTCCAAACAAAATGTGTACAATCAAGACTACCCAACATCCCAGGAAGGTGATGTTTCTCCTCATGAGCTTGGTACAAGAGCGCAACGTCGTAGCTAGTAGGTCTACGTAAAAACTTGGAAGCGTATAAATTACAAACCGTTTCGCAAAAATATTCTAGACTTTCTCGGGAAGTCCTTGTGGACATATTTAAATACTCGTCGAACTCGTCTGGAGCGTTGCCGGTTGCTAGTTGCTTAATCGCCGAAGTAACTTTTTGAATCGATGTAAAACTCTTCCTACCACTAGCATCCGCGGCGTCTTGAAACCACGAGTTATTCGCTTGCACGTCACTCAAAATTTTTAAAAACAACCTTTTGGACATACGAAACCTTTGACGAAAAACATCTTCGTTGAATACGGGCTCCTCGACAAAATAATCTCTCATAAGGTTGTCGTGACATTTCACTCGATCTCGATGCACAGTTTTCCTTTTTTTAGAAGTGCATGTGTCTTCCAGTTGAGCAGCTTCGTTAATAAGATTTTGGAAAAAAATTAAACTACTATCGCTCGAGGAAGAATCATCGTCTTCACTAATATCAATCGGAAGGAATAGCGGTGGTATATCATCCATTGAAAAAATGGGAGTGATGATTTTTTTTTAAAAAATAAACTTGGATGGAGAAGAGTTGTGTATTTTAAATTGATTGGAAATATGGGTATTTATATTAAAAAATCAAACGGTCGAAAATGTATTCAAACGGTCAATTTTTAAATGATGGAAGAGGATCCGATGCCAAGATTCCTTTCTTTGGTTATTTTTTTAATGGGTATTTATTCTTTATTGTCCTCAGGGGCGCAGCTCAGTGGCTAGAGTGGGGGAAGTTTGCTCTCCATAAGGCGGCGGTTCGAATCCCGGGCCTACCCTGCTCTACCCATTTGAGTTAGCTCCTGCCCTCTCGCCTCTAAACGTTAGTCTCTGACGCGGGAGGTCGCTGCAAAACAGTCGAGGGGGACGCCCCCCACATCACCGGGACAGTGGTGGCGGGCCGGCTAACGTGACCGGTCTTCACGTTTTGCTCTCCATTTATTTATTATTAAAAAATCCTGATGTCATAGCATTTATAAAAAAATGGGTCAAATCATTCACTTCATGCGGTGAGTGTACACCGAATTTGCCCCCTTCTCTCATGCTCACCGATTGCTGCTAAAACGAAGGGGTGGTCACCGAATCGGTGACTTGACTCACCGAACAAGTCAAACATCCCTATACCCTCCACCCTTATTACTACTACTCGGTGAATGAAAAAATAAAGATTTACATGCATGAAGACTTGTGACCTCGAGTGAAAGAACAACAAAAGAAAATGAAGGTAGTATGCTAGAATGGGAAGCCTAGAAGAAGGGGTGATCGAAGATGACGATCAACAGTACGTAATTATAAGAAGCGGGAAACAGACCTGCATAGTAAGCAAGGTACACCAGCGATTTTCTTCGTGTCTAACTTACAGATGGATGTTCAAGCAAGTCTTTGCTAGAGATCTTTGGAAAATACAGGCTAAGAAAAAGGATAAAGCAGGTAGAAACTTCGGTTTCGTGAAATACCGGAATGTTCAAGATGGGATGCTCTTGGAGGCTAAGCTTAAGAACATCATTGTTGGTAGCAGAAGGCTGCTTGTGTTCAAGGCCCTTTACAACATACATATTTTCATTGCTGAAACCGGAATTCACGGGCTGGATATCAGATATGTGGGTGGATTCTTTGTTCTTCTTACATGTTCTACCTCGAAAGAAGCGAGTGAGCTCCTTAATCTTACGGGAACCTGGAGTAAGTGGTTCTCAAAGCTTGACAGATGGGTGGGACAAACATTTCATTTCGAACGCATTGCTTGGATTAGGATTCTTGGGGTTCCTCCACATCTTTTGGAAAGATCAGTGATAAACGCTATCGGCAACCACGTAGGGAAGGTGATTCAAGGATCTCAGGTCTCTTGGGATGACGGTAATTGGTCGCAGGAGTGTATTGGGCTACTTGTGGGGGAGGGTCGCCAAATCAGAGAAGAATTCGATATCAAATAGTGTTACCGGGTTTGGATTATCGAAAAACCCGGTGAATGGTTGCCCGATTTTCTTGACAAAACAAAGTGGCCAGTGTCTCCCGGTTCATCCCAACCGTACCGTCGGTCGGTGCTTCCGGCGACGTTTCGCCTTGTACCGGTATCAATTTGTTGGGTGCCGGAGTTCATACGTCAGTAGATTATCCTCGATTACACCAATTCTTGGAAGATGGCAGGTCTTTTGAAATTCAATCATCATTTGGGTCCTTGGGCAATGGAACGTTTTATGGGAGGAGACGCCTGTTTTGATGTTCCCTAATTTTGAAAGGCCCAAACTATCTACACACCAATTGTGTAGATAGCCACACATAAAAAGGTGTGTTTTTTGTCTTATATGCATACCCTGCAGTGTTGAGCTGTGGCCAAAGCGCGACGTTTTAGTCCGGTCAATCAGACAAAGACTGACGGGTGGGTCTGTTGACCGGACCAAAACGTCGAGCTTTGGTCGCGTTAACCAGACAAAAGGATGACACCCAGTCAGTCTTTTGTCTGGTTGACAGGACCAAAACGCGGCCAAAGCTCGGCGTTTTGGTCCGGTCAACAGACCCGTCAAACACCCGTCAGTCTTTATCTGGCTAACCGGACCAAAACGCCGCGCTTTAACCACAGCTCAACACTGCAGGGTGTGCATATAGGACAAGAGCTCGGCCACAGAACATGCGGTTTCTACCCCTTTAAAATCTTCTGGACCTTTTATTTTTAAAGCTTGCCAATCAAATACCAAAAGGGTCAGGCCCAAATCTATTAGTCCAGTAAGTGGTAGTAGCCCAATGAATCCTTTTAATCTCTTTCGTTCCTCAATCCAAAAAAAGATCATGGATTGATCTAGACCCTATGCACCTAGACGATCTCTTGGGTCTTAACAATTTGCTTAACCCTGTCTCAAGGGATCCCACCTCTCCTAAACCTGTGGAGCCTCTTTCTGACGTGAACTCGAACCCGCAACCGATATCTTCTAAGGTGCCTTAGGTGGTCAATCCGGAGATTTCCAAGGTTTGTTGTAAGACCGACACAAAATATGGTTCGTTGGTGTCTATAAATAATAGAGATTCTGCTATTGGTCGTGGTAGCAAAGATGCCAGTAATATCGTACGGAAGTAGAGAAAGGGTGTGAACGTCAAGTGCGTGAAGGTTGGAGGGGGCTCGGCTCCAGCTCCACCTAAGTCTGGTTTTAAGTTTCCCCCGATGCATCCTCCTTGATTCGTGTGGGGATTCTCTTGGGGCGCTCTTTTGGGGGGTTGTTGGCGTTGCGTGGTTTTATTTAGTTTGGAGGCGCCTTAGTGTTTGCTTGGTGGTTTTGCGTTGTCCTTTTGTTTTTGTTTTTTTCTCTTATTTCGTGTTCTTGGTGGCAGTTGCAATATTTCTAGCTTCTTGCTAGTTTTTCGTGGTAATAAAGTTTCTTTTGCCGTTCAAAAAAAAAAGTTAAATAGCATTTTGGTCAACACATTAAATGTGATTGATGGTGAAAGATGTGTGGAGCGAAAAGGATTCGTGCTTTTTTGTTGAAAGTAAAATAATACGAGTTGTGGTAATGACTAATTAATTAGTCATAGGTGTGGGGTCGTTTGGGGCGATTTTTTTTTTGCATCTTACTAGTCTCTTGCTTAACCATCACTAGTGCTCTGGTGGTGGCCACGGGTATATAAGTTCGTGTGTCTGGGTGACTTTTCCTCTTCAGGTCTCGGGTTCGAGTCTGGGTGATTGGGGTTTCACATTGAGTGGTTTAAATTGTGGATCTATTGTGCGAGGGGGCTCTCTAGAGTGGACCCGGTTAAGACAACGTATGCTAGACCTCCTGACATTCATGAAAATTTCACACCTTTTAAAAAAACTAGTCTCTTGCTTGTATCATGCATTGTGTACATATTTGGTGATGAACGAAATTAGTTTGCCGTCCAAAAAGAATCAGTCATAGGAAATTAATGGAGGAAAGAAGAAAAGAAAGTTACATGATGTCATGTGATTGTGCTTTAAATGATCTTTGGGTTTTTAAAGTGGATTTTAATATTAGTCTAAATGGGCAAAATGAAAATCAAATGCAAAGAGAGTGGGCTGGACAAAAACCCATGGACTTGAGGGTTTTGACTTGAAGAGGCGGTGAACTTTAGAAAAAAACTAGTATTAGTGCCCGCCGCATTGCGGCGGGGTTCTGTGCATTACATAAAGTGTGGCAATTTAAGTTACGGTTGACGTCTTCTGGCACTTCATGTTCACTCCAAAGACCAGCTCGGGGATGTTCTCAAAAAACTTGTCGTCTACCATTTACATTGCTAGGATCCAAGATTCAAATTCAGAGTGAAGCTATTGGGTGATGACTGACCTGTAGCAAGATTAAAACAATTGAGTGGAAGGATTTAACATAGTATTTCACTCTAAAAGGCTTAAGATAATAATTCACTATCTTAGTAAAGAGTTATAACCTTTTCACAAAAACCCGAAGGCCTTTATCTGGATAATCTGCTTCATAAGTCTCCCCTAGCAATGGATTAAAAAGTTTGTTGCTTCTTTCTTAAGTAGATGCATAACCGACCACTGCAAATGCAGCCACAATCAAAATTCGTGTAAGGTTGTTACCCTAAATAAGAAGTCTGAAGCATAGCATCAGTCATTCATGCAAATAATAAGATAGCACAGCAAAAACACATATATATTCAACTTAGTTTGGGGGATAAGGAACATAAAATATAGAGTTTGATAAAGTGACTATAGGGAGCTAAATTGACTTAAATCTCCATTTTTCCACTTTCAAGATATTTAGTGGCTTGGTAAAATGCTTGTATGCTAGTGAGCACGTATGAGTAGAGATGAGCCGGTACTCGTTCGGTACCAGTACCGAAAACCGGGGAAAAGGGGTACCGGTACGGTAACGGTAATTATCGATGTTTTACCCGTAAATACTGGTACCGTATCGGTACCGGAAAACGTGGAAAATGGGAACCGGTACCGGTACCAAATATACCCAATACGTACCAGTTCAGTACGGTACGGTACCGGTACCAAATGCTCATCCCTATGTATGAACATACCTATAAACTATAAAGTGATATGAAATATCGCACCTCACGACCAAGCTGCACGAGAATTTTTTCGTTCTCGAATATTGTACCTCTAGGGAGTTCCACATAAAACACACTAAATTTGCCATCAAATTGATTGCGTAACAAACTTCTTCCCTCCAAACCATTGTCGCCCACAAAGATTATATCAACTTTAATGATTTTAAAGTATTCGTCAGCAATTTGCTTTATTGTTATGCTTTACATAAGACAAACATTTCAAAAGCTCGAACTTGTCCATATAAATCAACTTACTTTTTAATACCATAAACTTGAATCCCAAGTTTTCAACAACTAAATTGAATACATCTTAACAACAGATGCTTTGTTTGAAGAAATTGGGATAGCCTGCAATAAGGCAGATTCATGTTGACCACTATCTGAAAAATAATACTATAAAAAAGTTTTATTTGATTATAAATGCATTTGATATAAAATAAAAGCTGAACATACATAAGCTTTCTATAACCCATGGGTGAATTGATTATATTAAAGGTAATATGAGTTGCAACACCATTAATCGTATGAAAGGTAAATGTTGCAAGAAGATACTGAATTTGAAGAGTATAGTGGTTAAAGTGAACGAACTTTACAAAGAAGAATGTATCTACTATTTGTGATTTTGGTTCGAATCAAGCAGTTATATCAATTAAAACAACCAAAACATATTCATAGCCAATAACCATAAGATAAACCCTAACCCCCAATTTTGGGAAACAGAGCTTCCAAATAACAACAATTTGTTCATATGGATCATAACATTACATTAGGCATATGTACATTGCATTTTAGTCGTTCATAATTGTAAAACCACACAACTTAACAGAACACATAACTATCTAAATCAATTAACCTACTGTTGCTAATACAAAAACACATTTACATAAACATAAACAATGAAAACTTATATGTACATCGCCTCATATAAAATGAAAATGATGAAAGAGAGAGGGAGAGAGAGATGTACCTTAAACAAAGACATTGGTTGAAGGTTCAGGTTGTGGTCTTTGTGGCTGATTGGAGGCAAGTTGTTAAGTAAAGGGGAAGTTAGTAGAGAAAGTAACAGGCATAAAGAAAAAAAGTGAGGATGGATTAGCGGCGTAGAAACCTACCTGTTCAAAAGGGGCAATAAATTCATATCTCACTTTCACCTTCAACTCACATCCTCTTGCCCTAATCCTACTGTCACCGTCTTCACTCACCACCACCCAATCGGAAAATCAACCATGACATTTCCAACGACTATCGCCGCCGCTACGCCGCTCAACCTATCCTCTTCCTTCGTTGTCAAAACGGTCATAACTCTTTAGCTATCATGCGCCTGTTCTTGTGATTCATACTCCGTTTGCTCAATCATAAGGTGGAGGATGTAGTTTGCGGTGGTTTGCAGCGGTGGTGCGGAGAGACATCCATTTTTCTCTCTCTATTTGTGTGTACCAGCAACAGATGCTACGTGTGGCATAGTTAGAAAAGTTGGTTTCAAAAACCAGGTTACAACCCACAGATTTCCAAAAACCACCATACAACTAATATTGCGTTATGTACAACCTCTATTGCACAGAAATGTTGAAAATTAGAATATTATATAATATATAATATATAATATATATCTATACTATATAATAAAAGAAACCAATTTAGGGACACTTGTCATTATATTAGACCATCTGTTATAGATAATTATAATTTTAGTTTAATCTCTTCTAATTAATTATAGATAACTCTCCTATTTAAATATTATTTAGTTTAATATCTTATATTATAGATAATCCTCCTACTAAATATATTTAGTTTAATATCTTATAGATAATTATTATTTAGTTTAATCTCCTTCTCATTTATAATATTATTTATTTTAATTAATTATATTTGAACGTTTTGTTTAGTTTGGTATCAAATAGATTTTACGAAACTTAAAATAATTTTAATTAATTATATTTGAACGTTTTGTTTAGTTTGGTATCAAATAGATTTTACGAAACTTAAAATAAAATTAATTAATATTATTTATCATTTATACATTTACGGAGTTTTAAATAAAGGGTTAAATTTATTGAGACTTCGTTAACAAATTTTTCAACAACAGAATAATCTATAACCGTGTAATGCGCATATTTTTAAAGATGTAATTTTTTTATTATTTGATATATAAAATTACATTTATTCAACCCGTGTTATAAATGAGGTTTTTTAAAAGATGTATTATTTTATTATTTGGTAAACAATATTACATTTATTCAACCCGTGTAATACACGTGGTTTTAAAGATATAACTTTTTTATTTGGTATATAAAATTAGATTTATTCAACCCGTACAATATGGTTCTTATAGATATAACTTTTTTATTATTTAATATATAAAATTATATTTATTTAACCCGTACAATAAATGAGGTTTTTAAAGATATATTGTTTTATTATTTAGTATATAAAATTTATTTATTCAACCCCGTGTAATACACGGGGTTATAACCTAGTATATATCTATACTATATAATAAAAGAAACCTGTTTTGAGACACTTGTCATTCTCTCATTTAATTGATTAAAATTATTAATAATATTAATATTAAATAATTATATCCAAAAACATGTTTAATTAGTGGAGATGCCATACGTGTGACAAATCTCACAAAAGTGATGTTTAAGAAATATAAAAAATATATTAATCCGATATAAAAATAATAATGAATTAACTTTGTTTAAAAATGAGTTTTTAGAGATTATATAAGGTTTACACTGGTGTTGTTTATTATAAGTTAGATTGGATTAGATCATATTAGATTAGATTAACAAACTAGGTTAGAACCCCTTGTATTACACGAGTTGAATAAATATAATTTTATATACTAAGTAATAAAATAGTTAAATCTTTTAAAAACTCGTGTATTGCACGATTTGAATAAACACATGTCTTACACGAATAATGTAATCCGTTAAAACATTTAGTCATCAAGATGTTTTCTAACAAAAGGAACTTTTAGGTACTATTTACTTATTGTGACATCTCACTTTATTTATTATTAGGTTAGAGAGTTGTGTATTACATGGTTTATAACATTTTACTTTCTTTATTTATTATTAGGTTAGATAACTAAGTTTGAATTTGAAGTAAATAGATAAATACAAAAGTAATAATTAAACTAAATAATATTTAGTAGGAGGATTATCTATAATTAATTAGAAGTGATTAAACTAAAATTATAATTATCCATAAGACATTGCCTAATATGATGACAAGTGTCCTCAAAGTGGTTTCTTTTATTATAAAGTTAGATTGGATTAGATCAGATTAGATTAGATTAACAAACTAGGTTAGAACCCCGTGTATTACACAGGCTGAATAAATATAATTTTATATACTAAGTAATAAAATAGTTAAATCTTTTAAAAACTCGTGTATTGCACGATTTGAATAAACACATGTCTTACACGAATAATGTAATCCGTTAAAACATTTAGTCATCAAGATGCGTTTTCTAACAAAATGAACTTTTAGGTACTATTTACTTATTGTGACATCTCACCTTATTTTTTATTAGGTTAGAGAGTTGTGTATTACATGGTTTATAACATTTTACTTTCTTTTATTTATTATTAGGTTAGAAACTTACGTGTTACCTGATGTTGGATAATCAGCAGAAAAAAAAGAAAAGAAATATTTTAGTAAAAAATAATAAATATACAAGAGATAAGCTGGATATTATGATTTAGTATTATTATTTTATTGGAGTGTAAAACAGGATAATGGGATCCTTTATTAGAAATAGGATTCTAAATACATGTATAAAAAATATATATGTTCTACATGTATTGAATAAATCCTTTTAACGAAACATGTTTTGGGACACTTGTCATTCTCTCATTTAATTGACAAAATTATTAATAATACTAATAATAATATTTAATCTAAATTAATTCAAATTCTTATTATTGCAAGCTTTTTAAAATATGTTATTTTTCTTCTGAAGCCTAATCCACCGTTTTAACTTTTAATTAATGAAAATGGTCCATGTGAGCATGAATATTATATAGACACCATATAAATAGATTTATTCGAATGTAACAAAAAAAATATAAAACCTTAATATATCAAAAATTTTATAATCAAAATAATGGATCAAGAGTCTTGTGAGCATGAATATTATATACACACATCATGTAGTTAGATATTTACTCGAATGTAACAGAAAATATAATAAAAACATGATATATCAATAATTTATGATCAAAATAATGGATCAAGTGTCTTGCGAGCATCTGTATCTATCTATATCTATACTATATAATAAAACAATAAAAGAAACCTGTTTTTGGACACTTGTCATTCTCTCATTTAATTGATTAAAATTATTAGTAATACTAATAATAGTATTTAATCTAAATTAATACAAATTCTTATTATTAATAATATTTAATCAAGTCTAAAATCTAATCTAATACAAATTTTTATTATCAATAATATTTAATCAAATCTAATAAGAATTCATACAAATTCCAAAGTTGGTATTAACTTTCAAATAATTAAAAAAAGAATCTACCAACATCACAAATGTTTCTGTTAAATTCGATTAATTAATTTGTTCAACAATCACTATTATCTTTATCATTTAGTACGGTTAACCGATTTATCATCATAGAACCTCCCACCTATTCAATCATATGATTTTTCAATCTTATATTAACTAAATAAATAAATATTAATATTCAATCTTATCCTACTTTAAATATAAAAAATTCCGTTAGTTCATATTAATATTCAATCTTATCCTACTTTAAATATAAAAAAATCCGTTAGTTTTTTTAAATATTTTTTTTTATTATTTGGTATATAAAATCATATTTATTCAACCCATGTAATACACGGGGGTTTTAAAAAATATAATTTTTTATTATTATTTGGTAAACAATATTACATTTATTCAACCCGTGTAATATAATGGTTTTAAAGATATAAATTTTTTATTATTTGGTATATAATATTATATTTATTCAACCCGTACAATACATATGGTTCTTATAGATATAACTTATTTTATTATTTAATACATAAAATTACATTTCTTCAACTCGTGCAATAAAGGAGGCTTTTAAAAAGATAATGTTTTATTATTTGGTATATAAAATTCATTTATTCAACCCGTGTAATACACGGGGTTATAACCTAGTATATATATAAAAAGGGGTTGCTTGGAGATTTTAGGGGGGACGACGTCAGCCGCAAGAACTGGGAGTGTGACAGCCTCTTCGATCAAGAAAAATAAAGAGCCACCATTTAAGCAAGGTGTTTGGATTCGGGATCGTTTGGTTTGAACTTGTTAATTTATTTTAATTTAGTTTCTTGCAAATGAACTCGGATAATTTTGTTTTCGTTTTTATTGACATGATTCTTGGCTAAACTTTTGTATCACTCGGGTAGAGACGAATTTTGACATGTGTTAGACTTTCATTGGTTCGACTTTTTGTTTGAATATGTGTTGATTTTAATTAATATTCTGTTATTCCGTTTTTATGTATTTATTTATGATTATTCGTGCTTGTTAAAATTAGTTTTAATATGTGAAATCTGTGATCTATGTGGTTGGTTGGTTTTGGTTTTGTCCCATACAATCTTTAATCAATTTTTATCATTTTTAGGTTAATTAGTCTAATTAATTAATTTAGGCATGTTAATTGATAAGTTAAAGATTAAAAATCTTATTTGCAAGCGTGTTTTTCCACAAACAATAAGTTTTCTAAACCATTCTATGTGTCGGAAGTCGGTCGATTTGTTGGGTAGTAATTTGTTGTCTTGCACATCAGGAATCTCTGTTTGCTTATTCGTGAGTTAGTGTCTTCTAAGTCAGTAGATACTAGAAATAGAGTTTGATTCATAGTTAGAGAATTAGGCTACTCGGTATGGGGTGCAGCCCCACTCCGTCCTGCTTCGGCGACGGAGTGAACACCATGCCGCCCCCCCTGCGTCGCGTCGTCCCCGTCGAGCTGGTGCCGTTTGCGATGGTCCAAAAATAGTGGGGCCCAATCAATAAAGTTACCGTTTAATAAAAAAAAATTCAATTTTTTTTCAAAAAACCAACGGTAATATTTAGAATATTTATAAATTTCAATTCCATTTTCACTTTCATTCACCAAATTAACCACAAAATCTCATCCCTCTCTCACATAATTTTTATAAATCTTCTTCCACTTTTATTAAGTTTATGTTTTTTTTTATTAACTTTATGTTTTTTTTATGTTTATGTAATGTGGTTTTAATATTAATGAAAATATTTTGTTAGTATATTTGTTAAATGTTAAAAAAAAAAATAGAAGACTAAAAAAAATAAAAAAAACATAAAAAGTGGTGGAGGACTATGACTAGGACCATCCTCCCATGCCTTCTAGTTTTGGAGGATGGACCATCCTTGGGAGGATTATGACGTGGCGCCTACGTGGCGGACCATCCTCCAAGGATGGTCCATCACCATACCGAGTAGCCTTATTGGCGTTGTCTATGACATCAATATTGTGATAGTTGTGGGATTTGAAAAGCCTCACATAGGTATTTGAATCCAACTAGCACTTCAACACTTGCACTGTTCGGATATTAAGTTCTAAGAGGTGTGACACATCCCTAGCTTTCTTAGTATTTACAGGATTAGAGATCTATAACAGGAGTCTTTTCAGTATTCGATCAGTGTCAAACCAATTGTCTCACCATAATCGGTTGCATCTCAGGAGGAGTTAAACTTGAGTGATCCTTTATTCTCATTGATATAAACAAACTCGTTTCAGTCTATTATCTCTAGTTTTGTTCCCTTAGTTAAAAGTTAATTTAGTTACGTAATTTATTTTAGTTAATCTAGCTCCTAATTTCAAATCCAATTAAATAGACTAGAATTCGATAGAGGTTCATTATCGAGAGTTGCCTACAGTGTCCATGAATTCGATATCTGATCTTGCCTACACTTTGCTACATTGCGATTGTAACACCCATAATTACATAAGGTCAAAACGACTAACAAAAACGTCAAAATTTAAACCTTCATTCACATTTGCATATTTTGACCAAAATACCCTTGAAGTACAAGGTAAACACATCCATCTAGATTTGTCACGAGTGTTAGCCTGAACTACTACATCAAACTACAAACTTTTATCTTAATTACAAAAGACCTAGGCTTTTAAAATAACATTTACAAACCAAAAGTGTTTTGACCCATTAGAAAATAAACATAAGCCGGAAGCGCGTAAGGGCGGTAGAGTGTGTTCGATCCAAGCTCGCCATCATCAAAGGTGAGATTTTCCTATCATCCAAAACATAAATATTCATTAGTATAATTCCTTAATCATAGTCTTACATCTATCATTCCATCTCCTATTTGACCCATTTCCAAGGTCAACATGTTAATTCATCTGTTTACCATTCATTCCTTTCATACTAGCAATTCCATTTAAAAACTTGTTGCCCGACTACCTGCCATTGCTTTGTAATTGCCTTTTTTCGTGTGGAATGAAATGGAAACGCAAAAAAAAATTTAAAAACGGATATCGCGCTTATCATTCCATCATCATTAACATCCTAATTCCATCCGACCCATTCATGACGGATCAACTTAACCGGTTCATCATCACGAAACCTCATCCATTATGACCCGCTTACAACGAATCGTTACTTACCCATTTCTAGTTCTTGTTTATCATTCGTTTTGACTCGTTCATGACGGGTCATCATACATACTTCATAAATGCTTCAATATTCAATACATCACATTAACCATACTTTTGAAGCTATAATTTAAAAAAAAAAAAAAAAAAAACTAGTAGCAATAACATAAAGCCAATCTATATTATGACAAGGTGAAGTTCACATGAACTTACCGTGGTCTTGCGTTACTTGTGTCTTGGAATGGCTCGTGCCTTCTTCCTTCTTCGCTCCAATACGTTACAATTTCACATATTTAGCTTTCATACAAATTCACTATTTATGCATTCTTCATTGTACATTGTGTGCTAATTAACCATATACACTTTCATCATCATCATAATACACCAGTTTCGCAAGCATTCGTATCAAATCACAATTAAATCAATCAAGGCATTTCACCGAACACGTTGTGTGCGCATCATCAACAAAGCATAATGTACAAGTATCTTATGCATATTCTTACTAATTCACATCATAAATCTTCAAATCAACCAAATTCATATAAACCTTCAATCTAAATCAATTTTATTTAACAACACTTTAATATATACATATTTAGTCATCAACATTACACTAATTTACAACAACATGATCACCATACCTCATTATACTACTAAAAACAAGTGGGTTTTTCATTAAATCATCAATATGACCAATTTCAAGTATAAATCACCTTCTACATGGTGATTCTGATCAGCATTCAAGCTTAATTTCAAATAATTTCACGGATTGGTCACAACCCACTTTACCAAGATCAACAAATCATGTAATTTAACTTACTTTATGTTGAGGATACTTAGGTGTTCAAAGAACTAAATAATTATTCCGCTGGAAAGTTTTAATAAACACCGGTACCACCGTATCTGCTCACGGCTCCCGTCCAGGGTGAGGTCGGGGGTTATGACAGAAGGTGGTATCAGAGCCACTGGTTTAAGCTAATTAAGTATTGTGAAAATACTTAAAATTAGTAGTCAGGAAATAAATGAAATAACTTCTGTGCTCACTGTGATACTAACAAATTATTATATATACGATTTTCGGAGTTCGTTATTTTTATTGTTTTTGGCTAACGGTATGAGCGATAGAGATTTGGTCGAAGCTTTCGAACACAAATCTGTTAATAACTCATATATGGATGAAGATCAAGCCCGTACCCAAACTGGATACGAAGCCGATAAAGACGAACCAATGATATTTCAGGCTCAGTCGATAATAGAGCACATCCGAAAAAGAGAAGATTGGATTGGCAAGTAAAAAGGAATAAAAAGAAGAAGAAAAACGCAACCGCAACAGCAACCAAACAAATTGGAAAACCAGTCGGGAACCCAACTATAGGAGAAAGTTCAAATCTAGCTCCCGTGCCACTAACCTGGGCAGAATTAGACCAACGTCTGGCAAATTATGAAATGTTCAGGCCAGAACCCAACGAAATCGATCTTAATATGCCACCAATACCTAATAACCTAGAACCTATGAATCCTGAACCCATGATGCCACAACAACCACTAGAAAAACCAGTTGAAGAGTGGTGGACAAACGACCGGGCTTTTCAAGACCTAATGACTGATCCTTTTCAATTCTACCCAAACTACCAACCTGCACCCCCAGCTTATCACCCAATGAACCCTGAGAACGTGGCAGAACTTCGCCATTATGTAGAGGAGCTGATGGACACCGGCAACAGGATCCGCACTATGGGAGAAAATCTCGTCTGGAAATATGACGAGAGAGAACATCACTTTTGAAGATACCACTAACCCTATAATATATATATATATATATATATATATATATGTGTGTGTGTGTGTGTGTGTAATGTAATTTCAGTGTTTTTGTGTAAAAAAACTATATATAATATATATATATATATATATATATAGGGTTCTAGTATGAACACTAGTGTATTTGCGAACTGAGTGAACACATCCTGGCCATTGATCTACACACGTGTATGGCTAGGATTTCATGATCAAATCATAAAATACACTAGTGTATTTCATCATCAAATCCTGGCCATTGATCTACACACGTGTATGGCCATGATTAGTTCGCACAGTTCGCAAATACATTAGTGTTCACTCTTGAACCTAATCCTATATATATATATAGAGAGAGAGAGAATCTGGTTCAAATGAAAACCACCACGAGTTGCGAGAACCGCGAGAACTTTTTGATCCGGGGCGAGTTGGGCCAAAATTTTTTTGCAAAAACAAAGATGAAAATATTATAAACACATATGTAAAAAAAATTTAAAAATTTGTTGAGTCGGTAGTTTTGACTGATGTAAGTTTTTTTTACGCCTGTCGTAAATTTTATATTTAATTTTTATGCTAGGCGTAAAAAAACTAGCATCAGTCAAAACTACCGCCTCGACAATTTTTTTTTACTTTTTTTTACAGATGTGTGTATAATATTTTTATCTACGTTTGTGAAAAAAAATTTGGCCCAACTTGCCCCGGATCAAAAGGTTCTCGCGGTTCTCGCAACTCGTGGTGGTTTTCATTTTAACCCATCATGTAAACATATATATGTGGTAGTGTATGTAAAATATATCAAGCATAATATATAAAAAGAGTATAAGTCGCAATGATAGACGTTTTTGACAATATGATCTGACTTATTGTGTTTGTGATATTTTGATATTAATATTTGATATATGTTTGCAATTCAGATGTCAAACGAAGTTAATCAATCTGCCCAGAATAATTATGAAAATCCTCTGGATAAAAGTGCCATAGAGAATATAATAGCTCAGGGAATAGCTGACGCAATACCTTTAATTATTGAAGCTGTTAGAAACCTTATGCATATAGAAAATAATAAAGTTGTGAGTAGTAAACGTAACCATAGCCATGATTTTAGTCACAGTGTCAATGGAGATAATGATATGATTATCAAAGCTCCATTTACTAAGAAAATGAAGGCAGTGACTTCCGGAATCACTTATAAAGATTTTCTAGCCTGTAAGCCAACTGAATTCGCAGGCAGTGAAGGAGCCATGGCTGCTCTGCGATGATTAGAAAAGACTGAAGCTGTTCTTAAGATCAGCAAATGTGTCGAAGAAGATAAGGTAATGTATGCTTCTAATCTCTTTAGAGATGAGGCATTAGAATGGTGGAACACGATTCTTCAGCAAAAGGAAGTGACATGGCCTATGCCATGAACTGGAGGGAATTTAAAGAAATGACATAGAGAAAATTTTGTCCCTCCTCATGAAAAGGAACAAATGGCTAATAAGTTCCTAAGTCATAGAATGGCTGATGTGAATTGTCGTGAGTATACGACAAAATTCTTCGAATATGCAAGAATGGTACCAACCCTGGCTTCGCCAGAACCAGTACTAATTTCTCATTATATTTGGGGATTAATTAGTGAGATCCGTGATATAGTTAAAGCAGCTAAACCTCAGACTATTGAGGAAACAGTTGAGCTGGCTAATACATTGACTGGCGGATTGATCCGCACAAGAGAAGAAAATAAGAAGAAAGAATTAGCTCAGAAAATTACCGAAGAATTTCGTTTGGGTAATACCTACAGAAGGAGAGAAGTTGGGCAGTCTTCTGCACCTTTCTGTAAATTTTGTAAGAGAAAACACTCAGGGAAGTGTGTTTGGTACTGCAATTTCTGTAAAACACATGGGCATAAAGAGGAACAATGTAGAAAGAAAGCTACTGTCTGTTTCAAGTGCGGAGAGACAGGTCACATTAAGCCAAATTGCCCGAAACTGACGAAAGTACCTGTCAACAAAGTGAAAGCAGCAGACAGAGCTAAGAAGAACGCACGAGCATTTGTACTTACTGCACAGGAGGCCGCAATGATTCCAGACGTGATTGCTGGTACGTTTCTTGTTCATGGCGCCTATGCTAAAGTATTATTTGACTCTGGTGCAAATCAAATTTTATCAATATTTGCATTCTGTCAAGCACTTAATCAACCGTTTTGATAGATATAATCTTAAAAAATATATTAAAAAAATAGTACGTTGAAGTTGTTGTAAACATAAAGTTGTTGAAGTTGTTATAAACATAAAGTTATTGAAATTGTAGAAATATTAGAAGAGTTGTCATTTATTTGGTATTTCAAGTTGAGTTTAAGATCATATTTTAGGTAGTGATCATCCCGGCATATAACTTTTAATCATATAAGAAAATAAGATTATAAAACATTTACACATTATAAAATAATTTGCAGCCTCAAATTTCCCATGCAAATGGAAGCGGTAGAGGAAGAAGAAGGGGTAGGGACAGGGGTCGTGGTAGACCGAGAGCAGATAAAGAAGCCTATGCGGCGACAGCAGCAGAAAGAAATCCCAGTATTAGCAATAAGCCAAAGCCAAACTCGACTCTCGATTCACTAGAAGATGCTGATTCAAAAGAAAATCACAATTTAGCAAATTGTGAATCTTGGTACAGTTGGTTTGGAAGATTCCTTGTTTAGTAATGACAGCGTAGGTGCTGACTTAAGGTAGACATGGAAGCAAGGGGAAGCTGTTAGTTGCAAATCTATCCGTTTTTGTTCTTCTTCTTTAATTTTATTGATAAAAAGACACTAGTATAAATAGATCGAAAAAAGTTCTATTACACAGACAAACCTTAATGTGATAGAATTCACCAGATGTCATCTAGCAAACATACGAGGGGGCATAAACTTGCAACGTAATGCAAGAAATGTTTATTGTTAACCTAACGAAACTATTTATAAGATTAAGCTTCAAACCCTGGTAGTGGTCTCCTAGCACTCTCGCCCTGCATCGTAGAACATACATCTTTTCTACATTACCGATATATATAAACTGGCACAGAATTGAATATATATATATATATATATATATATATATATATATATATATATATATATATATATATATATATATATATAGAGTAGGGTTCCATTGAGAAGAACATCCTATTTGAGAAACTTGAGAAGAAATCTGAGCCACACATTTTTTTAAGCTTTTCGTAATATACACATATGTATAATTTACATTTGACAATATACATATGTGTATAATGCAATATACATATATAGTCACTTTTAAATATACATGTGTATATTACGAAAAAATGTGTGGTCCAGATTTCTTCTCAAGTTTCTCAAATAGTCTATCTCTTCTCACATGATCCTAACCCTATATATATATATATATATATTATTTAGAGTAAAATGCTAAAATGGTTCCCGAATTTAGGTCACTTTTGCCACTTCAGTCCAAAAATGAAACTTTTTGTATTTGGGTCCCTGAGGTTTCATTTTTGTTGCCATTTTCATCCAATTTGCAAGCTGGGTTAGAATTTTCTGCTAACTTCTCCCCCCTTTTTTGTCGTTTTCCTCATTCAATTAAAATATATTATGGCATAAAATGACATTATACTGTTCATTTAAATGAGGAAAACGACAAAAAGGGGAGAAGTTAGTAGAAAATTCTAACCCAGTTTGCAAATTGGATGAAAATGACAACAAAAATGAAAACCTCAGGGGACCCAGATACAAAAGGTTTCATTTTTGGACTGAAGTGGCGAAAGTGGCCTAAACTCAGCGACCATTTTGGCATTTTACTCTAATATTTAAGATAAGTTACCAGATGGAAGTTTATGCTGATGTGGCAGCATCAACAGGCTTGAACTCCTGCAATTCTTTGAAGTTCTCCCATGGCTTAACCCAAACCTTGGCTTCATAAGTCTTTTTGACACCACCATCAGTTGCTTCAAGTGTGATGTAATACATTTTACCAGCAACTACCTGCTCCTTTGTATTCACTACCTTCCCAAATTCCAGCAGGGTATTCTACATAGATACCACATCAGTTTCTTAGTATTTATTTACACACACTCTAAATGAAAACATTATTCACAATCCTCAATCTTACACATGGCATAGACTAACATATAAAGGGAATTCATCTTTCAGATTGTATTAAAAGCTACATAAAACCTATGTTGTCAAAAGCGAGCCAGGCGCGCGACTAGGCGCTCAGGCGCAGCTAAACCGCCTGGTGGAGAGCTAGGCGTAAATCTGCGTCTTTTTTTCAAAAAACGCACTCAGGCGCTCGCCTAGAGGTGGGCGCAGGCTCAGAAAGCGACCCTAAACTGAAAAAAAAAACAGCCTAAAACAAGAAGAAACAGCTTGAAACGTTAAATTAGAGCAGGTAGATAGTTAGGAACCTGGTTTAGCAATTTCTTGAAGACTCAACAGAGGGAGGAGAAAACATGGTTACACTCTAGAGCATTGTGGTCGGCACCAGCAATGTGGTGGACTGGTGTCGGCTGTTTTTTTTTATATGAAACCCTAATTCAATAAAATTGATGAGTTGCCTTTTGTAGATTATGTGTAGATTGTATTGGGTCATTCTTTGTTTTAAATAACATCATTATTTTAAAGAATAGATGGATGGTCCAACTAAAGATCTTTAAATTGTTTTTCACTTTATTGTTTTAGTTTGTTACGAATACCCAAATATTTTTATAAACATTAATTATTGTTGCACATATTATAAAAAGATATCATGATTTTTTACATTATAATTGTATATTAGTGTAAACCTATTAATTTTATGCCCATTATATATAATTTCTTTTATTTTTCTTACTATGGTGCCTTACCTAAAAAGCCCTCGCTTTTTTTTGCGCCTTGCGCCTAGGCTCCAGGCGAGGCCTTTGCGCCTTAAGTGCGCCTAACACTTTTGACAACATAGCATAAAACTATGAAATTAATCTTTATTTTAGAAAACAGTATACAGAAAGTGGGCGTGCAGCGTGTACGGATCCCTTAAATTGTCGATGAAAAGTCATATAAATAATTTGCAGCTGGATCGAACACTCGACCTCTGGTATAACTGTAGCTAGGCTAGCAGCAATTTGTAGTTAATTTACTAGTCAATAATTAGTTAAACATGCACAGACAATAACTCCTCCCCAAAGAAAGCTTTACAGTTGCCGAAAACAATTTCGAAACAAAATCTAACCATGCCTTCAAAAACCCATATGAACGTGCGAACCAAATCAAAACATCAAATCAAAAACCCTATATATCTACACTCAAAAAACCAAAATATTTTGGTGATCCAACTTAATTCAGCAAAAAAAAAAAAAGAGGTGAGCTCACCTAGTAATAAAAATCCCTGTTGAATCTTGATAAATATTGTGGACACACGGAAAACGTTATTCTTATGATTTTCTAAATTAGGGATGAGCATTTGGCATCGGTACCATACAGATAGACTAGGTACAATATTCGGTACAACTTCTTTCAAAAATTCAGGATACCGGTATTTTCAGTATCGGTACTAGGGGTGTAGACGAGCCGGGACGAGCCCAAGCTCGGCTCGAGTCTACTTATTTAAGCTCGAGCTCGGCTCGTGACTAAAACCCAAAACTCGGGCTCGGCTCGACTCGACTTGGCTCGAGCTATTTTGAGAACAACCTCAAACCATAGTTATTAAAAGCGTTAAGCGCACTCAAGGCGCATAGGCATTGCCTAGGGCCTAGGCGCAAGGCGCAAAAAAAGCGTGGCCCTGAGAAAAAAAAAGCGTACAACAAAAAAAAAACATAAAATATTTTTATATAATAGAAAATTAATACTATTCTTCAAATAAAATAAACTAAAGCTATTATATAACATTTAATATCGTCTATTTAGTACCAAAATTTATAAAATGCTAGTTTATTAGTGTAGAAAAGTAGTTTCGTTAGATAAAAGTAGAAATCTAGCTAGAATCTTGCAAGGATTTAGAGAATTTGGCCGAAAACTCTCAGAAATCTAGGAATCTCGCCGGAACCTGCGCATGAACCGTCACTTGGAGAATTAAAGCGCAATTTCCTTGACTTAAGGCACAATTGCCTCGCCTCGCTAGGAAATTGGGCCTAGCCGCAAGAGGCGATGGCTTTTAACAACTATGCCTCAAACAACCTAAAAGCTCAGCTCGAACTCGCTTCAGTATCACTTAAACGAGCCATAGGTCGGCTCACCAATATTATTATCATTATTATTATATTATGGGGGTGTTTGGCCTAGCTTTTATTTTTTGGCTTATGCTTATATTTTAAAGTAGCTTATAGCTTATTTTCTATCATTTCATAAGCTCTTTTTAAGTGTTTGGATTAGCTTATAGCTTATTTTCTATCATTTGCCCTTACACAAACAAGCTTTTTCAAATAAGCTAAAAAACCATCTTCAAATTAGCTTATATAAGCTAATAAGCATAAGCTTAAAAAACCAAACCAAACACAAAGTTAAGCTTATTTTGTATAAAAAAGCTAAAAAAGCTATAAGCTTTGTTAAAAAAGCTAGGCCAAACACCCCCTATATGTATATAACGTAAAATTTTGTTTGGGCTCGTTTAGGCTCGCGAGCCTTGACGCACTTTGTATTTCAGGCTCAAGCTTAGGCTCGGCTCGAGCTTTTGACATGAGCCGATAACGAGTAGCTCTCGATCCTCTACGCTTGTTTACATTCGGTGTATTCGGTACCCACTTTTCCAAAAATTCGGTATTCGTATATCTTGTACCCACTTTTCCAGAATTCTAATATTTATACCAGTCCTTGTGCCCCTATTCTCTTGTAGTCTAAGAATAAAAGCATACTACCTCAAACACTCATCCTAAAACACACACACATATATATATATATATATATATATATATAAACTGCTAGAATTAATCAAACGAATGGATGATAACATAGATCTGAGAATGAAGAGATATGATACCATACCTGCTTCTTATTGTGTTCATCGACGGCAAATCGAGCGAGTTCGTCGATCTCAAGGCTGTTTTCAACGCCCTTTGATTCGCTAATTCCTCCAACAACCGACATCTTTTTGTTTGTGGTAGTACGAAAAACCTACAACTCCTCCGTGTTTTTAATGAGAAGCAGTGGTGGTCGCAAACAGGATCATGACAGCCAATGAGATGTTTACACGTGGCTACAAGAAACCATGGGATAAGACTTGGTTTTAGACTTCTAGTTTTAGGTATTCCACATGTGATTAAATTAAATTATTCTAACGTATACAAAATCAATGGCCAGTAATAGTGCTTCTCAATTATTGGGTGAAATGTACGGCTGCTTTTCATCTATTCTCAACTACTACAAACTCAAGTGTCGGCCGCCGACACGGTAATAGTTGTGGGCTATCATTGGGCTAAATAAGCGGCAGGGATAATAGTGTCAGGCAGCTGTCTGGCACTCCCCTATTGGCCCAACAAATTTACGATTTTATTCCCCTTTAAAATTACGAATTTGCCATCAGTTAAAAATTATGTTTTCGCCCCCGCTTAAAAATAAATTTACGCTTATGTTCCCAGCTAAATATTTCAATTTTGCCCCCGGTTAAAAATTACGATTTTGCCCCGTTTCAATTTACAGTTTTGCCATTAGGTTTTTTCCCTTAAAAATACGATTTTCCCATCAGTTCAAAGCTATGTTTTTACCCCCACTTAAAAATAAATTTACGCTTTCGCTCCCAGCTAAAAATTCCAATTTTGCCCTCGGTTCAAAATTACGATTTTGCCCCGTATAAATTTATAGTTTTGCCATTAGTTTTTTTTTTTCTCACAGCCAAGTTACGATTTTACCCTCAACTTAAATTTACATTTTCCCCATCGTTTTTCTTTGTTTTCCTGCTGACATTACAAGTTTGCCCCCAGTGTAAAATTACAGTCGTGCCGGCAACTTCCTGGCACTCCCCCGTTGGTCCATTTAGTTTACAGTTTATCCCCGAATTAAAGTTATGATTTGGCCCTCAGTTAAAAATTACGTTTTTCCCATCGTTTTAGTTTTTTTACCAAAACTATAAAGGTTTTTTGTTTTAATTTGTTTACTCGATTTAATTTTTTTTCGTGTCAAGGAGTTGCCTAACACTAGCTCATTAGTCCTGAGAAATTACAGCTTTGCCCTAAGCCCAAAATTACGGTCTTATCATCGTTTTAGTTTTTTTTTCCTAGCAAAATTATAGTAGTCTTTTTTTAATTGGTTGAGAATTATTCGGTCATCGCCCCGCAACGCGGGCTGGGCATCTACTAGTTTGACATAATTCAAAATATGAAAGGAATAGTTGTGGTAGTCGCGAAAGATGTGATAAAAATAGGGATGAGCTCGGTATTGAATGTAGGGCTGACATATCGTTTTAGATATGAGCAAGGGCGGACCTAAGCCCAACCCAAGGTGGGCGGGCGCACCTCCGAGGAAAAAAAATTTAGTGCTAAGTTCCGTCGAAAATCCCGTCCGCACCCCTTGGAATTTTTCGCCCGCACCCCTTGGAATTTTTCGACCGCACCCTTGAAATTTTTAGTTCGCACCCCTTAGGTAAAAAGTGTTATCAATATTCGTTTGTTTTACATGAACCGACCCGACCCGATACGAACCGATTTTTTTACTTATATACCTAGGGGCCTAAAATTTTTAAAAATGTTCCGCACCCCCATGGAACAATTCCTGGGTCCGCCACTGGATATGAGCAGTTAAGACATGAACATGAAACAAGTAAACATAAACACGACATGAAATTTTATTGTGTTAGTTTTTTCAAACACAGGTTACAATAACACGAGCTGATAATAAACAGGTTACAATAACACGAGTTGTTATGACACGAAAAAACTTACAAGCGTATCATACAACCTGTAAGACACGAACACGACCTGTTAAGACACAAACTCGCCCTGGAGGGGTGGTGTGTGGAGTCTGGGACGGCCACATCGTGTCAAACTTGACCTGTTAAGCCACGAACATGATAAGACACGAACACGAAATAGGTAAACACGACACAAAATTATCAGGTCTTATCGTTTATACATGTTTAAGACACAAAACCTGTTTAAGGGTCAAACACGAACCTGTTAAGGTCGTGTTGTTTCGTGTCGTGTTTTCGTGTCCGTGTCTGAAGTTGCCAACCCTAATCGAAAGTAAGGATCCTGACAATCGTCAAAAATGGGTAAAGGGGTATCCAATACCAATTTCTCATCACTAGATAAGATGTTTCGATACCGGTATTTTGGGTAAAAATTGGTACTGCAATTCGATTTGTACGGTACGTTTCGATACCTAGGGTATCCAATAGCAATTTCTTATCACTAGATAAGACCTTTAGACTTTTAGTATTACTCATGTGATTGAATCTGATATAATCCAAATATGAAAGTAACACCTACGGTTGTTGGGAAAAGATTTACCTCATATTAGTATTACACATGTGATTGAATTTGAGATTTGTATTTGATATTTTGATATAATCCAAATATGAAAAATAAAGAGATATTTTTAACAAGAATTTTGAAATATCAAGCCTTCTATTTCAACAAAACATGAACATGAATCGTCTTATTATTACCCTCTATATCCGTTCATTGTGTGAAGAACCTTTGGACACCTTTGGCCTTTTGGAAGACTTGTATCTCATATTAGTATTACACACGTGATTGGTGATTGAATTCGATATGTGTAGTTGATATAATCCGAATATAAAAAATAAAAATATCAGCAACCTTTTGCGAAAGAAGTTTGAAATCTCGAGCCTTTTACTAAAACAAAGCAAGTCATTTTATTACCTTCTTTCACTTAGCGACGTACAATTTGTGTTTTCCTTCTTGTACCTTACGTGATCAAGACAACCAGGGACGAGGTGTAGGAGAGTGCTTGAGAGTCGAGAGTATGAAAAGATATTTGCACAAAAAAATCTTATGATTTGCATTTTGCATTTCTTATTAAATTGTTACAGTTTTACTATCTAGTATTTATGAAATTATATTTTTGATACGACTCTAATAGTGACATGTTGACTCCAAGTAGGGGTGTTAAAGTTTTAATGGATACTTTCTTTAGAAAACAATATGCTCACATACTATTAATGTTCATACACCTTTGTTACAACTCACTTTACATTTTTTACGTTTGACTATGATTGTAACAATATGGTGTTCATTGTTTTGGTGCATTAAACACAATCTGAATATCTTGTACAAATCACTAGGTTGAACACCATGACGAGAATATCTCAAAACCCATTTCCCCTCTCATAATAATGAAAAGGGATAAATAATTAATTGGTAAGCATCCCCTTACCACCAGGTGAATAAGCATAAAGCCAATAAGGCAGTGCATCTCAGAAACGAATGAGGAAGATACATCTCCTGGCAAGAAATACAACAACTATAAGGCACGGACATCGAGGCGAGTCAGAAGTCTCATAAGTCAAAGACAAAATATTAAAGACAAGATCAATATAAAGACACAAGGAGACAGTTCAAGATCAGTCGCTATCAGAGGAATGGAGTCAAATGATTACTCGAAATGGTAAAAAGAGAAGAATAGAGCTCTGGAACAAAGGAAAGTAATAGGCGCCATGAATAAAATTGTTTAAATTTTAAAATTGTTAACTTTGTATTTTTGGTAGCTAGCTAAGTTTGGAATAGGAGATATTCTCTCCCAAATTTATGGGATTACTCTTGTATATATATTGTACGATGTAAATGCTAATACTCAACTTTTTGACCATATTATCTCTTCACATGGTATCAAGTCAGACCCTGGGTTGAACCCTAATTCCCGTTGGCAGCCACCATCGCCCATTTCTTTCACCAACTTGTTTCTTCGATCTTCTTCCATGGCTTCACCATCTTCTTCTTCTATCACTGATTTCAACAACACCTCTCTTCAAACCATTCTTCATCTCATCACCATCAAGCTCTCATCCACAAACTACCTACCCTGGAAAAACCAAATCCATCCGGTTCTTGCTTTCCTCAATCTGCTCAAGCACATTAATGGTACCCCACCGCCTACTGATTCCGTCACCAGCGACGGAAAATCAACCCCGAATCCTGAATTTCTTGCTTGGAAAGTAAATGATCAGAAACTAATCCTTCTTATTCAGTCCACCCTCACTGAAGAAGCCATGTCCGAGGTCATCGGACTCACCTCGGGTCGCCAAGTTTGGCATGCTCTCGAACATGCCTACAGTCACTGCTCGGTTGAACGAATGCACACCCTTCGTGATTCCCTTCGACAACTCAAAAAGGGAACCGCCTCCGTGTCCGATTTCGGCAAAAAATTCAAAGCCTTTTGTGACCAACTTTCTGCTATTGGGCATCCGGTCTCTGATGAGGATAAGCGACATTGGTTCCTATGTGGTCTCGGTTCAACATTTGAAAACTTCTCCACTTCTCTCCGAATGGTTCGACCCGCCCCACCGTTTCGTGAGGTTCTTGCCCAAGCCGAAAATCATGAGATTTTTATGGCAACCCTAAATACTCAATCCCCACCGCAAGCCGCTTTCTCAGCCCACGCTGACAGAAACTCGCACCACTCCAAACCCACCGGTGGCACCTCCTCCGTTCGCTACCGTGGCTCTTCCTCCGGTCGTACCCGATACTACAATCCCAAACGACCACCCCACTGTCAGTTATGCAGGAAGGAAGGTCATTTTGCATCCTCATCTCATGTCCTAGCCTTGCGAGCTATGCTCAACGTACTACTCCTTTAGATGCTAATCTTGCTCAAGCTTTCCAAGCTCAATGTGGTATCACCCCAGATTGGACAGCCGACTCTGGTGCCACCGCTCACATGCTTCGCTCTACCGATGGTCTTGATGAGTCTCACACCGACACGGGTAATATTCACGTTACTTTTGGTAACGGCCAATCCTTACCGGTTACAAATATTGGTCAAACCACATTTAATAATATTCCTTTACACAATGTCCTTGTAGTTCCTAATATTACCCGGAATCTACTATCCATAAGTAGACTTACTAATGATGCTCCTGTTGATGTCCTTTTTTCTAATCATTTTTTTCATATTCAGGACCGAAAAACAGCGGCGGTTCTCGCTAGAGGAACTTGTGAAAATGGATATTATGTCCTCTCCCAAGGTCACAAGTCTCTCGTTGCTGCTCTTGCTGCCCCTCATCTTCGTGCGTCTTTTGATAAATGGCATAACTGTTTAGGTCATGTCTCTTTTGATGTCATTTCTAGTTTGAATAAACGTGGACATGTTTTTGTTACTTCTTTGTTGCCCAAACCGGGTTTATGGTCGTCTTGTGAACTTTCAAAAGCACATCATTTACCTTTTGTTGAGAATAATAAACGTTCCACTCGTGTGTTAGATTTAATTCATTGTGATCTATGGGGTCCCGCACCCGTTCCATCCACCGATGGGTACTTATATTATGTCATATTTGTTGATGACTATTCTCGGTTTACTTGGTTATATCCATTGAAACTAAAGTCCGACTTTTACAACATCTTAATAAATTTCTTAAACTTGGTTCAAAACCAATTTACATGCAATGTAAAAGTCTTTCAAAGTGACGGAGGCACTGAATTCACAAACAACCGAGTTCAAACTTGTTTCATCAACACGGCATTAGTCATCGTCTATCATGCCCACACACACCTCAACAAAACGGTCGAGCCGAACGAAAACACCGTCACATAAGCGAAACGGGTTTAGCCATGTTATTCAACGCACATGCTCCGGCTCAACTTTGGTTGGATGCATTCACTTCGGCTACGTTCATCATAAACCGCCTACCTACGCCTCTCCTAAACAACAAATCTCCATTTGAATTATTGTTCCATCATCCTCCTTCCTACTCACCCTTTCGTGTGTTTGGTTGTCTTGTTTTTCCTTACTTAAGAGATTACAACAAACACAAACTTCTTCCTCGAAGTTCTCCGTGTATTTTCATCGGATATAGTCCCAAATACAATAGTTATAGATGCCTCGATCCATCTACCTCGCGTGTCTATATCACTCGACATGCAAAATTCGATGAGGATAATTTTCCCTTCTCGGGCACCGTATCCACGGTTGATGAAGCATCATTATTACTCTCAAACTTTGACACATCCATACCACCTCCTGCCCCATCTTCCGAATCCAACTCTTCTCCATCAACCAAAATTCCATCCAACATTCATTCCCTATGTACCCTCTGTCCAAGTCACACATAAAATTCTTCCAGTCACTCTCCATCTACAACCAATCCAAGCCCAATTAATACTAACAACCCACTTCCCCCTCAACCCATATCCACAACCGAACCTACAAACCCACCTTCACAATCGGATCCATCTCCACTCCACTCCCCAACCGGTCCCACAAACCCATCAGCTCAAAGTCAAATTACTCCACCCACTGTCACGAGCTCCCATAATATTCCCACCAACCATACACCCAATTTAAATACCAATACTACTTTACCACCTTCAACCTCTACTCACCCCATGCATACCCGATCCAAGTCTGGAATTTACAAAACTAAACACTTTGCCAACCTTGCAGATCTCTCAACAACCCAACTTCATAATAACCTCTTCACCACATCAATACCCAAGGGAATCAAAATAGCTCTTAAAAATTCCAATTGGGTTTTAGCCATGAAGGATGAATTAAAGGCACTCCATAACAACAACACATGGGATCTTGTTCAACGTCCTACTCACTCAAATGTTGTTGGTTCAAAATGGATTTACCGTATAAAATACAAAGCCGACGGTTCCCTTGACCGCTACAAAGCTCGGTTGGTTGCTCAAGGCCGATTACACACCAAGTTTGTTCCTACCACGCTCCAGGTAGCCGACATATTTACCAAGAGTTTACCACGACCTCTCTTTGAACGTTTTCGCACCATGCTACGAGTCGGATCACTACCTGCTAGCTTGAAGGGGGTAATAGGCGCCATGAATAAAATTGTTTAATTTTAAAATTGTTGACTTTGTATTTTTTGGTAGCTAGCTAAGTTTGGAATAGGAGATATTCTCTCCCAAATTTATGGGATTACTCTTGTATATATACTGTACGATGTAAATGCTAATACTCAACTTTTTGACCATATTATCTCTTCACAGAAAGGACCTTGCTGCACTTCCTCTTCTGGAAATGTCACGAGTCCGCTTAAAAACAAGAGAAGACTCCTGGATGCCTATAAATTCCCAACCATATGGACATTGGAAGACACTTCGGATGCAAGACTCACACCTTAGGTTTTCAGACAATTCGCTACTTTACTTCTCCTTTGTAATTCTTACATACTTTTTTCAGACAATTCAAACTTCATTCGATCTTAATCCTCTCAATCTTCTCATAAACATCTAAATGAAACCAAGTGTTAGCAATTAAAAAAAAAACGAATAATGCATCTACTGTATTTGGTTCACGTGAATAGATTGATCAGTAATGCATCTACTGTATTTACCAAGCGATACACTATTTATATACACATTTACAATTTGATCAACATTGATTTGATTATTTTTGTTCAATTTTTATTTTCACATACAGAAAACTATATGTATTAGAAAGCAAACATCTAGAAAGAAAATATATGCAATCATAAAAAAGGTCATGTAGAATAGCGTACCTGTATTTGGAGGGTGTTGATGGAGATGAACTTGTATGATAGCAATTAGGGTTAGGGTTGAGAGATGGAGAAGAATTAGAAGATGAAAGATGAGATTGTGAAATGAATATAAGAGGATAGAATATGAATTAGGATGGTCGTATGATGTTGAAAAGCCCATTAATAAAATAGGGTTTTAAATATTTATAATCCCAACTGGTTCTAGCGGTTCTTTAACCGGAACCGTGGTTTTAACCGAGGATGGTCGTATGATGTTGAAAAGCCCATTAATAAAATAGGGTTTTAAATATTTATAATCCCAACTGGTTTTAGCGGTTCTTTAACCGGAACCGTGGTTTTAACCGGAACCGAACCGGGAACCGTTTTTACCCAAATTTAAGAACCGGACCCTATATAAAAAAATACGGTTTGGATCTAGCGGTTCCGGTTCGGTTCCCCGGTTCTGGCGGTTCTGAACCGTATACTACTCAGCTCTAGTAATTTTGATCTAGTAGAGTATTTTTATAAATTTTTTTAGCATTTAGTTATAGGGTTTAGTTTTTAGCATTTAGTTTGGGTGGGTGGGTAGTAGGTTTTTTTAGGTTTTTGGAGGGTGGTGCGGGGTTTTTTTTTTTTTGGGGGGGGGGGGGGGGGAGGGGGGTTAGGTTTTTTTAGGGTTTTTGTGGTGAGGTATATTTTTTTGATCAAAATTACTTTACAAGTACATTTTACAAAATTTCTCAAGAAGATCAAAATTACTATACAAGAACATTTTACAAAATTACTCTATAAGATCAAAATTACTCTACAGGATCATTTGTATAGTAATTTTGATAATTACCCTACGAGCAAATAATTACGAAAATGTCACCGCGTTTTTTTGCCTTTTTCATGTTATTCGTATATTTAATACGTTAAAGTTATTTGTACGGAAACTTTACTGTGAGATTGTGAATGCTGTTACCCGTGTTAGAAAGTAAACATATGAAGTAAAAAGTACTACCGTTAAAACACCCAAAATGGACTCGACAACATCCAACGGTCGAGATTCAAAATCAAAAAATATGACCGTTGATAAATAGGGAGCCTTACTCTTCATCTCCCCCACTCATCAAACAAAATTTCTTCATCAAACACTAAACCCGATAATCGTAACCAAACCCTAAAGATTTGAAGACGAACCAGTTACTGTCATGACGTCGAATGAATCTGTTCTTCCGATTCCACAACTAAACAAAGGTTCTTTTTCATTTCTTTCTTTTCTAAAATAAATATTTATGAGTTATGAAAAAAAAAATATTATTATGATTTTTTTGAGATCTAGGGTTTCATAACTCACTCAAGTTGGTGTCTGATTAACAAGACATATTAATATTATTGATAATTGATTGATGAGAGATGTTTGTTCTTGAGTTTTATTGTTTTGTAGATTAATTCATCTGTTAAAAAATATTATATGAATTAGATTTTATTGTTTTTTTTTTATTTTACATCAAATTTGAATGTGTTCTAGATTATATGCTATGAGTTGCTGGATTAACTACACAGATTTCATTTATATAAATTGTTTTTTGTTCATGAAAATTCATGATGAATCTGTCAATAATATGACTGTTCTTAAGTGTTATTGTTTTGTAGGATAATTCCACTGTAAAAAAAAAAAAAAAAAAAAAAAAAAAAACTAGGGTTTATTAGTTATTTTCTTTTTCAATCAGATTTGAATGATTTTTGGATTATATTTTATGGCTTGTTGGATTAACTACACAAATTTCATTTATATAAATTGTTTTATGTTCATGATGAAAATCTGTCAATAATATGACTGTTCTTTTCTTAAGTTTTATTGTTTTGTAGGATATTTTCACTGTAAAAAAAAACCTAGGTTTATTAATTTTTTTTTTTTTTTTTTTTGGTATAAGACTTCAATGATTTCTAGATTATATTTTATTTTTTTATGACTTGTTGGATTAATTACACAGACTACATTTATATAAATTGTTTGAATGATATGATTGTTCTTAAGTTTTATTGTTTTGTAGGATAATTCCACTGCAAAAAAAACCTTAGAATTTATTAAATACTGTTTTGTTTTTGTATCAGATATGAATGATTTTAAGATTATTTTTCATGAATTGTCTGATTTTTCTGTACCAGATTCAAAGCAGAATAATGTAGGACAGAAAGAAAGAAGAAACCGGAGAGTCTTAGGTAATATCGGAAATCTTGCTCCAACCATTGTTGTCGAAACTGGAAAACCGACTCAGATATCTCGCCCCATCACAAGGTTCTTGGCTCAAATTTGATTTGATTATGAAGTCATTGTTTGTAAGATGATATTTTATTATTGTTCTTGACTCAATTTGATATGATTTTGATTAGAAATTATTGTGCCCAATTGGCTGCAAATGCACAAGGAGCATCAGGCAAGAATGTTAAGGTAGGTGTTTAGAATCTTTATGTTTGTTTAAGAGGGTGTTTGGGATTACGTTTTGAAGTGATTATTTGATTATTGCGTTTGTAAAACATAAATAATCTAAAAAAGTGTTTGGATGAAAAAATGATTATCTGCCTCCAAAACGCAAAATCTGTTTTGAAAACGCATAATCTATTTTGAAAACGCAACACCAAACACCCCCTAACTGAATCAAAGCAGGTTTTATGTTGTCTAAAATGTTGTTTTTCGCTTTTTTGGTTATGTTTGAATTCTAGATACAGAAACCACAATCAGAAACTAAGAATGGTGAAGTAGTAGTGAAAAATCAAGAAGAAACGCCAAGAAGAAGAGGGAAAAAGCCTTCAAAGTCGCTAACCGCAGTTCTCTCTGCTCGTAGTAAAGTTAGTTTTATTCATTAAAGTTCTGATTTTTATGATCTTTTTATCAATTCTTGCATACCCAGATAACCGAATTTGAATCTTTTTATTAGGTTGCTTGTGGGATCACATCAAAACCTAAAGATCCTGTGGTTAACATAGACGAATCCGACATCAACAATGAACTGGCTGAAGTCGAATACGTTGAAGACATTTACAAGTTCTACAAACTCTCAGAAACCGAAGGCGGTTTACAGGATTACATGGACTCACAGCCGGAACTTAATGCTAAAATGAGAGGTATTTTGATAGATTGGTTGATTGAAGTTCACCGAAAGTTTAACATGATGCCGGAGAGTCTTTACCTCACTATCAACATTGTGGACCGTTATCTTTCCGTGAGAAAAGTTGCTAGGAGAGAATTTCAGTTAGTTGGTATGAGTGCAATGCTCATTGCTTGCAAATATGAGGAAATTTGGCCACCGGAAGTCAACGATTTGATCGCAATTTCAGACAATGCATACTCGGGAGAACAGATTCTGGTTATGGAGAAAGCAATTCTTGGTCAACTGGGTTGGTATTTGACCGTACCTACACCGTATGTGTTTCTTGTTCGGTATACAAAGGCTTCAATACCTTCTGATGATGAGGTACATTATACATTGAAAATAGAAAGTAACTTGTTAAAAAGTTAACTAGTCTTGAGACGAAAAATTGATTTTTGTTCATGTTTTTATGGGATATATAGATGGAGAACATGGTGTTTTTCTTGACTGATCTGGGTTTGATTCACTACTCGGTTATTATAGCGAATAATCCCTCAAAGCTAGCGGTTGCGGCTGTTTATGCTGCTAGGTGCACCCTTAACAAGACCCCGGTTTGGACCGAAACATTGAAACATCACACAGGGTACTATGAAGAGGAGCTAAGGTGAGTGTTTGTTTAACTACTGTTTTTTTTTTTTTTTTTGTAATGCTTTTAAAGGTTTATGGTTACTTATTTGAGAATTGTTTTGTTGGTTTTGAACAGGGAGTGTGCCAAGATGTTGGTGAGTTTTCATGCTAGTGCTAATGAGGCTAAGTTGAAGGCTGTGTATAGGAAGTATGTAAATCCAGAGAGGGGTGCGGTGGCTCTTTTCCCTTCGGCGAGAAGTCTATTGGCCGAGGTTGTTGTTGGTGCGTCGTCGTGAAAAAGGCTTGGTTGGTTTGTGGTTTGGTGTGGATTGTTTGTTGTTGATTGTGATCATTTTGCTGTTATGATCATGTTTTGATGACCCTTTATGGTCAAGATTAGTATGTTTCCTATTTGGTTATTGACATCTTTTCCTAAGTAAAGGTTTGTGTGAATTGTTTTTTTAAAGACAAATATTGACTACGAAAAATGTATCACACATATGTCATAAGTGTGGCAAAACCACACAAGTAAAAAAATCCAAATTTAGTGGCAAAATGAGGTAGAGGGTCAAGGAAACAAAAGTATAAATGTAATGAATCATGCTCTACATAAAAACTGCTTTTGTGTTCAACAAGTGATTTCTTGCTTGACATTGTATAACTACATCAAAATATAAAATGATTTTTGACCCGTACTTAATATTTTGTTTTTATAAAGATATTTTTCATTATAACTATGTTATCTTTATAAACCGAACAAATCTCATTTACACACTTTTCTATAAATTTTGTTAATTTTTCAAAAACAACTCACGACTCTTTATCTCTCTATCTATTTCTGACTCACAAACACTTATTCTAGTATTTATTACTCATAATAAAAAGATATAGGGTTAAATATGAACCTCTCTAAATATAAATGTGTACTATACTTTTTATATGTTTTTCTCAACCCAACCTGGCAGTTTGGGATTTTTGGTGTTGAGAATCGGTTCCAACCCGAACCGGTTTGCGCCCGCCTAAAAAAAAAAACCAATAAAAAACCAGTTTAAACGCTAAAATCGGTTTTGAACCCAATCCAAATCAGTTTGGTTGGGTTGGAGTTTTCAACTCAGAAAATCGGTTCTTAACCCGAACCGATTTAGGTCAAACTGGTTCGAGACCAAACTAAAAAAAAAAACAGACCGGTTTAGGCGCAAATCGAGTTGTGTACACCTCAAGGCTCAAACTCCAATTTGCACATGAGACTTGATCACTCACAAAAACGCATTTTCAAATATTGAGGAAGAAGATATAAACTCCAAACCCTGGAAAGAGATGCAGATTCAAGATTTGATCTTCCATAGTTAAAATCAGAAGAAATCATTGCTACTTGCAGAAGCCACTGATTGGATCAAACATTCAAGATCGAGGTTACACTCTCCTTCTCTGTTCTTTTTCTTCTTCAGATTTCAATTCTAAGTTCAACTCCCAAATCTAAAATTAGGGTTCATATTGTATCTATCTATTTTGAGTACATGAAGTTATAAATCTGAAAATGGCACCAAAGAGAGGGTTTTACGTTTACCCCATCTTCCTCATTGTATCTCTCTCAGCTCTCTTCATCTTCTCTCTCTACCGTTCTTCCTCACTTTCTCTCTCATCATCTCCCCCAATTTCCCAATTCCCACTCACAATCACGAACTTTAACAAAATCCCAAACCCTAATTTGCAAATTTCCCCCAAATTCTCATTCACAATCAAACTCCTCACTTACGATCGCCTCCATTCGCTCTCCCGGTGCCTCCGAGCTCTCGCAGCTGCTCATTACGACAACGACAAGGTTAACATTCACATATTCATTGATCACTTCAAGATTTTGGACCAAAAGGATCAAGATAGTGAGTATTTGGATAAGAAACTGAATGAATCTCGTGAAATTCTCGATTTTGTTGATGGGTTTGAGTGGAAATTTGGGGAGAAGATGGTGCATTATCGGACCGGGAATGTTGGGCTGCAGGCGCAGTGGTTGGAAGCGTGGTGGCCGGTTTCGGATGATGAGTTTGCGTTTGTGGTTGAAGATGATATCGAATTGTCACCGTTGTATTATAGATTTTTGAAAAGTTTGATTGTCGGTTATTATTACAATGCGTCGAATTATAGTCCGTGGATCTACGGTGCTTCGTTACAACGGCCGAGGTTTGTTCCAGGTATCGGTTAACTTAAGTAGTTAAATGTATTTGTCATAGTTGTTAATAGCGCTCATAGCAAGCGATATAGCGAATAGCGTAGCGTAGTGCTCATTCATCGCTATCTGATTTTGGCGCCTCCATAGCGAGTAAATAACCGGATTTCAGTTTTTTTTTAGCTTTTTGTTTGGGTTTTAATATAAATAGCAATAAAATATACGTATACAATAGCTGGATTTTAGGTTTTTTTGTTTAAAATACGTATAGAAACACCGAATTTGAATATAATATACATATAAAATATTTCTAAAATTTTCATCTAGTGTATTGCTAAACATAAAATAGCGTCTGCTATTTTATCGCTATCGCTACTAGCGTATAGGTTGCTTGTCGCTATCGTACGCTATTCACAATTAACAACTATGGTATTTGTTTGGTTTGAAAGTTTGAGACGTATGGGCTCTTTGTTGTTGTAGCTTATGAGTTTAATTAGCTTATGATGTTAGGTAAGCATGGGAACAAAATAAACATAGATAAAGAAACAAAGGTTTTCTTGTATCAGCTTGTTGGTACGTGGGGTCAGCTTTTGTTTCCGAAACCGTGGAAAGAGTTTCGGTTATGGTATGACACGCACAAGACGAAGGGCATGAAACCGATTCTTGATGGCATGGTAACCTAGTTTGCATTCGATCCCTATGGACTTGTTTAATTAAGAGTAAACTATACGGATAGTACCTGTGGTTTTCCAAAATTCTGGATTTGGTCTCTGGCTTTCCAAAAGTACACGGATGGTCCCTGTGGTTTGCACTTTGTAACGCATTTAGTCCCCAGCCAACAAATCTATAGGTTTCAGGAGGTCCAAGTTATTAACTAAATGTGATACAAAGTGCAAACCACAGGGATCATCCATGCACTTTTGGCAAAAGTTGGGGACTAAATTTGTGACAAAGTGCAAAGCTTGGTTTAAAAAAGCGCGAAGCGCTCCGAAGCGTTTTGGTTCCAAAAGCTTTAAGCGAAGAAGCGAGAGCTTCACGTATACGAAGCGCTCAAAATAAAATATATATATATATATTGTACACATCAATATGACCTATTCTACTTGTTAATCAATAACAAACACAAAAACATGATTAAAACACACACTTAACACATAGTTAAAACATAAATTAAAGTCGAAACACACTTAGGGTAAAGAAACAGGCCTCATTTAACCCTATTTAAAGACTGTTGGGCTTAAAAAATGGCCCAAATGTGACCTGATTGGGCTGAAGCGTCGCTTCAAACCATCATCGCTTCGCGCTTAAAGCTCGCTTCACGTAATGTAACGCTTCAGACCAAAAAAAGCGATGTTTCCAGCGCTTCAGCGCTTCACGCTTAAAGTTCGCTTTAAGCGCGCTTTTTTAAACACAGGTGCAAAGCACCAGGACGGGACCATCTGTGTACTTTTGCAAAGCTATGGACCAAATCCAAAATTTTGGCAAACCACAGGGACTATCCGTGTACTTTACTCTTTATTTAAAAACATACAGACGTATGTTTTTATCATTTTGTTAATTTTTATTTTGATGTGTAGGTGACAACGGGTTGGTACAAAAAGATGGGAGATAGGATATGGACACCTTGGTTTATTAAGTTTATACACGCGCGAGGGTATTTTAACATTTACACGAATTTCTTAAACGAGTCAGCGCTCAGTGTGTCTCATAGAGACACAGGGGTTAACTATGGGAAAACAGCAGGGCCCGATTCGAATCTGATTCAGGAGAGTTCTCGTGAGAGCAACGTTTTCAAATTGGAGCCTCTAAGAAATCTTAAATGGTATGATTTCTGTTTTCGAGAAGTAATTCCCGATAGGATTGTGACAAACGTTGATGAACTTGATCCTGTTTTGAAATCGGTCCAAAAGGCGAATGCTTTAGTGGTTGTGAGCGTAGATCAAACATCAAAGATGTTAACCCGAAACTTATTGTGTCATTTTGCGAGGCTTAATGTTTGGAACTATATCTTTGTGGGTCCTGATTCTGATTTCTTGCTTGATCTTGCAAGACGTGGGCATACAGTGGTTAACGTGGATGCATTTTTCGACACGTTGAAGGAATACAAATCGAGTAAATTAAGCAAGGAGAATATCGTGAAGGCGTTAGTGGTAAAAAAAGCGTTGGAAATGAAGTTTGACACGTGGGTGTTGGATCACGACATGGTTCCAGTCAAAGCTGACTTTTTTCTTGACTCGGTCAAACTTGATCCCACCGTTGACTTTTATGTCGGGAAGAGACTTGGACTTCTGTTTGCCAGGAGTACAGGATCCAGGATTTGGAATGACCGCTTTGTGAACGAGATTGCACAAACGGCGGACCCCACGATGAGTAAAGATGGGGGCGGTTTTGGGTTTATCGCGGGAAAGTTATTGGAGAGGAAAGGTGTTAAGTTAGGGAGGTTTGACGAGGGTCTAGGGTTTAGCGTTGAGATTAACGCCGGTGATGATAATGGAATCGTGTTAAAGAATGACACAAAGGTTGTGTTTTGGTCTTCGGATGCGGGTTCGGGTTTGGTACAAAACAGGCTTGAAAGTTTAGGTTTGTGGATTATAGACAGTGAATCCCACTGTAAAGCTGTTATATGTCACCCATCATAGTTTTTTGGTTTTTAAGCATATTCTTTTTTGATCAAGCTTGTGATATGTAAAATCTTATTTGGATACTGATTTAAGCAGTTTTGTTGGGTAAGACAATGTGTTGTAAATTGAGATCTCCAAATTGTTTATCATGAAATTATAGAATAAATTGAAATTTTCATTTATTACTCGGTGAAAGTGTAAAATACAATATCCCTTAACGTACAATATGTACGATATAGTGAAATTCAGTGGCGGACCCAGAAATTATTTGTTGGGGGTGCGAATGAGTGGTTCAAGCATATTTTCAGGGGGTGCGGTAGGGTTTTTTGCCTAAAAAATACACTAAATTTTTTTTTTCAAGGGGTGCGCCCGCCCACCTTGGGCTTCACCTAGGTCCGCCCCTGGTGAAATCGCATGTTATAAAAAACACATGTTGGAAATCGCATGTTTTTTTTAATGAAATCTCATGTTTTTTTTTTTTTTTTAATTTCGCATGTTGGTAAATATGATGAAATCGCATGTTGGTATATAAAGCAATTTCGCATGTTGGTTTTTCAGCATAAATCGCATGTTCAAAATTGAATTAGCACCAGATCGGACGGCTGAGATGAGTGCGTACATATTGTACGATAAAAGCTATTGTACGTTAACCTAACCCTATTACTCTTTTGTTAACTTGTAACACTATATCATCAATTTTTGACTGCTTTAGATAAATATTTCACAAAGGTTTTTGTTTTTGATACTTGTACTGCATCAATTGAGGTGACTAATTTGCTTTTCAATTCTTTTCTTGATGTTAGTTAATATATAATTTATTTTCTTTTGTAATGCTTTATGTATAATGTTTCACAAAAAAATCAAATGCCACATTGTGAAATGTTCATTTTTATTTACATTTTGATGTTAAAATAACCCGAATCAAATATAAAATCGTATTTTTTTTACAAAATATTACACATTAAAAGTTATAAGAAACGAAAATGTATATCGGCAAAAATCCATAAAAAACACAGGCACATAAATTGGTGTAATAAGTAAAAAAGCAGTAGATGATCGTTCAATACAAAACCAATATTAAATTGAAACGGTTAGAACTGTATCAATACTTGTAATTGTTTTAAATGTGATACATAAGACAGTCATGTAACCGCTTACCTCTGTCTAACCTCTGTCTAAAAAATAAAAATTGGTCATATGTTGAATATACACAACCCTAATAATCAACTTTTTTATCGTATCATCAGAATCAATATATACATTTATCCAAAGATTGGTCTCAACCATTATCAGCTTGTTGAACACAACTAAAACCAGGATTCTTTTGAACTCCCCTAAACTTCATCAACTCTCTAATCTTATCAGCTTCATACCACCTTCCTGCTTCTGCATACATATTCGAAAGCAACATGTAGTACCCCGAATGACCCGGTTTCATCTTCAAAATACGGTCCGCAGCCCACTGACCCAACTCAATATTCCCATGAATCCTACAAGCTCCAAGCAAAGACCCCCAAACATTCGCATCGGCCTCCATTCCTAGCCCGTTGATCATCTCTACCGCCTCATCCATTAGCCCGGCCCGACCCAGAAGATCAACCATACACGCGTAATGCATTTTTGTCGGTTCAATGTTACATTCCTTCATTTCTTTAAAGTATTCTTTTCCTAAATCAACTAATCCTCCATGACTACAAATGGATAAAACCGCTATGTAAGTAATTGAATCGCATTTCACATGATCGCAATTATCACCTTTCATGGCTTCGAACAAACTAATCGCGGTATCGATTTCACCACGCATTCCATACCCCATAATGATTGTGTTCCATGAAGCTGCATCTCGTTTGGGCATTTCATCAAACACTTTCTGAGCAAGATCAATGTGTCCACATTTCGTGTAAAGATCCAAAACCGAGTTTGAAACAATGAGATGGTTATATAAAAGGGTTCTTACACAAACCCCGTGAATCTCCTTACCGTTCTTGATCTCTGAAATGTTTGCACAAGCCGAAAGCACACTAGAGTATGAGATCGCGTCGGGTTCTAGTCCTTTTAACAACATTTCACGAAACAGAGTTAACGACTCGAAAGAAGTGTTTGTATGAGAATAGGCTGATATAAGCGTGTTATACGAAACTCGATCTTTAAACGAAACATTAAAAACTTTCCATGCAAGATTCAAATTACCACATTTTGCATACATGTCTATAAGTGCATTAGAGATGAACAACTGCGAGTCAAAACCACCTCGAATTGACCTCGCGTGCACCTCTTTTCCATAAGAAATAATCCCGATTCGTGCACACGCAGGAAGAATGTTAGTTAAGGTTACAGCATTCGGGACATGATCACGAGTTTGCATCTCTCTTACCGCATGTAAAGCTAACGATTCTAATCCGTTTTGCGCATAATTCGCCACCATCGCGTTCCATGTTATAACATTTTTATGATCAATATTGTCGAACACAGTGGACGCTTTGACTGGACACGCGAATTTAGCATACATATCAAGTAAAGAATTGGCTACAAATATATCAGACTCCATGCGCCTTCTAACGCTAAACGCATGAAGCTCGATTCCCCATTGACGATATTCAAGCTCAACCAAAATCGGGAGAATGCTAGAAACCGCAACAGGGTTTGGTACAATACCTTCTTCGATCATCAATTTGAAGAAACCTACAGCATCCTGTTGTCGATCCATGTGAGCTAAACTTGTTATAACAGCATTCCAAGAAACATCGTTCTTTTCCGTCATTTCGTAAAAAACTCGCTTACAAGCTTTCAAATCACCCGATTTCCCATACGCGTCGATTAACGCATTGTTTACAGTAACGTGGCAACCGAGTCCCATCTTAGTAACGTAACAATGTATCTCACTAGTCATCACACGGTCCTCGACCGCTGCACACACCGGCAACACAGTCACAACCGTAACCACATTCGGCTTAACCTTATCAGCGTAAACCATGTCCCTAAACAAGGTAATTACCTTATTATAAAAACCCATTATAGAACTGTTAGAACACACTGCAATAAGTGTGTTCCATGACACCACATCTCTCTCAGACATTCCATCAAACACCTTCTCTGCATCATTCAACCCACTACATTCCCCATAAAACCTCAAAAGGGTATTCCCCACAAACACATCCGAACCAAACCCTAGCTTCCAAACCACCCCATGAACCTCTTTCCCTTTCCAAACCTCGTAATAATCCGTACAAACTTTCAAAACAAACGGAAACGTATGATCATCAGGTCTAACGCCACTACGAATCATTAAGTTGTAAACTTTAAAGCCATCGTAGACTCCAGCGATACTGTTGGCTCTGGTGATCGTGTTCCACAAGAAAGCAGAGCGACAGTAAGAAACTGATTGGTGAAACAGAAGGTGCGAGGTTGATGGGTCTCCATAGGTTGCGTATTGGAGAATAAGAGCAGCGGATATTGAGATGCTGTTGGGGAGATAGCCGTTTGTGAGAGCAATTGCGTGTGATTGTTGGGTTTGTTGGAGTGATTTTGTAGAGGTGCATAGTGGGAGAATATTGTGAGTGTATTGGTGTGGGTTTGTTGAGAAAGATTGGGTTTTTTGGAAAGATGTAAGTTTGCCGGAAAGTATGGAGGTTCGCCGGAGGTTGTACATAGAAAAGAACGCCTTTTTAGGGTAGAAAAAAAATGGGTTTTTTTTTTTAATTTATGCGCACTTTAACTCGACCAGAACAAAATTTGTCACTTCCCTTATTCTCCTGCCAAATTCATGTGTTTCCCGGCAATATCTTTAATCAAATCAGGTACCTTTCTCTCTGTTTCATGTTTTCTAGTGTTAGAGCATTCACATCCAATCCACCATCTTTAACCTTATAATTTAACTAAAAATGCTTACTTTTTAAAATTTATATCATATTTTAAAAAACCTTCCACATCCAACTCCCCATACCTATCTCTATATTCTTTTTTTATTATTTCTTCTCTTTCTCCAATTTACAATTTTAACTACTATCTATTTTGTCTTATTATATTTTCTTCTAAAATTTATTCTAATAACTTTTTTTGATAGAAGTTATACTAATAATTATTATCTTTAGGTTAATCGGGTCGGGTTACTTTGATTTTATAAAATTCGGCAGCTTTAATTCAGTGTTTAAACGGCAACAAAATAACTGCTTAACACCCCTAGAAAACAGCATGTTTTCCAGCAAATAAAGCTAAAAACCTGCAAGTTTTTTCAGCAAAAACCCTCAGAAAACAGCATGTTTTTTCAGCAAATAAACGCCAAAAACCTGCAAGGTTTTTCAGCAAAACCCCCCAAAAAACAGCATGTGTTTTCAGCAAATAAACGTAAAAAAAGTGCAGTTTTTTTAGCACCTGGTTTGGCCAAAAAACTGCAGTTTTTTCAACAAAAAAACGCAGGTTTTTTCTGCGAAAAAACGCTGTTTTTTTCATCGAAAAAAGCAATCAACATCAGCGTTGCTGCAGTTTTTTGGACTGGGTTTTGGACCGGCGAAAAGAGCAACCAACAGCAGCGTTCTGCAGTTTTTTTGGACCGGCGAAAACAACAACCAACAATTTAAGATGGTAAGGAATCTATCTAGCTTAGTCGAGTTCAGATAATTATAATGCACCGTTAGTTAATAAGTAAACTCCCATAGGAATATCAATCAAATTGCCACTAGAAGTAAACTCATTAAAATGTATGGCATTAGAGTCAGAAAAAGAAACACCAAAAAATTCCATTCTAACTTAAAGCTATCATATTTATTATATTTGATGGTAGAGATTTATAGCACATGACCTTGTCGAACTTTAAAATTTGAGTTAGTGAATACTGATCACGTTTATCACTATCTTAAAGAAAGAAACTTAAGAATCAAGTTAGCATGTTTTAATGATTACTAGAAATCAGTTACTTTATGTTATCAGTGAATACTGATCACATTTATCACTATCTTAAAGAAAGAAACTTAAGAATCAAGTTAGCATGTTTTAATGATTACTAGAAATCAGTTTACTTTATGTTATATTTTAAAAGATAACGGATAATAACAGATAATTGAGTCATTCCAATTACTTGCTTTTATCAAATATAAAAAATAAAGCCCGCCCTAATGTCGAAGCAGGAAGGTGTGACTCGAATTTCGAATGTCGAAGCAGGAAGGTGTGACTCGAATTTTTGGTAGCTTTCAATTTATTCCCCATCCTAAGGTCGGCCGGCCCCGTACCCGCCTCCATATCCATGCCCCGATTCACCAAATCATCCAACTCTTGTTCACCTAACCAAGAATTGAAAAGGCGAAAAGGAATTGGACTATTCCTACTATCCTAAACTAGTAAACTTGACCAAATTCAGTAACACCACTAGCCTATTCCTAATTTAGTAACACCACTAGCCTATTCTAAGTGGATTATAGTGGGCTATTTGAAAGTTGGGAAATGCATTTCAAAGCTTGCTTCTCCTTTGTGTTACTGAAGGGAGACCATGGAATTCCAAAAACCGAGTTGCTTTATGAATATTGAAGTGAATTAATTAAAGGCTATAATTGCTAACAATTTATGGAAATCGAAAGCAATTGTTTACAATCAACGCTTCTTTCTCCCAGCTCTCGCAACCACCCTGCTACTTCTGGTGCACACAATCAGCACTGTGATCGAAATCAAGCCGGTGCTTTGGCACACCACCTTCACTTATTGGCAATCATTATGTACTACCTCAAGCAGTGGCCGCAATCAGTTCTGGCATCACACAAAAACGAACTACAATAACTCCAAAATCTATGCATCTACACACATGATTCAATCACATAACTCAATTTACAAAAATTTCTAACATAATGCATCTGTATACCGTAATTATATAAACAAACCCAACATAAAACACTAATTAATAACAATAGTTCAACTAAATCATCAAAAAAATAACTCAAAACTCACTATATCCACACACACATGATTAAATTACATAAGCCAGTCCACAAATCTTGAACATAACGCATCCGTAATCAATAATCAACAATCATATAAACAAATACACTATTAATTAAGACTCAAAACTTAAAATCCAAAAAAGATTGCGCAAAAAAAGCTTACATATAGCAGAGGGATGGAGATGTGAAGGATGAATCGGTTGATGATAGCAAAATCCTTTTCAAATCGGAACCCTAGTTTCAAATAGAAGCCTATGTTTACAAATCGGAACCCTCCACGTTTACAAATCCGAACCTGCGAAGTGGGAATTTGTTGATTTTGTTGCTGGTGATGTGTAGAAGGAGAGGGTCCGGCGGGAGAAGACAGGAAGAGTTGTTTGTTGGAAATGAAGAGAGTACAGTAGCTTTTTTTTATGTATAAAAAGTTCCTGTAGTTTTTTTTAATATATAAGGTTAGAGTATGGATATAATGGACTGGTTGGAGTGGGTTTTTAGTTAGTTTTTTTATATTTTGAAGTTAAAGATGACTTTGATTGCCTGGATGAGAATGCTCTATGTTAGCAGTGAGTGAAAAGTTGGATATATTTAACGGGTGAGCACCAGGTGTTCGATGAAATGCCTATGTGGATAGGAAGCTTTAGGACCTCTTGGAGGACATTGTTTTTGGGTAATATGCACAGGGGCGGTTTTTAGAAGGTGGGTGCCGGGGCCACGGCCCTGGCACTTTTTTCGCCCAGAAGTGCTAATTTTCCACGGTTCGTTCGAAATTTTTTATACCTCCTATGTTTGGCCCTGGCATGTTATTTTGGTCACTGTTAGTGGTTTTTTATTTTGATAACCCAACCCAATTGAAGTAACAATAGCCCATAACTCTATAACTCCACAAGCCCAATAAAAAATAACCCATTACTGATTAACCCCCTCCCACGCTCACAGACTCACTGCCGATTAAGAATTAGGGTTCCATACCTTCGTTTGTTTCATTGCAGCGACTAGCGAGCCAGGGCCAGGGAACTCGAACCATCAGACGGTCTGCAGCCTGCTCGAACTCGAACCAATCAGCGACTGATTCAGATCTGCAGCGATTTGAAGTTGAAGACGCCTGCAGCCTGCTCGAACTCGAACCATCAGAGGTTTGTAAATTATAATATTGCTTCAATTTGATAGAATTAGATAGAAATAGAATAGAATCTGAATTGTTTCATCCCTAGTTGTAGTTGAGCTGCTTATTGATTATTATTATATACTTTTTTTTTTCTGGTTTAGATCGTTGCGTTTGGTGTGCAATTGATAAGATCTTATTATGGAGCATCGAAAGGATGAGGTATGATTTCATTGTCATTTTGTTTATGATTATTTTACTCTGCTTTTGTTATGAGAATTTTGTGAGGTTTAGCTGTAGATAACTCCAAATTTTTGACCTAATTGTTGTGATTGTTGTTCATTTCATTAGTATGAAGTTGAAAATTGTAGGAAACTGGTGTAGTTTGAGTTGAGATTAGGGTTTATGCTTCAATTAAAGTGTTTCACTTGAATGTTTGAGCAAGTAGCTTCTAATTATGTTTAGATTGAAGATTAGGCCTAATTCTGTACTATGGATTTTATGTTGTACATTTAGAGTAATCAAATTATAAATAATGATGTTGAACATTGAACATACCTGTAAGCTTTGATTTACAAGTCATTTTCTTCGTCGCTTTTCTAGTATTACTTCTGCCCTAAACTGATATCCCATTATAGAACCTTTTCAAGAACCGTTTGATTCGTCCTCCGTAATTGATGAGTTTAAAGAGCTTAAAGGTCGTCGAGCTGAATTGTAATTTCTATTTCAGGTACTCATGTTTTCTTTCGCATCTTTATAAACATATTAGGTCTTTTGTTATAAAAAAACGTTGTTATGGTCTTTTGTTATAAAAAAACCGTTGTTATGGTCTTTTGTTATAAAAAACCGTTGTTATGTTTGAAAATGACAATTTGAATTATTAAACGAGAATCTGACCCGACCCGACCCGCTGACCCGAGGCGAATTGCCTATCGGAACGACCCGTAAAATCGCGCCAAAATTATTTTTTTAATGCCCGTGGCTTTCGGCCCTGGCACGTTCAACGGGCAAGATCCGCCACTGAATATGCATAGCAACAAACTGAGTTATTGGAACTAGTTTCTTCTTTGTTAAGATGATTAGACTAAACTGCACCAAGTTTCATTGGCTTTTGTTCTAATTCATAGACTAAACTGCACTGGTTTCTTCTGTGGAGATTGTGGCAATGCTGTTAACATTATTAGACTAAACTGTTGAGAATTCATTGGGTTTTTACTTTTGTTTTAGTTTTTTGAGCAATAGTTTGGATGGAAAAATCTTTTATTTATACATTCACAAGAAAGAAAAGTCACTGTTTCTTGTTCTTTCCAAGCAGTTTCCATCCCTTTCTTACGAAACTTGCATAATGTGGAATTTGAAACTTAATAGGGATAATAAAGTTGAAATTTCAAAGCTTAACTATGAAATTATCCAAGTCCAAGTAGGCGAATGTGATACGTGCCATGCTCGGTCCCATCTCTACGTTGCTAATCCATCTGCATTTTCATTGCTTTCTTTTTTATGCTTATTGTTAGTTAGTGTTTAGAAGACTGAGTTAGTTGTGTGAGTAAAAATCGATCTCATTAATAATTTTTAATCATGACAGTAGGCAAGTAAAAATCGCCAAATAAAAGATTTACAATTTCAGTGAGATAACTGTGCTTTTGAAATATGAAGTTATACTCTGTTATTATATGCAATGCAAGTAAAAAAGGTATTAACCATCTGCTTTGATATTAATATTGTTTCAGAATCGAACACTTCCTCCTAAAAGCATCTTGGGAGTTGAACTGAGATCCGGTTGATGACCAAACTCGAATATAATCTGTTAAAGAGTTTATGTGCCATCTGGAAGCTTGTTACTTCATTTTGGTTTGTTTACGGCATAATAATCGTCTGTTGAGTAATAATATATCTAAATGGCATGGTCGCCGGTGAAAAGATCAATTATTAATCTCCGTTTGATCCGTAGTAGCTCAAGTCTTGTATATCTGCAACCAATTTATACACAAACCGACAATGCACCTCTTCGTGGGAAAGAATGTTTGGTCTACAATTGCAGCAAGGTTCTTCTTTCAGATATTTTCCGTAAAAAGCCCTTCAATTTTCACCTCCGATATCTCTGCAATAGCGTAACACCAAGAAGCCTCTGTTGGGAAGGATCTTCTCACTACATTTTGCTTAAAAATCTCGAAATTTTTATAACGAATCATCAAGTGGATGAAGCATGGGATGCGTATACAAATTTTAAGAAACTTTACGGTTTACCAGATGACCGTTTATTGAGTAGGTTCATAACTGAATTATCCTACACTAGTGAACCCAAGTGGCTTCAAAGAGCATGCGATATCATCCTTCTTCTTCCTAAGAAGAAGTCAAACTCGCTTCGGTTTGACCAACTGTACAACCTCTCACTCTCTTTAGCAAGAGCGCAAATGCCCGTTCCTGCATCGATGATTCTTCGTATAATGATTGAGAAAGATAATATCCCGCCAACTAACTTATTGGGCCCGCTCGTTCTTCATATGGTCAAAAAAGAAATAGGTACGTATCTTGCATCAAATATATTGATTCAAATTTGTGATTTTTATCAGCGTTCTGGTTCTAACCGGTGTATAATAAATCCCGATACTACAATTTTCAACCTCGTTCTTGATTCTTGCTCTCGTTATAACTTAACTTTCAAGGCTCAACAGATCATAGAATTGATGTCACGAATGGGGTTAGTAGGCGATGCATATACTATCGTAACTATTGCCCGAATCCATGCGGTCAACGGTCAAAGGGACGAGTTAAAGAACTTCAAAAGTTGTGTTGACCGGGTGGCGGGTTATATGGGTCATCATTATTTCCAGTTTTACGATAATCTCATGAGCTTACATTTTATGTTCAATGATATCGATTCGGTATCCGAACTTGTATTTGATATGATCGGTTTAACCAGAACTCAGAAGGGCCCACATAAGCCTTTCGTAATCCCGCTTGGATCTCCGAACCTCAAAAAAGGTTTAAAGTTACAGGTTTTGCCTCACCTTTTGCCCGAAAATTCATTAGTGAAGATAGAAAGAAACGAGGGTTTTGTTACGTATAAGAACAAAAGGCTTGTTTTTACCAACAAAACGCTAGCGAAGCTCATTGTAGGGTATAAACGAGCAGGTCGGATTAGTGAGCTGTCAAAGGTTTTATGCCGGATCCAAACAGAAAACGAGCGGGTTGAAATGAACATAAACGATTTAAGTGCTGACGTTATTGATGCTTGTATTCATGTCAGTTGGCTGGAAACCGCGCATGATATTTTAGATGATATCGCGCAGGCAGGTATTTTACCTAACACCGATTCACACGCATCGTTATTAACAGCTTATCGTGAATGTAATAAGCATCGGGAAGCTGAGTCGCTATTGAAACAAATCAAGAAAACGGGTATAACAATATCTGATGACACGTCAAAGCCGACTTTTTCTAGGAAAAAAACGGATTTAGTCACATGTTTGATTCAAGAAATGAAGAAAGGGGACATAAATTGTTCGGTTTATGAATTTAACTCGTCGATTTACTTCTTCATGAAGGTGGAAATGATTGACGATGCGTTGAAGACGTATAAAAGCATGCAAAGAATGAACATCTCTCCTAATGTGGCAACTTACATGTACATGGTGATGGGGTATTCGTGTTTAGAAATGTATCGCGAGATTACTATCTTATGGGGCGATATAAAGAGGAGTTTCGATGATAGGAAGTTGATGATGAATGTAGAGTTGTATGAGGTTTTGGTATTGAATTTCCTTAAAGGTGGGTATTTTGAGAGGGTGATGGAGGTCATTGGTTGCATGAAAAAAGATGGAATTTATGGTGATAAATGGTTGTATACAAGTGAGTTTTTGAAGCTTCATAAGGATCTTTACAGGAAATTGAAAGTTTGTGATGGTAGAACTGAGGCTCAGAGCAAAAGGGTTCAACATGTGAAGGCTTTTAGAAAATGGGCTGGCATTGATTGAAGTTTGTTGATTGTTTCTGCTTTGACCTCTTGTTTCTGAAGGGTGTAATTAGTTTTATTAGAGGTGACAATTTTGAATATTTTTTTTATTATGTGTTAATTTGGGTTGTGTTTTATCAAACGGGTCAATAGGTGAAACAGAATACATTTAGTTAAAAAGGAAGCGGGTCGAACATGTTGAAAGTCACTCAATGCCTCTATTTATTGCATATATTCAAAAGATATATATTATCATTATCAGTGTTGTAAGAATCGTTAGGCGCTAGTTGGCCGGTGGGGTACCGACTAGCGATTCATCGTGATTAATAGGTATTAATTGGATTGGGATTTTATATGTAATTTAAGTTTTATATGTATATGCACACATTTTTATATGTAATTTTTCTAAGTAGACATGTTTTAACACCTTCTTCGACCCATATCCTCTAGTAGATAAGATTAATTAGGTTTTAGCTGGAATCTACCGGTTTTGGCCAGAATTGTTAGATGGCCACCGATTTTGGGCCGATTAGGACCGGATTTAACCACTCTTAACCGCCTAGCGATTAATCGACGACTAATTGGAGGCTAGGCAGGATTTCTACAACCATGATTGTTATTATGTTATCATAGTTAACATGCTAATTATTTTTTATAAAAAAGAAAGTAAAAGGTATTTGCTATTTCAATTAGGTGTGTCAATTCCATACACGACTCGTCATGGTTAGGTTTAAACGAGTGATTCACCTAACATGTTTAATCAATGGTTCTAACATAGTAACACATTTAATAAATGGGTAATGTTCGAGTTTAGTTGTGGATAAAAAGATCAACGCGTTTAATGAAATTCATAATTATAAGTTTATTATTCAACCATCACCAACTTCACAACCTACTTAACCCACCAGCTTGTTTAAATAAACGGGTTATATAGCTGGTGCCTACGTCACCTAGCTTAAGCTAGTCAGGTTGAGGGTAAAGTTTTTCAATATTATTAACATGTCCCGTCTTAACCAGCTAAGCCGCCTGTTTTACCTAGGGGTGTTCATCGGTTCGGTTTATGGTTTATTTGGTTTTCAAAATTTTATACCCCAAACCAAAAACCAAACCAAATTAGGAATATGCAAACCAAACCGAACCAAACCAAATTCAATTCGGTTTGGTTTCGGTTAGAAACCGAATAAATCAAATTTGACCAAATTGTACATAAGTACTTTTTTTCCTAATTTATATTTATGTTTGTTTTCTAACTTCCGAACATCAAATCAGCAACGAATTTAAACCAAAAAATGTATAAATAAAAGACATAACAAAATAAAACAAACATATCCATAAAAATAGTCATACACAAAACCACAAAGTTAAAACTTCAAAACATAAATCATATAATCTATAAATAGTCAATAGTCAACAAGTCTAATGGCACAAAATGTAAATAATCTTTAAACCATGGGGATACATATACTTAGACCATGTGTAGTGGTGAAGAAATATAATGCCCCCACCATGGGGCATTATCCGACACGTGTCATCCCAGTCAGCATGGGGCATTATAGCATAAAGTGGTGTAGTGGGGCATTATTCCAATAACCCCCATATTATTTTTAATGAAAAAAAAAGCACACGAAATACAAGGTTGTCAGAGCATGTGGGTAACTGATTGGTGGGTCACATTTCCACAAAAGCAATTCAGCGTTTTAATTATAACGCCAACAACAAACTTTTCAAAAAAAACGCCGGGTAACGCCGGGTGTAGTGGGGGGAGGGGCGTTTTGGGGCGTTTTTTTTCATTTTTTTTTTAAAATCACGCCCCACTACGGGTGGTCTTAGATATTAGACTTAGTATTTTGGGCTAATAAATTGTTTAGTAAACAACCAAAATGGTCCCTGAGGTTTGGTTACTTTTGTCATTTTAGTCCAAAACTCAAACCTTTTAAATCTGGGTCCCTGCGGTTTTAATTTTGTTGTCATTTTCATCCAAAATTAAAATCTGTTCAGATTTTTCAGTTAACAATCAGTTTTTTTTATCTTTTTCCTCCCTTTAAATGAAGGGCAAAATGGTCTTTCAACGTTTTATCATAACAAATTAAAAAAATCTGACAATTTTGCTCTTCATTAAAATAGGAAAAAAGACAAAAAAAGTTGGATGTTAACTGAAACCATAGGAACCCAGATTTAAAAAGTTTGAGTTTTGAACTAAAGTGACAAAAGTGACTAAACCTTAGGGACCATTTTGGCAGTTTACTCTAAATTGTTTATAGTTTATTAAACATTATTATTTTTATTTAATAATTAATTAAATTAACAGTTTATTCATTTATCCAAATAAACCAAATTAAAAAGAATGTGGATCCAAAAATCGAACTAAAAACCATATTCAAAAACCGAACTAAAAACCATATTCACAATTCGGTTTCGGTTAGAAACCAAACCAAAAACCAAATATGTTGTCCGGATCAGTTTATTCGGTTACGGTTACAGTTCAATTTACGTTTTTTATTTAGTTACGATTTTTCCTAAACACCCCAAGATTTACCAAACAAGGAAACATCAAGGGCAAAGATGAACACTTCATTTAGGTTTATGTTAGCGTACATCTTACACTTGGTATACATTTAAATAGTCCTTTTTGTTGCTGGTTATTGGGATGATGCACTTGATACCGACAAACGCCGCAAATCAAGGTCAAAAATCACGGGTCACCTAACCCCAAAAAACCAGCGGTCAAAATCAGCATGCGGGAAGTTAAATATATTAAAGGTAACATTTTTTTTTATAACTTACTAGGTTATAACCCCGTGTATTACACGGGTTGAATAAATATAACTTTATATATTATGGGGTAACTTTGTAGAATAGTAACCAAATTTTAAAAATGTTCCAATTAGGTCACTCAAGTTTCAAAAGTGTTCTAATCAGATCACTCAACATTCATTTTTCATTAATATTAAGGGTTTTTTCATTCATTTCATAGGTAATAGTGGTGATGTGGATTTTTGTTTCTTTTTTCCCTTTTATTTGATGCTAACATCGAGTGATGACGTGGATTGTAACTTGTTTTTATTTTTATTTTTAATGCAATTAAAGTGTTTTTATTTTTAATAAGCATAATTTCATATATTAAAATAACCCGACCCGTCGGTTATTAGATAGTAAATAAAGATAAAGATTATAAACTTTTATATAAACAATTAAAACTATCTTTATCTTTATAAATAATAAAAACGTTAATATATAGTTTTTAATTTTATTAATTAATATATGGTTATCAGTTATCCTTATTCTTATCATCAAAATCTTTTAATTTTATCACTTATCTTTATCTTTATCTTTATCATCAAAATATCTTCTACAAATTTTAACTGAGACCACCTCATAGAGCGACATGTGTCCCTAAAGTGGTTTCTTTTATTATATAGTATAGATTTACAAGCATTTAACCATTTGAATGAATGATTTATTTGTCTAATATTTATTGTGTTCTTAATAATATTATGTATAGATATATATATTTTTAATGAGTAATTATATTTTCAACTTATATGTATTTTTTAATACATGGAATAATGATGTGACACTTTGTATTGAAATCATGCTATTACGTTCATATTGTTACGTAAGCACTAACGTTTACATTATTTTTCTCCTTAAAATACATTTAAGAACTTTATTACTTAGGAAAAAGATCAAATAGGAAGTTTAATTTGGCTAGGAAGTCTAGGAAGCAATAGGATTAGGACATGTGGCAACATTTAAAATAAAGAGGAAGGGTATTTTAGTCAAACCAACCCTTTCTTCTTCCTTTTCAAAACCCAGTACCATCAAAACCCACCATTTTTCAAAACCCACCATCTTCATCCATTTCTTCACTTTCTATCTCAATAATCACTACATTATAGTGCGATTTTCGTCACCAATCAATGATTCAAACGCCCGATCAACGTGTTCTTCAGCTTTTTTGAGAAAACCCAGTTTAATTTCATGCAAAATCTCGCGTTTTTTCCTGGTGATTTTGAAGATAATCACTTGATCCGTTCGATTCGAGCACTGATAAGTGTTTCAATCATTCAAAATTCGTCAATTGTTGAAGAAATCACTTCAATCCATGTAAGAAATTCTTTAATTTCATTTTTACGATCTGGGTTTTTGATATGGTCATTGCGTTTTACAATCTTGGCGGGGGTCCGGGGGCGGCAGCCCCTGGTAGCGGGGTCCCAGGGGCGGCAGCCCCTGGCGGGGTCCAAGGGGCAGAGCCCCTGGCTGGGGTTAGCTCGGAAATTTTTTTTTTCGATTAAATTGCTGTACTAAAAACGCATCAGAAAAATTAATTTTTCAGAAATTGGCTCATTTCGAAGACAGTAATTCGTAGACAATTCAGACAGTTCACAGACAATTCACAGACAGTTTTATGTGTCAATTGCGTTTTATAAATAAGAGAGTTTTATGTGTTTTTTGGCTATTGCATTTTAGAAAAAAAAACACATTTTTAAGTGGTTTTAGTCATTGCGTTTTAGGTACTACATTTTTTTTTAGTTTTTAGGCTATTGCATTTTAGAAATAACACATTTCTTTGTGTTTTCTGGCTATTGCGTTTTACAAATAAGACATTTCTTTGTGTTTTTGGTGCATTGCGTTTTAGAAAAATGTCATTTTTTAGGGTTTTTTTTCATTGCGTTTTACGTAACTGGGGGTTTTTTTAAACAGTTGGAACCTGTTGACAGTTTCTCATGCTCTTGGAAGATTTATTGCGTTTTATGTAATAGAGCAGGCTACATATATATTGTATTATAAGCTTTAACATAAAACAATCAATTGCAGTAATGGATTTAATTCAAGAAGGTATTCTGCAGCAATTCACAAATTCTATTAACTTTTCCCATTGGTCAGCTCTTTCCTTGTTATACATTATCACCAATCCAAAAACGCAATACATATAATAATAAAATAATAATACCATTCATCCATCCAATAACACAGTACATATAATAATAATAATAAAAATAATACAGTCATCTAAAAAAGATAAAACGCAATACAAAATTATGTCATACATTCTCACTGTAGTATCAAATATGAACATACTAATAAAGATAATTCTTTTTTAGAGTTGGCTTTTACCAACAGTAGCATAAAGGAAACCAACCAGTTGTCTTCTTGATCGAACAATAATAGCTTCACGAACTGTTATCGCAGCTAGGAGTTGAATGTTTGAGGTTACAATAGAGATGCAGAAAATGGCAGCCTCTCTCCAGAAAACGCAATACATGTTGAAAGAAGGTGGGATACTTTTTTATGCATTGCGTTTTAGGTAACTACACTTTTTTTTTGAGTTTTTAGGCTATTGCGTTTTAGAAATAACACATTTCTTTGTGTTTTCTGGCTATTGCGTTTTACAAATAAGACATTTCTTTGTGTTTTTTGTGTATTGCGTTTTAGAAAAATGTCATTTTTTAAGTTTTTTTTTTCATTGCGTTTTACGTAACTGGGGGTTTTTCTATTGCGTTTTACGCAACTGGGTTTTAATTTTTTTTTTTAAATATAGCAATAGTATACTCGTTTTAAAGATAAAAAAACGCTCGTTTTTTTGGTGCAATTTTTATAAAAAAATAATGTCGTATGAAAAAGCTATTAACGTTTAAAAAATGGGGGGGAATTGGAGGAGAGAGAAACTATTGCCTTGGATTGACTAGAATGCCCCTAAACAAACTCACGCGCCTCTTTTATTCCTTTTAATTTCCAGAATTTAATCTTAGCCCTTGATTAACTTAATGGATGGTCAAGATCACTTTCTAGCCTTCCTAGCCAAATTAACTTCCTATTGTATCTCCACCCTTATTACTTATACCATATATTATATAATAAGTGTATTAGTAATAATGTCTAGATAGAGACATGAAGACTATTTCATCTAATGTAAAGTATACTTATTATTACCTTGACCTTCTAGAGTTGTATTTGTTTGTCGTATTTTTCTCACATCTACATTAAATACTTGTATTTTAGGAAAATTGGATTTTAATAAGTCGAACTGACTTTAATAATCCCAACGCGGTTAATTACTCACAATAATTCAAACTCTTTCGTTTTTTTTTTTTTTTTTGTAAAATAGTCCGTCGTTAAAAAACATAATGGGGTTAAGTTTTTTCCAAATTACGAACCGATGTTTTCGGGCTTTTGATCTGAACAAGGATATGGGTCGATTGATGTAAAACTTATCTCGAAACAATGCTCTAAACGACTTGATTTTTGTTAATTAGAAGTTCAAACACCGGAATTGAAGCACCGTTTTCGCCGTTTAAAGCACTGTTTCGAGGTAAGTTTTACATCAATAGACTCGTATCCTCGTTCTGATCAAAAGCCCGAAAATATCGGTTTGTAATTTGGAAAAAAAAATAATTAACTTCGTTATGTTTTTTTAACGGCGGACTACTTTACAAACAAAATAGAAGATTTCGGATTATTGTAGGTAATTAACTTAGTTACGAGTACTATTGACCAAAAAGAGCCGGTTCAAATTATTAAAATCTAATTTGTCTATATTATAAATTGTAGTGTAATACAAGTCTACGATGCAAGTGAGATAAGAAATATAAAATGCTACATATATGACCCAAACATGATTTAAAACGACTTAAATTCATTCCATATAAAAGTGCTACATTATTATATTTTTTTTTGAACGGCGATATTTCTACAACAGGCGATAGAGATCGCACCTACCCTATAACTCGGGTAGGCCTCTCCGCCCCACTCCGGCATCCAAGGCTATGTTGTCTTAACCGGGCCCACGCTTGGTGCATCAGAGTTTGGCTAAGGCGTTCCCCGAGAAAATTTCCAGCCCACTGCCCACCCGATTAACCGGGAGCGTGTAGTTGCACCCTCCACAAGAGTCGGGGACTCTCTGGAGTAAATGCACTGTAATAGAAAACTCGGGGTGGCTCCCGGGTTTCGAACCAACTGGCCCTCCACCCGTTCATTGCCATTCCCCCAAATGTGATGGGTGTGGGGATCGAACTTGGCCATCCAAGGAAAACCAAATCCTTTCCACCACTCCACCACAAGTGGAGGATTGCTACATTATTATATCATCGTCATTATTTGCTGGCAACTAAGAATGTTCTTGGTTGTTTCCTAGTAAGAAACTGGTTTGGATTTGAAAGATAAACGCATAATAAGCCGAAAGTCGCCCACCATTTCCCACCAACCATATCTAATTTTTTTCGCACGGCAAGAAACGACGTGCTAACCATCGTGACACCGGGCACTGTGGCCAAGGTCGACTACTCGACCGTCGCCAGCCCCTTGGCTCTCACAGATGCGTGGAAACCCGACCTCCACCTGCCTGAAGGCACGACAGTGAAATAATCGGTAAAACCTCGCCTCTCATCCAAGACGAAACGGCGCCATCCGTATTCACCTTTCACCTGAATGCCGCAGAAAATAATAGAGACAGTGAGAGTCGAACATGGGTCACAAGAAACACCAATTCTTTCCCCAACCACTCCACCACTACCTCATTGGCACCTACCATATCTATTGATTTACCATATCCACTTCTTACCCAACACTAATACAAATTAGTACTTAACACACCTAGTAAACCTTTAAAATCTTGTATTTTCGTATTGTATGTACGTATTACATATCTTAAAGACGTAATAACCCAAATGAGTCATGAAACTTGAAAACATCTAAAAGTTTGTCTATTAAACTACCGCATTATGCTCACTTTTCACACACAAATAAAAAGAGAGAAAAGTGTCCGGATAGTTTCTGTGGTTTGCCAAGATTTCACCCATAGTCCCTACATTTTTAAAATTATAGCTATAGTCTCTAAGTTTTGCAAATTCATTCTCGAATAGTCACTGAAGCGGATGGATGTTAGTTTTTGGTGTTAAGTGTGTGTGAAATGACTAAAATATCCTTTTTAAAAGGACATGAGAGCCCACACCAAGTTAGTTCTGCCTATGGCATTATAGCCTTGTGGTATTTTAAGGTGAGATAAGACTTAGAAACCATTAGGTCTAGGGTTTGATTTTCACAAGGGGTTTTTCCCAGATTTATTGGGTTTCCTTCTGAATTGTTGTATAGGTGTTATAGCCTAGTAGAGATAGATATTATCAGGTGGTTTGCTGATGCCACAATGATACTCCAGTAATTCAAATTTGTCATTCAAAAAAAAAAAAAAACTGGCCCTAAAATATACTCTCACAATGATTAAAAAAAATTGATCGAAACTACCCCTAAAAAGGCCATTGGAGTTTATCTTAATTAATATTTAAGCAATACACAATTTTTAGACTAAAATATTGTAGTTAATTGTAACCACCACTCCACAAGCCCATCTAAAGTTGGTTAGTTGACGGTCACCAATTGGCTTTTAGGTAAATTAGAGTTGAATTACCAAACACTTAACCATATAAAAATATGTAACATTATCTTTACCCAAAGCAAAAAATCTATAAATCAAATATATTAATTTTTTTGAACGACAAGGAAAGACGTGCCAACCACCGTGACACCGGGCGCTGTGGCCAAGATCGACTACTCGACCGCCACCAGCTCCTTGGCTCTCCCAGATGCGCAGAAACCCGACCTCCACCCGTGTGACAACCCAAGATTTCAAGATCTTTCCCTTTGCATATCATTGACCTCGCATTTCTGTTTTACAAATTGGTTTACGTGATGTCGGTACATTATTGAATGATTACTGTTTGTGTGTATTGGTAATGGTTATTTGTGTGGTGTTAATTATAATTAAGTATAGTTTAACTTAGGTTTGCTAATGTTTCGTCACACACTCACCTCGACGAAAGTCAAGGACTTTCGCCAACCACCCTATGACGAAAGTTGGTCTTTCGTCAATCATGAGTTTCGCCACAACAGGCCTCGGCCCAGAGAGGTTTCGGCCCAACTTCTTTATATTAGAACCCCTTGTAATCAGTTACACGTTAAACACATAGAAACCCTAGAGCATCTCTCTCCCTGTGACGACAACTTTGATTCCCTCTGAAGCTCTCAAGCATTCGAGCATCTCTCCCCGATCTTTAAGATCCCTCGTGCTAACTTGCGTATCGGTTAGTGTCCTCTTGTTATAGTGTGCTACGTGTTTGATGTCGTATGCTATGTTAGTGATTAGGGTTTATTAGTTAGAACGTAAAGTTGGAACATGTGGTTGAACTTGATATTTGGATTGACAAACTGATATGATGAATTGGATGATAAATTACTTGTTATGAATTGTATGCGGGTATGTTTGTGTTATGATTGGATCATGTGTTCTGAAACTAATGTCATAAATCCGGTTTGGGTGCAATCATTCCATGGTTGGGATTATTGGGTGTTAAGAATGTTTTGAATGATGATACGAGTACTTGAGGTGTTAATGCCCTTGTTGCGTGTTACTGGAAATTAGCAACTTGATGATTGGTTGATGATTGTATTGAAACTGCTACTGATGATTAGGGTTCTGGAAATCATGGAGATGTAACCGTCTAGTTTTGTAACTGTTTCATAATCTGTAGAGGGGGCGGCGAAACATGTAGAGTTTCGCCATACATGGAACTCGATGAAACTTGTAGAGTTTCGCCGTGCACGGAACCTGACGAAACTTATAGTGTTTCGCCATACATGGAACTCGACGAAACTTATAGAGTTTCGCCGTGTATGGAACCCGACGAAACATGGGATGTTTCGTATGAGTGATTCACCGTAGGAGTAGACTGTTGGAAACAGAAGAAAATTAGAATGCATTCTTTGATGAGTATTTTGTTTATACAATATGTGTCGCAACCCTCGATCCCTAAGTCCCGGGAACGGGCGGACTCGATCACAGAGTTTCGGTGGTATCAGGGTTGTTTAATCTCGCAGCGGAATTTACATCAGGACCGTAGTTAGGAAATGTTTATCAGAGTAAAACCACCATAATTGATATTAATAAACACATGGGCAAAACCCAAGTTTCTTATTACAATACATTTTATAGGGACAAACCCTATTTTATTGAATTTAAAACATCGTTTATTAGGTAACTTTTGTAGCCACATTATCCCCAAGCCTTTTAGTGCTCTCCAGCTGGCTTTCTACTAATTGGCTGTCACATTAAGTTACCTGAAACGCGTTTTAAAAACATTTGTCAGTCGGAAATACTGGTGAGTGAATCCCAGTTTAATCAAGAAACAGTTTATTGATTAAAACAGTATTGAGGACGATTACAATGTTTATGTCTACACAATTACTCCATTTGGTACTATCAATCCACTGACTTGTGGGTCATATTATACATTGGCTAACTCATTGTCCAATGGTAACGTACTGTCAACCTTGACTTACTACTCACAAGTAGTACAAATTTTGTATACAAAACCCCAACATACCGGCAGTAATTGAAGAACTACAAAGACTCAATCACCGCTTAATCACATTGTAAAGTATTAAGGTTTTGTAAATTATTTCAAAAACATTAACAAAAAGAGGATAAACTCACAAAAAGGTTTACACAAAAATAAGGATTACTCACTTTGCTATCTTAGGCTTCTTGTAAGGGTTTCCTGGGTATAATCTATAATTTATACAAATGTACATTGGTTAGTATCATAACCCTTTGAAATTATTAATGATATCCTTCCCGAGACGGTATTCCAACAACTACGTCGGGCAGAACCACGCCAGTTGTTACGGAACCCTAAATCAATCGGGCAGCGTAACTATTATGAAACTGGGGTTATAATACTTACAACGGAGCAGAACCTCGCTAATTAGGGGTATAATACCCGTGTATTATAATTTTCCTACAGAAATTGTGATTTGAGATTGAAATGTGAGCGACGAAAAACGTAAACTGATAAGTTCTATATATAGTGCTGATATCTGACTTCCAGGCGGCCCGCGTAAGATAAGGCTAAGCCTTACGCGGCCTGCGTCAACCACCTGGTCAACATATAGCTTGTTTCGGTCATCCTCTAGACCGCCACGATGTCGACACGTGTCAGCACCGGATGTTTCCGCGTTTCATGATCTCTAGCGGCCCGCGTAAGTGTAAGCTTAAGCTTACGCGACCCGTATCAACTTAAGAAGTCAACGAAGTCCAGTCTCAGTCCTTCTACCGCCCGCGTGAGTTGTTGGGGTGGGTCTACGCGGCCCGCCTCAACTCTATTTTTCTTATTTTTAATTTATTTTATATGTTATAACATAACTCGGGCTCGGTTTTCACATACGGGGTGTAATATAAGACATGTTGGGACATTTTACAATATACCAGAATGTCATAATATTTATGAGGGTGTTGGTTTTACCGAGGGTTGTTACATTCTCTCCACCTTATTTAGAGCTCGTCCTCGAGATCTACTGGAATAAATGCGGATATTTCCTTTGCATTTCTGATTCGAGTTCCCATGTATACTCAGGTCCTCTTTTGGAGTCCCACTTCACTTTGACTAGAACTAGTCTCTTGTGTTTGAGATTCTTGACTTTTCTGTCTTCAATCTGTAGATGTCTTTCTACAAACTTGAGTTGTTCATTTACCTCTATATCCTTAAGAGGTACTATCAATGATTCATCAACTAAACACTTTTTAAGATTTGATACATGAAACACATCATGTATTCCTGCCATTTCCTCTGGCAGTTGTAGCTGATAAGCTACAGGTCCTATTCTTCTAATAATCTTAAAAGGTCCAACATACCTGGGACTTAGCTTTCCCCGTTTGATGAATCTTACCACTCCCTTCCAAGGAGAGACTTTCAACAATACTTTATCTCCTACTTGAAATTCCAATGGTTTGCGTCGGTTATTAGCATAACTTTTCTGTCTATCACGTGCTGCTTTCAGTCGTTCCTTGACTTGAATAATCTTGTCATTTGTTTCTTGCACTATCTCAGGTCCAGATAGTTGCTTTTCCCCAATTTCTGCCCAACAGACTGGGGTTCGACACTTTCGTCCATAAAGTGCTTCGAATGGTGCAGCATTGATACTTGTGTGATAACTATTATTATAAGAAAATTCTATTAAAGGTAAATGATCATCCCAATTACCTACAAAATCAATTACACAAGCTCTAAGCATGTCCTCCATTGTCTGAATTGTCCTTTCACTTTGTCCGTCCGTTTGAGGATGATAAGCTGTACTTAGCTTTAATTTAGTTCCCATTGCCTTTTGGAAACTTGACCAAAAATGAGAGGTAAATCGGCTATCCTTATCAGAAACAATTGATAAAGGAATACCATGTAAAGAAACAATTTCATTTACATACAATTTAGATAATTGTTCCATACTAATTGTTTCCTTCATTGATAAGAAATGAGCTGACTTAGTTAGCCTATCTACAATCACCCAGATTGTATCATTTCCTTTCTTAGTTTTGGGTAATTTAGTAACAAAATCCATTGTTATTAATTCCCATTTCCAAACTGGCATTTCTAATTGCTGTAACAAACCTGAGGGTTTCTGATGTTCAGCTTTAACTTGTGAACAAGTTAAACATTTAGAAACATAGGTTGCTATGTCCTTTTTCATTCCTATCCACCAGAAATTTTTCCTTAAATCCTGGTACATTTTATCATTTCCTGGATGCATCGTATATTTAGACTTATGGGCTTCTTCTAATATCCGATGACGTAGATTTCCTAATTTAGGTATCCAGATTCTCTTTTCATGGAATCTCCAAATTCCATCTGTTCCTTGTTTTAATTCTTTTAACATACCTTTTAATTTTTCAGAATCATCCTTGATTTACTGATTCTTGTGCTTCTCTTATTTGCTCATTTAAATCTACTTGTAGATTTAAATTTAAGAGAACGTACCCTTTTTGGCTTTTCATGATACTTTCGGCTCAAAGCATCTGCCACTACATTTGTTTTTCCTTCATGATACTGGATATCACAATCATAATCACTAAGAAATTCCATCAACGTCTTTGTCTCTTATTCTATTCCTTTGCCCAAAAACATACCTTAAGCTTTTATGATCGGTGAATACAGTAAACTTACTACCATAAAGGTAATGTCTCCAAATTTTAAGAGCAAAAATTATAGCTCATAATTCCAAATCATGGGTTGAATAATTCTCTTCATGATTCTTAAGTTGTCTAGATGCGTAAGCTATAACCTTTGGCGTTTGCATCAATACACATCCATAACCTAATCTAGAAGCATCGCAATAGACTACAAAGTCTTCAGCTCCTTCTGGTAATGCTAGTATGGGTGTATGGGTCAATCTTTGCTTAAGAATTCTAAAAGCTTCTTCTTGTTTTGGTCCCCATTCAAACTTAACAGATGTACAAGTTAACTTAGTTAAAGGAATGGCTATTCTAGTGAAATCCTTAATAAATCTTCTAATAATAACCAGCCAATCCTAAGAAACTTCTAACCTAAGTTGGTGATTCAGGGGTTTTCATTTCGTAATTGCCTCAATCTTTGTTGGATCTACATGAATTCCCTTCATAATTAACTAGGTGTCCAAGGAATTGCACATGTTCTAACCAAAATTCGCACTTAGAAAACTTAGCATAAAGTTTTTCCTTCTTAACAGACTTAAAAAGTGCATGCAAATGTTTTGCATGATCCTCTTTATTCTAGAGTAAATTAGAATATCATCTATGAAAACAATTATGAATTTATCCAAATATGGCTTACATATTCGGTTCATCATGTCCATAAATGCAGCTGGGGCATTGGTTAAACCAAATGGCATGACAGTAAATTCATAATGTCCGTACCTTGTTCTAAAAGCGGTTTTTAGGAATGTCTTCTTCCTGTACTTGGATGAGAACTTGTTATCTGGATGGCTGAGTGGTCATGGGTCGCAGTGCTTGATTACGCGTGTCTTATTTACTGAATTCATATACGTTGGGTTTTGAAACATTTAAACAATAAATTGTTATTTGCTTCCGCTGCCACTGTTTAACTTGGATTATATTTTATGAACGTTTTATTTAATGAATGGAACTTTGTTAAACTTATTATGGTTAGTTCAATGTGATTGGTCGCTAGATCCTGGTAGGTCACACGCCTAGCGGGGGGTTACCGCATGTGGTATTTTGGGGGGGTGTGACAACCCGCCGAAGGCACGACAGTGGAATAATCGGTAAAACCTCGCCTCTCATCCAAGACGAACCAGAGTGAGAGTCGAACCCGGGTCACAAGAAACACCAAGTTTTTCCCCAACCACTCCACCAGCAATCAAATATATTAATATAATAAAGCTAAATTTTGTACTAAAGCCACTTAAAAAAATATGAACACTCAATCCACGTGTGAAGACAACAATAGTTGATTTTTAAGGTTGCTTCCAAGAACCACCCCAATATGCCTAACTTACGGCTCCTTTCCCGCCATCAACTCAGCACGTGCCACTCACGAGTCATTTTTACATAGGCCCACCGTTTGACCAATGACCAACTTTTCGATTATTATTTATACCAATTTCTGTTCTTCACAACTTAGTTGAACAACCATATGGCTAACACCAACAATGAGTGGCTCCATATGTACCAAAACAACTTCACCGGGCCACTACAGCCCGGTGCAGTCAGGTGGCCCGGTGAGGTCACGGACGCTACTACCGTCACCACCACGGCAACGAGTAGCGTCTCTAGTCAGTTGGGCCGTGTTGCACGGCCCAACAATCCGCGACGGCAGGACAAGAGCGTCGCGGAGGACTCCAACCACCTTACTTAATACCGACACCACTAATTTCCGTGCCATGGTGCAGCAGTTTACTGGTGGAAACTTTTGTGGTGGTGGTGGTGGTGGTTCTAGTGAATATATGGCGGCTCCGGCTGCTGTTGCGCCACGTCAGCCTTTTGAGTAGTTATAATAATAGTAACAATAATAATTCATCTGGTTGAATTATTATGGGATTGGGATCAATGAATATACCAGCTGTCGCGGGCGGGTACAATATGGAGTTCCGGCAACCGCAGCAGCAGCATTACTACCCGGTTGTGGCGGATAACGGCGGTGGTGGTGGTGGTGATCATCAGCATGGGTTTGTTTTAAAGCCTGAGGATCTAATTGTGACAAGAAGCTAAGAAGACAACTTGCATATTCTCAAGCTTCATGAAAGATTAAAAAAAAAATAATGGAAAAGCATAATAGGGTTTTCTTTGTTTCTTTGTTTTTTTTTTTTCTTGTAATTTATAGTTGTAAGGAGGTTTTTTTACCTTAAATCTATGTATATAATCCTGTTATGGTTATGGAGTTTTTGCATATGGATTTTCTTGTCTTGAAGATCAAGTAAATTCTTATTAAGTATTATTATTTAGAGCTGTTTGTTTACCTCTTAATGGTTCAGACCTCTTTACTGTTTCAGCATTTAATGGTTCAGACTGTTTGTTTTCGCGAGCAAATGTCTGAATGATTCAGACATTTGACCTCTGAATAATTAAGAAATATACAAAGTCTGGATGGTTAAGACCTCTAATCTGAATTGGTCAGACATTTACCTCAACGCGTACCACAGCATTCACAAGGCATGAACATGAGATACGTTGAGCTTACAACAAATGTCGCGTCTCAACGCGTACCACACATTCACAAGGCATCAAACAAAGAAGAACATTCAGTTTTCATAATACGACTACATGAGCCTTAAACTAGAACATTACCATAAGATACAAGCGGTCCGGAGATGATTGCATTTAGATTACACATTTAAACACGGAAGAAAATAAAAAGCAAGATCAAGTTTCAACGATTCTTCAACATAAACATTTCGACAGCATATGATAGACGGGTATTCAACCGGGCCCCGCAACAAAAACCGGAGTTTTATTTCCTTTTGCCAATCGTAAGAAGTTCAAAGCTTCTAAGGGCATCGTCACGGCCACCTCTTGATGAAGGTACAGCGCGTGTGAAAGATGATGACTTGGACTCGAACCCAGGTTGGGAATGGAGACGAGTGGTTGATATGCGACCGCTGCCTGAACCGAGCCGGTTTGACCTGCTCTCGTTGGGCTCACCAGATGAGCTTGGTCTGCTGCTTGACATCAATGCTCGTTTGAAGTACTTCCGGCTCGTGTGATGCGTGCTTTATCTGAGTCACCGTGCTGAATATACAAACATAAGAAATATTATCTGAGTCAGTTTTAAAAACTAAGCATAGAGAAAATGATGATAATTTTAAAAAAATGTGTGTTTTATACAAGGGGTATGTATTAAAATTATAGCTTAATAATTAATGTAAAAATAGTCATTGGTAGTCTGCCTGCCATTAGTTTGTAATTTCTGTTTACAGAAAATGTTAATAAAAATAGTCATTGGTAGCAAAAAAAAAAATGTAAAACAAAAAAACAAGACGAAAGATAGACAAGAAGAAGAGGGCCCGCCTGGTACATTTTTGTTCTTAATTCTAACCATTATGCAAAGGTTTAGAGAAACCCATGTTTTAAAGATTTCTAAAACCAAATACCACTAAACAAACCATCTATCACTATTGACCAAATTCCTAGGGGTGCAAACAAGCTGAGTGGCTCGAGAAAAATCTCGAAACAAGCCGAGTCTTTTCGAGCCTAAAACGAAGCTCGTTTATTTATCAAGCCCGAGCTCGAGTCTCGCATGTGAAGCTCGCTAGGCTCGTCGAGCCTTAGTGTAATATTAGTTTTTATTAATATTTAATAGCGGTCACCCGTTATTTAAACTTGTCTAGTACACGAGCTGAGCCCAAACCTAAAAATAAGCTTGTTAAGTAAACGAGCTCAAGCCCGAGCTTCGTTTATCGGGCTCGCGAGCCTAACGAGTCTATTATTTATATTATTTTTATGTAATATATTAATTAACAGATTATAAACGAGCCAGGCCCCAGCTAGAGAAGCTACCAACGACAAAGCTCAAACTGAGCCGAGAGCTCTCATAAGTTAATCGAGCTCGAGCTCAAGTCCTCATAAGTTAATCTAGCTGGAGCTCGGGATTGGCTCGGCTCGTTTGCACCCCTACCTATAACCAAACACGATAATACACAACCCTTAAATTACTATTGTAATAATATTGTTTTTGTAATCATAAGTAATTCATAACTTAATTGTAAAAATAGAGTGTTTGCGAATCAACCAGACTCATTTCTACCCGCACTAAAGAGTGACCTGTTACCTAACACACCTAACCCACTTATCTTGCCATCTCTTAGCAAAACGATTGAGAAAAAAAAAACATGACTAAATCCATTTCATAGATCCATTTCTTCAAGTATGCAACTGGAAAAAAAAAAGCATAATTATATATAAATGAATTCTATCTATTTTACCAGATGATCTTTACTCGCCATTTCTTTGGATGGTGTTGCATGTGCTGAAGATCTGTGTCTTGAGTGATCACCATGCAAACCGGTACGCCTAGCTAATGCCTCAACTGTACCTGAGAATCTATCTCGAGCCTCTGGTCTCACTAAAACATATACAAGATATATAAACTGTCACTAACCTTTTCACTTGATCAAATTATGTCAAAATTCAGTAAACGCATATGTGCCAGTATCTTATAATACTCCACCATAGTTTTTAATAGCGAATAGCGGATGATGGCGACAAGTTACCTATATTTAGCGATAGCAATGAAATAGCGGGCACTATTTTATGTTCAGCGATACACTAGAAGAAAATTTTAGAAATATTTTATATGTATATTTAAAGAAAAAAAATCTAAATCCCGGCCCCGCTACTTTATAGTAGAGGTGTGCACGGCTTGGTTCGGTTTTTGGTTTTTCGGTTTTAGCAACGGAGTTCGGTTTTTTCGGTTTTTAGAACAAAATTACGTAAGATTCAAAATTAAAAAAGTATAAACCAAGATTTAAGAATCTTTTTTAGATGTTTAAATTTAAGTTGCTATATTTAACCTTTTTAATAATATTGTTCACATAAACCTAACCATCTAATCTATTTTTATGTTTCTCTAAAGTTTTTACTAAAGACATTTTCTTCCATAATACTTTGAAAATAATTTAAAACTTTAATTTTTATGTTAGATTTTATTATTTCTTGTAGGCAATGGATAAATCATTTCAAAAATAATTAAACATGTTAATGTTCTTAACATTCAAGAACAAAAATAATAATTCTTAAATCAATATATAAAAAATATTTTAAAAAAATGATTTTTTAAGTCATTCAGTTTGGTTCGGTTTTTATAACATGCAAAACCGTAACCGACCCGTAAATTTCGGTTCAGCAATTTTCGGTTTTTTTTTTTTTTTTGGTTTTCTGCTCACCCCTACTTTATAGGTATATTTTATCACTATTTATATTAAAACAAAAAAAAACTATATTCCAGCTATTATCATGCTTTGGAGGCGCCAAAATCAGATTGCGACCTATTGCCGCATCGCCACGCTAAACGCTATAGCGGTGCTATGCTCGCTATTAACAACAGTGTACTTGTATTTCTACACTTCCATGCATTAAACAAAGCATACAATTAACCATTTTAAGATGGTATACTTGTATACATACATTCCTACATATATATACACACACAAAAACAGAACTCATACTAAACAAAACAAACCTGGGGTTTTTTCTGCTCTTTCTGCTGAAGGCCCAGGAGTCAGTGGTAATTTTCCAACCGTCTGATTTGTAATAGAGACTTATAAGCAAATCTTTAAAAAAAATAAAGGAATAAAACTAAAAGAAATACTTACCCGTCCTCTAGAACTGGAACCCGAACCAATTTGAGGATACTTCAATATAGTCCAGTCAAAAACATAGTCAAACTGATACCCTGAAATAGAAAATAATTGAAATAATACATCATCAATATGATGATATTATATGAGAACAAAAAAGAGTATATGCTCTAAAACATCCTTGTGTTTCTCCACATGAAAGGGAAAACATTAACATAGAATTTACCTTCTCGAATGAATAAATCCCGGAAAAGCCTTTTCAAGTATGAATAATCTGGCTTGTCGTCAAACCGCAATGATCGACAATAATGAAAATATGATATGAATTCTGTTGGATAAGACTTGCATAGCACCTGTAGATTTTGACATTTAGAAGTGGTTTTGTTATAAACTACCTTATTATTAAAATACAAAGTAAAATGCCATTTTCGTCCCTAAGGTTTGGCCAGTTTTGCGACTTTCGTCCAAAGATTTGTTTTTCCGCATCAGGATCCAAAGGTTTGAAACCTTGCCATTTTCATCTGGCTCATTAACTTCATCCATTTTTCTTCGTTAAGTCAAGGGTATTTCCGTCTTTTTTGTTAACTTAAATGGGCAATTCAGCCTTTTTCAGGAGTATTCGGTCTTTTTACATAAAGTGAAACAGACCGAATTGCCCTATAAGTTAGCAAAAAGGACAAAAATACCACTGACTTAACGGAGAAAATGAATGGAGTTAACGAGCCGGATGAAAATGGCAAGATTTCAAACCTTTTGGATTCAGATGCGAAAAAAACAAACCTTTGAACGAAAGTCGCAAAACTAGCCAAACCTCATCAGGGACGAAAATGGCACATTTTACTCTAAAATAATATATAAACGTCACTTAATCATAACAAAAAACTACTTAAATACGTATGATCTTGAGAATACCTCTATCGGAGTAAGCATCTTCTTCTCACTAATTTTATCATATTTTTGCTTCTTAGTGCCGGCTTTCAGCCCCTGCCAAGGAAGGCTACAACCAGACATAAAAATAAGAACAGAGTCAGAACGAAAATGCCAAAAGAAAAAAAGACGAGTGAACATATAAATAAAACTGAGATATATTCAACCTTCCTCTCAAAAAATACATGAGCACATAACCAAGAGATTCCAGATCATCCCTTCTGCTTTGCTCTGCAATTGACAATACAAAGTATCAGTGGAATGCTAAAAGTAATGATCATGCTCAAAACAATGAGGGTGTTTCCAGAAGGATAGTTTATTCTTGTTTAATCCAAAAAAAAGATAAGTTACAAATAAGATGAGCTTGTGGGGGTAATTATCATAGTCACATGGATCACAGTACGTTCCGGTACGCGGAACGAAAACAGGTACGCCGTACGCGGTTGGTGCATTCCTAAAATTCGGTACGAGGGAGGGTAGGTTCATTTGGAATGCCAGTTCGGTACGTGGTACGGTGTACCACATAGTCTAGTACATTGTATCATATACAAAAGAGTTTAAAATAGATTTTTTTTCACAAGATTTCAATTTAAAATAAATTTTGTATGCTAGAACTTAGAAGGCTGTGTAAGCATGTATATAGTGCAAGTGTGCAAAAGGCACCGTTCAAAAGAAGCGGGAAAAAGACTGTTGAGATACCAAGACATTCACTTCGTTCAAAAACAGTGTGAAAAGGCTGTTAAGATTGCGGTACGCATAGTTGTCAATAGCGAATAGCGGACGATAGCGACATGCTACCTATACGCTACGTAGCGATAGCGATGAAATAGCAAACGCTATTTCACATTTAGCGCTATACACTAGAAGAAAATTTTAGAAATATTTTATATGTATATTTTACCAAAAAATAAAAGAAAATAAAAAAAATTACAAAAAAATCACTATCTCCCGCTATTTGTTGCTACCAACTATATAGCGACACATGAGCGCTACGCTATTCGCTATAGCGGCCGCTATGCTCGCTATTAACAACTAAGGCGGTACGTGTTTTTTAACGATCCCAATCACCAAAATCGCCAGTCAGGCACGCGAATTTGATGACAACAGTTTAACTCGTTCATCAATCTTGTACCATTAGCGACCGGTACAATTTTGTACCGCGATCTGGTACGAGCGATCTGGTATGTGGTACGCAAGGGGTTGAGCGTTTACAGTGACTATGGTAATTATATTATCACTGAATAATTCCAAAACACTGAATGAGTTGAATGAGCAAGATCACTTACCAACTCCAAGGTGGGTATTAACACTGGCATAACGAGCAGTACCAGTGAGATTTTTGTTTTCTCTAGAATAAAAATTAAAAAGTATACATCAGTAATCAGTTGTGATGCCTAACAGCAAGCAAATAGTAAAATAACACCATTTCCGCTCAAATTTTTGCATAATGAAATCCAATACCTGTATGGTATATGCTTATGTGTCTGGAGATCCCTATACTTTTTGGCCAGACCGTAATCTATAATGTAAACCTGTTGGAAATATAACCAAACATATAAAAAATGTTGATGATCAGAATCTCAAACAGAAAAATGTATATAAACTCGTTAGAAGTGCAATTGAGTTCGTACAAAAGAGAGTACCTGATTTGCCTTTCGGCCTAAACCCATCAAAAAGTTATCTGGCTTTATATCACGGTGAAGGAAACCTCTTGAATGCATATATTCAACTCTATTTATCTGCATAAAACAAAAAAAAAATGTTTTAGAGTGCTGATACCATGTGCTCTATTAATCTCGTTACACAAGATGGGATACTTACCAACTGATCGGCAAGCATTAAAACTGTTTTTAAAGTGAATTTCCGGTTACAGTAATTAAACAAATCTTCTAAACTTGGTCCAAGTAGATCAATAACCATAGCATTATATTCACCTTCAACTCCAATCCATTTAAGGTGGGGAACACCAGCTGTGTTATATGATAAATAAACAAGTGTGAGATACGTTTCTTCTCTGGAAAAATTACAAGTTTTGTCCTTTATCTATATACCACTTTTCAGGCGGTATCCTTTGCAACGAATTTTGACAGGTTTTGCCCTTTATAGGGAATTTTGTTGCAAGTTACGTCCTTTGAGCCTAACCCAGTTAAATTTTTCTGTTAAATCTTATTACACATGGGTAATTTAGTCTTTTTACTTATTTAAAGGACAAAACTTGTAATAAGATTTAACAGAAAAATTTAACTGGGTTAGGCTCAAAGGACGTAACTTGCAACAAAATTCCTTATAAAGGGCAAAACCTGTCAAAATTCATTGAAAAGGACACCGCCTGAAAAGTGGTATATAGATAAAGGACAAAACTTGTATTTTTTCCTTCTTCTCTTGACATTATATATATACACACACAAAAAAAAAACTCACTTCCTCCTTGCAGTAGCATGTACAACTTGGCCTCATAGTGAAGCTGTGGGTGCTTAGTTTTAACAGATTCCTGCAAAACAGAAACAGTTTGAGCCACACGTAAAAAAGAAAATGATAAACACACACACCTACTACTGTAAAACAAAATCACTTTTAAGTTAAGAATATGCAGTTGAATGAAAACACATAACTTTTTATTTTATTTATTAATTTATTCAACTTAAGCTTTACATTTACAATTAACTATATGTGAATTTCGCTTTAAGTTTGGTTCAATTAAGCCACAAATTCTATTGCTAGTTGCTAATTCTTTGGTATATCGATAGTGACTTTTAAAATAAATCTATTGGAACACCAAGTGTTCTTTTATTCATTTAGTTTATTGTTTGTAGGTTATGTCATTAAGATGCCAATTTATCATCCCCATTCCTCAATAACTTAAGAGTAAATTACAAAAATCGTCCTTTATGTATGTCACTTATTGCAAACTGTGTCTTTTGTCTTTAATAATTACAGAAAACATACTTGATGTTTGCAAACCCTTGCAAGTTATGTTCTTTAGCCCTAACTCAGTTAATTTTTGTGGTTAAATATGACCAAATGGACCCCACATAAGAGTCCATTTGGTCAGATTTAACCACAAAAAATTAACTGAGTTAGGGCTAATGGACATAACTTGCAACGGTTTGCAAACATCGAGTACGTTTTCTGTAATTATTGAAGACAAAGGACACAGTTTGCAATAAGTGACATACATAAAGAACGATTTTTGTAATTTACTCATAACATAAATAAAGTTTCAGATTTTCTTGTATAAGATTTCAGAAACGGTGAATGCCAAATCAAACAAACATACTATGACTCATCCTAAGTCTGCTATGGCTAAGAACAAAACTTGTAGCCGTAATACAAAAACAAAATCTACTCAGCACTCTAAGATGAATGAAAAAAATACTCCAAAATCACATCAAACAACATAAACAAACTGTAACATGTAGATTGCAGAGTAAACAAGAGTAACACGGTTCGTATCGTAATCGTATACATACCAACTTAACAGCAACTTCTTCTTTACTTTGAAGATTTACTCCTGTAAAAAAACAACAAATCAATCACAAATCCAAAAAAAAAAAACAAATTAAAAAAAAAAAAAAAAAAAGAACAAGAACATAACCATAAATGCATGCTATAAAAAAATAACAAAATACCCAAATAAAGCTCTCCAAAAGATCCACTACCAATCTTCCTACCAAGCTTAAACTTCCCACCAATCACATGATCCATTATGAAATCCCAAATCCCCAATCAAACAAACCCTAATCAGATAATCAACAAATTTCACTTCACAAACCCTAAGATCCCCAAAATACACTCAGATCCATCAAAATGCACCAAAATCTATACAAAGATTTGTGCTTTAAAACTAAACTTAAACAAAATCTAGTAATGCAAGAACTTATAAACCTCAGTAACAAAATCTGTCGGTGACAATATATCAATAAAAATTAAAAAAATAAAAATAAAACCCTAGAACCTAAACCATCGAAAAAACAGAAAAAGATACTATTTTTTCGAATCAATTAATGAAAACTCCTGCAAAAACACAATTAAAGTTATTAATTGATGGAGAATTGAAGCGAAAAAAGTGAGATTTGTGGGAAACAGATGGAGTAAGAAGAATCTAAGAAGAAGAAATAAAAGGGGTTTGAGAATCCATTAGGATCTGAAAGAAGTGAAGCAGATGATGACGGATTTTGAGGGGAAATGTTATTGTTGCAAGTAGGGATAAGAATGATTTGGACAGGGGGTTCTTGATTTTGTTACCACATTTTGCTTGCTTCTTCACATTATTAATATTATTAATTAATTAATTAATAATAATAATTAATAATAATAATAATAATCTAGTTGTATTGTTTGTATGTTACTGTGTAAAATCATTGGAAAGTGATATTTATCTTGTGGGCTTATAATAATGGTTGATTAGTTGGCAGATGCATAACTATTGTTAAAACTAGTGTTTTTCAATGACGCGCGTTGCGCGAAAGGTATTGGTGTTTTCGACCGACAAGATTCTTCAAACGATTCGAGATAAACGATGCGTAACCAGCCATATCCGGCATCGTGGAGTGTATAAAAAGGGAGCAATTGGACGATTGGATGCTGGGCTAGGTGTTTCTTGGAATGCCCACGGATTGTTCGGGTCAAAACCACGATTATGAGGATTCATTTTTCGTATTGTGGTTGGATGAGAATTTTTTTTTAAAATAAGATAGAGATGATTATAGAAGAGGTGGAGTAGTTGTGGTAAAAAAAATGAATAGAAATGTGAGTATTTATAGTGAATAATTTTTTTTAAACACATAGCTGTTAGCCAACGGCTAGCCCAAACGGCTACTTGTCTTGGCCAGTGAGATCCCGTCATGTCATCTTCATAGCCCCGTCCAACGCCCGGGCTGAAACCCCCGCCCAAGGGGCCACGCCGAAACCCAAGCCCACCCGGGGTGGTGACTTGGGCGTTTGTACCCAACCCCCGCCCCATACCCTTTTTTTTAAACACATAGCCGTTAGCCAACGGCTACCTGTCTTGGCCAATGAGATCCCGTCATGTCATCTTGATAGCCCCGTCCAACGCCCGGGCTGAAACCCCCTGCCCAAGGGGCCACGCCGAAACCCAAGCCCACCCGGGGTGGTGACTTGGGCGTTTGTACCCAACCCCCGCCCCATACCCCATATTCTAATATAGCCTAAATTCACTGTTCATTTAGTTTGAATTTTATCATATATGAATTATTGTTTTTGGTGCTTGATATTTTATTAATTAGATCATGTGTAATGATTAATAACCTATAAGGGGTATTTTTCACCACATCAGCATCATAACGTCTCTTCAAAAAATATGTAACGGTTAATGCTACTCTCTGTTCATACTCCTATAATGCCTAAGTGGGCGGTGTTGAGGGCGTTATCAAACCCTTGCAGGCCGTTATAATGTCTATTACACATGGCCTTAAAGTTCGTATTGATAAGTAGAAAGTAGGGTTTTGTAAAAATTAAATCATAACTGAATCAACTGGAATGATTAATAAAAGGAAAAATTACAAGTTTTGTCCTTTATCTTTATACCACTTTTCAGGCGGTGTCCTTTTTTGTAACACCCCAAAACCCAAATGTTTATATTCGTTAAATGTTATGATATGGCACATCAAGAAATAAATAACTAGGTTATTTATCCTAGTTAAAAGTATGGTAGAAACAATTAGAGAATGAGAGTTGTGCCAATTATAAATAAGAGAGAGAACATGAGGGACTAAGATGGCCAAAATTGAAAATGAGTTTAATTAAAACAAGAATTTCACACACACTGGGTGTGTGCGTGAGATCGAGTAGGAGGAAGAAAGAATGGGTGTAAACCCTAGTTCACAAGAAAGCTTCAAATTGACAAGGAGATTAGTCTCAAATCCGATGCATGAACTCGTTTTCTTGATAATCTAGCCCTAGCAAACATGTGGTAAGTTGTAATTTAAGATTTGATGATATTGTAAGAAGTGGGTTATGATCAATCCACGAAATTGTATGAAATTAAGCATGATTATGTGTTAACATCATCATAGGGAACATGTGTTATGCATAATTTCGACTAATTTGATGTTTAAGGTTGTAAACCCACTAGTTGGGTGATTAAGATAACATGGGTGTTCATCATGTCCAATTCTTGTTAAATATTCATGAATCATGTTGTGTTATGATGAACTATTGTTAGATGAATTGAAAGAAATATGGTGTTGATATGTTTGATGTTTATGTGTTAATGATACTTGTTGATTAGTAAGAAGATTTGATGAAATATGAATGAACTTGGAAGATTATGCTTAAACTAGTTGTACATGGTGCCTAGGAAGTAGTACGCACACCACGTGTTTGATAAAATGTCCAAATGACAATAATATGGGAAGGTTATGTTATGATGATGTTGAGTGTGCTATGTGCTTGTTTGAATCGACTAATGAAATACATATGTGAGATATGAACTTGATATGATCATTCATATGAATAATCATGTATGCTAATAAGGATGTAAATGTAATGACATGAAAGTATAGGAATCATGTCAAGATGGATGGGAGCGTGGAAGGCTAATGGGACAAGAAGACTCAAGTAAGCGAATGCAAATACGGACGCGTAAGGTAAGTGAACTCCGAACTTACCCTTTTGTTTGGTAATGTATTTATGATATACGGTAATTTATTTAATGTAATGTAAGAAGATATGAATCGATGTTGTTACTAAGGTATGTTTTAGTGGAATGAGTCGGAATTGGTTAAGAGAGAGATTCGATTAAGTTTGGGTAAGAAAGGGAAGCTAATGATACTAACCGTGTTTCTATTGAGAACTAATGTGAAGTATAGGCATCTTAACAATGGAAGTGATGGTTGACTCCGCTATCCGATGCGAGTGATCGAATGGATGGATGAAAGGGCTAGTATAAGAGAAAGCATGATATGTTGACGCCTTATTATACATGTGTTAAGATTTTGTATTATGTCACCGGTTACTAATGGTGTGATTGAATGTGGTGACTGCAGGTTGTACAGGTTTATGGATGTTTCATAAAGAAGTGTACGCGGTTGGAGATCGAGTCAACGCATGGATTGTACGTGGGTGTGAATGTGGTCACTTAATTTTATATAAGTATGTTAGTTTTTAATTAATTTATAAAAAGGGATTAATGTATTTAAGTGAAAGAATGAATATAATGAAAGAAAATTTTTAAAGTTCGTATTTCCGCTGCGACTTTCGATTATAACGTGTTAGGGCGTTACATTTTTAACGAATGTTGACAGACGGTGTCCTTTACTAGGTATTTTGTTGCAAGTTTAGTCCTTTACACCAAACCCAGTTAAAAAACCCTGTTAATTGTTGACAGGCGGTGTCCTTTACTAGGTATTTTGTTGCAAGTTTAGTCCTTTACCTAGGTATTTTGTTGCAAGTTTAGTCCTTTACACCCAACAATTAACAGGGTTTTTTAACTGGGTTGGATGTAAAGGACTAAACTTGCAACAAAATAACTTGTAAAGGACACCGCCTGTCAACATTCGTTAAAAAGGACACCGCCTGAAAAGTGGTATAAAGATGAAGGACAAAACTTGTAATTTTTCCTTAATAAAAACAACTAGATTGAGTAAGATCTAATTTTTTATATCTGAATAGGTTATTGAATCGGTCGTCTTGTCCAGTCCACTGATTGAACTATATGTACAAAAAAACCTGACCAGGTTATAAATTGTTTGTAAGTAGAATGAATATTTATATATATTTATATATACTCTAATTTACAACATAACTATGCATATGGTGGTTGTACTCTATGCATGACATATGTTTTGTGTTATTGCATGTTGTATGTTGAGTAATGTTGTTTGTACATTGCTATTTTGAAACCACGTGTCTCCTTTATATCCACATTCACAACTTTACATTTACTTTCTTTCTCTCTCACAATATAAGACGACTGATTCTCAAAGATTTACTCAAATCACACTTCTGAATCACCAATTCAACAACCTAATTTCTTTATGTTCGAAGTGATCAACATACAGCGACATCGATAGTTACAGGTTCGTGATCTCAACATCACATTTTCTTCTTTTGACATCGAACCCTAAGTCTTGATTTCTTGATTCTTTATTTAAACTAATTTATAATAACATACAAGATTTTGTTTCATATTTTAGCGTCGATTTGCAATATTAATAATATAGAAAATCTGAAGATATAAAATAGAGTAAATTACAAGTTTTGTCCTTTATGTATGTCCCAAATTGCAGGCGCTGTCCTTTGTCTTTAAAATTGATGAGTTTTGTCCTTAATGTTTGCAAATCTTGCACGTTATGTCCTTTAGGCCAAACCCAGTTAGATTTTTTGGTTAAAACTGATCATGTGCAAGGCACATGAGGGTACTATTGTAATTTCACCATTTAAGGGGCTATTATCTAACTAATATATAGATTGGGGTTATTTTGTAAAAATAGAAAATATATTAAATTAAAACCTGCACTCTCTCTCTCTTCCTCCCTCACTCTCTCTCGCTCTCTTCTCTCTCTCTTCTCTCTCCATCTGCGGAGGAGATGCACCACCGCCGCCGCCATACCCTTCACCTCCACCTTCACAGCCACTATCACCACTCCCCACCACAACCGCCGCCATCCCCTTCAACTCCACCTCCACCAACATCACTGCCACAATCATCACCACCAAATCTAACGGAGCTCGTCGGAGACACACCACCACCACCACCATCACCGCCACAATCACCGCCGCCGCCGTGCTCCTCCGCCGCTGCAGACCAAATTTGGCCCGAAAAATCCACCACAACCTCCTTCGCATATCTAAACCCTAGGCGGCGGCTAGGGTTCCGCCGTGACGATAAGTGGCGGCCACGATTGATTGGTGCTTCGAGATTCTAATGCTTCTTTCTCTCTCTTCTAGTGCTTCTTGATTTTTTCCTTTAACTGTAACTCTTTCTTTCTACACATTTGAATACATATGCTTTGTCATGGTGGTGACCGGTGGGGTAGGCTAGATGTTGACATTTGTTTTGTCAAAAAATGTTAATACATCTCCCTGATCCACTTTCGTTATAAATGTTTGATACTGATTGGTGGTGGTATCACAGTGGCCGGAATCATTTTTTTGTTGAGTTGGTTTTTTGGGGATTTTTTATTTTGGGGGTGTTTGAGTTGATTTGGAGATTGTGGTAAAGGGTGGTGGTTGTAGATGATTAAGGGTGGCGGTGGTGGCGGCGGTTGTTGATTTAGAGATGATGGTTTTGGTGGTTGTGGTTGTTGATTCGGTGATTTCAGTCCACGTGGCAGAAACTTTCGATGGAGGTGTCTTGGGGTGGTGGTGGAGGTGGTTGTGGGGGTTGAAAGGATTATTAAATTTGAGCAGCGATGGGGGTTTGGGTGGTGTCTAACAGGTGGTGGTGGGTGTTTCTGGTGGCGGATAGTGGTGGTTAGGTGTTTCCGAGTTGGGGGTTCAGTTTTGTGAGGTGGTGGTGATGGTGATGGTGATGGCGGAAGATGATGGTGGTGGAATTAGGACAGGTAAAGAGAGATGGTAGAGATGGAGTAGAGAGGGAAAATGGTGCTTTTTAGAGAGAGAGAAAGAAATGGACTGAGTTATATATATATATATATTTTCAGATTTTTTTTAAATAATAGAGATAAAAAGACTATTATACCCTCATGTGCCTTGCACATGAACAGATTTAACCAAAAAAATTAACTGGGTTTGGCCTAAAGGACATAACGTGCAAGATTTGCAAACATTAAGGACAAAACTCATCAATTTTAAAGACAAAGGATATCGCCTGCAATTTGGGACATACATAAAGGACAAAACTTGTAATTTACTCTATAAAATATTTGAAATTTTGTATTACCACCTTGCCTGATTAACCGGTTCTGCAGGCCATACCGGTTCAAATAGACTCAACAGAGTCGACTGTGTAGACGGTGTTTTTCAAATGGTAGTAACATCTAAAGGTTCAATTTTTCGGTTTGGGTTTACCTCAAAATCCAACAATTATAATGTAGCATTTAATTAGGCAATATTGCCGGCCCAAATGGTATATAATATGTTTTGTTGATCTTTCAAAAAAAAAAATGTAGCATTTAATTGAATAGTTTATTTGATAGATAAAATTTGCCTTGTCTAGGATCAACGATTATTATCTATATCTATATCTATATGTATACTACTTTAATAAGCATATAGGAAGGGCAAGAATGGTCATTTGCCATTGTACAAGCGTTTAAAGCTTATTGTACAAAGCATCAAAGCACACAAACTTTTCAACATATTTTAGGCGGCCAAATGAATTGTTTCAAACTTTCTAAAATCTCTTGGGCGGGCTAACATTCCTGAAATCTCTTGGGCGGGCAAAGTATTCATTCAAATTTCAAAACACATGAAACCAAACCCTAGAGTTTTCAAATTAAAATCACGTTCTCTCGAGATCTGGAATTTGAAAAACCCTTTGGTTTCTCTCTCTCTTCTTTGAGAAACCAGCAACAAGAAACCATTGAAAAGTCCTTTGGTTACTATGGAAGTGGAACGTGGTCATCTATGTTCAAAGTTCTTATGATGGTGAGTTGGTGACTAAGATGATGATTTCCACATGTTCAGTGTTCAAAGATTGATCTGAGCATTACCCTCATTTCCAGTTTACACACACTCATCTTGCCCTTCCTTGTCCTTTTTACAAATTTCATCCTTTTTTGTTTCAACATTTGGTTCTTAAAGTCAAAGATTTCTTCAGCTATGCACTTTCTGCGATTGTGGGGAACCTCTTTTCTACAATTTTCACCTTCTTCTTCGCATTAGGTGTGATTTCTTGTCCGTCTTCGTTAAGTCTCACCATTGTTGGGATTATTATTTGGGGGGTTTCTATGTTTTCCAATTTTATTCCAGTTTCATAGTAAGTTTATTGTTAATTTATTGAATTACAGTTGGGAATTTAGGGTTTTCATGTAGAAATATTAGGTAATTTGAATTGCTAGATTAATAATGATTTTTTTTTCTTATTTTATTTGTTTGGTTCGTGATTGAAGTTAATTGTTGTTCAAATGGAATTTTAGGTTAAGTTTATTTGTAAGCCAGATTTGATGACGATTTTATGTTATGCGGTTCTGTGTTGACTTCTGAATTGGATTATCCAGGCTTCAATTTAAGATTCTTCAATTTTTTTGAAGAACGGTCTAATTTACTCAGACACCTTGAGACAACCAGAGGTAAATTTAAGATTCTTAAATATTATTGCATGTTTACACTTTTGTAATGTGGTGTTGTCCTAGGGCAACAATTTCCAAAGATTATTAACTGTTACAGCATTTGCGGTTTCAAGGTACGCTTCATATGAAGGAAGGCATTGTAAACTGTTCAACACAGATTATTTGAGGCTATTGTAGAACTGTTAAGTTGAATGGACACGGTAATTAATCTTAATCAACAATTTTTTTTTTCTGTTTTTGTATTATTTTTTAAAGCATCTTATTTTTACGGACATGGTAATTAATGTTAATATGCATCTTATATGTTTTATCTTTATAGAGACCAAAGGCCACACAGTTGGTACTGTTTCGTTGCCAGGTTTGGACCCCATTAGGGCATCTAGGAGAAGGTAACATTAAGAGCCCCTTAACTTTTCGAATATAAAATCTTAAAATAATTATAAATGAAAGTTGCGTCAACTGTTAGCTGATGGTTCCACAACCTTTAAGGTTTGTGTAAGTTCAAACATAATAGAGTTAGAACACCCGCTCGCTATGTGCGTCTGTTAAGGAAACATTTCACATTAATGATATTTTGGCTTATATTTTATGTTGGTAATCATCACCAACTCTTTAAGAAATGTGTTGATTTGTGTTGTTAGAACCCCCACCTCCACCTCAGCCTTCATCTCCACCCCCTTCACTACAATACTAATTGCCATAAGTATAATTATAGCCCGTGAGCCCATTTGGGCATGCTTTTTCTCAAATGACCCGCTCAATTTGGTCATGACTTCCATCTTCATCGGTTGTAAATACCTTGAGTTTTTGCAGTCAATTGAACTTGAATTTTGTAGTCACTGCGAGTGAAGTTGAGGCTTTGTATGAGCTTTTCAAGAAGTTCAGCAGCTCCATCCTTAATGATGGTCTCATGCACAAGGTATTTTTTTTTAACTTCCTTAATATGTTAGAGGTGATTAGATTCATTGGAACCAAATTGTCAGTACCGGCAGCAAAAAAAAAAAAACATATTCTTACAGTTTCTCCTACACAGACATTTCTAAAACACATATTTTGAAGACATTTTAATATATTAAGATGCTACTTTTCTTTGCAAAACAGACTAACATATTAGTTCATTTAACAGTGTTATTTTTGAATGTGGACCAAAACAGACCCATTTACATCTACCGTACTTCTAGGATGACTCATTATGTCGTACTGAGGATTGGTAGCATCAAGCTTGACTCTATACAATTTATCATGAGAGAATGGACAAACTAAGATAAAAGATGTCACTGGACCATTGTCTTCTCCGGTCAAACTTACACCGACCAGCGCCATTCCTGGTGAGGGTTTTGTGGTTGTAATCTCTATGCTTGATAAAGTTCCCTGACTACTGAACTTGGTAATACTTTTATCTTCTCAAGATGTTATTGTGTCCCACTTTTATCTGTGTCATTAACTTATAATAATACAAACGTATTTGCAGAGGAAATGATGGTCGACAATCGCATGTTATGTATGCATACTTGATAGTGGAGGATGATTCTGCAAAAATTGATAAATCCAAAGTTACCCTAAATTTATGGAATACATGAAGAAAGTTGTCATAGAGTTGAGAGCGTATCATTCTATTCTTTTTGAAATTGAAAGGTTAGTCCGGACTATGAATTTTTTTTGCATACTTATATGAGTCGATTTGTTTTTTTATTCTCTAATGGGTCATACTGGTAAAATTAAAGAAATTGTCTTAAAATAAAATGGGTCAAATGAGTAAAGTTTCCCAAAGTGCAATCTTTACAAACATTTCAAAGATGAAATTGTGGATTTTGAACAAAAAGCGAAATTGACATTAGATTTTGCAATTAAAATATCATTGTCTAATATAATTTTTTTAAATAATATCTAAAATATCAAATCTGATAATCAAATTTTTGGTTTGCGTCAAGTTTGACCTGGAACACGAATTGTTTAACACACCTAAGTACGAGTGAAAAAGTAAATTTTGTAAACAAATATGAATGGGTAGTCATAGTTGAATTTTTGGTCCATTTTGACCTTTCTCATGTTTGACCAAAAAGTCAGAGGTGGTCAAAGCGGATTGAACATTCAAAGTTGCCTTAGTTGGTTCACTGGATTTTGGATAATAATATAAGGATAGTGGCACATGACAAGGATTTATCAATTGCAAAGGTGTAACCATACGGACCAAATTAGACTCCAAACCCACAATTCTTGTTAGAAATGGTGTAGTTTTTTTTTTTTTTTTTTTATATTTATAACATTCACATGTATTATATATAACTTATTTCATATGCTACTTATGGCAGGCGAAAGATTGCTGCTTAAGGCATTGTTATATCTAGGACCATTTTGATAAGGACACACAGTGAGGAGGATAGGGACAAGCTTACAGTTGCCAAGCACTATCAACCAAAATCAATTGTGCGTCAAGTGACGTGGTTCAATGGGTTATTGTCATAACAGCTATGACGGTGAAGTTAACTTATGAACAGGATACCAAGAATGGTGCGAGTAAACATCGGTTTATGTACACCTTTGGGAAACTTGTGGTTGTATATTGCTTGTAACGAGATACAAAGTCGTATTGAATGCATAAAACAGAGAACATTTTTTATGGTTGCATGTCTTCATGATGCTTAGTGTTTCAAGTCTCTTGGAAGAAAAAAAAATGGAAAATAAGATGAGTGTGTATGCCACTCATATATTAAATCGACGTGTGTATGCCACTCATATATTAAATCGACAATCCAATTATGTACCATATGCTATTTATATTTAATCGAGGCAAATTGTTATATAGAGTAATAGTATGGCTATGGTTATGTGATTACATACTGTAGTCATATTTTTGTTTTATGCGTATATTGATGAGTTAATTAACTCATCCTGTGTTTGGAAGGTCAGTTTGGCAATTTGCTAAAGTTGTACCTAACAAGCAGAATATGCGGTTGAATGACTTTTTCTCTGTGTTAGGAGGATGGCATAGAAGCCTTCATTCGAGCAAATAGACAAAATTTTGAAACAAAGAGCCACATTGAGTAATTACCACTGGTGTACCCCATTTACTATTTTTAAATAATTGTGTATTTTAATTTTATTTAATAAATATGTTAAACTTGAGATAAATTGTATAAACTTTTGGTATATAAAATAGTTAATGGCCATTATTATATAGGGGAAAGTTCTTGTATAAATAATGTTAACATACTAAACATACAAATTGAAGGAAAACTCAAAAAGACAAGATGACATTTTTGTAATTATCAATAACTAAAAATAACCTAATCCCCCCCCCCCCCCCACCTAAGCTAAAATGCTAAAAACTAAACCCCAAAAAACCTAAAAAAAAAAACACACAAATTATTTTTTTTTTAAATATTTTTTACTAAAAAATCGCTACTTTTAGTAGCAGCAAAAAAAAAAAAAAAATTTGTTTTTTTTTTCTTACAAAATGTAGCGATTTTTTTATAAAAAATATACAAAAAAATTTGTGTTTTTTAGGTATTTTTGTTTGAGTTCACATTTGTATTGTAACTTTAATAGTCGGTGGTATTTACAAAAATGCCATCTTGTCTTTTTGACTTTTCTTTCAATTTGTATTTGATCTTTTGCCTTGTTATATAACCGTGTTATGTACTATATTCAAAGCAATATGTGAAAATAACTTTTAGCTTATATTATTATCTTGAAATGAGCATCCTTGACATGAGTATAATCATAGGAATATGTGAAAATATTAAATAAAAAAAAGGTTTTCTAACAAAAGACCATGCGGAGTGGGTGTGGAGGCTTTTTCATGCTAGGAACACCACCCCGGACATGACGTGGAGGTCGGCGTGGTGGTGAGGGCTTTTTCATGATGGGAACACCACCCCGAATATGTGATTGTTAAATGATGAGTTAGTTAAGATCCATTGTCTACGTGAGAGTGACATAAGTGCGCTATGTCAAACTATAACTTATAGAGCTTGAGTATATATAGTATCATAAGAGCATTGATAAACTAACATGAAACCAGTACTGCGTTGTAAATTGTTACCGCCGCCGCATCGCGCGGGTTTCGACTAGTCTTAAGTTATAAATGTAAACAAAGACTTGAAACTTTGTTCGTTCTTATCCAAAACCAAACAAAATGTGAACATATGATGGCAACTTTTTTATCAATAGCCGACACTGAGGGCCACAAACTACAAGCCAAACATAATTGCCCTTATTAAAGCATAGCTCTCAATGATTGTACATGTATCAACAATTCAACTAACTGCATAAGATATGTTAGGTCTACTGAAGCCGAGATATCGTAGAGCAACAACAAGACTGGGATAAAGATCAGGGTCATTAATCATAGGTACCGCAAGTCCAACGTTGAGGTTAGTCTCATGAACAACTTGCAGCGACATGATCTAAAGATCTCACAATCATACCGTGTGTTGGACAAGATGGACCCACTATATAACGAGTAACAATGTCCAAAAAGTAGTTGAGGGGACCGAAATCAGTCATAGCAAACTAAAAACTGAGGCACGATAACATAGTAGAGCAAATCATCATAGAAGACTCCAAATGCACCAATAAGCCAACAGTTGAAAGAAATTTCAGTTTTAACCAAAACCAGTATTACTGACAAACAGAAAACAAAGTTTTGAACTTAAACATGACTGCATACATGGAGGACTTGATGCTGCCCTCATTCGTCTTCTCTTTCGGGTGGAAGTCCACATGGCAACAACATTTTCTGCAAAAGAGAAACACAAAGTTACCGCGCATAATTTAATGTCTTCCTATAACATTCATAAGACATTGTTGTAAAGAGAGAATTAATTAATTATTAACTATAATACAATTAGAAACTTTTGTGAATAGTTATTTCAATTTTTTTTATTATTTTTTTGTCTTTTTTTTAATATTACTTTTACCCCTCAACTTTTAGCATTGACACTTACAACCCCTTACCTTTCTAAAGACTTTGTAATCGAGTTTTATGTGTTTATATTCATGTACGTGTCGGTATAAGTTAAAGTTGATTAACGTCTCAACGTAATTTTTTCACGAAAATGAGTTGGGTTAAACATTATTGTGTACGTTTTCAGTTGATCTACGTTTAGGCGTAAATTTTATTTTATATTATTTTTCTGAAAATGAGTCAGGTCAGATATAAATTATAATACGTTTCCGTGCTTATTTTTATGTACGTTTTCAGTTGGTTTACGTTTTGACATAAATTTTGTTCGGAAATGACTCAGATCAAATATAATATGTTTTCATTAGACTGTATAACTTCGAGTCACTTCACATTTTGACACCGCCAAAACGCGCCGTACCATTCTTTAACTTAAAAAACAATATTTTCTTACGTGCTTATTTTTATGCACGTTTCGGTATAAATTCAAGTTAGTTTACGTTTAGACGTAAATTTTCATTAAAGCTATATTAAAGATAGTGTTTACATTTCCATTTATAATTAATTTAATATCAGCCCGTACCTCTGTCCAATTTAAATTTATTTTTATGTTTTTCGGTGGAGGTGAAACATGTGTAAATATTGAACATATTTCTTTCGGTTGCTATATTGAACCAAAATACAAATCGAACGAAATCCGCGGCGTAGCGCGGGTAATCTTACTAGTTATTTAGAAAATAAAGAACATTCTCTATATTGTAGTTGATGCATGAAGCTGTGTTTAAAAAAGCGCGCTTGAGGCGATGAGGCGATGAAGCGATGGGAAAAACGCTTTTTTGGGTCTGAAGCGCTACATTACATGAAGCGATCTGAAGCGAGCTTTAAGCGGTGAAGCGATGAAGTTGTGAAGCGACGCTCCAGCCAATCAGATCACCATTTGGGCCATTTTTTAAGCCCAACAGTCTTTACAAGGTACATATCGACCTTATATCGACGATATAGCGACTTCCTATGTGAAATCCGGCGACAAATTCCGGCGACGGAGTTGCTTTCAGCCAGAAACCAGGAAGAAGGGGGAAGAAGAAGAGAGATGTGGCTGCTGCGTATATGTCTTTTAGGCTTTTAGGGTTTTTATAAGTTAAGGTTTTTAAACATTTAACCCCTCTATCTTTCATTAGTTTACATTCAGTCCCTGAAACTTCTAACTTTTTACTTCAAAAGTGTAAAGATACTTTGTCTATTTAAACATTTAACCCCCTCTATCTTCAGTAGTTTACATTTGGTCCTTAAACTTTTTAATTTATGCATAAAAGTACAAAATTAACATTATAAAATACATATATATAATATGGATAGCTATTTTTTATACATATATATAAAATTAACATTATATATAATTATATATAATATGGAGCGCTTCGTATACGTGAAGCTTTCGCTTCGCGCTTGAAGCTTCGCTTAAAGCTTTTGGAACCAAAACGCTTCGGAGCGCTTCGCGCTTTTTTAAACCAAGGCATGAAGAATACCTGCATAAAATTGTAGCGTTCTCTTCCAATTGATTCGTTTTCTGCTATTGCAAAATAAGCAAGCATAGGATAATGGCCAACATATGATGCATAGCTGTCTCGCTGGATGTTAACCGCCCACTCACTTCAAGCAAACAAGAAAACAGCATGTTAGTTACATTTGAAGTGAAAATCACCATAGTTGTTAATAGCAAATAGCGACAAATAGTGACCGCTATTTTATAAATAGCAATACACTGGAAAAAGAATTTTGAAAATTTTTACATGTATATATGCTATTTTACATGTATATTTAACAAAAACCTATAACCCAGCTATTTTATAGCTATATCTAATGGCTATTTACATCAAAAAATAATAATAATAATTGTCGCTATTACGCTATCAGTCGCTATAACCCAAATAGCGACACTTCATCGATTCGCTACATAGCGCGCTATAGCGATCACTATAGCCGCTATTGACAACTATGAAAATCACTAATTCCAAAATTCAAAATTGCTACGGGTCCTTCAAAAAATTTAAGATAAATTATAAACTAATATGCTTCAACGTCGAGTAAAAAGCATCTGTTATTTTGTAAAATGGTGACTATATGTATATATATATATATATATATATATACACTTGTATGAAAAACAAGCACTCACAATCTGCTCATGTCTGCATGTCCTGTTCCTACGTACTTAGCTTGCAGATGCTCAAGTTGGGAGTTGATATTAAACCTGTCACTAGCCTGCAAATCACTCAGATAAAAACATTATTATGACCAAAAAAAAGAAAATAAATCAAAATATATTATATGACACAAATAATACGTTGTTTGAGCTATAAAATCAGTTTAAACGGTTAAGTTCATAATAACAAAGATGCCAATGCAGAGAAACAGCCCCAATCAAGTGACTGCAAAATACTAGCAAGACTAACAGTAATATTTGAACATTTGAGCTTGAATAAAAAGCTGATATGTATTACCTATGTTGTTTGTTGAATGGTGACTTAGTTCAAGTAAGATTGATATCAACTCTTTATGCCAAAGGGTTACTGAAGATATAACTTTTGGATGGTATTTCATGTTTTTGTAACAATTGTCCAATGTAACTAATAATGATCTAAGAGATTTGTGACTTGCCTCAAATAGACCAAATGGCAGGCTCACTTATGAATCATGAGGGAATAACAAGTATGTTGTTGAGAAGTAGAAAATAAAGTGATACAGGTATGACAATTAACCATACTTACCTGCATATTGTCCCTGTTGGTATGAGTTCCAACTGTCAGATAATCAGATTCTCCAAAAGCTGTAATGGCATGAATAGGTTAGTATCAAATCCCATAATGTGTTAAGCAATGGTATATGACTAAACCAAAAAAGCTACAACAGACATTATACTATAGAATATACATTCATGTAATCAACTTTTCGTTTCTTCATTCCATATGTAATCAATAAGACGTGAATCGAAACAATCTAAAAGTAACTGAGAATGGATATAATGATATATCCTCATTCCTCAAACATCACATGCTAAAACTGACATACCCTAAAAAAAGATAATAATAACCTACAGGAAAAGCTATACATCTATTCAACTGATGTTTTAAAATTAGCAAATTGTAACGTAACTACCATAACATCTCTTGTGGTAAGCAACAGAACATATACATACAAATTAGCTATTATGATTTTAAACTGAAATTGCCAGTTCTGGCTACTGATATATTTCATATGTTTCTTCAATTCAAGCCCTTGTGTTCGATTACACACTGCAACTAGAATTACAGTTCTACACATGGACAAACAATTGTCACTCTTCTTCTCTCCTTGTTCTAAACAAAAACACTAACATCAGACAAACAGGATTCCCATCGGTAGCGTATCTAGAGCGTAAAGTAAGTCAAAAAAATTAGTGCTTCGTAACAACATTGCTTATTCAGTTATTCCTAGTGTTAGCAGTCCACTTAAATATCCATAGGCAGGTGATCGGCCATTCCAGCACTACTATATTAAAACACCTTACGAAAAGAGTTAAACAAGCAATGGTTTCAAAAGATCAATCGCCATTACCAACAACTAAGCGGATGAATGACTCACAAACTTCAGTTTCATCATGTGAAAAGTCTGTTGGGTTCGTAGGCCTAACCTACTTTCGGGCCACCACATGAAGAGGGACACATGCAGCCGGCCCTTAGCCCAGCCCGCTTGGTTTTAAAATGCGCGATGCACTCCGATGCGTTTTGATCCCAAAAGTCGATGCGTGATGCGCACGCATCACGTATGCAAGGCATTTGTTATTTTAAAAGATATTTATAGATAATATTTTAACTCGTTAACTTTAAACACAAAAAAAAAAATTAGATTAAAATAACTAAATACAACAAAATAGCTCTAGTACCATGAAAGAAGTTCAATATAACCAAAATAAGCCTTGAACTCTTATGTGTACAAGCAGTCTATGCAAAAGTACAAATAATCCAAGTAAGAACTCATTTAACAACTTCATCAGCTCATTGTACAAGCTTGTTAAGCTCATTGTACAATTTTACTCAATAGTGGTCGATTTCAGAAAAATGCACGCATCAGGGCGCATCATGCGAGCACATTATGCGATTTAGAGCGCATCAGCCTCGCATCATATAATCACAGCACATCGCACCACCTGATGCGATCTCATCACGCATTATGCGCGCATAATCACAAAGTTATCGATCCTAGATTAGTCTCTCCCTATATATGTACAACATGTACTTGTAATAAAAAATGATCACTCCATAAAGAATAACCCTAGTTGCCACTTGTGAACGTAGGTCAGCATAGATCTAACATTCTAACCACGTTACATCTTGCATCGGTTATGGCTTTCGGTTGTGTGTTAGTGTGTGCTTAATCCCAATAAAGTCAACTGATTACAGGCCTACCTACTGTTCTTCGAGTCGATATCAGTTAACTTAACAATCAGTTTTTCAATATCTAGGGTTTCTAACTTTAATTTTGAGCATGAATGTGGTGCAATTCACAAATTAGGGTTTCAAAAACACAAATTCTAGGTTTTGGTTATTCAACTATGAAAACAAACATTAACATCTGACAATTAGCATGAAACACAGTATGATATACCCTTCTACTATTGCAAATGTGAATTTCTGAAGTTATAACTCAAAATTTAAGGAAACTATTGATAATTTTAGCTAGAGAATTACCTAATCCGGCGAGAAGTACTAAAGAACGTCGGAGAAGAATGGATCAACGGAGCGTCAGTCAGAGGGTGAGAGGGTTTCGGTTGAGTGATTTGCTTACTTGGGGGTTACGAATTACGATACATAACAATAATAGTGTGTTTTTAAATAGAGAAATTTATTATATCTTGTTGAGTAGGGAGTAAACAAATCGAAATCAAATGTTTAGTGAACACTTTGTAAACTGTTTGGTGATAAGTTTGTTTATATTTGTTCGTTTAATAAACGAATGAACACGACAAGAAATTTCATTCGACTAATTAAATGAACGAACATGGACAGATGTCTCGTTCGTTCATTTATATTCATAAATGTTCGGTAACATGTTCGTTTGTGTTCGATAATTTATTAGTGTTTTTAGTTGATTGGATTTTAATAATCCTAAGTTTCACTTGTTGCCGATAATAATCCCAACTTAGAAAATTCCCTCCAATAATCCCAACTTGTAAGCATTTGGCTCCCAATGATCCTTTGCTAACTGGGTTATAACTCAGTTAGTTTTTTGCTGACATGGCTGATGATGTGGACACAACTTTGTTATTTGTTGACTTGGCTGCTTATGTGGCACCATCACCACCTCCACCTCCTCCTCCTCCACCACCACCTCCACCACCACCATCTCTTCCAGCCACCACCATCACCCACCACCTCCACCTCCACCTCCACCTCCACTACAACCACCATCCACCGTCTGCCACCACTAATTCACCACCAGAAAAACACTATTACCTCCGACCACCTTTATCATCTGCCATCGGAAACCTCCATCGCCATAACCACCTCTACTCCATTATTTTTAAACTTTTCCAGTGATTGCTAATGAATTCTTCAATAATCAATCCATTCATAGGTTCCTTAAAACCCAATTCACTCAACTAATGAACCGACCCGATCAACCGTGAACCCATTGGATTAGAAGCAATTCCATCATCATGTTCTTTGTAATACACATAACCAATTGTCAAAATAAAGCTTTTATCAGTAAAAAACCTGTTGAGTTCCTATAAATTTTAAAGTTACATGAAGAAACATTAGATTCATGATATCCACAATATATTATAGAATAGCAAGAACCCAGTTGAGCTAAAGCAAAACCCATGTGAATCGGGTTAACAATATCCATGGGTTGGTTCACAATCATTTGAGTCGATTCATTATTTTAAGTGAATCGGGTTTTAAAGAATCCATGGGTGGATTGAAGAATTCATCAATAGAAATTAGTGGTAAAGTTTAAAGATGATGGAGTGGAGGTGGTGATAGTGACAGAGGTTCCTGGTCGAAGGTGATAGTGTTTTTCTGGTGGTGGCAGACTGTGGATGGTGGTGGTGGTGGAGGTGGTCGGAGGTGATGGTGGTGGCTCGAGGAGGTGGTGGCGGTGGTGGAGGTGGAGGTGGTGATGGTGCCACATAAGCAGCCAAGTCAACAAATAACAAAGTTGTGTCCACATCATAAACCATGTCAACAAAAAAACTAACTGGGTTATAACCCAGTTAGCAAAGGATCATTGTGAGCCAAATGCTTACAAGTTGAGATTGTTGGAGGGAATTTTCTAAGTTGGGATTATTATTGGCCAACAGGTGAAACTTAGGATTATTAAAATCCAATAACCCATAAAACATTTAATAAGTGAAGTGTATTACATATTATGTTCATGAACGCTTGTTTGTGTTTAGTTTGTGCTCGTTTGTGTTCATTAACGCTCGTTTTTGTCCGTTGCCTAAATTAACAAACGAACATGAACATGTTCATTTCCTTAACAAACGAACATGAACATATTCATTTCCTTAACAGACAAACCCGTTTGTGTACATTATGACTTTTACACAAATGAACACAAGCAAGCCCGTTTGTGTACATTATGACTTTTTACAAGCCTAAATGCATTAATGAAGCCTACTATAACGAGCCGCTTGGGGTGCCCGTCTTCGAGACTTCGACAATCTAGTCAACATAGATCAAAAAGGGACGATTATGCCTCCATGAGAAGTCATCTGTAGCGTGTGCAGAACATATTACAATCCGAGTTACATGTGTTGAAAGAAGAGAAAGCCGCGCCCTTTTGTTTTCTTATTAGCCGAAAAGAAAGTTGAAAAAGAGGACCACCTAGACAAGCCAGTGGCGGATCTAGAAAATCCGCCAAGCCGTAACGTTTTATAAATAAGCCGTAACGAAATCGAAAAAACCTCAAATTTTTCCAAAATTTACACTAATTTTTCCAAATTTTTCCGAGCCAAGCCGTAGCGGGCGTTGCCCCCGGGTATATGGTAGGTCCGCCCCTGAGACAAGCTACATGTTCTAGGTCGAAAAGGATCGGTGAGGGACATGAGCACACGATAAACGAAATAATTAACCCTTTTTGAATACAATGCCAAATTGGCAAACAAAAGTTGTGACCACCTGCAACTTCAACCCTGTAACAATGACAGGACTCGAAAAAAAGCAATAAGACCCAATAAATGTTACTTTGACAATTGTATAAGTTACACACCAATTACATGAGAGTAAAACTAAATCAGATAAGATATACACAATCCAAGAAACCAATTTACAAAAGACCCGAAAACCGGAAGGAAAAAAAACCCCCAATTTCAAACAAATCATTTTCGTCTGCAAATTGAACAAACTGCAAGCCCATCTTTCATTTGGTATTTACCCACACTTAATGAAAAGCTGTCCAGATGCAAAGAACACATTGCTTTTGATTTTGATTAATTTTTTAAACTATGGCTATGTGACTGTTTATGAACAGATCAGTAATGATTCATGAAGACGACTCCGAGACTTCTAGTTGGCGGGGTAGGAGGTTTAGAAAGCTTCCTTGAGTTTGTTGAGAGGAAGCCGAATCTGTTTCTTCTTCTGCAAGAAAGCACGGAATTTCAAGCAAATAAGTAGACGTTATATAATATTACAAAATAAATGCAATGACATTCTTTTGGAATGTCCAAAATAACTCTTTTCGAAAAAATAAGTTTTAATCCATATTATTCCTCCTTGATCATTAAAATCACCAAACGAATAGTTATAATATTGCAAGAATGCTCTATTTTGTGATATATTTGAGGAATATTTTAGATACGTGACGTCGTGACTATATTTTAGCACATGCAAACATTGCATCTGTTTTTCAAAGGATGAAGTGATATGTTGAAAAGAGAGAGAGAGAGCTTACTAAAAAGTGACTTCACTGTTGGCCTCTTCGGTTTTGTATTCTTCTTCTTCAACTCAGCTGAAAAATTGTGAAAAAATAATTAACGAAGACTGTGTTGGATAAATACTGATGTATAATATATCCATTACAAGTGGCCATATGCATGCAAGGAGAGAGATAGGTACCGATTCCTGGAACTTCATGTTCATTTACAATTTCGAAGTTCTTATATGTGTACCCCATGAAGTTGACATCCTTAGAAGAAAGCATCTGCAATATTTTAGTCTTTTTACTCATTTATTTCAAAAGTGAACCCTAAAATATTTTGTTTTATTCTTTTAAATAATATTAAATAAATGGGTAGAAAGACTAAAATACCCTTGGGTGACAAGATTTAACAAGAAAATCTAACTGAGTTAAGCCTAAAGGACAAAACGTGCAACAAAATTCCTTATAAAAGGCAAAACTTGTCAAAATTCGTTAAAAAAGACACCGCCTGATAAGTGGTATTAAGATAAAGGACAAAACTTGTAATTTTTCCATTGTAGAATAAATTTAAAATTTCATTTATTACTCTTTTGGTAACTTGTAACACTATATCATCAATTTTTGACTGCTTTAGATAAATATTTCACCAAGGTTTTTGTTTTTTTGTTACTTATACTGCATCAATTGAGGTGACTAATTTGCTTTTCAATTCTTTTCTAGATGTTAGTTAATATATGATTTATTTTCTTTTATAATGTATAATGTTTCATAAAAAAATCAAATGCCGTGTTGTGAAATGTTCATTTTTATTTACATTTTGATGTAAAAATGAACCCGAATCAAATATAAAATCGTAATTTTTTACAAAATATTACACATTAAAAGTTATAAGAAACGAAAATGTATATCGGCTAAAATCCATTAAAAAACATAGGCACATAAATTTTACAAAATATTACACATTAAAAGTTATAAGAAACGAAAATGTATATTGGCTAAAATCCATAAAAAAAAACGTAGGCACATAAATTGGTGTTATAAGTAAAAAAGCAGTAGATGATCGATCAACACAACTAATATTGATGTAAGTTGCTTTGTTTGAAATTTATGGTTAACCAATATTAAATTGAAACTACTAGAACTGTATCAATACTTATAGTTGTTTTAAATGTGATACATAAGACAGTTATATAACCGCTTACCGACTCTCACGTTATATCTAATATCTAGACATCACTACATAAACATGAATTACACATGGTTCTCTACTTAAAAATTGGTCATATGTTGAATATACACAACCCTAATAATCAACTTTTTTATTGTAACATCAGAATCATTATATACATTTATCCAAAGATTGGTCTCAACCATTATCAGCTTGTTGAACACAACTAAAACCAGGATTCTTTTGAACTCCCCTAAACTTCATCAACTCTCTAATCTTATCAGCTTCATACCACCTTCCTGCTTCTGCATACATATTCGAAAGCAACATGTAGTAACCTGAATGACCCGGTTTCAGCTTCAAAATACGGTCCGCAGCCCACTGACCCAACTCAATATTCCCATGAATCCTACAAGCTCCAAGCAAAGACCCCCAAACATTCGCATCGGCCTCCATTCCTAGCCCGTTGATCATCTCTACCGCCTCATCCATTAGCCCGGCCCGACCCAGAAGATCAACCATACACGCGTAATGCATTTGTGTCGGTTCAATGTTATGTTCCTTCATTTCTTCAAAGTATTTTTTTCCTAAATCAACTAATCCTCCATGACTACAAACGGATAAAACCGCAATGTAAGTGATCGAATCGCATTTCACATGATCGTGATGATCACCTTTCATGGCTTCAAATAAACTAATCGCTGTATCGATTTCACCACGCATTCCATACCCCATAATGATCGTGTTCCATGAAGCTGCATCTCGTTTGGGCATTTCATCAAACACTTTCTGAGCAAGATCAATGCGTCCACATTTCGTATAAAGATCCAAAACCGAGTTTGAAACAATGAGATGGTTATATAAAAGGGTTCTTACACAAACCCCGTGAATCTCCTTACCGTTCTTGATCTCTGCCATGTTTGCACAAGCCGAAAGCACACTAGAGAACGAGATGGCATCGGGTTCTAGTCCTTTCGACAACAATTCACGAAACAGAGTTAACGACTCGAAAGAAGTGTTTGTGTGAGAATAGGCTGATATAAGTATGTTATACGAAACTCGATCTTTAAACGAAACATTAAAAACTTTTCGTGCAAGATTCAAATTACCACATTTTGCATACATGTCTATAAGTGCATTAGAGATGAACTGCGAGTCAAAACCACCTCGAATTGACCTCGCGTGTACCTCTTTTCCATAAGAAATAATCCCGATTCGTGCACATGCAGGAAGTATGTTAGTTAAGGTTACAGCATTTGGGACATGATCACAAGTTTGCATCTCTCTTACCGCATGTAAAGCTAACGATTCTAATCTGTTTTGCGCATAATTCGCCACCATCGCGTTCCATGTTATAATATTTTTAGGATCAATATTGTCGAACACAGTGGACGCTTTGACTGGACACGCGAATTTAGCATACATATCAAGTAAAGAATTGGCTACAAATATATCAGACTCCATACGCCTTCTAACACTAAACGCGTGAAGCTCTATTCCCCATTGACGATATTCAAGTTCAACCAAAACCGGGAAAATGCTAGAAACCGCAACAGGGTTTGGTACAATACCTTCTTCGATCATCGACTTGAAGAAATCTACAGCATCCTGTTGTCGATCCATGTGAACTAAGCTTGTAATGACAGCATTCCAAGAAACATCATTCTTTTCCGTCATTTCGTTAAAAACTCGCTTACAAGCTTTCAAATCACCCGATTTCCCATACGCGTCGATTAACGCATTGTTTACAGTAACGTGGCAATCGAATCCCATCTTAGTAACATAACAATGTATCTCACTAGACATCACACGGTCCTCGACCGCTGCACACACGGGCAACACAGTCACAACCGTAACCACATTCGGCTTAACCTTATCCGCGTAAACCATGTCCCTAAACAAGGTAATTACCTTATTATAACAACCCATTATAGAACTGTTAGAACACACTGCAATAAGTGTGTTCCATGACACCACATCTCTCTCAGACATTTCATCAAACACCTTCTCTGCATCATTCAACCCACTACATTCTCCATAAAACCTCAAAAGGGTATTCCCCACAAACACATCCGAACCAAACCCTAGCTTCCAAACCACCCCATGAACCTCTTTTCCTTTCCAAACCTCGTGATAATCCGTACAAACTTTCAAAACAAACGGAAACGTATGATCATCAGGTCTAACGCCACTACGAATCATTAAGTTGTAAACTTTAAAGCCATCGTAGACTCCAGCAATACTGTTGGCTCTGGTGATCGTGTTCCACAAGAAAGCAGAGCGACAGTAAGAAACTGATTGGTGAAACAGAAGGTGTGAGGTTGATGGGTCTCCATAGGTTGCGTATTGGAGAATAAGAGCAGCGGATATTGAGATGCTGTTGGGGAGATAGCCGTTTGTGAGAGCAATTGCGTGTGATTGTTGGGTTTGTTGGAGTGATTTTGTAGAGGCGCATAGTGGGAGAATATTGTGAGTGTATTGGTGTGGGTTTGTTGAGAAAGATTGGGTTTTTTGGAATGATGTAAGCTTGCCGGAAAGTATGGAGGTTCGCCGGAGGCTGTACATAGAAAAGAACGCCTTTTTAGGGTAGAAAAAAATGGGTTTTTTTTTTTTTAATTTATGCGCACTTTAACTCGACCAGAACAAAATTTGTCACTTCCCTTATTCTCCCGCCAAATTCAAGTGTTTCCCGGCAATATCTTTAATCAAATCAGGTACCTCTTTCTCCCTGTTTCATGTTTTCTAGTGTTAATGTTAGCAGTGAGTGAAAAGTTGGATATATTTAACGGGTGAGCACCAGGTGTTCGATGAAATGCCTATGTGGGAGAACACCAGGTGTTCGATGAAATGTCTATGTGGATAGGAAGCTTTAGGACCTCTTGGAGGACTTTGTTTTTGGGTAATATGCATAGCAACAAACTGAGTTATTGGAACTAGTTTCTTCTTTGTTAAGATTAGACTAAACTGCACCAAGTTTCATTGGCTTTTGTTCTAATTCATAGACTAAACTGCACTGGTTTCTTCTGTGGAGATTGTGGCAATGCTGTTAACATTATTAGACTAAACTGTTCAGACTTCATTGGGTTTTTACTTTTGTTTTAGTTTTCTGAGCAATAGTTTGGATGGAAAAAACTTTTATTTATACATTCACAAGAGAGAAAAGTCACTGTTTCTTGTTCTTTCCAAGCAGTTTCCATCCCTTTCTTACGAAACTTACATAATGTGGAATTTGAAACTTAATAGGGATAATAAAGTTGAAATTTCAAAGCTTAACTATGAAACTATCCAAGTCCAAGTAGGCGAATGTGATACGTGCCATGCTCGGTCCCATCTCTACGTTGCTAATCCATCTGCATTTTCATTGCTTTCTTTTTTATGCTTATTGTTAGTGTATAGAAGAGTGAGTTAGTTGTGTGAGTGGTTTATAACCTGATTATTTTCCTTCTGTGTAAGCCTATAAAAGGCCTTAATGGTTTCAGTATTATTGTTATGATGTTTATGAATTGAATTCCTAAAATACTCTGCTTATTTCTTTCTGTTTCTCTACTTTTAAATACGGTATTAACCATATTAATAAAAAAATGCAAGTAAAAAAGGTATTAACCATCTGCTTTGATATTAATATTGTTTCAGAATCGAACACATCCTCCTAAAAGCATCTTGGGAGTTGAACTGAGATCCGGTTGATGACCAAACTTGAATATAATCTGTTAAGAGTTTATGTGCCATCTGGAAGCTTGTTACTTCATTTTGGTTTGTTTACGGCATAATAATCGTCTGTTGAGTAATAATATATCTAAATGGCATGGTCGTCGGTGAAGAGATCAATTATTAATCTCTGCTTGATCCGTAGTAGCTCAAGTCTCGTATATCTGCAACCAATTTATACACAAACCGACAAAATACCTCTTCGTGGGAAAGAATGTTTGGTCTACAATTTCAGCAAGGTTCTTCTTTCAGATATTTTCCGTAAAAAGCCCTTCAATTTTCACCTCCGATATCTCTGCAATAGCGTAACACCAAGAAGCCTCTGTTGGGAAGGATCTTCTCACGACATTTTGCTTAAAAATCTCGAAATTTTTATAACGAATCATCAAGTGGATGAATCATGGGATGCGTATACAAATTTTAAGAAACTTTACGGTTTACCAGATGACCGTTTATTGAGTAGGTTCATAACTAAATTATCCTACACTAGTGAACCCAAGTGGCTTCAAAGAGCATGCGATATCATCCTTCTTCTTCCCAAGAAGAAGTCAAACTCGCTTCGGTTTGACCAGCTGTACAACCTCTCACTCTCTTTAGCAAGAGCGCAAATGCCCGTTCCTGCATCGATGATTCTTCGGATAATGATTGAGAAAGATAATATCCCGCCAACTAACTTATTCGACCCGCTCGTTCTTCATATGGTCAAAAAAGAAATAGGTACGTATCTTGCATCATATATAATGATTCAAATTTGTGATTTTTATCAGCGTTCTGGTTCTAACCGGTGTATAATAAAACCCGATACTACAATTTTCAACCTCGTTCTTGATTCTTGCTCTCGTTATAACTTAACTTTCAAGGCTCAACAGATCATAGAATTGATGTCGCGAATGGGGTTAGTAGGCGATGCATATACTATCGTAACTATTGCCCGAATCCATGCGGTCAACGGTCAAAGGGACGAGTTAAAGAACTTCAAAAGTTGTGTTGACCGGGTGGCGGGTTATATGGGTCATCATTATTTCCAGTTTTACGATTATCTCATGAGCTTACATTTTAAGTTCAACGATATCGATTCGGTATCTGAACTTGTATTTGATATGATCGGTTTAACCGGAACTCAGTAGGGTCCACATAAGCCTTTCGTAATCCCGCTTGGATCTCCGAATCTCAAAAAAGGTTTAAAGTTGCAGGTTTTGCCTCACCTTTTGCCCGAAAATTCATTAGTGAAGATAGAAAGAAACGAGGGTTTTGTTATGTACAAGAACAAAAGGCTTGTTTTTACCAACAAAACGCTAGCGAAGCTCATTGTAGGGTATAAACTAGCGGGTCGGATTAGTGAGCTGTCAAAGGTTTTGTGCCGGATCCAAACAGAAAACGAGCGGGTTGAAATGAACATAAACGAGTTAAGTGCTGACGTTATTGATGCTTGTATTCATGTCGGTTGGCTGGAAACCGCGCATGATATTTTAGATGATATCGCGCAGGCAGGTATTTTACCTAACACTGATTCATACTCATCGTTACTAACAGCTTATCGTGAATGTAATAAGCATCGGGAAGCTGAGTCGCTATTGAAACAAATCAAGAAAACGGGTATAACAATATCTGATGACACGTCAAAGCCGACTTTTTCTAGGAAAAAAACGGATTTAGTCACATGTTTGATTCAAGAAATGAAGAAAGGGGACATAAATTGTTCGGTTTATGAATTTAACTCGTCGATTTACTTCTTCATGAAGGCGGAAATGATTGACGATGCGTTGAAGACGTATAAAAGCATGCAAAGAATGAACATCTCTCCTAATGTGGCAACTTACATGTACATGGTGATGGGGTATTCGTGTTTAGAAATGTATCGCGATATTACTATCTTATGGGGCGATATAAAGAGGAGTTTCGATGATAGGAAGTTGATGATGAATGTAGAGTTGTATGAGGTTTTGGTATTGAATTTCCAAGTAAGAACTCATTTAACAACTTCATCAGCTCATTGTACAAGTTTGTTAAGCTCATTGTACAATTTTACTCAATAGTGGTCGATTTCAGAAAAATGCACGCATCAGGGCGCATCATGCGAGCGCATTATGCGATTTAGAGCGCATCAGCCTCGCATCATATAATCACAGCGCATCGCACCACCTGATGCGATCTCATCACGCATTATGCGCGCATAATCACAAAGTTATTGATCCTAGATTAGTCTCTCTCTCTCCCTATATATGTATAACATGTCATTGTAATAAAAAATGATCACTCCATAAAGAATAACCCTAGTTGCCACTTGTGAACGTAGGTCAGCTTAGATCTAATATTCTAACCACGTTACATCTTGCATCGGTTATGGCTTTCGGTTGTGTGTTAGTGTGTGCTTAATCCTAATAAAGTCAACTGATTACAGGCCTACGTACTGTTCTTCGAGTCGATATCAGTTAACTTAACAATCAGTTTTTCAATATCTAGGGTTTCTAACTTTAATTTTGAGCATGAATGTCGTGCAATTCACAAATTAGGGTTTCAAAAACACAAATTCTAGGTTTTGGTTATTCAACTATGAAAACAAACATTAACATCTGACAATTAGCATGAAACACAGTATGATATACACTTCTACTATTGCAAATGTGAATTTCTGAAGTTATAACTCAAAATTTAACGAAACTATTGATAAATTTGGAAGCAATAGAGATTTGTAGCAGAGAATTACCTAATCCGGCGAGAAGTACTAAAGAACGTCGGAGAAGAATGGATCAACGGAGCGTCTGTCAGAGGGTTTCTGTTGAGTGTTTTGCTTACTTGGGGGTTACGATACATAATAATAGTGTGTTTTTAAATAGAGAAATTTATATGTTGGTAAGGCAGTTAACAAACCGAGTGTTTAGTGAAGAGTTCGTAAACTGTTTGGTGGGAAGTTTGTTTATGTTCGTTCGTTCGTTTAATAAACGAATGAACACGACAAGAAATTTCATCGACTAGTAAATGAGCGAACATGAACAGAGGTCTCGTTCGTAACATGTCCGTTGTGTTCGATAATTTATTAGTGTTTTTAGTTGACAAATAAAACATTTAATAAGTGTAAGTGTATTACATATTATGTTCATGAACGCTTGTTTGTGTTTAGTTTGTGCTCGTTTGTGTTCATCAAAGTTCGTTTTTGTTTGTTGCCTAAAATTAACAAACGAACATGAACATGTTCATTTCCTTAACAAACGAACCCGAACATAAATCTCGTTCGATGAGTGTTCGTGAACACATATATTTCTTAACAAACGAACACGAACTGTTCGTGTTCGTTTAGTTCGTTTGCAGCCCTAGTCATGATTATTTTAATTTTAGTTACAAAATTAAAATTAAAGTTTGAAAAATCCACTTCAGTTTCGTATAAAGTATGATGGAAACTTTGTTTATGTTGGTTTTTTAATAAGTGAACAAACATAAATTATAATGTTTGCTCGTTTAACTAAAAGGTTATGTTTACGTGTTTTAAGGTTCGTTTGCATCCCATCCCATTTTTAAATCATTGGCAAGTACAACCCATATTATTGTTTACTTTCAAATGTTACGGATGATGTTTAGACTTCAATTTGGGTATTATCATTTACTTTTAATAAATCGATACTAACCGAAACAGCAAGCCAGCAATGGTTGCAAGATAGTGACAGCAAAGCAAGAAAAGATTTTGAAGAAAAGGAAACGGATAAAATAACCCTAAAATACTAGCAACACATGTGTTTAGAACTTATGACTTCTCTATTGAGGAAGGGCATTTTTGTCTTTTGGCTGGTGGCAGACCTTTATCTTTAAGGATATATAAAATTGGTGTTCGCTTCTTTTTTCATTTATATTCCATTGGTTTAGAATGTTAACTTACGAAAGTAAACAAACACGACGTACATCTAAGTAAGCATTCCTTCATTAATTCACTTAAAGTAACACAAATGAACACAAGCAAACCCGTTTGTGTACATTATGACTTTTACACAAATGAACACAAGCAAGCCCGTTTACTATAATGAGCTGTTTGGGCCTTGGGGTGCCCTTCTTCGACAATCTAGTCAACGTAGATCAAAAAGGGACGATTATGCCTCCATGAGAAGTCATCGTCTGTAGCGTGTGCAGAACATTATTACAATCCGAGTTACATGTGTGGAAAGAAGAGAAAGCGGCGCCATTTCGTTTTCTTATTTGCCTAAAAGAAAGTTGAAAAAGAGGACCACCTAGACAAGCTACATGTTCTAGGTCGAAAAGGATCGGTTAGGGACATGAGCACACGATAAACGAAAAATTAACCCTTTTTGAATACAATGCCAAATTGGCAAACAAAAGTTGTGACCACCTGCAACTTCAACCCTGTAACAATGACAGGACTCAGCGAAAAAGCAATAAGACCCATTAAATGTTACTTTGACAATTGTATAAGTTACACACCAATTACATGAGGGTAAAACTAAATCAGATATACACAATCCAAGAAACCAATTTACAAAAGACCCGAAAACCGGAAGAAAAAAAACCCCGAATTTCAAACAAATCATTTTCGTCTGCAAATTGAACAAACTGCAAGCCCATCTTTCATTTGGTATTTACCCACACTTAATGAAAAGCTGTCCAGATGCAAAGAACACATTGCTTTTGATTAATTTTTTAAACTATGGCTATGTGACTGTTTATGAACAGATCAGTAATGATTCATGAAGACGACTCTTTTTCCTCCGAGACTTCTAGTTGGCGGGGTAGGAGGTTTAGAAAGCTTCCTTGAGTTTGTTGAGAGGAGGCCGAATCTGTTTCTTCTTCTGCAAGAAAGCACGGAATTTCAAGCAAATAAGTAGACGTTATATAATATTACAAAATAAATGCAATGACATTCTTTTGGAATGTCCAAAATAACTCTTTTTCGACAAAATAAGTTTTAATCCATATTATTCCTCCTTGATCAATAAAATCACCAAACGAATAGTTATAGTATTGCAAGAATGCTCTATTTTGTGATATATTTGAGGAATATTTTAGATACGTGACGTCGTGACTATAATCATATGTTTACATTAGCACATGCAAACATTGCATCTGTTTTTCAAAGGATAAAGTGATATGTTGAAAAGAGAGAGAGAGAGCTTACTAAAAAGTGACTTCACTGTTGGCCTCTTCGGTTTTGTATTCTTCTTCTTCAACTCAGCTGAAAAATTGTGAAAAAATAATTAACGAAGACTGTGTTGGGTAAATACTGATGTATAATATATTCAGTACAAGTGGCCATATGCATGCAAGGAGAGAGATAGGTACCGATTCCTGGAACTTCATGTTCATTTACAATTTCGAAGTTCTTATATGTGTACCCCATGAAGTTGACATCCTTAGAAGAAAGCATCTGCAATTGCCAACAAAACAATATGAATATATGGAAATTATAAGACAAAAAGACCAAGAATATATCAAAGACTTTAACAAAACCAACAAAATGTAAAAAACATCAATTAGACCATCACTATAGTTGCCAAAATAATTCACTGTAACATGATGGGTGTGTGTTTCTCAATTCGTGGATGAAGTAAAAAAAAATTACTAGCTTCCTGAGTTTTATTATTTAGAGTAAAGTACACGAATCGTCCCTACAGTTTACCAAAATTTGGGATTTGGTCCCTAACTTTTCAAAAGTACACGGATGGTCCTTATGGTTTGCACTTTGTAACGCATTTAGTCCCCAGCCAACTACAAGAACCATCCATGTATTTTTGGAAAAAGTTGGATACCAAATCCATTACAAAGGGCAACCACAGGGACCATCCGTGTACTTTTGAAAAGCTAGAGACCAAACTCTAGTATTTATGTTGATGCAAGATATTCCAAAATTGAGGTGTCGGAGCAAATTAAATGTTCATAACTATGTAATACCAGTGAGATTCAGTTTCACATTGTTGTGGATTACTAATAACGATACTATCAACTTGTTTCTAAAATCTAATCAATTACAAACAGTGGTAAAACAAAATAATGTGCATGTTAACAGATGCACGTTTGTAAAACTAAAGAAAGGCCCAACTACCACGATGATAACATATATGCCGAGTATTAGATAGGGATGAGCTCGGTATCGGTACCGAATGTACCGATACAGAAAGTACCGATCCCGAAAAATCGCCAAAATTGGGTACCGGTACCGAAAATGCTCAGTACGATACGGCGGTACCAGTACGGTATTTGAAGGTAAAAATCAGTAGAATACCAGTACCGTACTGAACCGAAAGTACCAATCCCGAAAACGCCAAAAAGTGGGTACCGAAAGTACCGATCACCAAAATCGTCAAAGTTGGGTACCGGTACCGAATATGCTAGGTATGGTACGGTACGAGTACGGTATTTAAAGGTAAAAATCAGTAAAATACCAGAATCAAACCGAAAGTACCGATCCCGAAAATGCCAAAAAGTGGGTACCGAGTTGGTACCGAAATTTGATTGGTAAGGTACCATTCGGTACCAGTACCGGTTCGCCAACATGCTCATCCCTAATATTAGAATAGCAATTTGTAACATAGATTGTCACTAACCTTTCTCCAAGGCCCCGATTTTGTTGTGGACGGAATTTGGTTTTCACCCTGCCGTAGTATTACATGATGAACAACAAAAGCGTAAGCAAACATTCAAAATTCAGTTTAATAAAACAATATTTCCCCCAACTAAACAATTCACCTCTTCAAACTTCTCAAAATTTTGGGTATCCAGCTCGCCATTAACTTCAGGAATAAACGCAGCTTCCATTTGATACAACTTTTCCCATTCTATACCCTTGAACCATGGATGTGCCTGTATAAACATTGACCATATTTTTTTATTTATTCAATTATTTTGTAGTAAAAGCAAAGCAAAACGAAACGGCACAAAGTCCTTATGCACACAACACCTTTATTTCATGAGCTCCTTTGGTTCCGAGCCTTTTTTCAACATTGCATAGAAGTTTACAGATTAAATCTTTAGCCTCGGGAGACAGTTTTGCCTCTTCTGGAAACTTTAAATGAGTTCTCCAGTTCACTATCTGTATTAACAAGATGGAATTAATAAACATCAAGATATAATGATAAAAATTGTATATCCCACCGACAAACAAAGTCCCTCAAGTTTCACAAATAACAATTCCAACCCCCAGAGTTTTACTTAATTTTAGAAGTTTTGGTTTTTTCACTTCATACCCTTTAAACTATTGACATGAAACACTATCAACCCTCATCTTTAGTAAGTTACATATTGACTTCTAACTTTTGGTAATTGACAACTTTGACCCACCAATTTTTTCTACTTAATAACGTGACACCTCAATTTATTTAAATTACTTTTACAACTTTATACCACATTAATGTTTGTATTACTTTACACCGTTGTCCGAAACGTTATTATACTCTTTATCTATGCCTAACCACGTTAATGTTTGTATTACTTTACGCCGTTGTCTAAATTACTTTTACAACTTTACACCCCAACGACCAAGACATACTCTTTTTTGTCTATGTCAAATGGCGTTAATGCCACAAATGTAACGTGTGTAACAAAGTAAAAAACGCATAATCTCACGTGCGGGCACCACACGTTAATGTCATCATTGTACACTGTAACCGCAATGCTTATATAGGTCACACTAAGGCGTTGCCACCGCAACGCCTATGGCAACAATCTAGTGGTGCACTATAATACAATAACACTTACGTAAAATGAAGTGAATGTTTTACCTTTCTACAAGTAGACATGGGTTCGTCTGAATAAAAGGGCGGGTAACCCACAAGCATCTCGTACATAATAGCCCCAAGAGACCACCTACAGGCAGGAAAACAAAATTCAATTAATTCTTATTATAATTATATACCAATAACTCAATAAGTGTTTTGTTTAACACAAAAGATACAAACCAATCACATTCCATTCCATATCCTTTCTTCAGCAAAACTTCAGGAGCAATATAATCAGGCGTACCAACAGTCGAATAAGCCTACAAAGTTACAACATCAAATATTATTAAAATGTTCAATGTAATTGCATTTTAAGAAAGAAAATAAACAAAAGAGTAAAATGCCATTTTGTCCCTGAGGTTTGAATGTAAGATCAGTTTTGCGACTTTCGTCTAATGGCTTCTTTTGCCGCATCTGGATCCAAAAGGTTCGAAATCTTGTCATTTTCATCCGACTCGTTAACTCCATCCATTTCTTTCCGTTAAGTCAGGTGTATTTTCGTCGTTTTTGTTAACTTAAAGGGCAGTTCGGTATTTTAAATACTTGTACATAATGTGAAAAGACCAAATTGCCCTTTAAGTTAACAAAAAACCGAAAATACACCTGACTTAACATTAAAAAATGGATGGAGTTAACGTGCCAGGTAAAAATGGCAAGATTTCAAACCTTTTGGATCTAGATGCGGAAAAACAAACCTTTGGACGAAAGTCGCAAAACTGGCCAAACCTCAGCGACAAAAATGGCATTTTACTCTAAACAAAAATAACATACCAGCATCCTCCTATTTCTCTGCCAATGCTGCAGTTGCTCCTGTTGAGTGCGTCTCGGTAGAGCAGGGCGTCCGTCACTTTGAAGGGCCCCACTTAAGTTCTTTGCAGCAGTGAAATCCTTTTCCTGAAGATTAGTGCAGTCTAACGGTTTACATAATCCAAAATCTGATAGTTTCATGTGCCCGAATTTATCAAGCAGCAAGTTATCAGGTTTAATATCCCTGTCACAGTTAAAAAACATTACATTTCTGAATAAAAAAAAAACTGTCACGTGTTTGTATGAAGTGAATTAAGGCAAATTGTTATAACCTATGAATATAGTTATGTTTGTGAATCGATTCGATTGCCAAAACAGTTTCTCCGACATAAAACCTAGCTTCGTCTTCAGTTAGCGTATCTTTTCGCATAAGTAAAGTCATCATATCTCCACCAGGTAAATATTCCATTATTAGGTAAAGATATTCCTCATCTTGAAATGAACAATAAAGTTTAACAATGCAATTACTGTCAACTTCTGCAAGTAGATTTCTTTCTGCTTTCACATGTTCAACCTAAAAACAAAGAAAATAAGAACCAACTTTAAGCGTTTTTTTATAAACTCTTGACGATAATCGGTTTGATAAATATAAGCTACCACCTGTCCTCTACGAAGCATTTCAGACTTTTTAAGTTTTTTCATTGCATACACGTTGCCGGTAGTCTTCTCCCTACATATTCTAACCTGTGGAATACATTAGAAGTCAAATGGTCAACAGGTCAAGGCAGGTCAAAAAAGAGTTGGTAAACTTGACTTTTGAATATCGTTAACGAAATAAACTACTATATACCTCTCCAAATGCACCTTTTCCTATCATTGTTAATGGCTCAAAATCATCGGCACCCATTTTATGCCTCTGAAGGCGCATATATTCCGTCTCTTTTTTCTCCAGATGTTTAAGTAAATTGTTTTGCTCTTCTTCGGAGACCTCTGAATCCGCCAGTTTCTTCTCAAGAACATTACGCCTACATCACAAATGTACTTCTGTCATTTTAATAATTATTGTAGGTTCACAGAAACCTAGATTATCAACTTTTACAATGTGAAATATCAACCAAACCTATTGTTGCAAATTATATATGTCTAAATTTAATTCCCACGAAAATAAAGAAAAACGAACACCGGAAAAATTGTACTCTCACCGCCGATCCTCAAATATCCGTCGGTTTTAGCAAGTGAACAATAAAGAATAGTAACTATTTGTTCTTACATGAAGCAATGTCGGCATTTCCGTCGTAAAATTCACACTATTAATCAAAGTAGGGTTAAGTTATGAAATGTAACTCTGGGCCCTTTTACATTTAAATGGTGTCATTCAATATAACGAAAATGTCATAAACTAATAAGGTGATAAATCTATAGGCAAAAGGAAATCTTAATTACATTCATGTAACGTTTCAATCGTATCAGTCCTTAATCATTTACTTTTTCAGGGCGATGTGCACTCAGGTTGTTAACAAAATGCCAATATAGATGACCGTTACGATACGCGTAAATGACGTAATCACTTAATTTGAAAAATACATTTTAAACCTCAAAACTATAGACCAATAAGATCATTTTTCTCTATATAGATATTTATTGAGGCTACGACTTAGTAGAATGGGCTATGATCACGACTTCACGAGCTACTTGCTAAAATGTAAGTAGGCCTGATAACAAGTGAGCTTAATTAGCTACGCTCAATCGTTCATACAAACTAACAGATGCATAAAATTCATACCGTTCCCGTCGCTCATTAAGATTCTTCATTTGCTCCTTGTAATGTTTTTCTATATATTGTTTAGCAGCTTCAACCTTCTGCTTAGTAGCATTTGAAGGTGCTTCATCACTCGTTACTCGTAATCCTTCCTTCCCATTACTTCTACCTTCCTTTTTCGGTGAAGACTTTGGCTTATCTTTTGGCTTCAACTTTTTACACCAACGCCTTGCAAAGTCCATCGTTTAAACCAACACTTCCTCCTTATCAACACTCAACTACCGATCAACGAAAATGATCAACGCATTGAGAACCCAAATACCGATCAACGAAAACAATCAACGCATCGTCTATTTAGAAGTACACAGTCCCAACTATATTTCCACTGGAATAAATGAATAATCAGAGCATTCAATATAGAAGATTAAAAAATATATATATGTACAACTGTAACTTAAAACACTTTAAGCATCTTTAAACCAATCAACCATATGCACAATTCATCTTCTAAAACTACTTAATCCAATTAAGTACCAAAACCTATTACCAATGATCAACATAAAGCACATTATATTTAACTAATCCCCAAATCCAACTAGTCAAAATACTTATCTGTGTACTAACATGATACTACTATCCAATTTTGGCAGATGCAATAAATCAATGATATCTATCTACTACCACTAGACTTGTAGAGACCCAAAATTAAAACAGAAAATCATCATCATCATCATCATCATCATCATACTCCTTAAATCCCACCAATAGCAAAGCAAAGGTAGGGTCTGAGAAGGGTAAGATGTAGATAGCCTTAACTCTACCCCATAGGAATAGAGAAGCTGCTTCCAGTGAGACACCCGGCTCGATAGTAGTTTTGCATCAAGCCTTGGACATAAGGCACATAACACTCAACAATCGGGACAAAGGCCGATTAGTGCATGTACCCGTTTGTCTTTCGGCTATCAATACCACCATATGATGCGTGATTAACCGTCCGCCGCTTTTAACGTTATTTTCACGAAATTAGTAAAATAACGTTAAAATTAGTGCAATTGTAAAACAGAAAATAATAATATTAAAAAAAAATGCAAATAAATTTTAATTTTAGCCAATCAAGTAATATCCATAATCTACTCTTTTCAAGCATAAATCCCCAAACCTAAACAGAAAATAATAATATTCAAAAAAATGCTACTAATTTTAAATTTTTAATCCAGTAATATCCATAATCTACTCTTTTCAAGCATAAATCCCCAAAATTAAAACAGAAAATAATATTATTCAAAAAAAAAAAATTCAACTAATTTTAATTTTAGCCAATCCAGTAATCTACTCTTTTCAAGCATAAACCCCCAAAATCAAAGAAATAATTAATTAATAATTTCTTTTAAATCCAATCCGGAAATTCTCAGATCAAACAATTAAACAAACAAAAGCTGCAATAAAGTAGACATACAGAATAATAATAATCAAATGTAGGACTGAATAATCACCGTAACTAAACAGAAGTTGCGATTGCTTGAAAGTTGAAACCCTAAATTGGAAACAGATGTGATGAGAGTGTACCGAAAGGATTTGTGGATGGTGCGAACGGTTGAATTGTAAACCCTAGAAATGGTAGTGAAGGAGTGAGAGAGTAATCTAGAGAGAGAAAATTATCAGAAATTGTTGTGATTTTTGAGCAGTTGAAAATCCGACGAAAGCTTTTTGAAACCAGTTCTTTTGTTGGTGATTATCTCGCGGGAATTTCGTGGTGTTGTTCAATTTATCGTCTTCGTATGTCAATTTATCGTGTGCTCAAATGTCACGAGATTTTGGTTATTGTAGGTAGGGATAAGCATTTGGTATCAAATCCTGATCCCGTCCTGATTCCGATCCCGAAAATGCCGAACTGCATTTTTCGGTACCGGAAGCGGTATCCACTTTTTGGCATTTTCGATTTTGGTATTTTCGGGATTGGTACCGGTTCGGTACGCTACCGGTAAAATACCGAATTTTACCTTCAAATACCGCTAACATACCGATACTGTACCGATAAAGTACCGTACCGACATATTTCGGTATCAGTATCGGTACCCAGTTTGGACGAAATTAGGGATCAGCACGGTATCGGGACTTGCTCATCCCTAATTGTAGGAGTGAATGGAAATGGTGATGGTGCAAAAGTAATTATTGTAACTTGTGACTTTAGTTTTATAAAGTTTTTTTGTTTTCTAAAGGTGGATTTGTTTATTTTGACTATACTTTAAGCATAAAAATGAATTTGTGTTTTTTTTTCTTTCTTTAAGGGGAAGAATTATAGATAAAAGAAGCCAAGAAGGTAGATGTAATGAAGGAATAGATATGTAGTACAATAAGTTCACAAAATACTATTGTAGAACCACACTTTAAAAGATCCGTTTAACCCAAAAAAAGATGATGCATTAATTTCCTCGGCTACAACATTCGTGCCAAGCTTTTTGTTATTGAATAAACTTATGTCTCTTGCTTTCCATAGGCCAAAGGCACCAAATTGATGATAGAATGACCACTATTATTACCTTGTCTTGAGTTGTCGAGAAAGTCATGGATTAGGTTTAGCTAGCAGCTTCTTGAATCTTGATTGATGAGGAGGACTTGGATCTATGAACTTTACCCCATAAACGGACAACGTCCCACACTTTACTGCAAACCACCACATAATTAACAAGTGATTAATTTATTTCTTCGTACATGCCGCAAGAAGAGTAGAGATACATTTTTTCTAACAGTGATCTTGTGGGAATGCGATTAGTTGCAGGGTCTACTTTCAAGCTTATCCCCCCCCCCCCCCCCCCCCAAAAAAAAAAAAAGAAGAAGAAGAAAAAACCTTTTAATCACAACATGAGAATTGTCCTATTTAGATACAAAAGTATTTAATAACCTTGATTCCTTGAACAATCCATGTTGGACATTCATTTCTCACTTTTTGTAATTTTAGATAAATCAACCAAGATATACTGACATACTATATAGTAAAGTTGGATGAATATATAAAACACAACAAATATACCCGTAATATTTTAGGACGATAAAAAAATATTTTGGGACATCATGTGCTTCTTTGTAGGCTTACCATACCCGTATAAATAACTTTCACTATAGCCTTAACCTTATAATACATGGATAAACAACTTTGACCGCATTGTAGCATCATGACAAATATAAACTTATAAATATAGAATTTTAAATATTTATGTTTGCTTAAATACATAGCAAATTGAGACCTTGATGCAGAAAATAATTTAATATATATTCAATTAAATTAAAAAAAATAAACAAAATCCTTTGATAAGATGCAGAAAATAATTTAATGGATATTCAGTTAAATTAAAAAAAAATCATTTGATAATTATATTAAAAAGAATAAACAAAATCCTTCGATGAGATGGTATAGAATGTTGAGGCACATTAGTCTTTGAACCTCAATTTTGGCCTTGATTATGTGACTTTAATTCGACGCGCATTTACGATAATTTCATTTAGTGCGATATATACGAGATTTTGGAGATTGGTAAAGTTAATGCTTTATGTATTTCCACTTGTTTGCAATAACTACAATGTTGTACTCATTTTTTTAATGTGCCTTTAAGCCCGTATGTTTACACAAAAACTACACTAGAGAATTATTACTCATTTTTAATGAGTCAATTTATATAACTAAAAGAGTAAAATGTCATTTTCGTCCCTGAGGTTTGGTCATTTTTACGACTTTCATTCAAATGTTTGTTTTCCCGCATCTGATTGCTCGTGATTTCAATTTTTTTTGCCAGTTTCATCTAACTCGTTAACTCTATTAAGTTTTCTGTTAACTTATTAAAAAAGACTAAAATACCCTTGTTTATATGATTTTTTAACCCCCCCACCCCACCCTCTCTAATATGCATCTCAGCCACCGTAAAATCATTCATGGTGGCATACGTGTTGTATTTGGCTAGCGGAAGTTGAGTTAGGGCCTCCCGAGTGTAGAAGAGAAGGTGTAGGGGTGCAACCGGTAGTTTAGTGACGAAGAATGCTGCCGAAATTGATTTCAGGTCATCGAAAAACGTTAAACGGCACTAGCAATCGGATTATTGAGGTTCTGTCGGTTGGTAAGGTAAATGGATTGCAGATAGAAAGTCTAGAGGATTGTTTGTTAGTTTTGGGGCAGGGTGTTGTCGGAATCGATCCTGATCGTCATAGTTAGGTATGTTCATGTCGCGAATTCAACCTTTAGCCATGCCATGGTGTTTGAAAAAAGGCAAGTGGTGGCGATGGTTCGAGTGTTTGGTTATGTTCCTTATCGCCAGGCTGAGGTTCTGTCGGTTGGGAAGGTAAATGGATTGCAGATAGAAAGTCTAGAGGATTGTTTGTTAGTTTTGGGGCAGGGTGTTGTCGGAATCGATCCTGATCGTCATAGTTAGGTCTGTTCATGTCGGGATGTCGCGAATTCAACCTTTAGCCGTGTCATGGTGTTTGAAAAAAGGCAAGTGGTGGCGATGGTTCAAGTGTTTGGTTATGTTCCTTATCGCCAGAGACCTGGTTTTTTGCTTGAATCGAGATGGAGATGATGATTGGGGTAATGAGAGTAGGAAAATAATAACAAAATTAAAATTTAAAAAATAAAAACATAATAAAATATGGTCTCTTTTTAATGTTATATATATAATAAGAGTAGGAAAATAATAATAAAATGACAATTTAAAAAAGAAAAACATAATAAAATATAATATAATCACTGTTGATGTCTTTTCATAATGTTATTCAGTATAGTATAGTATAGTACAATACAATACAATACAATATAATATAGGGAAATTGGCCTGTAATAATCTTACATATACCTTATTGGCCATTAATAATCCCACCTCAGAATATACCCCCCACCAGTCCCACCTTTCACCTATTTTTCCTAAAATGGTCTCCCGTTAAAAAAACTTAACGGAGTTAAGCTTTTTTCCAAATTACAAACGGATGTTTTAGGGATTTTGATTAGAACAACGATACAAGTCTATTGATGTAAAACTTGCCTCGAAACGGTACCCCAAACGATGAAAACGACTCTTCAATTTGGGTGTTTAAATTTCCAATTAACCAATGGCTCTTCATTTTGGGTGTTTAAATTTCCAATTAACCAAAATCAAGTCACTTGGAGCACCATTTCGAAGTATGTTTTACATCAATGGACTCGTATCATCGTTCTGTTCAAAAACCCTAAAAAATCTGTTTGTAATTTGGAAAAAAACTTAACTCCGTTAAGTTTTTTTAACGGGGGATCATTGTAGGAAAAATAGGTGAAAGGTGGTACTGGTGGTGGGAATATTCTGAGGTGGGATTATTAATGGCCAATACGGTTTAAGTGGGATTATTACAGTCCAATTCCCGTATAATATATTATTATTATTCAAAATTGTAGGGTTACCCTTATTACATTTAAACTCATTTAATTATTGTTTGTGTTCGTTGATTTTTTTTTCTCTCGACATTATGCTGTAAATTTTGTTTTTATACTATTAATATTATTTTATTCTCACTTTTAGGTCTACCATTATTACGTTTAAAACCATCTAATATATTTTCTCCGATAACTTGTGTTCGTTAAGTTTTTTTTCTTGACAATCTGTTATAAACTTTGTTGTATTTAAATTATAGTTTTTTTTTGTACCATAGGTTATACGTGTGTTGATACACTGACAAACTGAACTAATTCCGACCGAAAAAACATCTGTAGCAGTATTGCTATAATCAGAACTGATACCTGTGTTTGTTTTTATGGTTCTCGGTCAATGTAGAACACGTTTTGATATCATTTGGGCATATCATGACTTATTTTTTAGAATTTAATTTTTAGTTGTTATACCAAGTGTGGGCATCGTAAGGAAACAAACTAATACTAACTGAGTTCTTGCCGCGTAGCGCACAGAAATTCCAGTCCTATACATTCAAAATCATTATCATACACTACAATTAACATAATTCTTTTTCATTTATATACTATTAATCTATAATCTATTATACAAATAAAATTAATGATTGCATAATTATAGGTAAATCAAGATAAAGATTCTGTCATTATGTTTCTTGAAGTCAAATAATCTTATTAGGTGGGATTTAGACATGCATGGTCCCACACTCTTTACCTATAAAGAACTTGGTTGCATCCAATCTTCAATATCGTACGCTTCAATAAACACCCTTTTGTCAATTCAGGCCTTCAAGGAGTCATAAGAAAGTATATTACAGGATTGATTTAGGGTGTACATGAAGCTCTTGAAACCATTCAAACTAAGTTGAAATGTAGCAAGTTGGCTAGTTTAATTAGGTTGAATATTGTATTATTTGTTGCTTGGTTAGTATAAACAAAATGGTTCAACTGACATCTGAGTTAGTGATATCAAGGTACTGACAAAAAACTGTAAAATTTAGGGGTTGTGGTGTAGTTTGTTGGCCGTTTATCTGTCATTTTTATGTAACTTTTCAATCGTTAATGAAATCAAGATACTGACAATCTGAGTTAGTGAACCGGGCACGTTACTATTACAATAATTGCATGCAAAATATAAACTCTCCACCTTGATGAATTAAGCAACCAAATGAAATTAAATTGCAATTTATAAGTATCAACACATTAACATGTATATTCATATATTCGTCGAAAAGACGCATATGAGATTTTAGACTAGCTAAATGCTTAACGACCAAAAAGACAAATGGTGAAATTAAACAATCATTCAGTTAACTTCGTATATTTCCGAGTTATAAACATCCACCAAAAAGACAATCAATACCATCTACTACAAAAATCTTAATTTTCAAGACACATATCATGAATTCAATTGTGGCCTAGTAACAGGAGGTTTGTGTTTTCTAATGGAGACCCAAGTTCGATTTCCATTTGTGTCATTTTGGGGTGGATATAGGCAATAAACGATTTGAACTAAACCTTTTGCATGGTTGTCGGTTTGATTCCCGTGTCCACCCGGGTTTTCGTCCCACTATATGTTACGCCAGAGAGTTATGCCTTATGGTGGCACAACGACTGTCAAGTGTCAGCCGACAGTATGGTTTCCCTGGGGAACGCCCAAAAAAGCCAAACTCTGAAGCCAGCGTGGGCCCAATTAAGACAACATAGTTTTTCCGGAGTGGGACAATATGAGGCTCTCCCATTTGAGAAGTATGGTAACCTTATACATGAAGTTCACCGTTTCGAAAAATGTCATTAATAAAAAAGGAAAATGAGTTCAAATTATCAAACCAAATCAGGTCCACACAATTTAGCAACTCGGATTAGACATGATGAGCCAACGCATCATAATAGTCTAATATTGCTTAGATTCAATTCATAAGTCACGCAATCATTCTACATAAAAATGATAATAATTTCAAATAAAGTCATATATATCCATATGAAAACATAACATTAATCGACCCTAAATGGGAAAGAGGATAGGATAAGTTATGTAGGCTATAGACAATAGTGACAATGCATGTGCATTTGATATGACTTCTTGACTAACAAAAATTTATAGTCAATAATATGATGTGGGCTGTGCTCACAGCAAAGCAATTTGACCAACATAAAAGCTAGTCAAAAATATTAAACCCAAATTAAATACAATCTTGTATTTGCAATCAATATTTGTAGAAGTTAGAACGTAACATCTAACTATTAAACTATTATAGGGTGTGGTCATGACCACCATGACACGTTTTGCCTCGACGAGCAACTCATCCGGTAAAGACAAAACCGTGAGTTTCTGGATGATCAACCCATCAGAGGCAAAATGGACAAAATCTTGACACGGTTAACTTGGTCTGTTATATATACCAATACTCAAGGACGCCTAAAAACGCTATATGATTAGAGAAATAAATAAACTAATTTAAATAAAAAAATTCCGATGGATATAAGGATATTGTAATATCTTTTTTTAACAACAAACCCACGGACACCCGGGATCACCTTGATAAATAGAACACCCCTATATGAAGAACAATACGTGGTGACCCAGCTGTCCCGGCCCACCCTTTCAGGAAGAAACCCACAACTTAAAAACCCTATGGCTCAACTCAAAACAAAATTTGTCTTAGATACTCCAACTCATGACCTTCCGTTTAAAAAGTGATAGGACTACCAGAAAGCTGTATGCTATTTTAATATTAATTTCAAAATCCTTGATATACAAATATATAAAAATGGGCTGTTTGATTTTTTCAACCCTAGAAATGGAACACTGTTGCCATAATTAGCAAGGAAATTAAGGGAACAAGGCAACCCCATGCATGACCATGAGACCTTCACATCAATTTGAATCACAATGATGTTATGTCTTTTTGTCTGATTTTTTTTATTAAAGATTTTACATAAACACCCCAACAAAAAAAAGTTATATATTCTTACATCTTTATCATCACAAATAGACATAAGAAATATTGGATTCATAAAGAATGTTGGACCATTATATTAAAGGCCCTTAATACATTTAACTCCTCTAATGGTTATGATTCCTTATTAAAAGTCTTTTAACACTTTAGTTAACCATGTTTTTGTTTCAAACTTGATGTTGTTGTGAGAAACTAAGTAGTAGTGGTAAACAGCACACCACTAGTGGGAGATGACGCATGCGATACGAAGTGCCAAGTGCGCCATCATCCACGCCACGCACGTGAGTGCAAGTTAGGGCGCGTTGCACTCTTTAATTAGGGTCCCCGCTTGTTCCTTTGTCTAAGAAAACAATGTTTTTCAAAAAGTCTTACTTATAAACCACTCTAAGTTTCTTCTCACCTTCTGAGACAGGTTATTAGTCATTCCACTTATTTCCTTCCAATTTTCGCAACTTTCACATTTTCAAACACACATTATTTTCTACTATATTTTCCAATAGTTTAACCATGAATGAAATATTTTATTTGTTCCAAAATTATAGTCAATCTTTTATATTCTAATTTGTTAAAACACAAGTGTTCATTTTTAATATAGATAAACACAATTACTAACTAGTTTATTGACGCATGAAATACATCAACAACTTAAAAACTTACATTCAAATGTAAATACTAGAACTATCATTCATCATTGTACAAAATAAAGAAATAAAAAATATACATTTATTTGACTTACTATGATCTCATATTGTTGAAGTGAAAAAAAAGAAAGAAAGAAAAAAAACTGAACATGGATGAACATATATAAATTCAAATTAATTATTGCAGAAAATTATATGGTAAACACTTAGGGACTGTTTGACAACTTCTGAATGGTTAAGTGCTGAACCAATAAGAGGTCTGAACTATTAAGTGCTGAACCAGTAAGAAGTCTGAACCATTAAGAGGCAGTATAATGCTTAACCGTTCAGAGACAAATGTCTGACCAATTCAGATTAGAGGTCTTAACCATTCAGACTCAGTATAATGCTTAACCATTCAGAGGCAAATGTCTGAACCATTCAGACATCTGCTCACGAAACAAACAATCTGAACCATTAAGTGTTGAACCAGTAAAATGTCTGAACCATTAAAAGCCTCATTAAGAGCTAAACAAATAGCCCCTTAGATTTAAGGGTGGTATGGTGTGTCGAATTTGTTAGAAGTATCATAGGAATTAACGAGATAACATATTTGATTGTAGAATTAAATATACATATCACCACCATCACATTCCAATTTTTTAAACAATTTACAAACCAAACAAAAAATATTTCATCAAGTACATGCATTAGCTATTTTATTAAATCTTAATTCATTCATATTTTAAGTTGAAAACTTTTAATTCCAAACCAATCATTTAAGATTATAATCCTTTTTCAAATTTTTTTTGAAGGAATTCAATTTCTTAAAAAATATTATCTGAACGAGAAGACAGCTATCCGAAAAAACTTATATGCTCTAAAATAGTCACTTTACATACATAATAATGATACCATATAATATAATCAAAATAGAGAAAGTATTCCTCGTTGTATATTTTATCAAAGCAAACATGAAAACTTCGTGGCTGTCGGCCTGTCCCTGTTGAAAGTCATGCCACGACTACGAGCCCACGAGGCCTAACGAATTAAATAAAGGATCAATATATATTAATTTTTGAGTTAAATGTCATTTTAGTCCCTATGGTTTTGGTCATTTTGGCAGTTTAGTTCAAAGGTTCCATTTTTCGTCTGTGTGTTCAAAAAGATTTCACCGTCGCCATTTTAGTCCACTGGGTTAACCTCATCCATTTTTTCTAACGAGAAGGGTAATTCGGTCATTTTATATGGCCGGATTGTTCTTCCACTTAACAGAATTACATATAAAATGACCGAATTACCCTTCTCGTTAACAAAAAAAATGAATGAAGTTAACCCAGTGGACTAAAATGGCAACAGTGAAACCTTTTTAGACCCACAGGCGAAAAATGAAACCTTTAGACTAAACTGGCAAAATGGCTCAAACCAAAAGGACTAAAATGGCATTTAACTTCTTAATTTTTTATCACATATAATTTATTTATCATCTTATATTTTATTTTAATAAAATTAACTAATTCTTTAATTAACCTTAATAAACGAAAATCATGATAATATCATATTATTGGATAACTAATAGTTGTTACAATTTTATTGTTAATGCTGGAGACTGTGAGGAGGATGCATTAGGTTCATTAAAACTTTTTTTTCTAACAAATCTATTATATATAATAAATGAAAGTTATTTGGGTCACGTGTCACTTAATTAGGGCATCCTCAATTTTGTTTTCCCGCCTAACAGTACCACACTTCCATTCCTTTTATGCTCCCTCCGTCTCCTTTTTTACTTTTCAAAACCCTGAATCTGAATCTTCTTCTCCTCTCATTCTCCTGTACTCTTCTCCTTTCTTAATCAAAGATCAAACCAAATCATCTCATCATGAATCATTCAGCCTTTGTAATTTTCATGTCTGATTATACCATGAAGAGGTAATATCTGGCTTTTGTAATTATCATCCCGAGCTATAGTTGGGAAGATTCTTTCATCTTCTTCGTCTGCAAGGTTCTTCCATTTGAGGTTTGATTTCTATGTTTATAGATCTGTGTTGATTTCTTCTAATTTTCATACAAAGTTTTAATTAAACCCTAATTTCTACTCGTAATCTCATCATATGGTTCCAGGGTTGTTGTCATCGATGGTTATCAAAGTTGAAATCCGCTTACCTGCGGATAGATTTCTGCCATGAACTGGTATGTTTGAATATGTTCAGAAACTAAGGGTTTTTTTCTTAACGGTGATGATATGAGTACAACATCTGTTGATTATTGATCTTTGAGTATGTTCAGCGATTATTCTTTTTGAAATTAGGGTTTCATTTCCAGTTCCCGAGGTATTATTTGTTTGTAACAGCAGTGGTTCAGCATCTACAGTGGATTCAACATCAGGTGTTTGCTATTATTGTTTGATGTTGTTTGCTATTGTTGTTTGCTATTATTGTTTGATGTTGTTTGCTATTATTGTTTGCTATTGTTGTCAAGTAAGGTAAAAATGGCCATTCTAATTACCTGAATATTGCGTATGATATCCTTTTAATTTTAATCGCCCAACAAGTTTTTTGGTTTGTTTCTTTCATATTTCCTTATGATTTGTATGCTATTACGGTTTGATTTTAAATTGATCATCACATTAATGGTGAGTACTCAAGAATATTGGATGGTTTTATTAGTTTTATTTTGGGTATTTTTGGATGCAGTTGAAGGGATCATTTGAGTGAAATGAATGTTGATTTATTAGATGATGCAGTTGAAGTTATCTTAAATAAGGTAATAATTGTATTACATCCCTGTTGAAAAATAGAATTGATAAATTTAGGGAAAGTGAGGTTGAAAGATGTTAACCCAACAGTGGAGATCTCATTCTACAGGTTCGATAAATTAAGGGTATTCTCATATAATTCTTCCTCGATGCTTCCAATGAAGCGGCACTTTGGACATCTGTTGTCTTCAAACTTCTATTATCTATTATGTATTCTATCTATTATATATAATAAGTGAAAGTGATTTTGGCCACGTGGACCAAATCACTTTCATTTATTATATATAATAGATAGAATAGATAATAGATGTTTGAAGAACAACAGATGTCCAAAGTGCGTATTCTTTGGAAGCAGCCAGGAACCATTATATGAGAATACCCTTAATTTATCGAACCTGTAGAATGAGATCCTCCACTGTTGGGTTATCATCTTTCAACCTCACTTTCTCTAAATTTATCAATTCTATTTTTCAACATCTGTTAGGTTGATAAATGTTATCACCTCAGTGTTTTATATGTAACAATTTTTATGACATCAGTGTTTATATGTAACAGTATTTATCAAATCCCTTCATTGATTTGATCTGTTCTATAAACTGAACAATTGTTTCATTTTTATACTAATAAATAAAAATAAAGTATACTTGGATGATTATTAAGCTCCTCATTTTGATTGTTTGGGTATAGTATTCTTGAAATTGGTCTTTTTTTGCAAAAAAATGTTTATGGGCAAACATTTGTTTTAGCTTGAAGATTTGTTTAAGGCCAAAAATCTGTTTATGGCTAAATTTCTGTTTATTGGCAATCATCTGTTTAAGTTCAAACTTTTGTTTAACTCCAGACAACTGATATATAAGGCGAAACATCTGTTTAAGCCCCAACATCTGTTTAAAAGCCTGTTACAACCGCTGTGTTGGTTGAAACAGTTGATTGTTAAAACTTATCCACTGCTGAAATACAACCTCTGTTTCTTCAATCTTCGTGTTGACCACTGACTTACCAAACATCAGTGTTTAAAAAACTGTTCGGTATCCACTGATAGGAAAAAATAGACACTGGTCACTTTTTTTATTGTTGACATCCATTGATATTGACCATCAACGGTTTTCCTAAAAAACAGCCACTGCTCACATTTTTATAATTGATGGTGTTAATTAGTGATATATTGAAATTATCAAATAAAAACTAGAATTAAAATGAAATTACCATTTTACCTAATCGTTACATTGCAATGAGATAAGAGTTCCTCCAACATTGTTTTCGTGATGAAATTTAATGTTAAATTAAAAAAATATACTTGATGACTATTTGTTGCAAATCAAATCAATAATTAATGCTAATTTCTTGAGCTTTGGACTTTTAAAATATGCAAAATGTGAATTTCAAACTGACGGTTATTGTCTCTTAATTAAAGTTAAAATAAAAATTAGAAAAGTCATCATGACAATTGCTTTCAAATCAGATCACTGATAATATCAGTAATTTTGAAATTTTGAAATTCAAAATATGCAAGATGGTAATTTAAAATTGACGTTCTCTTTTTTTTTTTCCTACTTTGCATATCATTTCTAATATTTAATTACTTTAACAAAGCAGGATATAAAGATATACATTACTTACCTTTCAGTTCCCAATAAACATCAGTTCCCAATAAACATCATCACAATTGCTTTCAAATCAAATCAGTAATTACTGATAATATCAGTAATTTTGAAATTCAAAATTCAAACCATATATATTTTTATCCCATAAATAAGATATAATTATCTGTTTTCACATTCAAATCTCGCTCGCTCATATATGTTAGCGTATCTTTCTCTCTCAAATGCATCTATGTTCGAATGTTTGTTGATAATGTTTACATGTTATCGTTCCAGTATCATTGTTCCAACATCGTCGTTTCAATGTAAATTCGCATCCCACATCAACCTTTCAATATCGATGCTGCAGTATCATTGTTGCAATGTAACACCCCAAAAACGGGTTTGGTAATCAAATCACGTTAATATTACTGACGGGTAAAATACCGTTAGTGGTAAAAATTTACCCGGTAAATATTAGGATTTAAATAATTAATCCTAATAATAAATAAAAAGTGAATAAAAGATTTTAAGAAATAAAATGATAGAAGGCCCGAGTTAACGGGACCTAAAATAAACTTAGTCATAAATATTCCCGAACCCGCTAAGCTAATTAGGAATGTTTAACCTAGTTAATAAGTGGGGAATATTGTTAGAAATAAGTAGGTTGTGCCCTACTTAATTAACTAACCAAATTAGAGGGGTCAATGTTGTTAAAAATGAAACTTATATTATTAGTTTTATTTAAAAACAAAACCAAACATCTCAATTGAGATGTCTGGTCGAACAAGAACACAGGGGGCGACACAGGCTCCCCACCAAACCCTAGTGCATGTCAAACTTGATCAAATTGAGGGTTCAAATCAGCTCCAAATCGAATTTCAAGCACAAATTCATGAACACCTAGCTGAAAGGATCACAAGGTATGTAAAATTGTGATGTTTTGATCCATCTTAAATTCTAGGTTATTTGTAAGAAACTGAAATTGAGCTTGATTATGTCATGCATGGATGAATCTTGAAGTAATATGATGTCTAGGAGTAAACCCTAGTAAATAACATGTTGGATTATTGGATAATCTATGAAATTCATAATGATCCATTGATAAGTTAAGTGGATTTATTGACAATATGATGAACACTCGGATTATAGTGTTAAATTGATGAAAATTGATTGTTATAATATAAGTTCTTGATGTAATTCATGAACACTAGACTTAGAGGTTTGATTGTTATGTAAATCTTGGTGAAAATAACTAATTATAAACTAGTTAGTAAATATGTTTGTTTGATAAAATGCATAAACGGGTAAAATTCGATAAAAAGGTAACGAGTCGAAGGCTTGAAAGTCTCAAAATTTATTTATGTTGGATGTTGGATTTTAACTCCATATGATGAAGAATTAAATTACGGACAGCGACGCCCCTTGGCGTCACGCGACGCCCCCTAATTCGGAAAAATGTTATTTTTTTGTTTGTTTGACCCATGACACTTGTTTAAACTTATTAGTTAACTATCAAAACTAACTTTTAAGTTGGTTTTGATCTTAGGTGATGTTGGGCATGCTACGGATGACGATCAAGCAGCTACGATGAACCGAACACACGAGATTAAAGCTTCCGCACGGCGTTACGTCATAACTTTTAAATGGCGAACTTATTTATATTATATTGAAAACTTTTAAGTTGTAAAAGTTTTAAATTACTTGTATTTTCTAAGGATACTTAATCGTAATTACATGTTTGATATCGTATTTATACGACAAATTTCAAAATAATAACATGGGTGTTACAAGTTGGTAATCAGAGCTCAAGGTTGTTGACAAATGTGTTCGGTTCGAGGCTTGATCGCAAATCCGGTAAGTACATGTATGTTAATAGTTTAGCATGCTAAAGTGTTGTAAACAACACATAGGGCTATCGTGTGATACACGTTACCCCAATTAAAATGATTGATATAGTTGATGAAAATACGCGCGTTGACGCGTATAGTAGAAAATGCCTTGTATTATAATACGGGCGATTATTGAAGTTGACGTTACTAACTTTTGTGAATGTTTTAATTGAAGGACACTCGCGTTTGAAGACGACGAGAGTCAAACAAATTGTGGATATGATGATGGAACGGTCCGAGATATGGCAAGGAGAGCATAATCATCAAGGACCTAAATCGCGTAACGATCGCAAATAAGTAATGGCAAGAAAGCCCGTTAGGGCAAGCATTACCAGGTGCACATTTTAAATATAATTGCACAAATAGTAATATGCAACAAATATGTAGAAATTGAAAGTTGCATATGTAGATTAAAAACTTGGAAAAACCCGAATAGAAAATGTATTCGGGATATTGTTTCCAAGAGAAACAAATAGAGGCATTACTTACATAGGGCGTGATGTGAAAACTATAAAAAGGTCATGCGTGTCATGTGTTAATCGCTTACTCTGGCCAAGTAAGTAGTGGCATATGATACCATGAACTTCTTATAGCGGACACATTTACATCCGATGTAGTAAGGACGGGGTGAATGGGACAAATTAAAAAGTACCCAAATGAAACAAATGAACAAAATAGTTGAAAATAATGTAAACGGACAGCCGGGTGACGGAAGCGTATTACATTAGGATAATGAGCCCGATAGAAGGGACAAGGATTAATGTAAATGATGATATAAATGAATGATCAGAAGAAAATTCACGAAAATAAGTCATCTTGGACGAAAGGGCCATGGTGAACAAAACGGGCAAGTAAAACCAAAGTATAGATGACCGCCGGGTCATAAAAACAAAGGTGTTGCCCACATGAAAAAGATAATCAAGGTTGTTAACTTTAGTCGTAGTAAAGCAAGGATAATGATGATAATCGTCACTCATAATTAATGAGGCCGCCAATGATGGTCACGTAAAGAATAAAAGACATGGTCGAATAAAAGCGACAGATTTCGCTAAGATGACCAAGTAAATCGAAACAAAGTCTTAATGCATACCGGAAGGGGGTGCAATGATAACGATTTCGGTAAAACACCCGGTTGATGGGTAAGGAATTAAACGCATGCGTAGACTGAGAAACAGGAACGCGAAATAGAAAGTCAAAAGACTCGGAATATGAGTCATGACTAAAAGATGACAAGACTTTACGCAAACATAAATTTTGGTAATTACGTTCAACCATTTCAAAGTTGGACGGGTCAAATAAAGGATGAAGTTGGACGGGTCAAATAAAGGATGAAGTTTGACATTCATAAGTGATGAAAATTCACCCAAAATGAGTCAAACGAGTCAATTAAGGAATAACGCTTAATATAATAGGAAAACGCAAACCGGTGAAACCGGAAAGCTAAAAACAATAAGATAGAGGGACCCGGGTAATGGGTGGTAAAGGAGTATAAGTATGAACCGGGTAACGGTAAGCGTAGGACAAACTGACGTGTAAATGACGTTAGAAGTCGTAAAGTCGGAAAGATAGTCCGAAAGTAAACAAATGAAACCTTAGACTACGGTCAAGGTCAACTAAAGCTCAAAAGCAAAATTTAATGATTCCAAACATAACAAAGGATGCTTTAAAGCTATATATATGTATAAATAGACAATTGAATAAAGACTAGAGTAAAAGATGATCTACGGGATCATCATAACCTACGGGATATTAATTAGTGTAAAGGTCTACGGGGCCAAAATGACCCACGGGTCATAAATTGAAGCAAATGGATAATAAGGGCCTCGCCTTAAAAAAAAAAGTGAAAGCTTAAGGAAATAGTCTACGAGGTTAAGTGAAGGAACCTACGGGTCAATAGTGTAAGGTGAGGGAACTTGTTACGATTCCCCGCGTAAAACGAGAACGGAAAACAATAAATTATGGGTTGTCAATTTCCTTGATATGAGTAATTGACATAGTTAAAGAGAAAAGTGTTAGACTAAAATTCAGTTTTTGTAAGAAATAACATTTTTACAAATATAAGTTCTGATAGGGAAAAAAAAATTGAATAGTAAGCATGAAAGATTCAAGTCTTGAAACTAATAGGCGCAAGACGATATATTCGAAAAAGTGATATTTTCGAAAATGAAAGGTTGATATGAATTAAACATGATGTGACACGATCACGGTCAAGAAATGCAATGTGAGGTAGAATCACATTATAACCAAGCGAGCGGTAAAAGTAACTGGACTAATAAGTTTAGTTAGTGAGACCGGTTAAGGTCAGCAATTCAAATCAAGAAATTTGGTTTGCTTGTAAGCGGTGGATTCGGTATAACTGAACCGAATAAATAAATTTGAAAACAAAAGAAATTGTTGCTAAAAGTGAAAGATTTCACTAAAGACCTTTAAACGGGTCAAAGTAACGGATTCATAAAGAATTCGATAGTATATGAAAGCGGTGGATATCGCTAAGTTAACTAAACTAGTGGAAATAACGAGATTACGTTATTTCAAGTTGCACTGTGTAGTATGAGTTATGTAGACAATTAGTAACCAAAAAGATGTTACCATACTTTTCTGGTAATATTAACTATTGGATAAAAGTATAATTAAAGTTTAAAGGATTTCTAGGATCGAATACATTGAGTTCAACTCAATAAATTATGTAAGAAAAGGTTTCGAGGACGAAACCTCTTTAAGGGGGGTAGACTTGCAACACCCAAAAAACGGGTTTGGTAATCAAATCACGTTAATATTACTGACGGGTAAAATACCGTTAGTGGTAAAAATTTACCCGGTAAATATTAGGATTTAAATAATTAATCCTAATAATAAATAAAAAGTGAATAAAAGATTTTAAGAAATAAAATGATAGAAGGCCCGAGTTAACGGGACCTAAAATAAACTTAGTCATAAATATTCCCGAACCCGCTAAGCTAATTAGGAATGTTTAACCTAGTTAATAAGTGGGGAATATTGTTAGAAATAAGTAGGTTGTGCCCTACTTAATTAACTAACCAAATTAGAGGGGTCAATGTTGTTAAAAATGAAACTTATATTATTAGTTTTATTTAAAAACAAAACCAAACATCTCAATTGAGATGTCTGGTCGAACAAGAACACAGGGGGCGACACAGGCTCCCCACCAAACCCTGGTGCATGTCAAACTTGATCAAATTGAGGGTTCAAATCAGCTCCAAATCGAATTTCAAGCACAAATTCATGAACACCTAGCTGAAAGGATCACAAGGTATGTAAAATTGTGATGTTTTGATCCATCTTAAATTCTAGGTTATTTGTAAGAAACTGAAATTGAGCTTGATTATGTCATGCATGGATGAATCTTGAAGTAATATGATGTCTAGGAGTAAACCCTAGTAAATAACATGTTGGATTATTGGATAATCTATGAAATTCATAATGATCCATTGATAAGTTAAGTGGGTTTATTGACAATATGATGAACACTCGGATTAGAGTGTTAAATTGATGAAAATTGATTGTTATAATATAAGTTCTTGATGTAATTCATGAACACTAGACTTAGATGTTTGATTGTTATGTAAATCTTGGTGAAAATAACTAATTATAAACTAGTTAGTAAATATGTGAAATTATGCACATTAGGTGTTTGTTAAAATGCCTAAATGAGAACTAAAGTATTGAATTTAGAGTGAAAACGCGTATTCGAATGATATGGCAATTACGCGTGATATGAAGTGATAAGAGTTCTAAATACTATGTTGATTTAGACTTAATGTTGTAAACCATGCGATTGAAAGTAGTTAACTTTAGATAAGTTAAGTTAACTAATCATGAAGTCGAATAGTAGCTTCGGCATAGGAAATAAGTGAGGTGGAATAGTCGTGATTTTTATGACTAATTTAACCGCCTTGTAAATGATTGACAATAGTTTGACGCGTAACAAGCTAGATGAAAGCTTGGAGGAGGGAGCGGGTCAAACGAAGCAAGTACGGAAAGAAAAGCGTGGCGTGGATGCGAGGTAAGTGTAATTTACACACTTATGTAGAATACCCGTTTATTCGATACGTTGTAAAAGTGATAACGATAATATTGGAAATATGGAAATTTGTCAAAGACGAACAGCTGCCCAACAACAAAAGTGGTTCAGCATCAACAGTAGATATTCTATCTTTGTTTATGTTAACAGTATTTATATGTCCAAACTTTAGATATTATATCTTTGTTTATGTTAACAGTATTTAATTTCAAACATCTGTTTATGTCCAAACAGATGTTTAACAGTATTTAATTTCAAACATTGTTTTCATGATAAAATTTAAAGTTAAATTAAAAAATAAAAAAAATTCTTGATGACTATTTGTTGCAAATTAATTTATGGTGTGGTTATAACAGCTTCTACAGCGGATTCAACTTTAGTATTTATGTATCAGTGTTTCTTATGTAACAGTGTTTAGTGTAGCAGTGTTTAGTGTAGCAGTGGTTCTGTATACTTTATCTCTCGAAACAAACCTATACAAACTCAAAGACGAACAACTGCCCAACAACAAAAGTGGTTCAGCATCAACAGTAGACATTCTATCTTTGTTTATGTTAACAGTATTTATATGTCCAAACTGTAGATATTATATCTTTGTTTATGTTAACAGTATTTAATCTCAAACATCTGTTTATGTCCAAACAGATGTTTAACAGTATTTAATTTTAAACATTGTTTTCATGATAAAATTTAAAGTTAAATAAAAAAAAAAAAAAATTTCTTGATGACTATTTGTTGCAAATTAAATCAGTAATTAATGCTATTACAAAACTCATCATTACCGTTTTCATCCATCTACTCAATCATCTTCAAAAATTTTGTTGACGAGATTTTCACAAGGCTCTCTGCAGAATGGAAAAATTTGGGTTTCAAGTGATTGTTGACGAGATTTTCACAAGGCTCTCTACAGAAGATATTTTCCGTTTCAAATGTCTTTCCAAGAATTTTTATAGGGAATTGTCAAGTTGTAACAACCCTCGGTAAAACCAACGCCCTTATAATAATTCAGACACCCTGTTATATGTTAAAATACCTTATATGTCTTATATTACACCCCGTATGTGAAAACCGAGCCCTAAATAGATTATAACATATAAAATAAAATAAAAATAAGAAAAATGGAGTTGAGGCGGGCCGCGTAGACCCACCCCAAACTCTCACGCGGGCGGTATTAAGACTGAAGTTGACTCCGCTGATTTATTAAGTTAAAGCGGGCCGCGTAAGAGTCTTTGATAGTCGACACGGGCCGCGATAGATCATGAAACGCGGAGACATCCGGTGCTGACACGTGTCGACATCGTGGTGGTCTAGAGGATGACCGGGACAAGCTATATGTTGACCAGGTGGTTGACACGGGCCACGTAAGGCTTAGCCTTATCTTACGCGGGCCGCCTGGAAGTCAGAATCCAACACTATATATAGAACTCATCAGTTTACGTGTTTCGTCGCTCACATTTCAATCTCAAATCACAATTTCTGTAGATAAGTTATAATACACGGGTATTATACCCCTAATTAGCGAGGTTCTGCTCAGTTGTAAGTATTATAACCCCAGTTTCGTAATTGTTACGCTGCCGATTGATTTAGGGTTCCGTAACAACTGTCGTGGTTCTGCCCGACGTAGTTGTTGGAATGCCGTCTCGGGGAGGGTATCATTAATAATTTCAAAGGGTTATGGTACTAACCAATGTACATTTGTATAAATTATAGATTATATCCAGGAAAACCTTACGAGAAGCCTAAGATAGCAATGTGAGTTTATCCTCTTTTTGTTAACGTTTTTGGAATAATTTACAAAACCTTAATTGTTTTACAATGTGATTAAGCGGTGATTGAGTCTTTGTAGTTCTTCAATTACTACCGGTATGTTGGGGTTTTGTATACAAAATGTACTACACTGTGAGTAGTAAGTCAAGGTTGACAGTACGTTACCATTGGACAATGAGTTAGCCAATGTGTAATATGACCCACAAGTCAGTGGATTGATAGTACCAAATGGAGTAATTGTGTAGACATAAACATTGTAATCGTCCTCAATACTGTTTTAATCGATAAAATGTTTCTTGATTAAATTGGGATTCACTCACCAGTATTTCCGACTGACAAATGTTTTTAAAACGCGTTTCAGGTAACCCAATGTGACAACCAATTAATAAAAAGCCAGCTGGAGAGCACTGAAGGCTTGGGGATAATGTGGCTATAAAAGTTACCAAATAAACGGTGTTTTAAATTTAAATAAAATAGGGTTCATCCCTATAAATGTATTGTAATAAGAAACTTGGATTTTATCCATGTGATTATTAATATAAAATATGGTGGTTTTACTCTGATAAACATTTCCTAACTACGGTCCTGATGTAAATTCCGCTGCAAGATTAAATAACCTGATACCACCACAACTGAGATCGCGTCCGCCTGTTCCCGGGAATAAGGGATCGGGGTTGCGACATGAGGTGGTATCAGAGCCTAGCCACTGGTCTGAGCCAAAGAAGTGTTCTGCTGACACTTAAATTCTATATTTTGTGTTAGGAAATAAATTACGGAAATACGTGCATAACTGTAATTATGTGTTATGTGTTATTTGACTCTCTGTTAGTTTTCAGTATGAGTGATCAAGGACCATCAGACGTGAATCGTCAGTTATCTGATTCACCTAGGAGTGAAGTATATCATCACAGCCTGCCCTTTCAGGGTATTCTGCTGATCAGGAGGAGGGAATATTTGCCTTTAGAGCTCAATCTGAAGAACCATTTCCTAATAAGAAACGAGGATGGTTTAGTAAAGAAGCTTTTGCTCGTAGGAAGAGAATGCGAAAATTGCAACAGCAAAGGGCTTTAGCAGCTATTAAGCGAGAGACAAATGCCCATACTCAAGATATGCTAAATAGAAGCCTAGCTAATTTCCATATCCTAGCTACAACTGCTGCTGACCCAAGTCTGGAACAACTAGTAGCCCCACAACCACAAAACCTAGAACAACCCATGGAAATAGAAAATCAGGAAAACCAAGTGGAGATGCACGACTTTAACCCAGAAGAAATCCCTAGGGTGCCTGCACCAAACCCACTAGACCCGAATTACGACCCCTGGTGGGACGATAATAGGGACTTTGTGCAACGTTACCCTATCCAGGATTATCCAACCATACAGAACATAGAAGCCTACCCAGGTATGGACCCTTTAGATCCCTATTACCAAGATGATTATATTAGGGAAATATTAGAGGATCCTTACCAATTTCATGAACTGTCACCCCCATATCAGGAAAATGCACCCCAAATTCCAAACCCAGTCCGAGAACCTGCACCCTGACGTGATGTCGTGGTCACACGCAAATTTAATCCAAATAACAACTAATAGATAGTGGTAAATGGGTATCGAACTCAGGGAGTTTGTGGAAAATGTGTTGATTCTATAGCTTTGCACTTTAACTAAAATTAAACTACAATTGCAGAAATTAAAATTCAAGAGTTGATTGTTTTGGTTTTAAGACTAAGATTGCTAATTAAATTGCAAATTGAGAATTGGTTTTGTAAATAATTTAGAGACCAATGACCATCCTAAGTTTCCGGTTTGCTTTGACATTCATGCTAATATTCAACTAGAAAGAACCACATAGACATGGTTTATGTGTTACTACTTGTCGTGATGAAAGGGAACTAAGTACTCGGATTCCTAGAACGCGAGGTTGTTACCCGATGACCAATTAATCAATACCCAATCCTAATCCCGCCCATGATATCTCGATTGCCAACGGCACCAAGAACGTATGGTTTAGACTAAGATTAACATACAAATTAACAATTTACAAACAAACAAACAACACACCATAATAAACAAACCATCATAGCAAGTCTATTATTCTAGAAATATGAATCAAAACACAAATGTCTTAGACAAACCTTCAACCTAGGATGATCACCATAAGTTTAGCCACTCATGACTTGGACAATCATCATCACATACATATCAATGTTCATAGGAATTAAAAACACTAACAAGATGTTTAGAAATTGTTTCAAGCTCTCAAGAACACCCAAAAATCGCCCCTAGACTGCTGGTAACCGAATGGGATTGATTGGATTTGAACAGACACAATAAAACATCATAAAATAGGGCAGTTACACATTTCTCGCTGGCCTCCACCGTAAGCTACGGTGGCCACCGTAGCTTACGGTGGCTTAGAATGGCTTACGGTGGGTCTCTACTGCCTTATGGTGGAAGAAAAATGCTGGGGGCTACCGTAATTTACGATAGCTACCGTAAATTACGGTAGGCTTCAGCATGCAATTTTGTTTTCAGCATAACTTTTTCGTTTCAACTCCGTTTTCTTCACCGTTTTCGCCTACGTTCTCGTAATTTCGTCCTCTATCATGTCATCTTCTTAATTCTCCCATACCAATAATTGATGTTTTTCATTTATTCTCCGTCTTTCAATCTCCAATCCAGTCGCGCCTATTCGAAGCTTCATTTCCACACTTTTAAGCTCCAAATGTACCTGAAACACAAACAACCGTAGTTATCTAATTCAAGACAATTACATGATCAAATGAGGGATTAACTCGTCTTTTAACATCATTAAGGGTTGTCCTATGGACCACCCGTCACATCCCCAAACTTAACCGTTGCTTGTCCCAAGCAACTCATCAAACCATTTTCAAAACAAGCGATCAACATAAACCAAGCATAAACATGTAGTCCTTTTACCAACCCCTTCTTAACACCCAAAATAACGCACCCCTCGCTATGTCTCTCCTCTCGGCAACAAGTAAGCACTAGAAACTATGAGCTAGACACACAAAAGGCAAATGGGTGGTTCACAACTATAGGCTTGTACCTAAATCGGTCCTTCTCCTAACAAGTGCCAAACATGAATGCAAATCAAAGGGCTTTAAGGTTGTAACGTGGCTAGGTGTACGGGTTGGAAATGGAATATATATGTAGTAGCGAAGGACTTAACCCGGTCTTTTATTACACAATGAAACAAACAATAAACATGACATAACTTCTATATACAAGACAACTCAACATCACTTTTTTTTTTCTTTTTCATTGCTTTTTCACTTTTTTTTCTTTTTCATTGCTTTTTCACTTTTTTTTCTTTTTTTTTTCTTCAATAAAATATTCAACATAACACTATAACATATCTACACACTACTAAAACAACTACTAACACTATAAGACCGGGTTAAGTCGGGTAAATTTTTGGGAAACTAGCTAAGGGGTAACAAATGATCGGCTTTTAGGCACAAAATGGGCAACTAAATGTCCAAACCCCCGCCCCTCTCACTACCAAGCTCATATATATAATTTATGAGGTCCAACCCCCCAAATCCCACACTCTCACACACTATGACGAGGCTACCTAAATGCCCTTATCCTTTCTACATTCATGTTCAACTAAGGCCTCGAACCGTATTCAAGCACAAGTTCTAATACACCCCCACCCGTTGCCACTCTCATCAAAGACAAGCATTATTTATATACAAATGTGGCTTCAACTCTCACCAAGAATAAAAGGTAATTAAGGGTTGCCGGTGCATCATTCGGGTGTAGTCCAGGGTGTTCAAATTCACACAATGTTTCGCTTGATTATTTTTTTTTAAAACCTCAAAATTTCCCCCCCATCCCCACACTTGGGATACATTGACCCCAATGTATGGTTTTGGGAAGAATTGATCGCTAAAACCCTTCAACATCAACAAAAGCTTTAAATCTCAAACCCCAAATTTCTTTTTTTTATTTATTCTTTTTAATCTAAAAGCAAACGAACTAACTACCAATATTTCAAAGCTAAAGAACATAACAAGACTAAGGAAAGAGTACATTGACCTGGTGAAGTTTGACACAACAGATGTTGTGGATAATCCGACTTCCTATCACCACCTTCACACAAATATCCGCACATATTCCCCACACTTGAATGTCGCCATGGCCATGAAACATAGAAATATAAAAACAACAAGATCAATATAAAACCCCGGGTTGCCTCCCGAGCAGCGCTAAGTTTCGAGTCTTCAGCCAGACCATGCCACCCCCCATTTATGGTGGCTCAAAGAATCGGTTCCTATCACCTCCCCCACTGTATCTTGTCATTGGTTGAAATGCATCCATCAAATGTCCATTCGGTGGATAGTCAACTTCATACCTGCTCAAACCCTCATACTTCTTTTCATACCCCGTTGGTTTGTTTGTTTTTATTCTTTGATGCACACTTTTCATATGGTCACTAGCCTTTCTACCCTTCTCTTCAATAGATTCATAACTAATCTCTCTAGTATGAACATCAAAGTACAACTTACGGTTCTTTTCGGTCATAGTAATAACCCCGTCTCTACAGTTGATTTGAGCATTTGCTATATAAAGAAACGGTCGACCTAAAATTACCCTTTGTTGTGATGCCAATTTGGTAGAGGCATAATCTAAGACCAGAAAATCCACCGGATAGTTGAATTCTCCCAACCGAATCATGAAATTCCTAACCACTCCTCGCGGACGCCTCCAACTCTCATCCGCCAAACTCACCATGGTGTCTATATCTTCTAGCGGACCAAAATCATACATGTCATATAGATCACCTGGTAATACACTCATGCTCGCCCCGTAGTCCAACAATGCGTGAGGGATTTTTAATTTTCCCACACGGATAGTGTAACACCCCAAAAATGGTAAATAATAAGTAAAGAATTTAACTTTGGTTAATGAATAAATGACTAAATGGTAATTAGTTAAAGTAAGAAAGCTTAAGTTAAATACTCTCTCAAAGTGGGAGGGTATATTGTGTAACTATTAAACAAGAAGGGTTTAGTTAAAAATCAAAAGAGAAACACCACATTGGGTGTTGATCGATCGAACCAGGAGAAAGGGAAAGGGGGGTGACAAACCCTAACTACAAGAAATCAAGCAATTGAATCAAAATTTGTAGGAAATTCCAATGCATGAGCTCTCAAATTCGAGCATCTAACCCTAGTTAGTAAAGAGGTGAGTTTAAATTCTGAAATTTATGATTTGTAGGAGGATGGGTTCGACCCAACCTCGATTTCTTGTGTCAAATATGAGAAATTCGAGTTTGAGTTGCTCTCTAGAACAAGAAACCATGTTGACTTCAGTTTGGTATGAAGATTTTAGTGAAAACCCATTTGAAGTTGTGATGATATGATTAGAGATGATGATGCATGTGTCTATTCTTGATGTAGTATGAAGGGTAAGGTTAATATATGCATAATGATGTAATAATAATCTGAATATTTGAGGAATTTATGTGTTTGAGATGTATTGCCATGATTTTAGAATGGCTTGGTAGAGATGCGTTTGCTATGCTTGTATATAGTGCTAGTTAAGATTGTACGCACATAAGGTGTTCGATGAAATGCTTGAGCCGAATTGGTTATGTATGAACATGAGAAATTGTAGTTTTAATGATCTAATGATGGCATGAAATATGACTACGAATAATGAACATTATAGTAATGATGTAAATGCGTGAAAGCAATGTATAACGTGAAAGCTAAACGTGAATGTTATGCACCTTATAGGGTCGAAGAAAAGAGGAGAATCAAGCCAAGCAAAGGCAATAGGAGCGCACAACTCCGGTAAGTTCTCATGAACTTCGTTTACTCTACTAGTGGATTTATGAATAATATTAATGATAATGTGAATTTGTACTATTTTTCGTAAATTGATTTAGATGTAAGGAATTATATCGAAGAAGGTTTTAGGAGTTATGTTGTAGTGAATGCGAAATAGCAAATCTATTGCGGATTTGATTATGCTAACGAAAGTTATGATAAGCTATGCGAGTCGACCGGTTCTAGTTGAACAAGTCGAGTAAGAATAAGCTACCACCCGTTTTAAATGGGTGGTCATGAATGCTATGATGAATGCTTGAAGTTTAATCCGTTATACGGATGGAAAGAAAGAATTATGTTGAAAGCAATTAACCCGATGTTACTGGGTTATAAGTGATAAGCTTGAACCTCATTATGAGGGTATGTGCCATTATCCATTTAATTGGGTAAATCGAATACGTAAGAATAATGTAAGCATATAAACGAATGAAGTTAATATGTTGTTACATCGAGTTAAATGAGTATTACGACTAACTTTTGAAGTCTTGTTATTGAATGTAGGTAAATCCTCAATCTTAGGTGACTCGGCGAAATGGAGCGAGCACATGTTCAAAATATGTCTTACCAAGTGCTTCCGCTAGCTTATGTAAATGTTTTGGGTCAAAATACTTTTTGTACAAATTGTTGGTAAAACGTCTTAAAGTACATGATGTTTTAGCTTTAGTAGTATCTTGTAAAAATAATATTGTTTTGATTGTGGTTAAAACAGGGGCATACTCGTTTTACTGACGGGTCATGCCCAAATTTTATTAAAAATCATGTGTTATTGTTACAAAGGTTTTTACCCTTTTAAGTTGTGAAAGTTTCGTACATATTAAAAGTTACGTTTCTAGCGTCTTTGGATGTCATTTCTTCTCGACGCAAATGTGGACGTTACAAGTTGGTATCTGTCACACCCTCAAAAATCCACACGCGGAGTATTACCGCGAGGCATGTGACGACTAGGATCTTAGCCACTAATTATTTTGAACGGATTAGTTATTGTTATAAACATTAGCATAATTAGTGACCTAATTTAAAATTTTCAAATCATAGTTTAAGTTCACAGCGGAAAGGGAAAGAAAACGCATCATAATTGAAACCACAAGTTTATCATCATGTTACTTGTAGGATCGTGAAACGACCTAACGAGTCGATCAGAAGAGTGCTCAGACCGAATCAGAGGCGGAATTCATTGATTCGGTCTTTGTTTAGCTTGGATTCACTATTAAATGTCTTGTTTATTGATCTTGAAACGTTTACAAGACTGGAGACACCTCGACAGCACCTCGGCGTCGGAATCTAGAATCTTTACAAATGAAATCGTTTGAAGGCTATTTATAGGGAAGACCCTTCCGTTTGAAAGTGGCATAACCATTTCAAACGGAACCCTTCAAACGGAACCCTTTGAAACAGACATCTACAAACGGAACCCTTAAAATGTTACAATTTCAAACTACCAACATATTCAAACGGTCAACATCACGGTTACATCTTATATTTTGTTTTGTCTTCATGTGATAATTCTTATGATGATGTAAGCATGATGATGTCATGATAAATGATGATGACATAACTCTTGTTCAGCACGAACCCGAGACTCGACATAAGACGAAGACGACAGATGAATGCACCAACAGACTCCCCCTCAGATGTTGACGAGTCTTAAGTGTCGAGTCTTTGCATCTTCAGTCTTTATCAGTCTCTTTTCTTTCTTAGCATATACCAGGATCTTCTCTTTGGCTCTAACCTCGTCAGACTCCCCCTCTCATCATGATGGGATCGCTGTCTGGAATTAGCTATCACCTTGAGATCAATCCCTGGCTTTATCTCTGATCAGCTCATTTCCTGCACACATTTTTTCATCAAAAACATAAGTTTTCACTTAAATCAATAAGAAAAACTTACTAGAAATAGTTACATCAAGTTCAAATTAATGACCCTGATTAACTAAACTCAAATTCTTTTTCTCAAAATCAGATTCTTCTTTTAAACGCACACTCCCAAACCAGTTCATCTTGTTCAGCACTTGAAATTTTGAATATCAGCTTTTCAACACCAGTTGTCGAAAATCTTTTTGTATTTTTCAAAATTTATGCTAAAACACACTAGAATCTTTTTGGATTTTTCAATAAAAAAAAATGCAGTAAAGAAATATTTACATACAATATTTTTGTGAGTTTACGTAAGAGGATCATATCAGTTTTTGTGACCAATCACTAACACCGTTAAGCTTTTAATCGTTTTAAGTTCTAAACGATTCACGTAGATTGACGATATTGTTGTCCACTTAAACTCAATCTAAAAACTTTCAATCTGCTTACCGATACTTTAAGGTATATTAAGATAGCACTAAGTTCTTATGGACCCCACGATCTCAGCATATCCCCTCATCATGCAATACACTAACTCAAGTAATGCCTTTAAACTTTTATCGACTGTGATTTGTGCGAAAATAAAGCAGAATGTTTAAACATTAACAATCAGGTCGATACTTCCGTATACGCAGAGAAAGTCCAATGTTTAAACAAAATAAGAAAATAAAAATAAGTTGAAGTTGTTTAGGCTTTAACCACCAGGTCGATACTCCCGTATACGCAGAGGAGGTCCAAAGCTTAAACGAAACACCAAAGAAAATAAAGCAGAACGTTTAGGCAACAACATCCAGGTCGATACTCACGTATACGCAGAGGATGTCCGATGCTTAAACAAAATAAAGAAATAAAACAAGTTTAAGTCTTTGCAAAAAGAAATGCACAATCACAGCGACTTTTCAGCAAAGTTGTGAAAGTTCACAAACTTAACCAGTTTTATGTCTTTCGACAATCAGCGATTACTGAGTAGGCACACAATCAAGAAGGACAAAACTAAGTACTATGCTTTCGACCATGTTTCCCACTAGAACTAGGCTTTTTCATTTAAGTTTGTATCGTTCTCGCAAATCTACTAGTCTAGCTGAGCCTACCGTCACATCTTTAGTAAGATCGCTTATCACATTTTATCTCTCCATTTCTTTAGCATGCTGTGACAGTCCAACTGATCTACTATCATTTCCTCTTTTATGCAACAAAACTCATTTTTTTATTTTTCAATGTTTTTGACATTTTCAAATTTTCTAATTTTTTAAAATATTTACTCCCCCTAAAATCAAAATATGTCTCAATTTTGATTTTCTGGGAAAATTTGAAAACAAGCTGTACAAGAAATGTGACAACATGATGAGAATCACTTCAATTCTCCATTCACTTGGCATGAACAATCAGAACTCCCCCTCACAACAAAACATTTTCCCATAGTGATCTCAAAACACTTAAGTTTGTTTTAATCAAAATGGTTTTTCCGGAAAATAAGTTTTGTGTGTCTTTTCACAAATTCGGGGTTTCATCCATCACTTTGTTCTTTTAACCACTTGTAAGATTTAACATTTATCGATTTTAACAACACAATCACATGTAGAAAATCAAGTACAACTTAATGTCCCTGATTTAACACTTGTAAGTCGAAATATCACTTTCGTGAATTTCTCAAGAAATGTGCCGATTCCTGTTCCACGCTTACCAACCTGGGAACTCCGGCAAGTCAGGTTTTTCATTTAAACAGATTCACCCAAGCCTGACTGTCCTTGGGTGATTTTGAATTCTTGTTCAACAATGGTGGAAAGTTTGCCTCATCCATTGTTAGACTAGAACTCTCCATTTTTACCTCAACTACCGGCTCTTCTGGCTTTACCGTACCAGAATCATTGCCGGCACATGGCTTGTCTGACTTTGATTTGTCAGATTCATCGCCTGAAGGTGGCTTGTCTGACTTCGACACATCAGATTCATCGCCGACCATTTTCTTCTTCTTCTTTTCTTCTTTCTTTACTCTCTCCTCTGTCCTCAGATTTGTATCTGATGAATTCATTTTGCTTGACTTTGCCATCGAGGGAGTCGATTCATCAGAACTCTTATTTTTAACAAATGAATCCGAGGACAAAATCTTCTCAAGGTACTCTCTCGCCTTCTTCCTCTTCTTTCGCAGTCTGTCTTTCTGCCCCTGAGAAAGCTTCACTTTCTTTTCTTGAACTTTAGGTTCTTGAACTTTACGTTCTTGAACTTTCTGTTCTTTGGGCTTGACAGAGACTGGTTTCTTTGCCATCTTCTGAGAATTAACCCTCAATCTTTCATTTGATCTCCTTGGGCAATCTCTGGCAATGTGACCTCTGATGTTGCAGTTAAAGCATCTTCTTGACTCAAATCTCCAACTCTGGCAGTTAACAGCAATGTGTCCTTGATAACCACATCGGTAACACACTCTGTTATCGTACCAATCACCATTTTCAGCCCAAATGCTCAAATCAAAGCACTGTTTGGCTTGGTGATATCCATCTCTCCTCTTGTAAGCTGGATTTGGCTTTGAAGCACTGTGGTCCGACCTGCACCACTTATTACCAACAATTTTTGAGTTTTCATTTTTCGATTTTTGTAATTTTTCATTGCGATTGGATGATCGATCTGATGAGCTGTTATTCTCTTTTTGAATATTTTTCAAATTTTTCTCTTTTTGTTTTTGTTCCACTTTCTTCTTCAAAGGTTTTTGCTTAGAGCATTCTCCCTTTTCAGTTGATTGTAGAACAGTTTCTTGAAACTTTTCTTTTAATTTCAAAAACAATTTTTGTTTTTCTAATTTTTTATTTTCATCATCAGATTTCTCATCACAATCTTCAACTTTGACTTTGTCAAAGTTTGTGACATCGTCACTTATTGGAACGGAATTGATCGGTTTTGGACAAGGAAAATTCAAACTATCTGATGAAGTCACAAAACCTTTCAATTTCCTTTCCAGTTCATCAATCTTGTTTCTTGAATTCTCAGCTTCGTTTTCAAGCTGAGAGATCCTTTCAAGATGAAACTTGATTGATTTTTCATTCTCATTCTTCATGTTTTCAAGAACAGACTTTTCATTTTCCAAAACATTTATCTGTTCTTGAAATTTTGTCTCATTTGCTTTCAGATTTTTGTTCTCAAGCTTTATCCAGAAATCTTCATTTTCTGAATTCGACTCCTTTTCTTCTAACTCTTTGATTTTCTTTCGAGCACATTCACATTCTTTTTCAAGTTTGATAATTTTCTGAAGATGGGAATTTATCATTTTTTGCTTTTCGATGTTGTTTTTGCTAAACACATCTCTTCCATCTTCAAGAATTTTTATTTGATTTTGAAAAGCTTTTTCAATTCTTGATTTTTCATTTTCAAAACTTTTCTCTTTCTCTTTCAACATCTTGTTTTCAAATGCCAAACTGTTCAAATCACTTAACAGTTTATCATTTTCTGATTTCACCCTCCCACAATTTTCTTTCACAATAAGAATCTGCTTATCATCAGCTTGCTTTTCATTGTTCAACTTCTTGATCTCCAATGCCAAACTTTCCGCATCTTTCACGAGTTTGTAATTGTCAGCTTCAAGTTTATCACATTTAGAGCACACTGATGCAGAACTTGAAGATTCATTCTTCACAGATTCTTCATTCTTTGGAGCTTGCTCTTCCTTTGCCCTAAATGTACCTGCACAAAAGATTTTAACGAAATCAAGAGGATTTGCATACTCATCAATATAACAACCTCTTTTAATATCATATTTCATCACATATTTTGCCCTAACACATTCAACAATCCTTTTGTTTATCTCATCAATCACATCTAAGCCCATATCCATCAAATGATTTTTTAAGACATTTATCGTTTCTTTTCTTTTCTTTCCATTTTCAAATTCATGAGTTTTAAGTATGCTGATGAATCTTTTTATATGTAATTTTGAAAAATTTGAATCCTTTTTAAAATTTTTCAAACATTCACTCCATTCAATAGGTAATGCATCTGCAAACTTTTCTATTTTTTCAGCATCTGATGGAAATTTCTCATGATTTTTTAAGTAACCAAGTAAGACTCCATATCGGTTCTCTAATTCTTCCAATGTTTCATTTTTCAAACATGCAAAATATTTAAACCTTTTGACCCAAAGATCCTTTTTCACATTTCTATAACTATCGTCCAAATACCCCATATACCAATCATTTAACCTTTCAAGATCATGGTTTTCCATCTCATCAAACATCTTGTCCATTTTTTCAAACAATCCCGACAAAATTCCACTCAACAACACACTTTCAATTTTTCAAGTATGACGTGATCTGCACTACACAATGATTGGACCAAGAATTGTTTAATTCAATAAAGCAATTCACGTGATTTTCCTGACAATGAGCAACAACTATTACTCTTCACATGTAAAGTCTGATGTATGGCTGACCTCAAATTAGTAAAAACAAACAACAATTTTGACACTGATTGGGCCGCTTTATGGCTGACACAAATCCACTAAGCCAACAACTTGAATCAATTGATTAGTGATTGGGCCTATGACATGTTCACATGGGCTCACAAATTTCAAATGATTTGATTATCCAGCACTTATCCACTTATCCGACAATTTCAAGTAACAATACACGTTGATTGGACCTAAAAATCCACTATGTAGATATCAAGAAGTATGGCAGACAATTGTTTGAAATATGCGATGAGCTGATAATGTGTAAGATAATTGAGCTGACAAAAACTTGAATGCTTTAATGTAAACTGTCACGAACACATGTGATTCCTATTCCCAACCAACTGATCACTTCAATTAAAGTATCACACAATCGATGCACTTTTAATCGGTTCACACTTTTCAATGTACAAACACGTGAAAACTGAAACACTTTTCAAACAGATGTTTCAAACGATAAGTTGAATTTCAAACGGTCAGATTATGTTTCAAACGGCCAGATACAATTTCAAACTTTCAGGTGCAATTTCAAACGATATGTTCAAACAGAACACCAGTTTCAAACGTAACAGTCCTGTTTTCAAACGATAGGATCAAATTTCAAACAGAAGGGTATGCATTTTTCAAACGGGATGGCAATTTTCAAACTGAACACCTATGCTTCGTTCAAACAGAACCCATATTTCAGTCCTTTTTTATCACTTTTACTTCGAGTTTAGGTCCGATATTCTCAAGGGTTTGTTAAAATACCATTACACACACATTGTGAAAGTTTCAGCCGATTTTATCCGTGAAAACTTGTTCAGTTTTGAAAAGAAGGTGTAGAAGATAGAATATTCCAGCGAAAACGAGCTAAACGGTAAGAACTCTTCCTCCTGAGCTCTGATACCACTTGTAGGATCGTGAAACGACCTAACGAGTCGATCAGAAGAGTGCTCAGACCGAATCAGAGGCGGAATTCATTGATTCGGTCTTCGTTTAGCTTGGATTCACTATTAAATGTCTTGTTTATTGATCTTGAAACGTTTACAAGACTAGAGACACCTCGACAGCACCTCGGCGTCGGAATCTAGAATCTTTACAAATGAAATCGTTTGAAGGCTATTTATAGGGAAGACCCTTCCGTTTGAAAGTGGCATAACCATTTCAAACGGAACCCTTCAAACGGAACCCTTTGAAACAGACATCTACAAACGGAACCCTTAAAATGTTACAATTTCAAACTACCAACATATTCAAACGGTCAACATCACGGTTACATCTTATATTTTGTTTTGTCTTCATGTGATAATTCATATGATGATGTAAGCATGATGATGTCATGATAAATGATGATGACATAACTCTTGTTCAGCACGAACCCGAGACTCGACATAAGACGAAGACGACAGATGAATGCACCAACATTACTTACGAACCACGCACTCCATCTGATTGCAACGTCCGTCCAGAGTTGTTAGCGAGCAACCTGCAAAGCATGCAGTAGAGTGTCAACATAACGTTGGTGAGTTCACGTGTTTGTAGTTTCTCAGTTTTTATTCCAAAAACTTGTTTTAACCAGTTAATTTATCCGTTTATACATGCGATGGGGAGCTACCCCATAGGTAAGCGACTAAACTGTTTTTCCAATACCGAATACTTACTTAACCGTACGTTTCCGCAGTGCCCTGTTTGTCAATGTTCTATCATCATTGACGGTTTGCCTGAGTCTATTAGTTCACTCCCGTTCCCAGTAACAAGGGTCGGTGTGAGGCTGGTTACACCTAAATAGCGCTATTAACTAATAACCCGTTCGCCAGGCCCCGGCGACTAATCGGTATTAAATGGTAGGGACTTAAGTGATAGAGTTTCGTTTAGTGTTGCTTGTTGCATTACCGTATAAACAATAATTAACTAAGAGTCCCGCATAAGGGGAGAAAAGTAGTTTGTATCCCTCACAAGGAGATAGCGTTGTTACCCGTATCCCACACAAGGAGATAGAAATACCGTATCCCGCACAAGGAGATAGTAAGCAATCCCAAACCAGGAAAAGTGTTTCGTTCCGTTTCCCAACCACCGGGAACGCATGCTTTAAGTAAAAAGTAGTGAACTCACCTTTGCTTTGCTCGGTAGTTAATTTACTTTTGTTACGTTGGTCAACCATACCCTATTATGGTTTATAAATATTTATTAGGTTCGCGTGCAAGTAATATCACGTACAACTACACGTATCTAACACATAGCACGTAAGTCACACTAGCATATACGTTATTGGGCCAATTCTAGCATGTAAACAGTTGAATAGTAACAGTTAGACATTAACACTGACACACAGTCCAAAACATCAGTTAACACGTAGTGCATAAGGCCCACCAATGTTATTGGGCCTGTCCAAATCGTATAAACAGTCCCCTAGTAGTGGCATGTAGTAAAGTTAAACACACATCACGTAGCACACATAGTTTGCATAACTGTACAGTAATGGTAACAATAACACATAGTCCAAAACGTATCATCTAACTGTGTGCGGCCCAATAACCAAACTGGCCCACAAAACCAGTTCAGTCGGAGCCGGGTGGTCTCGACTCGAGACTATGAGGTCTCGAGTCGCAACCACTGGATTCTAAGTCGCAACAGCTCGTCTCAAGTTGTGAACATTTGAGTCGCACCCGTAGAAGTCTCGAGTCAGGCATTGAGTCGAGATCAGAAGATCTCGAGTCGCAACCTGTCCAGTCTCAAGTCCCCTGAAGTGTACGTCCTGGTCTCGAGTAGTCGCTAAGTGGTCTCGAGTCGAAACCACTTGATGCCGAGTCGCAACCACAGGTGGGATCTTTCTAGAACCCTTATCCAGATGTACGAACCAATCATAATTCCTTAACATGTTTCATTCTACCGTACACTACCAAATTGGATCAAAACAGCATAATTCAAAATATTTCATCAAAATCATATACTCATACATGCTCTTATTCCTATATCCTCATAAAATCCTAAACCAAACTTTAGTCTCATTCATACCACTCAGTCAGCAAGTATGCATATTGTCAAGACCCATAAGAATGCAATTAATCATCATATGCTTCATCTACACCATATGAACAGTTTATACAAATGAATCATGTTATCATTATAAATATCATTTAAAATATCATGTACCCTGTTTGCAAACGTTAATTATTATTTCTAACCACAATACAGTCAACAAGGTTCCTATTAATAGTCAAACCTCTAAACTATTAAAACAAAATACACTTTCATTCTCTATTTTAAAAACCACCGAGAATTTAGAACCATTGGCAATAATCGGACCACAATTAATTTTTATCCACACCAATCAGTTACCAAACATGTTCATTCTTTCATTTCTTTAGATCAAGCTTCACCAATATTTAAAATAGCAGACTTCTTCAACCAAGTTCAACTAAAACCTATCTATTACTCTCGATATAAAGCATGTAAAATATGCACTGCAATCACCAATTCTACACACTAGACAGCCTACACAAAACGGATCAGCAGCTATAAAAGTTAACATCAGTTTATATATTCAGTTTTCATAAATGCCAAACATGTCCTAGCCATTCCAACATAATCGATGCATACCAAACAGTTAATATATATGAATCAAAACTCACAAAGCTCACAACTAACATTCACTGACCAAGGGTAAACAAACACAGGGGGGTATAAACTGACCAAGGTTTCGAGACAAAACGAAATGCCTGCCGCCATGACCACTGTGCACGAGTGACGGGTGGTCCGTAGGACAACCCTTGAATGAGCTAAATAGATTGAAATCTCATACTTTACCCGGTTAATTGTTTGAACTTGGTAACCACTAGATGAAATGATGTGCAGGTGTTAAAGTACTCAAGATGAGGGATTTAGAAAGATTAGAAGGATGGTGGAAGTTGGCGAAATCGAGAAGTGAGGAAATGGCAAATTGATGAAGAAATAAGGAGAAGAAAGTCACTCAGAACCGTAACCTACGGCTCCCAGCCGTAGGTTACGGCTCCCATCATTTGCCAAAAGTTCCAGCCGTAAAACAGGAGCCTATGGCCGTAAGACTCATTGCCAGCCGTAACCTACGGCTGAGAGCCGTAGGTTACGGCTCCGACTGATGCTTTCTTGTAACTCTCGCATTAAATGGTCTTTTGATGGAGAATTATGGTTCTTAATCATGTATTTTCGGTTATTACTTGGAGGGAACGAGTTAGGGAGTATATGAGGAGCATTTGGGAGGAAAGAATCTTATCTTATCATCTAATATCCATCTAGTATTGTTGCTTTTGATTGTATTAAACAATTTCATCTTATTTTGCTACAATGGTGGTTCAAACCATGAGCGGCTAAATCATACGTGGCTTCCTCCAGACAGATGGTTCAGTTAGGTTTTATTTCTTTCCAGTTTTATTCATGTTTGGAATTACTTTTGGATTGACAAACCTTTATAAGTAATTTGATGTGTTGATTTTGTTTGAACTATTTGCTTGTGTTTTTGAGTCCTTACTTTACAATTTGTTCGGTTGATGATAAAACCTTGTAGCGGATTGGGTGACATAGAGTAGGTTGATTCACGCTAGTGAATAGGGTTAATTGACTTATAAGAGATCTGATGACAAAGACCCGTTTTCAGTAACCAATCAAACTAATCAACTTTCTCACACTATGTCTATGTGGTGTCAATTATTGAATTAAACTGAGATTTTGTAAACCTAGAACTTGAAGTTTGGAGGAGGTTACCTTTACCACTATTGTTTTCTAAATCACATTAGTTTAGACTTTATTTTCTAAAAAACAACCAAACCAATCAATTAATTATTTTATTTAGTTAATTTAGATAGAAAACCAATTCTGACCACATACTCCTCGTGGACCGATACCCTACTTACCCTAACTAGTTAAGGTATTTAGGAACTTTTTTATAAATATTTTTTGACCGACCAAACGACAACGATCAAGGTTTCGAGACAAAACGAAATGCCTGCCGCCATGACCACTGTGCACGAGCCGGAGCTTCAAGGTCCAGACTCGAGTCTGAAGAAAACCCCTTCCGTCGTCGTACTCGGTAGTGTTGTCGTCGGAAATCACAATCGCCACCGCGGAGCTACTCGTCGGAGCCGTCGCATTCCGACAGCCGGAGCTCTAGGGTCGCCGGAGTTCTCTGTTTCTTCGAGTTTTCTGGTATCGCCGCACCACCAAGGAGTGGTGGTCGACTCCCGCTCCTCAGCAGCTCTCTCTCTCTCTCTCTCTCTCTCTCTGTGTGTTGCAAAAGTGTGCGTAAAAGGATGTGAAAGGGGGAAGGTCGAGTGTTGTCGGCTGATGTGTGTGGGTGGGGTGTTGACAGAAGGATAAGGGGGGTGTTTTGATGAGGGTGAGTGGCCGGAGAAGACAGCCGGTAAAGCTCCGGTCGCCGGAGTAACAGAGGGGAATGAGGGGTGTGTCTCGAGTGGGTGTGCGGCTGCCTTAGTTTTGTAGGGTTTTTGGGTTAAGAGAAAATAAGATAGGAGGGTTTTAGGTGGTTTAAATAGTGTAGATTTAGGTTTAAAGAGTGGGTCTTGGGCTTAGCCCAAGTGCGTGAACCCATTTACACGACTACAAGTCTCGCCCAACCAGACTTGTCCGGTTATATTAACTAAATGCGTAATTTATTTAAATCTCTAGACGCGGACTATTATTATTTCATGAATAATAATAATAATATTAGTAATAGTAAAATAAATCAATACACGTATTACTAAAATGCCCTTCTCTCGACAACCAGAGTACAGGTTGTCACATTCTCCCCATGTTACTGGAAATTTCGTCCTCGAAATTTAGGCAAAGGTCACACAATGCACTCTATATTATACATAGAGTCCATTACTATACGTAGATACAAGCAGTTTCACGAAAGTCCACAAAACGAACATGTAAGCCACATAGCACATACAATCATGTAGCACGTAAATTCACATAGCATTAGATTCACAAAGTCGTACGTATCTCACACAGTACGATTTTTTTTTTTGAACTTAACTATAACATCCAAGAAACGTACAGGGAAACCCGAAGTGTCACATTATCCCCAAGTTCAAGAAATTTCGTCTCGAAATTTATAGCGCAGCCACTGACAAGCTAGTTTGTTTAAACGTTTTCGTGGGGTGTCACATCATCCCCTTGTTGGCTTGAAATTTCTTTCCGAAATTTCAGTTGTAGCTTCAGTGCTGGAAGTAATGTTTGTAGACAACTTGGGATACGTGCGCATCAACTGGTTTTCCCGTTCCCAGGTAAACTCTAGGCCACAGCGTGAGTTTCAACGAACTCAGTCTGTTACTCCACGCTAGAGGGCTTTGATTTCTTGATCCTTGATCTCAACCGGTTCCTCAACGAAGCGTTGTTGGTTGCTGATCACGAGCTCCTAAAAAGGAACAACGAATGTTTCATCTGGCAGACACTTCTCCAGATTAGGTACGTGAAAGACGTGTACCGCACTTAGCTCTCCAGGCAGGTTTAGTCTGCAAAGCTACCTTACCGATCCTTTCGGAAATTTCGAACGGTCCAACATATCACGGATTAAGCTCGTCTCGTTAGCCATAACGTACCACACCCTACCAGGGTGAAACCTTAAGTAGAATCCAGTCTCCGACTAGGAACTCTAGAGGTTTCCTACGCTTATCCGCGTAGCCTTTCTGACGGTCTGGAGTTGCCGTCATGCGTTGTCTGTTCTGGGCAATCCCACCCGTTGTGTCAAGTGCAAGTTCTGGGCCGGTAATTTGGCTTCCGCCCAACCCAGAGGTAACCGGCATCTGCGTCCGTGCGATGCCTCAAATGGTGCTGCCCGAATGCTAGTGCGGTAGCAGTTGTTGGAGGAGATTTCTACAAAAAGGAAGTGTCACTCGTATCCACGGTCAATAACACATGTTTCTTAGCATGCCTTTGAGGGTTTCGGAGAGTGCGTTCGGTTGGCCACCCGTCCGCGGGTAGTAAACAGTGCTCATGTCTAACGGTGAGCCAATAGTTTTTGTGCAAAGCCTGCGACGAATCGGATGCAAAATGTGGGTTTCGATCAAAAGTGATAGAAGTCGGCACTCTGTGTCCAACATCTACTTCTATCAAGTAGATGGTTGCAAGTACGAGAGCTTGTCGGTTTCTTCGGTCGTGTAAAGGCACCGTCAATTATTTCATCAACGCCCTAAGATAGGAGAGGATACGATCACCTCATCGCTTATCTTTCAACCATTGGAATGGCGAATTACTGACATCTTTCTGATGCTCGGTGATGCCCTTTCGAGTTTAAACCGTGAGGGGGGGGGTTGCGTATACGGTCGAGAAATGTGGACTTTGCGACGTTAAAAGTCATGCATTGAAAACTTAGCGCAAGGTGGTTTGCGTAGTAGAAGTACCAGAGTAAAGTGTAGGAGTTATCCTGATTCCCACTGGTTTTCGGAGTAGGTTCGGACGTCGTCGAAAGAAACAAGTGTCAAATTTTGACAGGATGGAATAAATTCGAGTGTCAAAACTAGGTGTTAATCGTATCGAGTTCGAAGAACAGTGCTTGCGATACCCGTTACCCCCGGGGTATCCTTGGCTCGTTTCTCGAACGAGTAACATTCGTAGGAAGTATTCGTCCAAACGGAGGTTTGTGCAGAATAGAGTAGGATAAGAATCAGGGAATTCATAACACGAGTAGCGAGGTAATGTTTGAAGGGTAGTCAACGTTGGTGCGTTCAATTTGAGACAAAACATAAAAGGCTTGGTGGTCGGCAATAAGGATTTATCTGGTGTCGATGAGGTAGCTGGTCGTACACAAGCCGTAGGCGATTAGGATAAAGAACGTCGTTTTGCCGATAAGAGGTGTTACGTCAGTATGAATGGCACAACAAGAACCAATGATAGAGAAGGACGGTCGTCGTATGGGTCAGGGGGGGGGGTTTAGGTTCACTAAAACGTCTAGCAAGATGTCCTGAGCTGAGCCGTATGCGAAAAAAAACGAGTTTGTGATCTCCCAAACCGGTAAGTAACCAAATTTGAATAGACTACCGAAGTCGTGGGGACGAGTCCGAAGTAGTGCTTGTGTCGTCGAAAGGCTTCCATGTAAGGTAATAAAAACATGTCTGAAAGGATACGTTTGGATCACACGTCACAAATTTTTTTTTTTTTAGATTCAAGAAGTTTACTGACTAGCAGTCGAGCTTGCTGAATTTCCCCAAACTAGAGGGAAATCTGGTCAAGGTCTCAGTATGAGGAGGGGGGTTTCGATGTGAAACTGTGAAAACAGGTTTTCAGGAAAGTGCGATTGAAGTAACACATTGTTGAATTTCAAGGCATAAAAAGTTTGCTGACTAAAGGTCGAGTTTGTTGAATTCACCAAACTGAAGAGAGATCTGGTCAAGGTTTCTATACGAAGAAACGTGGATGATGTGATAAAGAAACGATAGGAGCGGGGATACCATCTGAGCAATAAACGCGGATTCGTACGAAAGCTGGCGAAAGGATTCACAGAATCAGGAAAGTCGTCAAACAATAACAGTTCTGACAAATGAAGGATAGGGTAAGCATCAAGGTCGTCGTACTCGTCGGTGGATTGACTGGCTCGTGTCTTCGTCTAGCCACGCTTCCAATTACGCCGGTTTGTAAGAAAGTTATCAATTCGCTGGGTTTTGGGGCATGCTAAGGTATAAGGTTGTACTTGAATAAGGGTTAACCATGTAACGAGAAATTAGGGGTAATAACTTTGTGGTCGATGTATAGGTGATACGGTTGCTGGTCATTACAGTGAGAAACATACACCACGCATGCTTTTCGTGTTCGAGATGTGCAAACAGAAGCCCGAAAAGTGTAGACTTACCAGAATGCTTCAAGAATTCAGGTGGTCAGTCATGTGAGGGAACAAGTCTTACTACTTAAGTTGGGAAAAGAAATACGCAAGTAAAAAGGATGCGAATGACGTCGTCGTTCCTCCTAATATCCCATGATATAGGGGCGGCTCCCTTTCGTCGATTCGTTCTCGTAACTTCTCTATGTGCTTCGTAGCAGGCCTTTCCTGGGCAGGTCTATCGAGTGGACGTCTCCCGCGTCGATTTGCAGTCCAGGGATGATTTCAGGAAATACATGGACGAGGGCTTGGAATAAGTGGTTCCTGGCCCTCCGTGTATTGTGGTTTCGAACCGGTTTTAGGAGGACTCGCTCCTGTTTAACACGTAACACGCTAGCCTAGTCTTCGTATGATCCACTGTGTTAAATACTAAATATACGCATGCATACTAACACATATATGCTAATTATACACATACACACATGCGTGTTCACACACATAAGTTATGCACAAGTAAATGCCGTTAGCATACCCTTACCAGGTGAGCATCTGAGGTTGACGAACCTTGCAATCCGGAGTGTGGTGTCGTTGTCGTTTTCACTAAAGAACGGTTATAGTCTGGTTTTCATATAAAAATATTTTATTTCCCAAACCAAAAATATTTTATATTTAAAACCTAGTTCGCTATAACCAATGGCTCTGATACCAATCTGTCACACCCTCAAAAATCCACACGCGGAATATTACCGCGAGGCATGTGACGACCAGGATCTTAGCCACTAATTATTTTGAACGGATTAGTTATTGTTATAAACATTAGCATAATTAGTGACCTAATTTAAATTTTTCAAAACATAGTTTAAGTTCACAGCGGAAAGGGAAAGAAAACGCATCATAATTGAAACCACAAGTTTATCATCATGTTACTTACGAACCACGCACTCCATCTGATTGCAACGTCCGTCCAGAGTTGTTAGCGAGCAACCTGCAAAGAATGCAGTAGAGTGTCAACATAACGTTGGCGAGTTCATGTGTTTGTAGTTTCTCAGTTTTAATTCCAAAAACTTGTTTTAACCAGTTAATTTATCCGTTTATACATGCGATGGGGAGCTACCCCATAGGTAAGCGACTAAACTGTTTTTCCAATACCGAATACTTACTTAACCGTACGTTTCCGCAGTGCCCCGTTTGTCAATGTTCTATCATCATTGACGGTTTGCCTGAGTCTATTAGTTCACTCCCGTTCCCAGTAACAAGGGTCGGTGTGAGGCTGGTTACACCTAAATAGCGCTATTAACTAATAACCCGTTCGCCAGGCCCCGGCGACTAATCGGTATTAAATGGTAGGGACTTAAGTGATAGAGTTTCGTTTAGTGTTGCTTGTTGCATTACCGTATAAACAATAATTAACTAAGAGTCCCGCATAAGGGGAGAAAAGTAGTTTGTATCCCTCACAAGGAGATAGCGTTGTTACCCGTATCCCACACAAGGAGATAGAAATACCGTATCCCGCACAAGGAGATAGTAAGCAATCCCAAACCAGGAAAAGTGTTTCATTCCGTTTCCCAACCACCGGGAACGCATGCTTTAAGTAAAAAGTAGTGAACTCACCTTTGCTTTGCTCGGTAGTTAATTTACTTTTGTTACGTTGGTCAACCATACCCTATTATGGTTTATAAATATTTATTAGGTTCGCGTGCAAGTAATATCACGTACAACTACACGTATCTAACCCATAGCACGTAAGTCACACTAGCATATACGTTATTGGGCCTATTCTAGCATGTAAACAGTTGAATAGTAACAGTTAGACAATAATACTGACACACAGTCCAAAACATCAGTTAACACGTAGTGCATAAGGCCCACCAATGTTATTGGGCCTGTCCAAATCGTATAAACAGTCCCCTAGTAGTGGCATGTAGTAAAGTTAAACACACATCACGTAGCACACATAGTTTGCATAACTGTACAGTAATGGTAACAATAACACATAGTCCAAAACGTATCATCTAACTGTGTGCGGCCCAATAACCAAACTGGCCCACAAAACCAGTTCAGTCGGAGCCGGGTGGTCTCGACTCGAGACTATGAGGTCTCGAGTCGCAACCACTGGATTCTAAGTCGCAACAGCTCGTCTCAAGTTGTGAACATTTGAGTCGCACCCGTAGAAGTCTCGAGTCAGGTATTGAGTCGAGATCAGAAGATCTCGAGTCGCAACCTGTCCAGTCTCGAGTCCCCTGAAGTGTACGTCCTGGTCTCGAGTAGTCGCTAAGTGGTCTCAAGTCGAAACCACTTGATGCCGAGTCGCAACCACAGGTGGGATCTTTCTAGAACCCTTATCCAGATGTACGAACCAATCATAATTCCTTAACATGTTTCATTCTACCGTACACTACCAAATTGGATCAAAACAGCATAATTCAAAATATTTCATCAAAATCATATACTCATACATGCTCTTATTCCTATATCCTCATAAAATCCTAAACCAAACTTTAGTCTCATTCATACCACTCAGTCAGCAAGTATGCATATTGTCAAGACCCATAAGAATGCAATTAATCATCATATGCTTCATCTACACCATATGAACAGTTTATACAAACGAATCATGTTATCATTATAAATATCATTTAAAATATCATGTACCCTGTTTGCAAACGTTAATTATTATTTCTAACCACAATACAGTCAACAAGGTTCCTATTAATAGTCAAACCTCTAAACTATTAAAACAAAATACACTTTCATTCTCTATTTTAAAAACCACCGAGAATTTAGAACCATTGGCAATAATCGGACCACAATTAATTTTTATCCACACCAATCAGTTACCAAACATGTTCATTCTTTCATTTCTTTAGATCAAGCTTCACCAATATTTAAAATAGCAGACTTCTTCAACCAAGTTCAACTAAAACCTATCTATTACTCTCGATATAAAGCATGTAAAATATGCACTGCAATCACCAATTCTACACACTAGACAGCCTACACAAAACGGATCAGCAGCTATAAAAGTTAACATCAGTTTATATATTCAGTTTTCATAAATGCCAAACATGTCCTAGCCATTCCAACATAATCGATGCATACCAAACAGTTAATATATATGAATCAAAACTCACAAAGCTCACAACTAACATTCACTGACCAAGGGTAAACAAACACAGGGGGGGTATAAACTGACCAAGGTTTCGAGACAAAACGAAATGCCTGCCGCCATGACCACTGTGCACGAGTGACGGGTGGTCCGTAGGACAACCCTTGAATGAGCTAAATAGATTGAAATCTCATACTTTACCCGGTTAATTGTTTGAACTTGGTAACCACTAGATGAAATGATGTGCAGGTGTTAAAGTACTCAAGATGAGGGATTTAGAAAGATTAGAAGGATGGTGGAAGTTGGCGAAATCGAGAAGTGAGGAAATGGCAAATTGATGAAGAAATAAGGAGAAGAAAGTCACTCAGAACCGTAACCTACGGCTCCCAGCCGTAGGTTACGGCTCCCATCATTTGCCAAAAGTTCCAGCCGTAAAACAGGAGCCTATGGCCGTAAGACTCATTGCCAGCCGTAACCTACGGCTGAGAGCCGTAGGTTACGGCTCCGACTGATGCTTTCTTGTAACTCTCGCATTAAATGGTCTTTTGATGGAGAATTATGGTTCTTAATCATGTATTTTCGGTTATTACTTGGAGGGAACGAGTTAGGGAGTATATGAGGAGCATTTGGGAGGAAAGAATCTTATCTTATCATCTAATATCCATCTAGTATTGTTGCTTTTGATTGTATTAAACAATTTCATCTTATTTTGCTACAATGGTGGTTCAAACCATGAGCGGCTAAATCATACGTGGCTTCCTCCAGACAGATGGTTCAGTTAGGTTTTATTTCTTTCCAGTTTTATTCATGTTTGGAATTACTTTTGGATTGACAAACCTTTATAAGTAATTTGATGTGTTGATTTTGTTTGAACTATTTGCTTGTGTTTTTGAGTCCTTACTTTACAATTTGTTCGGTTGATGACAAAACCTTGTAGCAGATTGGGTGACATAGAGTAGGTTGATTCACGCTAGTGAATAGGGTTAATTGACTTATAAGAGATCTGATGACAAAGACCCGTTTTCAGTAACCAATCAAACTAATCAACTTTCTCACACTATGTCTATGTGGTGTCAATTATTGAATTAAACTGAGATTTTGTAAACCTAGAACTTGAAGTTTGGAGGAGGTTACCTTTACCACTATTGTTTTCTAAATCACATTAGTTTAGACTTTATTTTCTAAAAAACAACCAAACCAATCAATTAATTATTTTATTTAGTTAATTTAGATAGAAAACCAATTCTGACCACATACTCCTCGTGGACCGATACCCTACTTACCCTAACTAGTTAAGGTATTTAGGAACTTTTTTATAAATATTTTTTGACCGACCAAACGACAACGATCAAAATGGCGCTGTTGCCGGGGAGTTAGTGTGCTTAGTTTTGGTTTTTAGTTTAGTTTAGTTTTTTCAAAATTAAAAAAAAAAGTTAAAAAAAAAAAAAACCTAACTTTTTTTTTCTTGTTCAGTATTACACGAGGTTGTGTTACTTGTGCAGGCTATCATGAACGTGAATTATGATGATGGCCAGTATTATTATGAGCCGTGTTCGTGTTGTGGTGAATTTGGTCACTGGGCTCAAGATTGCCAAAATAAGTACAGGATGAATCAAAACATCCAGTGCAATAATCAACGAGGGGGTTATTCAAACGACTGCCAGAATCAAATCGGTCGACAAGTGGATCAGTCTGAATTGGATGACATCTGGGTAGCTATCAAGGAGCTAACAAGCATAGTCAAAGAGGTCATGTATCGACAAGAGATCCTAGATGCTAGGCATCAATTGTTGTTGGAACAAACTGAACAGATAGTTACACATGTACGTGGGGTAATTGCAGTAATCGCAGATTCAGGTACGTCATCTAATCATAATCAAGTCGACCCAACACATCAGTTTACCAGTTCCCAAAACACAGACAGTGCACACATTAATACGGTAAGTTTTCAACCATCATCTGAGCTTTATGTGAATGAACAGAATCCATCACCAAGGGTTGAGAAAGTGGTGGAGCGTAGTGAGTATGACATTGATCAGGATTTGATTTCACAAACTAAATTAGAAACTAAAAATGTGGAAAAATCCTTTAGCGTTCCATTTCCTTCGGCGTTAATAGCCCCGGTGTCAACTAAACCAAAAGTGGATCCAACACATGATGAAAAATGGGAAAAATTCGAAAAGCGAAATATTAATTTACCCTTTTTGAAAATAATTAAAGAAAATCCCGATAATGTTGAGTGTTTAAAAGAATTAAGTTCCAGAAAACGACGTCACAAAATTCCAAAAGAATTAGATTTAACTAATAATGTGAATGCCGTTTTGTTGGGTACTCTTCCCACGAAACTCCAAGATCCGGGAGCGCCTATTATTTCTATACAAGTTGCCTTAGTTTTGTAGGGTTTTTGGGTTAAGACAGCCGGAAAAGCTCCGGTCGCCGGAGTAACAAAGGGGAATGAGGGGTGTGTCTCGAGTGGGTGTGCGGCTGCCTTAGTTTTGTAGGGTTTTTGGGTTAAGAGAAAATAAGATAGGAGGGTTTTAGGTGGTTTAAATAGTGTAGATTTAGGTTTAAAGAGTGGGTCTTGGGCTTAGCCCAAGTGCGTGAACCCATTTACACGACTACAAGTCTCGCCCAACCAGACTTGTCCGGTTATATTAACTAAATGCGTAATTTATTTAAATCTCTAGAGGCGGACTATTATTATTTCATGAATAATAATAATATTAGTAATAGTAAAATAAATCAATACACGTATTACTAAAATGCCCTTCTCTCGACAACGAGAGTACAGGTTGTCACAGTATCAGAGCCAAGGTTTGAGGGATTCGAGCGTTAAACGCGATGCTTGAACTCAAACCGATGGCTCGTTCGAAAGAGTGCTCGCTCCGAGATCGCCAAAGAGGTAATAATTTAAGTTCCCGATGAATACTAGTATATGTAATGAGTTTGAGATGTAAAGTTAAGTTAAGAATGTGAAGTAATCATTATGAGTAGCAAATCAATGAATTCCAGGTACCGTACGGCTGGAAAACGAACCCGAGAAAGAATTAAAACGTTAAAAAAAAAAAAAAAAACAAAACTGCAGCGGACTAATAAACAACTGGCCGTCGCCGACGGTCAGACTACCCGTCGCCGACGCCACACCCCCGTCCGACGCCTTAAGTCCCTGTCGACGGGTAATTGATTCCGACGGCTGTTTTAAAAGCCCGTCGCCGACGGGAATCCTAGCCGTCGCCAACGGCTTACGCAATAACAATTCGCTGATTTTTTTTTTGTTTCTCACGTTTTGTGTTGCCGGGCTGTCCGTAAACGTATTTCATGACTACGTAGAGTCCATAAAAAGCTTAATAAGTGTATGTAATCACAATTAGCGATTACAACAAGAATGAATTCGTGTTAATCAAAGGTGATGAACCGAATGAGATAAGATGGATTAAGTAAATGCTGATTAACGAACTATGATATATGGAAGGCTTATGATTTGTATTAAACGGACACACATGATGTTGTGTTAAGCTGGTCCGCCAGATTTCTATGTTTTTCATGTTTTAGCCAAAAGTACTTTCCGAAAGCCACTTCAACGTTTATTTAGGGTCCAAGTAAGACCTAACCTGATATATGTAACCACAATTAGCGGTTACGATGGAAAGAAATTTGTAAAGGTCAAAAGTAAAGTGTCGAATGACACGAATGAATGCTGAAAGTTTAAAAAGTGAGTAAAGTCTAAAATATGAGAATGTGAATGAAGTAAATACGGATTAATGAACTATGATGTACTGAAGCTTGTAAATCATGATTTAAGTTCCCATACTTCTCTGAAATGCCCGTTTTGTGTTCCTGTCAAGTTATAAGGAGATATGACAAGATCATGTAGATCGTCGACGATAAAGAAAAATTTATAAAAAGTAGAATGTAGTGAATGAATGACATGAAATGAATGATGAATGCATAAAGTGGAGTTGGAATTCGTATGAAAATTTGGATGAATGTATGCTTTGATAGAATTATGCATTTGAGGCTTGTACCTTGTACATGAATGGAGTGATGCTTATGTGTATTTAATGATTTGCTTTAGTATGATTAAGAGGCGAATATGTGCTAAATGTGAATCATACGAGCTAACTAGTAAAGGATATGTTGAAATTATGTTATATAGTTGTTTCGAATGAAATTATCTAAGCTAAGGGGGAGTCTGTTGATGTCAGAAGCTGTGTAGCTGACGCTATCCAAAGACCAAAAGAACACAAGATGTTTGAAGATAAAGTTACACTATGAAGCTATTGTCAAGGGGGAGTTTGTTGGTGCATGTTTGTGACAACAGCTTAGATTTGGTCTTTGGATATCTTGTAATTAATTAAACGATAAACAGTTAGCGGGTTTAGCTTTGTAATAGTTAGTTGTAATGTTTGGGCTAACCAAACCCAACGAATTGGGTTAATGGGAAACGAATTGGGCCTGTCCAATTCGCAGTCCATGATGTTTAACCAAGCCCAAGTAGCAAACCTTGTGTTATATAATCAGGGTTATGCTTTAGGGTTTAGGTTAATCAGCAAATCAGCCAAAACAGTTTGTGAGAGAGCAATTTCGTGAGAGACTTGTCTTGGACGAAATTGGTGTTGGTTAGGGTTTGATTGATTGTAAAACAGATTGTTTGGATAATCAATAGAAACCCTGTTTGAAAGTGATTTGCTGTTTCTGTTTTCTACTTGTTTCTGTGATATTCTGATCAAGAGGATTCCGCACTCTTGATTGGAAAGACAATTCTGTGAAAGATCCATACGAATAGGGGACCTACAATTGGTATCAGAGCATTAGGCTCTTGAAGGCTCGGTTCGGAATTGTTGGCTGCAGAAACAGGGAAGAAATTTTCGAAATCTGAAAATTAGGGTTTTGAAATTTTCGAAATTTTTGATAAAAAATTTTCGAAATTCTTGGCTGTTTTGATCTTCTGGTTTGTTTGATTTCTGTTTTGCAGGTTTTAGGGTTTTCAGGATTGTTTTTGGTTGATTGTTTTGAAGAATTTTGGCCAAGAAACTTGAAGATTCGAAGACTGTTCTTCGTGTTCTTCGTTAAGTTCATAAGAATTTCGTGTAAAGCTTGCTGATTTGCTGTTTTGATTTTGCAGATTGTGTTGGAGAATCTTCAGAATACAAAACAGATTGAGTTTCCAAAGATACTGGGCGAAGTTAACAAATTCGCAGATAGACCAGCATAATTAACTGATCAGCAGCGAAATTGGGACATAATATCTCGGTGACCGGCGAAGTAAATCCAAAGGCGACTTTGGTAACCGGATAACTTTCCACAGCGAAGTTATTACGGTTTTCGGCGAATTTACTGGCCGTCATAATAGCGAATTTGACCAGCGAACTTGACCTGCGAAGTTGAATTTTCAAGCGAATAAGACCAGCGAAATTGACCATCTTACCTGCGAAATTAACTGCTCCTCAGCGAAATTTTCAGCAAACTTAAAAAACCAGCAAATTTAAAAGGGGAACTACAGGGTGGAATTTTTGTTGGCAAGCGTAAGAAAGAATTCACGGTTTTGCAAATAGAAATTGATCCGTAGCCCGTTTGACAGAACTGTTTGGACCGTTGAATTCATTGGATTAACTGCTCCCGAATACGGTTTTTAACATTATATATCATTGGATTTGTCTTTTCGAGACGATTCTAACGGTGTAAGTTAGTAACCACTGTTTTCGGAGATATTGTGTACGGTTTTACCAGTCTGTTTGCGTTAAAATGTCGAACATGACAAAATTGAATGCACCTAAGATGATGAAGGTGGAGAATTATCTTACATGGAAGGCAAGCTTCAAATCCTTCATTGAATCTCAAGATGCACGCATGTGGATCTGTATAGAAGATGGGTACATAAACCCTACACATGATTATGAGGGCAGACGACGTAGAACAGACTATGTGAACATGAAAGAGGATGACAAAAAGATGTATGATGCTGAAAAGAGAGCATTGGCTGCAATTAAAATGTCCTTACCTGATAGCATCAAGCATACCTTCAAAAAGTACAATAATTCAAAGGATATGTGGGATGCATTACAAAAGCGATATCAGGGGAATGAGAGTGCCACTCAGGCATTCATGGCAGAGATAGTGCCAGTTGATGAGGCTGAAACTACTGTTAGTGATGCTGAATCTGAAGTGAAAAATGATGAAGCCAAAGTGGATGCTGAAGTAGAGAAAGAGCGTGAAGCTGAACAGGTTGTTGCTGATGAAACCTCAGAAGTTCATGAGAAAGAGGTACAATCTAATTCAGTATGTTTGAGATGTCGTGAACTACAGGGTGAGGTTGCCAGGTTGACAACACAAAACCAAAGTCTGGTAAGTGAGATGTCTAACATAAAAGAAGCAAACTTTTTTGTTAAAAGAAATGAATCATCATACTTGAAGAAAATAAAAGGTTGTGAAGCTGAAATTGAAGCTTTAACTTGCAAACTAAATGAAAAACTTCAAGTCATAGACTTAGCTCATGACATGATGGCTGAGAAAACAAAAGAGATTTCTGATAAATGCAAAGAGCTGTCAGATGCACAACTCAAAATTGTTGAACTTGAAAAGAAATTAGGTCAATTCAGAGATTCATCTTTTGTAATGAAACACATGATGGGTGGGTTAAAGAAGAGTAATGACAAGACAAGTGTGGGCTTCCAGGGCTTTAATGAAGTTCCACCTCCTCTTAGTCATGACTATTCATTCCTGCCTAGTGAAAATGAGCTAGCAGACTTTATGGCATCTACACCTAGTAGTTTCGCATCCACATCAAGTCAAGGTGATGGATCTGAGAGTGATGATTTGAAAAGGAAAAATTCACCGCCTAAGAATAAAAATCAAGCTTTTGTCAAAAAGATTAATTTTGTTCAAGGTAGTGATATGAAAAACGAAACTGCTGTTATTGAAAATGAATCGAATGTAGAGTTTGCAAAAAATAAGAGCATAGAAAAATCTGAAATTAAGCAAACTAAACAAGGTTCATCTAAGGGATCATCACCATCTGATAAGGGATCTACCTCAGAGACTCCAGCTAAGAAGTCTTCGAAAAGGAGATCGTGCTTCAAATGTCACACCAAGGGACATGTAGCTAGCTGCTGTCCTAACAAAAAGAGTGAAGCACAACTTAGTGAAAAACAGAGAGGGAAATTACCAGTGAAGGAAGGTGATAATGAGGAGAAAGTTGCAAATTCTCAAAAGAAATCTGCTCCTAAGAAACAAGAGAATGTTGCTGTTGGTGTAGATAAGGCTGGAACAGGAACTCCACAAGTTCCACGTTTTCAAAGAAATCAACAAAGATTTCAGCCTAGATCTCCACCAGGCAGATTTGAGAGACCTAGAAGCAGTTCACCAAGAATGAACAATTATAATGCTAATAATTTCAGAAGTCAAGGTCAATATCAAAATCGATACCAAAATAATGGTGGTCGAACTTTTTATAACAATGGCTTTAGAAATTACAACAATAATGCTTCTTGGAATCAAAATTCAAGATACCCAAATCAAAATTTCCAAAGGTCAAATAGTCCAAATACGTATAGGAACCCTCAGGACCAAAGACCTAGTGGAAATCAAAATCAAATTCCATCAACAGGTCTAAGATCCAAGACTCCGGTTAGGAGTAATGGATATTGGATGGATGTTCCAGTGGTTGGTGAATTTGGACGACCCAAGACCATTAAGGCTTGGGTCCCCCAATCTAACTAATTTCTTAGTTGGTGTGTGCAGGAGCTGCTAAGGAGGATTATCAACTTATGTTGATAATGGCTGCTCTAGGCATATGAAGGGGGATGTGAGATTGTTGATATATTTATATTGTTTGATTTAAATTGAAGTTCAAAGTGCTGAGTTGACACACTAGATAACCTGGCAGATCTTTATACTAAAGCTTTCGACAGGGCTCGCTTTGAACACTTAGTTGAACTCAACGGGATGAGGAATCCTGAATAACTGGTTTTTCATAAGAATTTTGTAAATAGTTTATTGCTTTTCTTAAAAATCAAAAATACAAAAACATTAAAAATTTTGAAAAATAAAAAAAATAGAAAATCAAAAATGAGTTTTCACTGTGTGAAAAAGGAGAAATGATAGTACATCAGCAAGTTAGACTGTCACACTGAAACTGGATTAAATTGCTTATGTGTGATAGCAGCTTCATCATATGATGTACCAGTAGGCAAAAAGCATGAAATAATCAACTTACCAATGTGATATAAACCTAAATAAACTGTGTATGAGTGGGGAACACATCAGTGGTGTATGGTTTAATGACCTTAAATCTTGCGTTGATAGATTGCCAAAATCTGAAGTTTTGGGTCTTTATACTGTTATTTCATCTGGGGATATCTTGACTGTCTTTCTGTTCAGAACTAAACTTGTACATGACCTCAGGAAAGAAAGTCACTTGGAATTAGCTCATTTCTATTTGAATGTCTGTATGTTGTCCCGATACACACAATTTTGATCTGATTCTGAAATCTTCTCTGAAAAAAGTCGTGTACCTCCTCTGCTGCATCCAGATATATGCTGACCTGGAGGTGCTAGGCAACGACAGCTTCTGCTGCATCCAGATACATGCTGACCTAGCTGTACGTTGTCGCGCTATAGATCTAATACACCCGAAAGAGGCCCTCTAGTGCCCAAAAGAAACCCAATAAACCTATATCAAACTGAGAAAACTCATTTGATCTGTATATTATACCATCTCTCCTAAAGATCTATTCTGTTCTCTTCTCAACCTATTCCCAGTTAAGATTTCAGAAATCTGGATTGGACTTGTGAAATATGTGGTAGGGAAGATACTTACATGATAGAGTGTGTTGTTTATATTTCCAGGATTTGATTAGTATTTATTTGGGTGTTCATAGTTAAGAAATCAAAACATGATAAAACAGATTATATGCAGACCTAGACATTGTCAGGATATCTTAACGGATGAATTCGGTATACTCACCTACTAAGATGAATCTTTGTGCATACCTTGATCGTAGGGGTATATCCTGAAGTGGGACACACTAGTATATCAAAATTACCTTAACGTATCATACGGTAATGGTACTTGAAATGTTCATGCATTTTGTTTAAGAGGACAAACATACTGATAATCGTCTTGGACTGCTTTTCACGAAAAATTGAATTAGGAATTATCTAATTGTGTGAAAACAGTTTGATTGTGCTGATATGATCTTCTTACCAGTGATTCTCACAAAAATAGAGTGTTTATTGCTTTTGTTATTTACTTGCTTTCAGAAAAATTTAAAAATCCAAAAATAGTGTCTTTTTCTGTTTAAAATTCTTAACGTACGGAAAACTGTTATTCTTGGAGGAATAGTTACTGATAGGGGGAGACGGTGTTGGAAAGTGAGTTCAAAATTTTAAATCATGCGGGTTATAGGGTGTGATTAAAAAGTTTTGCGTGTTGGTGATAAAATGGAAAAGGCTTAATCTGTTATACAGTTTAACTATCTCTTGAATAATGATAATTTGTTTAACTTATGTTGAAAAATTCTTATGGTTTCTCGAGATGTTTGTTTTATAGTAAACAGATTGAAGCAGTGTGTTGTTGAGAAGTTGCTGTGTTGCTGAGAAGTTAAAGTGATGAGTTGCTGTGAAGATGAGAGTTTGATTGGATGCATGGTAGAACCTCCTTTCTATATTGCAGACAAAGATGAAGAGTTTGAAGATTGTTTTACAAATGCTGAACTGGAGTTTACTCAAACGCTAAGGTTTTGAAGATTTGGTGATTGGATGCATCAGCTTAGGGGGAGTCTGTTGCTGACAGAAGCTGTTGAAGCTGAAGCTATCCAAAGACCAAAGACAGTGCAAGACTACATGAAGATTGCAAGATGACTGAAGACAAAGTTATTTTATGAAGCTATTGTCAAGGGGGAGTTTGTTGGTGCATGTTTGTGACAACAGCTTAGATTTGGTCTTTGGATATCTTGTAATTAGATTAACAGTTAGCGGGTTTAGCTTTGTAATAGTTAGTTGTAATGTTTGGGCTAACCAAACCCAACGAATTGGGTTAATGGGAAACGAATTGGGCCTGTCCAATTCGCAGTCCATGATGTTTAACCAAGCCCAAGTAGCAAACCTTGTGTTATATAAACAGGGTTATGCTTTAGGGTTTAGGTTAATCAGCAAATCAGCCAAAACAGTTTGTGAGAGAGCAATTTCGTGAGAGACTTGTCTTGGACGAAATTGGTGTTGGTTAGGGTTTGATTGATTGTAAAACAGATTGTTTGGATAATCAATAGAAACCCTGTTTGAAAGTGATTTGCTGTTTCTGTTTTCTACTTGTTTCTGTGATATTCTGATCAAGAGGATTCCGCACTCTTGATTGGAAAGACAATTCTGTGAAAGATCCATACGAATAGGGGACCTACAATTAGCTAATTGTAGAATCATGGAGCATTAGTATGTGAAAATACGTGTATGTGAATGTATATGTGTATTGTTTGGGGGATCACGTAAATTGTACATGTCGTACAATACGAGTATGAAAGACGCAGGGTATTATTATTATGACTTACCATATTTAGATGAATACATGTCCGAAGGTTTGAAGTATGTAAACGAGACAGTTGACTTTCTGATGGTCAACAGTAAGGGATATCATGAGATAGCCATTAGACACAATTGTTTAAGTAAAGAGTTAATGTGTTACGTACTAGATGAATTACGTGTTATGATGAATGATAGTTTAGTTGTATGGATTTGAAATGAGATAACTATTAATGAACGTCTCAATTATATGAAAATTCTACTAACGAAAGTCGATTAATGTATGAATAGAAAGAAAGCGAACAGTCGTATGTATGCTCACATAAACTAATGATATTACGAAGGTACTGATATGTAAGGATGGAAATCCGTCAATTGTCGAACCGAAGGGTAAAATGTGGAATATTTGATTTTAGCAAGGTAGATCCACCACGGATATAGTTGTGGTGGAAAACGAAAGAAGTCTTGGTGTGAAAATAGGAGGCATGAAAAGTACAAGCAAGATACGGGCAAAGTGCTTAAATCTTATTAAACGAGTCGAATAATTCATAAGGATTATTAAGCCAAAAACTTATAAGTTAGAAATTTTCTTAATCTGAACGTAGGATTTCAAGTCCTTATGAAAGAGGACCAAATTTTGGTCATGTAGGAAGGAACGGGAGGTTAATAGGGTAAGCGGTTCAAAAGTTATGCGCGTTTAAGCATGCAAGTATGAAGTAATGTATGAAAGATATGCACGTGTGAAGTTACGTAGTAAGGTATGCACGTATGAGGTTATGTATGATTGTACACACATATGTAAAGATGTAGGAATGTATGTATGTATGAAGGTGCGTATGTAGGTAAGTACGATGTATGCATGAGTGTGTGTATATGTAGAGATGAAGCAATGTATGAACGTATGTGGATATGTACGTAGGCAGGCATGAATGTATGTACAAATGCATGAAGAAAGAATTATCGTCCATGAAGGTATAAGGGATATGTATGAATGTACGCATGTACGTAGAGGTGCAGGAATGTATGTAATTATGTATATATATATGTATGAATATATGCGTGTATGTAAGTATGAATGAATGAATGTAAGTACGTATGAAGGTAGGAATAAATGTATGCACATATGTATATGTATGAATGAATGTATGTATGTATGCATGTGTAAAAGCATGTGCGAATGTACGATATGGATACGTTTGAGTATTAACGTAATTAAACGTGTTCCCGTTGAGAAACCAAAGTAATGAAAGTATGAGAACATTGGATGCATGAGGAATTGAAGTTGATCTCGGAAAGGGTAAGTTACGATATGTTACGAATTAAACCAATTAAGAACCTTGTAAGGGTTTTATGAGTACGAATATGTTATCATATTTAAAGTATTGAAGTGTTATATACATTGTATGAAAGTTAGGGCTATTATTATATTAAATGCAAAGATCCTTATGAATTCTCAATTATGTAAGCTTTGGTCTTACAAGTTATATTATTTGATCCAAGTACAGTATAATGCTGATACAAATGAGAAATTTGTGAAGGAGTTATGGGTTAATAAACACCAAATTAAACAAAAGAATGAAATGAAATAAGATAACCATCGATGTTAAATATAAGAAGGATGAAGTGACAGGCTGTAAGAATGCTCTGATTAGAAGTAAGTACAATGTATACTCCAATATGAAATGACCTGACACGAACAGGTCAAATGGGTCAAACAAACCAAGGTTTTAAAGAAACTAGAAATGGGATTAAATATGCATAGTACAGGTCGGTAACAAACGTAGTGTAATGACGAATCTCGAGTTAAGTACGAAAGGTGAGTATGAATTAGTAGTTATGTTGCAAGTATGTTTTCGGGTATATGTAAATAGATGTATGAGTGTATATATATGAATGTACGTACGTATGTGTTAGAGGGGATTGTAGGTGCACAAGTAATAAAGCTTGTATGTATTTATGTATGTATGTATGTATACATGTGTAAATGTATTCATGAAGGTATGTATGTGTGTATGAAGGAGCATACGTGTAATTATAAGTATATGAGTATCATACTTGATTTAAGAAAGTAACGATAGGGCGTATAGCTATGTATGTTCATGAATGAGACCCTTTTTACAAAATATGGGTGCATTCTTGCCATGGTATGTATTTTGAATTAAATGAATGAATAAACGTGCACTGATGAACACCACTAAGGAGCTAACATGAGGCAAGAATTCGGAATTTAAAGATATGTGAATATATTTCAGAATTATGTTACGTAGAGGGACCGGTCAGTTAAGGACTTTGGTTCCGTGGAAATGAGCAAGGTTTCGAGGACGAAACCTCTTTTAAGAGAGGTAGACTTGTAACACCCCAAAAATGGTAAATAATAAGTAAAGAATTTAACTTTGGTTAATGAATAAATGACTAAATGGTAATTAGTTAAAGTAAGAAAGCTTAAGTTAAATACTCTCTCAAAGTGGGAGGGTATATTGTGTAACTATTAAACAAGAAGGGTTTAGTTAAAAATCAAAAGAGAAACACCACATTGGGTGTTGATCGATCGAACCAGGAGAAAGGGAAAGGGGGTGACAAACCCTAACTACAAGAAATCAAGCAATTGAATCAAAATTTGTAGGAAATTCCAATGCATGAGCTCTCAAATTCGAGCATCTAACCCTAGTTAGTAAAGAGGTGAGTTTAAATTCTGAAATTTATGATTTGTAGGAGGATGGGTTCGACCCAACCTCGATTTCTTGTGTCAAATATGAGAAATTCGAGTTTGAGTTGCTCTCTAGAACAAGAAACCATGTTGACTTCAGTTTGGTATGAAGATTTTAGTGAAAACCCATTTGAAGTTGTGATGATATGATTAGAGATGATGATGCATGTGTCTATTCTTGATGTAGTATGATGGGTAAGGTTAATATATGCATAATGATGTAATAATAATCTGAATATTTGAGGAATTTATGTGTTTGAGATGTATTGCCATGATTTTAGAATGACTTGGTAGAGATGCGTTTGCTATGCTTGTATATAGTGCTAGTTAAGATTGTACGCACATAAGGTGTTCGATGAAATGCTTGAGCCGAATTGGTTATGTATGAACATGAGAAATTGTAGTTTTAATGATCTAATGATGGCATGAAATATGACTACGAATAATGAACATTATAGTAATGATGTAAATGCGTGAAAGCGTGAAAGCAATGTATAACGTGAAAGCTAAACGTGAATGTTATGCACCTTATAGGGTCGAAGAAAAGAGGAGAATCAAGGCAAGCAAAGGCAATAGGAGCGCACAACTCCGGTAAGTTCTCATGAACTTCGTTTACTCTACTAGTGGATTTATGAATAATATTAATGATAATGTGAATTCGTACTATTTTCCGTAAATTGATATAGATGTAAGGAATTATATCGAAGAAGGTTTTAGGAGTTATGTTGTAGTGAATGCGAAATAGCAAATCTATTGCGGATTTGATTATGCTAACGAAAGTTATGATAAGCTATGCGAGTCGACCGGTTCTAGTTGAACAAGTCGAGTAAGAATAAGCTACCACCCGTTTTAAATGGGTGGTCATGAATGCTATGATGAATGCTTGAAGTTTAATCCGTTATACGGATGGAAAGAAAGAATTATGTTGAAAGCAATTAACCCGATGTTACCGGGTTATAAGTGATAAGCTTGAACCTTATTATGAGGGTATGTGCCATTATCCATTTAATTGGGTAAATCGAATACGTAAGAATAATGTAAGCATATAAACGAATGAAGTTAATATGTTGTTACATCGAGTTAAATGAGTATTACGACTAACTTTTGAAGTCTTGTTATTGAATGTAGGTAAATCCTCAATCTTAGGTGACTCGGCGAAATGGAGTGAGCACATGTTCAAAATATGTCTTAGCAAGTGCTTCCGCTAGCTTATGTAAATGTTTTGGGTCAAAATACTTTTTGTACAAATTGTTGGTAAAACGTCTTAAAGTACATGATGTTTTAGCTTTAGTAGTATCTTGTAAAAATAATATTGTTTTGATTGTGGTTAAAACAGGGGCATACTCGTTTTACTGACGGGTCATGCCCAAATTTTATTAAAAATCATGTGTTATTGTTACAAAGGTTTTTACCCTTTTAAGTTGTGAAAGTTTGGTACATATTAAAAGTTATGTTTCTAGCGTCTTTGGATGTCATTTCTTCTCGACGCAAATGTGGACGTTACAGATAGGCACGATTGGTGCTCCATGTTCTTTATCATTCTCACCATCGGTGTCCTTCCCTATACCTGTATTTATTTGACACGAAGAGGTTAGAAGTTTTTCATTAAATTCGGTACTAGGAACGGTGCTTACCACATTGATGTTAATGCTTTTTGTGTTCTTGGGATTTATCACCGTGTCACTTGGTGATTGACCTTTTGCTTTCTTCAATAATGCCACATCACTTGCAAGTTGACCCATTGGAGTGGTCAACGACTGAATCGCTTTGTCACGGATTTCATCTTTTTGCATGCGAACATCATCAAGTTGATTCCTTCTTTGCATATCTTGTTGCATCAACTGGAGCATATCCATAACTTCATTCCCACTTGATGAAATTTGACCCGAACCACTTTGACCCGTTTGTTGAGATTGCCCTTGGTAGCCATAATTATTTCCACCCCTATAGTTCCCTTGATTGTATTGTTGGCGAGGTGCAAAATTGCCTTGAGCTCCTTGGAAATTTGGGTTAGCTTGGTTCGCCGCATTTGCGTAACAGAAATTAGGATGGTTTCGTAACCCGGGGTGGTATGTGTTGGAGTTCATGTTGAAATTTCGACCACCCCCTTGAATTGCATTCACTTCTTCTACTTGCTCATCAACCACTCCACTACACAAACTTTCGCCATGTGGCCTATTTCGTTGCAATTAGTGCACACGTTGTACACTTGATTCGTGGTTTGAACATTGCCACTCTCTACTCCATGCACTTGTGGCCTTCGTATCACATGCCTTGCCCGTCTTGAAGATTGAGCCTTCCTTTTGGAAGTCACTGCCATTTGTTCTAAAAATGCCCAATCAACATGTTCAAATTTTGTACCAAACGTACCATTAGTAATCGACATCAAATCACGTGCATCCTCCGAACTCAACCCTTCATGAAATGCGTTCAACAACTCCCATAGTTGGATACCGTGATGAGGGCAATTCCTTAGCATCATCTTGAACCTTTCAAATGCTTCATGAAACATTTCCCCCGATTGTTGTTGGAAGCTTCTCAAACATCTCCTAGCATCATTAGTCTTTTGAGAAGTATAGAACCCGTCTAAGAAAATCTGTTGCATATCAGCCCATGAAAAATTGATGCGGAGGGTAAAGTGTGAAACCATCTCTTTGCTTTGTCTTCCAAAGAAAATTGGAAGAGAACCAACTTGACATCATCCGAAGAGAACCCTTGGCCTCCAATCGTGTTGCAAATAGAGTCATATGTCTCCAAATGGAAATAAGGTTCTTCCGTTGCTAACCCCTTAAACTTCGGTAGACTTTGGAGGGCGGTTGTTCTCACTTCAAACGTTCTTCCATCCGCATGATGAGGAATCACTACCGGCGAAGGATTGTTAGTGATAATAGGCCGGAAGTGAGCTTCAATTCCCCGTACTACCTCCCGGTGATGTCTTTGAGGGGCACCCAATGGTGCTCTTGGTTGACCCATTTGCATAGGCCCTTGAGGTGCAAAGGGTGGTTGATATTGGTATTGATGCATTGGCGGTTGTTGTGGAATCGGTCGTTGAAATTGAGGTTGTGTATTTTGAGGACGCACTTGATGTAACGGTGTAGGGCGTTGCAATTGTGGCCCTTGCAGTCTAATGTGTTGCACCCCGACCGGTAGTCTACTCGTGTCTTGAAATTGTTGGATCGGTTGACTTTGTTGACCCGCTCCTCCTTGAGGTCCCAAGTATCCTCCATCGCCCCCATAATAGAAATCTTCCTCTTCATACCCTCTAAAATCCTCTTCATAACCATCGTCATATCCGTCCCCTTGAATACCCGAGGAATGCCCGAATGGAAGGGATGAGTATTGAAAACCCAATTGGTTCGATGGTCTAAATGTAGAAGTAGCATGGACAAAGGTTGAATTTGGTGGTATTGGATAATTAGAGGATGATTGACCAGTAGTTGGGGGAAAGAAGTGTGACAATGGTGGAATTGTGGCAGAAGGGCTAAAAGTAAGATTGGGTTCAACTTGAGTAGTGATCGGTTGTGTGGTGTTGGTTGGTGTAGTGTCATGAGGTGGAGTAGGATTTGTAGTGGTATTAGGTATGGTTGTGTTTGGTGATGGTTATGTGGAAGTAGGTATAAAAGATGAGGTCGTTTGACCCGTTGTGGGTGGTATTTGAGATTCTTGCATGATGTTTCGTGGTGTGATGGGTGAGGTAGGTGAACCAACAATTCTGTTTTCTCGTACTAAAACTTTGTTTTGCCTTAACGTTCTTTCGATCTCCGGATCAAACGACAATGGTGACGACTTGTGAGAGCCTCTAGTATGCATGCACCTGTAATACCTGCACACTAAACACACCAGCGTAAACCCGAAAATAACAAAGCAAAACTAACAAACTGACACACGTTGCGCACTACTCCCCGGCAACGGCGCCAAAATTTGACGTGATGTCGTGGTCACACGCAAATTTAATCCAAATAACAACTAATAGATAGTGGTAAATGGGTATCGAACTCAGGGAGTATGTGGAAAATGTGTTGATTCTATAGCTTTGCACTTTAACTAAAATTAAACTACAATTGCAGAAATTAAAATTCAAGAGTTGATTGTTTTGGTTTTAAGACTAAGATTGCTAATTAAATTGCAAATTGAGAATTGGTTTTGTAAATAATTTAGAGACCAATGACCATCCTAAGTTTCCGGTTTGCTTTGACATTCATGCTAATATTCAACTAGAAAGAACCACATAGACATGGTTTATGTGTTACTACTTGTCGTGATGAAAGGGAACTAAGTACTCGGATTCCTAGAACGCGAGGTTGTTACCCGATGACCAATTAATCAATACCCAATCCTAATCCCGCCCATGATATCTCGATTGCCAACGGCACCAAGAACGTATGGTTTAGACTAAGATTAACATACAAATTAACAATTTACAAACAAGCAAACAACAGACCATAATAAACAAACCATCATAGCAAGTCTATTATTCTTGAAATATGAATCAAAACACAAATGTCTTAGACAAACCTTCAACCTAGGATGATCACCATAAGTTTAGTCACTCATGACTTGGACAATCATCATCACATACATATCAATGTTCATAGGAATTAAAAACACTAACAAGATGTTTAGAAATTGTTTCAAGCTCTCAAGAACACCCAAAAATCGCCCCTAGACTGCTGGTAACCGAATGGGATTGATTGGATTTGAAAAGACACAATAAAACATCATAAAATAGGGCAGTTACACATTTCTCGCTGGCCTCCACCGTAAGCTACGGTGGCCACCGTAGCTTACGGTGGCTTAGAATGGCTTACGGTGGGTCTCTACTGCCTTACGGTGGAAGAAAAATGCTGGGGGCTACCGTAATTTACGGTAGCTACCGTAAATTACGGTAGGCTTCAGCATGCAATTTTGTTTTCAGCATAACTTTTTCGTTTCAACTCCGTTTTCTTCACCGTTTTTGCCTACGTTCTCGTAATTTCGTCCTCTATCATGTCATCTTCTTAATTCTCCCATACCAATAATTGATGTTTTTCATTTATTCTCCGTCTTTCAATCTCCAATCCAGTCGCGCCTATTCGAAGCTTCATTTCCACACTTTTAAGCTCCAAATGTACCTGAAACACAAACAACCGTAGTTATCTAATTCAAGACAATTACATGATCAAATGAGGGATTGACTCGTCTTTTAACATCATTAAGGGTTGTCCTATGGACCACCCGTCACACCCCCAATGAGTGCAGAAAACGTTCAAGAACTTAGGACTTTCGGGGAGGAAATTTTAGAAAGCAGTGAGAGAATGCGTCAGGTGGGAGAACGTCTCGTATGGAAATACGATGAACGTAATATGGATTTTTGGATAAATCCATATCCGTGAATGTGTGAATGGAGGAAATGGTGGTAGTAATAATAATAATAATAAAAATAAAATATGTGTGTACGGATGCATATTACTATTAGTTTAATTTTCTTTCTGTTGGTATTGTAATCTTTATTTCTGTACTAGTGTGTAATAGACGCATAGTATATGAAAAAGAGTATAGTCGCAATGATCGACGGTTTTGGTTAAATTGTGTGTCATGTGATTAACTTTATTACCTATTATTTGTGATATTAATATGGGATAAATGTTTAAAATTCAAATGGCCGACGAAGGAAATCAAGAAAATCTGAATAACGATAACCAGAGTAACGTTAACGCGGTTAATGATAATCCGAGCATCAATAACAATGGAAACCAAGTGGATAATAGTGCTATCCAACATATAGTAGCACAAGGAATTATAGATGCAATGCCATTTATTCTTCAAACTGTTAAGTATGCTGATAATAAAAGTAAGCATAGCAGTAAGCGACCTGTTGAACCAGAAAACAGTGTGAATAATGGACCTATACTTCAATTGCCTATTCCCAAAAGAAGAAGAACCATGCCTTATGGTTGTTCTTATAAAGAATTCTGGTCTTGTAAACCAATGGAATTCTCGGGCAATGAAGGGGCCATTGCTACTTTACGCTGGATAGAAAAGACTGAAGCAGTCTTAAGGATAAGCAAGTGTGCTGAAGAAGATAAAATACTGTTTGCTTCTAATCTGTTTAAGAATGCAGCATTAGAATGGTGGAACACTATCCTCCAGACAAGAGAAAGTGATCAAACCTATAATATGGAATGGGAAGAATTTAATAACAAGGTAGAAAGGAAATTCTGCCCACCCAATGAGAAGGAACAGATAGCAAACAAATTCTTAAATCTTAGAATGACTGGTGTAGATAGTAAGGGGTATACTAAGATATTCATTGAATATGCTAGAATAGTGCCAACTCTTGCTTCACCAGAACCAGTGTTAATCTCTCGTTATATTTGGGGATTAATTGGGGAGATTAGACACATAGTCAAGGCAGCTAGACCTCAAACCATAGAAGAAGCTGTAGAATTAACAAATACCTTGACTGATGAGTTAGTTCGTACTAGAGAAGAAGACCAGAGGAGAAACCTAACCCAAAGGCTTACTCAAGAATTTCGTTCTGGAAATTTCAATCGTAGGAATATGGGTTCTACCTCTGCACCCTATTGCAAGGTCTGCAAGAAAAAGCACTCGGGAAAATGCTCCAATCTCTGCAATTATTGCAAGATGCCAGGACATAAGGAAGAAAATTGCAAGAGGAAATCCAATAATGGATTATGCTATAACTGTGGAGAAAAAGGTCATATCAGGCCAAACTACCCAAAATTAGCTCCAGCCACAGATAACAAGAATACTAAAAATGCTAGAGCATTTGTTCTGACTGCAGAAGAAGCCAAGATGATCCCAGACGTTATAGCTGGTACGTTTTTAGTTAATGTTATATTTGCTAAAGTATTATTTGACTCTGGTGCGAACCAAAGTTTTATTAATACTTCATTTTGCAAAATTTTAAATCAGTCATTAACTAAACTACCACAAGAATGTCTAGTAGAAACAGCTAATGGAGAAACTGTTAGGATTTCTGAAATCTTGCAGGGAGCAAGCGTAGAAATTTTGAATCAGAAATTTATAGCAAATCTATATCCCATGAATCTGGCATGATTCGATGTTGTTTTAGGAATGGATTGGTTAATAGCCAATAAAGCCAATATTGTATGTGATCAAAAATCAATTCAAGTAAATTCACCAAAAGGTAAAACGATCACAATTAAAGGAGATAAGTCTTCTAAGTCCACTAAGTTCATCTCTGTAATGAAAACTGCAAGTTGTATAAGAAAATGTTCTATAGTATATTTGATTTCTATAATCACTAACACTAAAGGAAAAGAACTAAAAGATATTCCAATAGTGTCACAGTTTTCAGATATTTTTCCAGAAGAATTACCAGGACTACCTCCAAACAGAGAAGTTGAATTCAGAATTCACCTGCTACCAGGAACATCACCAATTGCCAAAGCACCTTACCGTTTGGCACCTGCCGAAATGCAAGAATTGAAGAAACAACTAGATGAATTGTTAGAAAAAGGATTTATTCAGCCAAGTTCGTCGCCATGGGGAGCGCCGATACTGTTTGTTAAAATGAAGGACGGATCAATGCGTATGTGCATTGATTACCGTGAATTAAACTAGGGGTGTTCAAGATCGGATAATCCGGTTTTCGGATATCCGAAAATCGGATATCCGAAATTTCGGATACTGAAATATTGACATCCGAACCCGAATCCGAAATTTCGGATATCCGATTTTCGGATATCCGAAATTTCGGATTCGGGTTCGGATATCTAATCGGATATCCGAAATTTCAAATTTTTATTTAATTTTTATTTTTTTATTATTTTTTAATATTTGGAACTAGATTTTTCGGATAGTTTCGGATATCCGAATATAAATTTCGGATATTTCGGATATTTCGGATATTTTTCGGATACTTCGGATATTTTTCGGATATTTCGGATATTTTTTCGGATATTTCGGATATTTTTCGGATACTTCGGATATTTTTCGGATACTTCGGATATTCGGATATCCGAAAAAAATAAAAATTAAATTTTCGGATATTTCGGATAATCCGATTATCCGAAAATTCTCAAAATCACTATCCGAATCCGAATTTTCGGATTATCCGATTTTCGGATATACGAAAATTCGGATATCCGAAATTTCGGATATTTCGGATACGGGTTTTTGGATATTTCGGATTCGGTTTCGGATTCGGATTTTTTTGAACACCCCTAAATTAAACAAGGTTACAATTAAGAATCGGTACCCATTACCGAGAATCGATGATCTGTTTGATCAACTACAAGGAGCTCGATTTTTCTCTAAGATCGATTTAAGGTCAGGATATCATCAATTAAAGGTACAGGAAGAGAACATTCCTAAAACCGCATTTAGAACAAGGTATGGTCATTATGAATTTACTGTCATGCCATTTGGTTTAACCAATGCCCCAGCTGCATTTATGGACATGATGAACCGAGTATGCAAGCCATATTTGGATAAATTCATAATTGTATTCATAGATGATATTCTAATTTATTCTAAGAATAAAGAGGATCATGCAAAACATTTGCACGCACTTTTAAGTCTGTTAAGAAAGGAAAAGCTTTACGCTAAATTTTCTAAGTGTTAATTTTGGTTAGAACATGTACAATTCCTTGGACACTTAGTCAATCATGAAGGAATTCATGTAGATCCAACGAAAATCGAGGCAATTACTAAATGGAAAACCCCTGAATCACCAATTGAGGTTAGAAGTTTCTTAGGATTAGCCGGTTATTATAGAAGGTTTATTCAAGAGTTTTCTAGAATAGTCATTCCCTTAACTAAGTTAACTTGTAAATCTGTTAAGTTTGAATGGGGATTAAAACAAGAAGAAGCCTTTAGAATTCTTAAGCAAAGATTGACCCAACTAGCATTACCAGAAGGAACTGAAGACTTTGTAGTCTATTGTGATGCTTCTAGATTAGGTTATGGATGTGTATTGATGCAACGCCAAAAGGTTATAGCTTATGCATCAAGACAACTTAAAAATCATGAAGAGAATTATTCAACCCATGATTTAGAGTTAGGAGCTATAGTTTTTGCTCTTAAGATTTGGAGACATTACCTTTATGGTAGTAAGTTTACTATATTCACTGATCATAAGAGTTTAAGGTATATCTTCAAGCAAAAGGAGTTGAATATGAGACAAAGACGCTGGATGGAGATACTCAGTGATTATGATTGTGATATCCAGTATCATGAAGGAAAAGCAAATGTAGTGGCAGATGTTTTAAGTAGAAAGTATCATGAAAAGCCAAGAAGGGTACGTTCTCTTAAATTAAATCTGCAAGTAGATTTAAATGAGCAAATAAGAGAAGCACAAGAATCAGTAATCAAGGATGATTCTGAAAAATTAAAAGGTATGTTAAAGGAATTAAAACAAGGAACAGATGGAATTTGGAGATTCCATGAAAAGAGAATGTGGATACCTAAATTAAGAAACCTACGTCATCGTATACTAGAAGAAGCCCATAAATCTAAGTATACAATGCATCCAGGAAGTGATAAAATGTACCAGGATTTAAGGAAAAATTTCTGGTGGATAGGAATGAAAAAGGACATAGCAACCTATGTTTCTAAATGTTTAACTTGTTCACAAGTTAAAGCTGAACATCAGAAACCCTCAGGTTTGTTACAACAATTAGAAATGCCGGTGTGGAAATGGGAATTGATAACAATGGATTTTGTTACTAAATTACCCAAAACTAGGAAAGGAAATGATACAATCTGGGTGATTGTAGATAGGCTCACTAAATCAGCTCATTTCTTACCAATGAAGGAAACAATTAGTATGGAGCAATTATCTAAATTGTATGTAAATAAAATTGTTTCTTTACATGGTATTCCTTTATCAATTGTTTCTGATAGGGATAGTCGATTTACCTCTCATTTTTGGTCAAGTTTCCAAAAGGCAATGGGAACCAAGTTAAAATTGAGCACAGCTTATCATCCTCAAACGGATGGACAAAGCGAAAGGACAATCCAGACAATGGAGGACATGCTTAGAGCTTGTGTAATTGATTTCGGAGGTAATTGGGACAATCACTTACCTTTAATAGAATTTTCTTATAATAATAGTTATCACACAAGTATCAATGCTGCACCATTCGAAGCACTCTATGGTCGAAAGTGTCGAACCCCAGTCTGTTGGGCAGAAATTGGGGAAAAGCAACTATCTGGACCTGAGATAGTGCAAGAAACAACCGATAAGATTATTCAAGTCAAGGAATGACTGAAAGCCGCACGTGATCGACAAAAGAGTTATGCCAATAACCGACGCAAGCCATTGGAGTTTCAGGTAGGAGATAAAGTATTGTTGAAAGTCTCTCATTGGAAAGGAGTGGTAAGATTCATCAAAAGAGGAAAGCTAAGTCCCAGGTATGTTGGACCCTTCAAGGTTATTAGAAAAATAGGACCTGTAGCCTATCAGCTACAACTGCCAGAGGAAATGGCAGGAATACGTGATGTGTTTCATGTATCTAATCTCAAAAAGTGTTTAGCTGATGAATCACTGATAGTACCTCTTAAGGATATAGAGGTAAATGAACAACTCAAATTTGTAGAAAGACCTCTACAGATTGAAGATAGAAAAATCAAGAATCTCAAACACAAGAGACTAGTTCTAGTCAAAGTGAAGTGGGACTCCAAAAGAGGACCTGAGTACACATGGGAGCTCGAATCAGAAATGCAAAAGAAATATCCGCATTTATTCCAGTAGATCTCGAGGACGAGCTCTAAATAAGGTGGGGAGAATGTAACAACCCTCGGTAAAACCAACGCCCTTATAATAATTCAGACACCCTGTTATATGTTAAAATACCTTATATGTCTTATATTACACCCTGTATGTGAAAACTGAGCCCTAAATAGATTATAACATATAAAATAAAATAAAAATAAGAAAAATGGAGTTGAGGCGGGCCGCGTAGACCCACCCCAAACTCTCACGCGGGCGGTATTAAGACTGAAGTTGACTCCGCTGATTTATTAAGTTAAAGCGGGCCGCGTAAAAGTCTTTGATAGTCGACGCGGGCCGCGATAGATCATGAAACGCGGAGACATCCGGTGCTGACACGTGTCGACATCGTGGCGGTCTAGAGGATGACCGGGACAAGCTATATGTTGACCAGGTGGTTGACGCGGGCCGCGTAAGGCTTAGCCTTATCTTACGCGGGCCGCCTGGAAGTCAGAATCCAGCACTATATATATAACTCATCAGTTTACGTTTTTCGTCGCTCACATTTCAATCTCAAATCACAATTTCTGTAGAGAAGTTATAATACACGGGTATTATACCCCTAATTAGCGAGGTTCTGCTCCGTTGTAAGTATTATAACCCCAGTTTCGTAATAGTTACGCTGCCCGATTGATTTAGGGTTCCGTAACAACTGTCGTGGTTCTGCCCGACGTAGTTGTTGGAATGCCGTCTCGGGGAGGGTATCATTAATAATTTCAAAGGGTTATGATACTAACCAATGTACATTTGTATAAATTATAGATTATATCCAGGAAAACCTTACGAGAAGCCTAAGATAGCAATGTGAGTTTATCCTCTTTTTGTTAACGTTCTTGGAATAATTTACAAAACCTTAATTGTTTTACAATGTGATTAAGCGGTGATTGAGTCTTTGTAGTTCTTCAATTACTGCCGGTATGTTGGGGTTTTGTATACAAAATGTACTACACTGTGAGTAGTAAGTCAAGGTTGACAGTACGTTACCATTGGACAATGAGTTAGCCAATGTGTAATATGACCCACAAGTCAGTGGATTGATAGTACCAAATGGAGTAATTGTGTAGACATAAACATTGTAATCGTCCTCAATACTGTTTTAATCGATAAAATGTTTCTTGATTAAATTGGGATTCACTCACCAGTATTTCCGACTGACAAATGTTTTTAAAACGCGTTTCAGGTAACCCAATGTGACAGCCAATTAATAAAAAGCCAGCTGGAGAGCACTGAAGGCTTGGGGATAATGTGGCTATAAAAGTTACCAAATAAACGGTGTTTTAAATTTAAATAAAATAGGGTTCATCCCTATAAATGTATTGTAATAAGAAACTTGGATTTTATCCATGTGATTATTAATATAAAATATGGTGGTTTTACTCTGATAAACATTTCCTAACTACGGTCCTGATGTAAATTCCGCTGCAAGATTAAATAACCTGATACCACCACAACTGAGATCGCGTCCGCCTGTTCCCGGGAATAAGGGATCGGGGGTTGCGACACAAGTCATGCATTTCAGATGATGCATGCTCTCCGAAGTGGAGATTCAGTACAAAAGAAACTACTATCCTTTAAAGACACGACAATTGTCATTGACGACGTAGTTGGTGGTAATTTGGATGTTGTTAGAAGCAAAACCTTAAGTTTTCCTAACAATGTCCACCCTAGCTTCTTACGTATTCTATCTTCATTTAATGGGTTGTTGTTAGTTTCCAATGAAGGGATTTGCTGTCAGTTGATTCTTTGGAATCCAACTATCAGGCGGTATAAGGTTTTGTGTGATGACTACTTTAATTACAATCATCATCGAAACTCTGATACTGGTGGAATTTATTTTGATCAGTTCAATGATCCGAAAGTGCTGAACATTAGATGTTACCGTAATGTAACTGCTGCTCGTGTTTAATCACGACGTCGTGAGTCATGGAGAACAATAAATTTCGGTATCGTAAACAATTATGGTTCAAGTCGTTATTCATGGTCTACAGGAGTTTATGCTGATAAAACCATATATTTTATGGTTTCAAATTATTGGTATCCACTAGGTGAGAGGAACATTGTTGCTTTTGATGTTCTTAGTGAGACTTTCAGAATGCTTCATTTTCCCGAGAGTATTGTAGTCAATCCTTGCCAAGGGCATTTTTTGACCATCGCAAAGAGGTTGCATTTGATTGTTATTGGAAAGTCTGCTGAGCTAACTGCTGATTTGCTCAGATATGAAGAAGAAGGCTGGATGAAGATGTTTGTTTTCAATAATCCTCGTGTAGTTGATTATGTAGATACATGCCGAAGTACTAATATAATTGAAGACAACAAGTGGCTGATAACAAGCATCTGGGGGGATATGATTGAAGTTGATCTGACCAACGAACTTCTGAAATACCTCCAACATGTTGACAACTACAATGGTCCGAAAGGAGCTTTACTTATCGAAACTACTGTTTCACCAATAGATTAGGAATTAGGATCCTGTATTTTATTGAATGTTGTTTGCTGTTTTGACAATTGTATTTTTTATATAATTAGTTGTGTTAAAATTATTAATCATGTTTGTTATTAAAATTATAAGTAAATGAATATTGATGTTTGAGAGTGTAAAAGCTTGTAATATTGGCAAAGGTCTGTTTAAATGATCAAAGCTCTGTTATTGGGAACAGATGTTTCAAAATTAAACAGTGGCTGATACATCTGTTGACTTGGGTCAACAGATGGATGAACTTTGTATGCTGTTTGACACTTGTAGTTTTTATATAATTAGTTGTGTTAAAATTATTAACCATGTTTGTTATTTAAATTAAGTAAATAAATATTTAGGTTTCAGAGTGTAAAAGCTTGTAGTATTGGCAAAGTTATGTTTAAATGATAAAAACTCTGTTATTAGGAACAGAAGTTTGAAAATAAAACAGATGTTTGGAGCTACTGTTAACAAAATTGTGGTTGAAACTACTGTTTCGTTAAAATGGTGGTTTAAAACCACTGTTGGGTTAAAATTGTTTTTTGTGGAGGTTGAAGGGGATTGAAACGACTGTTGGGTTAAAATATAGTTTTTTTTTTAGAAGGAACATGCTTAAAATGGTGGTTTAAAACCACTCTTGGGTTAAAATAGTGTTTTGTAGAGGTTGAAGGGGATTGAAACGACTGTTGGGTTAAAATATAGTTTTTTTTTTTTGGAGAAGGAACGTGCTTGAACTACTGTTTATATAATGACTGTTGTTAAAGCTCAGTGTTTTAATCCACTGATAGGTTATCCACTGATAGTTATAGTCAGCTACTGTTTTCATTTTGATCACTGTAAACTACTGATATTGATTCATCAGTGCTTTCCTAACAACTGTCATCCATTATTCAACAGAGGTTGTGACGTGGACAGTACTTAGCCGTCAGATCTTTGTATGCTGTTTCGCGCATTGATTTGGAATTAGTATGCTGTATTCTATTGATTGTTGTTTGCTTTTTTGAACTTTGTTTATTATATAGTTACCTCTGTTTTACACGTGTAGTTTTTATATAATTAGTTGTGTTAAAATTATTAACCATGTTTGTTATTTAAATTAAAGTAAATAAATATTTAGGTTTGAGAGTGTAAAACCTTGTAATATTGGCAAAGATATGTTTAAATGATCAAAACTCTGTTATTGGGAACAGATGTTTGAAAATAAAACAATGGTTGATACATCTGTTGACTTTGGTCAACAGATTGATGTCCACAGATGTTTGGAACTACTGTTCAGAAAACTGTGGTTGAAACCGCTGTTTGGTTAAAATGGTGGTTTAAAACCACTGTTGGGTTAAAATAGTGTTTTGTGGAGGTTGAAGAGGATTGAAATGACTGATGGGTTAAAATATTGTTTTTTTTAGAAGGAAGATTCTTGAATCATTGTTTATATAATGACTGTTGTTAAAGCTCAGTGTTTTAATCCACTGATAGGCTATTCACTGATAGTTATAGTCAGCTATTGTTTTCATTTTCAACATTGTAATATTGGCAAAGGTATGTTTAAATGATCAAAGCGATACACATATCTATATATTCTGTCAATATTTGTTATGCATGTTAAATATCTTTTTATATTTACTTATAGTTGTCTTTTAGCTATAAGAAATAACACGTTTTGGTACAATATCTATACACATATCTATATATTCCGTCAATATATGTTATGCATGATTTTCTAATAATCGAGCTGTGTTTGCACCCGGGTCTTACCGCTTCAGTGGTTGAAACACCAGTTGTTCCAACAACTGTTAGTCACAAACTTTCCACTCAAATCACTACCACTCAATCCATCAAAACAACCCCAACCTCTCCTAAACCCAAAAGTAGAAGGGTAATCAATGTTGTCCTAGATGATGACACTTTACCACCACAAACAACCACACAATCACTGCCACTTGTACCTATTCCAATGTTTTCCTAGATGTTAAAATATGTGTTGAAAGCATTTCTCCTGTTTGATTGTGTGCAAAGTTTATTTCCATTTTAATTCTGCTGCATTACTTGTTCATCTTCTTAATTCTTAAACAAAAACACAATCAAAAAGAAATTCAGATCTTAATTAACAACCTCTAATATGGGTTCATGATCTAATTCGGTGATTTGAAGACAATGTTGTTGAATCGAATGAGATGGTTGATGTAATGTGGTCGTATTAATAACAAATAGTAATTAATCTAAATAACTTTCTTGAGCCCGGGAAGCAATCCCGGGTAAAAACCTAGTAATGTCATATAAAAGATCTTTTCACTTACCTGTAAAATGATTTTATACTCTTAACCAAAAATATATATATAATAACACATATTTTATAATATAATAAATACTTTTAGATATTATTTTATTATACACCGCTCTATATCATAAGATATTTACACAAATAGTTTTTATTTACAGTTTAATAACGTTTTATGGAAATAGAATCCTAAGTAAACTATTTTAAATAATTTTTTTAGAAGAAAGTCTCTACTAATAGAACATAAACTATGCTGTAACTTCACTGATTGTTATTTATTTTTTTATTTTTTTCATTGCCTTTACTTTGGGTGTCCTTAGGATCTTGCTATGGTGCCTGGTATATTTGGTTTTAATAATAGTTTCATGTCGCCACTCAATCTATATAGCATAATTATAAATATGTATTAAAATTGTTTTGTGTGCATGTGTAGTATAACATAAATAATAAACAAGCCAAGATTTAACTTGAAAAATTATTCACGAGCCGAACACAACCTTTATGTCTAAAGCGAAATGATAAATAGAGCTCAAGCTTTCTCAAGTTAAACAGGTCAAGTTCGATCTTAGATAAACACGAACTCAGCTTGTTTACTTACATTGCAATTTCTAACTATATATTAAAATATATATTATAACCTCCAATAACAAATAACTATAGAACTACAAAATTTATATCCTCATTACCAATCATAAAACCAAGAAAGAAATGTCTACTTTTGCATCACTTATCAAACGTATGCATATTTGGATTAATTATTATTTAAATTAAATCCAACTAAAATAATACACATATAAAAATAGAAAAATAGGAGTTTGTAGACGCAAACGTATATCATAAAAATAAATCAACTAACTCATAAGAAGATACTAAAGTCACAATTTGATGCTACAAAACCCCCCACATATAATACCTTTGTTTAAAGTGGTGTTTTAGGTTCAAAACTTAATCTGTTTCCCTCAAGCTTTCACTTGTGAGCCATAGTTTCTTTTGGACTATAAGCACAACATCATCTCCATCTGATTCCGATGTTGAATCTGCCGTCGCCACGGTTTCCCAATGTATCGCGGCTAAGTATTTCTTCACAAAGTCGATAACGGGCTTTTTGTCCCGAACGATTAGGAAGCCTGTGGGCCTGAGGATACGATCAATCTCGATCAACAAATCTTCACCACTGCATCCTTTCCTTTCGATAATGTCTGAGAACACGTTGCTAGCATGGAGAAGATCGTATGTACGTGGGTAAATCGAGTATGCTTCACACCTGAAATTATGAGTAACGGGTCAAAGCATGTTCAAGGTGAAACGGACCGTTTTTAGTATGGGTGAGCCAAAAACCAAAAAACCCGATTTAACTGAACCGCACAAAAAACCTGAAAAAACCGAACCGGAATTTACGGTTCGGTTAGGTTTTTGCATTTTACGAAAACCGAACCGAATAACCTAATTTTTTTTTTATGTTTGTTATATATTGATTTAGGAATTATTAGTTTTATTCTTAAATGTTAAGTATTTACAATAAAAACATTAGCATGTTTATTTATCTTTAAAATGATTATCCATTGCATAAAAGAAATAACAAAATTTAGCATAAAAATTAAACCATTTTCAAAGTATTATAAAAGAAAAACTCTTGATAAAAACTTTGGAGAAACATAAAAATAGATTAGAAGGTTAGATTTATGTGAACAATATTAATTAAAAAGGTTAAACATAATAACTTAGATGTAAACATATAAGAAAGATTTTTAAAACTTGGACTATACTTATTATTTTTAAAACTTACGTTATTTTGTTCCAAAAACCGAAAAACCGAACCGCTGCTAAAAACCGAAAAAATTTCTTAAATCTTGGACTATACTTATTATTTTTGAAACTTACGTAATTTTGTTCCAAAAACCGAACCGTTGCTAACAACCACAAAAATTCTTAAATCTTGGACTATACTTGTTATTTTTGAAACTTACGTAATTTTGTTCCAAAAACCGAAACCGAACAGTTTTCATTAACCGAAAATCGAACATTTCGGTTTCGGTTTTACCATAAAACCGAACCGTGCACACCCCTAGTTTTAGTGTGGGTACAAGTTGATGTGCACAAATTATGAAATAAAGAAAATACATACCAGTTATGAATTGAGCCGATTAAGCCTCTATCGTAAATAAGCTTCAATGTGTTGGGTCCATCTTCAGGGACGACATTCATCACCCAAACATCTTTGTTCCCCAAAGCAGCTCCAAATGAACCCAAATTTGCCTTCATGTCCATCACGTTCCTTATCGTATTAGCCGATATTTTTGGGCTCAACAGATCCCAGTAATTCTCAACCCTCTTACGCCACAACTCCTACAAAAAAATAAAAATATATATATATATGGAAAATTTATGTGAATGATCAACATTCAAATATGAAACAATGAGAGAGAACCATATTTCTTTTTAATTTAATTAAATTTACCGTGTCCTTTTCAAACATATCCCTTGAATAGCCAAAGTCGGCAAGACGAGGAGGTGGCGATGTTAACCTAGCTGGCCATGGAGCCAATCCACTTCCTTTACTTGCGTGATCATCTGATGAAAAGAAAAACGTAAGTGTTTTGCACAAGTCTAAACTTCTAGCGGTTTTTTTAGCACAGCATCAATTTAACCCTTGATGCATTTAAGGTGCCGACTGAATTAGAGAACTTGCAAGATTTAACAATTGGGGTATAATGGGAAAAAAATAGCAAACAATTACAATACACCTTTTAAGATTGTGAAACGTGGACAAAAGTATAAAAAGAAGGAGATATTTGGTCCTTATACGTTTATAAGAACCATTTTCACACTTAACCAAATTATGGCAGATTAATGTAAATAACATAATCCCTGTGGTTTACCAAAATTTTGGATTTGTCCTTAGCTTTTCAAAAGTACACAGATGGTCTCTGTGGTTTGCACTTTGTAACGCATTTAGTTCCCAGCTAACAAATCTAAAGGTTTTAGCATGTCCAAGTTAGGGACTAAATGTGTTACAATGTGCAAACCACAGGGACCATCCATGTACTTTTGGAAAAAGCTGGTGACAATATGCGTTACAAAGTGCAAACCACAAGGACCATTGGTGTACTTTTGAAAAGCCAGGGACCAAATCCAAAATTTTGATAAACCACAAGGAGCATCCGTATACTTTAATATGATATAAAAGAACTTACGTTCAGAGTAAGGTGTAATGCACGCTTCCATGTTTACACCATACACAGCATCGGGATCATCATTTGACCGACAAAGAGGCGGCTGAGTACCAGGAGCTCTCTCCATGTAACAATCATTAGTCAAAGGTTTGACCCAAATGACAGTTTGGTTCCTTTTCGCAGCTATTTTCCAGCACATGCGTTCAACAAGCGCACTCATTTCTTTCCATATCCGAAGATCCTCTTCATCTTGCGCATACGCTTCAGGAGACGAGTAAGCAAAGTAGCCACCGGGTCTAAGCAACCGATCCAACTCAAGTAGAAGGATACCGTCTCTTTGAAGCCAATCGATTCTACAACGAGAACAATGGGCAAGTTCGAAAGATCTACTGGGGTACGGAAGTCTTTTTGTTCCGAGAACACCGAGATATGCAGGAATGCCTCGTTCTAGAGCGAATTGGATTTGATTTTGATGCACATCATTAGGTGCTAATGACATTGCAATGATGTCGGATGAAAGAAGATAACCACCGAAACTTGCAACTCCACATCCAACGTCAAGAACGGTTCGTAAGTTTCCTTCGTTGTTCATCTTATCTTTTGAGAAGTTGAGCATCTGTTAATTATGTTGTTTATTAGATGTATAGAAGAACACAATAAGCTAAAGTATGGCTATTAGTATGATTGAAGACACGTGTAATGATATTTACATTTGCAAGTGATTTGATGTACTTATCAGCTCCGTAGTGGAAATGAGTTCCTCCACCTGGGAATATGATCTTTTCACCTTTCACAACCATCCAGTTTTGGTCTGACTTTTCATGTGCAAGGTGGGTATGTGGTATGTTTGCTTTCCATACTTCATCTCTGCTCTTTGGCCACTTAATGGGGACCTGAATTAACAAAACAGGTAAAATGAAACATAAATTAGCTCAAAAGAAAACAGTTCAAACAGCGCGTGTTTTGAGCACGGCCTCACATTTCGTTTTGTTCAGATAATAGATTATTGTTATCGAATATAAATTAAAAAAATACACAATCAGCCCAACCCATCCATCTTGCCAACTCTATTTGATTAGATACACACCTTGTACCCTGTTGGAGGAGGTATCAAGCAGTTAAACCGTCTTTCAGGCAGAGGACAATGCCTTTCGTAGTGCTCCATCAAAGACAAATCCAACTTCAATCTCATCTGGTAGATAAGATTACGGTCTAAGCAAGGTATCAATTCAGAGTATCGATCATCACAAACCTTCAAAAAGAGAAAATTAAATATTAAAAAATAACAAAGACAGTTAAATTCCCAATGTTCTCTGACAAGTCAAAGATTAAAAATCCTACTTAATGTGAATAACTTACGGGAAAACTTTTTGGTACAATGCCATCGCCATCATCCAGACCAAATTTAAACTCATCTTGCTTGTTGCCAAGATCAGATTCTTCATCACCGCCTAAGTAGGATGATCCAAGCTTCCTTAAAGACCGGCTGCCATACTCTAGAGCTGACTCACCTTGATTCTGAGAGCCGAAATACAAATACAGGAAAAGAAGGGCAGCTGCTACAAGAATAAAAGTCGTGAGCAAACGCTTCTTAGATCCATCTGGTCTTCCTCTCATAATTAACGTTATGTTTGATACCCCACAATGTTGATCGGTTTTCACTTCTAATGCACTTTATAGATCACAAGAATGATCTCATAATTTCTTCGATGGATGACAGACCCCGGTTGAATAATATGGCGTTTTTTTTCCAAACTGTGCTCAGCACCAAAAGATGATTCCAAATATGAGATACCAGGGTTATTGTCCGACCAACCTGTTTTGCAAAAAAAAAAAAAAAACAAATAGAAGTTATCACTGAATCTAATAAGGTATATAAAATTTGAGAAAATAAAACCAAAAAAGGAAAGTTATGAAACAATTTTCACTAAATCTCAGCTTTACTAAGCTGCAGTGTTGCACCAAAAGTACAAATATGAGAACATTATTTTACCTTTTCCGGTAAAAAAAACAAATCAAGAGAAAACGTGTTCCCTAAACCATTACTGAAGTTCTTTAAAAAATCAAAACTCATAAAAACACTCAAAAAAAGGTTTATAACCCGCTTATTCAAGGCTGTTCGCCTGTTCAAGACAATTTCCATATTTATTCAATTAAACTTTTAATGTTTCCTTAAATGCCAAACAGTCAATTCAGATCCAACTCAAATTATTGTATAAGTTGTCAAACATAATGATCATAATGTCATGAATGAGAATCATCACTTCCAGATCTAATTAACAAGTAACTAAATTACATCAACTCAATTGTAGTTCAGAAATATCCAAATTTCTCACAGACTCACAGGTAATCACAACATATTTCGTACTTTCTCCACGTTAAACGATCGTAAAAACACATTAAGCCATACATTCATAACATACTTCATGCAAAAGTTAACCAACACTCACTCACTACATCATCCAATAGCTGCTTATTCACAATTTTCAAAACTACAATCCTGTAGAGATAAAATAACAACATAACCGACACTAATTCAACTCACAAATTATAAAAACAACTACATCAAACACAATTCTTACTCTAGGTTTAATCAAAACACACTCAAATCACACTATCCACAACACTAATTCCAATAACAGCATCACAGTCTAAACATTATACACAAAATCAAACGAACGGATCTGATCTACTCATCTACAACACTAAACAACATCTCATACATGTAAACAATCACAATTTTCAAAACTACAATCCTATAGAGATAAAATAACAACATAACCGACACTAATTCAACTCACAGATTATAAAAACAACTACATCAAACACAACTCTTACTCTAGGTTTAATCAAAACACACTCAATCGATCCACAACACTAGTTCCAATAACAGCATCACAGTCTAAACATTCTACACAAAATCAAACGAACGGATCTGATCTACGCATCTACAACACTAAACAACATCTCATACACGTAAACAATCACAATTTTCAAAACTACAATCCTATAGAGATAAAATAACAACATAACCGACACTAATTCAACTCACAGATTATAAAAACAACTACATCAAACACAACTCTTACTCTAGGTTTAATCAAAACACACTCAATCACACTATCCACAACACTAGTTCCAATAACAGCATCACAGTCTAAACATTCTACACAAAATCAAACGAACGGATCTGATCTACTCATCTACAACACTAAACAACATCTCATACACGTAAACAATCACAATTTTCAAAACTACAATCCTATAGAGATAAAATAACAACATAACCGACACTAATTCAACTCACAGATTATAAAAACAACTAGATCAAACACAACTCTTACTCTAGGTTTCATCAAAACACACTCAAATCACACTATCCACAACACTAGTTCCAATCACAGCATCAAAGTCTAAACATTATACACAAAATCAAACAAACGGATCTGATCTACTCATCTACAACACTAAACAATATCTCATACACGTAAACAATCACACATCACGAAATTACTCAAATTACTAAACCTAAATGTCAAAAAAAAAACTGCAATTTCAAATCAGATCTAACAACTTAACATATGAAATTATGAATAACCGTTAAATTGAAACTACCTGCGTACGGATAACAAGATCTGATCTCAGAATCTTCAAATTGACAGTTGAATTGGTGGAAATTGAGTGGGAATTTGTTAGGTTTTAAACAGAATAAATGGTAGATCTGAGAGTTATACAGTGTAGATGCAATAGTAGTGTTCGCACAAGGTGGTTTATATTTTATTATTATTATTGTTTACTTTTAGGCCCCTTGTTTTATGAGGTTGTTACGTTTATGGTCCCTGTATTTCACTTTCGACAATGCACCGTGTCGGTGTGTTAAGTGGATTTCGCTTTCAGTAGGTGTATCGCATTTACACCATCCCATGTGGCTTAATTTTAAAAGAAACCCACCGATTTGGTGAGTTTTTAGAAACGGGTCTAAAGTTGATAAGCTACATGAAAGTCTCTATGGGGCGGAACCGATGGTAATGGGCCAGGTATGGGTCGGGTATGACTAATTTAATACCTGGTTCTAAAATCTTGTCTCATATTCGGTCCATTACTCGTCGGGTATTTGCTGAAACCCGTGGGGTATGTTTACCCGTCGGGTATCAGGCATACCCATAGGTATTAGATATGCATGTTGGAATTTTCATGTATATATATTTTTTACTTTCCTTTTAATTTTATGTTTTAAAAATCTATGTAATATATTAAATTATGATATATAATATACATATCATCATCACCATAATAATATTTAATATATTTAAAAATGTAAATATACTATAATATTAATCTCAAAAAATAATTTTGTATTTCTTAGCATATAAAATATAACTATGAATAATGTTATCAAAATATATATTTCAAATAAAAAGCTTATTTTTCAAATAATCAAACCACAATAATGAAACACTACTAAACAGTAATTAAAGGAAAATAAATATAAAACTTAAAAGTATTCGGATATATATTTCGGGTAAACATGTATATATTGTTTTGGGTAATCGCCTAATCGGGTCAGGTATCATCTAATCTCATACTCGTGAAATATTCTTTTCCATACCTAGCCCAATGCCCGTTGGGTATCAGGATACCCGTCCCAAAATGCTTCAGGTTTTAGGCATATCAAGTGGGTATGTTGACCCGTCATAGAAGTTTGTTAGTTTTTTTTTAAATATAACATCTGAGATTTCTTTGTAGAAAAAAAGATAGCTTGAACTCCTAGTTGTAGCTACTAGAAAATAGAGTTTCATGATGACCCGATGACACAAAAATTCTGGTTCTACACTAAAGTATACAATTGAATATCTTAAAATGTTGTGCTTGTAAGTTGTAACGCAGAAAATACAATCTATTGTTATAACTAGTGGTTGACCCGCCGCGGTGCGGCAGGGTATTTCATTTCTGTTAGATAGATAATGTTAGTTACAAACATGGTTTGTAGTTGAAGTAGAATTCCTGAAACCTACAATGTAACAAAGTTACCAACGCAAAAATGTAACAAAGCTACCAACGCAAAACATGTATACAGTTATCATGTCTAAAATAAAGGTGTGAACCCCTAAACAAATCGGCCAATTCACATAATAAGCAATCCATTAAATAAGATATGAGCAATGTAATTCATAAGTATTTGAAACTTATACATATGCAACTATGCACAAAGATCTTTTAATTCAAATTTTCATCTATATACATAAATAAGCATACTCAATTTGCCAAATTACTAAAGATTAAACAATCAATTAGAATACTAAAGTAAAACTGCTACCGGTAACGCAGGGGGATAATAAAGCGCTTTTAATGACTCCAACGAAGACGACTTAAGCGTCGGTTTAGTTGATACACCGAGCGCATGCCAAGCCGCACCCATAACCGGACTAACCGCATCCACGACTCCATCTGAAAAACTTATTCCAGACAGGCTTCTTACACGCATCGGCTTGGCCCTCAGTCCCAAATCTTCAATAGAACTCACCTCCACCACCACGTTAGACAACGACCAATCTGAACAACCGTCACCATCACGCTCCGTCACTGCCAACCATGTCGGCGGCTCCAGCGCTGTAACCATCATTTGACACTACGGCAACGTGACTGATGTAACCGGATTTTATCCCAATAATTGATGCGTTAGACTCCAGTCAGTTTGTTTCAAACATGATTGATGATGTAAACACAAAGGTGCATCTAATTGAACTTCAACATTATAATCATCACAAAGGCTCGTGCATAAGCACAAAGGTTCGCGCAGAACCACAAACGGTTGCCAATACGTCATCGTCAAATTCATATCAGTTTAATCATCAACACAAAAAATGATGTTAAACACAAAGGGGTATCCATCCTATTGATCTTCAATAGAGCACACAGTAACAAAATTCATAACATATGCCTATTACACGGCTAATAATCACAGCGATAATAAAAACCATTTTTGTTTACTACGATTCGAACCGATTTTAATACTGACAACTCTACCCACCCATATACCTGTTAACCCGGGATTCCTTTCTTGAGCAGAAATATAACATCATAGGGTTTTTACACGCAACCACCTCCGAAACTCCAATTCCAACAGAAAAGTCGATTCGTTCAAAACTTTTTCAAACAATTCCTCCTAATGAACACTAAAAGTAACTGAAATTGGAAACCTAGTTTGTTAAAGCGTACCTGTTGGAGCCCTTATCTGAGACGAAAACCATCGCTTGGGTTGTGGTTAGGAAATAGATAAAGCTGCGAGCTTCCGATTTGGCGGTGGTTGTGTGGCCGATGACGATTTGGCACGGAGCAGTGGTGATCGAAGGCGGTAGGTGAACAGAGAGGTGGTGCTCGATGGTAGTAACTGGAGGCATAAGTGTTGTCTCGATGCCCTTGGCGTTTGAGCGATTCGTGCCAAAAAGGAATGGTGGCAGTACCATGAATAAGAGAAAAAATATTACTAATTGTTGTACTGTACAGAAGGTCAATGGCAATTGTTGATTCCATTGACCTATAAAAAGTGGGCCTCAGGCATACATAACATACAAATCACACTGCCATCCTCGCGCTTCGCAGCGGGTATGTTTTTCTGTGTTACATCTGGAATACATAACATGAAATTACCTGTGTTACATCAGGAGTATAACCTGCAAAATATAAAGGAGTGTACGTTGTAGTTCCTATTTTGACACATACTTCAAGCCTGGTCCATTACAAAGCCAAATGAGTTGTCTAAAATTTCCGAGTTCAGCAGAGATATCTTCGAATTAACCTTTAATTTTCATCAGAACTTGGTATTATAACATGAAAATTAAAAAAAAAACATGGATACTATTTCACATATGTGAGACGAATCTGAACCAACAGGGTACAAAGGATGAAAGGAAAGCAATCTATATAGCTGAAAAACAAATAAATGCAATACATCTAGAGTTAGGCACACAAATCTTTCAAAACAACCATGTTTCAAGAAAGATGATAGGGGTGGTGTTTAAGTAAAAAGTAAAACAAAAATCCATATAAACCATTGCTACAATTTCTAATTTGGTCATGGCAGCTTCTGTAAAAGAGGGGACATTCTATGGTACCCTATGGGCATTCAGTAGACCATATGCACTGTTTGCATATGGTAATCAAACAAACACAAAATGAGAACTATGAACATGTTGAACAATATGATGATTGAACGAACACTAATTCAGAAGTGGTGGAATCTACTATATTACCAAGCAAGCATCCGATGATGTTAGTTGAACCCGAGAATCGCCGGAAAACACCATTGACGCCATTGAATATTGGTGGTGGCGACGCACTGGAATCGCAAATCTGATACCCTGATTCAAACCTAGACCTTTGTTAGGGTTCCGGCGACTTCGCTTACTTCCAATCGATCTGCATCTATCTTGACTTCCAATTTTCAATACAGGTATTCCACCATTTCTAGGGTTCGTAACCCCCAAATCAGAGCATGATGCTGCCATGGATATCAGGCTGGTGAAAGGAGGAAGTATTAGCGGTGGTAATGACCGGCAAATGTTGGTTACCAAAACTTGGAAACGGGAACTGTAGATAAGAAGCGACGGTATGGGCTTGGCCCAATGTAATAGGATCTCCTATGCTAGTATAAATAGGGGATTTCTTAGTCTTTTGTGGTTGTTGATTCTCTAAGAAACTTGTGCTTGTAATCGATCAAGAGTACCAGACGATCATAGATCGTGTGCTCGGTTTTGTTTGAATCAATACATTTGCCTTTCAATCTTTGACATCTTGCTTGTAATTCCGCTATTTGTTTGGTGTTTGATATCCGATTGTATAGTGTTGGGACTTACAAAAAGCATGTTTCTTTGTTTACTTTTAATTTATAGGATCAAAAGAGCTTAAACGCACAAAAGGAATAAATTAACAGAAGAAACCAACACAAATACAAAGAAGAAAGATTGACACGACTCGCCGAACCTCCATCCACATCCAAACCAACAAAAATAACAAAAACAGAAGCTTAGTTTACCATATTTTAACAAAGTTAACCTATTTCATAAATAATCATTACAATTGTAGGAAAAATAGGTGAAATGTGAGACTGGTGGGGGAAATATTCTGAGGTGGGATTGTTAATGACCAATAAGGTCTAAGTGAGATTATTACAGGCCAATTTCTCAAGAAATTAAAGAGTGGTGTTATGAGTGATTTATTTTTATAAATAATGCCGTTCAATAATTAAAATAAAATAAAAAATAAAAGTAATATAGTGTTAATTTGAACATTGATGCGTAAGGTATATAACAATCTACTATCTACTATATATAATAAATGAAAAAAATATGTGCTGACGTGTCGCATTGTGGTGCAGGCTCATATAGGTTTTGGGCGGGAAAACATTTTAGCAAGTTGGGAGACAGGGCCCGTTTCTAAAATGGGTCGGATTCTGAATTTAACGGGTCCGGAGGAAGGAGTTTGGGCGACGTGTAGCACGACTAGCATCAATCGGTCAACAATGTGACTATCTTGTTCCACTAAATGCTTATCTTTACTCGAAAAGGTTCAAGTTTGTTGTTTGCGACTATTACCCCATGGGTAGTCTTCAAGATTTGCTTCTTGGTATGTTATTTTTAGTCTTTTCGATTACATTTATACATTACTGATATATCAACTACCATTCGTTTATTTGCTTTTGTTCGCAAACATCATTGAAATGTAGTTTGCGAACAGAAAACAAATAAACAAAGGAATATTGAATTTTAATAATTCCAACGGCCAACCGCCTTTTCCACCAATGTCAGCTTACAACTATTGCCCTTCATTGTTTAATCAGGCATCATCTATAAATAACTATTATATGAAAAAAAAAAAAAAAGCAAAACAAAAGTCAAACGTGCCGCCCAAAAGTGGCCAACCACCTAAAACATAACTATTGTCGGATGACGTCATACACTTGAAAATATATATATTGAGAATTGAGAATAATTTAAAAAGACAAAAAAAAAAAAAAGGAAAAGGCCAACCGCCTTTTTCCACCGATGTCAGCTTACAACTATTGCCCTTCATATGTTTTTGTAATGTGGGAATGATGGGTTGGAGTTAAAAAGAGGAGAGAGAATGCATGTGAGAAGAATGGGTTAAAAGCTGATGTGGCGGTGATGACTAGGATGCATGTAGTAAATGCAGGCCGTTGCATTGCGGACAGTCTAATATGATAGAGAAGAGATTGATGTTTGAGGCCTCCACCGTGACTTCCAATGAGACAACGCGTGTCTCATTTGGTGATGAGGCCTCCACCACTAAATGGGTCCTATTATTTTCTTATTTTTTTTTTATTTTTTCTCTCTTTTCATTTTTTTTACATTAGTTTTCAATATTTTATACACAACTTCTAAAACTAAGCCAGTTACTACTCCTACCACAACTTCTGTTCCCACAAAATCACTTACACCTTTTAGACTTTATAGTGGAATCCAAACATTGTTGTATTATGACACGTTTTCTTTGTGAACAGTACATAGGACACGTGGTTTGGAGATGATGCATGGCTGGCAAAAGCCTGCCAGACAGTTGTGTGGAAGCATGCTTCCACTGTGTTGTTCGTAGCTGGAGCTAATTTTGGACAGTTTGGCTTGATGTGACCTTGTTCTCCGCAGTTATAGCATATCCTGCTGTTTTTCTTCCTGCAGTCTTCTTCCTGTCCTAAGCACTAAATGAAGTGTCACATTTATAGGAAAGGTTATCGCTCAAAGAGGAAACCAAATGAAGCAATTGAATAGTAAACTACATTACAATAGTTCAGTTTTTTTATTTGAATAACAAGTGTTTTTTGCTAATTGTTTTTGATAATTCAATTTTTGTTTCATATACGTAAGATAATATCAAAAAAAGGTAGAAAGTCCAAATTCATCTTTCCGTAGAACTGAAAAACAATCTCTTTCCCTCTCATAGTTGTTTTCAAACTTATATAAGAAAAAGGATCTATAGTGTATTTGATTTCCATAATCACTAACACTAAAGGAAAAGAATTAAAAGATATTCCAGTAGTGTCTCAGTTTCTAGATGTGTTTCCAGAAGAATTACTAGGACTACCGCCAAATTGGGAAGTTGAATTCAGAATCCACTTGCTACCAGGAATAGCACCAATTGCCAAAGCACCTTATCGTTTGGCACCCGCGGAAATGCAGGAATTGAAGAAACAGTTAGACGAATTATTGGACAAAGGATTCATACAGCCAAGTTCATCACCATGGGGAGCACCGATTTTATTCGTCAAGAAGAAAGACGGATCAATGCGTATGTGCATTGATTACCGTGAATTGAACAAGGTCCCAATTAAGAATCGGTATCCATTACCAAGAATCGATGATCTGTTCGATCAATTGCAAGGAGCTCGATTTTTCTCTAAAATCAATTTACGGTCAGGATGTCATCAATTAAAGGTTCAGGAAGAGGACATTCCTAAGACCGCTTTTAGAACAAGGTACGGCCATTATGAATTTACTGTCATGTCATTTGGTTTAACCAATGCCCCAGCTGCATTTATGGACATGATGAACCGAATATGTAAGCCATATTTGGATAAATTCACAATTGTCTTTATAGATGATATTCTCATTTATTCTAAGAGTAAAGAGGAACATGCAAAGCATTTGCATGCACTTATAAGTTTATTGAGAAAAGAAAATCTTTATGCTAAGTTTTCAAAGTGCGAGTTTTGGTTAGAACAGGTACAGTTTCTTGGACATCTAGTTAATCATGAAGGAATTCATGTGGATCCCACCAAGATCGAGGCAATTACTAAATGGAAAACCCCTGAGTCACCAACCGAGGTTAGAAGTTTCTTAGGATTGGCTGGTTATTATAGAAGATTTATTCGAGATTTTTCTAGAATAGCCATTCCCTTAACTAAGCTAACCTGTAAATCTGTTAAGTTTGAATGGGGACCAAAACAAGAAGAAGCCTTTAGAATTCTTAAGCAAAGATTAACCAATGCACCCATACTAGCATTACCCGAAGGAACTGAAGACTTTGTAGTCTATTGTGACGCTTCTAAGTTAGGTTATGGATGTGTACTGATGCAACGAAAAAAGGTTATAGCCTATGCATCTAGACAACTTAAGAACCATGAAGAGAATTATTCAACTCATGATTTGGAACTAGGAGCAATAATTTTTGCTTTGAAAATTTGGAGACATTACCTTTACGGTAGTAAGTTTACCATTTTCACTGATCATAAAAGTTTAAGATATGTTTTTGGGCAAAAGGAACTGAATATGAGACAAAGACGCTGGATGGAAATACTTAGCGATTATGATTGTAATATCCAGTATCATGCAGGAAAGGCTAATGTAGTGGCTGATGCTTTAAGTCGAAAGTATCATGAAAAGCCAAAAAGAGTACGTTCTCTTAAATTAAATCTACAAGTAGATTTAAATGAACAGATTAGAAAAGCACAAGAATCAGTAATCAAGGATGATACTGAAAAATTGAAAGGAATGATTAAGGAATTAGAACAAGGAACAGATGGAATTTAGAGGTTCCATAAGAAAAGAATGTGGATACCTAAATTAGGAAACCTACGTCACCGTATATTAGAAGAAGCCCATAAGTCTAAATATACAATGCATCCTGGAAATGATAAGATGTATCAGGATTTAAGAAAGAACTTTTGGTGGATAGGAATGAAAAAAGACATAGCAGCTTATGTTTCTAAATGTTTAACCTGTTCACAAGTTAAAGCTGAACATCAGAAACCCTCAGGTTTATTGCAGCAGTTAGAGATGCCAGTTTGGAAATGGGAATTGATAACAATGGATTTGTTACCAAATTATCCAAAACAAGGAAAGGTAATCATACAATCTGGGTGATTGTAGACAGGCTAACTAAGTCATTTCATTTCCTACCAATGAAGGAAACTTTCAGTATGGAACAATTAGCTAAATTGTATGTAAATGAAATAATTTCATTACATGGAATTCCTTTATCAATCGTTTCTGATAGAGATAGCCGTTTTATCTCTCATTTTTGGACGAGTTTTCAAAAAGTAATGGGAACCAAGTTGAATCTAAGCACAACCTATCATCCCCAAACGGACGGACAAAGCGAAAGGACAATTCAGACAATGGAGGATATGCTTAGAGCTTGTGTAATTGATTTCAGAGGTAATTGTGATAATCATCTACCATTAATCGAATTTTCTTATAATAACAGTTATCACACAAGTATCAATGTTGCACCATTTGAAGCACATTATGGACGAAAGTGCCGAACCCCAGTCTGTTGGGCAGAGATTAGAGAAAAGCAATTATCTGGACCTGAAATAGTGCAAGAGAGTTACGCTGATAACAGACGAAAACCACTGGAATTTCAAGTAGGTGACAAGGTATTATTGAAAGTCTATCCTTGGAAAGGAGTGGTAAGATTCATCAAAAGGGGAAAGCTAAGCCCTAGGTATGTTGGACCTTTTGAAATAATTAGAAGAATAGGACCTGTAGCCTATCAGCTACAACTGCCAGAGAAAATGGCAGGAATACATGATGTATTTCATGTATCGAATCTCAAGAAATGCTTAGCTGATGAATCACTGGTAGTACCTCTTAAGGATATAGAGTAAAATGAACAACTTAAATTTGTAAAGAAGCCTCTACAGATTGAAGACAGAAAAGTTAAGAACCTCAAGCACAAGAGATTAGTTTTGGTCAAAGTGAAATGGGACTCCAAAAGAGGACCAGAGTACACATGGGAGCTTGAATCATAAATACAAAGGAAATATCCATACCTGTTCCAGTAGATCTCGAGGACGAGCTCTAAAACAAGGTGGGGATGATATAACAACCTTTCAAAATAATCTGACACCCTAAAAATAATTAGAATGTCCCAATATGACCTAAAATACACCCCGTATACGAAAACAGGGCCCGAATACCTTTATTTTTATTAAAATTAAATAAAACAAAGAAATAGGGTCACTCGCGGGCCGCGAACGTATTGGAGGAGGGCTATGCGGGCCGCGACAGCTCGGAGTCAGGGCGAGCCCCTGAGCCGCCACGTGTCACCATTCGTGTCATGCCTAGTGGCGAGTCAGCCAAGCTAGGGCCTACCCTAGCTGGCCTCGCGGGCCTTGAAGGCCCTGGGGGAGGTTCACGCGGGGCGCGACGAAGTCCAGAAACAACCCTATAAATAGCAACCTTCGACAGTTCAGTCGAATCGCTCACACACTTTCTTTCTCTCGAATTTCTATAGAGTATAAGCTATTCTCGGGCATAATACCCCCCTAAATAACAAAGTTCTGCCTCGTTGTAAGTATCATAACCCCGGTTACGTATTAGATATGCTGCCCGATTGATCTAGGGTTCCGTAACGGCTGTCGAGGTTCTGCCCGACATAGTCATTGGAATCCCGTCTCGGGGAGGGTATTACTAATGTAAATATTGGGTTATTATAATAACGCGTGTGCATTTGTGTAATTTATAGATAATCACCAGAAAATCCTTAAAGAAAACCCTAAGACAGCAATGTGAGTAATCTCCTTTTTGTAAACTGTTTTTACAAAACCTTAATTATTTTACAATGTGATTAGCAGTGATTGAGTCTTTGTAATTCTTCAATTACTGTCGGTATGTTGGGGTTTTGTATACAAAATACAGAACACGTTACCATTGGACAAAGAGTTAGCCAATGTGTAATATGCCCCACCAGTCAGGATTGACAGTACTGAATGAGTAATTGTGTAGATGTAAACATTGTAATCGCTCTCAATACTGTTAAAAGATAAAACTCTTCTTGATTAAACTGGGATTCACTCACCAGTATTTCCCACTGACAAAATGTTTTTAAACGCGTTTCAGGTAACAAAATGTGAAAGCCAACTAGAAGCCAACTGGACAGCACTGAAGGCTTGGAAAAGTGGCTATAAAAGTTACCTAAATAAAGAAGATGTTTTATTTCAATAAAATGAGGTTTACCCCTATAAATCAATTTGTAATGAAAACTTGGGTTTTATCCCAAGATATTTATTTATATAAAATGTGGTGTTTTACTCTGATAAAATATTTCCTAACTACGGTCCAGATGTATTTTCCGCTGCCAAATTGATGAACACCGATACCATCAATACTGATTCTCGCAGCCGCCCGTTCCCAGGACAGATAGGGGGCGGGGGTTGCGACAAGATGTGGGATTGAAGATGTCATTTGAACCTCCCATACTCAAGCCAATCCTGAGTTCGGAAGGGTTGGGTGTTGCCTCCTCCGCAGCCCATGATCTTCGATTCCCCCCAATATTCAACACCATATGTAATGCTCATGTCTTCTGTCTACCATACATTTTCGATCCTGTCATCTCTGTGCTTGTTGCCTCTTTCAAATATCATTTCCCTCGAATACGATGAAACATATCGGTATTCTTTTGGTCTTGTTTCTCATAGAGGCTAAATTATGAAGAAAAAACAACAATGATTTTAGAGGCAATGATGATGACTTTCTAGTTGTTGTCTGAGCGAATCGAACGAAGCTTGAAACAGACCGTATCTTGACGGGGTAATTTCCGGAGGCTTCTATCGTTGAAGCATACGTAACGTTTGCAGCAATGGTGGTTTGTTCTTCTTTGTTTGGATTATTATTAACATATCTGAGCCTCTTGAGTTTTTCTTCTACAAGTTTTGTTGATTTTTTACAAAAAAAAAAAAAAATCTGTTCCAGTTTACTAAAGGTAGTGCAACGATTTGTCTATAGCTATAGGAATATCATTATAAATAAGTTGAACAAACCCTTGATGAACTATGCTAAAAAGTTAGTGAATTTGCTCAGAGGATTAAAGCTTAGAATTATCTCTAGCCATTTGATTAACTGATTTGGTAAAGTGGGAGGTGAATTTACTAATATACACATCATGTGAGTTGCATGTGGCAATTAATTAACCAGGGTAATGGGTTGAGTTAGACTCAGGGTCAAAATAGTTAGTTATAGAGACTATGGGGGCACAGGTGTTAAAAAATTCTATTTTTGGCTAATAGGGTAAAGTGATATAACCACAGGGGCCAAAATCATAATTTACTCTTACTTTTTAATTCATGTCGTCTATGGAACTTGAACCCAAGACCTCCCACTCCCAAGGTGTTTAAAGGCTTTACCTTTACCAATAGACCACCACCACATTAGTAATTTGTGAAAATTAAGGTTATTTAAATCTATTATTCCATGGTTTGTATATCTGATTAACAGACTAGTAAAATAGTAATTTATGCGTAAATAGTTTATGACCTGCTACTCATTGTAAGTAGTATGTAATTTTAAGATAAAATACACGTCCACTCATTGTATTGTTAGCTGGGCCTCAAAGTGATATATTACATCATCAATCTTTTCACTGGTATTAATAGTATAGTTTATATACTATTAATTTGAAACATTTGTTTGCATGTTTAGTTGTCGTATAATTTGCAATATTTTCTTGCATTAAAGCTTGTACATCAAGCTTTCTAGATATATTATGCATCTTATGGTTATGCTGACACGAAATTACAATTTTGCCCTTCTTTCTTCTTTCTTCTTTCAACCGTTTATGTTCATTTATTTAATAAATGAACAAACATGAACACAATTTTTTGTTCATTTGATTAAATGAACCGAATGCAGCCGCTTTCGCCTTATTGATCTTTGACCAGATGAACAATATCAAACTTCCAACATTTGTCTTTTCGTAGGAACATTTCACTTTTCTTTTTTTTTTTAAGCTGTGCATGCACAATAACCCTCGCACAAAAGACACAAGAGGACAGACGTGTTCGTATTGAACACCACTTAACTTCTTTGACAACTTTATTAACTCGAAAAATTTAGAACTATACGTAAAACGAAAATTTGCGAAAGATGAAAAGTATAAGTGACAAAAGTTGTGAAGTTAAATTGCAAATAATGAAAAGTTTTGGGTTAAAGTTAAAAAAACAAATTATGTAGGGTTAAAATTGAAAAAGGTACAAACCTTTGGGTAAAAACTAAAAAATCAAGTTTTTTTTTTTTTTGAAAACACCCAAAGCACAACTTATAAGTCCTTATGCACAAAAAGTTTGCTATAACATTTTGGGTAGGAGCTTGGGAACAGTTCCCGCTTCCAGGTTTTGGCGACCTCCATCTGCCGGTCATTACCACCCCGCTATACTGCAGACCCGCTTATGCCACTGATAACCACCGCATGAACCCAACTCCATTTCCGGCGACAAACGAAATCGGAAGAGGCAACTGAACGATTCCCTTTCTTCCCTAAATCACAGGAGGTACCGACTTCGTCCCTCACATCGGTTACCTGCAAAACCCTAGCCTTGCTCGACTGACTTCGTCCCTCACATCGGTTACCTGCAAAACCCTAGCCTTGCTCGACACCATAAGATTGAATTTTTACTTGAAAGATTTGAGCTTTTGTGATCGTCAATGTGAAGCTCTGAAGCTGTCTCTCTCTTCTTCTGGTAAAGGTATGGTATGGTGAGGTGACCTTTTGGTAGGATGTGAGATTGTAGTAGGAGTATGGGAAGGATCAAGCTTTCCATACAATCAGTTGTATCAGATCGGTGGGTATGGCAGAAAGATAGATTTAGAACCAGGAAGATGCAGAAGAACAGATGGAAAAAAATGGAGGTGCTCTAAAGAAGCTTACCCTGATTCAAAATACCGGTGAGTCTTCATTCTGGTGGTTCGCCGGTGGTTAGGAGGCGGTGGTGGCCAACAGATAATAAAAAATAATAATATAATAATAAATAAGGGTAAGATTACCAAAATACCCTCAACTATTAGGGTCAAACTACCTTTGACTGAGCTTAGGGGGTAATGTTGCGACATAAGAGTTAACAGTGGGGGGTAAAATTGCAATTATTTCCTTAGGGGGGGTAAGAGTGCCAATCACCCCTAACCTCAGGGGGTAAAATTGCAGTTTACTCTAAATTAAATGTTTACACTTCGAATATATTTTGATATTATAAACAACTTGTTCTCTCCGTTTTCAAAATCAAAACCTTGTTTCACAATCTCACTAGTTTGCTTTTCACAAGTCTAAACAATAAACGTTTACGTAAGTTTAGAAACAACGTTTTAATATCAACATTTTTCATCATCGATGCACGCACTAGACAACTGACTCGTGTTACACTGTTTTCTTTGTGCACGATAATTCAAGATCTTCAGTTCTTCACGCATGCGGTGAAGAGAGCAAATGTAGGATTCACAACATTAATTTGTATTTTGAACAAGTGTAATGGATAATTTTATTAAAGTTTTGTAATACATGTAGGAAGATGATAATATGGAATTAACTTGGTTGGGGGGAAAATTGTTGGGTGTGGTGGTGAGTGAGAGGGGCACGACACTCTTTTTTTCTCTTTCGTGGCTGGGGAAGGGAGTTGCTGCTGCCTGTTCCAATTCCATGTCATCTGTTAACACGCGGTTCATGGTGATGTCACTTGACCCCGGACCTTGCTGCCTGGGGTATTGCACCTGCATAAGCACGAGTTAAAAGAAAAGATAAGGAATCATAGTAAACCAAAATGGAACTTTCAGAAAGATGATAAAAGCATACCCAATTTGCGAAAAAACTCAAGAGATGCCAGATAACAACTAAGAATACATGCTTGTCTTTGCACAATTCACAAGAGAATCCCTCCAAGCTTGTCAACCTAAACAAAAAGAAAACAAAAGAACCCTTAAGATCATCATAAGAGAACGTAAAATCTGTAGCGTCTTCAACATAAAGGTAAGAAAATCCAATTCTAGTAGACGTACTTTTGCCGTATTTGACCCCGTGTCAATCACACAAACTTAAGCCTCTAGATACCTATTAACATACTTGCAATCGTCTAAAAGATTGGTCTTAAATTTACAAATCAAATAAACCCCATTTAAATGTAAATAATATCCATCATGCATGATATGTTAAATTAAGCACACATGAAGATGCAGACATTGGTACGTCTACAGATGCAAAATCATATTTCAATCAACACAATGCACATTAGAAACATCACAACAATTAGTTTATTAAAGTTGACCTTTTCTCATAGTGGGACCTCACCGTCTACTAAACGCAGCCCTTATTGTCGATTTGAGCTTACAATAAAAAAAGCCAATTTTTAAACTGGTAGAAATAGCAATCTTCAACTATAGTGTAGATGCATCTGTCGATTTGAGTTTACAATAAAAAAGCCAATTTTTAAAACTGGCTAAAATAGTGATCTTCAACTATAGTGTTGGTGCATCTGTAAGTAACTAATTCAACAACAAACAACTCTTGGTGTAAAACAATTGGACATAAAAAAAAAAGATTATGATTCTTGAACTGGTGTGTATATACTATTTTTATGTTTTGGTTAAATGCATATTATATACAAACAATAAGAACATAGGAACAAAACAACAGTGGATACCATCTTCTACAAAGAAAAAAACAAAGACCATAATTCATTTTGCCCAAGTCACTAAAGAAGGTATAGCAGCTATACAAAGCAAATTCAATTGGGAAAACCCAAATACAAACAGTAGACACCATTATTTGATAGTGAACCATGGTTTTGAAGTTGGAAACTCTTTCACACGGCACAAATTTATCACTATAAAATGTTTTAGACACCGATTTTCTTAAAATCAAATGACCACCAACCAGTGGCGAAGCTTGACGTTTTCGACTGGGGGGTAGGGGGGTCGAAATCATATATACCCAAAATTTTCTATATGAAAACTACATATATAACACTACTGAGCGAAAAGTTCGGGGGGGTCGGACGCAGTTTGATACTGACAAAAATTTTGGAGCACAATTTCAAGGTAAATAAATCATGGCAGTATTGTAAATAATCCTAAAATTTTGGTCTATTATTGTACTGTTCACAAGGATCTACGTAATTGTTATATATTTCAAAAGACGCTTTAGCTGGTTTCATTCTGCATGTGCCTTTGCCACAACCATCACCACTGACCGTCATCTCCCACCACCGCTACGACTTTACGTCAGCCACCACGATACACCTCCCTAACCAACATCATGTAGTTCACCATAAACACCACATCTTCACTATTAACAACAACCATCATCATCATCATCATCGTAAACGTAGTCCATTGACAGTCCCCAAAACATTTTTTAATGTCAATCTAAGCCAACTATGACTACTGGTCACGGTCAATGATGCCTAAGAAAATGGAACACTAAGCCTATGAATGTAACACCAGATGATTATAACTCCTCATACTTATTGTTAGTGAAAACTAATCCAACTAAATACATATACAAAATCTGTTCTAGCTGGCACTTCAAAACACTTGGACATATGAAAATTCAAGTTCAATTCTATTCAGCAGATTCTAAATTGCCTTGATGAATATCAAGGTACCTATCCCTATATTGATTTGTAGTGAAAAACAAAATAACTAAATAGCTATACAAAATCTATTTTACCTGGTTTAAAATTGCCAAAAAAAATTGTTAATGAAGGCTACTGCTACATATGTGGGTCTGATAGATGTGCAGAGTCAATGAAACTAAGAAATACAGACTCCTAATCATCCAAATAAAGAAAGTAGAACGATTGATTTTTACCTTTTTCTTCTATCAATCAACACCTCCATTGAAATGTCTTTCAAGTCATTCATCTTCGATGAAAAGCAAAGAGAATTGCGGAATCCTACAATCAACCTAAGTGAGACCCAAAATGCGTGTCAATTTGTACATGCAATCTGAAAACAAAAACGACATACCTCAAATTGTAAACATTTACCCATAAGTAATTAAAATTGGAGCCCTAATTGCTGAAACATACCTGCCAGAGAACTTTTAGACGACAAGCATCAAGCGTGGATTCCGATGGAGGGTTCGCCGGAATCGAAATTGAAGGGAGCGACGTCTCTTAATGGACAGAAGAGGGAGGACATCAACGCTGTGGCCGACCGTAGGCGATGGCCGGTTCCCCTTCCGTTCAGGCTCCCTCTTTTTCTGTTGCTTTGATTCTCTCTCCTCTCACTCTACTGAACCAAAAAGAAGCCATGGCAATTATGTAAATAAGACCTAAAAATTTGACTAATTATTCTACTGTTCCTAAGAACATACGCAAAATGTTATTATAGATAACTAGGATTTAAATCCCCGCGCGCTTCGCGGCGCAAGCATGCGTTCAAAATAATTACCGTGTTCAAAATGTTTTGAAAACCAAATTTTTCTTTTTAAAGGTCAACAAATTTATTATGACACATAAGTCCAGCAGGTTGCTAGCTTATATCAATACAGTACACCAGATTCAATACACATTACATCCATTCACTACCACCCCATCCTATTTACATTGAAACTATTCCAAATATTCAAATCCAAATTCATTTGTTTGGAGCGTGCCTTGACCCAAAAAAAGGACCTTTTTACATCTCCCATGATCAAATACTACTTTGTTTCGACACCTCCAAATGCACCAAAATACCGTGGCAAATTGCTTGTATCACTTTCTTTAACGTTGCCGAGCCGCCAGCATACAAGTGTAAATCAAGAAGATCTCTTACCCGGAATGCGTATATCGGAAGTAGCTTGTACAATTGCAAAACTAATTGCTAAACCATCCAAGCAAAACTACATGTCACAAACAAATGTTTCGTCGACTCTTGCTCCTAGCCACATTAGACATACGCAAGTAGGCACAATTATGTTTCTCCTGGCCAATGCGCATCTTGTCTGTAACCTGTCTAAGTTCGACCTCCATGTGAGAATCCCGACTATTTGTTTCTTTGTTATATGCAACAAAACCCTCTTCTACATCACCATGGTTTTTTTTTTTTTGAAAAAAGAAGCAGCGTTTCACTTGTTTCAGTAGACAAACCACCAACATAAAGCTTTCTTTGTGCTTGATGACTACCACTTGTGTCACAGTTCGGTCCTAAAATATATAAAAAAAATATTTTAGTCAATCAAGATACATAAAGGGCAACGCAACCAAGAAAAAAATGTGATTTTAAGTGCGGGTACACTCACTAATAGTTTTTAATCTCCGTTTACATATATTCATTTATCATCACAAAAATAATGTTAGTAAACATATTTAGGAGGCTTTTGTGAATTTGAATACACCTTTTTTTGAACGGCATGTATTTGAATACACCTGGAAGATGCGCGGAACAACTCTTGATTACCGCTGGTCGATTGATCTTCGTGGCGTTTTGTGGACCCACAATGTATACGTTTTCCACTTCCCATCTGCAAAACATTAACAACCAATAAAGATATTGCCACCAAATACTTTCAATAGAATTCTTTATTGAAGAAGTACTTGTATTTATCAAACCAAACAATTACGTTAAGTTAGGTATGACTAAAACCAAAGATAACTCACCTTCTCTTCTTTCTTTAAAGAAGAAAACCTAAAAAAAGTCATCCATGTGTACAAGTTCATGTTTTCTAAAAAGGATCGATTTCTAAAGCAAAATATCCCCAGTATCAATTGTACCCTAATTGAATATCTGAAGAGCACAATGCATATGTAAAATAATCTAACAATATTGTTACAAACAGTTCCCCATTTGTTTAGATAAATAGGTTTTGTCTTCTGAATAGGCCAAATCTATGGTAATTAAAATAACATTAAACTAAATTACATTACAATTTTACACCTAAAATAGAAAATTGGTAAGTAATTAACTTACAGCTAGCATTTCGAGCATAATATGCAGCTGCCAACAGTTCTTCACAGTCGTCATCAGTTTCCCTACAAAAATATCATTAAAAACCTGTTATATTTAATACAAATTGCCATATCCTTAAATCCAGTAGCACCATACATGTACATCAGAACCACCATTCCTCAAATGGCCACGACGTGAAAACCCCTTGTGGTCTAAGAGCCTTTTCAAAGGCCGCCCTGACTTACTGGCAAACAAATGCATCATTTCATAAGTAAACTAAAAGAGATTAAATAAAAAAAACTTCCATTTCGATAACGCTTCCATTTTGATAACGCTTCCATTTCAAACAAAAAAAATCACTACATTTGCTATACGTTAATAAATAGCCTAATGGATCATCTTCAATATTTTTCCCCAACGAATCTACCGACCTTCACGTTTACCAAAACCAATATCTTGGGTGTTAAGGTAATTGTAAGTATAAGGGATTTAAACACTACCTTCATAAAATTGGTTCTTAAAGTACAGAACACAACAAAAACCCACATAAAATGAAATCCATAGTTGTAAAAAACAGGCTTAGAATTTCAAAATCAAAAGTACACCATGGCTGCAGGGGGCTGCTGGTGAACACCAACCAGCCACCTACCCTGCCACACCAAGGAAACATCAACATCCAATTTACAGTCAAACATATAAATTTATCACAACCACCCGACAAATATAAGGTGATACAAATGACAACCCCAAGCCAACCATCCACCATAACTTTGAAGAATTAGATGAAGATTTAATCGACACCATGCACCAGCAATAAGGGTTTGTGACGATCTACCCAGAACATTCTCTACGCAACCATGACACGGATCCCCGACCACCACATCGACAAAAAGAGGCGGCGACGTCGACCTCGACACAAAGGTCGGCCACCATTGCCACCATCTGACATAAAAAATGAAAGCAGAAATTTTGCACGCCCGCGTTCCGTGGCAGGGTTAATCGGAAGTTCATATGAAGGCAAATACTGCCACAAATATCATCAAACAGTTCCACCGTCACCATCAATACAACCCGTACATTAAACAATTCTAACTCCACCACTATACCAACACAATCATTTAATCATCTCAGAAAAACAAAGCAAACAAAAATGAAATCACTAACACCAATCGACTCAGATCTGAAAAGATCATCATCATCATTGAAAACCGGAGTTGCCATACCAAGTAGCAGCCACCATCATCATCGGGTAGGCGAAAGACCGAAACCTTGCAAAGATCCCAGCCGTCGTCGGCTAGGGATTTATGTTAAAACTCGCCGTCGCCAAGACAGCCGAAGTCCTAAAAAAGGGATAAGGTGTAATGCCGGAAGACCGGCGTCTCAATGGGGGATGACAGCCCAAATAGGCCAATCGTAGCAAACCAAGACCAACACCATTGCTCATTTCCATTGCTTTATTAATATAGTATATAATATAATTGAAGATCATTTTCTCTGTATAGGGGATACAGTCTCTGTGTCACCAACCCTAAAATTTTCAACAAAGGCGGTCAAAAATTACCCCCAAATTGAATATTCTACGTCAATCCCAAACAAACCCAAAGATTTCACTTACAATGAAGAAAATCTAAGCAAACCCAATTTCTGGTTTCAAGATCAAGAAACCCCAAATAGCAAATTTTGTGATTTTCTCACATGAACACAGAAGAAGAAAAAAAGAATTAATGGAAAGCGATACCTAGGGTTGATTATGTGGACGTTGAACGAACCAGATAGTTGAGCGTCAACGGTTCTCTGGTGGTGGGTGGGTAGTTGGTCACTATAGCAGAGCCACGTCTTCTGTCCAATAGCCTAGATGTGAACTATCCAACTGCACTGTCTTTCCGGCCAGTTCCAAATTTTACAGGTCAACAACCATGTCTTTCCGCACTGTCAAAAAGCCCCACAAAACAAAGAAACCAGAGGGTGACCGTCGTGGTGGTGCGACGGTGGTGACCCGGTCACCGCCCCCTCTCTCTCCTTCTCATCTCGCCGTTCTCTCTCTTCTGAGGCTTTTGAAGAGGTGCAAAAAGGTGGAAGACACATGTCTCAAATGTGAATGACCGCCCAAATAGGTCAATGAGGACAAACCACGATCAAAACCCACTGTTCATTTCCATTGCTTTATTAATAGATATTAATAATAATAATAATTAATAATCTATACTATCTATAAAAGGAGCTTAAAGGCTGACCTCACTTTGCTTATGTGTCATCCTCTTAGATATGCCACATTGGATGCCACATAGATTCGGCTGATGTCATTCCGCTGATGTCATAAATCCGATTTTGTTTAAATCATTTTAAGTCTCAATGTATATACAAATCATGTTTATTTTTTTTTAAGAGGGAACTTCAAAATCAAATTCAAAATTCAAATTCTAATTTTAATCCTCCTCTCTCTTCACATATAGTCCAGGCTTCATTTTTTAAATTCAAAACATATTCATCTTCACCTCTCTCTCTCTCTTCAACTCAGAAGAACATCGATTCAGGATTCTTCCTTTTAGGGTTTTTGATTTCTGAAACTCCGCTTCCGATTCAGGTTTGGACTACATACCTTTCACCTACATCTCATCCGATTCAGATAATGGTGTTTGGCTGGGGCTCTCTTTTTCATGTAAGCAGTCATTTTAGGGTTTTTGATTTCTGAATCTTTTTTATCAAGAACCACAACTGAAGTGACCTTTGTTTTCCCCAAATTCAGATCCAACGATGAACGATGCAGATGTCTCCAAGCTTCTTCATCAAATGGTCCAATTCATCCGTCAAGAAGCCGATGAAAAAGCTAACGAGATCTCCGTTTCAGCAGAAGAAGTAAGTCTCTGTTCAAATCAAGTCAGATTTTCGTCATTTCAGTTCCAGTTTTATCATCTGTTGTAGGAAAAATTGATACTATTGATTTTTGGTTTGGTGGGTTTTTTGTTTTGAGTAGGAAAAATTGACACTTAAGTTTGCCGAACGGGTTGCCACTGTTGAACTTGGTGCTGCACGAGTAAATAAAGACAGTTCAGATGTCAAAGACCTCAAAGAACAAGTAAAAAAAACTTATATTCGCCACGATTATTCAAAAAATATTGTATATAAAATTTGATTAAAATTAAAAATCATATTTTCTTTCTCAGATTGCGAATCTAAAGGCAGCTTTAGCACGGAAAGAAGGAGAACAAGAAAGTGTTCAGGTTCGAAGGAAACCGACAGGAGAAATAGGCAACATTGAGGTATCTCCATCTCTCTCTGTCTAACTTATGCATGATTTGTAATGTTTATTTCATAGGATCATATATAGGCCACGAGTTTAGATGGTTCCATGGTCATGGCTGTTATAGAAACTAAACATTTTACTGTGTAAGTCATGTCTTACTTATTTGTTCTTAATGTGTTATCATTGTTTCACTTAGGATTACGATGATTTCATTCTGATTTTGCTTCTAGGGTTTGTGTTCTTGATCATAACATATGTTTGTAGAAATTTAAGAATTTGGAGTTTCTGTGATATGGGTTTTGGTTGAATTTGAGTTAAGATTGTGGGGTATTAAGTCAAACCTAAAAAAGATTTTATTGAATTCCAGAAATACCCATCAAGGTAGGTCGATCTTCTATTGATGAATCACTGAAGATGCTTAGAGATTTGCCACGACGCCTATTTCCGTGGGCATCCTCTTCTGAAAATTAATCTTTGTACTTCCGTAAACCAGTTTATGAAGGTTGTTTTCTTGATGATGTTTGTTAATTTTATTGCTTATTGCTGACTTCAAGATTAGGACTACTGTCATACAACTTCTTATCTGCTATAGTGATGGTTAAAAATTTAGTATAATTGGTCATGAGAAGCAACGAGCCTCTTGAATTCTTGATATCTTATAAGCTCACTAGCTAAACCTGCAAGCTGTGAGTTTAAAGTAAGCTATCGGAAATTATAATATTGTTACTTTTAATTAACCTAACAGGGTAGGGAGAGATTTATGAACTTCATAAAAGTTGTGTTTAACAAAAGGAAAAACCATTTTTATGATAAGAGACTATGATCCACCTACTCAATAGGTCCAACAGCAAGCACCGGTAATTGATTGATTAGTAATAATATGATTTAGTGGTTTTATTCTTCAGGTGATGCTATGCTAGGTAGTATATAAGACTTGTGTAGATACAATGAATAAAGCAAAATCTCTGCACAATTGCTTATGCTTTTCTTTTTCCTCTGATAGCTTGCAAGTATTTTCTCTTTAAAATAGTATTATAATTTCTGAAACAATATTACAGTTACTGATAGTGTATATGGTAGACCACATTATAATTTCTGATAGCTTACATTAACCTCACAACTTGATAGTGTATCTAAATCTAATAAAAGAATCCATAAAACTCCACGTGTCAACATCTCTTTCATCAGCTTAGGAAATGCCATGTGGCATTTTCTAATGCTCTGGTTCAAAACCCACTCATCCATACACGACAATCTTTTTACCCGAATATCAATTTCACTCCAAACCCTAATCGGTGTACCCTTCAAACCCTAATCTCATTATCCTCCCACCATGACGCCCATTTCCTTCCCCTCCATTTCCTCTCTCTATCACTCTTAAACCCTATCTAGCGCAAACCCTTTGAATTGTATTCTCCGGATTGAAACGACACCAACGTGTTCGAATTTGATGTTTTCACGATTCAAGGATCTGAGATGTATCAGTTGGCTGTTTTATCCTCATCCAGTGGTTTTATTTTCTCAGGTATGTCTTTGACTCTGTTTTTGAAAAAGTTAAAAGTTCACATATTTGGATCTAGGTTCAAATCATAATGTTCAACTAATTTTGAAGTATTAAATATTGAAAAAAGAAAAAGGTCATTAGGTTCATGAGAATTCCACACTTCGTTTTATTTAAATTTAGGATTTTTTGGGCTTCCCTAATGTTATTTGATGAATTTATTATGCTGGTGAGTGTCGTTTATTTTATGTTTTTAATCATGTGTCAATAATATGATTTATACCGAAGATGTTCCTCTAGGTAGTAATCTCTCTATACAGATTTTTACAGCAAATTTGGATTCAGCAACATGAGTTCATTGTTCGGTTAGTACGATCTATCATTTTAAGATCTCATCGATTGAATAATTTGGTGTCGGCAAAAGTAGCTCCTACTATCGGTAATATTAGTTCCTTTATGCTAAATCGATGTTTTTTTTGAGTTTTGTGAACGTTTGCTTTGTCCACTTAATCGATGATAGTATAGATGTGTGCTCAGAATTTTGTTTGACAAGTGCCTATCGTATATTAGTTTTTTTTGAACGGCAAATTTCTTTTATTCCATGTCGTCTATGGGACTTGAACCCAAGACCTCCCTCTCCCAAGGTGTTTAAAGGCTTTGCCTTTGCCAATGGACCACCACCCCATTGGTGCCTATCGTATATTAGTGTTTGAGTATTTGGCTGTAGTCAAATAATCATCGGTTCCCTTTCATCATAGTTAAATCTGTAAGGTATGCTTATCGTTTGAAGTATCTATGAACATATTATGCAACTTGTAAAATTGCTGAGGTGAATCATCTTCATTGTGTTTTTGACTTTTCGTGTTTGTTTATTATTGTGATGCTTCTGATTGCATTTGATTGCGTTTTCTGGTTAGCCTTGAAGAGCTTTTGTGATGTTATGAATCAAGTCGGGGGCTTATCCCAAGCTTTGACTTTTGATTAAGCATTTTGGTCAAACTTGAGGGGTACCATTAGTTATGTTCTATGTTGACATTTTCTACTAATGGGTCCTTTCCAACCACTAATGAATATGGGTTATGTAACAGACTAACAGTTATATTGGACTCTGCAACATATGTTAAAATAGATAAAAAAATGTTGGCTATAAGTTTGTGATTTGGCCTTTGAATAGTACTAGGTTCAAGATCAAAGCAACATTCTAAGAAATGGAGGAAGTACTAATGTCCAGTTAAGATTATTGTCAGTCTTTGGATGTTTTTTTAATCACATATAAGAATTGATCAAACATTTTCCATTTTCTATGTTTAATATCTCTCTAATTGTCACCTCTTTATGTTATTCGTATGATATCTAGGGAAATCTTGATGGGTAAAAATTGAAAGCTTTTTGACACCTACGGATTTGACCTACATCCTAAAAGTCATACTTCATCTCTACAAGGGTTACTCCGGCGCCGGTGCTGAACCGCCGAAGTTTTTGGGAGTTTAGGTTCTGACCTCATATCAACACCTAATTTCGAGCAGGTCAGATTCTATAACATTTTTTTATTAACTTTATATTATTTGTTGACTCTGTTTACAAGTATTAAGCTGTGATATGTTGATAGTTTCTTTATAGTTGTTGGATCATCTCGTGATTGGAGATCATGATTTAATTGTTGCAAATGCTTTATGTTTTAAAGTATTGAAAACGTCAAAAGTCGATATCGAATCGGTTCCGAAAATATTCCGGTTCGGTAAGTTGGGTACCCGTACCCGATACCATTTGCTCATCCCTAACGCTATCATACTGAGTTTAGTTTTTTTTTTCACTTTTATTTTGGGATTTTAACATTTTACATTATGATAAAAAAAAAACATTATCTATACATGTATCTACTGGTGACTTATGAAGGTGAAGAGCCTCACCAATTATGGACTAATTATTCCATACTTATGAGATAATAAAAACTATCAGTTACAAAATTTATAACTCTTTGAGAGAATGAAGAGTCCCAATCAACACCCATCATCTCTAATCCATTAGTCTCTATATATAGAGCTATTTACTCCTCTTTCAATCCTCACAAAAAACCCTTAGAATTCGACTCCTCTATGCACAGAAGTAAGACTTCTAATCTCCATCCTCTATGTATGCATTATGGTCAGTTATGTTATTATAGGTTAAGTTGTATACTATTTATCTGGTCATTGATCTATAGCAATATGTATTATTTACTTTTATTCGTTTAATATGATTTGACGATTCTTACTCTTCCTTCAATTTAAATATATGGCTGCAACAGACATATCCTTGCTAAGTGAACTTTATGTTCATAATGATGATTCTACTATAAATGTCCGTATCATCAGACCGTGGAGGCAACCAGTCTACAAATACCCGACTGCAACACTATTTTATGGGATGGTCTTCATTGATGAGCTGGTAATAAATTACAAGTTTTAATTTCCACTGAATTTTTTTATTATTGTTGTCAATTTATAATATATATATATTTATTTATTTATTTTCAGGGAAACAAAATGCAAGCAAGTGTAGTTGAAAAATGGTATAAACGGTTTGCAAAGTTTCCTCTCATCGTTTGTTTTGCATGACTGTTAATAAAAGTCCAGGACAATCATTTTGTAAGGTTGGATTGTTTCTAAAACAACCAGTGTTTACACATGGCCAGCTATACGTGGCATTATCAAGAGTAAAGACATGGACTAAAGCTATTGATACTTGATGAGGATGGTCAAATTACAAACAAAACTACAAATGTCGTGTATAAAGAAATTTTTAGAGATTTGTATACTGTAACGTGTACATTCATATTATATTGTCCGTGAGTGCTAAATATCTTGTTTTTTGGATAATCAAATAATATATCGTTTTCTTTATAATGGAAATATTATTGTATTATGATTTGATTTTATTTGTCAAACCGTGTAACACACGGGGCTATAAACTAGTATGCTTATATACCATAAATGTTGTTTGGTAAAACTTGGAGCTAAACAAGGAAATGACTCGGAACCTGCTTTGCAGGTTTGTTTTAATAGCCATAAATGCTACCCAGTTATTTCCATTGATCAATTAGATCATCATTTTGTATCACATAGTGAGTGGCATATGTAAAACAAAATAAGACACCAATTTTAGTGCTCTCTACTTATAATAATTGTAGTAATTTAATTTAACACCTTACTTTTAGTATATATTGAAAGATGGGATAGTCAGTGTTTCCCTCAAACCAACCTTACCTGTGACCCGTACCAAAATTAAACGTTTGACCCGCCCAATCACCCACTTTCAGGGGCGGATGTATAATATATTAAGGGGTGGCGTCCGCTACGGCTTGGCGTTCCGGCGGTAGTGTAAAATTAGTGTAAATTTTGTAAAAATTTGACCTTTTTTCGATTTCGTTACCGCTTATTTATAAAACGTTACCGCTTGGCGCGAATCCTAGATCCGCCACTGCCCACTTTGCCTCATTTGTTGGGTATTATATAGAAGTGTTGATTTACATTAAACCAAGTTAAAAGTGAGGCTAAAAGTTTCCTTGCTACTTGGAGGCATGCGGTGTTATTCTTTATTTTAAACAGAGCTAAAATATTTTTCTCGTGATTTATATATGCAGTACATCCTAGAGACTAATGTCTATCCCCGCGAACCTGAACTGTTGAAGGAGCTTCAAGCTCTCACCGCTTCACATCCATGGTAACCATCATGTTTATAACAAAAAATAACTTATATGGACAAGGTTTTAATTATTCATATGTAAGCTTTAAGAATTTCTTTATATGCAGGGCTGTCATGGGCACCGCACCAGACACCGGCCAGATGATCGGGCTTTTGTTAAAATCGTTGGCGCAAAAAAACAATAGAAGTCAGGGTTTTTACGGGTTATTCGTTGCTTCTAACTGCGTTAACAATTCCTGATGATGGCAAGGTTTGTGATTTTGGTAATCATAGTATTTTTTTTTTTTGGTAGTTTATAAATATTTTAACCTGAGGTATAGATTGTAGCAATAGATCCTGATCGGGAAGCGTATGAGATCGGTTTCCCGGTTATGAAAAAAGCTAAGGTGGAGCACAAGTTTGACTTTATCGAATCCAAGGCTTTACCCGCTCTTGATAAAATGCTAGAAAATGTAAGTTCTCATCCGTTTAGTAATAAAAGGTTGTCCTTATCTGGTTCAGAATAATTGATTAATTGACCAAGGAACCAAGCCACATTAGTTGGCCCATTACTGTTGCAGCTGTGTTGTGTAGTTTTTGTAATTTTGGTCCAGCAATAGGCCATGTTTTCTGGCCTGTTTAAACAGCCCACAACTATTTAAATGATATTGATAAGTAGGACTAAAGTGTGTTACCAGGCTGATAGCAGGTAATATGTCGGTTGTTTAATTTATCAGTGTTAATGATTCAACTGGTAGTCGAAAAACCCAAAGTTTTATTTGAATCAAATTCGAATAACGTTGGATGCTGATTCAGGATGGCGTGGATAGCTTTGGTGGTCTTGGTGCGACTTTAATCGACTCTCTTGATACCTTATATATCATGGGCCTAGATGAGTAGTTTCAAAGGGCTAGAGAGTATGATCCATTATCTATTTTCGTTTAACTAATTTCATAAACTCCATAACAATTATATTTCTATATTAATATATGTGTGTACCTTATTCATTGTTTTTAGGTGGGTTGTAGACTCTTTGGACTTCAATAAAAACTATGATGCCAGCGTGTTTGAGACGGCCATAAGGTTGCTTCGTAAGGTTTACTATATTGGTCGTTTATACTTTTTATCTATATATGCTATTCTTATGTAGTATATACAGTAAGTATCATGGTATCATACAATGAGACACCTAATCGTTTATTTTTTTTTTAACTTTTTTTATACAATAGAGTTGTGGGTGGACTTCTGACAGCTTGGTTTTAAAAAGCGCGCCTTAGGCCAAGCCGTAGGCGCAAGGCGACATAAGGCGCAGGTCTTGGGGCTTTTCGCTCTCTCGCCTTGTGTTTTTACAGGAAGCGCCAGAAAAGCGCAAATTTTGATGATTTTTTGTGGGCTTTTTGGCCAAAAAAGCGCGCCTCATGGACCCTAAGCATTTGAAAAGAAGAAGGAAGAACTTATTTTGCAGAGGTACACGCTCCAGGTCGGTTAGCAATTCCTTTTCTAATTCCAGAAGTCATTCAAGGTGTGCAACCATTCCGATCATAAAGCATAAAGATGTACTGGTGGAGCGTCAACTGCCATGCCTGTTTCATAATTTAAAGTCTTAGACTATGGTATTTGACACATCCATATCTATTCTATACTATATATAAAAGGAGCTTAGAAGCTGACCTCACTTTGCTTACGTGTCAGCATATTAGCTATGCCACCTAGGATGCCACATAGATTCGGCTGATGTCATTCTGCTGATGTCAAAAATTTCAAATAATATTATAAATCTATTAATCTAAATAATATTATGTATATAATACATTTCAAATTTCAAAAATTTCAAACCCTGCCTCTCAAGTTCAAATTTCAAAATTTCAAACCCTTCTTCTCACAAATCCCTAAATCCCATTTCAAATTTCAAACCCCTTTCCATTCCATTCTCTCTCTCTTTCTCTCAGATCTGGCGATTCACATGAGGTGAACTTCAAAGGTTGCACATTTTTAGAAAAAAATAATAATAATTAGTTTCTTGATTATGAAATAGCCTTCATGTAGGTTCCTCTGTATAGAGAACCAACTTTCAGTATCAACGGAATTCCAGGGATAGTGCAGTATGAAATTTTGAACAACAAACGCCATGTTCTAACTAAGGTAACATCACATATTTGCCTTCTATTACTTCTTATATTATTGTTTAATATCTAGAAAATCACGTTTCATCTTCTATCGTTTAAAATGTGTTCTTAATAGGATAACGCTGGTTTTGTGAAGCTTTGGGAGATTACTAATGGTGTTGTGACTGAGGACTATGGGCATGTTACTTTTTTTCGTCTAAAAGTGTATAACATGTTATTACTTAATAATAAAATAATAAACATATCATCGACTTCATGTTCAAACTGTGTTTTTCAGGTTTCGTTTGAAAAGAAGAAGGAAGAACTTATTTTGCAGAGGTACACGCTCCAGATCGGTTAGCAATTCCTTTTCTAATTCCAGAAGTCATTCAAGGTGTGCAACCATTCCGATCATAAAGCATAATCATTTATCTATACTCTTATTAACTTTGTGGAATGTAGATTATTGATCTTTTCAGGTGATTTATGTGCATGATTTGTTTTAAAATTGGATTGATGTTTGTTAATTAGGTATACTTTGTGGAATGTAGAGTATAGAATCATGTTGATGAGAAACTTTGAAATTTGCAATTAGTTGTAGTTTTATATGTTAATCGGATAATTAATGCTGTTCATTGATCTATTCAATTGATTTAGGTGCATGATCTGGTTTTAAGATTGAATTGATATTTGATGATTATGTATGCTTTGTGGACTATGGAGTATAGATTATAGAATCATGTTGATGAGAACTTTGAAATTTGCAGTTACTTGTAGTTTTGTATGTTAGTTGAGAGTAATTGATGCTATTTATTAATCTATTCAATTGATTTATGTGCGTGATCTATTTTTAAGATTGGATTGATGTTTGTTGATTAGGTATACTCTATGGAATGCGGAGTATAGAATCATGTTAATGAGAAACTTTGAAATTTCTCCTTCTAATGATTCGAAAAGGCTAAATCCTGGTGAGGATAATGAACCTTCAGAGGAGAAGGTTGAGAAAGGTGAATGTTCGTGCGATAGTGTCATGATGGAGTGTTGTACAGAAGAATCATAGAGATTTCTAGGGTTTCTTTTTCTTCTGGATTCAAAAAGCTTCAAGTTGAAGAATGTCTTCGGCAAAGAAGACCGATGGTGAATAACCATCTTTGTCACTCAGTTTCATAGATGATTTGAATCCCTCGATGACGGTTAAATAGATTCTTCCAATCAAATCTGCAGGCAACAGTAAGTTAACAAACTGGTTCTCTAGAGAGTAGCTCTAAATTTTCCTTTAAGAGTTATTGTTTTTTTATAGATGTTTTGATTTAGGGATAGATTCAAGGTTTGTTTTCCTGATTTTTATAATATTATATTTAGGAAAATGTAGATTTGTAGTTGATAAACATGTATTATAATTGAAGTTGTATAGGATTTTCTGAAAATTTTCCGTTGAATCAAGTATTTTTTATTAAATATTTAATAAAGTATAGAATTTTAATTGCTAAACTTTGATTGTCTTAATTTGAATGATATAAACCTAAAAATACCATAGATTGAATGATATAAACCTAAAAATACCATAGATTGAATCTGATTTTTAAGGAAGAAAATTAGTTTAGGGTTTATTGATCGACTTTCTTATCTATATTGATAGATAAAAGGTACGATGATGAGCCTGTAGATGAAACGATCTATAATGGAAGAAGAAATAAGATGTGGTCATTTGCAATTACTAATCCCCATCTCGGTATCTTTCAATTTCGCCAGGTATATTGTTTGATGAATGCTTGGTTTGTATATACTTCTGATTCTCTTGGGTTGTCTATAGTTTTGTGTTGATTAATCGATTTGATTCAGGTTTTGTGATTAGTTATTAATAATTAGGTCAAACTGAGGCTGTTTGTGATTCGTTTGTGTGTTTAGGTGTGGTGTGTGAGAGAGGAAGCAGGTGGAATGAGAGTGTGTGGATCGCGAGCTGTAGATTGAACCAAATTTCAACCACGTAGGGTTTCAATTGAGGCATATGTTGTTGTATCTGGCTCGATTAATCGATTTGATTCAACTTAATTAGCGGACTCACGCGTGTTAGATCGAACCATAGGATATGTGAGTATTACATGTTTGTTAATTGTTATTAATCTTTCATTATGAATCAATGATAAATATGTGTAGTCATTGTGTGTTTATGACGTTATTTGTTAATTAATTTTTGTTATTTCGAACAACAAAGATAGATTTCAATGTCGTTTTCACGCACAGTGCTGCTATGGTGATTCACCAGAATTCGAATAATAAAGATGGAATCGAGGTATGTTGTATTTCAATTTGAAGATTTTTAATTTGTTAGGAAATTACAGATTATCTAACATAACTAGCTGATCCACCAATTTCAACCAGATCCGGATACTTCATTTCATTTCATTTTTAACTTGGTTTTCTTTCCAATTTTTCATTTTGGTCATTATTCAATTAGGCACACCAATTGTTCGACGAAATCACCCTCACTTTTGTGCAGGTATGTAACGGTTCTTTACTCGCGATTGTGTGCTTGAAGAAACGTTTTATTGTTTTAAGTTAAAAGGTGTTCGAACCCGGCTTCAATTTGGGTTCTGTTTGCTGTAAGTAAACCTTGATGTATCTCCTTACACTGATAAGATCGTTGCTGAATACATTTGGTATATTCTCAACCCTTCATAGAAAAAAAGAAAATTCGTATTAATATACGTAAATACTTATATCCATGCTTTTTATATACCGAAACAGGATTGGAGGTTCTGGGACAGATGTGCGCAGCAAATCAAGGGTATATTGGCTTTTAATGCTCTAATTTTTTTTTCTTTTCGTTATTGATAATAATCATTAGACTATAGTTTTGTTAAATAAGGACATATTGATTCAGGAGCGCATCATGGAGGATCATATCTTCTATTGAGCATAAGAAAGAGAGCCGTGGGAATGAAGATCATGTCAAGCTAATTAAGGACAATAGGGCGAGAAACGAGACCGAACTAAGCAATATTTATGACGGATCATATGTTTAACATTGTTTTATAAAAGATATGTAACTAAACCCAAATAATTTAAATAATATATTATAATATGTTTTTTAGTATTTGATTCCGATTGTTATTAGAACAAACCCGTGTACTCACACGGGTGTACACCTAGTTAATAATATGATATAATATAATATAATATGAAAAGTTTGTGATTATAACGTGTATCTTAATCGAAATTCATGACACGTGATGTGATCATGACATGGTATTGAAATGGACCTACAAGTATAATTACTCTTTTACTATTTCACTTATTATTATATCTTTTTTAATTAAAAGTAAGTATAATTCATGACACGTGTATCTTAATCGAAATTCATGACACGTGATGTGATCATGACATGGTATTGAAATGGACCTACAAGTATAATTACCTCTTTTACTATTTCAAGTATTATTATTCAGAAAGGAGTGGCGGCGCAGCTTGTTGTCCGTCTACCTTCTGTCTTAATGTAACTTGGCAAATATGAATGAAATCGATATTTCATTTAAAAAAAATTAAAAGTAATTTTAAAATTTACTTTACAAGCCTTAGAGCATTCACATCCAGCCCCCTAAAAATATACATACATTCCACTAAAAAACAACTCCTATATCAATATATTTCCACTAAAAACAAATACTTTTTCTCTCTTCTTTTCAATTAAATAATATTTTTATACCTTTATCATTACATTTTTATCTCTCCTCCACTCACAACCACTTTCAATATATATTAAAAAATTATAGTGGGTGAACAGTGCCCCCCCAAATATACAGATGAACAGTAAAATTTTCTCTCCTCCACTCACAACCACTTTTTATACACTTTATATTTTAAAAACCCCACACACAGATTTTGATTCCCATGATGTGAATGCTCGACAAGACTAGAGACTAGAACCCTCATAATTTTAAAACAAGAACATCAATGCAAACATCTTGATAGTAATACCAATAGTTATGTTTAATATAATTGAACATTTTAAGATAAAGAATTTAACAGTTATTTTATTTTGTTCTTGAACTTAATTTGATTCGTCTAATACTCAATAGTGTTATAATCCATCGTATGTGTTCTTTTAATCTGGCCTTACTGGCCGCTTTAATATGAGCCACGCTCGCTTTAGTTTGAATCATAATCACGCCTTCTTAGCATCACACAAATGCCCAACTTACTATCTACATAGCAAAGCCTCTTCTCGTGTTTACAATTTTAATTGTTTTTAGGTATCGTTCAATTAGTGTGTGTGTGTATTTTTTATTATTTTTTTTTTTTTTTTTGTGAATCATGGCTTTTCTTATCTTAGGGTGGTATGCTAAATCTATGATTTGTTTGCCATTAGTGTAGCTTGATGATGTTTAAACTTTTAATTTGTAGATTTTTCGTTTCTAATATAGTAAATAAATGTTTTTTTTTTGTTTTTTCATTGCGTGGCACAACTAATGTTAATTTGCACTTTCCTTTGATAATGTTTTGTGTGATGTTAACTCGTTATTTTATAGTTCTTTTTCTTCAGAATTTAAACCATTTCACTATCTGATACTATCGAAGAAAGAACTATCTTAACCCGTTTCACGTAGGCATATAACCTAGCTATATATTGGATCCTCACCTATAAGACTAGCCAAACTCCAAAAGTGTCAAACACTCTTTATTTAATTTTGAACTCATGTGATTAATTTGTTAAAACTTAGGGTGTTTATAATGTTAAGACAATCACATTAACGATAAATTTGTTGTTTGTTAGTCGTTGTTATTGTTATTATTATCATTATCGTTTTGCCTTTTCTTCTTCTGTAGGTTTATTTATAACATATTAAAGAAAATTAATTATGATATAAATCTAACTTTGTTTTTAGATTAAAAGTATGTACTTTTAAACTCCTTCGTAGGTGCAGGGCCCTTGGACAACCCACCTTCTTTTAATATGCAATCAAAGCATTAGGCTAGGGTGTGGTTTAAAGCCCCTATGGGCTTTATAGTGTCACGTCAGATCTACATAAGCGTCAGTTTTAAAGCCACTCTCTTTAACTTGTATGCCATGGTTTAAAATCCCCTATTAAATAAAATAAAAAAAACAAAATATTTGATTGGTTGATGGTTTAAAGCCCACCCGCACACACCCTTTAGCGCTCGTTAGTGCGCTGGCGGGCCATCAATGGCGCCCCCTCTTTGGCGGGCAGGGGGTGGCTGAGGGGCGCTATAGGGCGCTAATGAAGGTGATGTGGCCAGGGACGGTATACCACACCCCATATAGCCTTATAATTAGTGATTTGGATAACAAATCAAATACACAAGAATTAAATATACCTATTGGTCTCTAATCTCTTGGTTGATTGGGTTATTTTATAAGGGCCCAAACAACCCAACCCATCATATATTCACATGCACTATTAGTGGTGCACAAATCGGGTTTTTTAAAAAACCGGGTTTCGGGTAGGATCGGGTTTTACAAAATCGGGTTTTTTTAAAAACCGGGTCGGGTCCGGGTCCGGGTTTTCTACCAAAAATGTATACCCTATATACCCGGGTTCGGGTCGGGTTTTATAAAACCCGGGTATTATAATACCCTATTTCCGAGTTCGGGTCCGGTTCGGGTATTCATCGGGTAGGGTTCGGGTATGCATCGGGTTGGGAAAAACCCGCACCGGGTATTAAAAAAACCCGACCGGAACTATGCTAATAAAATGTATCAAACATAACTCTCACACATAGACATCAAATCTATTGATAAACAGAGGCACAATTTATAGTTATTCATGTGGTTATTCTTGAACTTTATAAACAGAGGCACAATTTATTAAATACAAAAACTAATAATGATATTAAACAAACAAAGAAAATAGAAGGGCCAACATGTATTGGCATATTTGTTTCCACTTGTAATGAAATATACTAAATAATTAAGTAGCGGTGGCAAATATCATTAGAAACCTAATAATTAAACAAGATTACATCAAAGTGCATACATAATTTTGTTAAATCATAAGAACTAGAAGTCTTAATGCATACATAATTAAACAAGATTACATCAAAATCGGGTTTTTTTTTAAAACCGGGTTTCGGGTATAAACCGGGTATAAAAAAAACCGGTTCCGGTTCGGGTTTTAGATCAAATATGCATACCCGGGTAGGGTCGGGTTCGGGTTCGGGTATAAAAAAACCCGGGTTTTATAATACCCGGTTCCGGGGTTTTTTTTCGGGTCCGGGTTCGGGTTTTTTGTGCACCACTATGCACTATGCATATGAGCCATAATTTCTACTTGGTTTAAGTGAAAATTATGCAACTAAAGATTCGTTTTTTAGCACGTTTTGTGTATGAGCCATAATTTCTGCTTGGTTTAAGTGAAAATCATGAAACTAAAGATTCGTTTTTAGCACGTTTTGTGTGTTTGACTGATGGTGTTGATGCTGATGCTTTGGATCTAGCGGTGGTGGAGCCAGATGTAGCGATAGAGGATGTAGGTGTAGCCAGTGGCGAAGCTTGAAAATTTCCACCGGGGGTCGAAAGTCACCGGACCTAAGAATTCTATATAAGTAAACTTTTTTTTTATAAAACCGGGGGTCGAAAACTTATATACCTATAAAATTCTATACGAAACGTACATACATAACACTACTGAGCGAAAAGTTCGGGGGGTCCCCCCGACCCCTTGAAAGCCGCGCCTCCGTGTAGCGAAAACTTTGTTGATGGTGACGAATGGGCCACTTTCGTAGTTCTCTCTACGTGCTTGGATTTTAAAGATTCGTGGTTTCCCCGTTAACAAACGTAGTGGTGTTGGCAATTCAAATGGGTCTTTGTTGCCTTGAATGACGACCATATCGTAGCAACTGAACCAATGGATATAGCGTGATGGTAAGATGACGCTCCTTTATTCAAGAGGTGGAGGTTCAAAACCTGCAAGCTGCAGGTATAGGAGTACATTAACTTGCCATTAAAAAAACATATGAGGGAAAAACTATACTACCGTTGTTCGGTGTCCTCCTCGATGGGTTTGGATGATAACTTTTTTGACATTATTCTTAGCTCGATGCTAAAAATATGGTTTTGTTTGTCTTCACATTTGTGGTCATTTGTATTTGCCCATTTATAAATTAAAATATAAATTGTTTATTACAAATAAGGTTTTATTAAAATATAAATTGTTTATTACAAATAAGGTTTTAAAGTAAGAAATTAAATGCGTTCACTTTTATGATCTATACAAACTTTTATAAAATATACACAAAAAATAAAAATAAAAAATAACATCACATGACAAAACTTAGTTATTTAGTTTTTCGTGCTTCACCAATCTCTTTCCATTTTACTTCTTCAGGACATAATCATTCTTGAGATCCCATGAAGCATCGTCGCCTAATACATACATCACACATGTTAGCGAATAAACGCCATGTAAGTACACACGTTTCATATCGAGCTATTACGAGTGAGAATAGTTAGTTTAATGAACAACCATACATCTAAAGTGGGTAGTCGCCACAATTCGAACTCGAATATTAGACAAAGTTTCAAACGACCCTCATTCAAGCTCAAGTCAAGTTAAATGAGTCGGGTCAAGCTAATGAAAGTTGGACTTTAATTATCTAAACATGATAGACAGATAGAGTATCATAACTCTAGTTTTGATCAAGTCAACTTAATCTAAAGCAGAAACATTCATGAATGATGGTAGATGTCATTTTAACGTATTCATGAATAAACATTTATTATCTAAAAGAAAAGAGTATCATAACTCTAATTTGGTTCAATTAAACTTAATCTAAACTTTAAGTATAAATTTTCATGAACGATGGTAGATGATTGTGTTAGGCCACAATAATTTGACTTAGGTACGTAGGTGGATGAAGATTACTAAGAATTTGGGTTTATAATGTATAAAATTCGTGTACCATCTTCAACGTTGTGAGGTGGGACAAATACATGGCCGATGTGAAAAAGAGAGGGAGGAGAGAAGATGGGCCGGTCCAACGTGACAAGGAGAGAGGGGAAAGTGAAATCCTTATCAGGGCCAGTCCGTTGGGCTTATCAACATATGCTATAAGGCCTAGGGCAACCAAAAAACAAGAGCCTCCAATTTATTTCTTTTCATATATTAGACTTGTTTATGACTCATTTAAACAACGTTTCTAGGCCTAAGAGGCTAAGACTTGAGATTTTACTCCAGGAGTCCACAATGTGCGTGCACGCTTCATTCCAGGATCCAAAAGCAGCGCCACAACACACCAACCCTCGTTACTTGCGGTGTCTTTTGAGTAACCAATGTGAATTAGATTGCGGATTGGGCGAAATTAGGAAAAAATTATCGCTATGGTTATTTAATGTCTCAAATCTCAATCTCAACAACTGATTTTATTTATACCAATTCAATAGGCCCCCGACTTTATAGTTTGCTTAGGCTGGAGGGTGTGGGGGCGCCACCCCCCACCTCAGCCACTATAGCGTCCATATGGGCTCCATCACCACACCCTCCAAGTGAAGAGGGGGGCGCCATACCTTCATCGCCACCATGGTAACGCCAAACTTGAAGGTTTCAGGTGGGGCCCCCAACATGTCAACCAATCAATTTTTTTTTTTAATTTTGTTTAATAGGGGGCTCCATCCACACCCTGCAAATTAAAGGGGGGCTCCATGGCTGACGTGGATCCTACGTGGCCTGATAAAGCCCCTAAGGGGCTCCAACCACACCCTCCAGCCTTAGGGTCTTCAAAAACGTTCGAACGGCTTTAATCGTTATCCATCGGCAGTTACCAACGTGGATGAGCCAATGAGAAAGGAAGTTGATCTAGGCTGATTGTAACCTTTAACCAAAGGCTTAACCTATTTGCTTAACCGTATATATGTGTATTTGTATGCATGTGAAGCTAAGATTGAGGGATCCGAATCAAGCACGATTGTCACTAGCCTTTAATCCTTTATGAATAGACACAATTTGCTCTAGTCAAATCATCGCTAGAGAAAAAGTACCAAAATACAAAAAAAAAAAAAAAAAAAAAAACATTTCAATTAATTTCCATGTGTGAGTGTGTGTGTGTATAATATACATATAATAACATTATTTGCATGTCAGTGTATGTATAATATACATATAATATTTCAAGTGACGTAAGTAATGATTATTTTAGAATTTCGGAAATTGCTTTTAGCATATAACTAATATTTTTCACTCGGGCGAAAAATATATGGTCCTGATAACGCTATATTCATACCGATGTTTGGTTGATATCAATTCAGTTCGTTAGTGGTATAACCCAAATGGATGACGTGTATTTTAATACAAAGAATTTATCTTAGTAGACTAGAAGTCAACAACTTATATTAAAAAGTGCTTTTTTTTAACAACAAATTTCATTAAAACACTAGCAAGACGCTAGAGGTCTAACAATAATAGATTACAAGATGAATTTACACCATTCATTCCAAACTAAACTTTTAACTGGAGATCAATTCTTAATCCAAAGATACCCAATAGAATTGATGTCCTCAACGGTTTTGGAGATGAAGGGCGTTTTGTTTTTGTTTGAGAAGATAGCTTCGTTTCTCGCCTTTCAAATGCATCAACATACCGTGAACATAATACCTTGAAGCACTTTTCTTTTCCGACCATCTAAATTAGTAAACTCGTGCAACATAATAATATCATGGACCACGAAAGAAAAATAGAATGAATGCCACACCAATTACTTACGAATTGCCAAACTAAAGTGGCAAAATGACAAGACGTAGGAAGTTGCCTCAAAGTCGCCACGTAACTTACAAGCAACTGATCTCACTTGAACGTTTCTCTTGCTTAGGGCCAAGATAGATGGTAATCAGTCATTCTTCGCCTTCCACACGGGGATATTAATCTTCTTAAGAACCCAATTATTCCAACTCATAACGAATGTGGTTGTTGAATGAGAGACATTGAAAAATAGAGTTTTCATATTTTAACAAGGAGGTTTAAAATTCTTTAGCTGGAATGGAAAATAACAATAATTGGTGTATAGATATTATTGCCCAGTGGAGATCAATATGATTGGGTGGTTTCGCTGGTGATACGATAATACTCCAGTATTTGTCATTAAAAACAACTAAGGTGATGCGTCTGTGAATGTTTGAAAACTCTTGTATTAGTGGATGTTATTAATTACCAAGATCCTTGCAAAAATCATCAAAGAATAATACTACAATTATGCATATCCAATAATTTATTGAAACATTAAAACAACACTATAACATGTTAGAGGAATAATAAAAATATAAAATGGTAACAAATAAATGTGGGCACCCTCAATTCAACCAATATCCCCGCCGTCCATTCCCACATGCATAATGTTCCCATTGTATTCATGTATTTGCCACCTCTTCCCTTTGTCATTTTATCAAAAACACCTTGCTTGCTTGCATTGCATCATATCTCTCTATTTCTTCACACCCTTTTCATCATTTGCAAATGGAAGTTAGGAGGAGCTCAGAGATGCCATGTAAGATCCGAAAGCGGAGGCTCACTACGTCTAGTCGCTCGCGATTTGTGATGGGTAAAGCGGATTTGATGCAACGCAATGAGAAATGTGTAGATAAGTTGGATCCGAGTGATTGTGAAGAAGAAGAGGATAGGGGGATGTTGGCATTGAAGAAATCGGCAAGTGATGAAGTGGTCGAGAAATCGATCATGAATGTTGTTGATCGATCACGGAATAAGAGTCGTGTTTGTGTTCCCGAGGTTTGTTTTCGTGCTTTGTGTAAAGTTGTGGTGATTGGTCAACTTTAATTAGTAGTCCCTTCACACCTAAATTTTATTATTTATATATTTTCTCTTGGCGTCTTTGTACACTTGTTTTTTTTTTCCGTTAACTCAAAAACTAAACCGGCACACATATCCAAGCGTCTGAGACTCACGTCTGTCACACCGCTCACACCCAGCCCTTGACGCCCTTGCTTTGGTGTCAGAAAATGGTGAGGTGGCGAGGGACGTGACTCCATTACGTATCAAAATTTGTGTATTTGTTTATATACAAGATCAAAATGTCATTACTGTTTTTAATTTTTTTAATACATAAATGACTGTATTATTAAGTGTGAATAAAAATGTATTGTTAAAACAACAATTAAATATTTGATATAAATTCATGTAGAATCAAAATTGATAACATAAATTGGTTTTTTTTAACGGCAAATCTGGATCACTGGAGTATTATCGTGTCGCCAGTGGAACCACCTAATTATATCCATCTTCACTAGGCATAATGCCTATACACTAATTCAGGAGGAAACCTAATAAATCTGGGAAAACCCCATTGTGGGAATCGAACCCAAGATCTATTGGTCTCAAAGTCTTATCCCACCCCAGATGTCACTAGGCTATAAAGCCATGGGCAACATAAATTGTGTTTTAATTTTTAGTCGTCTCGTTAGCTATGTTATTATTTTCATGAATTTACAAACTTATATATGGTTCTCGCAGTTTTCTATTAAAATTTTTTGTTATGCATTAAACGGGCTTCTATATATGTGTGTATGGTGTTTTTGCAACTCATTCCCTTGTTTAAAATGTTTTATTTATAATTAATTTTTACTATTTATCTTTCTATATTCTAATAAACAAAATTCCGGATTCACCACCCGTTTTGATATGAAAGTTTTACAATTATGTTTGAAATTATATATATATTTTTTTTTGCAGGTAATAAATCCACATAACAGACAATCTTCAAGCTTTATGGAGAAAGATAATAACTTTGTGGGAATGCCCTTGACTTATGTTGCAAAGCCATTTGAGGTAATGCTGACTTTTGTTTTCATATGTCAAAATTTATATCATTTTAAGGCTGGTGGCTGTTGTTTAAAGCCCCTAGGGGCTTTATCATGCCACGTAAACGCCACGTAGATTTTGAGATAAAAATGACGCCCCCTTTAACAATAATGGTGTGAGATAAAGTCCTAACAGCGCCCCCACCTAATTAAATATTAAAAAAAAGAAAAAATATACAAAATCTGATCGGTTAAGAGGCGTGGGGTCCACCAGATGCACCCATTCACGCCCGTTAGTGGGCTGGCGGACAAGGGGTAGCGCCCCTGGTAACATGCAGGGTGTGGGGGAGGGCGCCAAAGGGAGCCAAAATTGGTGATATGGCGGGGTGGCGCGAGACCACACCCTCGGCCTAAGTAATTACATATTTTTTAAATGAATTCAATTTCGTTCTTTCTTTTCAATTTAACTTATTTAAAATTGAACATAATATGTTGAATTTTAAATAAATTAAATTGATTATTAATCTTTCCAATTAAGTTTTTCAATCACATAATTCGTATCGTTTTTTTTAGCGAAACATGAAATACCCAAAATTCTCCAAATTTAAAAGAAACAAATGTTTTTACATGGATTTTATATATAATATACAACATACCTTAAATAAAAGAAAGTCTAAACAACATAAACATTTGTAAATATTGTTTTAACATGACAATAATTATTTAACCATCTCTCCCACTCTATTCTCTCTAGCATTATATGAAAACATACATGCAAGTGTAGCCTATAAAAAATAATATAGTTATAGGAATTTTTTTTTTAATTTTTAAACATAATGAGAATCTTTATATATTTTCAAACATAGGTATCAATTATTTGATGTTTTTGTAATATTCATTGTCCTATAAGTCAGAAAGACAACAAGTGGGGTCACATGTATATTTTCTTTGTTGAATTATTAGCTAGTACCAATGAATTGGTTTTAATAGTAGTTTCCTTATGATGTTTTTTTTTTCTAGTTACAATTCATCTTTATTTTATATATTATATAAATTATATTCTATAACATATATCACACAATGTATTGTACATCACAAGTATATTATACAACTGTGACACAAAAAGTGAGATCATATTGTCACATTTTTGTATGTCAGGGAAAATCACAACCTTGTGGCGAGATCGAAAGCGTTAGTAAAGCCGATGGGCAATCGACGCTAAAACCGACTCATGGTTTGGATGAAATTAAGCATTCGCTCACGGTATCAAGAGAACTACTCAAACTTTTAACTCACGTTTGGACCGCGGACACAAACCATGATCACCGCCATCCAACGAGCATTTCGCTAGCCTCAACGCTGAACCACGAGCTCAACAAGGCTCGGTATCATGTCAACAAGTTAATCCAACAACAACGAGCCAACCCGACAAGTGCACAAGAGTCCAAAGAGCAAGACAAGGTCCGTTTTGCGGTCAAGACCATATCACGAGAACTAGAGACCGAAAGGAAACTCAGACGCCAATCCGAACGAATGAACAAGAAATTAGGTCGAGAACTTGCAAATACGAAGGCGGTTTTAGTGAAAGCTGTAAAAAAAGCTGAGACGGAAAAGCAAGCGACCGAGGTTTTGGAGCAGTTATGTGAAAAAATGGCGCAAAGTATCGAAGAAGATAGAGTCGAGGTCGAAGAGTTGAAAAAAGAATCCGAAAGAGTTCGGAAAGAAATGGAAGAAGAGAGAGAAATGCTTCGTGTTGCTGATATGTTACGTGAGGAACGGGTACACATGAAGCTCATAGATGCAAAATACGAGTTCGAGGATAAACATGAACAACTGAATATTCTAGTACGAGACCTCGAGGAACTTTTAGAAGCGGATAATGGCATAGACCATATAACACCTAGAGTTTTATCATGGTATCAGAGCCATAACTACAAGGACGGAAACAAAAATGGAGGAACCACCTGGGACGAAGCTACACGTACATTGTGGCATGAGAGTGAAAAGGGTAAAGTGGTAAATGACGAAAATGCCCTTGGCGAGGAAATGCGAGGTTTGTCATGGTTTGAGAACAAGGGTGGAGTTGTAAATGATCAAATGATAAACACACAAAATGAGGTAGAGGTACTTGTGGGACGTAACTCCGATTGCATCGAGTGGGAATTTGGACTTGACATGAAACACGAAACAGAAGAGAAAGTTTCTCCAGGGTTGGCGTCAATGAAAGAGTACGAAGATGAAATGGAGAGATACAAAATGATTAAAGAACTAAGGGATCGTATAGTGTCTGGTGGCTCCGACCTCTCTCGAGATACTATCGAGTTTGGATCGTATATGTAAGTTTCATGTGTCATTGATTGATCAATCGATGGATTTTCGCCGGCAATCCTTAAAAGTGTGAAAAATAATGCAAACAAGGTTTAATCAATATGAGCTGGTCGTTTGTAAATGTATGATTGACTTATTGAAAGAAAATCTAGATTAAAGGTTGGTTTGAGACAAACAATATCATGAAGTGTATTTAAATGTAACAAATCTTTTAACTTAATTTACTAAAAAATGTGGCATACATAGGTTTTGATGTTGTAGATATGACACTATTTATTTATGAAAATAAAAAATTGTTGTGCCTTACTATTAGTAAAAAGGTTTAAAATACGCCTAAAAAATATCGTTTTATCATTCTTAAATCTTTAATACTAACTATTTGATTTTTTCTTTATTCAACCAGTATAATACACGGTTTTCATATATATAACCATCGATTACAAATATTGTCCGAAATATTAAAACTCTTTTATAAGTCATTAGACACAAAAGTATCTTGTGTTATTTGTATCATCTTTGATAAAACAAACCTGTAAAATTATGAAAATAATGTTGATTTTTTTCACCAACAATTTTACCACCTTCTAAAAAAATACTTGTCTTTTTGAAAACATAGTTTAAATTTTGTCATGTGACATGTTTGTATGGTGTTGTCATATTCAAAACTTTCATCAATAGACATCCATTTTCCATCAAATGATCAAGTTGATTACACAAGGGGAGAAGAAAGAAACAAACTGATACCACCGAAAACAAGGTCGATTTGATTTTATCCGAAGGGAGGTATCGTAAGTTATCGTACAACAAGGGCCGATCTATCTTTAAAAAGTTATTTGTGAGAGCCATCTGATGTGAAAGAAACTGGAGTTGCTGGTTCATCCCTCACAATCAAGCTAAGCACTTCGGGTCTTGCATAATGCCCGACTACATCGAAATCAAACTTTGCCCGAGCAATTTCCCCAAGATCTGTAACAAATTTTAGCAATTAAAACCGTCAAGAATCTTTAAAACGGAACATTTAATGGGTCAAATTCGTATAAGTTGATTTGGGCTATGTTTAATCTCTAACGGGTCAAATGGGTCAAGCTAAAAGATATAATAAAAAGGAAACGGGTCAAAGGATGCATAAAACCTCTTAAAAACCCGTAATTAATAAAAATGTTGGATAATAGTATTGTTTTGTAATTAGGGATGCAAACGAGCCAAGCCATTCGTGAGCTACTCGAGATCGCCTCGATAAAAACTCGAATCAAGCTTGAGCCTAAAAATAAGCTTGTTTAATAAACGAGCCCGAGGTTCACTTATCGAACTTGAGCTGGCTCGCGAGCCTAAATGAACCTATTAATAGTAACTTTAATTAATATATTAAAGGTAAATTTATATAATAAATATTACTATATATGAAATGATGATAAAATAACTAAATTATATATATAACCATAATAAATGTACATAAAACCTATTATAAATGAATATAAATTAATTAATAAATATAAATGAGGCGATCTCAAGCTTGAAAAACTACTCACGAGCCAAGTTCGAGCTTTAGAAATAGAGCTCGAAACTAGCGGAGCTTGTCTCATTGACACCCCTATTTGTGATCATATAGAGAACACTAAATAGTTATTAAATTCAAGAAAATGGATAAAAGCGCTTATGGATTGGCTTGACCCAACCTGTTCTTACCAGAACTAGAGTGACCCATTTTTGACACGAACCACATACCAAACCCACCTGACCCATACATTTTGCCACCTCTAATGCTTAAGTGAAACTACAAAACATTTTAGGCATAATGAGAGGTTGACATGCATACCTAAGTCAGCGGTAATAAGTGCTTCACCGTCATAATTAGGTCCTGCAAGAACAGCCCCTGATGGTGAAATTATAACACTACCACCCGCACAAACGACAGATTCCGGTGTGAGTTCTTCTTCATCGGTTCCACTAAAAACATATTCCGGGGGAGCAGGGTAATCTTTTCTTCTACAAAACTGGTTTGCCGATAAAACAAAACATCCACCCTCCAATGCTATATGTGTCATTGATGCTTGCCAAACATCCCTCGAATCAGCTGTCGGTGCGCAATATATTTCTATTCCTGTTCCACCCATAAACCTATTTCAGATAAGTCTTATCCAAATCGACCCCTTCATAAACAAACGGGTAAATTTCATTTTACAGCCTTTAAGTTTCAACAAAATTTCAGGCGCTATCCTTTAACTAACGAACCTACAACGGGTGTCCTTTATGTTCTAATTTCTTTATAGGCAGTGCCCTTTCTCCCTACAAAGATTACAAAAATAAAGGACATCCGTTGTAGTTTCGTTAGTTAAAGGACAGCGCCTGAAATTTTGTTGAAACTTAAAGGACGTAAAATGCAATTTACCCTAAATAAACGGGTTGTAGTTTAGGATGTAGAACAAACCTTTAGCATACATTGCTGTCCTTAATAGTGGCATTTTATTCTCCCAACAGATAGCAGCACCGATTTTCCCAATTGGGGTATCGAAAACAGGTATGTTTGACCCATCACCGAAGCCCCATATTATGCGCTCCAATGCCGTAGGCATGAGTTTCCTGTGCTTCCCAAGATAACATCCTTGATTATCGAAAAATAGAACAGTACAGTAAAGGGTATAGCCATCTCTTTCTATAACTCCCATCACCAAAAAAACTTTATATTTTCCCGCCATTGCTGCCAATCGATCAACTTCAGGACCTGCATTTATCACCAAAAACACATGAATAAAAAAATGTTTTTTTTTATATTTAATTAATAGCTATCTTGTCAAAGAAGCAAGGCACACGGGCCTCGCCCAGATCCTAGTCGCAAGGCGCAAAAAAAGCGAGGCACCAAATATAATTTTTTTAGGGGTTTTAGACATGTATTTTAGGATTGTTTAGGCTATTTTGGGTTAATTTCACGCTTGTTTAGGGGTTTTAGACATGTTCCAAACAGGTTTAGACGATTTTTGGCCGGTAAACACGCCTGATCGCCTGAAACTTTGACAACATAGTTTTTTTAGGGCTGCAAACGAACATTCGTTTGTTAAGAAAATTTATGTGTTCACGAACTGTTCATGAACACTTACCGAACGAGATTTTATGTTCATGTTCGTTCGTTAAGGTAATGCATGTATATGTGTTTGTGTTCGTTTGCTAATTTTAGGCAACGTTTCATGAACACAAATGGAATATAATACACTGATACTTTTTAAATATTTTATTTGTCAGAACTTTGAAGTATTTAAGTAAAATTTAAAAACTAAAAACACTAATGAACTATCAAACACAAACGAACATAAATGAACACGTTACCGAACGTTCACGAATATAAATGAACGAATGCGGCTTCTGTTCATGTTCGTTCGTTTAATAAACGAACGAACACAGCCGAACTTCCCGCCGAACGGTTCACGAACTGTTAGTTGAACGTTCGGTTCATTTGCAGCCCTATTTTTTAGCACTAAAAGCATGGTCTTACCAGGTACATTGATGGCTGCAGCATGGTATTTCCGGAAATCCTCTTTACCCTTAAGCGTGCGATTACCAATGGTCACACCAAAATTTGACCCGCGAGGATATCCACCAACAAATGCTTCCGGAAAGACAACTAACTGTGATCCAAGTGAAGCGGCTTCAGCTAATAATCTCTCAGCCTTATCTAAAGGTATAAAACAATTGTTTGGTCAACACGAGCTAGATAAATAAACACGAGCTTGATTGAACTTATTATATGAAGTGAACCAAACCAAGAGTAGCAGGGGTGTCGTAGAAGATGGTTGAAGCCTGGACAACAGTGGCTCGAACAGTTGAGCTAGAATCAGAGGAACCCATGTCAACTTCAGTGAACACAGCACCATCTGTCTCGGTTGTTGGAACTAATGCCATTGGTTTTCTTCAAGTGTTTTGCGTCTTTTAGCACTAGTAAAACAGCTCAAGATGCCACCAATATTCAAACAATAAAACCTAATATCATGTTAGAGTTTCAAGATTTTGTGCATTGTTACATCAACAATTGTAAGGATCATAAACTAAGCATGTTGGTAACATATGACCTTGGTTTAAAAAAGCACGAAGCGCGCAAAAGCGACAAGGTCTAAAATCAAAGCGCAAATCGCAAAAGCGGCAGGCTTTTCGTACACGAGGCGCAAGGTGGTTATATATTTTTTTATATATCCTATAGGTTTTTAGCATCCCTTACCCAAAATATAGTTATAAATAAGGTTTAAAAATGATTAATGTATAATGCACTTAAATGTACAACCATTTTAGCTACATGTATAACAGTTTAAAGCACAAAAACACCTTCTGTACAAGAAACGCGCGCCTCAGTGGGATTTTTTTCCAAAAAAGCTCGCTTTTTGTACAGAGCTCGCCTTATGTCACACAAGGCACGGCTCTTTGCGCCTAGGGTCGCTTTGCGCTTAAGAGCGCTTAAGGCGCGCTTTTTTAAACCAAGCATATGACTGACAAAATCCACATCAACTTTGGATGAAAAACTGAATAGGGTGATGCTATACAAAAATCACACCCAAAAGGGTACTACACCAACGAGGCAGCGTGTCTGTCACGTCATACGACCCGTATGATATCAAATCAAGTCTACACACCAGAGCCGGTCATATCATACAGGCCGTATGATACGGCAAAACATGGTTGACTTTATCAATGATCACAACAGTCATTTTTTTGTCGGCCAAACACAAGATGCGGGGCCGTATGATCATTTTTTCGCATGTCACCATTTCCATTGGCGAAGCTTTATTGGGGCCGGGGGGTGCCCCACCGATTTATCGCTATTAATTTTACCAAAAATTTCTGATTTTTTTTTTTTGTAGTGTAAAATGTTGGATTTTTAAGAGTCGGGCCCTAACCAGTTTGGATTTTGAGAGACCGGCCCCCACTGAGTTTTCGTTTAAGCTCCGCCACTGACCGTTTCCCTGTAATACGACCTGTATGACCGGGTCAACGATGTCTAGATAGTGCTGTGTTTGTATGGCTACAGCCTATTGTAATCAACTGCCCCTAAATATCAAAACTATCAAAATCAAGTAACACTAAATCTTTTTTGTCACAAAATTAATCCAATCGAATGTTTTGAAAGTTAAAACAAATAATAAAATTAAAAAATAAAAATACCCAGATGTCGAAATTGGCATAAACAATGTTTGATAGCGAAAACTATTTAAATGGCTATACTGGAACAGACATCGTGATTGTGTGGATTTAAACAGCAATTGTGCTAATTTTGACTGCCTTTCAGTTTGTAAACATGTTAAGAAACAAAGTTAATGGCTTTTAGACTTACAAGATACTCGCCAACGGCTTTGATTATTAAGAGAATTTCCTGCAAAAGACACTTGTAAAAGAGTCGTCTAGAAGGAAGGATGTAGAGAAGCAATTTTGACTTTTGAGTTGTCAAAGGAAGGACTTTTGACTCATGTGTGTTTGCACAATTTCAGTTTTTTTTCTTAATACTTTTTGTTTCAACAGCCAACGAATCCTTCAAATGGGCTACTGGTGAAATCTAGAACATCGAGATACACTCGTCTCCGAACTGGGGAAAACCCTCACCTAGGGCAGAAGCTCGTGAACACTCGCCCAAAGGCAAGTGCAGTGAGATAAAACTCATTCAGTTCAAGGATCGAACTAGCGATCGCCGCCTACTCACCTAGTCTCCCATCATCACGAGGTGCCATTGAAAACTAATTGGGAGAAGCAGGAATTGAGCTTGGGTCTCTTAGAAACCCAAGTCTCTCCCTTACCACTCCACCACAGGCTCATTGGCTCTTAAATCTATGGAAAAATTACACTTTTCGTCCTTTATGTTTGTACCTAGTTGCAATGGATGACCTTTACCTTTAATATTTACAGCCACAGTCCTTTTTTTTTGAAAACATGTTACATCTTTCGTCCTTTACCTCAAACCCACTTAAAAAATTTGGTTAAGTTACATCACGTGCACAGCACGTGAGGGCATTTATGTCCATTCATAACAACCAGCTACCCACCATTTAAAAGCCCCAATATCTCCCCTAAATCCCTAATTAGGGTTTATTCCCCATTGTTACAGCCCCCATACCTGCAACTCTCTCTACGGCGACTGACCCAAAATTAGGGTTTGGATCTTAAATCATCTGCTCATAAACGAAGATGGTGTTATGCGATTGTGGAAGAGAAGCTGTTATCCTCACCTCTTGGACAGATAGGAACCCAGGTCGCCGTTTTTATGGGTGTCCTGATCAAGGACCGATGTCGATTCATAGGATGGGTAGATCAGTCCAATTGCCATTCATGTGTGAACATCATCCCAGGTCTGCTACGAAACAGAAACATGTTAGAGGAGAAGGTGAAAGAACTTAAATCTGAGACAATGAAGCTGAAAAAGATTTTGATTTTGAGTTGGGTTTGCTTCATCGTGTATTTGTCCATGTAATGCAAAGCAGTCTAGATGTAATGTGGTAGTCTTGATGTAATGCAGTTTAATGCAAGTAGTTTTTGTATGAAATGTGATATGTAAGTAGTTTTGATGTAATGAAGTACCTTTGGTATGAATATAATGAATGTAATGTAGTACCTTTGGCTTCGGCAAATGATATTGTCTTTCTTGTTGTTGCAAAACAGAATTTTGACCCATAACCTGTTTTGACAGTCTCTATATTGACCCAAAACCTGTTTGGACATAACCTGTTTGGTAAGCAGCACATAATTGACCTGTTTCGACAGTCTCTATTTTGACCCATAACCTGTTTGGACATAACATGTTTGGCAAACAGCAAATTGCAAACAAACAAGACAAATGACCCATTCAACTGCTGTAGACAGCAAACACAATGCAACTGCTGTTTTGACCCATTCAAGTGTTGTAGACATCAAACACAATGCAAATTGCAAACAAAAACTGCCACATTGGCATAGATAACCAAGTTATAAAAGACATGTGTTAAACATGTTCCAAACATCTAGAGTTAATACATATCCCATAAAGTACTAAGTTAGACCTTAACAAACCAAAAGTCAAAGACCATAACAAACCAAAAGTCAAATGTTAAACCCCTGCCAACAGATCTAGTCCTTCCTTTTTTCACCTTGCCCCTTGCAAGTCCTTTGATTGTGTCCAGTGTTCCCACATTTTCCACATACACCCTTCATATTCTTCTTTGATAACCTGCCCTTCTTCTTGCTTGAGCCTTCATCCTCCATCTCCACGGCTGACCTTTTCCTAACCCTCTTTGGCCTACCCACTTGTTTGTGATGTTTTGGGGGTGTTATCTTGATAGGAACATCACTCTTCGGCCATAGAGCTTTTCCATTTATAGGGTTTATCTTGAAAGCATACACCTCTTTCCACCTGCCTGTTGTGTAGACTGGATCAAACCAGTTTTCCAAAGCACCAACTCTTTGACCATTAGTAGCCATGAACCATATTGCAGCCACTGCATGTCTGCAGGGCATGCCTGTCACAATCATGAACAATCAGTCACAAACAGTTAATAATGAACAAAGTCAGTCACAAACAATTAATAATATGCCTGTGATTTCCCAGCCTCTACAAGCACAAGTCTTTTTGGCCAAGTCCACTACCCTTGTGTGTCCAGGTTTACCACTCACCCCATACAGATCCCCTCCATTCCACTGCACATCATAAAAGGCTGCATCTTTCTTAATTGTCTGAAGTTGTTCTTGTGCCTAAGGTGTAATAAGACCTTCAGTCCTTTCTATAACCCTCAACACTGTCACAATCCTCCTCATTAGGTACTCCCTGATATACTCCAAAGCAGCAATGATAGGCTTGTCCCTCCCTTCCAGTATCTTGCCATTGAAGGTTTCACACATGTTATTGAGTAGCATGTCACTTAATGCCCTACCTGTTCATTGGTTTTTATCATTAGTCAAGTGTATACCAGTTAAGACCAAGTGAGAAATGGGAACACAATGTACATACCAGAGAAATGGGACCTTGTCCGGTGAAGATGGGGGATTTTAGACAGCCACAAGTGAGCTTTTTTGTTAAAAGCTTTCAATTCCTCCATTGAAGTTTGAAACTCAGGAATTGTTGTTTCCTTTGCACATTTCCACAATAAATCTTTGTATTGTCTACCTTTAAAGGTTCCTTTCATATTCTCATGAATATGTCTGAGACAATATCTGTGCTCAGCTAATGGAAACAACTTGGAAACTGCAGGTAGTAGACCCTGTGGAAAACAGATTGTAATTAAACCTAAACCAATATCAAATCTCAGAACTGAATTAAAAACAGAATGCAAGTAAATCACTAACCTTTTGCCTATCACTCATAAATGTAAAGGCTGAGTTTCTTGGACCCTCTTCATTTAAAACATTCCTCTCAATGTCAACTGGTGCATTATCATACAAGAACATGTCCACATGTTCTTCCTGTACACTCACACATTCCTGCACAGTCACACCTTCCTGCTCATTCACTTCCTGCACACTCACACCTTCCTGCTCATTCACACTCACACCTTCCTGCTCATTCACTTCCTGCACACTCACACCTTCCTGCTCATTCACACTCATACCTCCCTACTCATTCACACTCAAACCTTCCTGATCATTCACACTCAAACCTCCCTGCTCATTCACACTCAAACCTTCCTGCTCATTCACACTCAAACCTTCCTGCTCATTCACACTCCCACTTTCATGCCCAATGTTATCAACATCTAACTGCAACCTTCTTGTTACAGTTAGTTTTGAAGGCACTATTGCATAAGGGCCAGGCTCATCAATTTCTTCAATTGTAATGCCCTTTTGTGGCTTCATAGGTGACTGAAAGAAGTCCTTAATAATGTCTAAACCATGTAACGTAAACACATTGATAATCTTATGAAATTCTACATACCTAGACAAGTTCAAAATATCTTGGTCACTACTTAAATCTTCAATACCCTTATCTAAATCCTTTTCAGGGTTTTGGAAAAAATAGTATATATAATCAGTAACAGAATAACCCAGCTCATCCATCATATCTGAAATCTCGTGAACAGAAAACAAATCAACGTCGATCATGTCAACAAAATTAACCTTACCACCTTCGTATACACGACCAGGACTCTTGGTTAACCTACCACCATGATGTAACCTAATACTGAATAGATGAGGCATTCCAACTGCAAATTTCAAATTTTTACTAGTTAGAAACATACACATTACAATAGGTTGTCTTGAAGCATTCAAAAAGATCAGAATTTAGGTTAGAGCTAAACTTACCATACAACTGAAGAACTTCATCTCCATCCATGGTCTCTCGTATAAACCACGTTGGTGGTACTGGTTCTTGATTCGTCGTCATGACCGTACAAGCAAGATTTCTAGCTGAAGAAGATGATCGAGCAGAGCAGAGTAGATGAATTTGGGGATGTTATGCCTTTCGAAGACCTAGGGGAGAAGATAAGGATTGAACTGATAAATGAGGGATTAGGGGGAGATATTGGGGCTTTTAAATGGTGGGTAGTTGGGTGTTATGAATGGACATAAATGCCCTCACGTGCTGTGCACGTGATGTAACTTAACCAAATTTTTTAATTGGGTTTGGGGTAAAGGACGAAAGATGTAACATGTTTTAAAAAAAAGGACTGTGGCTGTAAATATTAAAGGTAAAGGTCATCCATTGCAACTAGGTACAAACATAAAGGACGAAAAGTGTAATTTTTCCTAAAACTATAATTTCCATGTAGCATACAAAAAACGATTCAATTATTAACACAAACTGAACACACATTAAACATGTAACCCTATATGTTTTAAAACCTGTAAAATGTTGTTATACTAATACTACTAAGGGTGGAGGAGACACTTACCTAGCATTCCACAAGTATCTACACCATCATCCAAGAGAATTGTGTCATCTCATTGAACCCAGTACAATCCAATTCAACCTATATAGGAAGGGTCAACCATAGATGTAACATCCCGAAATTTCAAAACTTTATACTAGAATTATAAAGTGTATAATAAACAAGAATAAACTAACTAGGATAAATAACCCAGTTAGTTAGAAGTCTAGTAGTAACACAAGGATGAGTTAAAAAGGTCAAAGATGTAAACTAAATAAGAATGGAGGGACCAAGGTTGTCAAAATTGAAACTTGAATTACTAATAATTAGTAAAACAAAAAAACCAAACACTCCATTTTTGGAGTCTGGTCGATCAAGGAACACAGGGGGCGACACCCTCATCTCCACAACCCTAAATTCTACTAAAAACCCAAAATTGAAGGCTCAAATCATGTCATAATCGAAATCTGAGCATAGAATCGTGATCTCCTCGTCAAGGAGGTCATAAGGTATGTCAAATTAGGTTGTTTTGATACAACTCAAGTTCTTGCATGTGATTGAAATCGAAGGTTGAGCTTGATTATGTGTTGTAAAACATGAAATTGGAAGTAATGTGAAGTCTAGGGACAAACCCTAGATGATTTCTTGTCAAAATCTTGCATGTTAGTTGTAAAGATCAAAATCACTATAGTGAGTGATTAGTAAGTTAGTAGAACTTGATAAACACTAGGATTAAGATTCTTGTTCTAGTGTAAACTGAAATGGTGAATTAATCTCTGAAATTGTTGATGTTAAAATATGTGTATATTGACTAGTTGAAGTTAATTAGAGTGATAAATTCAAGTTATGAACTTGGCTTAGATCATGTAGAAATCTGACCCGCAAGGTGTTTGATAAAACGCCTAAATGAGGGTTAGAATGTTAAAGAATTCTAAAAACGCAGATTTGTATATGTTATGAATTTATGCGTTAAAGCTTATGAAAGAGTTCTAATCTTGCTATGAATTGAACTCTTTAGGCAAGGAATCCGGAACGTCAAGTGGACACGCCGGATGTGATACTCGCGGAAAAGGTGTGCTTTAAAGGTACGTGACTTTAGTCTCGTTATATTATGTAAAAATGTTTAGTTTTAAATGTACAAACGATGTCGGATTGTAATTGATGCGTTTGATGTATCGTTAAAGTGGCGAAGTTCACTAGATCCTCAAACGGGTCAAAATAAACATTAGAAATTTGGTTTGGTATAATAATAAAGTGATGGTATTCACTAGATAGCCAAACGGATCAAAAATGTTGTTTGAAAATGAATCACATGAGTAGAGACTTAAAGGTCTCATATCTTACTAGGTGATAGATGGTAATACATCAATAAATTAGTCATGGTTTTTTTAAGTCTACGAACCCGGTATATCGGGTCAAACAATAGAAGTTAATAGAAGGTGCCGTTTGAAACGGGATGCTTGAATCCCGAGAAAAACAAGTGTTTAATTCGGAGAAAACGCGAAGCCATAGAATGGCGCGTATACTCCAAGGTCATAAGCCCGGGTAATTGGGTAATTATGTCTAAAAGGTTTTAAGAATGGAAAAAAGGGTGCTATGCACTTACACTAATGGGTTGAATAATGGACATAAGGAAATTGTGAACCAATTGACGGTATCTCAGTTTCCGCGTTGTGAAATTTACATGGTTGAATCCGTAATTTTATTACGGACTCATAGGAAGAAGAATTGGCTAAATCGGACTAATAGGTAAAAAGTTATGACCTTCTAATGATGAAAAATAGTCAAGGGGCAGATGTGCAGATCCCACCGTAAATTACGGTCCCACCGTAATTTACGGTGGACATCAAAAAGCTTACGGTATCTCGCCCCTGTGTTACGGCAGACCAGATATGTTCAGGGTCTACCGTAACTTACGGTGACACCGTAAGTTACGGTGGAACCCTGAGAAATTGTATTTTGTTTGTTATTTTGAAATGTTAGTGTTCGTTTATACGCAATGTATTGATGTCAAACTAATGTTTTAGTGTTTGACCTTAGGTATGGATGAAATTCTCCCAGATGGTGATCAAGCACTTTGTCAAGAACCGAACACGCATTCTGAAGCTTCCGCATTAATCTTAATCTTGTCTAGCCATAATCATGTTGTAAACACTTTTGTTAATCACGTTTTAAATCCCTTAAACTAGTGGTTAGTTCACTAGCAAGGGTTAACTTTTAAACTTGTTATGGATTATCTTGGGATGTGTTGGTACTATCTCAAATGTGTATGGTTTAAACACGAAACTTTTTGTAAACTCTGATTTTTATAAAGTTTCATGTAATTATTTTTTTTAAATTCAGTCAAATTATTTAGGGTGTTACAAGTGAGCTCAACCAAGAGGGCCGACCTTAGGGGTGGGCGAGTCGCGCCCCCAGGCGAGGCCTGTTTTTCTCGGAGCCTAAATTTTGATTTTTTCTTTTATACATTATATAGAGTATGTAAACTATATGGAAAATATGATTTGGCCCGGTGGTTAAAAGCCTTGCATCCTTGCTAGTAGGGCTGTAAACGAATCGAATGAACACGAACAAGGTCTTGTTCGTGTTCGTTCGTTAAGGAAATAAATGTGTTCACGAACGGTTCATGAACACATACCGAACGAGATTTTATGTTCGTGTTCGTTCATTAAGGAAATGAGCGTGTTCGTGAACGGTTCACGAACATAAACGAACACAAATAAATTTGGCGAACACGACGAAGGATAAAGATAGATGGCCCAGAGAGTTGCACTCGAACTTGAATCCCTTATTGTGGAATGGAGGTCGATCGTATTCGCCGGTGTAAATAATGAGAAATGAAAGGGAAATGAAGCATAAATAAGGTGAAAGTGAGTTTCCTAGTTTAATTGTTAGGGTAATAAAATAAATAAAAGTTTAATAATATAAAAAGTACAAATAAAAAAATAAGAAAGTACAAAGATCTTCAATTAAAACACAAACATACGAACATAAACGAACGCAAATCAACGAATGTTCACGGACACCTTACCGAACATTCACGAACACAATCGAACGAACGAGACCTCTGTTCGTGTTCGTTCATTTAATTAATCGAACGAAATTTCTTGTTCATGTTCGTTTGTTTTTTAAACGAACGAACATAAACGAATAAGGGACTTCAATCCTCAGGGTTTTTTATACAAAGTTAATCGTCGTTTAAAAAAATAGTTTATATAATTCGTTAGGCCTAAGTGTATTTTTAGGTACACTCTTGTTTATATCAATTATAATATAAATGCATCGATATTAGATACACTTTTGTTTATATTAATTGAATTAGACTACATTTATAATTTGATACTTTGTGTAGTGATCCTAATTAAATAAAACTAGATATAACACCCGCGCGTGTTGCGACGCGATACATCGCAAACATTGAATGGATTAGTCCAAACGTTATGTGATGCGTTAACCATATGAAAACACACGTTTCGACATGACATATCTGATTGAACTCAATGTAACCTATATAAGCATTGCAATTGGATCAAATATAAAGTAAATCAAATTTATACCGTACAATCATAACGTATTATATGTGACCCGAGTCATACATAGAAAATGTAACGCGTATAATGGAAAAGCTGACACGTATAATCAAAAGAGATGAATTAGAGAGCTTTTGAAAAAATGGAAAAAAACAAACCACAGTTTGACTCCACTCGGTTCGAAACAAAATTTACAAAACATCACCTGACTCGTTTCCTAAAAAAGCTTACGTCAAAACATACACCAACTCAAATATATACCGAAACGTACATAAAAATATGCACGTGAAAATGTTTTTTTTAAACGAAAACGTATTATATTTGACCTGACTCGTTTCCAGAAAAAGTTTATGTCGACACATAGAGCAAATCGAATTTATACTGGTATGTACATAAAAATAAACACGTGAAAAAAATGTTTTTCTTAAGTAAATGAGGTATAACGGTAAACTCAAAACAAATTATTAGTAACAAACTTAATAGGTTAAATACGTTCGTAAAATTGTGCCAAGTAGCACTAATGCCAAACCACTGGCAGCGAATACCAACATCAGAAGAGCTTGTAAAAATAAATTAAATAAAAAAGTAAAGCATAACACCAAACAAAAAAATACGTAAAATCGTTGAACTACGCACGCCCGTTGTGGCGTGTTAATGCGAAACAATTAGACAAAAACGTAAAACGTAGAAAAGAATAACTAAGTCGATCTAGGATCCGCGCGTTGCGACGAACTTGTCAAACGGAGAAAAATAGACGCGTTGCGACTTGCCTATCAAACGGGAAAAAACAGGCAAAAAATGTTGAACCCCACACGAATGTTGCTGCATGTTGACTCGCAAACAAAATTGAAAATAAAATAGTATTGGGGTTAAATTGAAAAGTTGAAAAGCTTTGGGTTAAATTTAAAAAGCCAAAGGGGTTAAAATATAAAAGATAAAAACAATTGGATTATAGTTTGGAAATTACAAAACTAACAACAAATAGCACAACCAATTTAGACATGAAACAACATTTATGCACAATGTACAACTTACAATGCAACATTATGTTGGAAATTTATAATTTATAATATAATGGTGACATTGTTGTGATATCGTATTGCATTAAATGAAAAGAAAATGAAATTAAGTTTATTTTGATGTTGGATATTATAGCAGCAAAAGAAAGATCAAGGAAAATATATTTAGTTTTTGGAGATTGAAAACAACAGAAATATTACAAAAGGATGGTGAATGGGCCAATGAATGAATTTAATTAGAAACATGGTCATGTGGATTAGTGTCTTATTGGGCTGAAATCATATTGGGTGTGGCCGTGGACACACGGAATTGTGATGGGCTTTTATTTGAACTGTAGGAATGGATTAAAAGAAAAAGATATTAATACGACAAATGAGGGACGCAGATTTTTGGAGTTCGCGACACGGGATGACAATCATGCGCGGCTAAACGCTTGTGGCTTTTGTCTGAATAAATGTTTGCTTTGGTTTGCATTAAACTTTGTTTTTCAGATTCTTGTTAACTGGTAAATCTATCCATTCCCCATCTCATGAATGGACAAGAAGAGGATATAGGATGCAGAAGCTCTGCTGGTTGATGAAGGATATTGCTATGTCTCTGACAAGCATCACATCTCTTGGCATAATCCACAACATCCTTCTTCATTGTAGGCCAATAGTATCCTGTCCTAAGGATCTTTGAGAACAATGCTCTGCCCCCGGTGTGATTTCCGCAATCTCCTTCATGAAAATCCTTAGGACTTCTTGAATTTCAGGATCCTCTATTGTAACAACCCTCATAAAAATATTCTCGACAAGAAACCGTAATCAAAACCAGAAGTGCACGCGATAAAACTTGTATATTCAAGCTGGAAAATTTAGCAATTAAGGAATCTTGGCATTCGACGAACCAAATCGCATAAAAAATAGTCTTATTAGATTCGCAATTAAAAACGAATCATGTAAGATCAAGACCCAAACATACGCGATAAGTATCGGCACGAAAATCGAGGAAAACGCATGATTGGACGAGAAGGGCGGCCAAGGACACGCGTCATGACACTTCGACACGTGTTAGGCCTACGTGGGACACGTGGCGACCAAAGCCAGGTCGATCATCGTCGCGCCACGCGCCGGGACCATATGGGTCTGGCACGCCATGCGAGGGGACCCAAAATTCAGGTATATAAGGGCAGCAGTGGGACTTGAATTCCTGCACCAGTTCGATCGAATTTTGACGAACTTACTCTCTCGTATCTCCGTTTCTTTTCACAACACCCCTAAACCCTAAAACTCTGCTCGTAATCAGAGTACTAACTCGAATCACTGATACGATACCCTATCCGATCGATTGAAACTGATCCAACGAATGTTGAAGTGTTGCCTGTATACGGCTATACTTTGTCATTCGTTGTGAGTTTTGATCTCGTGATTATCGTTAAAGTTGAATTGGGTTAATACGCTAATACGAGTTCCATTGTATCTAGAAATTAGAACTCATAAAGTTTTTAAGATAGAATACTTAACAGGAAAGTAAACTTAGCAATTAAGAAAACTCAATAGCTAAGAAAACTTAACAGTTAAGCAAGCTGAGTAGGGTGATTATTCTGCTAATTAAGCTAAGTAATCGACTAAGCAAATTATAAAAGTTAAGATAAATTAATCAGTTAAGTAGTTAAGTCAGTTAATTAATTAATTCGTTAAGCAGGATTAATTAAGTTAAGCAGGATTAATTAAGCTAAGCAGGATTAATTAAGCTAAGCAAGATTAATTAAGCTAAGCAGGATTAATTAAGATAAGTAAGATTAATTAATCAACTAAATAAGTTAATTGGTTAAATGGCTAAGCAAACTTAATGGTTAAGGAAACTTAATGGTTAAGGAAACTTAATGATTAAGTAAACTTAGTAGTTAAAAAACCTTAATGATTAAGAAAACTTAATGGTTAAGTAAACTTAATGGTTATATAAAACTTAACAGTTAAGTAAGCTAAGTAAGTTAATTAGCTAATTAAGTTAATTAAACAATCGGATAAGTAAATTACTTAATTAAACAGTTAGGAAAAATTAATCGGTTAAACAGCTAAGTGAGTTAATCCGTTAAAAATCCAAGTAAACTTGATAGCTAAAACAATTAAGTAAACTTAATAGATAAGTAAACTTAATAGGTAAGAAAAGTTAATCAGTAAGAAAAACTTAATAAATAAAGGAAACTTAATAATTAAGAAAACTTCCTAGCTAAGAAAGGAACCTGCATTACCTATAAATAGGAGCCTAGGATTTCATTCTTCCTTGCTCATTTCTTTTCTTCTTCTCTCTATACGTTGGTGTTCTAACCAATAATCACCGATGCGATATTCTGTCCGATCGATTCGGGAACCAACTAACGAATGCCAAAGTGCTATACTTTGTGAATTTCGTTAAACGAATGCCAAAGTGCTATACTTTGTGAATTTCGTTAAACGAATGCCAAAGTGCTGTCTAAACAAGACTATACTTTGTGAATTTCGTTAAGGTTCTGATCTCTTGAACATCGTTAGGTTTGATTTGGTATAACACTAATACGTATTCCACTCTGTTAAACTAAATGTTTAACTACCCGAAATTCTGCACTATACACTTACAATCAAAGTAGCTGCTCAATCATCAGAAGATTCAGAACTATAAAGTAGATGCTTAGAATCAAGATGCTTGTTTAATCAAGACTATATGCTAACAAGGTGAGTCATTCTCTTTTTTACCAAATTGTTTCCAAAACCCTATTTATTTTCAAAGTTATAATTACAGGGATTAAGTCTTTGTAATTTTCAATTACTGCCGGTATGTGGGGTTTTGTATACATTACTTGATACCCGTCACCATTAGACAACGGGTTAGCCAATGGGTGATCTGACCATAGTCACAGAAACGAGTCGAGTGACAAATACTGATTTGGGGTAATTGGTTGATATATAAACATTGTAATCGCTCTTAATACTGTGAATTATAACAAATAGGTTTTTGTACAAAAATGAATGAACTCACCAGTATTTCCTGCTAACAAATCTTTTTAAAACGCGTTTCAGGTGATTACGGTAGATCGGAATAAGAGATGTGATACGGCACCGAAAGGCATAAAGAAGTGGCTTATTTTATCAAATAAATTAAATTAAACTAAATGTTGTTTCATATATTCGGGTTTATCCCATATTAAAGCTACCTTTGTAAAACATGGGTTTCTTTCCATCTATTTAATAAATAAAATCCGGTGTTTTCTAAACTCTGATATTTTTCCTAACTCACGGTCCTGATGAATATTTCCGATGCAATGTTTTCAAAATAACCACCGGTACCACTCGACTGCTCGCGGCTCCCGTCCAGGGCATGGTTGGGGGTCGTGACAGAAGGTGGTATCAGAGCCACTGGTTTAAGCAATTGGGTGTTGTAATAATATCTAAACTTAAACGAAAAAGTTAGGAAATTGTTATTAACTGGTAGCAACAAGAATAGTATTTAGACTTGAACTTAAGAAAGATGCCTTAGTATAAGCTTCAAGATAAGCTAATTACTTGCATAAATAAAGTGTAATGGGTGTTGGTATGCCGTGAGGATGATAACTAGAACATTGCAAGTATGGTAAATAAGTGATAACACTTGGCCACTATTATTTCTTATTTATTGGTACTACTTGGTTCTGGAATATGATCCGTCACGTGAATACTAATTTCCTTGTTCTTTGATGAAAGCCTTAATAAAATATTCATTTTTAAATCATGATTTAAGAAAGATTTATTCATGGGAAATACCAATTACCTCTCCGGCAAGACTGGGTATGGTGTAGCAGACTCTCCAGCTTGTCCGGGTAAGATGGGGTTACCTCTCCGGCGAGAACCGGGTAAGATGGGGTATAGGATATGTCAAACAAGTGACTGAATTCCCTAAATAGTAACATGACCTGATGTCTGACTTGTCTTTGGAAATATGAATCTGTTAAATACATTGACCTTATGAATGGTATGTATATTACAGTATGTGAAATATATGATTATATAGATATGTATATCTATAAGGAAATCCAAAAACCATAAGGATTAACAATTTAGAATAAAACACAAGCATGTGTGTCAATGATAATTCTAGATTTCTTTATTAGGAATCTCTTGTATACATCTATAATTCCGATATCGAACATTATTTCGTTTGATCATCTGTCTCTTAACTCGTGCGACAAGGAGTATATGAACCCTTTATGTTGGGATGCCATCGAAAATATAAGAATTCCCTTTGCGTTACCTTAGATTATTAACGCATTAGGAAACCTGTAGCTAAAGTTGTGCTAGACACTAAACGTCTCAAAACCTACGCTAATGAGAATAATTCTACTTTCTTTAAGAACTCTTGCGAAGATAATAGTGACCACGACTAGATGCACTTACAAAGACTCTTCACCTATAATCCTACTAAGATTACCAGTAACAAAAGAATTGCTGCAACAATACATGGGCTTAAAAGACTGAAGTGTCATAACCATTAGTATATATGTTAAGAAAAATGAAGTAATGTATGCTTCAAAATTTAGACATTTATATAGTGAGACCCGAGCTTCAAAACACATGGTCAAGACATATACCATGAAATGGAGAGAACTGACAGAAAGGAAATCGTGTCAGCTTCATAAAAAAAGGGATAAAATGGCAACAACGATTTCTGAGGTGATTGCTGAATTAGGTTTAGATTTGCAAGCCAACCGGAGAAGTGACCACCAGGGAACAAGACAGACCAGCCGAAAAAGTTTGTCTCTGTGAGGAAAGCTGCGAGTTATGCACGGAAGTAAGACATAGCGTATATGGTCTCGGAGTTCATCAACACTAGAGGCATAGAACTGAAAGAAATTCCAAACGACGTTTCCTAGAGGATCTACTTAGACTATCACCCGATCGTGAGAAGGAACTTAGAATTCATCCTAGACTAGGAATAACAACGATTGTTATATCCCAAAGTTAAGACTAATGTAGTAGTTAATGCTTTAAGTCATAAGTTTCATAGGAAGCCGAATCAAGTACGTGTTCTTAGATTAAATTGCGGATAGATTTAATGAAATAATTAAAGAGTACCCAAGAAACAGCAATCAAGGATGATGCTGAAGGATTATAAAGAAATAATGAAGGAATCAGAAAAAAGAACTAATGGAAATTAGTGATTCCATAAAGAATTCGGGTACCTATTCAAGGAAACCTGCAAGAAAGGATTCTCGAAGAAGCCCACAGAAATAAGTATTTGATACATCGTGTAAGTAATATAGGGTATCGAGGTTTGAATTACTGATAAATAGAAATGAAAAAGGATGTAGCAAGTTATGTCTCTAAGTATTTAATCGATTAGCAAGTTAAAGCTGAACATTAGAACCCTTTAGGTTTACCTCAACGACATCAGTATGGAAATGAGATTGATAACAATGGATATTGTTACCAAATTACCCAAATCACGAAACGACACAATCTGGGTGATTGTGGATCGACTAACCAAGTCTGCTCAATCCCTACCAATGAAGGAAACCCTTTAGTATAAGACACTTAGTTAAGTTGTGTGGAGACAAAATAGTCTCATTACAAAAGAATCATGTAATCTATCAAGATAATCATTTCACTTCTCATTTCTAGGAAAATTTTAACCCGACCTATTTTGATGTAGTGTGAAGGAACACTATAAAACATAAAAGATGTGCTAAGTACATGTGTGATAAATATTGGTGCAAGTAGAACTATCACTTATCACTCATAAGACTCTCCCATAATTAGTGTTGCCGTTTGAAGCACCTTATGGATAAAGGTACCATCCATTATGTCGAGCAAAAATATGAGAAAAGCAACTATCGGGCCATGAGATCAGCAAACCATTAGAATTTCAAATCAGAGAAAGAATAATACAAAAGGTCTCTCCGTGAAAAGGGAATAGTCCGATACGGCAAGAAAGAAAAGTTAAGTCTAAAATTTGTTGAACCATTCGGAATCCTTAAATTGGATCAGTAGCTTATCAGCTAGAGTTATCAGAAGAAATAACATGAATACATGATATGTTTCATGTATACCCCTTAAGGAATGCCTAGCTGATAAATCTTTAGTTATACCTCTTCAAGTTATTGATAGAGAGTGCAAAGCACGAGCGTTAAGTGTGTTAAATTACATATTTGATTGTGTTTTAAGTGATTACGCGTTGCGAGTATGATAACTACGGGTATTTATGATTTTACAGGTAAAACACGTAATACGGCGAACTTAGAACGCTTAGCGATGAAACAGGACTTGTTCGGTGCCAACGTATAGCTTGCATATTCAAGAAACACGAAATAAAGAAGTTGAGGGGCCTTTATTGTCTTTATATGAAAGTTATATGTGAGTTGGGGTTGAGGCATGTGATTCGCGCCGTCGGTTATGGTTTGTGCATGGCTTCACATGAAAAACAAACAGCAACATTGACATGCGGCTTACGGGATCCGAAACCGTGACTTACGGTTTGAGTAGGAGTGGAACAAAAGTAACAGCGGCATTGGATTAAAGCTTACGGATTGATAACAATGCTTACGGTTGGGGAGGTGTGACAACATATAACAAACCGTAAAGTTGTACGTGATGTTTGGTGGGTGGAATATAAAGGTTTAAAATCTAATTATTGAGAGGGGGCTCTGATCATCACGAAATAAAAAGGGCAGCCATATAACACAATTTTGGTAGGCCTTCATATTGGACTAAAGAGGGCAGCCATTATTTAGATATCTTTCAACTCTCAAAATCAAATCACTCATCATCACCATCTCGACAAACATGGGCAGCAGCAAAAGACTATTTTTGGGTGGGCTCTAATGACTCACGAAGGAGATAATCATCACTATTTTTGGCAGCAACCTTCATGACTTTTTGGGCTCATATAACACTTCAATCTCATCGATGATTGGGCTTCAGCACTCATGAAAATCAGCATCCAACATTAATTAATTTTGGGCCCACCTCTCGACAATTAGCAGCAGGAATCCACTATCTTGGGCTCACAAAAAATCATCATCATACCATCGAATTGGAGGCAGCCGTACACGACATCAACCTTTGGCTCTAAAACTCATCATCACCCATCATCTACAACAGAACGACTTCGATCATGTCATCATCAATTTCTTACCAAGCTATTGAAGATCAAGTCATGAGCATGTGCGGCTAAATCTCTCGTGGACACTCCGGGTGAATGATTCTTGTGAGATGCTTTTAATTCTAGTTTCTGTTTGAATTGAGATTTGGATTTGTAGTCGGGTGACAGCCGACTATTTACATAATTATCTTATTTGTGTGACAGACAAATCCTGAGTGACAGTCAGAGTTATAATTATGTTTTGAATCCAACTATGCTTTTGTTGATTGAATGATTTCTATGTATGTTTGTTTTAATATTAAGATTTTGAACTGCATAGGTAATTGGTAGATATGACAGATTTACTATTCAATCAATAGCATCCAATAAAATCAGAACTAGGTTATTAGTAATTGCAGAATCTGAATTCCGGAGTGATCACCTTTTCTCATCATTGTTTATTACGACTCAATCTCTTCCTTAATTGCAACTTGTTTCATGTGTTTTTAATTCCATATCAGTTTTATAATCATCAGTTAGTTTAGTAAAATTTACAAACAAAACGTGTAACACTAACCACATGCTCCTCGTGGATTCGACACCCGACTTACCCTGTCTATAGGTAAAGTTAGGTTATTATTTTTGAGTGGCCCACGACAGCCTCATCAGCTATAAAGGTAAATGAAAATTTTAGATCCATTGAAAGACCATATAAGTCAAAAATAAGAATCACAAGGCTGGAGCTTAGTTCTGGTCAAAGTAAAATGAAGAACCTGAATATACATGAGAGTTAGAATCAGAGATGAAAAGAAAATATATTTACTTGTTCCAGCAAATCTCGAGGACGAGATTTAAAACAAGGTGGCGAGGATGTAACAACCCTCATAAAAATATTCTCGACAACAAACCGTAATCAAAACCAGAAGTGCACGCGATAAAACTTGTATATTCAAGCTGGAAAATTTAGCAATTAAGGAATCTTGGCATTCGACGAACCAAATCGCATAAAAAAATAGTCTTATTAGATTCGCAATTAAAAACGAATCATGTAAGATCAAGACCCAAACATACGCGATAAGTATCGACACGAAAATCGAGGAAAACGCACGATTGGACGAGAAGGGTGGCCAAGGATACGCGTCACGACACTTCGACACGTGTCAGGCCTACGTGGGACACGTGGCGACCAAAGCCAGGTCGACCATCGTCGCGCCACGCGCCGGGACTATATGGGTCTGGCACGCCACGCGAGGGGACCCAAAATTCAGGTATATAAGGGCAGCAGTGGGACTTGAATTCCTGCACCAGTTCGATCGAATTTTGACGAATTTACTCTCTCATATCTCCGTTTCTTTTCAGAACACCCCTAAACCCTAAAACTGTGCTCGTAATCAGAGTACTAACTCGAATCACTGACACGATACCCTATCCGATCGATTGAAACTGATCCAACGGATGTTTAAGTGCTGCCTGTATACGGCTATACTTTGTCATTCGTTGTGAGTTTTGATCTCGTGATTATCGTTAAAGTTGAATTGGGTTAATACGCTAATACGAGTTCCATTGTATCTAGAAATTAGAACTCAAAAAGTTATTAAGATAGAATACTTAACAGGAAAGTAAACTTAGCAATTAAGAAAACTCAATAGCTAAGAAAACTTAACAGTTAAGCAAGCCGAGTAGGGTGATTATTCTGCTAATTAAGCTAAGTAATCGACTAAGCAAATTATAAAAGTTAAGACAAATTAATCAGTTAAGTAGTTAAGTCAGTTAATTAATTAATTTGTTAAGCAGGATTAATTAAGTTAAGCATGATTAATTAAGCTAAGCAGGATTAATTAAGCTAAGCAAGATTAATTAAGCTAAGCAGGATTAATTAAGCTAAGTAAGATTAATTAATCAGCTAAGTAAGTTAATTGGTTAAATGGCTAAGCAAACTTAATGGTTAAGGAAACTTAATGGTTAAGGAAACTTAATGGTTAAGGAAACTTAATGATTAAGTAAACTTAGTAGTTAAGACAACTTAAACAGTTAAGTAAACTTAGTAGTTAAAAAACCTTAATGATTAAGAAAACTTAATGGTTACGTAAACTTAATGGTTATATAAAACTTAACAGTTAAGTAAGCTAAGTAAGTTAATCAGCTAATTAAGTTAATTAAACAATCGGCTAAGTAAATTACTTAATTAAACAGTTAGGAAAAATTAATCGGTTAAACAGCTAAGTGGGATAATCCGTTAAAAAGCCACGTAAACTTGATAGCTAAAACAATTAAGTAAACTTAATAGATAAGTAAACTTAATAGGTAAGAAAAGTTAATCAGTAAGAAAAACTTAATAAATAAAGGAAACTTAATAATTAAGAAAACTTCCTAGCTAAGAAAGGAACCTGCATTACCTATAAATAGGAGCCTAGGATTTCATTCTTCCTTGCTCATTTCTTTTCTTCTTCTCTCTATACGTTGGTGTTCTAACCAATAATCACCGATGCGATATTCTGTCCGATCGATTCGGGAACCAACTAACGAATGCCAAAGTGCTGTACTTTGTGAATTTCGTTAAACGAATGCCAAAGTGTTGTCTAAACAAGACTATACTTTGTGAATTTCGTTAAGGTTCTGATCTCGTGACCATCGTTAGGTTTGATTTGGTATAACACTAATACGTATTCCACTCTGTTAAACTAAATGTTTAACTACCCGAAATTCTGCACTATACACTTACAATCAAAATAGCTGCTCAATCATCAGAAGATTCATAACTATAAAGTAGATGCTTAGAATCAAGATGCTTGTTTAATCAAGACTATATGCTAACAAGGTGAGTCATTCTCTTTTTACCAAATTGTTTCCAAAACCCTATTTATTTTCAAAGTTATAATTACAGGGATTAAGTCTTTGTAATCTTCAATTACTGCCGGTATGTGGGGTTTTGTATACATTACTTGATACCCGTCACCATTGGACAACGAGTTAGCCACGGTCCTGATGAATATTTCCGCTGCAATGTTTTCAAAATAACCACCGGTACCACTCGACTGCTCGCGGCTCCCGTCCAGGGCATGGTTGGGGGTTGTGACATCTATGCACCTTAGATATGGACCTGCAAGAGATCGTTTATATAACATATTATTTAATATTGTAAATTGAGATACCTTGATTTTGAAAGCCCTGGGGTTTTCTCCTGTAGGAATCTCTCCATGTTGTATATATCTCATAATTGGAAGGATCCATGATCGTGAATGAGACTGTGCGTTATCACTAGGAACGACTGCAGAATCCTCTTCTATCTCCATAGCTATGTGATCCTCAATAGAAGGAGCAAGAATATGAATGATAGGAATTTTGATATCCTCTGGAATCTTCAATGATGATCCAAGATTGGCCAATGCATCAGCTTCTGCATTCTCTTCCCTAGGTACCTGTGTCAAACTAAAGGAAACAAAAGAGAGTGCCAATTCCTTGACTATCTCTAGGTATTTGATTAGTCGTTCACCTTTAACAGCATAAGATCCATTGAAGTGATTAGTAATTAACAATGAATCTACATGTACCTCAAGATACCTGATCCTCATATGTTTGGCAATATGCAAATCAGCTATCAAGGCCTCATATTCAGCCTCATTATTAGTAGTTTGAAACTCACAAGCTATTGAGTGGGGTAATATGTCCCCCTGTGGCGATTTTAGTAGTATTCCAAGTCCTGTTCCTTTGACATTAGAGGCTCCATCAGTGAAGAGTATCCAAGGATCCTTAGTCTCTTCAAGCTGCTGAACTTCTAACTCAGCTTCTCTTTGTAAGTCACTACTAAAATCTGCCACAAAGTCAGCTAAGGCTTGGGATTTAATGGCAGTCCTTGGTTCATATCTTATATCATAAGCACTAAGCTTCACTGCCATTTAGCCATTCTTCCTGACATTTCAGGTTTCCTGAGAACATTCTTAATTGGAAAGTTAGTTCTAACAATAATGGCATGAGTTTCAAAATAATGTCTCAGTTTAGTAGATGCCATAATCAAAGCAAGGATAAGTTTTTCTAAATGTGAATACCTGGATTCAGCATCAAGTAAACTCTTACATACATAATAGACAGGATGTTGTGTACCTTCGTGATCCTTAACAAGGACCGCACTTACTGCTTTAGAAGAGACTGCCAAATATAAGGATAATATATCCTTTTTTTCTGGTTTCATCAAGGCAGGAGCTGAGGATAGGTAATCCTTAAGGGCTTTGAGAGCATTCTCATGCTTTTCAGTCCACTCAAATTTCTTGTTCTTTCTCAAAATGTCATAGAATTCTTTGCACTTTTCTGTTGACTTTGATATGAACCTGTTCAAGACTGTGATCCTTCCTGTCAATCTTTGCACATCCTTAGCATTGGCAGGAGATTTGATATTCACAATTGCCTTGATTTGCTCTGGACTTGCTTCTATGCCTCTTTTTGTTACCATGTAGCCTAGGAACTTGCCTGCTTTAACACCAAAGTGACACTTCGAAGGATTCAATTTCATATTGAATTTGTCAAGGATATCAAATGCTTCCTCCAGGTCTCTAAGGTGATCCTCAGCTCTCTTGGACTTAACCACCATGTCATCTATATAGACTTCCATAGTATGTCCTATTTGTTCCTTAAACATCATATTGACTAGCCTTTGATAAGTAGCACCTGCATTCCTTAGTCCAAATGGCATAGCAATATAACAATAGATACCAGTTGGGGTCATAAAGGCTGTGTCCTCTTGATCAGATGGTTCCATCTGAATTTGTTGAAATCTAGATGAAGCATCCATAAAAGTCAACAACTCATGACCTGCGGTAGCATCCACCATGGAGTCAATGTGGGGTAATGGGAAAGGATCCTTGGGACATGCCTTGTTTAAATCAGTGAAATCGACACATACCCTCCACTTTCCGTTTTTCTTTTGAACAACAACCACATTGGCTAACCATCTTGGATACTTAACCTCTCTAATCATACCTGCTCGAAGCAGCTTATCTACCTCCTCCTGGATAATGGCATTCCTCTCAGGTGCAAACTTCCTCCTCTTCTGATGTATGGGTTTGAATGACCTGTCAATGCTAAGCTTATGAGTAATTATATCTTTAGAGATACCTGTTATGTCTTCATGCTTCCAGGCAAAGGTAGTTTTTCTCCTCTTGAGGAAGGATACCAAATCCTGTTCGATGTTGCTGAGGATCTCTGATCCTATGAAGACTTTGGATTCAGGATCATGAGGATCCATAAGGATATCTTTCACATCTTGTTCTCTTGCCTCCAGGACATCTCTTGGAGGATGCTTTAATTGCTATTGCTCCCTTGGTCTTGAGGCTGGCTTCATTGATGACGTATAGCAATTCTTTGCTTCTTGTTGGTCACTCTCAATCTTTATCACCCCCCATGGACTAGGAAGCTTTACACACTGATGGTATGTAGATGCAACTGCTTTCATGTCATGTATCCATGGCCTGCCAATGATAACATTGCAACAGGATAATCAATCTATAACACAAAATTTTTGAAAAGAATTAAGTCCCTCTATTTAGATGGGAAGCTTAATGTCCCCCAATGTATTCTTAGTTTCTCCAATGAACCCCACAAGAACTGAGGATCTTGGGATGATTTCTGATTCAGGAATATTCATCTTTTTGAGGACATCAAGCTGAATGATGTTCACCGAGCTTCCTCCATCTATTAGGATCCTACGAACAAAATGATTAGATATAAACAAAGTAATAACAAGACCATCATGATGAGGATCCTGAACATCCACTCGATCATCCTCATCAAATGTTATAACTTTTTCCTGTGTAACAGTAGAGGTTCGGATGGGTCTGTCCCCATATCCATTTTGGTCTCCTTGGCATGCCTTTTGGCTGCTGAAAAGGAAGTGCCACATATGTCTGATCCACCGGATATGAAGTTGATAATTTGGGCATCGGCAGGAGGAGCAGGAGCTCTTTCTGGAACTTTTTCAGGATCCTGGATCCTTGACTTTTTTCTTCCCAAAAGCTCCTTCAAGTGCCCCTTGCTTAGCAAATAACCAATTTCTTTTCTAAGTGCAATACATTCTTCAGTGAGATGTCCGAAATCCTCATGATATGCACACCATTTGGATTTGTCTTTTGTTGCAGCTGGCTTATCACTTTTTCTGGGCCATCTTGCTTTTTCACCTAAGTTCTGCATCGCAAGGATTAATTCATTGTTATCAACAGAAAAACAATATTCAGAAATGGGAGGATAATCCTCATCATCCTCTTCCTGTTCTACTGCATGCACATTCTGGTTGTCAGACTTGTTATAAGATTTGGACTTGTTATTCCTGAAGTAGGATCCTTGTTTTTCCTGATTCGAGGATCCTACCAGTCTTTCTTGGATCCTTTTATCATCCTCTAATCGGATGAATCTAAGGGCCCTGGTTCTTACTTCATCAAGACTCCTGCAAGGGGTCATGACAAGATCATCATAGAACAATGAATCCCTAAGTAATCCCATTTAAAGGCTTCCACAGCCGTAGCTATATACAGATTAGGAATATCTAAGGATTCTTTACTAAACTTAGTGATATAATCTCTAAGTGATTCATTTTGACCTTGTGTTACCCTATATAGATCACTAGTTAAACGTTCAAATTTTCTACTGCATGAGAATTGGCTATTAAACAAATTAACTAGATTAGCAAATGAAGTAATAGAATAAGGGGGAAGACTTAGCAGCCATTTAAGAGCTGATCCTGTTAGTGTGGATCCGAAACCCTTGCATAGACATGCTTCTTTCAACCTCTTCGGGATGGGATTGATCTCCATCCTTTCCCTATATTGAGCTACATGCTCCTTTGGATCCGTTGAACCATCATATAGCTTCATGGTTGGTATTTGGAACCTCTTCGGAGTTTCTGCATCACAAATGGGTGGTGCAAAACGAGATATCCTGTGACTTCCATCTGCAATTTCAAGAATGGTCTTAACCACTCCTGGAATGCTGGATATCATATCCTTCAGTTTCTGTAATTCCCTAGCCATAGCTTGACTGATACCTGTATCCTGCACAAAGCCATGGTTAGTATTATGGGAATTATTTAAAGTGTTACCTCCTGAAGGATTCAAGTTTGGAATTCCAGATGTGAATCCATATTGACGGGATTCTGGTATAACTGAGGGACCAGGAGAAGTAATAGTTTGCATTGGTATGAAGTCTCCTAGATGAACATCTGAACTTCCGGGTTGCACACTCCTTAAGAATCCTTGATCCTGAAAGGAGTTGGATCCTTGATGTGCTGTGACTGGGGGTCTTGGAGGATGATCCATGGATCCGTAAACCTGAGATGAGGATACTTGAACCTGAAAGGAGGATCCTTGAACCTGAGAGGATCCCTGAACCTGAGATGAGGATCCTTGAACCTGAGAGGAGGATCCTTGAACTGTCTGCATCCCCATGTATCCTCCTGAGCTAGTGAAGGGTCCCTGATGCTGGAAGGAGGAACCTAAAGGATGAAAAGAGGATCTTGAAGGCTGGAAGTAGGACCCTAAAGCCTGAGTCATTGTTGTTGATCCATAATGCCTTCCCAACGATCCACTCTGGTACTGGATATCCGGAGCCGCAGAGTGCAGGGCAATTATAGCTGGAGTGTCAAAATCCAGTGATCTAGGTACCAATGGAGATTGATCCTCCGCTGATCTCTTCATTTTCTTGATGTCATCAATCTCTCGAAGGATCCTGTCATTAGTTTTGTCACGCTGCTGCATATAATCCCTCATCTGCAAAATCAAAGAAAAAAGATCACTGTTAGAAGGGCTAGAAGATACAGCAGAAGTTGGTGGTTTTGAGAAAACGGGGCTTTGTTTCTTCGCAGCATTTTCCGCATTCTTCTGGGATCCAAAAGGTGGTGGAGGCAAAGGTGGAATGCCCTGTGAAGAAGTGACTCCCGGCATAGAGCTTGAAGTGTTCTTCGCTGAAGAAGCCATATGGTTAAAGGTAATGAACCGAAATGATCACAATGAACAGAATTTCTCAGAAATGAAGCACCAATTGCCCCACGGTGGGCGCCAAACTATTTTGGTCAAAAAAGTCAGACTAGGAAAATGCAACCAAATCTTATTTTGTGGGGTGTGATGCTTGAATGAACTAGCAAATGTATGAGCAATTTGTAAATGAAATGAACAAGTGACACAAGGATTTGTACGAGGAAAAAGCCCTTGATCAAGAGTTGATCTCCGGCATAAAAAACCTCGGGTGATGGAAACTACCGATCACCAACTATATTAAACAAGTAAAAGTTACAAATCGGGATGATAACAAACTTGTTACAAGGATCACTAGTGTGCAATATGTGTGTAATCGCCAATAAGTTGCAGAGAGCTTTTGAGAGTGTGCGTGTTTGCTAATTGTTCTAACTATCAAGGTGTTATCCCCTTTAAAAATAGAAATAAACTATGTAACAAACAATCCGCAAATTGTGCAAGCTACCCACGACTTCTAAAACGATCACTCTAGCTGTGCACGTGCAGAATATTAGAGCATATTCCCCAGGAATATCGGTAAGACTAAGTCCCACTCGTTCATACCTGTAAAACAAGTTTAAACATAGTGGAAACAACCGTTAGTGTTAGGATAACAATGAGGATCCTGGATCCTTAAACCTGCAACGTCTTCTGAGGATCCTTAATTCAAACAGAATTAAGGATCCGTGATCTTGGCTGCACTTGTGGATCCGTGATCCTTAGGTTTGGAAAATCCATCCCTAACAATTATAATGGCTACATGATTAAATATAATATAGCAAATATATTTAAGGGAAAGTTACTGTACAAATAAACTTAACGTACTAAACATATGAATTGCATGAAAAGCACAAAGGAGGCGGTGACATTTTTGTAATTATCAGTAACTATCAAAATTACTCTTGTAGAGTAATTTTGTAAAATGTTCATGTAGAGTAATTTTGGTCTTGTAGGGTAATTATCAAAATTACACTAACCCCCCCCACCCCTACAAAAAACTGTAGAATAATTTTGATCCTTTGTAGAGTAATTTTGGTCTTGTAGGGTAATTATCAAAATTACACTAACCCCCCCCCCCACCCACCCACACTAAAAGCTAAAAACTAAACCATAAAGCTAATCCCCATAACTAAATCCTAACAAAATTACTCTTCAAGATCAAAATTACTCTACAGGATCATTTTACAAAATTACTCTACAAAAGATCAAAATTACTCTACAGGATCATTTTACAAAATTACTCTACAAGATCAAAATTACTCTACAGGATCATTTGTAGAGTAATTTTGAATTGTATGTTGTTTGATAAACTTGCAGGGTAATTTTGATTCACTTGTAAAAGTAATTTTGATGCAGAGTAATTTTGATACACTTTGTTTTGGTCAAAAAATCAGACTAGGATAATGCAACCAAATCTTATTTTGTGGGGTGTGATGCTTGAATGAACTAGCAAATGTATGAGAAATTTGTAAATGAAATGAACAAGTGACACAAGGATTTGTACGAGGAAAAAGCCCTTGATCAAGAGTTGATCTCCAGCATAAAGAACCTCGGGTGATGGAAACTACCGATCACCAACTATATTAAACAAGTAAAAGTTACAAATCGGGATGATAACAAGCTTGTTACAAGGATCACTAGTGTGCAATATGTGTGTAATCGCCAATAAGTTGCAGAGAGCTTTTGAGAGTGTGCGTGTTTGCTAATTGTTCTAACTATCAAGCTGTTATCCCCTTTAAAAATAGAAATAAACTATGTAACAAACAATCCGCAAATTGTGCAAGCTACCCACGACTTCTAAAACGGTCACTCTAGGTGTGCACGTGCAGAATATTAGAGCATATTCCCCAGGAATATCGGTAAGACTAAGTCCCACTCGTTCATACCTGTAAAACAAGTTTAAACATAGTGGAAACAACCGTTAGTGTTAGGATAACAATGAGGATCCTGGATCCTTAAACCTGCAACGTCTTCTGAGGATCCTTAATTCAAACAGAATTAAGGATCCGTGATCCTGGCTGCACTTGTGGATCCGTGATCCTTAGGTTTGGAAAATCCATCCCTAACACACTTGTAGAGTAATTTTGATAATTACCCTACAAGATCAAAATTACTCTACAAGAACATTTTACAAAATTACTTTACAAGATCAAAATTACTCTACAGGATCATTTGTAGAGTAATTTTGAATTGTATGTTGTTTGATAAACTTGCAGGATAATTTTGATTCACTTGTAAAAGTAATTTTGATGCAGAGTAATTTTGATACACTTGTAGAGTAATTTTGATAATTGCCCTACAAGATCAAAATTACTCTACAAGAACATTTTACAAAATTACTCTACAAAAGATCAAAATTACTCTTACTCTACAAGAGTAATTTTGATAGTTACTGATAATTACAAAAATGACACCGTGCTTTTTTATCTTTTCCTTCAATTCGTATGTTTAGTACGTTAAGTTTATTTGTATTTGATCTTTATCCAATATATTTAATCTTACAAGATTAAGGGGCTGCTTGGCTACTTTTGAATGGTTAAGTGCTGAACCAGTAAGAGGTCTGAACCATTAAGTGCTGAACACGTAAGAGGTCTGAACCATTAAGAGCCAATATAATGCTTAACCGTTAAGAGGCAAATGTCTGACCAATTCAGATTAGAGGTCTTAACAATTCAGACTCAGTATAATGCTTACCCATTCAGAGGCAAATGTCTGAACCATTAAGTGTTAAATCAGTAAGAGGTCTGAACCATTAAAAGGTCCATTAAGAGCTAAATAAACAACCCATTAAGATTAAGATATATATGTGTATGGGCGGGCTGCGTCCCGCTTGCGGTATGCGCATATAATGTATATATGTGTGGGCCATCGGGGGCAAAAGTGAAAGTGCACTAATTTTAACGTTATTTTACTAATTTCGTGAAAATAACGTTAAAAACTGAGGACGGTTAAACATGCATCATGTGGTGGCGTTGATAGCTAAAAGACAAAAGGGTACATGCACTAATCGGTCTTTGTCCCGATTGCTGAGTGTTATGTGCCTTATGTCCAAGGCTTGATGCAAAACTACTATCGAGCTGGGGGTCTCACTGGAAGCAGCCTCTCTATTCCTACGGGGTAGAGGTAAGGCTGTCTACATCTTACCCTCCTCAGACCATATTTTTACTTTGCTATTGGTGATATTTACTGAGTATGATGATGATGTGTATGGGCGGGCTCTAATATTGTAGTAAATGAAGCAATGGCTTAGGATTTTTGGAGCCCCATTTTTTTAACAAAAGAAATTATATGTATTATTTAGAGCTGCTTAACTGGACCATAAAGTTATAGTTTCATTTGGGCTGAACTTCAATTTGTCATAACCTTGTATGATTCAGCAAAATAGATGAATTAAAATATGGAATGTTTAAATAAACTAGCACTACAAGAATGGACCACCTTTAGCGGCGACAGCTGTCGCCGGTATTGATGGAAAATGTCGCCGGTATTGACCTTTACCGGCGACATGTCGCCGGTAAATGGTCGCCGGTATTGATCGGCCGCTATTGGCCTCCTGTCGTCGCTAAAGGTGTACGTCGCCGGTATTGATCTTAGACCTTTAGCGACGACACGTGTCGTCGCTAAATGGTCGCCGGTATTAGTCATGGTCGGTAAAGGGGTTAAAGGCAATAGCGGCGACACGTGTCGCCGCTAAAAGTCTTTTTTTTTTAATACAGCAGCTGTATAAACAGCACCCAACCAGTTTTACGGCCGAAAAAACAGAACCTGCCTATTTCAAACAACGCAAACATACGCCATGAACATATACTAAAGGTAATATAATTAAAAACTATGTTTAAGTCGTACATTATAATCCTACAACGTTTAATTAAATCATACATTAAAAACAACAAGTCACTCGTCATCGGAATCATTATCCAGTAAGTCATCAGAATCGTAGTCGTTTGACTTTCCTTTTCCTTTTCCTTGTGAAGCAAGATAGTTGTTAAGTTGGTTCAAAAAGGACGGGGTTTGGAACAAGCTGTTAACAAAATCCTACAATAATATATATCAAAACGTATATTAGCATATTAATTAACGCTACCGACATATATTTAACAAGGAAACATGCGTTCTTTTGTCATTTTATAAATTGCGTAGTTTACCTCGGAAAAGGGTTCTTGCGTCCGAGCTTGCGAAGGAGACATGTTCGAGGACGTGTTGGAAGAAGGTTTAGGCCCCATCCCGCGGTACCATCCTCGTCGCTCTCCAAACGCTTCCTGATACGGGGCAATTGGAGGACCATCACCGCTCCATTCATTTGTGGCCTGTTGTATGTTCAGCTGTATTTTACGAAGATGATTAAATATATATGTATATATATATATATATATATATATATATATATATATTTGTTATAGAAAAAAATACTTAAAAGAAATACTTACGTAATTTTGTTCAGCAACCGGATCAACCCAATTCCCTTGATTGTCCGTGTAGGGCTGTAAACGAACCGAACGTTCAGCGAACAGTTCATGAACCGTTCGGCGGGAAGTTCGTTTATGTTCGTTCGTTTAATAAACGAACGAACATGAACAAGAAATTCCGTTCGATTAGTTAAATGAACGAACATGAACAAAGGTCTCGTTCGTTCAATTGTGTTCGTGAACGTTCGGTAAGGTGTTCGTGAACATTCGTACATTTGCGTTCGTGTTTTAATTAAAGATTTTTATACTTTCATATATTTTATCTATACTTTTTATACTATTAAACTTTTATTTATATCATTACCCTAACAATTAAACTAGGAAACCCTCTTTCATCTTGTTTATGCACCATTTTCCTTTTTTTTTCTCATTATTTACATCGACGAATATGATCTACCTCTGTTCCACAATAAGAGATTCAAGTTCTAGTGCTACTCTCTGGGCCATCCACCTATATCCTTCATCGCGTTCGCCAAATTTATTTGTGTTCGCTTGTGTTCGTGAACCGTTCATGAACACGCTCATTTCCTTAACGAACGAACACGAACATAAAATCTCGTTCGGTAAGTGTTCATGAACCGTTCGTGAACACATTTATTTCCTTAACGAACGGACACGAACAAGGCCTCGTTCTTGTTCGTTCGGTTCGTTTACAGCCCTACGTGTGGGTTTTAGCATACGTAGGTACCCAATCCATATCCTGTTTAACATTAAACTTAGATTAGACATTAAATAAACAAAAGCTTACACACACGCACACATACATAAAACATTACATTTTTATAGGCGGTGCTACCGTACGACGATGTCCCCCCACGGTATGGGAATTGTTGTTTCTCGCGTACTAGTTTGTTGGCCTTGCTTCTTTTAATATATTTTTCTTCCCGGAAACCTTCGATGGTTCTCAACCAGTTTTCATAGGGCATATCCGCGGGATGGTATGCCCTTGCCCTCTCAATATCATCGTAACCTCCCTCGCTCTCAAATAATTTTTTAGCTTCGTACTTGCGGTCAGTGTACCGCTTCATAAGCACAGTCCTAATACCACCCGTCAAGTTTCTCGCCTCTAAATCACGTTCCACTTCATCAAAATTGAAATTTTCCTACAAATTAAATAAAAAAGTTAAAATATCATATATAAATTAGATTTGCATGTGCTTAAATATTTGATAAAATTTTATGCATATAACTTATTTACCCGTAAGTGGTTCATGTGGGCATCCTTGTGCGATTATGAAACGTTATGTCGCAACCCCCGATCCCTTATCTGTCCCGGGAACGGGCGGACGCGAACTCAGAATTCCGGTGGTATCAGTTTGTTAATTTGGTAGCCGAAATTACATCAGGACCGTACTTAGGAAATGTTTATCAGAGTAAAACCACCATATTTGATATTATTAATCACATGGGTAAAACCCGAGTTTCTTATTACAACATGTTTATAGGGATAAACCCTATTTTATTGAATTTAAAACATCGTCTTTTAGGTAACTTTTATAGCCACATTTTTCCCAAGCCGTCAGTGTTCTCCAGCTGGCTTTTTACTAATTGGCTGTCACATTGTGTTACCTGAAACGCGTTTTAAAAACATTTTTCAGTGGGAAATACTGGTGAGTGAATCCCAGTTTAATCAAGAAATATTAATTTAATTTAAACTTAACCGTATTGAGGGCGATTACAATGTTTATATCTACCCAACTACTCATTCAGTACTGTCAATCCTGATTGGTGGGTCATATTACACATTGGCTAACTCTTAGTCCAATGGTAACGTTACTCACATTTTGTATACAAAACCCCAACATACCGGCAGTAATCGTAGAATTACAAAGACTCAATCACTGCTAAATTGCATTGTAAAATAGTTAAGGTTTTGTAAAAACTGTTAACAAAAAGGAGATTACTCACATTGCTTTCTAAGATTTTTCCGTAAAGGTTTCCTGAGAATTATCTATAATTTACACAAATGTACACGCGTTAGTATAATAACCCATTTTAACATTAGCAATACCCTCCCCGAGACGGCATTCCAATGACTACGTCGGGCAGAACCACGACAGCCATTACGGAACCCTAGATCAATCGGGCAGCGTATCTAATACGTATCCAGGGGTTATAATACTTACAACGGAGCAGAACTTCGCTAATTAGGGGGTATAATACCCGTTTATAATGCCTATAATTCAGAAATTGAGATTGAGAAATGATTTTTGAACGAATTCGACTGAGATCCGATGCATTCTATTTATAGTTGCTGAGTTTGGCTTTGTCGAGGCCCGCGTAACACATGGGCAGGGCCTACGCGGCCCGCGTTGACTCCAGGTCAACGTGTAGCCCATCCGGATCACTATGTAGGCTCGACATGTGTTGGGCCACGTGGTCGCACCGGGCTGCGCCACATTTTGGGCCTCTAGCGGCCCGCGTAAGGTTGAGGTGGGGTTCACGCGGCCCGCCTCAACTTAAAAATAAAGAAATCTGGTTTTAATCCTTTATACCCCCCGCGTAAAGGTTGGGGTGGGTTCTATGCGGCCCGCCTCAGCCCAAAAATTAAATTTTTAATTATTTTTAATACTATTTAATGTATTTGAGGCCCGTTTTCACGTATGAGGTGTATTTTGGGACATTTTGGAATATTTTAAAATATACTAGGGTGTCGGAAAAATTATGAGGGTGTCGGTTTATTTAGGATTGTTACATCCTCCCCACCTTGTTTTAGAGCTCGTCCTCGAGATCTACTGGAACAAGTGTGGATATTTTCGTTGCATTTCAGATTCAAGCTCCCATGTGTACTCAGGTCCTCTTTTGGAGTCCCACTTCACTTTGACCAGAATTAATCTCTTATGTTTGAGATTCTTGACTTTCCTGTCTTCAATTTGTAGAGGCCTTTCTACAAACTTAAGTTGTTCATTTACCTCTATATCCTTAAGAGGTACTATTAGCGATTCATTAACTAAGCATTTCTTGAGATTAGATACATGAAATACATCATGTATTCCTGCCATTTCCTCTGGCAGTTGTAGCTGATAAGCTACAGGTCCTATTCTTCTAATAATCTCAAAAGGTCCAATATACCTGGGGCTTAGCTTTTCCCGTTTGATGAATCTTAGTACTCCTTTCCAAGGAGAGACCTTCAACCATACTTTATCTCTTACTTGAAATTCCAATGGCTTGCGTCGGTTATCAACATAACTCTTCTGTCGATCACGTGCTGTTTTTAGTCGTTCTTTGACATGAATAATCTTGTCGGTTGTTTCTTGCACTATCTCAGGTCCAGACAGTTGCTTCTCCCCATTTCTGCCCAACAGACTGGGGTTCGGCACTTTCGTCCATAAAGTGCTTCGAATGGTGCAGCATTGATACTTGTGTGATAACTATTATTATAAGAAAATTCTATTAAAGGTAAGTGATCGTCCCAATTACCTCCGAAATCAATTACACAAGCTCTAAGCATGTCCTCCATTGTCTGAATTGTTCTTTCGCTTTGTCCATCCGTTTGAGGATGATAAGCTGTGCTCAGATTTAACTTGGTTCCCATTGCCTTTTGGAAACTTGACAAAATATGAGAGGTAAATCGACTATCCCTATCAAAAACAATTGATAAAGGAATTCCATGTAATGAGACAATTTCATTTACATATAATTTAGCTAACTGTTCCATACTGAAGGTTTCCTTCATTGGTAGGAAATGAGCTGACTTAGTTAGTCTATCTACAATCACCCAGATTATATCATTACCTTTCCTTTTTTGGGTAATTTAGTAACAAAATCCATTGTTATTAATTCCCATTTCCACACTGGCATTTTTAGTTGTTGTAACAAACCTGAGGGTTTCTGGTGTTCAGCTTTAACTTGTGAACAAGTTAAACATTTAGAAACATAGGCTGCTATGTCCTTTTTCATTCCTATCCACCAGAAATTTTTCCTTAAATCCTAGTACATTTTATCACTTCCTGGATGCATCGTATAATTAGACTTATGGGCTTCTTCTAATATATGATGACGTAGGCTTCCTAATTTAGGTATCCACATTCTCTTTTTATGGAAGCTCCATATTCCATCTGTTCCTTGTTCTAATTCCTTAATCATACCTTTTAGTTTTTCAGTATCATCCTTGATTACTGATTCTTGTGCTTCTCTTATCTGATTATTTAAATCTACTTGCAGATTTAATTTAAGAGAACGTACCCTTTTTGGCTTTACATGATACTTTCGACTTAAAGCATATGCCACTACATTTGCCTTTCCTTCATGATACTGGATATCACAATCATAATCACTAAGAATCTCCATCCAGCGTCTTTGTCTCATATTCAACTCCTTTTGCCCGAAAACATACCTTAAACTCTTATGATCAGTGAATATGGTAAACTTACTACCATAAAGGTAATGTCTCCAAATCTTAAGGGCAAAAATTATAGCTCCTAATTCCAAGTCATGGGTTGAATAATTTTCTTCATGATTCTTAAGTTGCCTAGATGCATAAGCTATAACCTTTTGGAGTTGCATCAATACACATCCATAACCTAATTAAGAAGCGTCACAATAGACTACAAAGTTTTCAGTTCCTTCTGGTAACGCTAATATGGGTGTATTAGTTAATCTTTGCTTAAGAATTCTAAAAGCTTCTTCTTGTTTTGGTCCCCATTCAAACTTAATGGATTTACAGGTTAACTTAGTTAAAGGAATGGCTATTACAGAAAAATCTCGAATAAATCTTCTATAATAACCGGCCAATCCTAAGAAACTTCTAACCTCAGTTGGTGATTCAGAGGTTTTCCATTTAATAATCGCCTCGATCTTTGTTGGATCTACATGAATTCCTTCATGGTTCACTAAGTGTTCAAGAAATTGTACCTGTTCTAGCCAAAACTCGCACTTTGAAAATTTAGCATAAAGCTTTTCCTTTCTTAATAAACTTAGAAGTGCGTGCAAATGCTTTGCATGATCCTCCTTATTCTTAGAGTAAATTAGAATATCATTTATAAAAACAATTATGAATTTATCCAAATATGGCTTACATATTCGGTTCATCATGTCCATAAATGCAGCTGGGGCATTGGTTAAACCAAATGGCATGACAGTAAATTCATAATGGCCATACCTTGTTCTAAATGCGGTTTTAGGAATGTCCTCTTCCTGTACCTTTAATTGATGATATCCTGACCTTAAATCGATTTTAGAGAAAAATCGAGCTCCTTGCAGTTGATCGAACAGATCATCGATTCTCGGTAATGGGTACCGATTCTTAATTGTGACCTTGTTCAATTCACGGTAGTCAATGCACATACGCATTGATCCGTCCTTCTTTTTGACGAACAGTATCGGCGCTCCCCACGGTGATGAGCTTGGCTGTATGAATCCTTTCTCTAACAATTCGTCTAATTGTTTCTTTAGTTCCTGCATTTCGGCTGGTGCCAAACTATAAGGTGCTTTGGCAATTGGTGTTGTTCCTGGTATTAAATAGATTCTGAATTCAACTTCTCTTTCTGGAGGTTGTCCTGGCAATTCTTCTGGAAATACATATGAAAATTGGGATACTACTGGAATATATTTTAAATCCTTTCCTTTAGTGTTAGTGATTATAGAAATCAAATACACTATAGAACCTTTTCTTATATAACTTGCAGTTTTCATCACAGAGATGAATTTCGTGGATCTAACTGGTTTATTTCCTTTAATTGTGATCTTTTCACCTTTTGGTGAATTTACTTGAATGGACTTTTGATCACATAAAATACTGGCTTTATTGGCTATTAACCGATCCATTCCTAAAACGACATCAAATCCTGCCAGATTCACGGGATAAAGGTTTGCCATAAACTTCTGTTTTAAAATTTCTATTCATGCTCCCTGCAAGATTTCTGAAATCTTAACTGTTTCTCCATTAGCTGTCTCTACTAGACATTCTTGTGGTAGTTTAGTTAATGACTGATTTAGAAGTTTGCAAATCGAAGTATTAATAAAACTTTGGTTTGCACCAGAGTCAAATAATACTTTAGCAAAAACATCATTAACTAAAAACGTACCAGCTATGACATCTGGAATCATCTTGGCTTCATCTGCAGTCAGAACAAATGCTCTAGCATTTTTAGTGTTCTTGTTGTTCGCAGCTGGAGCCAATTTCCGACAGTTTGGCTTGATATGACCTTGTTCCCCACAATTGTAGCATACCCTGTTGTTGGCTTTCTTCCTGCAGTCTTCTTCCTTATGTCCTGATATTTTGCAGAAATTGCAATATATGGAGCATTTTCCAGAATGCTTCCTTTTGCAATGCTTGCAATAAGGTGCAGAGGTAGAATCCATTGTAATTCCCAGAACGGAATTCTTGAGTAAGTCTTTGGGCTAAGTTCCTCTTCTGGTCTTCTTCTCTAGTACGTACTAATTCATCAGTCAAGGTATTTGTTAATTCCACAGCTTCTTCTATAGTTTGAGGTCTAGCTGCCTTGACTACATGTCTAATCTCTCCGATTAATCCCCAGATATAACGGGAGATTAATACTGGCTCAGGTGACGCAAGGGTTGGTACTATTCTAGCATATTCAAAGAATAACTTGGTGTACCCCTTACTATCCACTTCATTCATCCTAAGGTTTAGGAATTTGTTTGCTATCTGTTCTTTTTCATTGGGAGGGCAGAATTTCCTTTCTACCATATTCCTAAATTCTTCCCATTCCATGTTGTAAACCCTATCACTTCCTCTTGACTGGAGGATAGTGTTCCACCATTCTAAGGCTGAATTTTTAAATAGATTGGAAGCAAACATTATTTTGTCCTCTTCCGCACATTTGCTTATTTTCAGAACAACCTCAGTCTTTTCTATCCAGCGTAGAGCTGCAATAGGTTCTTCATTGCCCGAGAATTCTATTGGTTTGCAGGACCAGAATTCTTTGTAAGCCATAAGGCACGGTTCTTCTTCTTTTGGGAATTGGCACTTGAAGTACAGGGCCATTATTCACGATGTGTTCTGGTTCAATTGTTCGCTTACTGCTATGCTTACTTTTATTATTCGCTTCTTGAATCGTTTGAATAATAAATGACATTGCATCTATGATTCCTTGTGCCACTATGTGTTGGACGGCACTATTATCCATTTGGTTTCCATTGTTATTGATGCTCGGATTCTCATTAACCACGTTAATGTTACTCTGGTTATCGTTATTCAGATTTCCTTGATTTCCTTCGTCGGCCATCTGAATTTTAAACATTTACCCCATATTAATATCACAAAATAATATTTTAATATAGTCAATCACATGACACGCATTTTTGCCAAAAGCGTCGATCATTGCGACTTTACTCTATTCATCTACTATATATCTATTACACACCAGTACTGAAATAAAATTACAATACCAACTGAAATAAATAATAGTAGGCATCCATACACACATATTTTATTATTTTATTATTACTATTACCATCTCCTATCATCACGTTCACGGATATGGATTCATCCAAAAATCCATATTGCGCTCGTCGTATTTCCATACGAGTCGCTCTCCCACCTGTCTCATTCTCTCACTGCTTTCTAAAATTTCCTCCCCAAAAGTCCTAAGTTCTTGTACGTTTTCTGCACTCATTGGGGGTGCAGGTTCTAGGACTGGGTTCGGAATCTGGGGTGCGGGTTCTTGATGTGGGGGTGTAGGTGCCTGAAATTGGTAAGGATCTTCTAAAATCTCCCTAATGTATTCATCGTGAAAATAGGGATCTAAAGGGTCCAAACCTAGGTAGGCTCCTACGTTCTGCATGGGTGTGTCTTCATGCATCGGGTAACGTTGCACATAGTCCCTAACGTCGTCCCACCAAGGGTCGTAATTTGGGTCTAGGGGGTTTGGTGCAGGTACCCTAGGGATTTCTTCTGGATCGAAGTCATGCATCTCTACTTGGTTTTCAGGGTTTTCTATCTCCATCGGTTGGTCAGGGATTGGTGGCTGTGGTTGGGGTGCTATTATTTGCTCCAGATTAGGGTCAGCTGCAGTGTGCCCCTCGACTGAACCATCCCCTCTTTTTCTGAGGAAATGGCTCTTCTGACTGAGCCTTAAACACAAAAATTCATTCTTCCGTATCAGCAGAGTACCCTGAGAGGGTAGGCTGAGAAGAGGAGGTGCCTTCGCTTCTAGGCGAACCAGACAATTGACGGTACGCGTCAGATGGTCCTTGGTCGCTCATACTGTAACTAACAGATAGTCAAATAACACATAACAATAAATACAGTTATGCACGTATTTCCGTAATTTATTTCCTAACACAAAATTTAAAATTTAAGTGTCAGCAGAACACTTCTTTGGCTTAGACCAGTGGCTAGGCTCTGATGCCACCTTCTGTCGCAACCCCTGATCCCTTATCTGTCCCAGGAACGGGCGGACGCGAACTCAGAATTCCGGTGGTATCAGTTTGTTAATTTGGCAGCGGAAATTACATCAGGACCGTAGTTAGGAAATGTTTATCAGAGTAAAACCACCATATTTGATATTATTAATCACATGGGTAAAACCCGAGTTTCTTATTACAACATGTTTATAGGGATAAACCCTATTTTATTGAATTTAAAACATCGTCTTTTAGGTAACTTTTATAGCCACATTTTTCCCAAGCCGTCAGTGTTCTCCAGCTGGCCTTTTACTAATTGGCTGTCACATTGTGTTACCTGAAACGCGTTTTAAAAACATTTATCAGTGGGAAATACTGGTGAGTGAATCCCAGTTTAATCAAGAAATATTAATTTAATTTAAACTTAACAGTATTGAGGGCGATTACAATGTTTATATCTACCCAACTACTTATTCAGTACTGTCAATCCTGACTGGTGGGTCATATTACACATTGGCTAACTCTTAGTCCAATGGTAACGTTACTCACATTTTGTATACAAAACCCCAACATACCGGCAGTAATCGTAGAATTACAAAGACTCAATCACTGCTAAATTGCATTGTAAAATAGTTAAGGTTTTGTAAAAACTGTTAACAAAAAGGAGATTACTCACATTGCTTTCTAAGATTTTTCCGTAAAGGTTTCCTGAGAATTATCTATAATTTACACAAATGTACACGCGTTAGTATAATAACCCATTTTAACATTAGCAATACCCTCCCCGAGACGGCATTCCAATGACTACGTCGGGCAGAACCACGACAGCCATTACGGAACCCTAGATCAATCGGGCAGCGTATCTAATACGTATCCATGGGTTATAATACTTACAACGGAGCAGAACTTCGCTAATTAGGGGGGTATAATACCCGCTTATAATGCCTATAATTAAGAAATTGAGATTGAGAAATGATTTTTGAACGAATTCGACTGAGATCCGATGCATTCTATTTATAGTTGCTGAGTTTGGCTTTGTCGAGGCCCGCGTAAAACATGGGCAGGGCCTACGCGGCCCGCGTTGACTCCAGGTCAACGTGTAGCCCATCCGGATGACTATGTAGGCTCGACATGTGTTGGGCCACGTGGCCGCACCGGGCTGCGCCACATTTTGGGCCTCTAGCGGCCCGCGTAAGGTTGAGGTGGGGTTCACGCGGCCCGCCTCAACTTAAAAATAAAGAAATCTGGTTTTAATCCTTTATACCCCCCGCGTAAAGGTTGGGGTGGGTTCTATGCGGCCCGCCTCAGCCCAAAAATTAAATTTTTAATTATTTTTAATACTATTTAATGTATTTGAGGCCCGTTTTCGTGTTTGAGGTGTATTTTGGGACATTTTGGAATATTTTAAAATATACTAGGGTGTCGGAAAAATTATGAGGGTGTCGGTTTATTTAGGATTGTTACACGTTATCCCATCCAATTTTATCGAACGGGATGGTCCGCCACATATACAGGCCGGCCTCTCTTGAAAACATATCTCTTGATTTACCAACAGGGGTATACGTGACCTGTCTGTGAAACGTAAGCGATACAGGCCCCCCTGCTTTTACCAGACGCCGTAGTTTCTCGTTTTTGGCTTTCCCCCTAACCCTCTTCGGGGGAACCGCTGCAATTAATACAAAAATAATTAGTAACAACATTTATAATATATAAAATATAAGGACTACAAAATAATTTAGTAAAAGACTTACCGTCAGTCTCGTGCGTGCCACGAAATCCACCAGGAGGTTGTGGATCACCAGCGCCGTCACCCCCATGTCCCCAGGGGGCCACATCCGCCATCAGATAAGCGAATATAAGCAATACCGAAAACATAATCCCTCTAAAGTTACAAATGTTACAGCATGTGTATCTAATAGAAATTAAGGGAAAGTACAACAAGTGTAACTCAAATTCAAATAAATATTTCAAACAAGTGTTTATCAAATACAAATCAGTATAAATTACAATAACTTTTCTTTTAGTCAGACTCCACATAATCGGGATCATCCTCATCACAATCAGCCTCGACCTCATCACAATCAGTCTCGACCTCAAACACTTCATCGACGGTAGCCGTTGGGGGATCAACTTCAATTGAAGGCTCACCCGCAGTAACATGAGAAGATCCAATTTGAAAGTATTGGGTCAAGTCAATGACAAGTGGACAGTCAGATGAAGAGTTGTTGTCGACAACGTCAATATCTTCTATGCCTTTGTCAACGTTTTGAACCTTATTGACGCGGTCATCACTTAATGGCCGATCCCAAATTTTTCGATGATTAACATTTTTGACTACCCACCTATGTTTATTTTTTTGGTTTCGAGACGTTTCTTGGATGAAGAACACTTGTTTGGCTTGCGAAGCAAATATGAGTTGATCGTCTTTGTCCCATTCATGTTCAGTTCTTATACTGGTGATATTATTGTCATGGTTTACACGCCTTCGAGTATCAAACCACTTGCACCGAAATAAGACAGTGGAATAATCATTTGTATAACGCAACTCAATAATTTCTTCTAATTGGCCATAAAATTTCAGACCGTTCTCTCCAACCACTTCCACCCCAGAGTTTTGCGTTGTGCATTTTGCATCATGTTCAAGTGTCTTAAACCTAACACCGTTGACTATGCAAGCAGTGTAAGTGTAAGCAGTCATTTTCGCACAAATTGAAAGAGCATACAACTCTGGGTGGAATTCTGGAGAATTTTGTGTTTTCATCGAATGGACCTAACAAATATAGAGTAATAATGTTTGTTATATATGTATTACCTAGCAAGTGTAGAGTACTGAGTGTTATATATGTATTATACCTTATGGAGAAACCATCCCGGAAATTTGGTTTTAAGATTATCTTAAGGATGTGTATGTTTGAATTCACTACATTGATCACAAATATAAGAAAGGAATGAAAAATACCAATTAACAGATTATGAAAAGTTAAAGATAGAAACACTCACTTCATGTACTCCCTAACTTCTGCGCAGTTTTCGAGGACAAACCATTCCATCTTGCTTTTTTCGATGAATGATAGATATTTGTTCTTTGTTGCGCCAACAGGACGACATTTGGACTCAAACACCCATAACTTTCTTTTTTCAACAACGACATCATCGTTTCTATCTGGGCGATTGAACTTAGTCTGAACATCTTTAAGGTACATTGAACAAAATGTTAGAGCTTCTTCAAACACATAACCTTCAGCTATACAACCTTCAGGCCTTGCCGGGTTTTTGACATAGTTCTTTAGTTTTTTCAAGTACCTTTCAAATGGATACATCCATCTAAAAGCTACTGGACCTCCCGCAATCGCTTCATCAGGTAAATGCACAAGCAAATGAACCATAATGTCAAAAAACGCAGGTGGATAGATCATCTCTAACTTGCATAAGATGGTAACAATGTCATCCTTTGCTTTCTTCATATCATCCACCGATAGTGTTCTAGAGCAAAGTTGCTTAAAGAACATACAAAGGTCTACTATTGGTGTAGATGTATCTTTAGTCAAAAGCCCTCTAACCCCAATCGGTATCAAACGTTGCATGAGGATATGACAGTCATGAGATTTCAACCCGGTAATGTTAGCATTGTTATCTGTCACCCTCTTACTGATATTAGATCCAAACCCATCTGGTAATTTAACATTTTTTATAAACTGACAAAAAAAATTTCGATCATCGGACTTGAATGAGTACTTTGGGTGGGGACTTAAGAACTTGCCACCCGATTGTTTCAGCCATTGTGTCGGCCGAATGTTTAGTTTTTCCAAGTCGGACCGCGCATTTGGCGTGTCTTTGCTCTTATCGTTCATTAGAAGAGTACCGAGCAAGTTGTCGCACACATTTTTCTCTATATGCATTACATCTAAGTTATGTTTCAGCTGCAGAGAAGACCAATACTCAAGGTCAAAAAATATGCTTCTTTTGGACCAGTTCAACTCGAAATCTGACCGGGTTATCCTCCCACCTCCAAAATCTGGATGCTTGCCTGGTAGACGATTAATTAAACGACCGAGTTGAGCTTCTATGTCAGCTGGGCTAAACTGTCTCGGAGGGTCTCTTGTCTCGGGTCTCCCGTTAAAGTCGAGACTTGTTCTCCAAGGATGGTTGGCATCTAAGAACCGGCGATGACCAACATAAGCACATTTACCAGTTACACGTATTGAAGGAGTGTCTTGGTTACAAGTTGGGCATGCCATGTAGCCTTGTCCGCTCCAACCTGATAGACTACTACGGGCTGGAAAGTCATTTATGGTCCATAACAATGCCGCCTTCATTGTGAAGTATGTGTTTGTTGCTGCGTCTTTAGTACGTACACCTGTCTGCCACAATTGCTAAGCTCATCCACTAACGGTCTAAGGAAAATGTCCATGTCTTTCCCAGGTGATTTAGGGCCAGGAATCAACAAGGTCAACATGAATGTGGACTCTCGCATGCATAGCTAGGGAGGCAGATTATATGTGGTGAGTATAACCGGCCACGTGCTATGAGTTGAGGATCCACTACCGTTGTGAAAGGGATTAAAACCGTCAGCTGCAAACCCTAAGCGAACATTTCGTGGCTCCATCGCGAAGTTTGGGTACTTTTATCAAAGTCTTGCCATGCAGATCCATCAACTGGATGACGCATAGTCCCATCTTCCGATCGTCCGGTACTATGCCATATCATATCTTTCGCTGTGTGCCTTGAACAATACAAACGTCGTAGTCTAGGCGTCAAAGGAAAGTATCGTAACACCTTACGAGCCACCTTCGTGCCTTTTGTGTCTTTATCGACCCATCGACTCTCATTACAAACAGGACAATTTTGCAAGGACTCGTTTTCTTTCCAAAAGAGAGCACAATCATTTGCGCACACATCTATCATCTCATATGCCAAACCAATCTTCTTAAATGTCTTCTTAGCTACATAATACGAAACAGGAATCTTGTTGCCTTCTGGCATTGACTCTCGCAAAAACGAGAGGATTCGATCTACTGCTTCATTTTGCAAATGGTACGTATCCTTTATATTCAAAAGCTTTGCTAAAAAGTCGATAGAAGAATACTTGGTATAACCAGGATATAATTCTGTTTCAACTTCCTTTACCAGGTCTTCAAAATCATCAACAACACCGCTACTATCTCCATTCGAGTTCTCTTGGTTAAGGTATGTATCTTCTTCCATACGCTCTCCCCTAATGTCTTCAATAACGTTTCCCATACCGTCTTGTGGCGCAACATCGTTTACTTCTGCAGTTGGAGTCGTGTCCCCGTGATAGGTCCACTTCGTGTATTCCTTCCAAAAACTGTTAATACGCAAATGGTATTTCATTTCTGCCATATTTTTTAAGCCGGGATTTTTACATTGGGTACACGGACATCTAACTTCATCGTGGTTTTTTATCACTCTTTCACACATCTCGATAAATGACTTGAGTCCTTGCTTGTAGTGATGTGAATGACGTGGGGAATCAATCCAACTTTTATCGATAGGCATTATGCAACTGAAAGAAAATCTAATTTAGGATTAACAAGACAAGGGTAGGCTGCTAAACTCACTTTTTGAACACTTTATCTCATATGTGAATGTGTATTACATGATTGTTTGTTTAAGAAAAATTCGGCAGCATTTCCTCTTAGCTCCCAAGTATATATGTAATGATATATATACCCGAGGAACAAAGAGAAAATGATAACCGAATCCTTCTTAAACAAACAATCATGTAATACACATTCACATCCTAAATGAGATAAAGTATTCAAAAAGCAGTCCCAAGATAAACGGGGACAACCCGAAATTAATTTCTAAATCAATTTCGGGCGGGTATTTCTAAGCTCGTTATGTTTAAAATGATTAATTCAAACACGGGCACAGTTTTTTAAGCTTGTTATGTTCTTAATGATTGTTTTAAATTTTGGGCGGAACGTTATATTTTAAATCATGATTTCAATTTCGATTGGGTATTTTCTTAGCTCGTTATGTTTGAAATGATGAATTCAATATCAGGCACGATTTTTTAAATATGTAATGTTCTTCATGATGGTTTAAATTTTGGCGGGTATTTTCTTAGCTCCTTTTGTTTTAAATGGTGATTTCAATTTTGGCGGGTATTTTCTATATTTGTTATGTTTTAAATGATAATTTTAATTCAAGGAGGGTATTTCCTAACTAATATATATCTTTCAAAGTTAAATATAAATGTTTTCAAACCTAAACACAAACATACTAATTATCAAACTTAAACTGTTTTTTTTTTCAAACCTACACATAAACAACATTCAAATTATCATCTTAAACATATTTTTTTCTCAAACCTAAACATAAACATAGAAATTATCAACTTAAACATATTTTTTTTTCAAACGTGACCATAAACATATAAATCATGAAACCTAAACATAATTTATGCACATTAACACATACTTACATACACAAAGTTACATACTTTATACAGACATATTAACATACTACCAACACACATACATACTTATAAAACACATGTACATACTTACACATACACATACATACTTACAAACACATATTTTGATCAAAACCACAAAATTTATACATACACATTTGCATATTTTATACAAACATACATACTAACATACACATTTTTCACCAATTGCAAACATTTACATGCACAATTATTCATCATTTACATACACAAATACATACACCTACACCTACATATACTCATTTTCACCAATTAAACCTACATTATACATTTTCACAAACATTTACATACAAATCGACATCCTTACATACACCTACATACACAAATACATATACCTACACATACTCATTTTCACCAAATACACCTACATTATACATTTTCACAAACATTTACATACAAACATACATCCTTACATACACATACATACACCTACATACACAAATACATACACCTACATATACTCATTTTCACCAAATACACCTACACTATACATTTTCACAAACATTTACATACAAACATACATCCTTCCATACACATTTACATACCTACACAAAAACTTATACAATTTCTAAACTTTGAAAAAATTCATATAAAACTAACCGTAATTTCAAGTTTTCAAGTAAATGTAGACCGCGGAGACGAGGTGGTGACCGGAGAAGTGATGGTGGTGACCGGAGAGGTGATGGTGGTGAGCCGATTTCTCTAGCATAAACACAAAAACACACAAAAATTATAGACTATAACATGTATATAACAAAATAGAGAAGAAATTTGACAAGATTCAAACTTAAACTAACCGATTTGAAGAAATTTGCCGGAATCCGTCGCTTGAGAGAAGAAGAAGAAAAGGGGGGGAAAGTGAGGAAAGAGGGAAAAAAGCCCGCTGTAAAGGGTTTATGTCGACAGAGTATTACCGGCGACAGGTTGTCGCCGCAATTAGTTCACCATCGCCTCTACTGGTTTGGATCTAGATAAGATATCAGTGGCTGGGGTTTGATGAGGGTCCACAGATCTTTAGCGGAGATAAAGGGTCGCCGCTAATACCCTAATTCATGTCGCCGCTATTGGGTGTTAAGTCCCCAACCGTTGGATCAGGGTAAGGATCAACGGCTGGGGATTGATGTTAGGTGGAGGGACGCGGATCGACCAATAGCGGCGACGTTTGGCCTGTCGCCGCTATTGCCGTCGCCGCTAAAGGTATTCTTTTCTTGTAGCGTAGGCAAAATTTAAAAACTGAAGAGCGAAAACATTTTGTATCAAGTAAAGCTAGAAAATATTTAATCCAAACTTATTTCTATGTAACTTTAAGAAAAGAATTCAGCTCCGCCAACTATAAACATCTTATTTCATTATTGTCGGTCCCAAATCCCGAGCAAAGAACGAGGGTTTACTTGAAAGAGTTTTTTAAAAAGCCTCCTGACTTTTTAATTCGCTTAGAGTCTTAAAAAACATCGGCCTGCTTTATATTTGTGTGTATAGCTGTTAGGACCAATTGGTTTTTACTATATAATAATCAAAACCCTAATTTAAATCTCAAAATAATATATGGTTTTGATATAAACGGATCAAAGAATCTAAAAAATCAAACCATAGTTAGAATGATCAATTAATTACCTTGTAGTTTTATCTAAACAACAAGCATTTATTGAACCCAAATAACTTTTGAGTTTTGACTTGTGTGCAGTTGTGCCTAACAATACGGAGAGATGCTCTTGTTGATGCATTAATGTCTGTAGTTTGTATTAGTTTTGATGTATTAATTACGGTCTTCGTATAAAATAGTTTCTGTTGTTATAACTTATAAGTCTTTCCTTGTGTAAGTTAACCAAAGTCAAATGACATCCTCCTGTCGTTTGACTTGTCCAAAACAACCAAACGACATCTATGTTCCAAATGATATGTCAATGTAGTTTGGAAAGTATATGTTGTCGTTTGATTAATCGGTATCGTTTGAACTATGAAAACGATACTGGGGTGTCATTCAAACGATACCGATCATTCTGGATGTCGTTTGATGAGTTGTGTATGTTAGTATAAATACACCGCTTATCATTCACCTTTTGGCTAACACGCACACAGAGAGTTTGAAGTAATATAAAAATGATATGACACTCATCGATACATCTCAACAACATATAGCTTGTAATACTTAACGTTAAGTCAATCTAATTTAAAAGATCATGATGTCATACTCACAAACATTAATTAAGTTTAAAAATCAACTGTACGTTGACACAAAGCTGGTACATGAGCAAGACTGAACCCTAAATCCTATAGCGTTTGAAAACAAAAACCAATGTTGTTTACTACAAGACAACAAAACTTTCTCACAAGTAAACATAAAATCCTTCCTGTAACATGATTTAAAAAGTCGCATTATAATCTATGAAACTTATATATAACAACAAAATTATCACATATGTCATAAGAACCATTACATTATAATCATTGTAAATTATAATCTATGAAACTTATAGATAACAACAAAATCACATATGTCATAAGAGTCATTCCATTATAATCATTGTAATAAACAGAAACACATTTGTAATGATTGTTTTATGACTTATGAGAAATTATCTATCAAGGTACAAATGAATTAACCTAATATCGATCATATAGTACTAGCTGATGCCACATTTTTCCCATGAATTCATACTATTTAACAACAAATTATAATTTAAGTTGATTATGAGTATTAGCTGTTGCCACATTTTTTTCCCATGAATTCATACGAAATTAATACACTTTAATATATATAATAATACCTATTTAGCAACCCAATTTTATTTACATTCTTCTACAATCAATGGAAAAACAAATATAAAATTCTATATAATAACCTCAAAAAAAAAAAATATAATAACATTATTTGTATGTGTCATACACTGAATTACTGGTGCAAATCAGAAAGAAAAACCACAAACGTTAGAAGAATTCCTAAAAATCATAAACTTTCATTTTATCAAATTAATTTAACTCTATCTCTCTCTCTCTCTAAAATCCCTGTGTTTCTCTCTTCAGTCATTGAATTCCTTATGTTTCTCTCTCTCACTCACACAACACCCTTTAGTTCATTACTCTTAATGAGCCTACACAGATCATTGGAAACCAACAAACTCCCACAGATCATTGATATATGATCTTGAAAACTTTTTTTTGAACGGCAAATTTGGATACTGACAGACCACTGGAGTATCATCGTGCCACCAGCGGAACCACCCGATCATATCCATCTCCACTAGGCATAATGCCTATACACAAATTCAGGAGGAAACCCAATAAATATGGGAAAAACCCTCTTGTGTGAATCGAACCCAGGACCTATTGGTCCCAAAGTCTTATCCCACACCCAAAGATGTACTAGGCTGTAAAGCCATCGACATATGATCTTGAAAACTATTTTTAAAACCAATAACACTAACAAAACTACCACTGAAATCACTGCTTCTTTATCTTTCCTCTTCTTCTCTCTCTTTCTGTCATCAACAGTAGTCTCAACTCAAATTTTTTTTTTTTTGAAAGATATACTTCATAATATATGGGTCCTAATATATAGACAATTAACAAGAAGATAATAACAATAATAACAATATATAATGACACTTAAGTGATATCTAATTCAAAATATATATATATATTAAGGTTTGAGGGGTTGTTTAGCAACCACTGAGCCACTAAGAGGCCTGACCGATGAAGACGTAGTTTCTGAATCGGTCAGCATGTTTGTTTTCAAGAAAGCGGTTGCGGCGGTGGCGGTGGTGGTGTTGATGGTGTTTCCGACGGTGGTAGTTGTGGTGGCCGTTTTCTCTTCTTCTTCTTCTCATAACTAACCCCTCTTGCTTTCGCTTGTGAATCCCTAACTTCACGTAAATAAAGCCTAACTGCACGAGCTCCAAAAGGGTTAGTCTCCGGCTGCCCGCCGTTTTCCTCATAAGCTGCCCGTAACCGGCCTATGAGTGCATCAAGGCTGCCCCACGCCTGCCGGAGCGGGCACGGGCAGGGTGCAGGAGGATTAGGTTGACCAAAGAATGGACAAAGTTGTGTGTGAACTTTTGTTTTTCCAAACTGGTCAAGATACCTTAAAAATTCAAGAACATGTGCACCACTACACCGGGAAAGAGTTAACGGCGGCCGGTGGTTGCGGAGGTACTGCCCGAACGTGTTCCAGTCACGGCGTTTCTGGTTCTCGTAGCGGCTGAGAGTGGTGGCCGGAGAAGTGGATGAGGATGAAGAGGATGTTGGACTCAACATGTTTGTGTTATTAGGGTTTGTTGTGATCATTGAGTCAACATCCATGGCAAAAGGGTAATTTTTTTCCATTTTGGTGTATAATTGAGTACAAAAAAGAGAGAGATCTAGTTTGAAACAAATCTAGGGTTTCAACTAGTTTCAAGTGGTTTTCTAAGTTGTTGCAAGTACAAAAAGAAAAATATTCAAGAAACAACAAACCCTAAAGATTTCTAGGGTTTTGTTTCAAGATTCTTGAAGTAGTTAAGAACTTAAGATCAAGATGAGGGTGGGGTGGGGTGGGGTGGGGTGGGGGGGGGGGATCAAGATTTCAAGATTTGTGATGAATGATCTTTAAGCATGAAAAAAGCTAGAAAACAATGGAGGATCATCAAGTGTGAATTAAATTTTTATTTTTTATATACCAAGAAAAGGTATGTATACAAGTGCAAGTATACCTTAGGGAGATGATGAAAAAGAAGGGTTGAAATTAGGGATTTTGTGGAAATGAAAAAGATTGACGGGAGAAGATGGATGGTAGTTGGAAAAAGAAGTGGACTTAACAAAATATGCTTGCTACAACTATAAAATAAAAAGAATTTAATTGATTCTTTTTATGTCCATGATATAGATATAGATATTTCTAACCTGTGATTTAGAGGTTTCATGCAAATAGTGATTTGCTTCCTTTTTTTACGCCAAAATTGTATTAAAACAAGTAGCAAAGAGCTACATGAAAGTGGATTGCATAACTATTCATTCATTTCAACTATTCAAGTTAAAGTGATTTCTTTCTGTGATTAGCAAGTTAAAAGAATTCTGTATAGACACGCATTTTGCAAATGCAAAGTTAAGTGTTATCTAGCCGAAAAAATGTTATAAAAAAATCTAGCTAGGAATATTTGTGGAAGGTTTTAATTATTTTTGAATGTTTTTTATTTAAATAAAATTATTTAAACTTTTTGTAGTTAAAAAACAACTCGAGTTTTTATATTATTCGATGGTTGTAAACTTTTTATAAATGTTTAATTAAGTAAACTATATGGAATTTATTTATTACTTGATAGTTATTTATTTATATTTAATAGTTACTCTATCATTTTTTATTTTAAAGAAAAAAATCATTAAGTATTAACCAAATATATATTTAACATTTTAGGGCACATTGATCGGTAAAAAAAGATTTTGAACGTCCAACGAATACTATATATACAAGCCCAGTTATAGTGAAGTTTATAAAATTACACACAATAAGTTAAATAACAAATTCTATTTAGGTCATCAAATTTAAACAATTACAAGAAGAAGAAAAAACTTTTTTAATAATAGAATAATACTGGATGATGATTAGTTAGAAGATTTTAATTTTTTTTATTAGTAGATTATAAAACTTTTAACCTTTGGAGGAAAAACAGTTTTGAAATTAAAATAAAAAAATATCGGAGGAAAAAACTTTTTTTTAAGAAAGAGAAGGTCCTTCTCAGATGCACTAAATGAAATCTACGACATGGGAACATCTCTCCATATTGTTAAAGCACAACCACAAGTCAAAACTCAAAAGTAATTTGGGTTCAATAAGTGCTTACTGTTTAGATAAAACATAAGTGTTTGATTAATTGATCTTTGGGTTCAATAAGAAGTGCTTATTGTTCAGATAAAAGTACAAGTGTTTGATTAATTGATCATTCTAACTTATTGAAATTAGAGGGTGTTTGGGATTACGTTTTGAAGTGATTATTTGATTATTGCGTTTGTAAAACATAAATAATCAAAAAAAGTGTTTGGATGAAAAAGTGATTATCTGCCTCCAAAACGCAGTTTTGGAGAAGCATGTACCTACATACTTTTTCAAAACGCAGTTTTGAAAACGCATAATCTATTTTGAAAATGCAACACCTAACACCCCCTTAATTTTGTCAATATTCAAAAGTTCTAGAAAGCAAAATGGTTTAATTTATTTTAGTAAGAAGATTTTATGTTATTTTATTTTTTATTTTAATTGGTTTCCTTGTAGTAGTAGAATACCTGTTCTCCAAGTGGATTGTGTAATATAAACATGAGTTATATGTTTAGGGTTTATGTAACTTTAATTTTAATCAAAGAGTTTTTTCCTGTTAAATCCATTGATTGATTATATTGAAGAAAACCCGATTTCTAACAATTGGTATCGGAGCGGTTTATCAAATTGGGAGGTTAAAGGGAGGGAAAAAGGTTGTTGCGATCAAGAAGGTAGGTTCAAAAGGGGTTGTTGATCAAACAATAGCAGCAGGTTGTAGTGATCGATGTTATGATCAACAACAGCAAGACCGTAGCAATCAAGGAGCGGTGATTGCAAGCTTGATCAAAGGAGAAAACCCAGGTGTAGTGCAGTTTTAGATCGGTTCAACAGAAGACTTCAAAGGTGGTGAAGTAGCAGGTTTGATCAAGGTGGAAGAGAAAGGATGTTGCATTGTTTGTGGTTGATGGTTTAAGTGTTTGGACAAGTTTTGGGTGTGAAGCCAAATGAGTCAAAAAACAAGCGGTGTGGTGTTGTATTGGTTGCAACAAAGGTGTTGATGCAAAGCAAACACAAGAAATCTCGTATTTAGGTAGAAGAACTTCGGGTATTACTTAGTATTCAAGACCTAAATGGTTTAATTTATTTTTGTGGGAAGATTTCGTTTTATTTTATTGGTTCCCTTATAGGAGTATATTACTTGTTCTCCAAGGAGGTTGTATACTATAAATATGGGTTATATGTTTAGGTTTTATGTACCTTCAGTTTTAATCAAAGAAGGTTTTTTTTTTTTTTTTTTTTTTTTTTTTTTGTTGAATCCATTGATTGGTTATACTGAAAAAGACCTGATTTCCAACATAACTATGTTTTTTTTTAAGATTTTGGGATCGGTTTATATCAAAACCAGATATTATTTCAAAATTTAAATTAGGGTTTTGATTATTTAGATAGTAAAAAACCAATTGGTCAAAATAGCAATAGACATATATAAAACAACATATGTTTTTGAATGTCTAAATGAATTAAAAAGTAGGAGGCTTTTTAAAAAAAAGAAAAAACTATTTCGTGTAAACCCTTCTTATTTATCCGAGCTTAGTAGCGGCAATAATGAAATAAGATGTTTATAGTTGGCGGAGCTAAATTCTTTTATTGAAGCTATATGTTATTTGTATAAATAAGTTTGGATTAAATACTTTTTTCTAGCTTTACTTGATACAAAATGTTTTCGTCCTGGTGGCCAGTTAGCGCTCTTCGGTTTTAATAATTTTGCCTAATTTATTTAAACATTATACATTTTAATTCATCTATTCGCTAAATCATACAAGGTTATGTCAATATTGAAGTCCAACCCAGATAACTTATAATATTTGGTCCGGTTAGGTAATGCGTAGTGGGGCGGTATGCCCGGTCATGGCGCCGGTATAGCGCCGGGAACACCAAAACGGAGGGCGCCATGTTTCGAAAATTTGTAACGGCGCGATGTTGATAACGGCGCGATGAATTGTAATTTGTTTTTTTTTGACCGTTTACCAACGGTCATTTTCTTAAAAAAAAAATCAATTTTTTTTTTCAAACTTTCCTTTAAATAAATACCTCCTTTCCTATTTTTTTTACCACACACACTCGAACACTCTTTATCTCTTCCACTTTTTTTAGAAATCCTTATATTTTATACAATGCATCCATTCAACCGTGACTTCATTCCTCCCCGATCAAGTGCGAACCCAAACCAAAGTGGTAATCCTACTCGCCCCGTGTCGCCGGTTCCCACTCGACCCAACCCTTTCGGCTCCGGTTTTCTCGACTACAATCAACAAAATCCCGGGTTCATGAATCTTTTGAACCAACCGCTATCATGGGACCCTAATCTCTACGGGTGGAACCCGAATCAAAACACCGATGGAATGGGGTCGTCTCAAGCGTTTGGGTCGGCTCAAGTTTTCGGCTCCCCACTACACGATACCGATGTTGTTCCGGAAACACAACCCGAAGTAGCGGAGACGCAAAAAGGAAAAGGAAGACGGCCACATAAAAAGAAAGGGGAAACCGACACCCGAGCGAAAAAAAATGTGATATCGTGGGAGCCCGATGAGGAGTATGCGTTAACTGACGTGAGAAATAATAAAGTCAGAAAATTTCGTGAGAAATAATAATGGTAAGTATAAGATAAACCGATAATGTGATATCGTGGGAGCCCGATGAGGAGTATGCGTTAACTGACGTGAGAAATAATAAAGTCAGAAAATTTCGTGAGAAATAATAATGGTAAGTATAAGATAAACCGATGCATAAATGACGTGAGAAATAATAAAGTCAGAAAATTTCGCCCGGAAATAAACAAATGAAGCCTTAGACTACGGTCAAGGTCAACTAAAGCTCATAAGTGAAAATATACGATTAAAAACATAGCAAGACATGCTTTGAAGCTATATATACATTTGAATGTAGATACAAATAAAAGATGATTTACGGGATCATCATAACCTACGGAATTAAACACAGTGTTAAGGTCTACGGGACCAGAATGACCCTTGGGTCGCGAAAAGAAAAGGAAATTTGGATATAAATTAAACATGATGTGACACGATCACGGTTAGGGAATGTAATGTGAAGTAAAATCACATTATAACCAAGCGAGTGGTAAAAAGTAACTGGACTAATAAGTCTAGTAAGCGAGACCAGTTAAGGTCGTTTAAGTAATTCGGTTGCTTGTAAGCGGTGGATTCGGTATAACTGAACCGAATAAATGAATTAGAAAACAAAAGAAATTGTTGCTAAAAGTGAAAGATTTCACTAAAGACCTTTAAACGATTCAAAGTAACGGATTCATAAGGAATTCGATAGTATATGAAAGCGACGGATATCGCTAAGTTAACTAAACTAGTGGAAATAACGAGAGTACGTTATTTCGAAATTACACTATGTCGTAGGAGATATGTAGACAATTGGTAACCAAAAAGATGTTACCATACTTTTCGGGTAATACCAACGATTGGTTAGAAAGTATAAGTAATGTTTAAAACATTTCTCGGATCGAATACATTGAGTTTAAACTCAATGAATTATGTAAGAAAAGGTTTCGAGGACGAAACCTCTTTAAGGGGGGTAGACTTGTAACACCCCGAAAACGGGTTTGGTAATCAAACCTCGTTAATAGTAAAAACGGGTAAAGTACTGTTAGTGGTAAAATTTACCCGGTGAATATTATGATTTAAATAAATAAATCTAATATTTATTAAATAGATGGGAAATACTTTGAGAAAGCAAAGTATATAAAAAGGCCCGAGATTTAACGGGACTTAAAATAAAACGGGTTCTTTTGAACAAGAACTAATCAACTAGGAAAAATTATAACCTAGTTAGCTAATAGTCTAGAAATAACTTATAATAAGGTTAAAAACATGCCAAACTATAAGTTATACAAAAGATGAGGGGTTAATCTTGTAAAAAGTGAAACTAGAAATAATTAAAACAAAAACCAAACACACCATTTTGGTGTCTGGTTCGATCAGGAGAAGAGAAGGGCGACCAGGGTTCTTCAAACCCAAAAACTTCACAAATCTCAGAAATTGGAGGTTCAATTCAGTCCCAAATCAAGTTCTAAACACGAATTAATGATCACCTCACTGAAGGGATCATAAGGTATGCAAAATTCTAGTATTTTGATTCATCTCAAGTTCTAGATTAATTGTGAAAAACTGAAATTGAGCTTGATTGTGTCATGCATGAGTGAATCTTGAAGTAATATGATGTCTAGGAGTAAACCCTAGTCAAATAACATGTTAGATTGTTGGATAATCTATAAGATTCATGATGATCCATTGATAAGCTAAGTGGGTTTTATGTTGATATGATGAACACTCATGTTAGAATGTAAGATTGATGAATATTGAGATGATGATATAAGTTCTTGATGTAGTTCATGAACACTAGACTTAGAGGTTTGAATGTGTTGATGTAAATCTTGGTAAAGATAACTAGTTATGAACTAGTTAGTAAATAAGTAATATTATGCACATTAGGTGTTTGTTAAAATGCCCGAATGAATGTTGACATAATGAAAGTATGAAAGAAACGCGTAATTGGCTAACTCGACTAACTACGTGCAATACGGAATAATATGGGTTCTAAACGTGATGTTGATTGAGCTTATTGTGTGTATAATATGATTGAAGTTAGTTGACTATTGAAAGTCAAACTGACCCATAATCCGATAAATGGTAGTTTTTGATATAAAATTTGTAAGGTGGAATAATCGTACTAAATTATGATTAAACTAACCACCTTGGAAACGAATGATGATAGTTTGACGCGTAACAAGCTAGGTGGAAGCTTGATGAGGGAGCGGGTCAAACAAATCAAGAAGGAAAGGAAAAGCGTAGTTCGGATGCGAGGTAAGTAAAACTTACACCCACTTGTAGTATATGTGTTTATTTTATAAGCAATGAATACAAGAAGGATTAGGTTCGAATCATGAGTTTTCGTTAAGATCACTTTAAAGTGCAACTAATAACGAGAAAATAAGTAGAGATGGAAATTTAGTCAAGTACCGACTAAAGTAAATTGTAGTTAAGAGGAGTCTAGTGGTAAAAACCCGAAACGGGTCGGATGGGCAAATTGGTAATTAATAACCATGTTTTGCTATTTATGAAGATGCTTGGTCATATAGGCCAACGGGTCAATTGGCGTGATAACACCATTTGACAATATCGACTAATGTGATTTTCAAGTCTTGTGATAACAGGAGCGATTAACGATTCGGATACTCCCGTCACCATAGAAAATGTGATAATAAAAGCGAGGTATAAATCGGGTCTATTTGTTGACTCGAGCCAGGTACGCATATATATCGATTTATGGTTAAAAATGCAATATTGGTCAATACATTAGCAAAGGGACCAATGTTGTAAAAAGGGGAAATAAGTTGACGAAAATGTCCTTGATAGGTAAATCGGGCAAACGACCCTTAGAGGTCGTTTAGATATTAGTATCATCATCATGTAACTCTTAAACACATGTAATAGTTGTAGGCATCAACTTTTGGGGTCAAATGCCTATGAACGGGTTAATCATGTATAATGACTATCCTAAGGGTAAAGATTTGGAATGTGGTTTATTTTGTTAAATCCACCACAAAAATAGTTGTGGTGGAACATAAGAGGCTATTTAAAAGTGAGAATATGAAGTGTAGAAAAAGAGAGAGAGTTTGATGCTTAAATGTACATAATTCGCTCTAAACGGGTCAAAATAAGAACCTGAGTGTAAATGGGTTTTTATTATGTAAAAATCCCGTGATTGGAAACTAATATGATAGGAGATATGGAAATTATTAATTTCATGAATTTAAGGATCAAATAAACAAGTTTGTTTGATAAGAATCGAACGGGTCAAAATTTGGTATAAAGGGTAATAAGCCGAAGACTTAAAAGTCTTAAATTTTGTTAAGCCGAATGTCGGATTTTAACTCCATTTGATGGAGAATCAAATTACAAACACGTAGGAAGAAACGGTAGGTCAAACGGATAAGCGGATTGAAAGACACGAAAGTTTTCGTGTCAAATAACGGCAAATTGGAAAGTTTGGATGCAGGTGCCACCGTAATTTACGGTGCCACCGTAAGTTACGGTGGGTGCTGAATCTTTTCTTCCACCGTAAACCAGTAGGTTGTCACCGTAAGAATTTGGTGGCGCACGGTCGTGCTCTTGGTCGCACGGTCGTGCGTTTCCGAGTAAATCAATGCACGGGCTGGTGCACTGCCAGCACTCTCGACGTCGAAGGAACCGCACGGTCGTGCGGTTGGGACGCACGACCATGCGACAGCTGCAAACTCAACCAAATGTGCAGAATTCATCCGAATCAGTGTTTAATTTATGGTTTGTTGTTTAACCTATTGTTTAAGCATCAAAACTAACTATTGGGATGGTTTTGATCGCAGGAAAATACCAAGTGTTCTCGGATGAAGATCAAGCGTCGAGCAAGAACCGAACACGCGTTAAATGAAGCTTCCGCAACGTTGTTTTGTCGTTATTCTAAACGGCGAATTAAATCACATCATGTATATCATTTAAATTGTAAAAGTTTTTAACAAACCCGTATCTTTGATGTATATGTAATAATTAATTACATAATTATTTTCGCAAAATATACGTTAAACTTGATTTATAAGAACGGGTGTTACAAGTTGGTATCAGAGCCTTGGTTTAAGAGATTCAAGTATGGTGGGAGAACTATGCTTGGACTTAAACCTTATGCTCTTGAAAAAGATTGGTGTTCGGTTCGAGGCTTGATCGTGAATCCGGTAAGTACAGGTATGTTAATAAGTTTAAGCACACTAAAGTGTTGTAAACAACACATAAGGCTATCGTGTGATACACGTTACCTAAATTAAATGATGAAAACAGTTGACGAAATTGCGCGCGTTGACGCGTACAATAGGAAAGCCTTGTATTATGATACGGGCATTTAGTAAAGTTGACATTACTAACTTTTATGAATGTTTAATTTAGAGGAAACTCGCATTTGAAGATGACGAGGATTGAACAAATTATGGATATGATAGAGGAACGGTCCGAAGTATAACAAGAAGAGCATGCTCACCAAGGACCTAAGTGGCGCAACGATTGCGAATAAGTTAATGGCAAGGGGAGCCTGTTAGAGCAAGCATTATCAGGTGCACGTTTTAAATTATTGCATAAATAGTAATATGCAACAAATATGTAGAGATTGAAAGTTGCATATGTAGATTGAAAATTTGGAAAAAACCTGAATAGAAAAACCTATCCGGGATTTTGTTTCCAAGAAAAAACAAATAGAGACATTACTTACATGGGGTGTAATGTGAAAATTATAAAAAGGTCATGTATATCAGGTGTTGATCGCTTACTCTGGCCAAGTAAGTAGTGAACACGTGGTACCATGAACTTCTTATGATGGACACATTTATGTCTGATGTAGTAAGGGCGGGGCGAACGGGACTAACTTAAAAAGTACCCAAATAAATCAAATGAGCAAAGTAATCGATAATAATGTAAACGCACATCCGAGTGACGGAAGCGTATTACATTAGGATAATGAGCCCGAGTGAAGGGACAAAGAAGCATGTAAAATGATTTAGACAAGTATTGGGAGGGAGTGTACTTACACTCGAACCCAGAAAACGCAAGCATGTAAAATGATTTAGACAAGTATTGGGAGGGAGTGTACTTACACTCGAACCCAGAAAACGCAAGCATGTAAAATGATTTAGACAAGTATTGGGAGGGAGTGTACTTACACTCGAACCCAGAAAACGCAAGCATGTAAAATGATTTAGACAAGTATTGGGAGGGAGTGTACTTACACTCGAACCTAGAAAACGCAAGCATGTAAAATGATTTAGACAAGTATTGGGAGGGAGTGTACTTACACTCGAACCCAGAAAACGCAAGCATGTAAAATGATTTAGACAAGTATTGGGAGGGAGTGTACTTACACTCGAACCTAGAAAACGCAAGCATGTAAAATGATTTAGACATGTATTGGGAGGGAGTGTACTTACACTCGAACCCGGAAAATGCAAATATGTCCCTTAACGGGTCGTTTTAGTAAAACGTCAAACTTAAGGACAAAGTCGGAATATAAAAATGAAGCGAGGTCTTAATGCATACCGGGAGGGTTGCAACAATAACGACTTCGGTAAAACACCCGGTTGATGGGTAAGAACTTAACACACGCATAAACCGAGAAACGAGAACTCGGATGGAAGGTTAAAAGACTCGGGTTTTGAGTCAGAACTAAAAGATGACAAGATAATGTAAATGGGGATTGTAAATAAATTATGTTCAACTATTTTAAAGTTGAACGGGTCGAAAATAATGTCATGACGGACGGCATGAGTAAACACAAGCGGGATAATAGTAGCGTTAAAAGCAAAAAGAATAATGAGCCCGGTAATGGGACATAATCAAATACGTATGTATGTAAACTGGATAATGGTAAGTATAAGATAAACCGATGCATAAATGACGTGAGAAATAATAAAGTCAGAAAATTTCGCCCGGAAATAAACAAATGAAGCCTTAGACTACGGTCAAGGTCAACTAAAGCTCATAAGTGAAAATATACGATTAAAAACATAGCAAGACATGCTTTGAAGCTATATATACATTTGAATGTAGATACAAATAAAAGATGATTTACGGGATCATCATAACCTACGGAATTAAACACAGTGTTAAGGTCTACGGGACCAGAATGACCCTTTGGTCGCGAAAAGAAAAGGAAATTTGGATATAAATTAAACATGATGTGACACGATCACGGTTAGGGAATGTAATGTGAAGTAAAATCACATTATAACCAAGCGAGTGGTAAAAAGTAACTGGACTAATAAGTCTAGTAAGCGAGACCAGTTAAGGTCGTTTAAGTAATTCGGTTGCTTGTAAGCGGTGGATTCGGTATAACTGAACCGAATAAATGAATTAGAAAACAAAAGAAATTGTTGCTAAAAGTGAAAGATTTCACTAAAGACCTTTAAACGATTCAAAGTAACGGATTCATAAGGAATTCGATAGTATATGAAAGCGACGGATATCGCTAAGTTAACTAAACTAGTGGAAATAACGAGAGTACGTTATTTCGAAATTACACTATGTCGTAGGAGATATGTAGACAATTGGTAACCAAAAAGATGTTACCATACTTTTCGGGTAATACCAACGATTGGTTAGAAAGTATAAGTAATGTTTAAAACATTTCTCGGATCGAATACATTGAGTTTAAACTCAATGAATTATGTAAGAAAAGGTTTCGAGGACGAAACCTCTTTAAGGGGGGTAGACTTGTAACACCCCGAAAACGGGTTTGGTAATCAAACCTCGTTAATAGTAAAAACGGGTAAAGTACTGTTAGTGGTAAAATTTACCCGGTGAATATTATGATTTAAATAAATAAATCTAATATTTATTAAATAGATGGGATATACTTTGAGAAAGCAAAGTATATAAAAAGGCCCGAGATTTAACGGGACTTAAAATAAAACGGGTTCTTTTGAACAAGAACTAATCAACTAGGAAAAATTATAACCTAGTTAGCTAATAGTCTAGAAATAACTTATAATAAGGTTAAAAACATGCCAAACTATAAGTTATACAAAAGATGAGGGGTTAATCTTGTAAAAAGTGAAACTAGAAATAATTAAAACAAAAACCAAACACACCATTTTGGTGTCTGGTTCGATCAGGAGAAGAGAAGGGCGACCAGGGTTCTTCAAACCCAAAAACTTCACAAATCTCAGAAATTGGAGGTTCAATTCAGTCCCAAATCAAGTTCTAAACACGAATTAATGATCACCTCACTGAAGGGATCATAAGGTATGCAAAATTCTAGTATTTTGATTCATCTCAAGTTCTAGATTAATTGTGAAAAACTGAAATTGAGCTTGATTGTGTCATGCATGAGTGAATCTTGAAGTAATATGATGTCTAGGAGTAAACCCTAGTCAAATAACATGTTAGATTGTTGGATAATCTATAAGATTCATGATGATCCATTGATAAGCTAAGTGGGTTTTATGTTGATATGATGAACACTCATGTTAGAATGTAAGATTGATGAATATTGAGATGATGATATAAGTTCTTGATGTAGTTCATGAACACTAGACTTAGAGGTTTGAATGTGTTGATGTAAATCTTGGTAAAGATAACTAGTTATGAACTAGTTAGTAAATAAGTAATATTATGCACATTAGGTGTTTGTTAAAATGCCCGAATGAATGTTGACATAATGAAAGTATGAAAGAAACGCGTAATTGGCTAACTCGACTAACTACGTGCAATACGGAATAATATGGGTTCTAAACGTGATGTTGATTGAGCTTATTGTGTGTATAATATGATTGAAGTTAGTTGACTATTGAAAGTCAAACTGACCCATAATCCGATAAATGGTAGTTTTTGATATAAAATTTGTAAGGTGGAATAATCGTACTAAATTATGATTAAACTAACCACCTTGGAAACGAATGATGATAGTTTGACGCGTAACAAGCTAGGTGGAAGCTTGATGAGGGAGCGGGTCAAACAAATCAAGAAGGAAAGGAAAAGCGTAGTTCGGATGCGAGGTAAGTAAAACTTACACCCACTTGTAGTATATGTGTTTATTTTATAAGCAATGAATACAAGAAGGATTAGGTTCGAATCATGAGTTTTCGTTAAGATCACTTTAAAGTGCAACTAATAACGAGAAAATAAGTAGAGATGGAAATTTAGTCAAGTACCGACTAAAGTAAATTGTAGTTAAGAGGAGTCTAGTGGTAAAAACCCGAAACGGGTCGGATGGGCAAATTGGTAATTAATAACCATGTTTTGCTATTTATGAAGATGCTTGGTCATATAGGCCAACGGGTCAATTGGCGTGATAACACCATTTGACAATATCGACTAATGTGATTTTCAAGTCTTGTGATAACAGGAGCGATTAACGATTCGGATACTCCCGTCACCATAGAAAATGTGATAATAAAAGCGAGGTATAAATCGGGTCTATTTGTTGACTCGAGCCAGGTACGCATATATATCGATTTATGGTTAAAAATGCAATATTGGTCAATACATTAGCAAAGGGACCAATGTTGTAAAAAGGGGAAATAAGTTGACGAAAATGTCCTTGATAGGTAAATCGGGGAGGAACGACCCTTAGAGGTCGTTTAGATATTAGTATCATCATCATGTAACTCTTAAACACATGTAATAGTTGTAGGCATCAACTTTTGGGGTCAAATGCCTATGAACGGGTTAATCATGTATAATGACTATCCTAAGGGTAAAGATTTGGAATGTGGTTTATTTTGTTAAATCCACCACAAAAATAGTTGTGGTGGAACATAAGAGGCTATTTAAAAGTGAGAATATGAAGTGTAGAAAAAGAGAGAGAGTTTGATGCTTAAATGTACATAATTCGCTCTAAACGGGTCAAAATAAGAACCTGAGTGTAAATGGGTTTTTATTATGTAAAAATCCCGTGATTGGAAACTAATATGATAGGAGATATGGAAATTATTAATTTCATGAATTTAAGGATCAAATAAACAAGTTTGTTTGATAAGAATCGAACGGGTCAAAATTTGGTATAAAGGGTAATAAGCCGAAGACTTAAAAGTCTTAAATTTTGTTAAGCCGAATGTCGGATTTTAACTCCATTTGATGGAGAATCAAATTACAAACACGTAGGAAGAAACGGTAGGTCAAACGGATAAGCGGATTGAAAGACACGAAAGTTTTCGTGTCAAATTACGGCAAATTGGAAAGTTTGGATGCAGGTGCCACCGTAATTTACGGTGCCACCGTAAGTTACGGTGGGTGCTGAATCTTTTCTTCCACCGTAAACCAGTAGGTTGTCACCGTAAGAATTTGGTGGCGCACGGTCGTGCTCTTGGTCGCACGGTCGTGCGTTTCCGAGTAAATCAATGCACGGGCTGGTGCACTGCCAGCACTCTCGACGTCGAAGGAACCGCACGGTCGTGCGGTTGGGACGCACGACCATGCGACAGCTGCAAACTCAACCAAATGTGCAGAATTCATCCGAATCAGTGTTTAATTTATGGTTTGTTGTTTAACCTATTGTTTAAGCATCAAAACTAACTATTGGGATGGTTTTGATCGCAGGAAAATACCAAGTGTTCTCGGATGAAGATCAAGCGTCGAGCAAGAACCGAACACGCGTTAAATGAAGCTTCCGCAACGTTGTTTTGTCGTTATTCTAAACGGCGAATTAAATCACATCATGTATATCATTTAAATTGTAAAAGTTTTTAACAAACCCGTATCTTTGATGTATATGTAATAATTAATTACATAATTATTTTCGCAAAATATACGTTAAACTTGATTTATAAGAACGGGTGTTACAAAAGAGGTCCAAAACAAACGAGTTGGGTGAACCCGAAACGCCAACCTCCGACGCTCGAAACACCGACTTGAACGAGGATATTCCGGATGACGAGCCGGTGGAGGAGCTACCAAGACCGCCCGGGAAGAAGTAGGCGGGCGAAAAAGTCCGAGTCGTCATCGATATCTATGGGAACGGATATGAGTAACGCATTTTCGGAGATAAACAACCGACTTCAAGACATACACGAACTCGGTACTAAACGTATGGAGGAGAACCGCGAAGTTACGGAGATTATGCGGGATAGACAATGGGCTCACGACTTTGAGTTCTACTCGAAACCGCACGACCACCTTACCGGAAAAGCTTTGAAGATGGCTTTGGCCCAAAAGGAAATGATCGAAAAAAATATAATCTTTGAAGTGTTGTTTTTTTATTTTTTTAGTGGAACCGGTTTTTTTTTTTTTATGTTACTGTATTGTTTTTTTTTTAAGTGTAATGTTTTTTTTTATTTTAGTGTAATGTTTTTTTAATTTAATGAATGAATTTTAATTTTATAAAGTTTGAAAATAATTATAAAAAATTAGAAATTAATAATTGAGTAATGATTAGACGGGGGCTTTATGACTACGGGCTTAAATGCATAACGCCCATCCGCACACGTGGCGCGCCACGTGTCGCATAACGCCCACAAAGGGGGGTTATGACTACACATGGCCTTAACCAGCCCAAAATAATAATTTTTTAATTAAAAAAATCAAGGCCCCTAATTTTTGAAGCCCCCTAAGCCCTAGCCTTACTTACTATAGTATTAGACCCGTCCCTATACATATATCTAGGGGTATTCAGAATTCTATTCGAATTCGAAAAATTCGAAATTCGACTCGATTCGAATTTGATTAATAAGGTTTGAATTCGAGTTGATTTGTATTCAAGTCAAGTAATCGAATACGAATTTTGATTCGATTTGAAAGTCGAATTCAATTTATATATAATTTTTCAATATATGTACACACATCTTCTAAACTTAGCCAATGTATGAACGACATCCATAAGTGATAAGTTTATTATTATAACATTACCAACCCTATTGACAAATAGCCCATACTACCTTGTTCTAATTTTTTTTTCTAACTTAAATCGCTAATAGTAACAAAGCATATCTTTTAAATTTTGGTGTTTTGACACATTGATAGTTAATTAATTTTGCAGATTATTATATTTTATGTTGAATATAATTAGTTTGTAGGAATTTTAAAAAATGAAAGTAAAATAATTTATTGTTTAGGGTGAATCTGAATGAAATCGAATTTGTATGAATTTGAATTAAATCGAATTTGTATGAATTCAGTTTGAATTTGATTAATACTAATCGAAAACGAATTCAGGTAAAAAAATAAAAATTCGATTAAGTGAACACCCCTAAACCGAACATAGGTAATGAAGGATCGTACTTTTCATTATTTAAAATAACAGCAAAAAAGAAATAAATAAGTCAATAAAAGGGTTGATTGACATCAGAGAGGTTATGTCAGATTTCCTGCAACACTCTTGCTTGTTTATTTATGGTATTGAAATTGAGATTTTGTTATAGTTTATTATGTCAAATGTAGTGGTCATCCCTCCTCACCTGGGTTATACGAGATATGACATTTGCGTAAAAGAACGGGGTTATATCACATGAGTGTGTAGTGGGGTTATACCCCTTCACTATCTCATAGCGTGTCAAGTCTTGCTTATTTTATGTACGTTTTTAGTTCGTCTACGTTTCGCCGTAAAGTTGTTCTGAATTGAATGGGTCAAACATAATACGTTCTCATTCGACGGTATAAATTCAAGTTACTCTACGTTTCGATCCTGCCGCAACGCGCTAGGGATAAATTTTCAAACCCTTTATGTTTTTTTGTACGTTTCCTATGTATGAGTCGGGTCACATGTAAATACGTGATCATTTTACAGTATAAATTTAATTACTTTACATTTTGATCCAACAACAATGCTATTCAATTAAATAGGATACGTCAAAACACACGTTTTGATATGGTTATTGTATCACATAATATTTCGACTAATTAATTTGATGTTTGCAATGCACCCGAGCAGCAACACGTCGGGGTATAATTACAGTATAGAAATTAAAATGCATGCCTACTTACCCTTAATTAAAAAGACGGGTTCTAAAGTATAAGAGCATTCATATCCAAGCCATCAAATTATGTGTGTAAAGTTTTTATAATATAAAGAGTATAAAAAATGGTTGTGAGTGGAGGATAGAGAAAATGTTACTGTTCATCTGTATATTTAGGGGGACATTGTTCACCCCCTATAATTTTTTAATATATTTTGAAAGTGGTTGTGAGTGGAGGAGAAAGAAAAGGTAATAATAAAGGTATAAAAATATTATTTAATTGAAAAGGAGAGAGAAAATGTAGTGTTTTTTTAATATAATTTAGAGTGAAAATATGATGGAATGGATATGAATGCTCTAAAATAGTAAGTAATAATTTAAAAAATATAGTGTTGAAAGATGGAGAAAGAGTATGGTGATTGGTGTTTGCAGAGAATGGTCATGTCTCCAAGAAAAGAAAGCAAGATAGTTGGGGATTGTTGTATAAATATGTTCAAACACACAGGAAAGAATTTTAATTTTATCTCATGACTTGACACTTCTCTGCCTCATCAATCATTTCACCTCATTTTTGTCTATACTTGTACTTTACCTTTCACACAAATTCACAATTCTCACTTAAAATAGTTAAAAAAAAAAAAAAAACTTAAAATAGTTAAACCCATAAAATCTAGGGTGCTACTTTCTACACCCTCTAATTACTTTTTACACCCCCCTCATCTCACATACTTACAGGTGGGGCCCGCGTGGGACCGGCAGTTTTCCTCTCACAAGGGGGTATAATCAGGAGGGGGGAGGGGTGTGTTTAGAATGAGCCAAAATCTAAACTTATGTAAAAGACTAAAATACAATATTCTAATTTAATATTATGAATTTGATTTTCATTTCTGAAAAATTTCGAATTTAATATCATTCTACATAATCTTATAACCAAATTTTATACCAACATGAAATGGCATTAATCAAATTTTATACCAAATACACCCACTGGCCAATAATTATACTAACACATAATGGCAAAATGGTGAATTAGAAGTGGGCAAAAAACGGCTAGAAAAGGGTCCAAACAGCAAAATGGTTCAAAACGGTTCCTCTAAGGGCCGGTTCGGTTCAATTTAGGATGCCAGGGAGGGGACCCGGTGTGGAACTGTCGGTTTGGAAATATAACTGATCAGGTTTGGGTCGGTTCGGCTGATTTCGGCTCCCAAACCGGTTTGAGTTATAGTTGCCTAGTTGGAGTACAGTGAATCAAATCCCTACCTGTAGCTTGGCTACGAGTGGGATTTTACTGTGGATATGATTGTTGTTTTATCTTTTTCACCATTTTACAAATTACAGTGACACTATATTTGAAATAAATATCAATGATCAATAACTGGATTAAGTAAGAATAGAGGTTGTATATGGAGTATTGTTACTATTGAGTTGTGTACTAATGTGTATAGATCATTTATTTATAGATGAAAACTTAATGAGTTGTGGCCTTAAAAGTGCACCTGATGCTTAAATTCAAATACATCCATCCTGAACACAAACATGAAAACTGTAAACATTAAACAATGATACATAAAAATATATTTGTATTATATAAAAACTGCTATTCATGTTTATCTTCAGTTTAATTATAGGCTGGCATATCGTGTCAACCCGACCTGTTAATACACGAACCCGAAACACGTAAATACGAACACGACACAAAATCTTATCGTGTCAGATTTTCCAAACACGAACACGAACCTGATAATAAACAGGTTACACGAAATGACATGTTAAGACACGAAAAAAATTACCAGTGTATCATACGGCCTGTTAAAACACGAAAAAATACCAGCATATCATACGACCTGTTAAGACACGAAAAATTTATCAGCGTATGATACGACCTATTAAAACACGAACACGACCTGTTAGGAAACTACAATATATCTCTCTAAGCATGTAGTACAACTCCAAAGACAATATTGACATAAACACAACACAATTTAGGTAATAATACCGAATGCCAAATTTACAATATTTACTTCATTTAAAGACAGGAGGGGCAAAAAAAGATTTGCTCCAAACAAATTCAAATCACAACGTATTCATAACATTTGGAGTTGCAGAATATTTATAATAAGCTTCAAAATTTTCCACTCCTTCCACAGCAGCCATTGATTATTTTCACCAGCTCTTAAGATATATACACACTGCATAACCAAACAGAAAAAAAAAATCAAGGGTTACAACCATAGTTGTTAATGGCGAATAGTGATAGCGAATAGCGATAAATAGCGGGCGCTATTTTATAAATAACGATACACTAGAAAAAAAATTAAAATTATATGTATATTATATCAAAAACCCTGGTATATACGCTATTTTAGTTGTATATTTAACAAAAACTTAAAATCCAGCTATTTTATAGCTATATTTAATCTCTATTTATATTTAAAAAAATAAACTGAAATCCCACTATTTATGGCCACATACCCTATAGCAACCTTCGACCTATACGCTACGCTATTCGCTATAGCGACCGCTATTGACAACTATGGTTACAACCTACAACTTTTGGAGTGCGAGATTATTCATCCGTACTTAAAAAATGACACGTTTCAACTTTCAAGTTTCAACTCGTACTGATGGGTTTAAATCAAAAAGAGAACTTACAGTCCAGTTGATCTGATCCAGCTTCAGAACCTTACACAGCGTAAAGCCGTATAACTTGGTCAATCTTGGTTCGACAAACAGGGCAACCCCAATTTTTGCTTTTGATTTCATTCAAACATGTCATGCATCCAGCCATGTGACCACATGGGATGCACGCCCCCTCAACCGGTGCATCCAGACATATAACACATGATGAGGAATCATTATTATTGTTATTATTATTATTTTCCTTCTCGGAAAGATCGATATCGGTGGAATCAATTGACGGGTAGTGAATCGGACCATCATCCACTATGTCTGGCAATGGTGGTGCTGACGGTGCATCGATGTTCATAGGTGCGGTTGGGACAATTTGAGAATACGTGTTGGTATCTGAGTGGGGATGATAACTGATTGGAGTGCTGCTTGTTCCAACATCCTCGATCTCGCATTGCGTTTTTTTATTATTGTCGATGTTATGGGTGGTGGGGTTGGTCGAACCAGAAGGGGTACTTGAGCTAGAACCGTGGTAGGTGTCGGGAGCCACGGGTCCCACTGTTGAACTGGATTGTAGGGAGGCGGTAATAGCGAGAGCTAACTCGGGGTCCTCTGGTGTTGTTTGAGGTGGTCCAACAACAGAGGCTTGGTTGTTGAATGGAAATGCAGAATGCGTAACCTGAGATATGTAAAATATGCATGTATATTTCAGCATTGTGTGTGTGTATATATATATATATATATCATATAATCAAAAGCAAAATCTGTTTATCCAGGCATTGAAAATTAATTATTGCGCCTTTTAAGTCGTAATAGTTAGAATCAGTTTCAAAAAATAAATCCAAACACCCATTATAAATGCATCATAGAGTCACAAAGTAAAATTGTACACTATTAAAAAAGAATACGAAAAAAGGTTAAGAATAAAACAAGTAGATGATTATACCTGAGGAATTCCTTTGCATGCATTGCAAAACCGTTGCAATTGTGGCTTTTCACTTTCGCTAACTGGTGTAAGTTTGATGCGTGTTTCTGTAGTTGAAATTAACTCAGGTTTAGGGAGCATAAAAGTCTACTCCTTGCACAATAAGTCCATAAAGGTAAATAAAACGTGTATTCATAATTTCATACTACCATTATTTTGCAGATAAAACCGTTGCATACATCAATAATCTAATTAATAAACATATAAAGACAAAATGATACTTATAAGTTATAACCGCGAAATTCAACTTAAACCTATAAAAAAATCTTCAACAATCAAAGAAGTATAAAATAGAAACTTGAAAAGAAGCTAATCATATAATATGCGGATAAATTAATTTGACTTTCAACTACATATCAAGTATATGTAATTTAAATGTGTAGAGAAATTACTGTTGGAACATGTAATGACCACCGTAGGATCAGGCTGGTTAAAGTTCGGTTCATCCATGTTAGCCTTCCACAGAGCAACCAGTGCCCGAGGTTTAGCATCCTGCTTATTAATAAAAAGAAAATATTAGGCATCAATTCAGACTGAAAACCACATAATTTACAGTCTCAAGTGGAACACCAATTAAAAGGAATCCATTTTCAGCTTTATAATGAAAAGTTTTTAAAAAGTTTAGGGATTTTGAGATGAATCTACCAGGAGTTTCAGTAATTACTAATTAGTGGTCATTTATATAAGAGTAAAGTACACGAATGGTCCCTGTGGTTTACCAAAATTTTGGATTTGATCCCTAGCTTTCCAAAAGTACATGGACGGTCCCATGTGGTGTGCACTTTGTAACACATTTAGTCCCCAGCCAACAAATCTGAAGGTTTTAGCAGGTCTAGTTAGGAACTAAATGCGTTACAAAATACAAACCACAGGGACCGTCCATGTACTTTTGGAAAAAAATGGGGACTAAATGTGTTACAAATAGCAAACCACAGGGACCATCCGTGTACTTTACTCTTTATATGACAAGAAGTCAGAAATCCTCAAAAGTAGGGGGCATGGAAGATAAAACAACTGATGGCGGCAATGGCAAAGAAACATACCTGTATGCTGGAATACATGGCAAGTTCTAACTTGAAAGGCGTTGTAAGTTTACGAGCTCCACATGGTAGTACAACTACCCACCTGCAAGCAGGGCATTTAAATTTAATATAAAGAAAGTGAGACCTATCAAACAGGTACAATAATATTCCAAATATATTCTAATTAGAGATGGCAAACATGAGCGGGCCGGACATGTTGATAAATGGGTCAAAACAGGTTCGGGTCCGAATAGGTAAACTATTGGTATGGGTTGAAATGGGTCAGGTAGAGCCACACCCGCAAACACTTTTCTGGCTTTTATTTACTAAAATCTATTCACAAATAAATCGTAAAATATCAACATTCATTATATAATATTACATTAGCACGGATAATCATAATATGCAATGCTTACACTTTTCTAGAAAGTAACTGAGGAGCAAGTAGTTCAAGAAATCCTGGCCCGTAAAGCTCTTGCAGCCAACCAGAGAATAAGCATAAATGGTTCTACAAGAATTGCATACCAAACATAAGATGATGCCATAAAAAAATGAGAAATAAAATGTATTAATGTAATGACCGAAATCATGTGTAAAATGAACTGCATATGTACCTCAAGTACACGGACAACGTTGCTAAATCCCTTAAATCTTGCAACATCAAGTGCAGTTTGACAGTCATCATTCATCACCAACGCGTTAGCTGAAAAGTAAAATAAAAAAAACAAGCAAGTTGGCCCACAATCAAGTAATCAATGTCATCGTTGCCCTGTTGACTTTGACTAAGAATCACATACCACCATGAGCAAGCAGTAGCTTAACCATCGGCTCAAGGCCTCTTTTTGCAGCATGATGCAGAGGAGATCCGGCATGACGACCTGTAAAATCGTCACCAAAAGCATAAAAAAGAGAAACTTTCATAACATCATAACTACATGAAGAACTATTTACAGACACACGGAAGCTACCTGGACGATATGCGTTTACATTGGCACCCAATTCTATCAACGTTTTCGCAACATCATATAACTGTGGATTCATAGAAGCCAATATCAAAGGAGTCTTTCCTTCATTATCCATCCACTGCACCACAAACAACATTTTCCACATGGTTAAAAACACAATCACACCACTAACGATATTTCATTTGCTTATAAAAATTAAAACTACTTAGGGGCTGTTTGACAACTTCTGAATGGTTAAGTGCTGAACCAGTAAGAGGTCTGAACCATTAAGAGCCGGTATAATGCTTAACCGTTTAGAGACAAATGTCTGACCAATTCAGATTATACGTCTTAACCATTCAAACTTAACATAATGCTTAACCATTCAGAGGCTAATGTTTGAACCATTCAGGCATCTGCTCGCGAAACAAACAGTCTGAACCATTAAGTGCTGAACCAGTAAGAGGTCTGAACCATTAAGAGCATCATTAAGAGCTAAACAAACAGCCACTTATACGCTTTTCAACACAATTTATTTAACTAAATTAAAACTCAAAACAGGTAGGTACTACAACCACTATAACAATCTCAATCTCAATTTTCAACAAAACCGGTATTATAATTCACACAAATCTTAAAACAAATCCATAAAAATCAAAACTTTAACAACAAAAACCTAATATTACGAAAACAAACAATTCTAACTAAAAAACTGGAATTATACGAAATGAATGAATTATTATGAATACCTCAAGGCCAGCACCTTCGCTGCGAAGCTTTTTGATGCCTTCAGAGTTGCCATAACTGACTTGTTGATACAAAAGCTCGTCTTTGGATTGCTGTAACCCCATTTGATCAGGAAATTGATGAAATTAGGGTTTTTGAGGGTTAATTGATAGCGATCCACCGACGAGATGATTGATTTTGGAGGTTATGTATGAAAAAAATGCATTTGATTGGAAATTATTTGGGGGAAATTATTTATTATATTATATGAATAGCGTTATCTTCGTGGTTAAGAGTATGCCCTGTTCCGCGTAACTGCGTTAGTCCGCCATGACAATTTTGTGAATTTATTTATTTTTTGTTTACCCTTTAATTTAATTTAATTTAATATTTAATAATAGATTATAAAAAATTAAATTTTGATGGTATATTTGAAAGTGACGGAAAAGTTATGTCGTTGTATACGAAAGCGGAAAGTCAAGTTATTCCAACAAAATTTACATCAAAACGTATATAAAGATAAATATGACGGGTGCATTTACAACAGGTTGTTTAAACGTAGATAAAAAAAGCACATCGCGATGGTGTATTTAGATACGAGCGTCACGCAGTTTAAAAAAACAACCGGGGAAGATCAATTGGTTTATGTGGGAGAGGGTATGGACTCCTATAAAACAAAGTACTAGAATCAAAGAAAGATTGCAAGGTGATGGATAGGCTTCATACTCGAAACAATATTATAACAAACAATTAGGAGTGTGATGAAACACTGGTTAACACCTGAGGTGAAACTAGCATGTTCGTCTCTTTCGTGGGGTTCAATCTCCTTTGTTGCTCGCCAAATGACGGGTCCTGCAAAACAGCAACACCGTTAGCTCGTTAAGAGGGGGATATGGGGGTTTCCCTCTTAACCGGGCTCCGGCGTGAGAATAAGTTCTGTTATGAGGAGGTAAAACAGTGTGTGTTAAGAGTGAGAGTGTGGAGAATAGGATAGATTTAACCTGAATGATGAAGGGTCATATTTATAGCCGGAGGGTGAGAGAGGGATGAGCAACCTTACCAGCTGTTATAGGGCGCCAGCTGTCCGACCAAGGGGAATATCCTCTTGGTCTCCTCTGCTGTGGTCAGTGTAGTGGTACACGTGGCGCGCCTATGTTTGTCCATGCTGGAGACGCCGTACTGGTACTGTCGGTCTGCTCCTTGATTCGCTGCAGGTCTACATGGCGCTAGATGACTGGTGACACGTGTCGTCCTTTCTGTCGGAAAGAGCATCTTTGGTGCCACCTTGACGTCTTCCAGAAGCTTCTGGATTCGCTTGCTGATGTAGGCGCCATGTCGGATGCAGAAGTGGTGTGGTCCTTACCATGTGGGCAATGAATTGGGACCATACCTCTTCAAGTCCCCCCAGTCCAGTGTGCCTTCTAGTTGAGTTGATCGTCTAGGAGGGATTCTGGACTTATAAGGGAAGTGGTTGTTGGTGTTGTCGGAATACGTGTTATTCTGCACGGTTTATCGTAATAGTAGCATCGCGCGTGGCGTGTTGGTAACTTTGAAAAGTTGAGCCAACTGGACGCGTGGCGCGTGGCGCATGGCGTATTGGTAACTTTGTAGAGTTGAACCAACTGGACGCGTGGCGCACCGTGTGTTGGTAACTTGTAAAGTTGAGCCAATTGGACGCGTGGCGCATGGCATATTGGTACTTTATAAAGTTGAGCCAACTGGACGCGTGGCGCACGGGGTCTTGGTAACTTTGTAAAGTTGAACCAACTGGACGCGTGGCGCATGGCTTATTGGTAACTTGGTAAAGTTGAGCCAATTGGATGCATGGCGTATTGGTGTTTCCTTCTGAAGGAAGTTTCTGTACTTGGGACAAAGAGAATTAATGTGACCGTCTGACGTCCCTGTCTTATCTGAGGTGAACAGTCGCCATTTCAGTGGTGTCAGTTACTTTCCATCCCTTTGTCAGACGTGTGACGTCCACGCTCCCGGAAAAAGAGGTGACAGTTTCTCTCTCCGCTGACGTGTCTCTTCCCCACTGGATAACCTTCTGAATTCCTGACGGTCCACTACCCATCGCATTAAATGCGATGGGTATAAATACACGGCGGTTTCCTTTGTTTTTTCACTTTTCAAAATTTGAACTCCGGTGTTCTCTCCCATTCCTTTATCTTGCTTCCCCCTTTTTCCTTGAGTTCATTCATATTATCTTTCTTATCTTCTTTCGATATGTCTGGAGCGAATCCTTCATCGAAGAAAAGGAGGAACAAGGGTAAGAATCCTCCGGGCCCTGATCAGGCGACCATAAATTGGAAAGAGGAAAAGTTCCAGAATTTGGTGAGGGAGATGGGTTTCCTTCCTGAATGGGGTGCTCAGTTCCCAACTCAGGGTTCTACTGCCATGGACGCGCCTCCTGGTTACATTACATTGTATGCTGCTTTTTTCCGAGAGGGTAACTTCAGACTCCCAATGACCAGGTTTACTGCTGAGGTTTTGAGGAATTATGGGCTCCATATCTCGCAAATCAACGCTATTGGGCTTCCCCGTGTCACTCACTTTGAGTTTATATGTAGAGCCAACCGTGTGGAGCCTACTTTTGAAATGTTTAATGTGTTTTACACCGTGACTTACACCAGCGGTTTCTACTCTTTTAACTCCAGGACCAGTGGTGTTATCCCCTGTTGTTCCACTCCTCTGAAAAGCTTGCATGATTGGAAACAAAAGTTTTTCTACATTCGCCGTGGTGTTATTCCGGTAGACATGCATTATCGGGCAGGAAGTGAGGGGATCCCTAAGGTGAATGTGGTTGAAGGTTTTGCTGAACAAGCGTGGTACAAGAAAGTGACTCACAAGGCTACTACTATTTCTCAGCTTGAGGAGATAGCGTTGGTGGGTGCTGGTATGAGTATGTTGTGGGTCCCGAAGCGTGCTTTGGGTGTCCCGGTTTACGGTTATCAAGGCAAACGTATGTAGTTTTGTTGTTTTGTGATCTTGTGTGTACTCTTCTGATTTCGTTGTGTTCTTATTTATGCCTTTTCGTTGTCACAGTTGGGTATAGTTTACTGAATGCTCTTGACCCGAAGGCCGGTGGAGCGATGATTGAGGCGGTTCAGGAGGACGGGAAACCGACATGGTTGGACCAGATCCGCAACCGTTTCTTGCACCCAACTAACAAAAGTTTTACTACCTATGCCAACACTGTTTTAGGTGAAGATAGTGAAGATGATGCCATTGATCCTACTCGAGAGGAAGTTATTGTACTCTCGAGTGAGGGATCAGATAGATCTCTTGGGGGCCTAACTTCTCGTTCCCCGCGTGCAGGTCCGGTGCAGGGGGTTGCACACGAGCCTGTTAATGAACCCGTTGATGATGATGTGGAGGTCCTGGTTGAGACTGCTGAGCAGTTGGAAACGAGGAAAAAGGCAGAAGCTGGCAAGCCAGAGGGGAAGGAGAAGAGGGCTGAGGAAAAACCCACTGAGACTCCTCGTAAGCGACCCTCTACTCTTCCTGTCCTAGATTACGTTGTCGTTTCTGATACATTGTCTGGTTTATGGGCCGGAGAGAAACATCGTGGGTCTGATGCTGATGATAGTGCTACCTTGAAGGAGATGATGAGAAAAAGGCTCTTGAGGATAAAAAACGAAAGCTTGATGAGCAGGCTGCTGTCATGCTTGCGTCTAAAAAAGCCAAACTTCAAAAGGAGGCTCCTCCTGCACCTTCAGAATCTGAGGTTGATCTAGAGATTTTTGCTGCTAAGAAGGGGAATCTCTTGGAGGAAATATTTGCGGCCTCTGCTACTCCAGGTGTAACAACTCCTATCAAAAAGTCTTAATTATTATTTTAATTGTCCAATAGGAAACCCTAATTGAGACACCCAAGTGATTCTGCACAAACCCTAAAATTTTCAGAATAATCAGAATCAGGATCAGGGCCCCTAAAACTCAGGGGGGTAAAACCCTAGTTACGGTTATCTTAAAATCTCGCTGTCAAAAAAACGAATTTTATGATTTCGTCAACTCAGCTAGGCTAGTCAAGGACGTGGCTACCCTATGGAAAATAGGTGTCCCTTACGCACCGTAAGGGATAAGGCTTACGGTGCGCAAGGGGGTCAAAATTCGTGTATAAATAGTAGGCATTGGGACTTGATTTCTGAAGTTAAAACGACGAACAAATTCGCTATACACACTGAGTTACGTTCTGTTTACTATTAAAACACACACGATTCACGAATCGCTGCCGCAATACAGGGTAATAACTCGATCGCTGTTACGATTCAATGTCCGATCGATTGAAACTATTCGATGGATGTTTTAGTACTATCCTTTGTCATTCGTCGTGATTCCGACAGGATGTTTGAGTACCACCTGAACTCGGGGAATACTCTGTCAATTCGTTGTGAATCCGACGGATGTTTAAGTGATTGTACTTTGTCATTCGTTGTGAATCCAATGGATGTTTAAGTGATTACACTTTGTCATTCGTTGTGAGGGTTTTAATCTCGTGAGTTATCGTAAATGCTGTATTAGTTACTTACCTAGTTCGTGTGCACTAGGATTACAAGACTAATCAATAGGCTAAGCTCTACCTGCATAAATCTGCAATATCAAGGCTAACCAGTAGACTAAATTCTGGCCGTATGAATCTGCATGTTTATAATGTGAGTCATTCTCTTTTTATCAAATTACTTTCCAAAAGCATGTTTATTTTCAAGGTTATAATTACAAGGATTAAGTCTTTGTAATCACCAAATTACAGCCGGTATGTGGGGTTTTGTATACATTACTTAATAATCTTCACCATTGGGGCAGCCAAGGGGTGATATGACCATAGTCACAGACACCATTGGACGAATGGGCCAATGGGTCGAGTGACAAAATACCGTGGGTAGTTGGTTTGATATCAGGAAACATTGTAATTGCTCTTAATACTGTAAATTATAACAAATGTGTTATTTTATTAAAAAGAATGATTCACCAGTATTTCCTGCTGACAAAACCTTTTTAAAACGCGTTTCAGGTAATTACAGTCGATTGGAGTAAGAGATGGATACGGCACTGAAAGGCTTCAAGAAGTGGCTTATTTTTATTTAAATCAAAATAAGAAATATTTGTTTTATGTAATCAAATTTATCCTTATTAAAGTTACCTTTGTAAAACATGGGTTTATCCCATCTATTTAATAAATAAATCCGGTGTTTTCTAAACTCTGATATTTTCCTAACTCACGGTTCTGATGAAATTTCCGCTGCAATATTTTTCAAAATAATCACTGGTACCATGTGGCTGTTCGCGGCTCCCGATTCCGTCCAGGGTGGGTCGGGGGTCGTGACAGAAGGTGGTATCAGAGCCACTGATTTAAGCCTATAGGTGTTATGATAATCATATCTAAGCTTATATAAAAGAGTTAGGAGATTGCTATTAACTAGTAGCACACATGATAGTATTTAGACTTGAACTTAAGAAAAGATGCCTTAGTATAAGCTTCAAGATAAGCTAAGTACTTATGGGTTTTGGTATACCATAAGAATGGTAATTAGAACATTGCAGGCAATAATAATTAAATTGCTATTAATTCTTGCTTATTGATATTACTTAGTCTAGAATAAAGATATGTTATGGAAATACAAATTTCCTTGATTCTGGATAAAAGCCCTAATAAAAGAGGTACTTTTTAAATCTTGAAAAGATACTATTTATGGGAAATAGAAAATTTTCTCCGGCAAGACTGGGTATGGTGTAGCAGACTCTCCAGCTTGTCCGGATATACTGGGATTACCTCTCCGGCAAGAACTGGATAAGACGGGGTATGTAATATGTCAAACAAGTGACAAGATTTTCCTAAATAGTATCATGACCTGATATCTGACTTGTTTTGGAAAAATGAATCTGTTAAATACATTGACCTTACTAAGGGTATGTATATTACAGCATGTGAAATATATGATTATATAGATATGTATATCTATAAGAAATTCCAAAAGCCAATTAGGAATAAAGCACAAGCATATGAGTCTAGATTTCTTTATCAGGAATCTCTTTTCCGATATCAAACATTATTTCGTTTGATCATCTACCTCGTAACTCGTGCAACGAGAACCCTTTAAGTTGGAACAAGATTTCACAATCATCGGTGCACAAGCAGAGTCATAATTATTATCACTGAAAAAGGAGTCACATACCTTTGCAATTTCCCTATTTAATTTTATTCGACATTCCCTGGTAATGTCATTTAAACAACAGTTATCACACGAAATTCCAGATGAAGTTCTTATATTTCTTTTGTTGGAATTCTGATTCCTGCATATAATAAGTTTTTCGCGTTTCTATTTCTATAAAGGTCATCATATCATGAGGATTTTTTTTCATAGTAGTGAATATTGATCTGTTTCATTTCTTGGTAAATCCACACGTTACACATGCACTGTTTGTTACGTATGTGGTTCGTTTGATGTATGAAGACCACTGGAAGGCTTCATTCCGATTTGTTATTTTATCCAAACTTAAAAATCATTCCGCTTTTTGCACTGTGAACTGCATTATTTCAAAACAGTGACTCTTTGATATCGAGTCAATAAATTTGTTAAACCATTAAAGTGAAGAATTTATATTTTTATATATGTATAAAAAAATCATGTTAAGGTATACTCTCATTTAAATTTATGTTTAGTTATTTATTATTGATAATTAATTTTTAATAATAATATATTAATAATAGTAGTGTTAGTATTATTTTTAATACTAGGGTTATTGTCAGGGGCAGGTATTGGATAGCCTAGCCTTAGTTAGGCATGGACTGATCACCTATGCTTAAACAAGGCAGCACTACCCAATATCCAACCATGATAATAACTTGTTAATGTATATAAATTAAAGTCATCATACTTATTTAGTAAATTTTAATTATATATAAAAATATATATACTTTATACTGTAAGGAGATTCCTGTAGTCTCAGAATATCCAGATATATTCCCAGAAGAGTTACCAGGATTACCACCAGATAGGGAAGTAGAATTTAGGATTCATCTAATTCCTGGAACTACACCGATAGCCAAGGCATCTTATCGGTTCGCTCCTACCAAAATGTTAGAACTGAAAAATCAATTAGATGAATTACTAAGTAAAGAATTCATACAACCTAGCTCATCTCCTTGGGGAGCACCAGTGTTGTTTGTTAAGAAAAAGGATGGTTCAATGAGAATGTGTATTGATTATAGAGAATTGAATAAAGGTTACAATTAAGAATCGATACCCATTACCTAGGATTGATGATCTATTCGATCAACTTCAAGGAGCTAGATAATTTTCTAAGATCGACTTACGTTCCGGATATCATCAATTGAAAATACAAGAGGAAGACATACCTAAAACTACTTTCAGGACTAGGTATGGTCATTACGAGTTTACAGTCATGCCCTTTGGGTTAACGAATGTTCCTGCTGCATTCATGGACATGATGAATAGAATCTGTAAACCGTATTTAGATAAATTTGTAATTGTTTTTATAGACAATATACTTATTTATTCCAAAAATCAGGAAGAACATTGTCAGCACTTGCATGCACTCTTAACTTTATTAAGAAAAGAAAAGCTTTATGCCAAATTCTCGAAGTATGAATTTTGGCTACAAGAAGTGCAATTCCTAGGACATATGGTAAATCATGAAGGTATTCATGTAGATCCTGCTAAGATAGAAGCAATTACCAAATGGAAGGTTCCGCAATCCGCAATGGAAATTAGAAGTTTTATAGGTTTAGCCGGATATTATAGACGGTTTATTAAGGATTTTTCCAAGATAGCTGTACCATTAACTAAGCTAATCTGTAAAGAAGTTAAGTTTGAATAGGGTCCTAAACAAGAAGAAGCCTTTAGAATTTTGAAGCAGAAATTAACAAATACTCCAATCCTAGCTTTACCAGAAGGGACTGAAGATTATGAAGTATATTGTGATGCTTCAAAACTAGGATTAGGATGTGTGCTAATGCAACGCAAGAAGGTAATTGTGTATGCTTCAAGACAATTGAAAAAGCACGAAGAAAATTTTACGACTCATGATTTAGAATTAGGAGCCGTAATTTTTGCCCTTAAGATTTGGAGACATTATCTGTATGGAAGTAAGTTTACTGTCTATACAGATCATAAGAGTTTAAGATATATATTTGGGCAAAAAGAGTTAAATATGAGACAAAGAAGATGGATGGAAATCCTAAGTGACTACGACTGTGATATTCAGTATCATGAAGGAAAGGCAAATGTAGTTGCAGATGCCTTAAGTCGTAAGTACCATGAAAAAACAACGAAAAGTTCGTGCTCTCAGATTAAATCTACAGTTAGATTTAATGGAACAAATAAAGAATGTTCAGGAAACAGCAATCAAGGATGATGCTGAAGGAATGAAAAGAAGAATAAAAGAATTAGAACAAAGATCTGATGGAATTTGGAGATTCCACAAAAGTAGAATCTGGGTACCTAAGCAAGGAGAATTAAGAAATAAGATTTTAGAAGAAGCTCATAAATCTAGGTATACCATGCACCCTGGAAACAATAAGATGTATCAAGATTTAAGAAAGAATTTTGGTGGATAGGCATGAAAAAGGATATAGGCCGATATGTTTCTAAGTGTCTTACTTGTTCACAAGTTAAGACAGAACATCAGAAACCTTCAGGTCTATTACAACAATTGAAAATGCCTGTATGGAAATGGGAACTCATAACAATGGATTTTGTTACTAAGTTACCCAAAACAGAAAAGGTAATGATGCGATTTGGGTAATTGTGGATCGATTAACCAAATCTGCTCACTTTCTACCTATAAAAGAAACCTTTAGCATGGAAAGATTGGCAAAGTTGTATGTAGATGAAGTTGTATCCTTACATGGAGTTCCACTCTCCATTGTTTCGGATAGGGATAGTCGTTTTACTTCTCATTTCTGGACTAGCTTCCAAGAAGCAATGGGAACTCGACTAAACCTAAGCACTGCATATCATCCTCAAACAGACGGATAAAGTGAAAGGACGATCCAAACTCTAAAAGACATGCTCCGAGCATGTGTGATAGATTTTGGTGGAAATTGGGATGATCATTTACCTTTAATTAAATTCTCCTATAACAATAGTTATCATTCAAGTATTGAAACTGCCCCATTCGAAGCACTGTATGGAAGAAAGTGCAGAACTCCAGTTTGTTGGGCAGAAATAGGAGAAAGTCAATTGTCAGGACCTGAAATAGTGCAAGAAACAACCGACAAGATTACTCAGATCAAGGAAAGACTGAAGACAGCTCGAGATCGCCAAAAGAGCTATGCAGACAATAGACGTAAGCCACTCGAGTTTCAAGTTGGAGACAAAGTACTATTGAAAGTTTCTCCTTGGAAAGGAGTTGTTAGATTCGGTAAGAAAGGAAAGCTAAGTCCCAGATACGTAGGACCATTTCTAGTGATCCAACGTATAGGACCAGTTACTTATCGTTTACAATTACCAGAAGAGTTAGCTGGAGTACATGATGTATTTCATGTATCCAATCTCAAGAAATGTCTATCAGACGAATCTTTGATAGTACCTCTCCAAGATATAGAAGTAAACGAAAAGTTAAAATTTGTTGAGAAACCTCTTCAAATAGAAAACAGAAAAGTAAAGTTTCTCAAGCACAAACGACTAGTGCTAGTTAAAGTCAAGTGGGATTCGAAACCAGGACCCGAATACACTTGGGAGCTAGAATCAGAAATGAAGCGAAAGTATCCTCAATTATTCCAGTAAATCTCGAGGACGAGATTTTTATTAAGGTGGGGAGAATGTAACAACTCCTATAAAAAAGTCTTAATTATTATTTTAATTGTACAATAGGAAACCCTAATTGAGACACCCAAGTGATTCTGCACAAACCCTAAAATTTTCAGAATAATCAGAATCAGGATCAGGGCCCCTAAAACTCAGGGGGGGTAAAACCCTAGTTACGATTATCTTAAAATCTCGCTGTCAAAAAAACGAATTTTACGATTTCGTCAACTTAGCTAGGCTAGTCAAGGACGTGGCTACCCTATGGAAAATAGGTGTCCCTTACGCACCGTAAGGGATAAGGCTTACGGTGCGCAAGGGGGTCAAAATTCGTGTATAAATAGTAGGCATTGGGACTTGATTTCTGAAGTTAAAACGACGAACAAATTTGCTATACACACTGAGTTACGTTCTGTTTACTATTAAAACACACACTATTCATGAATCGCTGCCGCAATACAGGGTAATAACTCGATCGCTGTTACGATTCAATGTCCGATCGATTGAAACTATTCGATGGATGTTTTAGTACTATCCTTTGTCATTCGTCGTGATTCCGACAGGATGTTTGAGTACCACCTGAACTCGGGGAATACTCTGTCAATTCGTTGTGAATCCGATGGATGTTTAAGTGATTGTACTTTGTCATTCGTTGTGAATCCAATGGATGTTTAAGTGATTACACTTTGTCATTCGTTGTGAGGGTTTTAATCTCGTGAGTTATCGTAAATGCTGTATTAGTTACTTACCTAGTTCGTGTGCACTAGGATTACAAGACTAATCAATAGGCTAAGCTCTACCTGCATAAATCTGCAATATCAAGGCTAACCAGTAGACTAAATTCTGGCCGTATGAATCTGCATGTTTATAATGTGAGTCATTCTCTTTTTATCAAATTACTTTCCAAAAGCATGTTTATTTTCAAGGTTATAATTACAAGGATTAAGTCTTTGTAATCACCAAATTACAGCCGGTATGTGGGGTTTTGTATACATTACTTAATAATCTTCACCATTGGGGCAGCCAAGGGGTGATATGACCATAGTCACAGACACCATTGGACGAATGGGCCAATGGGTCGAGTGACAAAATACCGTGGGTAGTTGGTTTGATATCAGGAAACATTGTAATTGCTCTTAATACTGTAAATTATAACAAATGTGTTATTTTATTAAAAAGAATGATTCACCAGTATTTCCTGCTGACAAAACCTTTTTAAAACGCGTTTCAGGTAATTACAGTCGATTGGAGTAAGAGATGGATACGGCACTGAAAGGCTTCAAGAAGTGGCTTATTTTTATTTAAATCAAAATAAGAAATATTTGTTTTATGTAATCAAATTTATCCTTATTAAAGCTACCTTTGTAAAACATGGGTTTATCCCATCTATTTAATAAATAAATCCGATGTTTTCTAAACTCTGATATTTTCCTAACTCACGGTTCTGATGAAATTTCCGCTGCAATATTTTTCAAAATAATCACCGGTACCACGTGGCTGTTCGCGGCTCCCGATTCCGTCCAGGGTGGGTCGGGGGTCGTGACACCAGGTAGAAACTTTGATGTTGTAAATCTTGTTCTTTGGCTTTTGGAAGCATGCTTTTGACTATCATGATTGTCTTGGTGGCAGGTGTGAAGTCAGTGAAGATTCCCCGAAAGTTTGATATTTCGAAGATTACTCATCCCCAATCTCCACCGTCTAGGACACTTGACTTGTCCCCTCCCCGTGACGAGTTGGGTGAGAAGAAAAAACAAGATGATGTAAATGCTGAGCATGTTGGTGAAGGTGGTGGTGATGGCGCGGATGGCGCTGGTGTTCATGTTACTGGTGGAGATGGTCGAGACAAGGGCATTGAGCACGAAGCACAGTCAAGTGAGGCTACGCCTCGTCAAACCATTTATACCAAGCGTCCACCAGGCGGTGGCGGTGGTGCTACTTCCGGTGTGGTTCGGAGTCCGCAGTTTGAGAATGTCCGTGCTGATTCCTGGAATAGCCATAACCTAGCGTGTGATGATTTGCCACATGCCCCTGGCTGGAATTTGACCCAGGGTTCCCGGATGGATCAGCTTGATAATTGTCACGAGTTCTTCTCTTTGTCTCTCCCCCTGCTGAGAGGCTATTTCAGAAAAGGCGCAACCGGTTTGCCTTGCTGGATGATCATGTTCGTGTCGGGGTTAATTATTTTGCCACCTCTCAAGAGATTGTTCATGAGTGAAAGCTGATGGGGGAGGAGACAGTTGAGTTTGAAGATGAGAAGAAGGCATTTGCGGAAGAGAGAGAAATTTAATTCTGAGCAGAAAGGTTTGTTGTGGAGGGTTTCAGATGCTGAGAATAAGCTTGCTCAAGAGAAAGAGGCTAACTCCCGGAAGCGGAAGGATTGGGAGGATGCTTGTGATCGCACCAACAAGGAGTTGCGATCGTAACGTGATGTGATTGTGAGATTGTCTGATGAGAAACGCAAAATCAGTGAAGAAGCTGAGGAGGCGCGTGTTGCGTCGAATAAGAGGGAGGAAAAATATCTTCAACGCATAGCTAAGCTGGAGGAGCTTGCTAAGACAAAGGTTGCTGAGAGCGAGGCTTCAGAGATTTTAGCTGAGGAAATGTCTGCCAACTGCAAGTGGTTACTTGCTCGTGCAGTACCTCTGGTAATGTCTGCTCTTTGTTTGTTTCTTGTGTTCTTTGTTGTTTTCCTCATGTGTGTACTACCTTGCAGATCGCCCAGCGTATTGCCGGTTCTGAAGAATTAGCTAAGTACATATATGAGCTTGGGGAAGCTGCGCGTGATCTTGGTCGAAAGGAAGGGTATGCGGAAGGAAGGGTTGCAGCTGAATCAAAGGAACCGTTGAAGAATTTTGAATTGTACAAAACTGACTGTGTTGCCCGGTATGCTGAAAAGCGTCAAGAGTTTGAGTCCCTTGAGTTTGGGGTTGTCAAAGCTGCCCAAAAATTATCCCGGAAGCCAGATGGCGTTGCCTTATTGAAAAAGGCCTCAGGGATGAAGATCCCGCTGCTGGGGGTACTGGGACTAGTCATCCGGAGTGAAGAAATATGGCTTGCATGCCGTGTATTGGCTTTGATGGCCCTGTAACCACTTGACAATTTCGTGAACAATTTAACTTATATCCGTCGTATCTGCCGCACGTTTTGCTATTGTTGACATGTTAATGCTTAATTCGTGTTTTAGTTTCTTGTGAATTTTGTTTATCGTTACAATATGTGCATGTGTAATTACTTTGATTAGGTATCACGAATGAATGATGGCGCTGACAGGTTGTGTTGTGTTGTGTTGTGTTGTGTTGGGTACAACGTTTATTCTGTCGTTTATGTGCGCAGGTTGGTTCGTGAATACGAAGTGATCGAGTTACAGGTTATTGTGTGGACCCGGCTGTGTTCAGCTTTGGGGGTCTTACAATGATTGTTTACCATGTTTTCGATGTTTTCGTGTTTATGTGGGCACGAAGTATTTACTTGGCAAATTTAGGCTTTTGTTGTGTTTTTGACCCGGCTGCGCACTTGGGCGTGACGAGCCTTGGAGGTCTACAACGTTTCCTAAGGTCGAGCCATTGATGTTTTCGTGTATGCCCGAAGTAATATATGCAGTTGTGACAAGAAATTCACACGAGAATAGATAGCCAAACACTTCTTGTATTAGTGCTAAATGTGTTGGCGCGCGGCCGTTCCAAGTGCATAGAAAAAACTTCTGCCGTTTACATGTAACATCTTCTTAGCTGTTGAGCGTTCCATGTTCTTGGGACTTCTTTGTTGTCAAGGGTGCGTAGCTTGTATGCCCCTTTGCCGAGTACTGTATCTACAACATAAGGCCCCTCCCACTTGGGAGCTAGTTTTCCGGGTTTTTCTGCATTAGACGCCTCATTGTCCCTCAGGACATAATCTCCCGGGTTGAAGGTGCAGATTCAGACCTTGAAGTTGTAATACTTTTCCAGCTTTGTTTTGTATTTTGCTTCGTTTATTGCCGCCATCTCTCTCCTTTCTTCTAGGAGGTCAAGGTCTAACCTCCTTTCTTCCTCGTTGTTGATCATGTTCATGGAGAGAATTCTTGGTGATGGCAGCCCGATCTCTGCTGGTATCACGGGCTCGGACCCATAGACTAAGCTGAACGGTGTTTCTCCGTTGCTTGTTTTGGGCATCGTCCTATGGGCCCACAAGATGCTTGGCAATTCGTCAACCCAGCCTTTTCTTTGCTCTCCTAGTCGTGCTTTGATGTCGTCTACAATGCTTTTGTTAACGGCCTCCACTTAACCGTTCCCCTGCGGATGCGCAACCGAGGAGAACGTATGCTCTATGTGTAGCTCTTTGAACCATCGTTGGAGATCTTCTGCAGCAAAATTCGTTCCGTTGTCGGAGATGATTCTCAGAGGCAAGCCGAATCTGCAGATTATCTGTTCCCAGATGAAACGCCGTACCACGGTAGATGTGGTTGATGCTAGTGCCTTTGCCTCTACCCATTTTGTGAAATAGTCCACCGCGACTATAATGAATTTCACTGCACCCGAGGCTTCAGGAAAGGGACCAACCATATCTATTCCCCATTGTTGGAACGGCCATGCCGTTGTTACGGGGACTAATTCGTTCTTGGGACGCATCGTCTTGGGAGAGTGTCTCTGGCACCCGCTGCATTTTCTCAAAGCCTTCACTGCGTCTAGATGCATGCCGGGCCAGTAGTACCCGGCATTCATCACCTTTGCTACCACCATTCTCGGTCCGGCATGAATGCCACAGATCCCCTCATGCACTTCTCTGATCAAGTAGTTCGCGTCTTCTGGGTCAACACATCTCAACAAGGGCCCGAGGTATGATTTTCGGTACAGGATTCCATCAACCATCTGGTAATGCTCGACCTTGTATTGAATCTTCCTTGCCTCAGCCTTGTTTTCTGGTATTATCCCAGACTGGAGGTACATGATTATGGGGGTCATCCAAGACATCATCCCTAACTGAATAACATTCACTTGCCTCAATGGTACCGATGGGTTGCTCAGGACTTCGATGCGCACATCCTTGGCCAAGTGCTGGAAACTTGTAGATGCTAACTTACTGAGTGCGTCAGCTGGTTTATTCTCACTTCGATTGATGTGGTGCACTTTGTAAGAGTTGAAGTTCTGCAGCAATGCTTTCGCTTGGTCTAGGTATAACGCCATTACATCTCCTTTGGCATCATATTGCCCATTAATCTGCCCAGCTACTAACATGGAGTCTACATGCGCCTCTATGTGCTTGACTCCCATCTTTACCACTAACCTCAGACTGGCAAGGAAGGCCTCGTATTCGGATTCAATATTCATGCTCTTGAAGTCTAACCGGATGGCATACGTGAATTCATGTTTGTCTGGACTTACCAGTCTAAGCCCTGCGCCTGCGCCGTCTTCGTTGGACGCGCCATCTGTATACAGTAGCCACGGTTCTTCCGAATGTTGCCTTTCAGCCCTTTCCATTGCTTTGCACTCCCGGTCCTTGTCGTCGGGCACTTCTGTCATAAAATCGGCTAACACCTGGCCCTTGATTGCTGGTCTTGGCCTGAAAACCACATTATGGCCTCCCATTTCTATCGCCCATTTTGCTAATCTTCCAGAAATTTTGGGTCGTGCAAGGATGTTGCCGATGTTGTAATTTGTTAGGACATGGATGACGTGATTGGCAAAATATCTGCGCAGCCACCTTGATGTGTGAATTAGAGCCAGCACTAATTTCTCCATTATAGCATACCTCATTTCTGGATCATTGAGAGTGCGAGACACGTAATAAACCGGTGTCTGTATGCCTTGTCGGTCTACGAGCAGAACTGCGCCGACTGCTTTGTCAGAAGCTGATAGGTACATTACTAAAGGTTCTCCTTTTACTGGTGCCGTCAGTGTTGGTAGCCTTATGAGGCAGTCCTTCATATCACGGAATGCTTTTTCGGCCTCCGGAGTCCACTGGAACTGACTTTTCTTCATGCAGTTTCGGAGTGTCTTGATAAATGGGAAGGATTTGGCAGCGTGATTGGCTAAGAAACGGTTGTGTGCTGCTAACCTTCCGGCCAACTTCTGCATTTCCTTGATCGTCGAAGGTGAAGGCATGCATTCGATTGCTTGTACCTTATCAGGATTTACTTTGAAACCATCTTTTGTGACGATGAAGCCCAGGAATTTCCCCTCTTCCATGCCGAAAGAGCATTTCGCTGGGTTTAGCTTGATACTTACTCCGCGCAATGTGTCAAACGTTTTTTGGATGTTCATCAGCATCGTATTCTCTTCTTTGCTCATGATGACTAGGTCATCCATATACACTTCGATGTATTTGCCGATAGCATCGTGGAACGTTTCATTCATCAGTCTCTGATAGGTCGCGCCCGCATTCTTTAGACCGAAAGGCATTTTGGTGTAGCAGTATAACCCTGTCGGTGTGCGGAATGCGGTTTTGTCTTCATCTTGCACGGCCATCTGTACCTGGTGGTACCCCTTGTAGCAATCAAGGAAACATTTCCATCGGAATGTTGCCAGTGAATCGATCTTCTCATCGATATCTGGTAAGGCATAGCAGTCGCGCGGACATGCCTTGTTTAGATCCTTGTAATCTACACATATCCTCCAACTGCCGTTCCCTTTCTGAACCATGACGGGGCTCGCCACCCAAGTTTGGTACCGGACTTCTCTGATGATGCCCGCATTCAACAGCTCTGTGGCTTGTTCTTTCATGGCATCATGCTTTATGTCCCCTAAATGACGTTTGCCGTGCACTGCAGGTTTGGCGGCCTCAGAGACGTTAAGTCTGTGCTCTGCTATATGCCGTGGAACGCCGGTCATGTCCGACGGTGTCCAGGCGAACACATCCATGTTTTCAAATAGTAGCTTTTTTAGCGCCGCGCGCGTGAAATCAGACATTGCGGGGCCCAAGGTGATTGGTTGTTCTGGGTATTTACTGTTTAACACCCATTTTCAGCCTCTGCGTGTGGTACAGATTTGCTTGCCTTTGCTGGCCTGATTTCGTCTGTTGCCAAGACTTCCTTGCTTGCATAGATCAGCGCTACCCCTGTTTCTGTTGGGAATCCCACGGCTGAGTGCGGCCCGGAGCAGATCATACTGAAGTCTCCTTGGGATTCTCTTCCCAACAGGATGTCATGCCTTGAATGCGCTGGTAGTACCATGAACGTAACCTCCTCCGTTCTTGAATTTCTTTCGTCCGAGAGCAGCACTGGGAACAATATCTGGCCTAGAGGAAAAACAGCTTCGTTGCAGAAACCGGTCAGCGGGTAATCTACCGGTTCCAAGCGCGCTTTGTCCTCTTGGTTGAATTGATTAAAACATTGTTCGTAGATGATATCTGCAGTGCTCCCTGGATCAATGAAAATGTAGTCGGTTTGGTAGTGACCGATTACACCGGATATGACTATGGGCCTTCTTTCTCTCGGACCTCCTCTTACTATGGGAAAAACAACCTGTCTCTCGCGCCAAGAGTCATCTTGCGTGCGCTTGTTGTAGTTCTTTCTTGGCTTTCTCGGACCTCCTTGAACCATGTGAGTTTCTAATTTTCGGAGCTTCTTGTTGTCCGGCCCTTCTTCCCTTCGCTGAATTTGACGGTGGTCGCGCTTCCCGCCTTTTACCAGATGAGTCAATCTTCCATCTCTTAGGGCCCTTTCTATCTCTTGTTTTAAGCTAAAACAATCGTCGGTCAAGTGACCTGTGTCTTTATGAAACTCGTAGAAAAGGTTTGGGTCCTGGCCCCTCTTGTTTCTCATCTGTAACGGAGGTTTGAACTGGTGATTCTCAGTTGACAAAACTTCAGAAGGAGTCTTTGTTAAAGGTGTCTACTGTTTTTCTCTGTTTTCCCTTTTTACCTCCTTGCGATGAGCGATCTGGTTGATTGTGTTGCGCACGTCTTCTCTGACCGGGCTTCTTTCTCTATAACTGGGTGTTTTCCATGATTGGCCTTTGCCTTTCTTGTTGCGCCGGTCGTTGTGGCTATGACTGTACTGACGGTAGTCATCACCGGTCAGGTGTTTGTCGGATAGTGCAATTGTTTTTGCTGCCTCAATGAAGGTCTCCCAGTCTTTGGGGCCTCCGTCTCTGCCCTTCAACCGTTTGATCAGGTCATCGCACTTTACTGCCCTCATGAATTGCGCGCGCATCATCTTTTCGCCCACATCACCGATTTCCAGGCATTCTTTGTTGTACCTGGTGATGAAATCTTCTACGCTTTCATGGTCTTTCCTCCATATATTCAAACAATCGGCCGGATCTCTAGTGTGCCTGCGCTGTTGAGAGAAGTGCGCGAGGAATTTGTCTCGAAAATCGATCCATGACTTGATTTTTGTAACACCCTGAAAACGGGTTTGGTAATCAAACCCCGTTAATACTAAAAGACGGGTAAAGTACCGTTAGCGGTAGAAGTAACCCGGTAAATATTAGGATTTAAATAAATAAACCTAATATTTAATAAAACGTGAATGAATACTTTTAAGTAAATAAGTTTATAAAAGGCCCGAGTTAACGGGACTTAAAAATAAAACGGGTTATAATTTCCCCGAACCCACCAAGTAACTAGGAATATCAACCTAGTTAAATATGTGCCTTAAAACAAAGAAGGAAACTTGGGAAATAACCCTTATTATAAAGCTACAAACTAGAGGGGCTAAAAAGGGAAGAATTGAAACTTGATTTATTAAAATTAAACACAACACACACACTAGGTGTGTGTGTGTGCGTGTTCTGATCGACCAGGAGAAAGCTCAGGAGAGCTCAAACCCTAACTTCAACAAATTGATCAAATTGAAGCCCAAATCAAGAGCCAAATCAATGCATGAACACAAATTCGTGATCACCAAGGCAAGGGAATCGTGAGGTATGTTGAATTTCTAACATTCGTGAAGTTGTAAAAATTTGATAATCATCCTAATCGCGAATTAGGCATGAATTAGAGAAACTATGGCTAGATAAGTGATGTATACTTGCTTAGGAACGAAACCCTAAGTGAAAATCATACATAACATGCTATGAATTGAATGATTGAATGAATTCCCACACTAGGCTAAGTGGGTATTAGTCATAAGGTGGAATTGATGATATGATTATGATTAGAATCATCATGCATGTTAAGTAATCGGGAAATACTTAAACAAATTTGCAATTTTGAGTATATGATCATTAGTGATAGTGGTAAAATTTGATGTTAATCTTGGTAAAAATAACTAGTTACGAACTAGTTGTAAATGTGTAAAAATGTATGCACATTAGGTGTTTGTTAAAATGCCTAAATGAAAACTAAAGTGTTGAAATTAGAGTGAAAATGTGTATTTGAATAATATGGCAAGCTATATGAAATATGAAACAAGAAGAGTTTTAATCATCATGTTGATTTGAACTAATGTTGTAAATCATGTGATCGAAAGTAGTTAACTTTAATAAGCTAAGTTAACTAATCATGAAGTCGAATAGTAGTTTCGACTTATGAAATAAGTGAGATGGAATAGTCGTGAATAATTATGACTAATCTAACCATCTTACAATTTACAATGATAGTTTGACGATTAACAAGCTAGGTGAAAGCTTGGGAACGAAGCGGGTCAAACGAAGCAAGAATGACGGAAAAGCATAATTTGGAAGTAAGGTAAGTATAGCTTACACTAGTCATATATGTTGGAATATTCTTTGTCGTATTAATTATGAATAAGATAAATGCCTAATTGAGATATGATGTTCCGACGTGTAGTCGTACGGAACAAGATAACCAAATAGGATAAGAAACCGTATTGATGGTTAAAAATGAGTTAAATTGGTAATTCGATCATGTTATGACGAATGAAAGATGTACTTTTAAAGGTTACCATATAAGGTAAATCATGATAACCAAAAAGGGTAAATTCTAATAAATGTCATCTCGCTAATAATTGGTCATTTAGACCAAACGGGTCAAACGGTGAAATTATCACCCTTTGACAATATCGGCTAATGGTTTGTCAAGTTGTATGATTTCAGGAATAAATAACAAATGGATACTTACATCGCTGTTACTTAGCGGTTATTAAGGCAAGGTATCGTAACGGGTCAATATAAATATTGATCCGAGCCAGGTATGTGTAATATAGATTACCTACTCAATAGGAACTAGAGTTTCCTTGATAGTTAAATAGTCATATAGACAATTGGTTACTTTAATAAGCAAACCGAATGATTCATATGATGATCGTTGTGTTTTGAAAACATAAAGACTTTTGAATCAAATGCATAGTTTAAAACAGGGCTTTTGGGTCGATGATGTTTTTAAAGGTCCTTTATATTAACGAAATGACTAGATGGACCAAGATACCCTTGTAAGCTAAATCGAGCGAACGACCCACAAAGGTTGTTCGGAAAAGAGTAGTATGCATAATTAAACACTTAGAATAAGTATACAAAAGCGAAACATGTGAATCCTTAGTCATTTAACTCTATAATAGTCTTTGCCGTAAAATAATGATTCGAGAGGTAGAATTTGGTTTATATTGATCAGCGCATTAAACCCACCATAAGTACAGTTGTGGCGGAAGATTATAGGATGAGAAATGTGGTGATGGAATGCTAGAAGCAATCGGAAGTGATTTTAGGCTTGAAAGTGCTTAAATACCCTTAACGGGTCAAAATAAGCACTTGAGCGTAAACGGGTTTTTATTATGTAAGAAACCCGTGATTTGAGATTAACATGATAAGAGACATTGAAACTATGAATTTCATAAGTTTAAAGATCAAATAAACATGTTTGATGATGAAATCATGAACGGGTCAAAATTGGTATAAAGGGTAATAAGCCGAAGAGTTAAAAGTCTGAAATTTTATTATGTCGGATGTTAGATTTTAACTCCATAAGATGGAGAATTTAATTACGGACGCGTAGGAAAAAGAATCGGGTAAAATGGACCAATAACGAAGAAGTTATGGCCGTTTCCGTGAAATCGGGTTGTGCTGGGTATGTACAGCAACTGATTTAAGCATCAGTCTGTGAAAAAGGGGGCCTAGCGTCACGCGACGCCCCCTAACTCGGAAAAATGTTATTTTTTTTGTTTGTTTGACCATGGTACTTGTTTAAACTTATTGGTTGACTATCAAAACTAACTTTTAAGTTGGTTTTGATCTTAGGTGATGTTGGGCATGCTACGGACGACGATCAAGCATCTACGAAGAACCGAACACACGAGATTAAAGCTTCCGCACGACGTTACGTCATAACTTTTAAATGGCGAACTTATTTATATTATCTTGAAAACTTTAAAGTTGTAAAAGTTTTAAATTACTCGTATTTTCTAAGGATACTTAATCGTAATTACATGTTTATTTTCGTTATTTATACGAAAACCTTTAAAATAATGACAAGGGTGTTACAAGTTGGTAATCAGAGCTCATGGTTAAAGAGTAAAGTGTGTTCGGTTCGAGGCGCAAATCCGGTAAGTACATGTATATCAATGGTTTCGTATGACTAAAGTGTTGAGAACAACACATATGGTTATCGTGTAATACACGTTACACCAATAAAAACGATATAGAATAGATATAGTCAACGAAATTACACGCGTTGATGCGTATAGTAGAAAAGCCTTGTATTATAATACGGGCATCTTTTAATGTCGAAATTACTAACTATTGTATATGTTTTGATTGAAGGACACTCACATATGAAGATAGTGAGAGTTTAACAAATCATGGATTTGACAGAGGAATGGTCCAAAGTATGACAAATAGAGCACGTTCACCAAGGACCTAAATCGCGCAACGATTGCGAATAAGTTAATGGCAAGGGGAGCCTGTTAGAGCAAGCATTACCAGGTGCACATTTTAAATTTAATTGCATAAATAGTAATATGCAACAAATACGTAGAGATTGAAAGTTGCATATGTAGATTGAAAACTTGGAAAAACCTGAATAGGAAACCTATCCGGGATATTGTTTCCAAGAAAAACAAATAGAGGCATTACTTACATGGGGTGTAATGTGAAAATTATAAAAAGGTCATGTATACCAGGTGTTGATCGCTTACTCTGGCCAAGTAAGTAGTGAACACGTGGTACCATGAACTTCTTATGATGGACACATTTATGTCCGATGTAGTAAGGATGGGGTGAATGGGACTAATTTAAATGGTACCCAAATGAATCAAATAAGTAAGATGTTTGATAGTAAACGTAAACGTAAGTCGGATGACGGAAGCGTATTACGTAAGAATAACGAGCCTGAGAGAAGGGACAAGGATCAAGTAAAAAGAAAATACAGAACGACCAATAGGAATGCTAAGGCATAGGGATAAAAGTTTGACTGTCACAAGTGATGAAATTCACATGGACAAGTCAAACGAATTGAATAAAGAATAAAGGACTTGATTGAATAAAAGCGATGGATCTCGCTAAGACGACCAAATAAATTAAAATAACGTCTAAAACCATATAAGAATGGTTACTTGAAAATGATTACGATAAAGATACCCGATGAATGGGTAGGATTTGGAAAGAATGCGTAAACCAAGAGACGGGAACGCGGTATAAAAAGTCAAAAGACTCGAAATATGAGTCATGACTAAAAGATAGTGAGAATTTGCAAACAGAAATGTCAATAACTACGCTCAACTATTTTAAAGTTGAACGGGTCGAATAAAGAATAGAGTTTGATGTTCACATGTGGTGAAATTTCACATGAACAAGTCAAACAAATTTAATAAAGAATGACACTTGCTAAAGTAAGTAAGCGTGAATCGAATAAATAAAAGGGTGAAATATTAATAAACCTATGTAAAGGAGTTATAGGCGTTAAAAACATTAAAATAAAAGAACCCGGGTAATGGGACGTAAAGAAGTATAGGTAAGAACCGGGTAACGGTAAGTGTAGGGCAAACCGACGTATAATTGACATTAGAAGTCAAGAAGTCGGAAAGATAATTCGAAAGAAAACAATGTAGACTTAGACTACGGCCAAGGTCAAACGAAATCCAAAAAGTAAAGGTGAATAATTTTAAACATAAAGAGGGGTGCCTTAACGCCATATGCGTATATAAACGTATACACATTTGAATAAAGACTCGAATAAAAGATGATCTACGGGATCATCATAACCTACGGGGTTAAACGTAGTGATAAGGTCTACGGGACCAAGAAGACCTTTGGGTCACAAATAGAAAGAAAAGAATTGTCAGGGTTTCACCTTAAAAAGGTAAAAAGGTGAAAATCTAAAGAAATAGCCTACGAGGCTAAGTGAAGGAACCTACGGGTCAATAGTATAAGACGAGGAAACTGGTTGTAACTACCGGTGTAAAATAATAACGGGAGATAAATTTCGTATAAAGGCGATGAGTTTCGCTAAGTTAAGTAAATGGGTTAAAAGCGAAGAGATCATAAAAGGCCGGGTGGGCAATAAGATATACCCTAATGACGGGGAGTATAATGACGGCGACTAATCAGTCTGGCCGGTAAAACCCTTCAAAGTCGGAGTAGTGTTACGACTCATCACTTATATAAAGCGCCTGTTGAAATAAGACTAACTTGAAGTAAACATAATGAAAATAAATACAACCGAGCGATCAGATGGCAACTCGGTCAATTAAATGACAAGAATAAGAAATACAAAGTGAAAGTATCGGCCTGTGAGGCCATACACATAAAAGGCGTATACGCTTTGAAACCAAAAGCACATTATCATACTTTCCTGGTAGGAGTATTATGTGCGAGCAATGCTTAAGTGATCACCAAAGCTAAGGTTCGGATGATCTAAACTAGTAAAGTACGTAAGAAAGGTTTCGGGGACGAAACCTCTTTAAGGGGGTAGACTTGTAACACCCCGAAAACGGGTTTGGTAATCAAACCCCGTTAATACTAAAAGACGGGTAAAGTACCGTTAGCGGTAGAAGTAACCCGGTAAATATTAGGATCTAAATAAATAAACCTAATATTTAATAAAACGTGAATGAATACTTTTAAGGAAATAAGTTTATAAAAGGCCCGAGTTAACGGGACTTAAAAATAAAACGGGTTATAATTTCCCCGAACCCACCAAGTAACTAGGAATATCAACCTAGTTAAATATGTGCCTTAAAACAAAGAAGGAAACTTGGGAAATAACCCTTATTATAAAGCTACAAACTAGAGGGGCTAAAAAGGGAAGAATTGAAACTTGATTTATTAAAATTAAACATAACACACACACTAGGTGTGTGTGTGCGTGTTCTGATCGACCAGGAGAAAGCTCAGGAGAGCTCAAACCCTAACTTCAACAAATTGATCAAATTGAAGCCCAAATCAAGAGCCAAATCAATGCATGAACACAAATTCGTGATCACCAAGGCAAGGGAATCGTGAGGTATGTTGAATTTCTAACATTCGTGAAGTTGTAAAAATTTGATAATCATCCTAATCGCGAATTAGGCATGAATTAGAGAAACTATGGCTAGATAAGTGATGTATACTTGCTTAGGAACGAAACCCTAAGTGAAAATCATACATAACATGCTATGAATTGAATGATTGAATGAATTCCCACACTAGGCTAAGTGGGTATTAGTCATAAGGTGGAATTGATGATATGATTATGATTAGAATCATCATGCGTGTTAAGTAATCGGGAAATACTTAAACAAATTTGCAATTTTGAGTATTTGATCATAAGTGATAGTGGTAAATTTTGATGTTAATCTTGGTAAAAATAACTAGTTACGAACTAGTTGTAAATGTGTAAAAATGTATGCACATTAGGTGTTTGTTAAAATGCCTAAATGAAAACTAAAGTGTTGAAATTAGAGTGAAAATGTGTATTTGAATAATATGGCAAGCTATATGAAATATGAAACAAGAAGAGTTTTAATCATCATGTTGATTTGAACTAATGTTGTAAATCATGTGATCGAAAGTAGTTAACTTTAATAAGCTAAGTTAACTAATCATGAAGTCGAATAGTAGTTTCGACTTATGAAATAAGTGAGATGGAATAGTCGTGAATAATTATGACTAATCTAACCATCTTACAATTTACAATGATAGTTTGACGATTAACAAGCTAGGTGAAAGCTTGGGAACGAAGCGGGTCAAACGAAGCAAGAATGACGGAAAAGCATAATTTGGAAGTAAGGTAAGTATAGCTTACACTAGTCATATATGTTGGAATATTCTTTGTCGTATTAATTATGAATAAGATAAATGCCTAATTGAGATATGATGTTCCGACGTGTAGTCGTACGGAACAAGATAACCAAATAGGATAAGAAACCGTATTGATGGTTAAAAATGAGTTAAATTGGTAATTCGATCATGTTATGACGAATGAAAGATGTACTTTTAAAGGTTACCATATAAGTTAATCATGATAACCAAAAAGGGTAAATTCTAATAAATGTCATCTCGCTAATAATTGGTCATTTAGACCAAACGGGTCAAAAGGTGAAATTATCACCCTTTGACAATATCGGTTAATGGTTTGTCAAGTTGTATGATTTCAGGAATAAATAACAAATGGATACTTACATCGCTGTTACTTAGCGGTTATTAAGGCAAGGTATCGTAACGGGTCAATATAAATATTGATCCGAGCCAGGTATGTGTAATATAGATTACCTACTCAATAGGAACTAGAGTTTCCTTGATAGTTAAATGCAGTCATATAGACAATTGGTTACTTTAATAAGCAAACCGAATGATTCATATGATGATCGTTGTGTTTTGAAAACATAAAGACTTTTGAATCAAATGCATAGTTTAAAACAGGGCTTTTGGGTCGATGATGTTTTTAAAGGTCCTTTATATTAACGAAATGACTAGATGGACCAAGATACCCTTGTAAGCTAAATCGAGCGAACGACCCACAAAGGTTGTTCGGAAAAGAGTAGTATGCATAATTAAACACTTAGAATAAGTATACAAAAGCAAACATGTGAATCCTTAGTCATTTGACTCTATAATAGTCGTTGCCGTAAAATAATGATTCGAGAGGTAGAATTTGGTTTATATTGATCAGCGCATTAAACCCACCATAAGTACAGTTGTGGCGGAAGATTATAGGATGAGAAATGTGGTGATGGAATGCTAGAAGCAATCGGAAGTGATTTTAGGCTTGAAAGTGCTTAAATACCCTTAACGGGTCAAAATAAGCACTTGAGCGTAAACGGGTTTTTATTATGTAAGAAACCCGTGATTTGAGATTAACATGATAAGAGACATTGAAACTATGAATTTCATAAGTTTAAAGATCAAATAAACATGTTTGATGATGAAATCATGAACGGGTCAAAATTGGTATAAAGGGTAATAAGCCGAAGAGTTAAAAGTCTGAAATTTTATTATGTCGGATGTTAGATTTTAACTCCATAAGATGGAGAATTTAATTACGGACGCGTAGGAAAAAGAATCGGGTAAAACGGACCAATAACGAAGAAGTTATGGCCGTTTCCGTGAAATCGGGTTGAGCTGGGTATGTATAGCAACTGATTTAAGCATCAGTCTGTGAAAAAGGGGGCCTAGCGTCACGCGACGCCCCCTAACTCGGAAAAATGTTATTTTTTTTGTTTGTTTGACCATGGTACTTGTTTAAACTTATTGGTTGACTATCAAAACTAACTTTTAAGTTGGTTTTGATCTTAGGTGATGTTGGGCATGCTACGGACGACGATCAAGCAGCTACGAAGAACCAAACACACGAGATTAAAGCTTCCGCACGGCGTTACGTCATAACTTTTAAATGGCGAACTTATTTATATTATGTTGAAAACTTTAAAGTTGTAAAAGTTTTAAATTACTCGTATTTTCTAAGGATACTTAATCGTAATTACATGTTTATTTTCGTTATTTATACGAAAACCTTTAAAATAATGACAAGGGTGTTACAATTTTACCCGCAGGCAGGCTATCAAACCAGACGCGCGCTGCGCCGACGAAAGTTTGTGCGAAGAGATGGCACCAAGTTGGTAGGTTCCAGCTGACTGTTACTCCTGCGCCGTTAAAGACTTGGAGGTGGTCATCGGGATCCATTAATCTGTTGTATTTGCCTACATTGTGTGGCAATTTTGTTTTGTCGATATCCGCTGTCGCAATCTCTCTGATGAATTTTGAGTTTTCGGCCATGTCATCTGGGCGATAGCTCAATGAGTAGTCATGCTCTGCCTTTGGATTGTACCCTGCACGCTTGCGGGGTTTGTACGCTTCGTGTCCGGGTGGTAATCTACTGAACACCGCGCTTTCTTTGTACGTCTCATCGTCTTCTTCCTTATAACTGTCCCATTCGTCGTTCATGTTGCGCGGCCCTAAACGACTTTGCACCGGTTTTCTTTGTGGATGAGAATACTGCACATAATTGCTTTCTGTTTCGCCGTAGGTATCACGCGTGTCGTGCGCGCTTGGCCTTCTGATGTTTGGTATAGGTGCTTTTTCAGCGCGTAGGTTAAATGCATTAGTCTGCTGAGGCATGTGAGTGCTCAAAGACCTTTGCGGTGGGGTAACAAATGCGGACTGGTTGGCTTATGCTTGGAGCAAAGCCTGTTGCGCGCTGAGTTGTGTATAAACGAGGTTTATCGACGCCATCTGTTCGGCATACCAGGAAGCCAGAGTTTTTCCTTCGGGTAACCCCAAAAGTGCAGAGAAGTTCAGTTGTGTTTGTTCCGATGGAGCTGAGGGGTCAGCTCCATGGCTTGGTGTCTGCACTGGTGGGGGTGTTTGTTGGACCATTCCAGACGGATGTTGGAAAGTGGCTCCATTTGTAGTTTGGGTGATGATCCTAGGTGGAGGTTGGAAAGTGGCGCCAGTTGTGTTTTGGCTAACAACCCTGGATGCACTTCCAAAGATACTAGGAAAATCGTTGTTCATTTTCCCTTCTTGGATGATTTCGTTCCTTTGGCCCATTTGGACGTACGCGGTGTCCGAAATGAGCTCAAAAGAAGAAACTTCTCCGTCCACCTGGTGGGAAGGGTTTGTTTCAGCCATTTGAAGAGTTTTTTAAACGAAAAGGAGATGAAAAAGGTTTGCAAAAACTGCGGTGGGCGCCAATGATGAAACACTGGTTAACACCTGAGGTGAAACTAGCCTGTTCGTCTCTTTCGTGGGGTTCAATCTCCTTTGTTGCTCGCCAAATGACGGGTCCTGCAAAACAGCAACACCGTTAGCTCGTTAAGAGGGGGATATGGGGGGTTTCCCTCTTAATCGGGCTCCGGCGTGAGAATAAGTTCTGTTCTGAGGAGGTAAAACAGTGTGTGTTAAGAGTGAGAGTGTGGAGAATAGGATAGATTTAACCTGAATGATGAAGGGTCATATTTATAGCCGGAGGGTGAGAGAGGGAGGAGCAACCTTACCAGCTGTTATAGGGCGCCAGCTGTCCGACCAAGGGGAATATCCTCTTGGTCTCCTTTGCTGTGGTCAGTGTAGTGGTACACGTGGCGCGCCTATGTTTGTCCATGCTGGAGACGTCGTACTGGTATTGTCGGTCTGCTCCTTGATTCGCTGCAGGTCTACATGGCGCTCGATGACTGGTGACACGTGCCGTCCTTTCTGTCGGAAAGAGCATCTTTGGTGCCACCTTGACGTCTTCCAGAAGCTTCTGTATTCGCTTGCTGATGTAGGCGACATGTCAGATGCAGAAGTGGTGTGGTCCTTGCCATGTGGGCAAGGAATTGGGACCATACCTCTTCAGAGTGGATAAGAATTCCAACAGCTACCCAGGAGGCTACAAAACTACTTAAATGTCAGCATTTACAAAAGTATTGCGAGAACGCAATTTCTTACAAAATTGGACGCACGCAATTGTATCGACTACCTCATGGGAAATGTGAAAAGCAAGAAACGAGGAGATCTTCAACAGTTCTTTTCTTCACCGGACATAGTTATAAATGATACCAAGACAAACAAATTACTTTCGATAAAAAAAAAACATGTTAGATTTCCAAAACTATAAGGAAACTGTGATTTATTGTCTATTATAAAAAAAAGGTAGTGTTCATAACTTTAATATGATCATAATCAGTGAACTATTCGAAAACAAAATTAAGATATGTTGCATGGTAAGGGTAGTTATCAAAATCTTGAAGCAAAAAATCGAGGCCGCTAAGGACGGGGTGGTGTTCTCGATCGGGTCCGCCCACACTTAATTCCTTACCGAGCTCCATACTATGTAACCTTGAAACCTAAATATTTAGTTGTTGCATACTAAAAAGGTTTGTAGCCTAGCAATATCAAGATGTATTGATATGGTCGAATTTTGAATCGAATTGAATTCGGGTTATTAGCATTTGAAGATTTTTAAACTGAATTTGAATTCGAATTCGAATTCGAATAATATTTGCGCAACCTGATTCAAATAAGATTCTTTGAACTCGAATCAAATTCAAGTCTATTCGACTAAACCAATTTAGATATATATATATATATATATAGAAACGGGATCAGGAGAAAACGACAAAAAGTGTGAGAACGGTGAGAACGCATCCTGGCCGAACACGTGGCGTGGGGCTTGATCAGGGACCGAGGGTTTTTTTTGTCTTTTTAGTATTCTTCTCCTTTCACGGTTTTCGCGTTTGAGAAGCTTCTTTATTTTTTGCGTGCAAGATAATTTTGGCGTTTTGTAGATTTATTAATTATTTGGCGTTTATTGTTTTTTTCTCAAATTTCTTCTCTTTGAGGTAATTCTTTTTGTGTCACATAGTTAATATTTTTGGCGTTATGGCTTTTTTCCATGTTTTTTTGGCGTTTTGTATCTTTTTGTTAATAATTCATTGACATAGATTAATATTTCAAAAAATTACAATAAGTAGAAAATCAAAATAATCTAATAGTCTTCCGTAGGTGGGATTACATCGGAGATGTACCCATCGCTTTGTTCTTCACTTTCTTCAGATTCTTCATCATCAAATTTCATTTTTGCGTATAACGCCATTAGCTCGTCTCTTCTTTGCTGCAACCTATTCAAGAATATTACTGCATCATTGGATTTTGGATCGTTTGAAGGTGTTAAATCACAGAGTTGTTCAATGATAGATAGCAACCCTGTCTTCAACATTTCTTCCATTGTTCTTGAATATTGCACCCCGTTTTCATAAGTTACTTCAAGTGTTCCTTCTTCCTCATGCAATAACCAACTCCTAAGTTTTGGTATTTGTGTATCTTCAATATTATCATCATCATCTTCATTATCTTCTGCTGGAAACTTTCTCTCCAGTCTTCTTATTACAGTTCTTGTTCTTTCACAATCGTTGTCTCTTGGAACCCCAAGGGCCAGGATATCCTTTTGAATATTTTCATTCATTCCCATCATGGCTTTTATTGTTCTTACCTTAACCATTCTCCTGTCAGCGAACTTTATGATGAATCTTTTTTCTTTCCTTACAAACCTCCTTGCAATAAACTTTGCCATTTTTTAAATTTTTTGGCGTTTTGGAGAATATGTGGCGTTTTAGTTTTTTTGGCGTGTTTTGAACTTGGGTTCTGATGATCTTCTTTTATATTGACTTTTTTTCCCCTCGTATGTCAAGTATTATGGCGTTTTGAAAAAGATAAATAAATTTAATATAATAAATGTTAGTAATTATGTTTTCCGTCGTTTCATTTTACTGTTTTTTGCAGTTTACCGTATTTTGTTTTAAGACTTAATTGTTTTAATGGTGTAACACGTCAAATTTTTTTACGGCTTACGGCTGTAATTATGGCGTTTTGTTTTCCAATGGCTGTTAGATAACTATTGGACTTCTTTTGTTTTATATTCTTTTGCACATTTTTTTCACTCTTTTTTTTTATAATATTAGTTGTTCAAATTAATTTTATTATAGTTTGGTAGTTTATTTGGGGGCTTTTGTATGGCATTATGGCGTTTTACACGTATTTGCTAATTTTAGCATTTTATTATATTTTTCGTTATAGCATTAATATTATTTTGTTGTTTATTAACTGACATTACAAAACAAACAATAGACAAAGAAAATTAAAAAAAAAAAGTAAAAAAAAAAAAACACAAAGTAGAAGCAATTTATTATTATTAGATTTTCAGTGTTATCAGTCTCTTTTTTTCTTTTGAAACTACAAGAAATGTGACAAATAAATGGCGTGTTGGGTTTGGCGTTGTTTATTTTCTTTGTTCATGTGTTGAATTGTCTTTGTTGATGTTTGAGCCATAAAACGACCTCCTGTGGGTGGATGCTATCTGCCACTGGTATAGGTATCTTCTTATCATCCAAACCTTCTTCAAGAACAAAGATGACAGTATGACATATGGGTGTCATCAGTCCCTCTTTTTTCAATTTTGTCCATCTCATGCAGCAAAATCATTTTCTTCAATCGCGTAAAAAATCATTAAATGAAGCTTCATGCAGAACTTTACCGAGGATAAAAGATAAAGATGTTTTTGCTGTCGTATTTTTTGGCTTTTTACATTGAGTTGTAAATTTTTTTAGCAACCACTGTGTGTGTTTTTTTTTTTTTTGTGTTTTTTTGGTGTGATAAACGGAAGGTGGTGAGGCGTTTCTATTTATAGATTTTTTTTGGCGCGTAGGTTAGGCGAGATGTTATTTTTATAACACAAAATGTAAATAACATTTATTCGGATGTAAAGTTTGGCGTTATATATAATGGCGTTTCCTATGTTATGGCGTTTTTGTAACCAGAGAGTTTAAATAAAAACACAGAAAAAAAGCACCCAGTGATAAATTTGGCGTTTTGTATTTTTTTTTTGGCGTTTTATGTTAGGAATAGTTTTTTACTTTTTTACCCTTAATGACGCGCGTACACGTAATAAAATTGGTGTTATTTACTAAAATGCCACCGCGCCAATCTAGTCCATAGATTGTTTTGATCGGACGATGCATAAGCGTTCTCTCCGTTCTCACACTTTTGAGCGTTTTCTCTTAATCCTGACCCTATATATATATATATATATATATAAAGAGTAAACTGTCATTTTCGTCTATGTGGGTTGGTCACTTTCGCCACTTTCCTCGAAAAATATTATATTTCTCAAATTTGTGTTCATGTGGTTTCAAAAGCTTGACATTCTCATCAAAGTGGTTTGCCCCTCATTTAACGAGAAAGAAAGGATGGGGTTAACAAAATGGACGAAAACAACAAGATTTTGAAACCGCGAGGACCCAAATACGAGAAAAAAAACTTTTTGGATGAAGGTGGAGAAAGTGACCAAGGAGCTTTGGATGAACAACCTTTGACGAACAACATAGGTATATTCGATATTCATACATCAAAACAGAACAAACTCTAGATTCGTCTTTCTCAAATTTTCTAACAATCAATGGAGATTTTTTATACCAACAAGGCAATTATAAACATAAATCACCTAAGTCTAGTGTACATTTAACAAGAAAGCAAAACCGTTGGGTAAAACAAAAACATGAATATTCAATGAACACGAGTTAAAGTATAACTATATGTTATTTCAAATAAATGATTTCACATGTATAATTAAAATCATAAGTCCATGAAGGCATTGGTCGTTAGCTAGCTCCTAGCTTGATGACACAATAAGGAGGCATCTATTCGTTGATTTGGCATCATTTCCATTCCTCCACTTGCATTCACCTTTTCATTTTGCTACAAGGTAAACATCAAATGAGGCAATATTCACATACATTTATAATTTTATAGTCTAAAGGAAGACAAAAAATAAAGGAATAAATTATTGGAAATAACTTTCAACAAGATATATTCAAATAATACATACGTAATTGTATTTCTAAAAGTAAATCAAGACTGTCTCTATTTGTTGATATATATATATATACACACAAATGATCAAAATCCAAATATCTTATCGTACAAAACGTACGAATGGAGTGGAAAAGTAAAAAAAATGTGGTGACATTTTTGTAATTATTTTACTCGTAGGGTAATTATCAAAATTACTCTACAACTGATCTTGTATGGTAATTTTGATCTTGTAGGGTAATTTTGTAAAATGATCTTGTAGGGTAAATTTGATCTTGTACGGTAATTACGATTAAAATAATTACGAAGATGCCACCATGTTTTTTTTCCTTTTCCATGTCATTCGTACCTTCTGTACGATAAGATATTTTATACGAGATCTTTACTCTAATAAAGTAATATACCAATTTGATTAAAATACATTTAGCCAAATTAACTATTTTACCTTAGTGAGAGAGAAAGTGACATCATGAGTCATAAGAGAGGATAGAAGCTCATCTGTTGACTGTTGCCATTGTTGAAGGCTCTCTTGGGTGCAACCTTGAAACCCTTCAATGTTTTGTGGCTCCACATTCATAGTTGATTTTGGCAATGGGTCAAATATGGCATTTGACAATTGGTTCCTGAACAAAAAAAAAAAAACATGTATATGATTAAATTATTGGACATGATCTGATGTCACAAACAATGTGATGAAAATTAGAGGATTGAGCAACACACAAACAAACCGATTTTTATGACCAAAACCGGGTCTTGACACTTTCTTTAATATTGCCAATCAAAACTATAAAATATTTCAAATACATAAGGTTCTATTTATACTACAACATACCCTTGGAGAACAAGTAGGGCCATTAAAAAAGGTCGTGGCTCGAGGCTCAATCGAAAAAAGTTCGAAAAAAGCTCGGTTCGAAGTCAACTCAGTTTTAGACGACTTGGCTCGGTTTGTGAACGAGCCGAGCCCGAGCCAAGGTAGGTTCGATTTGTGGCCCGCTTGTTAGTTGGCTCGCTCGTTTGGTTCGTTTAAATTAAACCCCAAATTATATATGTTTGTGTGTGTATACGTTCTAATATATTTCAGAAATGTTGTTTAATTAGTAATATGGTTATTTTTTATCGAAAGAAAAATAGATTGTTAAGCTATAGTCTTAATTAGTAATATTGATTTAAAAAAATATATATTAAGGTAAGTACCACAAAATCTTTTCTTGTTCGTTTTATTTATAGTTTACCCAAAATTAATAGTCTATTAGCCTAAATAATGTTTTATTTATTGTTTTTTTGTTTTATGTATATCATTATGTGTAACAAAAAATACAAAAATATAAACTTTCTTTCAACAAACGAGCCGAGCCTAAGCTCAACTTTCCAACTCGTTAAGAAAATTGAGCCGGCTCAGCTCGATTTGATTTTTAATCGAGCCAAATCTGAGCCCACCCTGGTTCGGTTTAGCTCGGCTCGTTTACAGTCCTAAGAACAAGACTCCAAATAGATTCTATAACTAAGAAACCCATACTATAAGTCAAAGAACGACTCCATAGTATACTAATTAAACGAACCTCGTTGCTTCAAATGTGTTCTCTGGCGAACACGGGGCGAACATTGTTGGGTGGTTTTGTTCATTGATTCGATTTGTATCGTAACAGACGTTTTCTGGCCAACAACTGATATCATTGTCCTTTGATGAACTTTCTCCCTGTTGCATTTCCGTCATAAGAAACTAGTAAATTGCCACGCGCGTTGCCGCGGTGTTCCGTAAAAAAATTACTTCAAAACATAAACCAACTGAAAACATACATAAAAGTAAGCACGAAAACGTATTACATTTGACCCCACTCATTTCCGGAAAAATTTACGTAGAAACGCACATTAACTTGAATTTATACGCACACGTACACAAAAATAAACACGTAAAACTCGATTACAAAGTTTTTAGAAAATTAAAGGGTTGTAAGTGTCAATGCTGAAATTTAAAGGGTAAATTGTAAACATATACAAAAGATTTAAAAAAAGAGTTAACTGTCATTTTCGTCGTCCCTGTGGTTTGTTCACTTTTGCTATTTCAGACCAATTTTAAAAAAATGCACCAGTTTCCTCCCTAACATACTTGAAACGTGCCACTTCAGTCCAAAATTTAATGCCCAGTTAAGTCAGACAGATTATATGAAGGGTATTATTGTCAATTCATATATCTTTTATTTTCACCTTATTTTATGAATTTACAGTAATACCCTTCATTTAACCTGTCTGACTTAACTGCGTTTTAATTTTTAGACTGAAGTGACATGTTTCCAGTATGTCAGGGAGGAAACTGATGCATTTTTGAAAATTGGTCTGAAATGGCAAAAGTGAACAAACCACAGAGACGAAAATGACAGTTAACTCAAAAAAAAAAAAAAAAAAAACCCTCAAATATTTACAATATTTGGTAATTGTATTATATTATTAAATTTGAATAACAATGGATGCAAATGTCAATTATACGAATATTGGGTGTTACCTGCAATGCTCTTGGATGGTATGCAGGGGTTTGGTTACTCAACATATATTCCTACAACAGATACAAGAAATACAAATGAACCTCATATTGTATGCTAATTATATGAATTCTATAAACTATTTAAAAAAATATATAATATATATATGTTAAGAGCGAGCCTAGTTAATCGATTACCTTACGTTGTGTAACCCGATCCAACGTCTTATAAAGTAACTTCTCGTATGATTCATAGTCGTAAAGCGATGTAAAAGTTGTTGGATCCGGATCAAACATCCTTCGATATGATTGGATCATAAACAGAAGAAGATGCATGCAGTTAGTAACATGTGGTGGAATCTCTATCACTACAGTGGCGTAACCAGAACTTCTTTGTCAGAGGGTCATCATAAGACTCTCTTTTCTACCGGCTACAACTTGAGGGTGTAAAACATGTTTTTTCTTAGAAAAATCTCAGATTGTGTATATAAAAATTTTACAAATTTCTAAGTTCGGGGGTCAGCGGACCCTCTTGACCCCCCTCTGGTTTCACCCCTGCTATCACATCCCAAACACATGCAAGTATTTTACATAGATGAATATAAACAAGTTGTGATTACAACCTTAATTGTTCCTTGGCCATATGAAGTTGTTGTTGTAAGGTGCTAATCTCTTGATGAATTTCCTAATATTAAGACAAATTTAAGTTGTTTAAAGACAGTGAGTTTATATATATGATCTTGCTCTAATAATTCTTATATAAATGAAATGTATGTTGGTACCTCGGATTGCATGTGGATTGCTCTGGGACTGATTCAAGACACTAAAGTAATTAGCAAATGATTTTGATATAAGAATCTTTCAAAAACATGTTGTAATTTCTAATTCTTGTTAAGTTAAGATCCCGTACAAATAGGCTTATCGTACAAAACGTACGAATGGCGTGGAATAGTAAAAAAACGCAGAGACATTTTTGTAATTATTTTACTCGTAGAGTAACTATCAAAATTACCTTACAAAATCAAAATTACCCTATAAGATATTTTGTAGAGTAATTATGATACACTACAAAATTACCATACAGGATCAAAATTACCCTACAAGATCATTTGTAGAGTAATTTTGATAATTACCCTACGAGTAAAATAATTACGAAAATGCAACCGCGTTTTTTACGTTTCCACGCTATTCGTACGTTTTGTACGATAAGCGCATTTGTATTTGATCTTTTTATCATTGTTGTTAATGGTTAAACGGGTATATTATAACTAAACAATGTTGTAATTTCACATAAAACTAATTAAAAAAAAAAGTTGCATTTGTGAAGAGAGGACAAACCAAGGAACGTGGATGGCTAAATCATTTTCACTCCTGATCTTGCTTAGGAGGCTGTTTAAATACTGCAATATTTATCATATCAAAACATCCCACATATAAAAAAGAGTAATTGTTTGTCTAACATAAATATCTTATTATAGAATCTATTTATTTGATCATCTTTTGTTTTAGATCTTAATTGTGTTGTTTATCATTCTCAAGATATTAGACATAGTGACTAAATATGTGTAGTTGCACATAACTTCATGTCACATAAAAGGACAATGCTTTATTGTTTTTATGAAGCGGTAAGGTTCCGGTATAAATAAGTCCTAACTCTATGTTACATCATAGCATTATATCTTTTTTTCTAGATGAAACAAGTGTCTCGTAGGTATTGTACGGTTGTATCGAAGTTAATTCGCATCATATCACTAATTTTCTTCAAGCTTAACGTTATGATTGTTGTATCATTTTTATTTCTTTTTGAACGGCAAACTACCTTGCAGGATTTAAACACTCCACCTCTTGGATAGTTAAAACTACGTCGTTTTAAGTTCTACATACATAAGCAAGTTTGTGTTTGATTACATCAACCTAACTTAGCTTATATATAAACTATATAAATTCAATACCAAAAAGGAGGAAAACAAACACATAATTACTTGCAAGTTATACATTTGCATGGATATGAGTTAATTAAAAACTCACCTCTCTATGTTGAATCACACTGCAACCAAAGAAACAAAAGTTTTGATCATCACACTATGAATTTAGAGAGAGAATAAAGAAATCTATTTATATAGTATATAAATACCTTCCTCTTTCGGAATCGGAAAGATTTACAAATCTATTGAGTACGTCTTCGGTTCTGTAAAACAAAAGAAAATGTGTACATATATGGTATTCTAACGTATGCATGTTCTTTTTTAAACGTTCAAAAACACGAATAAGGGTTAGGCTAAATGCACCTCCTTTTGCAGGAGAAATGGTTGAGGCGACCGGATGGAGAAAACATGATAAGCGCGATATCAATATCGCATAAAACGGAAAGCTCATAAGCTTTCTTAATGAGTCCATTTCTACGTTTGCAAAATGTGACCAATCTGCTTGTGTTGTTCTCAATTCTTTTCATGGGAAGCTTATTCCGACCCATTTCTAATTATATGCATGCATGCATACACCTATCTTTTTCTATTTCAAGAAAGATATAACAATAGAAAGTATTGGTTTTCTAAAAACAGAAATTAGTTTGCATTTGGTGTCATAAAACTCTAGTTTTAGAAACATGAAAAAGAAGAAGATGATGATGATGATGATGTCAAACCTGCAATGGAGGAGAGAGAAATGGGATGAACAAAATGTGGCCATAATATTGGTGGAGGGGAAGAGGTCATGGTTCTCATATTGTTCGGATACGTGTAGATTTGATCTTGGGAAAACAATCTATATATATATTTATTTTATTAGTTTTCATATATTTTTTGTTTTGTTTAATTATTAAGGTAAATTGGATATTAAATTTTTTATACCATAACACATCGGCCGATATTAGTTCATCCTGTCAATTTGACCGATAACATTTTTAACTTTCGGTTTTTACTCTAATGAATAAGTAACTTCCTTTCATTTTTTCGTTTCAAAATAATTTACAACCAATGTTTTCTGACCAGGATCGGAACGGTCGGTCGGACCGGAACCAGAGGTTGGGTCGGTTCGGGTCATGGTATCGGATCGGAATTACATTGAACTTGAGGTTGAACCGGCGGCCCGAAGGTTGAACCAGGAAAACGGTTTTTAGAAGGGTTGGGCCAGTTTTTTTATATATTATTTCAGATTTCTCTTATTAAGTTTTATAATATGTTCGACACCTCCTGGTTTTTACGTCTGGTCCGGTCGGACCAGTGAACCGGTAAGGAGACCGGTTCGACGTCCGGTCCTGTAATCATTTACAACATTCTGATTAGAATAAGGGCATACACAGTTATTTCTCTATTAGGATTTTTCTTGACAATGAAAGTGAAAATTACATATGTCATTGGTCAAATTGCTAGAGTTGATTATTATCTAAATTTCTTATTATTTATAGTAACTTAAAAACTTATATATTGTACGAACCTAACTAAAAAATATATACGTTTGTAATATTTACAATACTGGTAACGCGCTATGGTGGTTAACGTCTAGAGATGACTACGGAATCAAGGTGATTTGGATTATACGTGTTCGTATCATCAACTCTTCAAAACACTTCATACGGGATTTTACTTGTTTTGATCACATCTATATGGATATATGTAGTATCCACTCATTCTTACATAATTTGGTTTATCTTTTTCTACAATTGTTTTTGGAGGAAAAAGACACATGGTTCAAATAAACCGATATACCCCCAGTGACTTCTCAAACATATATAATTATATTTCCATGTCACATCCAATAGTTTACACATGAGAAATTGATAAAAGAAAACTATAAAACAATTGTGAGCCTTATTACATAGTTATTTATCATAACAAATCCCCATTTTCTCCCGAAAATAAAATTTGAAAAAGAATACAAATATATTATATATTGCAATGTTATTGAAAAAAATTACCCATTTTCCCAACAAAATAATATGGGAAAATAAAGTAAAAAATTTAAAGTAAAATTTATGTGTTGATGCCTTAAAATAATATGGGAAAATAAAGTAAAAAAAATTAAAGTAAAGTTTATGTGTTGATGCGTAAAGTTAATAATAATGGAAGAAAGAAATCAAACGCTTCGAGCCAACATTTCTTGAAACTCGATGATGGATTGTTCTCTTTGAAGCTTCATGTCTTCTCGAACCTTTGAAATAAAATCCGCCGCTCTCTCATCAACCCCTCGGATGTCACGTGTGTATAACCGGTCTATGTTTTTGGTTCTCTTCTCTTCTTTCTTTCTCTCACATAGCAACGAATTATGTTTCACATGATTCGTCGCTACACTTTTTTCCTGAGTGATACCACTAGTACTACTTGTGCTAGTGGAACCAACATCAAGTTCCTTATGTTTGCTAGAAAATGGTTCCCTTGATTGTTGACCCGACTTTTGAACATAGCGTTGATTGATGAATATGACCGGAGAACCCTCTTGAAGGAGGTGGAAATAGTGGCTTGTGGTAGGGCGTTGTCTCGTTGGACGAAAACGTAATCTTTGACGCGATGAAAGAAGAAAAGTGGTGACTTTTTTTATAGCCTTGCGCACTTTGATTATCTGTAATTTAGATCGAAAGATCTCAGTGAAGCTCCTACACGCTTTCTTAACGTGTATGAGCTTCTTTATGGATTTCAACTTGAAGGACATGAAACTATTGAAGAGAGATGGGATGATTTCCACAACTTTGGGTATGGATAGATGAACTCAAATGCATTTTTAAATAGATTGGGTGGTTTATAAACAAAATAATTATTATTATTAATATGTACATAATGTACTAAAACTTGTACACTTGTACCAAATTATTTAAATCTGGAATGCACATGCTTTGTTCTTTCCTTGCTGTGATATACGTTGTTTGGTTGGTATGTCACTTGGATGCTTATTGCCACGCATATTGGGCTAAATAACGATAATGCCATTGGTTATAACATGATTTATTTCACAAATAAAATATTTATTATAAAATATTTGATGTAATCTAAATATTAATAACATTAATTAAACACACTTAGCAGTTAGCACCAGGGTTGATTAGTGGTGTAAACGAGTCGAACCAAGTATCAGATTGCATAAACTCGAGCTCGGCTCGTTAACATTTTCCAAGCTCTAGCTCGGTTCAAATATTATTTAATAAATACTCAATATTTTGTTTACATGACATATAGATAATAGAGTCTTTTAGGCTTGCGAACCTAAACCAATTTACGGTCTAACTCATATAAGCTTGACTCGTTTCAAACATTTAACGAGTCATCCTTCTGTAGCTCACAAGAAACTCAATTCATGTACACATAACATATGTGGTGGTGATGTTGCTAAGAAAACTCATTTATTACAAGGAATACTATATAATAATAACTTAAATATCATATTATCCGTATAATTAATAGACTTTAATTGATTAACTAGGTTATTCACCCCGTGTATTACACGGGTTAAGTAAAAAGTAAAATACCAATAAAAACCGTATTAATAATATATTAATGTCACATGTTATTCTCTATATTAATTTAGGAATAATATTATTGATTAATAATAATTTATTAGTTTAATACTTTAATATCTAATATATTTTATATTATTAATACATATAATAGCATATAAATCTAATCTAATACTAATAAAAGAATGGAATATTGGATTTTAATAATTCTAACTATTCGTCGTTGGCCGCTAACAGTTCTAACTTCAAAAATAACCACTGGCAGTCCCAACTGTTAACATATTGGCCACCAATGGACCCTGACTAACATAACCCTAACGACGTTAGTCTTCGGTCGCCGTAAAAACGTTTTTGGCCGGAAAACTCATTTTTGGCCTGAAAACTCAACATTTTCGACCCAAACCTCTTTATAACCCTATTACGGATCTTTAGGGACCTTTTTCTAGTAAAAGCCCCAATTATTGAAGTCGCCAGAAAGCTTCTTTTTCGCCGGAAAGCTTCTTTTTGGCCGGAAAACTCAAATTTTTGGCCGGAAAACTCAACGTTTTCGTGCCAAACCACTTTGTAACCTTAAATCGGACCTTTAGGAACATTTTTCAGGCCAAAAAACGGTTTTCCCGCGACCGGAGACTAACGATGTTAAGGTTCTATTAGTCAGGGTCCATTGGTGGTCAATATGTCAATAGTTGGGACTGCCAGTGGTTATTTTTTAAGTTGGGCCTGTTGGCGGCCAACGGCGAATAGTTCAGATTATTAAAATCCAATATTCCTAAAAGAATCCATTTCATGTCACATGACATTCTCTTATAATAAAGGATTTCACCAAAATGTCATGTGATAATTTCTCATGCTACATCAACCATAAAAAATAATAAGTAAATTAATATAAGTACCATTATCCACCTTAAAAAATAATTCTAAATAAACCTCCTCTTCCTCAAAAGAAATCGATACACCATGATACTTAGGTTAAAAAATTATACTATACGATACAGAGATAAAAATATAAGAATTACTTTATCTCTTGAATATACCGATATTAGATAATGATTATCAACTAAATTCGTATAACAGCTATTAATAAGAATATACCGATACTTGTCGGTGAATCAAAATATTAATATTAAAAAAACAAAATAATAAAATATTAAATTTGTTATATTAGAATTAACCTTATACTTAATATTAATTTACTATATTAAAAATTAATAATACATAATTAGCTAATATTATACACATTCTAAAATCTAACATGTAATACTTATGAAAATATACTACATAACGAAATACATTCTTTACACCTTAATATATCACATATAATCATAGTCTTATTTCTAACACCTTAATATATCACATATACTCATAGTCTTATTTCTAAGCCAATATTATTAAGCTAAAAAAGATTACGTAATAGTTGATTAACATCAGCATTAGAATTTTAAAAAACTTTAAAAATATAATATGTTTAGTCTCTACAGAATAATATTATTGGTAAGTTAATAAAATATTATTAGAATAAAGATAATGATAAGAATAAATAATATCAATATATAGTTTATTAAAATTAAAAATTTTATAAATAAAAGAATTATGAGAATTGAAGGAGAGAATGTCATGTGGCATTATTTGTAGTTTTTTATTATAAGTTAGATTATGATGAAATATTACTATTTTATAATGAGGGCAAAAAAGTAATTATAATATCATATAGGGTCAAATTTGCTCATAATAAAGCTATTGCTTTTGGTAAAGTATTATTGTATTTGTAGGGCATGCTAGAGTGGAACAACCCAAACCAGGGCCAAAGTGGAATCTTACCAAATGGCAAATGAGCCCTTTCTTCCTTCCAAAGCAAACAAAAGTTGTCTATTTTAATTTGGTCACAAGGGTTGATACAGAAAAAAAAAAACATATTTTTAGGATAAATAAATCAATTGGTTTTTCTTGATAGAGTGTAGAGGGTCGCGCACAACAGTTTCGCGACGCCAATGAACCAAAGTTTTATTTTCGGTAGAATTGAATTTGCTATTCAAAAGGGGTTGCGGCGTAGCTTGTTACCCGTTTACATGCCATTCTTATGTAATATTTCTATCTTGCCAACGGATGTGAAATGTAACTCCGAGGTTACCATGTTTCAACGGGGTTTTGTAATGTAAAAACGCATAAAAATGAAACGGGTGAAAAACGTGGGACCCGGGTTTAGTATAGAAGCAAAAGCTAAAAAAAATTAGCATTATAATAGAAAAATGGGCAAGATATAAACATCACCAGGTTAAATGTCACATACGGATAATATAAAAACTTGTAGAAAAAGGAAACCGGGACATTAATAATTTATGTGGGAGAGGTTAATTGGTTAAGTATAGAACTCACACTCATACAAACTACAAAGCTTAATTGTCAAGCAATAGTGTAGAAAGTAAAGTATTGGATTCGGGTCCAAATGGCTCAAAATTATGATAACTAGTGAGATTTCTCCGTGATTCGCGGCGGGAGTTTGATATGTATTGGTTTGGTTCGTTACGGTATCGGCAGTCGCTATAACAATCAAGAGAGAAAACCCAGACAAACTAAAGTTGTGATATGCCCAAAATGATTCGGCACGTCTTTTTTCATTGATAGAAAATCATAAAAATGAATGTAATTGTCGGTTCTGATAATCCCGATACCGGTACTGTGTTGTTCAATCCGAGTCAGTTTGGTTTGTCAGGGTACCAACTCTGTAACCTACCTCGCTTTTGAAGAAAAGTTATATCAAAAAGGTAGAATTAAAAAGTAAAAATATATTATATATAACCCAACTGATTTTAAAAAAATTATATCAAAACATAAATAAAACATACACTTTGTAACGATATGATATAATCGAAAGCTAGCGGAATAAGAGTTCATGTTCATAAGCTAGGACCATAGGCTCCTTTTAAAAAAGGAGGTCAAAAGGTTGGATCAGAACTCAGAAGTATGCAAAGGTCTAAGAAGGCATGTTCAAAGTCGAGTTTAGAAAGCACTTGCACGTCTCTGAAAATGTGTAACAAGAAGTTATTAAAACAACCTGGTTTTTTTTAATTCTTGGATGGAACGACCTGGTTTTGATGAGGTGGTTAAAAAGGCGAATGCATCCTTTTCTTTTACTGGGACCCAGATGTGTTTCTAGCAGAAAAGTTAAGACACATTAAGAAGATTTTGAAACAGTGGATGGGAGAAATAAAACTTAAGGAATTTGAGCTTAAGAAGAATTTAATGCATGAGCTATCTCAACTGGACGAGCGCATGGAATCTCATACGCTTGCTGAAGATGAAGAATGGGTTCACTCGGAATGTATGGCTAATCTTTTAGAGCTTGAAACCATAGCCATAAAAGATACGGTTAATGGATTTAAACACTCCTAACTTAACACTTGGGTTGTTGTGTCACCCCGTCGTTGTAAGGCCCTAGTTCGTATTTGACCAAAAAGTCGCAGCGGAAAATTCGTGCCATAAAATTTCTTTTATTATAAACTTTATGCCTTACTTGAAAGTTCACTTTTAAAACAACTCTTTTATATTGAATACATCAATCTAACTCATTTACAGAATAAAACATAACTTATGTGTATCAAATTACATTCTCAGACAATCCCGTACAATCCTTCAAGTGACTCGGTCCTAGATCTCTATCCCTTGATGATCCTTGTGTTTCGTACTACCTGCGTTCACCACATAAAATTCATAACATTAGTACGCATCATAAACATATAAGATTTACTCACGTTTACTTTTCGTTCCGTTAACTCTTTACATTCCGGCTTTCCATCCGATCATACAATCCGCGGTGAGACTTCTTTGTCATTCCTGCGTTACACTTCGTTCACAAGGTACACTATTAATAATGCCGATACTCGATCGTATTGAAAACTTGCGTACAACCATGCAAACTTACTTGCATTACATGCATAGATACATACCCACATACATACATACTTTCAAGCATAACTACATACTTGTATACGTTATTACATAACTACTTCCATACATACCAACAATCCTACATACATACATACATACATAAACGTACATACATATCCTCACCCATGTCTATATCTCCTAAAACATGAAATAAATCAGTCATACTTAGTGTATAAGCGTTTAAAAACGGTCTAAACTAGTTCGCGTTGCATATACAATTAAAATATGATTTTTTTCAACATTCTGGAGCCCGTGGCGTCGCGCGACGGCCTATGGCCTTCGCCGTCGCGTCGCGCCACCGTCTGAAATGGACAGAATGTTCGCAGTTGTTGCTGCATACTCCCAGCATAACTTAGTTTTACGGAAACGAGCATAACTTTCTCGTTTTTGATCCGTTTTACCCGATTCTTTTTCCTACGTGATCGTAATTTAAGTCTCCATCACATGGAGTTAACATCCGACATCCGGATTAACAAAATTCCAGACTTTTAAGCTATCGACTTATCACCTTTTTACTAAGTTTTGACCCGTTCATGCATTTATCAAAATAACCTGTTTGTTTGACCTAAATTCCTCATGAACCTTATAATTTCAACGTCGTCTATCATATAAGGTTCCAATCACGGGTTTCTTACAACATCCCAACCCATTTCCACTTAAATGTTATTTTGACCCGTTAAGGGTATTTACGCATTTTTAAGGACTTTGACTCGCAAAGATCATACTTTTCGCTTTCATACTTGTCCAAAGTAATCATTTAATCTAATGGCTTGTTTCTAAACAACCTTTTAAAGTCGTTTGCCCGATATACCTATCAAGGGCATTTTTGTCAACTTCGCTCCATCCTTTACAACAAAGGACTTCATTGCACATTCAACCAATCCTATCACTTAACTACAACTCTAAACACACATACCTTGCTCGGATCAAAGCTAAGATCCGTTTAATACTTCATCCACACAATTGTTAGATGATAACAACGAGATCCTTTCGCTATTCATTTTGTGAATTCATAATACTTGACAAAACAATTCATTAGTCGATAATGCCAAATGATGACATCTCCACCATTTGACCCGTTAAATCCAAATGTCCATTTTACCCTTTTTAAACATCAACTTTAATTTCTTATCATACCCACATATTCCGACCCGTATCAAATACTTGTCGGAACATCATACTTCACATATTTACTTACCATGTTCGTAATCAATACAACGAATAGATATTCTACAAAAAGGGGTGTAAGCTTACTTACCTCTCATCCAAATATGTTTCCCATGCACATAAGTCCTGTTTGACCCGCTTCTTTGCCAAGCTTCCATGTCGCTTATCAAGCATCAACTATCATATATCATTCTTAAGATAGTTAGCTTGTTCATCCTTCATCACACGGATCTCGTTTCAGAAATTAACATTTAAACTCAAAACATACTAATCTATCAAATCCTAGCCGAAATCCTTTAAACATACACACACGTATGTGATTTCAAACATCATTAACAATAACATATCATCATATTATACAAAACCCACTTTATAACTACATTGGTAATCACTTACTAATGATCTAAGCTCAATTATCTCTAATTTCATCATACCCTTGGTGTGTGTACAACCTTCTAAACATAAGGTACAACTAATTCATGCACAATCTCCTAATTTCATACATAATTCATCAAATCCTCCTACTAATAAACATATATCATTCACACATAAACATTCAAACATATTATCATCATATTTCTTTCAATTCCTCTAACAAGAATCCATCATATCCATCATAATACATCAACAATCATGATTAATTAAACATGGATGATCATTCAAGTCATCATTCTTACCAAAACAAATGGGTTTCACCTCCAATCATCAAATTAGCCCAAACCATGTATAATCTTGGTTCTATATCATGATATTAACACATACTCATACTCAATTTCATCCCAATTCACGGATTAAAACATAACCCACTTCATACAAGATCACCAATCTTAGTTTTGAGACATACCTTATGATCCCCTTGTGATGGTGATCATTAATCCACGTTTATTCATGAATTTGAGCTTCGATTTACCCTTCAATTGATCATTTAAGATTGAGCTAGGGTTTGGCTCCTTTGGGGAGCTCCTGAACGATCCAGAACACACACACGAATGTGTGTTTGTGTGTGTTATATTTACTTTTAATATTTCAACTTTCGTTTTAACCCACTTTAGTCCCTCGTGTTTGTTAATTAAACGTAATTGGCACAAACTTTCGTTATTTAGTATTTTTGACTACCCATTTAACTAGGTTAATAGTCTAGTTACTTATTTCATGATATGTCCTATAGGAACATACGACAATATAAACATTTGGGTTTTGGGGTGTTACAGTCGTTAAATAAACACTAACTGGGTTAGTTCTTTTTGCTGACATGGCCAATATTTGTTGATGTGGCATGCTGATGGATCCAATATACACACACATGCTGTTGTGGCATGCTGGCGTGGCCAATAGTTTGATTGTTCATTTATGAAAGTAACCTGAACCAAACTGTTTCTCCGGTAAACGAATAGTTGTGAAACTTGAACCAAACCTGACCGACGACCTCTGCAACTGTTTCTCCGACCTATGTGAAACCTGAACCAAACTAAACCAAGGTCCGTTCCAAAACCGAGCCACCCCCTCACCACCGTTTTTCGACGGCCGGAGCTTGTCTCCGCCATCCGTATCCACCACCACCTAGCTCACCGTCACAGCCCAACCCTCCCAAAACCAAACCAATCACCGTCGCCATCAACACCCCCCAGCTACTTCCTGAACAACACAAAACGGTCGGAACATGCTTGGATCAACAAGATCGAAAAGAAAAAGTGAACAGAGGGGCTTACTAGGGAGTTCGGTGGCTGCCTTCACAAACGTCGTCGTCTTCACCTCATCTTCAACAACATCACCGGCGGCGGCGCCGCTAATCTTCGCCGGAGGAGTGGTTGTGTGGTGTGTGCTTGACTGGAGAAACAATTGCAGAGGTTGTCGGTCGGGTCACCGGACCTGAATTAGAGAGAGGGAGAGTTGAGTGAGGGTGTGAGGGTTGATGTGCGACCGCCGGAGTGGGAGGGGCGCCGGAGTCACTCTGGTCGCCGGTCAGAATCGAGAGAGCAGAGGGGGTTTGGGGTTGTTGGAATCGGGATTGTGTGCATTTAAGAGTGTTGGATTTTGGTGATTTGAATGTGTAGATTGATTAGGTCTTGGTTGGGGATGATGATGATAAATGGGTTGCTGAGTCTGTGTGTGGGTATTTATAATAAATCTTATAACGTTTCACGATATATGTATATCACATAATACAATACATCATCAAATCATAGTTAGCTCAAGTAGTCAGTGTGTATTTAATGGGTTCTTGGTTATACGGAAGCGGGTTCGAGTCTTGTTAGTCCCATTTTATAGTTTTTTGATCCATCATCATGCCACGTCAGCAAATTTGGATCCATCAGCATGCCACATCAGCAAATATTGGCCACGTCAGCAAAAAGAACTAACCCAGTTAGTGTTTATTTAACGACGTGGTGACACAACAACCCAAGTGTTAAGTTAGGAGTGGTATGAGCCAAAGTCAAAGTTGAGAGTGCCAGCGGCCAAATGGCAATAGTTGGGGGTGTTTAAATCCATTAACCCTAAAAGATAATAAGCAAAAATCATGGGTGAAATGGGCATCTTTTGGTGATGACAATTCAAAATATTTTCATGGTATAATTAATGCCAAATGTGCGAGAACGAGATTTCATGGGCTTGAATTAAATGGAGCTTGGTGTGATAATCCTAAGATTATTAAACGGGAAGCATTACGGTTTTTTTTCTGGCCGTTTTAAAGAATCTGATACAGATCGGCCACTCCTTGAATGTCATAATATTCGTAAGTATCTGATTCTGATGCAGATATCGTCCCGTTTTTGGAGTCCGAGATTAAAGCCGCGGTTCGGGAATGTGGTGAAGATTGCGCTCCGGGTCCAGATGGTTTTAACTTTCGTTTCATTAAACACTTCTGGAATATTCTTGGTATTGATTTTATAAATGCTCTAAAATTTTTCCATAGTAATGAAAAATTATCACCTGCCTGCAGCTCATCTTTCATCACTCTTGTGCCTAAAATCAATAACCCTATTGGGTTCAATGACTTTAGGCCTATTAATCTTATTGTTATATCGGAGACGTAGTCAGCTTTTCTTAAAGATAGGAATATAGTTGATGGGCCGCTGATTATGAATGAATTAATATCTTGGTTAAAGAAGAAGAAATCGAAAGCTTTCCTTTTCAAAATTGATTTCGAAAAAGCTTTTGATCACATAAGTTGGAAGTTCTTGGATTCTATACAAGAACAAATGAATTTCCCAGCCAAGTGGCGTCGTTGGATTTGGGGAGTTTTATCTTCAGCAAAGTCATCGGTTCTAATTAACGGCTCGCCTACATTTGAATTCAAATACCAAAGGGGAGTAAGACAAGGTGATCCCCTATCCCCTTTCCTTTTCATTATTGGAATAGAAGCTCTTTCTTGTATGATTAACTCTACTAGTGAGAAAGGAATTCTGAAAGGTGTTAGCACTCCTAATAACGGGCCGATAATATCCACCTTTTTTATGCCGATGACGCACTCATTATTGGAGATTGGCAAAAGATAATATCCTTAATATGTCTCGCCTCTTGAAATGTTTCTTTTTGGTCTCGGGGCTTCAATTGAATTTTAACAAATCCAATTTGTTTGGCATTGGAATTCGGCAACTGGAATTGGATGGTTTGCAAATCTTTTAGGTTGTGCTCCGGGCTCTCTACCTTTCTCATATTTTTTTTTTTTGGGAAACGGGACTCTCCCGGGTAAACATTTATTAATTTTTGAAAAAAGATTACAAACTACGTGCATTTGTTAAGCAAAGGCGACTCGCCAAAGCAACAAACCACAAAAAAGAAAAAAACATACAATTGAAAACAACCACAAAGAAACTAAAATTTGGAGCCTAACTTCATAAATCGCGCTGTTTCACCGGTATCCGACTCCACCTCAGCTTCATCTCCATCCACTATTGTCAAACTATCATAATATTTTCTCAAATTTTCGGACCATGCACTATATTCTTCAATCTTCGGACGGATGCTAGAATCCACAAATTTTTTAACCATCTCGATCTCATGTTCCCATAACCCAAGATCCGTATCAAAGCATTCCTCCTCATCTCGTAATGTTCCAAAACTATTTTTTGTATTACATGTCGGCACCGATTGTGACCCAAACAAGTTTTTTGAGACATCATAAAATCCACTCCCATAAGTTTTTTGGGCCATACCCTTAACAGAATTACCCATATTCATAACAGGTTCAATAATTGGGCTTCTCATTGGGCCAGAATTTCGTGAGTCCTTTGTTTTCAGCACTGATGGACCTTTCTCATATTTAGGTCTTCCCGAGGGGGCAAATATGAACCGGATTGCCAATTGGGCTCCTATTATTAAAAAGTTTGATGATAGGCTTTCCATGTGGAAATCAGCTACTCCCTCGATAGGTGGTCGCTCAACACTTCTTAAGTCGGTAATGGAAACTTTACCAACTTATTTTTTTTCTCTTTACAAAGCTCCTATTAACATCCTAGATCAACTTGAAGCGAAAAGACGAAGGTTTTTTTGGGGCACGGTCCTCAGAAAATGATAAAATCAATTGGGTTTGCTGGTCTAAAATCACATCTCCTTTGGAAGAGGGTGGATTGGGTCTCACTTCTCTAAAAGATGCTAATTGGGCACTTTTGTCAAAATGGTGGTGGCGTTTTAAAGTGGAAAAACAATCTCTTTGGAACAAATATTGTGGCTATTCACAGTTCCTCTCGGGTATTTAATGTTTTGCCATATTCTAACAGATTTCCTGGTGTGTGGGGTTCTATTGTTAGACCATGTGTAGTGGGGCGTTTTTTTAAAAAAAAATAAATAAAAAACGCCAGAAAACGCCCAACGCACCATTACATGGGGCGTTATTTTTAAAAATTTTTGAAAAAAATTGTGAACGGCGTTTTATATAAAACGCTCAAGAACAATTGCTTTAGTCTGACATTTTGACTTGAAGGGGCATTTACCTTGCTTTAGTCTGACATTTTTTGACAAGTGTAAAGTTTCTTTCTTTATTTTTTTTTTATTTTTGCATGTGGCCAATGGGATTTCTCCAATGTTTGACTAGCCTGTTTGCTTTATTTTTTTTTTTATTTTTTTTTTGTCAAATGATTGCATGGGCGTTATTGGAATAATGCCCAACTACACCTCTTTTGCTATAATGCCCAACGCTGACTAGGATGCCACGTGTCGAATAATGCCCCATGGTGGGGGCATTATTTTTGTTCACCACTACGGGTGGTCTTAGGTTGGGGAATCAACTTTCTTCTCTTAATATTAACTCGGTTATCTAATTAAAGGAAAGGTTGGTAATGGCGAATCAGTTCGCTTTTGGTTGGACACTTGGGTGGGTTCGCAGCCTCTTAAGGATTACTTTCCTAATATTTTTTCTAGCGCATACTTTAAAAATGAATCGTTGCTGATTGTTTTCACTCTGTCACTAGAACTTGGAAATAGTGATGGAGAACTAATGTACCAGAACCGTTTTTTCCACTGAGCTTCATTCGCTGGTGGATTTGGTACAAATGGTTCAGTTAACAGGTGACATGGATAGATGGATTTGGACCGAAGATAGGGACGGTATCTTTACGGTTGCCTCAACGAAAAAAGTTCTCCACAAAGCGGCCGTGACAAGTTCGGCTAATAGGTAAACCACTTTCTGGAACAATTGGGTGCCTAAAAAAATTAACATCTTCTCTTGGAGAGCTAGCTTGGATCGCATCCCGACAAGGGAGAACCTCGTTCATAGGAACATCAATTTGGATTCGGATCTATGTAGTCTTTGCAACTATGATATCGAATCAACCTCTCATTTGCTTGTCTCATGCTCTATGGCCTCTTATGTTTGGCAAGCAATTTCAAATTGGTGTAATGTGACTCCTATTTATGCCTTTTTAGTTCTGGATCTCTTGAATTTGCATAAGTTCTGTCATTTTGAAAAGAAGAAACGTAAAGTTCTTCAAGGGATTATTATGATACCTTGTTGGTGCATTTGGAAGGCGAGAAACGAGACAATCTTCTCAAGCAAAGAGACAACTGGTGCAAGGGTGATTAAAGATATAAAGTCGCTAAGTTTTTTGTGGATTAAAAACAGGTCCCCTTTTAAAGCTTTAAGGTCGAGTCAGTGGTGTAATTTCTCTTTTTAATTGTATGTTTTGATCTTTGGCTACTAGTATCTTACTAGTATGTTGTCCTTATAAAAGTTTGTTGTTCAGAAAAAAAAACTAAAACAACCATTTTAATTAAATTTATACTAATCATAAACCAATTACTTGTTATTGAAGAACTTTATATTTCATTTAACTGAGTTAAATGATTTGATAGTTTTATTTTTATAAGTGATTATGAAACTGATGTTTCTATATTATTTGACTGGCGATGAAATAGTTAAGACTTTTCGAAGACTTTGTATGCTCTCGAAGACTTGAACACCTCGAATACTTACAAAAATACACCAAAACGTTTTGCATTAAGTTAGTGCGAAGACATGCACTTTTTCAATGAATTTCAGGTCGGGTGATCATTGGCAAAACAACACCACACCCTGCTTCTTGTTATTTACCATGAGAGACAGACGTATTCTAAGATGGGACACAAAATCTATTATAAGAGAACCGTATCAAACACATAGCCACAACAACTCTAAATATACCATTATAGATGTATTGTAAGTATATTTTATTATTTCATATTGAGTTAGTTTTCATTCAAATTGTATTGTGTTTCGTATTTAAGAAGATACGTACGTACGAACATACATACACACACACACACAAACATACGCCCCCCCCCCCACACACACATACATGGGTTTGTGTAACACATCGTAAAATCACGACCAATATAATGAAGACACGTGTCATGAGTTTTAAACGTGTAATGAATTGAATATAAGGGACTAAAGTTGACAAACGAAGAAAGTATATGTATATAAGGATTCAAAGTGTCAACATTCGATAATTATTCCTTTTAACAACCCTACACGATGTTTATACCCTTAAAACGAATGTATCATGAAGCATATGAAACCGTTTGTGGAAGAAAGTGAAAGTTTACAAGACGCGAGGGTTAAAAGTGTCAACATGTTTATGTTATACCTCTGAGTGACCTTTTAGCGAACCCGAAGCCTTATAACGATTAATTGTACTCCCAAGAATAAGTGGTAAAAATTTCACAAGGTTTCGATATCGTATGAGGAAGATACGTTAACTTTCGTAATTAAGGGGTTAAAAGCGTCAACGAGGCAAAACTTGTGTTTTCGGTTATCGTTTAACGAAACCGGACCTAACGATGTTTGGTTATACATCATGGATCACAAAAATATAAATTTCATGGGTTAAAAGTGTCACACCCCGACCACGTATAACATACAAAACGTGGCGGAAAACGTCGGGGAGTGTTGTAACAGAATTAATTGTTTCATAACCATGGCATTCAAAGTTGTACTTTATTTATCAACATAAGAGTTACATTGTCTTAAACAGGAAATAAAGAATTCATAACATAATTAAACTAGTTCTATCTTTATTTTTAGTCTCTAAGGCACAGGTCCGCCCTAGTGTCACGATCATCATCCTATGCAAAAGCTCCTGAAAACACATGTGAAAATAGGTACGTCAGCATAAAAATGCCTGTGAGATACATAGGTTTTGTGAAAAATAGGATTCATGACTTAAGTTTAAGAAAAAGTTGTTTAGTAAAAGTCAGTCATGAACCTTGTAAATTGTTTTGTTTTGTAAGTCATTTAAAAAGCGATAAGCTCAAATGATATGTATAAATAAAATAATAATGTATGGTTAAATGTATAACCAAGTAAAATGAGTTGTATAAAGTAAATTGTTTGTAAACCAAAGTCTTGTGAAAATAGTGTTACTTGTATAAAATGTATAAGTCCAAATTGAATGATTTAAATAACGCTATGATATGTAATATAATACAAACACTTATATATAGGAAGTACCAGCGACGTATCCACCATGCTTGTATCATATTACTCACATCTCGTTACTTAAGTCACTTAAACAAACCACCAATGTAATAAGTCTATGTTTAAACCAATTGTCAAAAGTCCTTGTATAAATCATATCAAATGTTAATAGTCCAAAAGTAGTCAAGTAATGTGTAACAAACGTTATGTATTGTAAGTAAAGTATTGTCACATAATCCAAATGTAGTAATGTACAAAACAAAGTATTTTGAATATATCAAAAAGTTATGTTTTGCAAAGTAATGCATGTTACATTGATACAAACACTTATGTGGTAAGTTAACGCATACATTCAAGCCTTGAGACAGTCGGATAACCCTTTCAGTCAAGGTTATCAAAAGAAATGTTTTCGGATTCAGTCATTCCTTACATCCAAAGAAACCCGGGATGTCAGGAATGAGATTTGTCAAGTCCTATGGTACCACTACTTACAACCGAGCGGCGTAGCAAATGTTAATGAACGTATAAAAGTCTCGTTTGTGCAAACCAAATGTTATAGCAATTGCATACATGTCATATGAAAACAATGTACTAAGTATGCTAAGTTAACATACAAAGCATAAAAGTCATGTAAATCAATGTGCTAGCATGCTATCAGTCAACATACATAGCAGAAATGTAATGTAAAACAATGTACTAAGTACGCACACAATGGACATACATAGCATGAAATGTAATGAAATCATGTACTATAATGTACTAACAAACATAGCAGGTATATGATGTGAAAACAGGAAAGCATGAAAGTAATAAGTAGGCACATGTGTTCCACCCCAAAACAGTTTGGAAAACAGTAAAAGAGGGGTCTATGTACTCACATGAGATTGCTTAGTAGTCCTTGAGTAACAACCAAACAATGCTAGAGATCACGGATATCAAACGACACCTAATATAGGTAACTATGTTAATAAACCGGACCTATATCGGAGGATCGGATAGAATGAGGGCTCGTAACCCAAATGAGTATGGGAACTCATGTAGTATGGTTTAACAAAGCCTACATGCTAAATGAAACCTAGCCTAAGTGCTTACGACCCATTACGACCCGTTTAGGTAGCTTATGCTACTTTAACGCGTCGTTCGCGTAAAACGCGTTCGGACCGTCTAACTAGTCCTATGACAAGTAAAATATGCCTTAACATATCTAATATTGTTACCAAATCAGTTTAGATACCAAAAGTTATGTTACATATGCTTAAAATGAATTTTGGCGTAAAAAGGGCATTTTGGTAATTTACCTAAGGCATATAAACTACCTATCATACAACTACTTAAACGAAGCGACCATAAGGTATAACCTCGGAAGGTTATTCCCTATATACTATGGTCACCTAAAGTGTTTGGTCGGATCCTAATGATCGACCAAATGGGTCGGGTTCGAAGGTATAAGCGATTTATTAGATCGCTTACCCTTACGACCCTAGACAACGTGGTAATCAGTAGGCATAGTCACAAGGGACTATAACCATCGTGATTACAATCACGTTGCGAAGTTCAAACGAACTTCGCATTGACCATAAACTGGTCAATGCAGAAATTCAAACAAAGTTTGACTTTCAGACTCGAAAAGCAATAAAAGAACGAAGGAACACTTACAAAGGGTCCCCGAATGCTAATCTTGATCCAAGTAGCTCAGGTATGAAACAAAGGTTTCAACTTAGAGCTTCTCAAATCAGATTCTAGTGGGTTTTTTGCAAGACATGGGGTTGGGTATTTATAGTGTTCGGTGAGCCGTTAAGATTGTTTCTTGGAAACCGTGCTTTGATCTTGGCCATACACCTCAAGAACATGGTTTTACAAAACCATTTGAGTCCCTAGTATTGAGAAATACCATGTGCAAGAGGATTAGGAGTGCATAACAGCTGATAACAGGCTGTTTAAACATTGAATCTGGTCTGGGAGACTGACGCGGGCCGCGTAAAGATACACACAAAACTTACGCGGGCCGCCTGGCCTGTCTGATCAGAAGAAACTTTGCTGAAATGACAGTTTAGGTCCCTGTTGGTGTTTAAGGCCATTTCCGACACGTTTAAGGCCCGTTAAGCCATCTTTAAGGCCCTAAAATGATGCCTAAACATTGTGGATATGAAACATGCTCAAAAATATGCCGGATGTTGGTTCGTTGGGTCGTACGATCGCGATGTTCGCTTAATTACGACGGAATGCGCATAAGCGCGAAAAACGATCCAAATGGCGTGACGAATGGATTTTTCTTATGCCAAACACTAAAATAAAATATTATAGTGCTTACATAAATTTTTGGATGTCCGGATGTATTCAGGACGTGAGTTATGCGCGAAAATGCAAACTTGTGCACTTTTTGACGCTTTTAGTCCCTGAATGACCCAAAAGTTTATTTTAGCACACCGAACCCCTCAAAGCCTATTTCTAAGCTATATAAAGGATATTTAAGGTGTGTTTAACTTATGGTCATGTTCCGGAATGTTCGTTAGTGTTCAAATTGGCATACTTTCGTAGTTTGTCAAGTTTAGTCCCTGTAGGCGAATTAACTTGTTTTTGCCATACCAAAGCCTTCAAGACTTATTTCTAAGTTATGTAAAGGTTATTTAAGGTATGTTAAGTATATGTTGATGTTCCGGAGTATTTGTCGCATTAAATTGATTACGTTTACGCACCAGTTTGCATATAACTCTCCAGAAAGCGATATAGGGTTTGAAATTGAATAAAAGTCAAAACATGAAAAATGTAAAACACAAACAAACAAATATTGGGATCAAATAACATTTTTTTATTGATAAACGAACTGTTCACAATGATAACAAGCACAGATGTTACAAAAAGTGCTCAAAATGGAAGAAATTACGTTTTAGAAGGTCCAGGGGGTGAAATGCAATTGTTTGAAACTTGAAGATCAGGTAAGCCACTTGGTGGCGCTGCGCCACCAGCTCCCCCTTCTGCCATCGCGCGACGCGACAGCCTGAGCTGGACAGAATGCATGCACAGGTGCGAGTACAGCCAGTTCCACCGCCTTTGAAGCCTTGTTTTTCATTCCAGGGGCTGCACCAGTGGTTTTTCATGCCTAGGGACACCTGGAACTGATCAAGGAACACCTGTAGACTTGTTTGGCATGATTTTGATGCATCAAATCCACTATATAAGAATAACACTTGTTGCAACATTTTGACATTCACTTGAAATCATCCAAGACTCTTCTCTGGAGCTCTCTGGTCAGCAAACAAGTTTCCTTAAGTTCCAAAATCGTGCTTAGGACCTTTGTAAGATTCCTTAACCTTTCTTAATTCAGTTTTATTAGTTTAATGGCCTAAAGTCAAACCCGTCGTAATTAAAGTTTGACTTAGTGATTAATCACTAATGGTCCTGTCAATTCTCGAATTAAAAGTAGCTTTGAGTTGGTAATTATGTGAGTAATAAACCCTTAAGAGGGCACCCTCTAATTCTCACTCTAACTAGGTCAATTGTCGGGTCAAAGTTAATTATAAAAAGTCAACAGAAAGCAAATTTTCGCATAAACACATAATTAACATTGTAGAAGCTATGGAACATGTTTTATCACTCATATAACTTGGTAATTAATGTAAGAACATGTATAAGCATGTTCAACCCGACAATTTTCAGTTTAAGCTCGGTTCGGAACCGAAAGTCGCAAAAGTAGACTTTTGCTTTGACTTTCAGTTCTGACCCAATGTAGCATATTTTAGAATTTCCTTAGAGCTATATTAGGACCAGGTTATAGATTAGTGTAACCCTCTGAGGTTATACAACTTGGTTCATTAGTTATTCGATTCATGTTCATGTTTCCGTTATATGCCTAAATGTTGACCATAATGCCCTTTTGACCTTAAAACGAGATTTTTGAAAATGTGAGAGGACAAAAACCTTTATTACTGATTTATAAACTTGTCCTAAAAAATTGACATCAGTTTGAGGTCTAGATTAAGAGTATCGTAATTAGAAAGCTTTTTATTAATTAAACGGCGTAATTAGCATAAAGCCTATCTAAACCAAATTTTTGATACAAAACTTTTTAGCCACTGATGTAATATAATATTTTGGGATTTTTGAAGATTTTTAATTATTTTTAGGCTGAGCATAACATAGGGTTCTTGCTATAACTCGGTAAATGTCGGTTATACCCTTTTCTTGAATAAAATGAGTTTTACATAATATTTTGATACCAAACTTTTTGCTACTGATTTTATATGATAAATAAAATATTTTGAACTTTATAAACTGATCAAAAACTCAGATTTTCTATTTAAACCCGAAACTCGCTTAAAAACCGACTTTTACGCGTTTTAAGCGCAATATGGGTTAAAACTATTTTTTGGCATATAAAACTTAATACCTACTAATGTTTTGAGTAAATTTTTATAATTAAACAGTAAGCAAAAGTTTTGAACTCAGAATTCTAATATTTACCTTTAAAGCTTATGTGAAATTACCAAAATGCCCCTACGGTGCATAGTTTGGTTATAAAAGGTAGATTTCACATATATACAATACCCTACTGTTATCACTTATAAAAATAAATAATTTTTACTGATTTATCAGACCTGAAACTCAGATAGATATTTAAACTCTTTTATAAGCTTTAAAATGACCAAAATACCCCTACGGGGCATAATTTGAGTTTAAATCCATTTTGGGCATAATGGAAGGTATCTTACTGATATCACAACATATTTAAGGCATATTAACTTAGGAAATCTGTTCATGACTCTTTTGGTTACCCGTTACGCATTATTCGCGTTCGGTGCGGTTTATGTAACTAGTTTGCATAAATTAGCCGAAACGGGTCAAACCTTATCGTTTTTATCTCAAAATCCAGAATGTGTTTAGTTTACCCATATTATACAAGTATACAAACTTGTCGGCTCTAAACCACACTCTAATCCGGTCTTCGCTTAATCGTGCGTTTGAACCGTATATCTTCCTTTAAAACTAACCGGTCTAAGTTTAGGCTTAATTAAGACCCGTTAGGAATCTAATAGGTTATTAAAACCTTCGTTCCAGATTAGGAGACCAGTAAAAGATACTTGCACTCGCTGATTGTGATATATACTTGCTCAGGTAAATACTTTTAACTTATTTTCCCTTATACGGGCTTGGGGTACGGTATATAAAATACCGCTTGGTCGGGCATTGAATTTTTAATCATATAAAGGTTAATCTATTGAGATGACCCGTTTAAATTGTTTTGTTTGCCTAAAGCATTTGGTGGGTTAATGACCATGTCCCGGATATCCTTGGCATCATTCATTGAAATGGCCACGACCTAAGCACGGGGTGTAGGCATACACCTGACGGTGCATATACATATAAAAAGGTATAACCGTTTGTTCGAGAATAACTCGACGCAGGACTATATCATGTGGTGTGTCTATTAATCTTTAACCCGGTATTCAGCACGGGCTACTGAACGTATAACGAACATGTAATTCTTTTACAAGTTTATATATAAATAATTATCCCAAGTTATAAAAGATTATTTTGTGCCATGTGCATTCAAATCAATTTTCTTAAACATTTTCAAAATGAGTCGGTTAATTGTATTTACCAGTGTAAACTGACGTATTTTCCCAAAAGGCTAAGTGCAGGTACTAAACGGAATAGGCTGGCTACTCCTAGCATCAATAAAGAGTCTTGCAAGCTTAGATGTTAATAAATTTGTTGAACAATGATCTTTTTAACTTTGATCCGCCTGTGGATCCTTACAACCGTTTTGTAATACACTTGATATTACTTTTTATTCGGTTTGTAATGATTTTATCTTTCGACTTCCGCTGTGTATTAAACTGTGATAATATAAATTGTCTATGATATCAACTACGTCACGATACTCCCCACCGGGCCCACCGGTAATACGTGGAAATATCGGGGTGTGACAGTTTGTTATCCAGTTATACCACATTATATAATCCTTCAACTTCTTCCTTGTCACACTTGTTTTTTTTAATGACACTTTAATCAGGAATACACACACACACACACACACATATATATATATAGGTAGAGTCGTTTTAATCATAAATGATATCAGCTTAACATATTCGACAACTGAAACATGACTACCCATTCATTTTTTGTTTCATCATCTCATTTTTAAGATGTTTACACACTTTTTTATGTAAACTCGATCAACTTCGGTGGCGTTTGAATTGCGGTTTGTAAGGAAAAAATGAGAATGAAAATAATAGGATTAGTTAGCATTATATGTGGATAGAATGGTGATTGTAGTAACACCAAGATGCATGGTTCTACTTCCAAAATGAAGATGTTCCTATTACATAAAACATCGTTAAGTCTCGTCATAATGAGCACCAGAGAGTTTTCGTGGTAACCAGCTTCTGACATGTGAATAAATATGGGTAAGAAAAGGAGATAGAAAGCACTATATGCTAGAGCAAGTAAGTTGTTTAAAAGTATTGAGTATTTTTATCAATGAGAGAACATGCTTATATACCTCCAAGAAAGTTGATTTGTGAGCACTAAATGCTCCACATCATGATTCTTCACCGTCGGTGTCACACCCCAGCCGATGACGGAAACATCAGGGCGCGACACTGAGCGAAACAGATTATCCAAGAGAAATCCATAACAACTAAATTACCAGATAGTTAATATTATGTCCCATACCATAATCCATCAAGCAAATCAATTATTACAGACATAGATATCTCATAGACGAAATAATGTTCCGACAACTCAGATTTAAATTGTTTGTTTGTTTGTTTGTTTCTAGACTCATCCTACTTGATTCCACAAAAGCAAGCATCCTAGCATCTCAAACACCTGTCACATACGTTAAAAAAAGAGGTCAATACACATAGTGTAAATGTGAGCATACAAGTTTAATAGTAATAATAGAATTCGAAAGCGTTTACGCGTCACCAACATGTAACATGTATAATGTGAAGCTAGTAGGTTATCGATAATGAAATATGCACGGACATGACTGCGAGTTGTAGAAAGCGCAACACATATCACCACTGTGACACGTGAAGAAATAACCTTAACAACCCCTGTCCACGACATGTGCTGAGTCCAAACTATAGTACTATCATTGCTAAGGCGTCAGGCAACAATCACTGTGTTAACATAACATACAAGCGTTCATCGAGTAACACGTATAACATGCAATAACAGTCAGCGTATAAAAGTGTTTGTGTTGTGTGATCGATGTGATTTGATATAAGTAACGTATGTAACACCCAAAAGTGCTTAAAGCAAAAAGGGATCGAGTATACTCACAGATAGTGCTTAATAACTAAACACTCTCTTGGATTGAAGGGAGCGCTGAGAGATTAGCCTGAACAGTTAACGATAGCATAAGCGAAAGAATGGTGCGTTAAACGGTGAAGAGTGAACAAGGTGTCGAATGGTCATTCGATCGGATGGCAATCCGAACGGATGGTCATTCGATCGGATGTCAATCCGTTCGGATGGCCATTCGGTCGGATTGATATTTGTTTGGGATGGATGCGTTTGTGTATGATGTGACTTTGAAGTTTTCGTTGTAGCATTTTGAAAACAGAGAAGTATCTCTACCTTTCAGGTCGTTCGATCGAACGATCGTTCGATCGGATGGCGATCCGATCGGTGAGACATTTCTAGTGAGAACAAGTTCACAGCAGGATTGTCATTCGATTGGATGGTCTTCTGTTAGAACTGATGATCCATGAAAACTATGAAAAATGTTTAGTGTGGAAACCAAGTTCAATCCGATCGGATTATCGTTCGATCGGATGGCAATCCGATCGGACGGCAATCCGATCGGACGGCAATCCGTCCCACAATCTGATCTTCTTGAAACTTGTTAAGTTTTGAAAGTTTTGCGGTTTGATCGAGACGGTATGACAACGTATTGAACAACAGGAACCCCATCAGGCCCAGGTTATCCGATCGAACGGGAATCACCCTAATCCGATCAGTTAACTGTTCGTGACGGATGTTCATGCTCAACCGAAATCGGTTGTCTCATTGATAGGATTCAGATCTCAAACCGACACATCACTAGAGAAGAGTGGAAGGTCTGAACGAGCTCCGATTCTATCGGTTTTGAGTGCATTGAGTGTAAAAGAGTTGAGAGAAAGTTACAAAACCATCTTCCAATCCCTTTTAACCTTGAAAATGTTTAGATCTAGATGAGAATAGTGTTAAATCATGTGGAAATCATGTAGATCTGAGTTGTTCTTGGTGGAGTGAGGCCAAAGCTTGAAGTTCATAAGAACTCCATGATGACATCACCCTAGAACACCTCAAATCCGCTGATTTCACGGTTAAAAGTGAAGATTCAAAGGTGAAAATGATGAAGAAGTGTGTAAAGATCATAGAAGTACAAGATTTGAGGTAGAAACTTACAAGAATCGCGAGAAATCGAAGGAAAAGTGGGCTTGAGCGTGCTGGTCGAACGAGAGAGCTGTCACATCACTTTGGTGATGTGACAGGGGGTATTTATAGGGTTTCCAAAAGAGGAAAGTGGCACATGGAACGGATCGGGTGGCACATCGATCGGATGGCCATCCGATCGGATTGCCATTCGATCGATTGGCTCCGGAGAGTTGCGTTTCGATGTTTCGTTTTGCGTGTTGAGCGTTGCGATGCGTTTGAGTGAGCGATGCGATAGTATTACCCGTTAGTCACACAAATAACCTAACCACTATATCTAACATACAATCACTACAAATAACTTGCGTTTAGCATTTACGATTAGATTGCGTTGCGGTAGAATTGCGATTACGTTTTGCGATTAATCACCTCAACAAAACATAACATGCACAAGTAACACATAATAGCACACACACGTAAAACAATGTTCAGAACACATAATTCGAGTTGCGATGCGACAGCGATGCGATTAGCGATAAGTCGATTAATGATTAACTGCGATTAAACATCGATTTTGTTATGGATACTCCACATATTACAACTAAAGCAAACACATAATAGAATTCAATTACAAGTCAGGAAGCACAGATCAGTAATTAAGCAAGGAGTGACAGATCGCAATTAGCAATCTTTTCTTCCTTTGACTTTGACTTTGACTTGTACTTTGACTTCAAAGAGTCGGGTTGTTACAGTCGGCATGGCAAACTAATATGTCAGACTTTTGTCTGCTTCCTTGGCTACAAAGTGTGTCCGATGGATAAAACCATTATCCGTTGGGTAGTATAATAATGTATTATAGATTTGGTCTCTATTAGGATCTTTGATATTAAATGCTTAGTAGACATTACTAAGGTTTGTTATGTCTGGGTCTCGCGCCACTGACCATGGCATTGGTTACTGCCCGACAAGACTGATTAGGCCCGATGTGGTTTGATCCTTCTTTCCTTTATGTTTATATTTCTAAGTTTGCCCTTGTCCGGGAGTTGTTGTTTAAACATCCACGTCTCACCTTACCCATCTCCAATCTCTTTCCTCTGCCACCCCTGACGCCCTTTTATACAGACCACCGCCTATATAGCTCGACAGCCTTTTAAAGTTCTCACCAAGCTCAAGCCACATGAGAATCAATCCCGCCATTCATCACCTAGTCGGTGTTTCGCCTTATTTGTAATACAAATCTCCTCTTGCCCCTCCCCTGTGTCTTTGATTGGTGCTTACACTTCCAATGAGACCCAACTTTTCCAACGATCGACACCCACCATCCACTGTAACCCGATAGACAGAGATAAGCGTGTGAGATGAATTCAACAATCAATGCCCATGCAACCATTAAAATCGAAAAACAAGCTTGACTTGAATCCAATGAATATTAATTATGATTGTTAGTATAGTTTTATTATACTAAGTTGATTAGAAAAACAACACTAATTGATTCCAATGAATAACAATTTTTATTGTTAGTATAGACTTATCATACTAGGTTTAAACTTACAGAGTGGTGCCCGGGCGATGTGGCGGGAAACACAACACTTAGTTTGGCGATTTTAAGGGTGTTCATAGGGCGGTTTGATTCGGTTTTAAGCAAGGTTGTAAAAAACGCTAGGCACTAGTCGGCCGGTGATATACTGACTAGCGATTAATCGGATTGAGATTTTTATATGTATACATATACACATTTTTATAGGTAAATATTTTAAGTAGACAGGTTTTAACCCTTCCTCAATTCATTTTTTTAAGTATACAAGATTAATTGCTAGCTTTCACATGGTTTGGTTGGAAATGGGATGAAATTTATCGGTTTTGGCCGGAGTTTACAGGTTTTTGGCCGGAATCTGGTTGAAATCGTCAATTTTTTGCTGGCCGACTAGGCCTGACTACCGATTAACGAAAAATTACTTGGTTACTGCCCCACTAGCGGTTAATTACCAACTAGTCGCGATTTTTACAACACTAGTTTTGAGCCATAACCATAACCAAAATTTTCGATTTGGTTGGTTTTTTAACTGGCCTATGAACAAAGAAAAAAATAGAACTAAACATGAAATGGGCCCATCGACGCAGCTAAACCAAGCCGCTAAGGAACTTTGTTGGGTTACTATTCCTTAGTTATAAGAGTTTTCATTGGCAATGTTTATTGAGATAAGTCATGTGAGACAAAATGAGTTTGAGAGTTACAACTTTATAAACTTTAACATATTGGTTAAGTAGAAGGATGGAAGGGTAAGTTTATCCTCATTTTAAAATCATGGTAAAATTACGTTGTATTTTAAGATAGTATAGACACTCCACCACCAATAACATCAACAACAACAACAAGAAGAACAACAATAGCAACAACAACAATCGCAACACAAACAACGACACATACAACAACATATATAAATAATAACAATTTGGGTAAATTACATAGATAGTCCATATGATTTACCTTTTTATTGCCAAGGGTAAAAAATAATTTGATATCACTTTAACATAAAATACTAACTTTTATTGAACGACGACTTTCTTGTATTAGGCTATCGTACTCTTCAAATTGGAGAGTCTCGTTGCTCCACTCCGGCCAGATTATGTTGTCTTAACCAGACCCACGTTGGCTTCAGAGTCTGGCTTGAGCGTTCCCCCAGGAAACCATACCACCGGCTGCCACTTAACAGTCGTTGTATCACCACAAGAGCATAACTCTCTGACGTAACACACGGTGGGACGAAAACCCAGGTGGACTCAGGATAAAGCCTGACACCTCAGCCAGAAGACTAATCTCTATTCATCATTATCTAATCCACTAAAATAACAGAAGTAGAAATTGAACTAAAAAAAATCAACAACCACATAAAGTTAACCCAACGAAAAAAAAAAAACTTGTAGGACCAAATACAAGATCTTGACAAAACACATAACCATTTTTGTAATTTACTCTATAAACTTTATTATTAAAACTGGGTTGGACCCGATCCAACGACCCGAATCCAATAAAATATTCGGTTTGGGTTAGGGATGAGCATGGTACCTATTCGGTACCGAACCGGTACCCGTACCGAAAGTACCGGTATCGAAAGTATCGGTACTGAAAAACGGAGAAAAGTGGTACCAGTATCAAATACATCGGTTCGGTACCGGTATGGTACCAGTATTTATCGATGTTTTACCCGTAAGTACTGGTACCGTACCAATACCGGTACCAAAAAATGGAGAAAATGGTTAATGATACCGGTAAATATACAGGTTCGGTTCAATACCGATACTCGATACCAAATGCTCATCCATAATTTGGGTATTTTAAAATCATGGTAAAATTACGTTGTATTTTAAGATAGTATAGACACTCCACCACCAATAACATCAACAACAACAAGAAGAACAACAATAGCAACAACAACAATCGCAACACAAACAACGACACAGACAACAACATATATAATAAATAATAACAATTTGGGTAAATTACATAGATAGTCCATATGATTTACCTTTTTATTGCCAAGGGTAAAAAATAATTTGATATCACTTTAACATAAAATACTAACTTTTATTGAACGACGACTTTCTTGTATTAGGTTATCGTACTCTTCAAATTGGAGAGTCTCCTTGCTCCACTCCGGCCAGATTATGTTGTCTTAACTGCCATGCGCGCGTGCGCCACACTACCTCAGATCCATGCGCGCGTGTGCCACGTCACCTGTGAGCCTCTACGAGCACGCCACACAGTCGCGTCGTTTTGGCTCACTTTGGTGCGCCGCGCACGTCACATCAGGACCCATGCACCATGCGCAACCGCGCGCCTTCGTGCCACTTGTACCCACGCGCGGACTGCCACGTCACGCGCTTCGAACCTGCACTCCACTTGGTCCCTACAGCCTATGAGATCCACCACGCGCACGTGGTCAAAATTACAAAGGCGGCTCTCAAGCGGCTCACGGCGATGCGAGCGTGCGAAGTGCAAAGTGCGCCATCAAAGCGCCACATTGCGCCTCATCGCCCACGCCACGCGCGCGAGCGTGTGCGAGTTAGGGTGCTCCACACCCTTCGCGAGGACACTAGTGTGTGCTTCCATGAAACAATAAGGATGGAGAGTTCCACCTTAAATACCCATTTAAGTTCCATCTCTCCTCCGATGTGGGACAAGGTCCTACTTTCCCTTTTGTTTCAGCATTGAATGTTCCAAACACCCAACTTTGAGCATCGATATCTCATTCATCTTAGCTCCATTTTGGACGTGGTTTAGTTCGTTGCGAAGCTCTTCCAACATAGAACACAAACCCACAAATAAATATAAAAAACCCGCTCATTTTATTATATTTATTTCTAGTCCAAAATAGTAAAAAATCATTTTCCTATATTTGTGAAAAATGCTATTTTCACCTATTTTTCCAACAATCCCCCACATGAAAAATGTTATTTTCATCAAATTTCCAACAATCCCTCACATGTATGGAAATGGATCTTTTCCTTACACTTTTCAACGATAAACTTCGACAGTTGAGTATTGCAAGATAGGTAGGTTTTAACCTTTGAACCTTCTTTTGTGAAACATACTTAGCTTACTAGCGGTTTGTAGACGCGATGTCCTTGAACATACCCCCATTTGTGTAAACGACAATACACTTCACACAATACTCTCCCTGGTTTGGCCAACTCCTCATTGTCGTGTCCTATTATGGTCCTGGAACACTAGCCTGGTTCTGCGAGAGCTCTAGGATTTGCACACCCACAAATCCATTCGAAGCGACCCTACTTCTCTCTAACATAGGTGATTCCTCTGAATCATTAAAAGCATCATGGTTATTTGATTTCCCGAAATCGTTAACCTTAATATGCTTAGCCTCACTTCAATGTCACTAATTGGAATGGACTAGGAATTATATGTAACTCCCTTTTATTTAGTTTGGGGTACTCCCCCACAGTGACTCCGTTTGGTAATATGATTAAGTTGTCCTATTGAACTTAGATCTTGGGATCTCCAGTCAACTAAGTTAGGTTTCCCTCATATTCCCTTTAGTCCCATTCCTCTTGACGACGTTTCTACTAACTCTCTGCTTAAGCCTTTTGTTAACGGGTCCGCAATGTTATCCGTTGATCTCACATAATCAATTGTGATAACACCCGTTGAGAGTAGTTGTCGTATCGTGTTATGTCTACGTCGCATATGCCTTGATCTGCCATTGTACATCAAGCTTTGAGCTCTACCAATCGCTGATTGGCTATCACAATGTACACATATGGCTGGCAAAGGCTTTGGCCATCTTGGAATATATTCCACGAATTGACGTAGCCATTCCGCCTCCTCGCCTGACTTATCCAAGGTGATAAATTCGGATTCCATTGTGGATCTTGCTATGACCGTTTGCTTAGAAGACTTCCAAGCAATAGCAGCTCCTCCAAGTGTAAACACGTAACCACTTGTTGATTTGGAATCTTTATTATCCGATATCCAGTTTGCATCAGTGTATCCTTCGATCACTGCTGGTTGTCGGGTATAATGCAGTCCATAATCTCTTGTGTATCTTATGTATCTAAGGACCCTCGTGATAGCTTTCCAATGATCCGCGCACGGATTGCTGGTGTATCTACTTAGCCTACTCACCGCGTAAGCCAAGTCGGGTCTAGTACATGTCATTAGATACATTAGACTGCCAATAATTCTTGAATACTCTAACTGACCAACTCCCTTTCCTTTATTTTTCTTGAGATGTTGGGAGGTATCAACTGGAGTTCGAGCTACCGTCGTATCTCCCGAGTTGAATTTTTCAAGAATTTTATCCACATAGTGAGATTGACTTAACACAAGACCTTCTTGGGTTCTTATGATCTTTACTCCAAGAATCACATCCGCTAAACCCATGTCTTTCATGTCAAATCTCGCTTTTAACATGCTTTTAGTAGCTTTGATAATTTTATCATTACTCCCAATGATAAGCATATCATCTACATAAAGGTATAAAATCACATAACCTTCATTTGTGTCTTTGAAATAAACACATTTGTCGCACTCATTTATTTTGAAACCATTGTCAATCATAACATGATCAAACTTTTGGTGCCATTGTTTTGGTGCTTGCTTCAAACCATACAAAGATTTGACGAGTTTACATATTTTACCCTCTTGACCTGGGGCAGAGAAACCTTCAAGTTGCTCCATGTAAATCTCTTCTTCTAAATCGCCATTTAGAAATGCGGTTTTAACGTCCATTTGGTGAACTTCCAAATTTCTTAAAGCCGCCATAGCAAGAACCAATCTAATCGAGGTTATGCGCGTCACAGGCGAGTAGGTATCAAAGTAATCTAGACCTTCCTTTTGTCTAAATCCTTTAATCACCAACCTAGCCTTGTATTTATCAATACTTCCATCAGTTTTCATCTTCCTTTTGAATATCCAATGATATCCAAGTGGTTTGCAACCAGGTGGAAGATCTACTAACTCCCAAGTATGATTTTGCAATATAGAATCAATTTCATTCCTTATTGCTTCTTTCCATTGAGGTCCTTCTGAAGAGGAAACCGCTTCGCGATATGTATTGGGCTCGCTCTCAACCATATAGCTAACGAAGTCTGGACCGAAGGATTTTTCAACCCTTGGCCTTTTACTTCGCCTACGATCAATTTCTTCAACCTCAGGTCGTTCATGTGTCTTATCACGAACTACCTCATCAACTGGTCTAGATGAGCTTTCACCTACTTCAAAATTAGGTGTTGATGACGTTGCATGTGTTTGTCTTCTCAAAGGAAACACATTTTCAAAGTAAGACACAACGTTAGGATTCACCTCCATGATAGTGTTTACGTGTACATCAGGATTCTTGGACTCATGTACAAGAAAGCGATGTGCACTACTTTGATGCGCATACCCAATAAATATGCAATCAACAGTTTTGGGTCCTATCCTAAGAGCCTTAGGAGGTGGTACAATCACCTTTGCTAGGCACCCCCACACTTTCAAGTATTTGTATGAAGGCTTCTTCCTTTTCCATAACTCATATGGAGTTTCGTCTCTCTTTTTTAGTGGTATCTTGTTCAAAAGATAATTAGCCGAGAGAATGGCTTCCCCCCACATTTTCTGGCTCACCCCAGAACTTATCAACATGGCGTTCATCATTTCTTTCAATGTACGGTTCTTTCGTTCCCCCACGCCATTTGATTGTGGAGAGTAAGGAGGTGTACACTCATGTATAATGCCACTTTTTGCGCATAAATCGGCAAAAGGTGCAACATATTCGCCTCCTCGGTCACTTCGCAAAGCTTTTATCTTCTTTTGAAGTTGATTCTCAACTTCATTCTTATACAAGATAAATTTACTTATTGCTTCATCTTTACTTTTTAGTAAATATACATAGCAATATTTAGTACTATCGTCAATAAACGTGATGAAGTACTTATTTCCACCTCTTGTGGGTACCGCTTTTAAATCACAAATATCGGTGTGAATTAGATCAAGGGGTTCGGTTATTCGTTCAACCGATTTCGATGATGATCTTGTAAGTTTGGATTCAACGCAAGTTTCACACTTATAGTGTGAATCAATATGGAATGTTGGTATACAATTTAAATTGATTAAACGGCGTATTGAATTAAAATTTACGTGACCTAATCTACCATGCCATTTATTCGATTCAAAACACTCAAGCATATAAGTAGAAGTAGTAGCAATTTTATTCATGTTCTTCTTGACTGCCAATACATTCAATTTAAACATACCATTTTGGGCATAGCCCTTTCCCACATACATTCCTCGTTTAGTAAGAACAAAGTTGTCACTTTCAAACACTAAATGAAATCCAAACTTGTTAAGCAACCAACCCGAGACTAGATTCTTGCGCAAGTCCGAGACATACAACACATTGCTTAGAGTGAGCTCCTTCCCCGAAGTCCACTTTAAGATCACCGTTCCTTCACCCATGATATCGGCGGTGGCTGCATTTCCCATATACAGCTTCTCTTCTCCAGAAAGCGCCTTGAAGGTGGTAAAGAGGCTTCTGTCTGCGCAAACATGACGGGTCGCCCCCGTATCAACCCACCATCCTTTTGGAGTGTTGGTCACAGTATTGACCTCATCCATCATCGCGCTTTTGTCGGAAATCATTGCCACGAAAGGCATTCCGTCTTCATCCACCATGTGCGCACGCTCACGCTTTGGTTTCTTGCATTGGTTAGCCCGATGCCCCGGCTCATCACAGTTGTAACAAGTTCCTTGGAACGTTTGAGGTTTCTTTTTCACAACCCCTTTCTTCGGTCCAAGTTTGCTAGCCTTTGCTTTCTCTTTGTCCTTTTTCTCTTACCCTTCGCGCCCTTAGAGGATTGCCCATGCTCAACCACATTTGCGGTGGCAGAAGTTTGCGCATGGCTGCCTTTTAGGGCAATTCTATTGCCCTCTTCAATCCGAAGACGAACAATAAGGTCCTCTAAAGTCATCTCCTTTCGTTTGTGTTTAAGATAATTCTTAAAATCCACCCAACCAGGAGGTAACTTTTCAATCATCGCTGCCACTTGAAATGTCTCACTAAGTGTCATGCCTTCCGCAAAGATGTCATGTAGTATAATTTGGAATTCTTGGACTTGATTCATAACACTTTTAGAATCAACCATTTTGAAATCCAAGAAACGGGCTACCACAAATTTCTTTGTGCCAGCATCCTCCGTTTTGTACTTCTTGTCCAAGGCATCCCAAAGGTCTTTGGAAGTCTTGACGTTGTAGTACACATTATACAACGCATCCGACAGGCCGTTTAACACATAGCCATGAATATGAAATCCGAATGCTTCCACGCATCTACCGCGCACTGTCTTTGTGCGTCGGTCTCCCCTTCCACAGGTTGGGGAGCGGTTTCCGTCAAGAACCTCGCAAGGTTCATGGTGGTCAGGTAGAAGAACATCTTCTGCTGCCACCTTTTGAAGTGTAGACCCGAGAACTTCTCGGGTCGTTCAGCGTGATTGGCCACTGTGGACGCTCCCACAGTGGTGGCGTTAAGAGGGGTTCCCGTCACAACATTTGTGGTGTTGTTAACGTTGACATTTTCGTTCGACATGCTTGAAAACAATTAAAAATTTAAAGTTTAGACAAAAATTCTGATTTACGCAAAAACCAGAAGTAAACTAGTAAATTTTAATTTTTTTTACCACAAAATTACTGTTTCAGCTTCTAAGTCCAACTTTGAAGACTAAAAACAGAAATTTTATAATTTTTAGAACTTACTGATTGGCTTCTAAGTCCAACTTTGAACACCAAGTCAGAAAGTTTTAGCAAATTTAAGGACAATCTGAATGTAACCACAAAAGTTTTCAACCAAAGTCGCTCATTTGAAGATGAAAACTTAAAAAAAAATATGTTTTTAAAACACAAACTGAGTGAATCAAAACTGGTTTGAGTCACAAACAGGATGGTTTTGACTACACGAACGGTTTTAAAAATTTGTTTTAAGATTGTAGGAACCGTTCATGTAATTAAATAAAATAAAAATAAATTTTATGAAATGATTACAGTACAAGAAAAGAAAGCCTGAACAACTTGTACAATTACAACTGAAAATAACCAAAGTACAAGAAATGTAGAAGAAGAAATAGGCTGAGTCACGTGTTCAACACGCTTCCCTTAAAACAAATTCCGTGTCTCTCAGGAGTACTCGTTTTGTTTCCCAGGGTACAACAGCCGGAGCAGTAGTACTGCCGGAGTTCGCCTACAACCCGAAGGTTACCTTGAAAACTTGCTGGAAGAAGATTAGAACAGTAGAGATAGTTTTTAGTTGCTGTTGTGTAGCTTGTGTATTCTGCAGTGGTGGAGATGCAGTATTTATACTGCATCTGAATTGAAACAGTCAAAACGGAATTAAAGAGAGGTTTAAATTGCATTAAACGTCTTCAATGCAATTTAATACGTCATTTAATTCTCAGTCAAAGACCGTTAAATCGTCAATTACGAAGCTGAACTGAAACTGCACTGTCATTCAATGCTGTAAGCTTCTGCGCGCGCAAGCCACACTGGTGCGCGTGCCCAGGTCTGCACGCCCATGCGCGGTGCGTCCTCTTGGCTCACTGACATGCGCGCGTGCGCCACACTGCCTCAGATCCATGCGCGCGTGTGCCACGTCACCTGTGAGCCTCTACGAGCAAGCCACACAGTAGCGCCGTTTTGGCTCACTTTGGTGCGCCGCGCACGTCACATCAGGACCCATGCACCATGCGCAACCGCGCGCCTTCGTGCCACTTGTACCCGCGCGCGGACTGCCACGTCACGCGCTTCGAACCTGCACTCCACTTGGTCCCTGCAACCTATGAGATCCACCACGCGCACGTGGTCAAAATTACAAAGGCGGCTCTCAAGCGGCTCACGGCGATGCGAGCGTGCGAAGTGCAAAATGCGCCATCAAAGCGCCACATTGCGCCTCATCGCCCACGCCACGCGCGCGAGCGTGTGCGAGTTAGGGTGCTCCGCACCCTTCGCGAGGACACTAGTGTGTGCTTCCATGAAACAATAAGGATGGAGAGTTCCACCTTAAATACCCATTTAAGTTCCATCTCTCCTCCGATGTGGGACAATGTGCTACTTACCCTTTTGTTTCAGCATTGAATGTTCCAAACACCCAACTTTGAGCATCGATATCTCATTCATCTTAGCTTCGTTTTGGACGTGGTTTAGTTCGTTGCGAAGCTCTTCCAACATAGAACACAAACCCACAAATAAATATAAAAAACCCGCTCATTTTATTATATTTATTTCTAGTCCAAAATAGTAAAAATCATTTTCCTATATTTGTGAAAAATGTTATTTTCACCTATTTTTCCAACATGTTTTACCCGTAAGTACCGGTACCGTACCAATACCGGTACCAAAAAATGGAGAAAATGGAGAAAATGGTTAATGATACTGGTAAATGTACAGGTTCGGTTCTGAAGGGTTATGGTCCCAGATCTCGCGTCTGCTTGACCGCGAATGACCATTACCCTTATCAAAAACCCCCACCAGCAATAACTTACATGTGTCCGTGCGGGCACGCGCGAACACAGCGCGCCAATCTGTCCAGTGATGAGAAGGCTTACCTTAAGCACGAAAATAAATGTTACGCATAGCGATGCGGCCCGATACCGCATCCTATGAACATTTTCGTCACGACAAGGGATCTGGACAACAGTAACAGTCACTAAGCGGCGATGCGGCATGGCACCGCATCCCGCATACATCCTGGATAGAACGAAGAAAGCGGGAACAACATCAGTTACCGCAAGCAGCGATGCGGCCTAGCACCGCATCCTACCTACAAGGCAAGTGGGTCTAACACTCAGTACAAGTGGCACTGAGAACAGTCGCCTACTAGCCCACGTAAGTGCAACAGTTTGACACCACAGCAGGACGTGGCTTCCTCGCCATAACTGACAGGCCTGACACACCTGTGCGATGTCAGATTAGCTACTCAACTACCCTCCTTCACTCCTCGGCTATAAATACCCATCCCAAACCAAGTTTGAGGTATCACTTCTAAACTCTCTCACTACTACTACTATCACACTTTGCTTCCCAAGCAAACTACTGATTCTTACGCCGGAGAGTGGTAACAAGGAGCACCCCCACCCCATCCTCCTTGTTACGAGTCACGGCTTGTTTCCTTGTGCAGGAAACCAACCAGCGGACGATCCAGCCAAGGATCCTCGGAAAGAAGGGATTAACCCTCTTGACGAGATCAGTGAGTTAACCCCACCCGGTTAACCATTGTTTCATCATTGGCGCCCACCGCTACTCTTAGCACTTTTTCAACCATTTTTTTCTTTCTAAAAAACCATGTCTGATCGTCTAAACAACACTACCGGGGATAACCTAACCCCGTAAACACAGGGCCTACAGGGACTATTCCCGTACCCCCAAATCCTGAACATATTGGCACATCAACGCAAGGGGGCGCATCCCTTACGTTCGGCCACGATTTATCACAGTATGCCTCTGCGATACCTCCAGGCATGAACCTTCATACCTGGTTCGACCAGCAACAAGCTCTGCTGGCCGCAACATACAACAGAGCCTGCGCAGAAGCGCAAGTATCTGCGGGGCCTACCCCAGCACCGCATACCCCTGCGGGTCGTATTTTACAATACGACGGTAGGACCCCACCACATCCACCCTCCAAAAGCAGGCAGGAAGACCGCGGTTCCTCTTACTGCGACGTCCGTACACTTGATGAGGACGATTCTTCGTATGGATCCCACCGCAGAGGCCATGTACATAGTCGCCTAGGCCCGCATAGCGAAACTAGGCGACAGTCTATCGCCCACCATGGCCCCGGCATCCATAGTCGGCTGGGACCTCAGTCCCACCGTGAAGGACAGGGCCATACTGATCCCGACGACGGTACATACCGCGGGGAGTCTCATGCTACCAGCAGTAGACCGAGAGGACACAACTATGTTCCTCCCACTCACCCCCGTACTACATACCTACGCGCTGCAAAGCGCCACCAAAGCCAAACCTACAGGCCGAAATCTGCGGCCGAAAACTCCAAGTTCGCCCCAGAAATCGCCCACGCCGACGTCACCACCACAAAATTCTCATTAAACATTGGGAAATACAACGGTTCGTCCGACCCAGATGATCACATGAACATCTTCGTCGGTGCCGGGTGCAACGGTAGGTGGGATGAACCCACCTGGTGTCATTTTTTCCCCCAGACCCTAACAGGTCTGGCCAGGGCTTGGTTCGATTCTTTGCCGGTGGGATCACTGGCCTCATTCGAGGACTTGCAACAAAAGTTCCTCGCACACTTTAGCCAGCAGCGACGTCACGAACGTGATTCTATGGACGTCATGAACATCTGGCGCAGAGACAACGTATCGCTTGAGGCATTCGTTGTCCGTTACAATAAAGAGTGCCTAGAAATAGGCGACGTTGCGGACCAGATGGCACGTAACCATTTCATCATCTCAGTCAAGGACGAACAAATGGTTATGAATATCTCCGGCAAGGACGGCTTGCCCAAAAAATGGGAAGATGTCATGGCTGCGGTCAAGACATACGCCCAGACTCAGCGGTCCCTCCGACCGCACGTATCAAAGGCGCAGCCCCAAATGGAAGGCCAGTCCTCCCACCAAGAACACAAACGCAATAACAAGCGCAACCGGGACACATGGAATCGTGGCAGCGATTCCAGACCATATGTTCCGCGAAACAACCAACCCGACGCAAGGGCTACAATCAACGCCCAGCGTGAAAACCGGGCGTCGAAGAAAGAGTCTCGGGACCGTAGCTGGACCGAGATCAACCAGTCGCCAAGCGACGTCCTCCTTACGGACGCACAATTCCTGCGACCTGCCCAACCAATGAATTCCAAAAAGAACCAGGATCTCGAACTCTACTGCGAGTATCACAAGGACAATGGCCACACAACAAATAGCTGCATCAGTCTCCGACTGGAGATTGAGCGAGCCCTAAAAGAGGGGAAACTGCAACACCTGTTGACAGGCGCACAAAAAGCTACCAAGCGCATCACCCCCACAACGAAGGCACCTCCACGGGTAAGAGGACCATGTACGTGGCCTCTACCCACATGATCAATGGAGGAAAAGGAAGACCGCGCAAGGCGGCGAGAAGACCGGACAATGACTGGAAAGACGAGCAAGTCGTCTTTCCAAATGTCCGCGGCGGACCGCGCGATAGGCGCGCCATGGTTATCACAGGCCACCTGGCTCACTACTGCACCGAGCGATTATTCATCGACCCGGGCAGTACATCTGATATTATATACGAGCAGTGCTTCAACCAATTCGATCAAGAAGACAAAGATCGGTTGCAGCCAGCAGACTACCCGTTGGCCGGGTTTGCAGGGGAAACCGTATTCCCCCTAGGCCAGATTACTTTTCCTGTGCGCCTCACCAACGGGAGGCACACAAGAACGGAGGAGGTAAACTTCATGGTTTTACCGCACACCTCCAAGTACGACGTACTTCTCGGGAGAGAGTCCCAGGGCGACTTCAACATGATCACATCCGTCCCTCACTCCGCCATCGGTTTCCCAACCGAAACGGGGGTCGCAATAATATACGCCCGAATAGAAGTTTTGTCTACGGATGAGCTGCGTCCGGCCAAGGTAGCAAGGCCTACCCCCAACACCCAACCAGAAAAATGGGTTCTAAACGCAAGACACCCAGAGCAAACAGTTACGTTGGGCCACGCCTTGTCTCCTACTATCAAAGCGCACCTGAAGCAACTCCTCTTCAGGAACGAGGATATTTTTACGTAGACACCCGCAGACATGACATGGGTACCACGAGAAATCGCGCAGCACTTCTTGAATACCATGCCAGGTATCAAGCCGGTGATCCAAGGCCAACGCCACCTTGGATCAGCTAAAAACCAGGCGATGTATGAGCAGGTCCAAGAGCTGCTATCCGCGTACAAAACATTTCACCAACTCCCACTTTTCTATTTGGTGATGTGGGCATCTCCTCATCAACTCCTTGAATCGGGTGAATGCTTCATGTAGTGGTTCACTCGAAAGTTGGCGAAACGACCGAATTTCATCTCTAGCATCGTCGGTCTTTGCCATAGAATAATATTCATCCAAAAATGCTTGTTGCATTTGTTCCCAAGTTCGAATACTGTTGGCCGGAAGTGTGAGGAACCACTGTTTTGCCTTGTCTTTCAAAGAGAATTGGAATAAGCGAAGTTTGACCTCCTCTAATGCGAAATTGTGTCCCCCAATCGTGTTGCATATCGATGAAAATTCCGCCAAGTGTGTATACGGTTCATCATTAGACCTCCCATTGAAGTGGGGAAGTATATTGATGTAATGAGGTTTACAATCGAACATTCTTCTTTCGCACACAATTGGTGAATCATTCTCGGTGACCACCGGTCGAAAACGGTCATTCACTCCCCGTGGAGGTTGTTGACGACGTTGTGGACCGTTAACCTCTTGATCGACCGGTCTTCGATTGTCTCTTCGGTCACCTCTTCTATCCCCACCTTGATTTCTACCTTGGTTACCTCTTTGGTTACCACCTCCCACGAAACGAGGAATCCGATTAGGGTTACCATTGTTGTTATTGTTGTTGTTGTAAAACCCATCATCTCGGTTCCGTTGGTTATTGTTTCGTGGTTGACGGTTGTTCCCGTAACCATCATTTCTCACGTTCCCGTTCCCGTACCCATAATCATCATCCCCCACAAAGTTGGCATTTTGATAACCAAACTCGTCATCTTCAAAGCCTCTCGCATTGTAGACATTTCCCCTATTCACGTATCCCCAATCTTCATCGTCGTTAACCCGATCATCATAATATCCCCCATCGTCCGAATTTTCCGTATGTATGCTCACATGTTCCGGTGATTGATAACCGGGAACACTATATGGTTCGTCATCAGGGATGGCGTTCCTCAAATCGTCTATGTTGAAGAAAGGGTCTTCGTTCGTGGGATTGCCACGATCTCGATTACCTCGACGATCGGAGTTAACATTCCGGTCATCAAGGTTGAGGGGTAAGGAAGCTTGTCGATGAAGGTTTTGTTGTTGGGGTGTTCTTTGATTGTTGTTCGGGTTTTGGGTTCGGAAAGGTGGTGTGGGTGGTCTAGAATTGTTGCCACCCGGTTGTTCTTGAGGTATAGGTTGAACATTTGAAGTGAGGTTGAAGGTGCCTCGGTATTGGAATGGGTTTTGGTTTTGGAATTGATTTTGATTAAGGTTTTGGTTGAAATTTTGGTTTTGGTTTGCCATTGAATCGGTTTCAATGGTTGGTGTGGGTTGAGGTGTTTGATGGGTTTGATTAGAAGCAAGTGTTACTTCCAATCGGCTTGCTAAATTTCTTCTTGCTACCCTTTCGATTTCCGGTTCGTAGACTAAAGGTGAAGTCCTCCCGGAGTTCCGCGTATGCATGCACTACCTGTAACCTGCACAAGTAACACACCCGCGTAACAAGGAAAAAGACAAAGTACAAAAAGAAACTACACAACTTAAACAGATAATCACGAAATTCAAACAATATCCAAACACAAAGCGCACGCACTCCCCGGCAACGGCGCCAAAATTTGATCGGAGTGTCGCGCTCCGGTCAAAGATAATATTTATAAGCCCAAATTACCCTTAACAAATAGTTAGTGGTAGTAAGGGGTCGAACCACGAAGAGTATGTGGTTTGTGTATGGATTCGAATGAATTATAACTAATGTCACGATTTATGAAGCTTGCTAAAGTATTTTTGTATTTTCGTTTAATGGAGAGATATGATTTTTAACTAAATGAATTGATGCGAATGGTTAACAACTACTAATTAACGATTGCAAGAAAAATGGTTACTAGAACAATAATGATAAAAAGGAATCACACCCGGTTTCGGTAATTGTTAACCTAGGATTTCTACAAGTTTTAGTTTCAACTCAAATGCATTCGATTAACGGATTTAGTGTACCGTGACTTAGGTGCTACTAGCTATCAACGTCCCGAAGAACGGACAAAAAGACACTTTGTAATCAACACAAGTAAATCCTAACAATGATAACGCACAATTACATATCACCGTTTCGCAAAGTCATAACTTTTAACATCGCTCGACAATTCACGAATTCACAACAAATGTAATACTATTATCAAGAGTTTCAAAAACCAAATACAAATTGTCACTAAGATGAAACAAGAACAATTCGAAACACTAAAATCAACAACTACCTACACCGGGGTGAAACCGAGATGATTAGCCGCTCATGGTTGATAGAGCTTGATCACCGGAAGTTTGGAACGCGAATGAAACCATCTTGAAACTTGGTGGATGAAGGTTAGGGTTTTGGATGTGTGATGATGGTGAATGGATGATTGAATGGATGGATTGGTAATTGGATGGAACTAGGGTTTAAGAATCAAGATGATGATCATGCTTTGTTCTTGATTCGGGTTGATAGAAAAGATGGATGGTGGAATGGTAGGTGGTAATGGCTCCAAGAACAAAGTTTTTACTCCTAAAACATGTAACTCCCGTATTCAATGCAAAAACCACCCATTAGAACCGTTCCCATCACCCAAATAAATGAAATTCGCGTTTCAGAGATCCACTGCCCGTCGGCGACGGCCTGGGGCCCGTCGGCGACGGCCTCCCTAAGTGCTGAAACCATCCGACGGCTTAACTGACTGTATACGCGTTTTTCTGGCCGACGGGTGTTTCTAGAGCCCGTCGGCGACGGCCTAGAGCCCGTCGGCGACGACCTCTAGTTTTTCCAGTTTTGTCCGAAACTGTTTTCTTCATAACTTCTTCGTTATAGCTCCGTTTTACTCACCGTTTTCGCCCACGTACTCGTAATTCAGCCCTCTATCATGCCATCTTCCAATATATTCATTTTAAATCCATTAATATCCCCCAAAAACTCATCTAATCTTCGTGGTTAACCCGGTTTTGTTCATTTCACATCCCCGGTTGATCCCGTTCGCTCCCGGTGCTCCGTTTAGCTCCCAATTAGCTCCTTAAACTCTTTTAGACCTGTAAAACACAAATCCCATTAAAAGTAGGCTATTCACGATTAAAAGCTACGTAAAACATCAACTTAAGCATAAACGATCACCGGTTTTTCAACCACGTATCACATCCCCACACTTGTCTTTTGCTTGCCCTCAAGCAAATATGTTTTTCACTTTGACGCAGGTCGAACGAGAAACACACATCCCATCCCCGAGACTAAAGTTAAGGTCTAAAGTCATACCCGGTTCAAACTTTTTACAATTTACGAAATATCTAACGGTAAAGTGAATAATCACATATAAAATGGTTATCGAAGATTAACCCGCCTTTGAAACTAATAAATCATGCACACCCCTCACAATGTTCTCTCCACTCGGTTTAAAATTTGGCTAATAGATAATGAATTAGCACTTTTCAAGTAATCACTCAAAACCGATTAGAACACGTACCCGCATAGGCTTGTAACTCAATCGTTCTCCACCACCGAACACGAATACTAAGTACAAGTCATAAGGTCTTTGGAGGGTTGTAACGGGGTTAGGAGAAGGGTAGGAAATAGGATATTTTAAAGTGGCTAAGGTGATGAAAATTCGATTTTTATTACAAAAGACTACTCTAAACAAAACTAAACTATAAACATCAACTACAAGGCAACAACTTTAGCCTTTTATTTCTCAAACTAAGAACATATATTTTTGTTCTTTTCTCACAATCTTCTATCTTTTTCATACATTTTCTGATTTTTCTCTTTTTTTTCTTTTTTTTTTATGCAAACAAACAAATACAACTATACAAACTTTACTCCTATAATCGAATTTTCATCACACGGGTTTAAAAGAAAAAAGTTTTAAGGTTATGGGCTAAAAGGTAGTCAAACGAAAGGATTAGGCTCAAAATTGGCTACTAGGGGATAATTTTTGGGTAAGGATATAAAAATGGTGTAACAGGAAAAGGTTTACCTAATGCCTTAATCATTCTCGTGCTTGTATTCGGTCTATGGTCTCGAACGTATCAAAAGTTGCAAGTTCTACAATACGCGACTAATGGTCCACTCAAACAAAGAAACATGTATATGTAAATCTATGATATAAAAGTGGCTCAAAACCTCACGTATAAGGGTATGGTATGTGATATGCATAAAATGCTAGTTCCTTAGGCGAATTATTCCCAAATAACCACCCGCTAAATACCCGTCATGCTATTAATTTGAACTTGACCATGACAAAAGACCAAATGGGTTGTGCAATCCCTCGTTGACTTAGTTACTTGTGTTTTTAAGATCGCTTTTTAAACAAGAAATTTTGAAAGATTTTTGAAATTTTCCCCCATCCCCACACTTGAGGTAAACATTGTCCTCAATGTGTAGTATTTAAATGAACGGGTCAAAATCGAAAACTTTTACTACTCTCCCATCCCCACACTTGAGGTAAACATTGTCCTCAATGTGTAAGAACTAGAGTTTTAAAACGCACAAGGGATGTGACACGGCTAACCTTCCAAAATTTCACCCCGGAAAAATAAAATACAAAATACAATCCACTTATTACTAAACTAAGAATCAAGGTAAAAAGGAAACGCATGCACCTGATTTTTGTCGCTTGATGCCCATATCTTCTTCTTCTCTTCATAAAAACGGTTGTCTCTCGAACATCATGTACCTACAAATTCTAACCCTTGTGTAGAAGCATGCTTCTCACAACCATTGAAATTTGTTAGGTGGTTAGTTCTACCATTTTTATAAAAGTGTTACCAAATCATGCGTTAAATTACCTTGATTTTTTTTTTGTGGAAAAATAAGTTACAACAATAACAAGCCTAACTCACTTTCGTAGGAATCACGGTTGCATTTAGCTTATGCAACAAGCCCTTTTAAACCTCCCGATAGCTCGGGAGGACGAGTAGGTCTCGTGAGGGTTATATAGGGAACACACCCACAACGTTCATTTAACTAGGCGAAAATAAATAACAACGAAATAACAAAATTATACAACAACAACAAAACTACGGAGAAAAACTAAAACTAACTAAAACTAACTATAAAAAAAGTATACAACAACAATTAACTTACCACCTCATGGTGGTCGAATGGAGTGCTTGCCGCCCACAAACTCCTCGAAATCACCCACCGGTGATTCATACCATTTGTTGCCAAACGGTCCAAACTTCCTCACCTCCTCTTCCGTTTTCTTTTCTAGAGGTGACTTTTTTTCTTTCTTCTTCTTCTTGACCGTCTTCTTCTTTGTTTCTCCAAACCTACCAACCAAAGCACACACCTTTTTGTTTGGATTCATGTCCTTTTTAGGACACTTATCCTCACCGAGCGGGTTAGTAAATTTTGGGAAAACATTTAAATTTAACTCTCGGTCCCCAAACTTCATGCTTACCGTTCCCGTTGCACAATTTATTATGGCATTAGCAGTTGCCAGGAACGGTCTACCCAGTATAACTACCGGTTGGGTGTCCTCAACACATCCAACATAGTCTACTACCAAAAAGTCAACTGGGTAGTAGCAATCATCTACCTTCACAATCACATCTTCCACCATCCCCCTTGGATGCGTGGGAGTCTGATCAGCCAACACCACGGGAGTGTTAAACTTTTTCAATGGACCAAAATCATATTGGTCGTATAGACTCCCGGGCAAGATGCTCACACAAGCTCCAAGATCTAGGAGCGCCCTCTCAATTTTAAATGTTCCAATTTGAATTGGAATAAGAGGATCTCCCGGGTCTTGAGCTTTTTGGGGAAGGGCACTCGACAAAACGGCACTCACATGAGATATCAAATCAACCGGTTCGGGTAATTTGTTGTGCCGTTTTTCGATGCTTAATTCCTTTAAGCATTCCACATGAGCCGGAACCTTTTTAATGTCATCTAGTAACGGTAAATTAATTTTAGCTTGCTTAAAATTTTCCCACCCCTCGTCCTTTGGTGGGCACCGTTCTTCACTTTTCGATGCATTAAGCAGGTTAAATTGATTTAAACAATTTTCACAAAAAGAATTTTTAGTTATGTTTTCATTTTTACTTTGTGAAATCGTTTCGTGTTCATTTTCACTTTCCGGCCCTTCACCTATATTTTCCACTACACCATCAACAAATTGTGGTGGTGGAATGCTTTCAACACTACAAACTTCATCATTTAAAAGAATACTTACCGCGCTAACGCGTGCATTCCTCACATTGCTTGTGCTAAAACCTTGATGCTTCGGGTTAACTGTAGTGTCACTTGGAAGTTTTCCCATGCTTCCCCTCATTTGAGCCATCTCTTCCGCGAGTTGGCCCACTTGCTTTGCCAATGCGTCATGTGCTTTGTCCCGAATCTCGTTTGTCTTTTGAGATTCCTTTTGCATATTCAACAAAGCATCCATTTTGGCACCCAAATCATCGCCACCGGTTTGATTGTTCGACCCGCTTCCATTACCACCTTGATTATGGTAATTCCTTTGGTAACCCCCTTGGTTACCTCCTTGGCGAGTTTGGTGCGAATACCCACCTTGATTTCCCGATTGGAAATTCGGGTTTATTTGATTGGAGGCATTACCATACCTAAAGTTAGGATGGTTCCTCAACCCGGGGTGGTAAGTGTTGGAGTTCATATCGTATTGGCTCCGGTCTCCATACACTTGATTCACATCCGCGGTGGCTTGGCAATTCTCGGTTCGGTGACCAATGTCACCACATTCTTCACATATGCTATATTGTACCGCACCCACTTCTTTCTTCTTCATGCGGGCCAATTCCCGCTCCAACGTATCAATCCGATCCTTAGAACTTGCATCACGATCGGGCCAAGACCTTGAGGTAGGGTGCTTTTTTGCTCGGTCGGCCGACTCTTTTTCTTTAGACCGCTTGCTCATTCTTTCCAAGAATTCCCAATCGTCGTCTTCGTGATTGCTCAAGAGTGTTCCATTGCTTGTTGACTCAAGACGATTCCAAGTTGTGTCATCCAAACCCCGTACAAAACATTTCACCAACTCCCACTTTTCTATTTGGTGATGTGGGCATCTCCTCATCAACTCCTTGAATCGGGTGAATGCTTCATGTAGTGGTTCACTCGAAAGTTGGCGAAACGACCGAATTTCATCTCTAGCATCGTCGGTCTTTGCCATAGAATAATATTCATCCAAAAATGCTTGTTGCATTTGTTCCCAAGTTCGAATACTGTTGGCCGGAAGTGTGAGGAACCACTGTTTTGCCTTGTCTTTCAAAGAGAATTGGAATAAGCGAAGTTTGACCTCCTCTAATGCGAAATTGTGTCCCCCAATCGTGTTGCATATCGATGAAAATTCCGCCAAGTGTGTATACGGTTCATCATTAGACCTCCCATTGAAGTGGGGAAGTATATTGATGTAATGAGGTTTACAATCGAACATTCTTCTTTCGCACACAATTGGTGAATCATTCTCGGTGACCACCGGTCGAAAACGGTCATTCACTCCCCGTGGAGGTTGTTGACGACGTTGTGGACCGTTAACCTCTTGATCGACCGGTCTTCGATTGTCTCTTCGGTCACCTCTTCTATCCCCACCTTGATTTCTACCTTGGTTACCTCTTTGGTTACCACCTCCCACGAAACGAGGAATCCGATTAGGGTTACCATTGTTGTTATTGTTGTTGTTGTAAAACCCATCATCTCGGTTCCGTTGGTTATTGTTTCGTGGTTGACGGTTGTTCCCGTAACCATCATTTCTCACGTTCCCGTTCCCGTACCCATAATCATCATCCCCCACAAAGTTGGCATTTTGATAACCAAACTCGTCATCTTCAAAGCCTCTCGCATTGTAGACATTTCCCCTATTCACGTATCCCCAATCTTCATCGTCGTTAACCCGATCATCATAATATCCCCCATCGTCCGAATTTTCCGTATGTATGCTCACATGTTCCGGTGATTGATAACCGGGAACACTATATGGTTCGTCATCGGGGATGGCGTTCCTCAAATCGTCTATGTTGAAGAAAGGGTCTTCGTTCGTGGGATTGCCACGATCTCGATTACCTCGACGATCGGAGTTAACATTCCGGTCATCAAGGTTGAGGGGTAAGGAAGCTTGTCGATGAAGGTTTTGTTGTTGGGGTGTTCTTTGATTGTTGTTCGGGTTTTGGGTTCGGAAAGGTGGTGTGGGTGGTCTAGAATTGTTGCCACCCGGTTGTTCTTGAGGTATAGGTTGAACATTTGAAGTGAGGTTGAAGGTGCCTCGGTATTGGAATGGGTTTTGGTTTTGGAATTGATTTTGATTAAGGTTTTGGTTGAAATTTTGGTTTTGGTTTGCCATTGAATCGGTTTCAATGGTTGGTGTGGGTTGAGGTGTTTGATGGGTTTGATTAGAAGCAAGTGTTACTTCCAATCGGCTTGCTAAATTTCTTCTTGCTACCCTTTCGATTTCCGGTTCGTAGACTAAAGGTGAAGTCCTCCCGGAGTTCCGCGTATGCATGCACTACCTGTAACCTGCACAAGTAACACACCCGCGTAACAAGGAAAAAGACAAAGTACAAAAAGAAACTACACAACTTAAACAGATAATCACGAAATTCAAACAATATCCAAACACAAAGCGCACGCACTCCCCGGCAACGGCGCCAAAATTTGATCGGAGTGTCGCGCTCCGGTCAAAGATAATATTTATAAGCCCAAATTACCCTTAACAAATAGTTAGTGGTAGTAAGGGGTCGAACCACGAAGAGTATGTGGTTTGTGTATGGATTCGAATGAATTATAACTAATGTCACGATTTATGAAGCTTGCTAAAGTATTTTTGTATTTTCGTTTAATGGAGAGATATGATTTTTAACTAAATGAATTGATGCGAATGGTTAACAACTACTAATTAACGATTGCAAGAAAAATGGTTACTAGAACAATAATGATAAAAAGGAATCACACCCGGTTTCGGTAATTGTTAACCTAGGATTTCTACAAGTTTTAGTTTCAACTCAAATGCATTCGATTAACGGATTTAGTGTACCGTGACTTAGGTGCTACTAGCTATCAACGTCCCGAAGAACGGACAAAAAGACACTTTGTAATCAACACAAGTAAATCCTAACAATGATAACGCACAATTACATATCACCGTTTCGCAAAGTCATAACTTTTAACATCGCTCGACAATTCACGAATTCGCAACAAATGTAATACTATTATCAAGAGTTTCAAAAACCAAATACAAATTGTCACTAAGATGAAACAAGAACAATTCGAAACACTAAAATCAACAACTACCTACACCGGGGTGAAACCGAGATGATTAGCCGCTCATGGTTGATAGAGCTTGATCACCGGAAGTTTGGAACGCGAATGAAACCATCTTGAAACTTGGTGGATGAAGGTTAGGGTTTTGGATGTGTGATGATGGTGAATGGATGATTGAATGGATGGATTGGTAATTGGATGGAACTAGGGTTTAAGAATCAAGATGATGATCATGCTTTGTTCTTGATTCGGGTTGATAGAAAAGATGGATGGTGGAATGGTAGGTGGTAATGGCTCCAAGAACAAAGTTTTTACTCCTAAAACATGTAACTCCCGTATTCAATGCAAAAACCACCCATTAGAACCGTTCCCATCACCCAAATAAATGAAATTCGCGTTTCAGAGATCCACTGCCCGTCGGCGACGGCCTGGGGCCCGTCGGCGACGGCCTCCCTAAGTGCTGAAACCATCCGACGGCTTAACTGACTGTATACGCGTTTTTCTGGCCGACGGGTGTTTCTAGAGCCCGTCGGCGACGACCTCTAGTTTTTCCAGTTTTGTCCGAAACTGTTTTCTTCATAACTTCTTCGTTATAGCTCCGTTTTACTCACCGTTTTCGCCCACGTACTCGTAATTCAGCCCTCTATCATGCCATCTTCCAATATATTCATTTTAAATCCATTAATATCCCCCAAAAACTCATCTAATCTTCGTGGTTAACCCGGTTTTGTTCATTTCACATCCCCGGTTGATCCCGTTCGCTCCCGGTGCTCCGTTTAGCTCCCAATTAGCTCCTTAAACTCTTTTAGACCTGTAAAACACAAATCCCATTAAAAGTAGGCTATTCACGATTAAAAGCTACGTAAAACATCAACTTAAGCATAAACGATCACCGGTTTTTCAACCACGTATCAGAGGACACCATGCTCAACGATATTGAAAGAACATTCCAAACTCTGCGAAGCGTCAACATGAAGCTCAACCCAGGGAAATGCTCGTTTGGAATGGAAGAAGGCAAGTTCCTCGGATTCATCGTAACCAAAGATGGATTCAAGGTGAACCCGGAAAAAGTACAGGCGATCGAACGCATGCCATCGCCTTCTACGATGAAGGAAATGCAACGATTAGCCGGCAGGCTAGCCGCACTTAATAGATTCTTAGCCAACCATGCAGCTAAGTCTTATCCTTTCATCAAGACCCTGCGAAGCTGCTTAAAAATGGAGCAATTCCAATGGACCGCAGAGGCCGAAAAAGCTTTCCGGGAGATGAAAGAGTATTTGATTCAACTACCAACTCTAACCGCACCACGTAAGGATGAGCCACTAATCTTGTACTTATCTGCCGCGGACAACGCGGTAGGCGCGGTACTCATAGTGGAGCGGGAAGGAGTTCAAACACCCATCTACTACATCAGCAAAATGCTCAACGACCCAGAGACGAGATACTCCATCATGGAGAAGTTGGTACTGGCACTAGTGCATGCGTCGAGACGATTACGACGTTACTTTGCAAACCACGTCATCACAGTGTTAACCAACTACAGGATCGGCCCGATCCTATCCAAACCCGACATCTCTGGGAGGTTAGCAAAATGGGCAATCGAGCTGGGCGCACTTTCACTAAACTATAAGCCGCGCCCCGCAATCAAAGGCCAGGTCTTGGCTGATTTCGTTGCTGAAGTACCAGCAAATCGCATTCAAGAATGCGAAGAAGAACAAAACCCTGCATCACCACCATCCTCCGCAGAAACCTGGGCACTATATATAGATGGTGCGTCCAACGAAGATGGGGCAGGTGCAGGTCTGCGACTCGTCAGCCCCGACGGCCAAGAACTTACCTATGCTATCCGCCTCGACTTCCAAAGCACAAATAACGAGGCAGAGTATGAGGCTCTACTGGCCGGGCTGCGGCTGGCAGTCAAACTCGACGTCAAACATTTGGAAGCACACGTCGACTCACTATTAGTGGCAGGGCAGATACGCGGCGACTATGCGGCAAGAGGGGATATCATGATCCTCTACCTTGAACAAGCCTTGCAGCTGAAATCAAAGTTCACCTCCTTTAATATCCACCATATCAACAGGAGCGATAACAAACCCACGGATGCACTATCAAAACTTGCATCCACCAGCTTCCAACACCTGGCAAAAGAGGTACGCATCGAGGTTCTGCAAAATCCCTCAGTACCCCTACGCCAAGTCAATGTCATCCAATACGGTACAACATCCTGGATGACACCGATCATTGCATACTTACAATCAGGTGTTACTCCCGAAAGCAAGGCAGAGGCACGCAAGCTACAATACAAAGTGTGTCATTACCAAATGGGAGACGGTATCTTATACCGTAAATCATACCTAGGGCCACTCCTACGATGCGTCGACCCTCAAGATGCCACGTACCTTATCAGAGAAATACACGAAGGAATATGTGGCATACACGCAGGCCCACGCATGGTGGTGGCCAAAATCATGAATGACGGGTACTACTGGCCCGGCATGCACCTGGATGCAGTCAAAGTCTTGCGCAAGTGCTTCAATTGTCAGCGGCATGCTCCCAAGACCTTGCGCCCCAAGAACAACCTGATCCCCGTCACCACCGCATGGCCATTCCAAAAATGGGCAATCGATGTGGTGGGACCATTTCCAGACGCACCAGGTGCAGTGAAATTTATCATAGTGGCGGTCGACTACTTTACAAAATGGGTAGAGGCAAAACCGCTCGCATCAACCACCGCTATGATAACAAGGAAATTCGTCTGGGAACATATCATCTGCCGTTTCGGTCTACCAATGTGCATTGTTACCGACAACGGTACCAACTTCGCGGCCGATGACTTTCAAAAATGGCTAAAGGAACTAAACATTGAACACATATTCTTCTCAGTGGCGCATCCACAAGGGAATGGCCAAGTCGAGAGTATCAATAAAAGTTTAGTCGAAGGCATCAAAGCACGATTGGGAACGGCCAGACGCGGCTGGGTTGATGAACTCCCAAGCATCTTATGGGCCCACAGGACAAACCCAAAGACAAGTAACGGTGAGACACCCTTCAGCCTGGTCTATGGCACTGAAGCGGTGATCCCCGCGGAAGTAGGCCTCCCCTCACCTAGGATGTTGGCTATCAACAAGATAGACAACAACGAGGAACGCAGGGTTGACTTGGACCTCCTAGAAGAAAGGCGTGAAAACGCCGCCATCAATGAGGCCAAGTATAAAACCAAACTCGAAAAGTACTACAATGCACACGTCCGCATTTGTACCTTCAACCCGGGAGACTACGTCCTTCGTGACAATGAAGCATCTAACGTGGAACGCCCAGGGAAACTTGCCCCCAAGTGGGAAGGACCCTACCTCATCCAAGAGGTCCTGGGCAAAGGCGCGTATAAACTGCAAACATTAGAGGGCGAAACTATCGCACGCACATGGAACGCACAGCAGCTTCGACGCTGTTATATGTAAGCCATGTTTTCTACATTCACCATGTAACCTATCGGGCCGCAAGCCATTTGCAAATAAATAAATAGACGATTCAATGCAATATTGTTTATTTACTTCTATTACAAATGTGTGTTCCACTCTGCGGTATCTACAAAAACAGATGGACAAATCTTCATTCGTGATACCCACACAGAGTGGTAACCACACGCAACTATTGTAATAGGCCAGCAATGGCAACACTGTCTATCCGGCTGGATACAGTTTTCATACTTGCATATCATCTAGATATACAAAAGGCAAACACAGCCTTGGTGTTAATTTACATTAACATTAACTCATACAAGTCCACACATGCAAGTAATAAAAACACTTGTATAACTTGAAACGTTTCAAACTTTATATTAAAAAATTTCCTACACCTACGCGGTGCACAAGGGATTTACATAAGGTTTTTTACATTTACATTGAGGAAAAAACAAAAAGGCACGCAGGCCAGCCTAATCTTTCTTTGTACCGCTGGAACCCGCACCATCCTTGCCCACAACAGCAGGCTTTTCCTCATCTTCCTCATCCGCATATAACACTCGCAAGCGGTCCACATAATCCTCCGCCTCTAGGCATTCTTCAAGATCCTCAAGAGCGGTGAACGTTGTTTCGTTATACGTCGCGCCCGCAGCAGCAAGAAGCGCTTCAGTGTCCACACCGTGGAACCCGGATCGCTCATCAGTATATTGGCCCTGGGCCATAACATTCATATGACCAATGCAACGATTGTAGCCAGCTTTAAAACCAGCATCCCGGGCGCGCTCCTTAATCTCGTTGACACCTGATACGTTCTCAGGTGCGTCAAGAATGGACGTAACAATCTGCGAAACAAGAATACTACGGTTACCAAGTGCAAACCTAAAAAAGATGGCAAAACGAACGGATACTTACATGCCCGATACCGTGCATACGCATCCATTCGCGGTCAGCCTTTAGCAGATCAAGTGAAGAAGCAAGGCTATCTCTAGCCTCTTCAGCCTCTCTTGCCCGCGCTTCAGTTTCAGCAGCACGGGCAGAGACCTCCTCAATAGCGGCCCCCCGGGTCCGCACTTAAGCCTTTTAACAAGGGAAACACAAGTATACAAAAATAATCAACATACTTGTAAGACATGTACAAATTCAAAAACAGAAGAGACTTATACCTGGAGGCCCAGGATAGTTTTAGTTAAGTTGGTACGGTCAACATTTGCCCCTTCAAGAGCCCTTGCAGCGTGAGCCTCCGCCTCCTTGGCCTCTTCAAGAGCCTTGGCAAGACGACCTTCTGCTTCCTTGGCATCTTGGGCAGCCGCAATAGCTGCGGCTTTCTCTTTAACCAACGCAGCGTTCGCTGCCTTGGCATTGGTAAGCTCCTGACGAACATGAAAAAGAATTTCATTCTGTTTGGCCCAAGATTATTTCCAAGTCTTGCGCTCACCAGATAGCGTCTTGCGCTCATCAGAAAGCAGTTTTGCAAGGGTACGAACCTGTTTAAGCTCAGCAGTTGCAGCCCACTCCTCAGTCTGCTTACGCTTTTTAAATGCAGCCCTATCCCTTTCAAGCTGCTCTGCACCCTCACGTGCAGCCTTCACCAACTCTTCGGCCTCAGCCCGCAACCGCGCATTTTCCTCCTCCTTACGCCCCAGCACCTTATACTTTTCCATAATGGCATTTGCCATTATGGAACTCCCAACAAGCATGGAGGAGAGTTGGTTAATCTGGACCTCAGTTGGCAAGGCACGGGCCCGATTGACTTCAAATGGGGTGCCTAAACCACCCAAAATCTCCCTACACGCGGAGGGGTCAGCAGAAATATCATCCCCTTGCATTACAGTCCATGGGGGCGGTGATAGGTCATGGCCCGATCTTCAGTATAGGTGCGGTAATAATACTCCAATTCAGACTCTTCAGGCTGAATGAGAGTCTCTGTAAAACCCGCACCCCCAGAAGCGGAACCAGAAGCCTTCTCAGCAGCAGGAGACTTCTTCCTCTCAGTATAAGCAAATGCTCATCCATAATTTGGGTACCTTGTTAGGCCACCCGGGGTGGCTTAAGTTTAGTCCGTGATAAATAAGTTTCACGCGTGAACAATAGCAAATGACCATTGCCTCCCCATATCCATCACGTGTGGATTTTAATTTGCGTTAAACTTATGACGCGTTATGGTTTTTATGTTGTGAGGGAAATTGTTGGCCGGGAGAAATTGTTGGGTGTGACCGTGAGTGATGAATTTCCACTAGAAATGGTTGCGAGTGATAACACCGCACCGGCAATTTTTATGTAGCAAGCACTGAATTACTTCTATCCAATCCTCTCGAATGGCGTCATCTTCTTCGCCATTGATTCACCCCCTTCTCAGTAACAACACTCGCATTTCATCTCGTCATGCTTCCACCTGCAACTTCTCATCGCGACGCCCTCTTAACAAGCTTGCGTCTACTATTACAGCCATGGCGCAACCACAGAGAAGCGCCATGCAGTTTAATCAAGTTGGGGATTCTAATCTTGTTGTCAGCGAAATCACCTTCGGCACTGTTAGTTTCTTCCTTTTTTATTCCTCAATTATCTTATTTGTGTTTTAGTATATTTAGTTTCTGCTTTGTTAATTGTGTGTTATATATGTATTTGACTTTTTGCCCTAAATAGTCACAATTATTTAGGGCTGCAAACGAACCAACCTTGTTCGTGTTCGTTTATAAGAAATACATGTGTTCACGAGCTGTTCATGAACACTTACCGAACGAGATTTTGTGTTGGTGTTCGTTTGTTAAAGAAATGAACTTGTTCATGTTCGTTAGTGTTTGTTTGTTAATTTTAGGCAACGGGCAAAAACAAACGTTGTTGAACACAAATGAGCACAAACAAGGGCGTAGCTACATACCCGTACCAAATTCTTGTGTCATATATACGTGTATTTCGACATTGTACCTATAGAAATTTTGACATCGAACCCGTAGAAACCTTTACACCGAACCCTTTAAAACCTTGACACTGAACCCGTAGAAAACTTAACACCAAACCCTAGAAAATATGATAACCTTGGTTTTAAATTGCGTGATGCGCTCCGATGCGTTTAGTCCAAAAATCTGATGCGTGATGCGTGATGCGCGATGCGAGCGCATCACGTATGTGATGCGTTCTTTATAAAAAAATAGTTAAAAATTATTTATACATAAAAACTTATAAAAACATACTTAAAGTAAAACAACTGACGTAATTAGAAGATAAGAGTTGTGTTTTTTGGTTCAAATCAAGCATACTAAGATGTTAATTATGGAAAAAACCAAACACAGTTCATAAAATCTGGAAAAAAAGCATAAGAAACAATGTTGCGTGCATCAGAGCGCATTATGCGATGAGCGCATTATGCGAAATGCGCGCAATATTCTCGCATCACGTAAACGCATCGCATCAGCTGTTGCGATGCGCTCTCATTAGTGCATCGGGCGCATCACGCATTATGCGCGCATTTCAAAACCAAGATGATAACGAACCTTAACTCACATTTCAATTAAAAAGAAATAACTTATTAAGCCCACAATCTATTAAACAAATTACTCATTTACTCATTTAGCCCACACTCAATTAAAAAAATTAACTCATAAGGTTTAAGCATACCACATAAGCCTACAATTCATTTAAACCAAATTAAAAAAAAAAGTAACAAATAAACTATTGAAGGGAAGGTAAAAAATAACTCGTTTTTACCTGTCATGATTGCAGCGATTGAGAGATACTTTTCACCAATGAAGCACTTGAAGTCCGATTTGTGTCATCGGATTGGTGATAAACATTTAAGTGATAGTTGCATTTGTTTTGTTGGAAAAGATTTGCTTAAAAAGGTTACGATTACTGATGTAATGGATAGGTTTCATAAAACCACGTAGAGAGCAACTTTAATGAATCTATATCATTCACTTTTATATTGGTCGTCTGTCCCTCGAAAATTTCCGAACTTGTAGGAAAATAATCATGGCTACGCCCCTGAGCACAAAATAATGTTCATGAACACAAATGTAAACAAACAAACATAAACAAGCATTCATAAACGGAATATATAATACCTTGACACTCATCAAATATTTTATTTGTCGGAAATTTGAAATATTTAAATAAAATATAAAAACTAAAAACACTAATGAACTATCAAACACAAACAAACACGTTACCGAACGTTGACGAACATAAATGAACGAACGCGCCCTCTCTTCATGTTTGTTCATTTAACTAAACGAATGAAATTTCTTGTTTGTGTTCGTTTGTTTAATAAATGAACACAAACGAACTTCCAGCCTAACGGTTCACGAACTATTCGCCAAACGTTTGGTTCATTTGCAGCCCTACAATTATTACAAATTTTCCTATTGAAATGGTTATGCCGATTATTAATTTGCAAATGTGGTGTTTATGGTTTTTAATTTTGTGGTGGCATGTTGGAGATAGAAAGTAAAACCCAATAGCCTTTATACAATTATACACAGTGTCAGCATCATATGCAATATATTGTTTGCTACAATGCTAAAATGTTATAACTTATAAAAGATATGGGATTGGTTTATTTATTTATGAACTAGAGATTTGTAGCAACTTAGATTTTTAGTCTCAAAATCAGTAAGTTTTTACATATTTATTGTCTGTGGATGAGACGATAACTCCATATGAGTGACCAAAAACAAAGTCATGAGTTCCTCTAACCTGAGCTGACAATTCTGGTTGATATGCGAGATTGGATGTTATGTTTATATTATTCAATTCTATGTAAACCAAACTTTAGTTAATTTATTATATATTAATTAGGATTCATTATGTTAGACTAATTATGTACCATTACTTAATAACCGGTGGTTTAAATAATGGTTATGTTAACGACAATTCTAACAGCCGTTTGGCGGTTAAAGTTGGCGGGAATTAACTGTCTCTAACTGCCCTTAGGATCCCATGTATATATTGAAGTGTCTAAATCATATGATCGGCACCAAGATTGACTATTACTTGATCAATCCACTACATACTTATCAAAAAATTGCCTTGTCGAATTGATACAAGATCAAACTCTGTTTATTCCATTTTAATCCTTTCTTTCTTTTGAAATCGACGCCCCGCTTGCGGTATGCGCATATAATGTATATATGTGAGTGTGGGCTATCGGGGGGCAAAAGGGAAAGTGCACTAATTTTAACGTTATTTTACTAATTTCGTGAAAATAACGTTAGCTGAGGACGGTTAATCATGCATCATGTGGTGGCGTTGATAGCTGAAAGACAAAAGGGTACATGCACTAATCGGTCTTTGTCCCGATTGCTGAGTGTTATGTGCCTTATGTCCAAGGCTTGATGCAAAACTACTATCGAGCCGGGGGTCTCACTGGAAGCAGCCTCTCTATTCCTACGGGGTAGAGGTAAGGCTGTCTACATCTTACCCTCCTCAGACCCTACCTTTGCTTTGCTTTGCTATTGGTAGGATTTACTGAGTATGATAATGATGATTTTCTTTCGAAATCAATTTGATTACTGCTGCAAATCTTGTTCCTAACATATATTTAATAGTTAGGTACTTAGGTGTTTCAACATACATTGTTCACTTTGATGTTCTTATCATTCAAAACAGTTAACTCTTGCAAGTGTGCAACTTATATATTTCCGAACAAATCTTTTCATACAGCGGATTTGTAAGGTTTTGATAATTGTCGTTTCATGATAAATTACAGATGACATTTGGGCAACAAAACACAGAGAAGGAGGCTCATGAACTACTTTCCTACGCATTTGAACATGGCATTAATACTTTAGACACTGCAGAAATGGTAAGAAATAATCATTCCCATTATAATCCCTTTCTTTAGCATTGGTTCACAGCTTTGATAATTAATAATATATTGTAGTTGATTTGATGTTGATAATAAATAAACTAAATAACTTTTGTTCTTTTCCCCCCATTTTCTTAAAGTACCCGGTTCCGGTGAGTAAGGAGACACAAGGATTAACCGATATTTATATTGGAAACTGGATGAAATCCCGGCCTCGTGACCAGGTACTTTTCCTCTTTATAACATCTCCTTCGTATCATTTTTTTACTAAATGACAGTAAAAATGTTCAAATTGCAAGTGTAACTGGTGGGAAGGTATTAATAATTTGCTATCCCTTCATTTGCATTAGTTACAAGACTTTATGCTTGACATCTCTCGGAAACAATTCATTTTCTTTGAACAAATCTTTTAATCCATAATATGCTTTTGACATATTGCAGATTATATTGGCCACTAAAGTAGCTGGTTATTCAGAGAGATCCACTTATTTAAGAGATAATGCGGACGTTGTGAGGGTTGATGCTGCCAACATTAAAGAAAGCGTGGAGAAGAGCTTAAAACGTCTTAATACTGATTACATTGATTTGTTACAAATTCATTGGTGAGTTTCATATCCTTCAAATTTGAATACTTAACCATATAACAATTCTGTTATCTGGATTATATATTATTAATGCTTTTTTTGCTAATTTCTTTCCAGGCCAGATCGCTACGTTGCTTTGTTTGGGGAGTTCTTTTACGATCCTTTAAAATGGAGGGAAAGTGTGCCATTTGTTGAACAACTCAGGGCCTTTCAAGAACTTATTGAAGAAGGAAAGGTAATACTTTTCGAGTTTGGATCTTCTAAATTTGTACGAACGTTAATGGAATATTTAGCAACTGTTGAGACATCCTCGGACCGTAAAATTGACATGATACGTTTTTTAGTGTTTAAAATTGTGGTTATGATAACAGCCTTTTTCTGTATGATCAGGTACGCTATATTGGTGTTTCAAATGAAACTTCATATGGAGTTATGGAATTCGTTCATGCTGCAAAAACTCATGGACTTCCGAAGATTGTCAGTATCCAAAACAATTACAGTCTCCTAGTAAGATGCCAATTTGAGAGTAAGTTCTCATTTTTATATATATAACATTTGTGAAACAAGTTTGCACTGTAGTGATTGTCAATTCATGGTTTTTTTTTTTTGGGGGGGGAGGGGGGGGGAGGTTGTCTTTTTTTTTTCTTTTTTTCTTTTTTTGTAACTCAACCTCTCAACATTCAGGATTGTCACTTACACCCCCTTAGTTTTATAAAAACTTCGTAAATATCATTTTGACACCTACGTGCTTATTTTTATGTACGTTGATCAAATATAATACGTTTCCGTGCTTATTTTTATGTAAGTTCTCAGTTGGTCTACGTTTTGTCTATAGTTTTGTTCGAAAATGAGTCGGGTCAAATATAATACGTTTTCACTAGGCGGTATAAGTTCAGGTTACTTTACGTTTCAACGCTGCCGCAATGCGCGTTGCCATTCTTTAACTTAAAAAAAATGTTATTTTCTTACGCTTTTTTTAATACGTTCCGTTGTAAATCCAAGTTGGTTTACGTTTTGACCTCAATTTTTCTCGGTTGAGTCATGTCAAATATAATACGTTTTCGTGCTTATTTTTATGTTCGTTTTCAGTTGGTCTACGTTTTGACATAAGTTTTGTTTGAAAATGAGTCGGGTCAAATATTTGATGGTACAAATTCTAGTTACTTTAAGTTTCGACGCTGCCGCAATGCGCGGCGGGTCAAAATACTAGTTATATAACAAACTGCATACACCATTTTTAATCACTACTCGCAAACATTGCTCAATACTCCGCAAAGCTAGACATTTAACCAGATTTGGATATACTACATAATGAATGATGTTTTCTCTGGACTTTTTGCAGCTGATCTTGTTGAAGTATGCCACCCGAAAAACTGCAATGTGGGATTACTTTGCTATTCTCCATTGGCTGGTGGAGCGTTAAGCGGAAAGTATTTGGATTCAGAGTCCGAAGCTGCCAAAAAGGGCAGGCTTCAGTTATTCCCTGGATACATGGAAAGATACAACAAATCCATTTCCAAGGTATATTTCATAACATCGCTAAACACATGTTACTGATTTGGTTCACAAGATTCGGTTTTTACACGTGCTATACTCGTATGCCAGGAAGCAACTGCACAATACATTGAGATGGCAAAGAAACACGGATTGAGTCCGGTTGAGCTGGCACTTGGGTTTGTGAGGGACCGGCCATTTATGACGAGCACAATCATTGGCGCAACGTCTTTGGAACAACTAAAGGAGGATATGGATGCTTTCTTGACAACCGAGAGACCATTATCACCGGATGTGATGGCGGATATTGAAACCATCTTCAAGAGATACAAAGACCCAACCATTCTTTAGACACTGAGGTCCTTTTTCAGTTTTTTTGTCACCTTGTTTGATTAATTGTTTGAGTTTCTGTTGTACAATATATTCATAAATTTTTTTATGGTTTTTTCGGCGAGGGTTAGTTCTGTTGGCCGTTTTGACCACTGAGTCAAAAGGTGCCAATCTGATTCTGGACAGTGGACATTTCGTCGAACATTTACTTGTGTTGTTGTAACTTATAAAAACAACATATATAGCTAGCTATGTAATAATTTAAAACTTATGAGAAGCAATGAAGCATGCCTTCTCGAAAAAACTTTGACGACTCAATTTTCCATGCGTTTGAAGAAAACATTGATGGGTCCATTGAAAGTTCAATAGGGTATGAAACACTGGGGCGTGCCCGAGGAGTGGATGGTTTCTTCGTGAGCCGCTTCACGGGTGTGGAGCAGAGGCAGTGACGGAACTAGAACTTATTTAGTGAAGCGTCATAATAGAAATTTATTTTTTCGGACATTAGCTAACGTACATCTGTTTTTTAACAACAGATGAAGCCCCAATTCTTGATTTTGGTTTTATAGTAATGTAGTTTCTAAAGTGATGGCCTTGTATGATAAAAAATGGTCTCCTAATATGGTTTTAAAAAAGGCCTTCGACTTCAAAGACTTGATGGATCTACATGCTTTCAGCCCTGGTTCGAGGAAGAGGAAAAAGGTTCTACACGCGGTAGTTCTTACTGCAGTGCAGTCTGGTGCATTTGGAAGACCCGCAATGAAGTTCTGTTTTAGAATGATCGTCCGAATGCTATTAAAGCCTTGGAGCAAGTGAAGGAGCTTGGTTTTATGTGGGTTAAAAGTAGAGCCAAGGAGTCGGGTTTTGACACGGGAAGACTCGAGTAGTTTTTCAGGTTTTCGTTAATTCTTTTTTTTCGGCCTCGGCCGTCTGGTGCATCGATGTAAGCTCTGCTATTGTAATTTTGGTGCCTAGCGCCTTGCTAGTTTGAATAAAATGCATTTTTGTTGGCCGTTCAAAAAAAGTATATATATATACATGTCACTAGCTAGAAAACAAGAATCTTTTTGAGAATAAATTGTGTAATGTCAATTTTAAACCGATTGGCTTTCGCATGTACGCAAGGTTGACCAATCACACGCTGCCACAAGACAGCCTTTTTTTCTTTTAGTTTATGCCCCTTGAACTTTAGTAAAGTTCCCATGCAATCTCTAAACTTCAATAAAGTTCTTTTTATTCCTTTATTTGACGACTACACTGCGTTCCAGCACTACATTGATACTGTCGCAACGCACGAGGTAAAATACTGAAATTATCAAATAGTCATTAAACTTCAATAAATTTATTTTTTTCCCTTTTTTGATGACGACACCGAGTCGCCATGCTTCCTCCTCATTGTCATGTCCCCTTAACAAGTTCCTCAACAAAAACAAGCTCACATACAGCCATGGCTCAACCACAGAGAAGTGCAATGCAGTTGGCACCAGTAATGCCTTTGTACACCCTCCAACTTTGCAGAAAGTTCATTCCAGCCCCTGAACTTGAACAAACCATAAACCATCTCTAACTTTGACCCATTGCACACACGTAACAAACAGTCTCCACCTTTTGTTTATTTTTCTCCATTTTCTTAAAGTATCCGATTCCAATGAAGAAGGAGACACAACAGATCTTTATATTGGAAACTGGATGAAATCGCAACCACGTACGTGACCAGGTACTTTTCCTCTATATAATATAGCGAGTCTTTTTATACAATTTTTACTAATTAAATGATGGTGTATATATTTAAATTGGAAGTCCACAACACTTTATGCTTGACGTACTTGTAAACAGTTTCATTCAATAATTCTCATTATAACGTAGTATTCAAAACGGTTACAGTCTGCTCGTGAGATGCAAGTTTGAGGGTAAGTTCTCACCATTATATAAGATGCATTACATCGTGAACTTTTGATCTTACTAGTTAAAATGAAATTTTAAAAGTAAAAAAAAAAACATTGTAGCCGATCAACATAAATAATAGTGCAAATGAAATTATCATGATGTAATTTAATATATATAATAATTTCTACCTTTAATACTAAATAATAATGAAAAATATAAAAGTTTCATGGTAAATGTTAGGGGAGGATTTTCTAACAATTAGTGATCCTTATCCGTTATCCTCATTAGTGATCCTTACTTCTGTGACAGGTGGTGATCCTCAGAAGAGCTTCAGGATCAGGATCATGGATCACTTTAAGGATCCTCGTACTGACAATTGTTTATTTATGTTTTGTACTACCTCGCAGGTATAACGAGCTTGACCAAGTCTTGGCGACATTCCTGGGGAATATTCCTAAACTATTCTGCACGTGCTTGGCCAAAAATGGACGTTATGGAGAACGTGGGGGCTTGGCACAAAAGTCGGATAGTTAGTTTGGTAGTTAAATTTCTATTTTTAAGGGGTAACGAGCTAGTAGAAAAACACTTAGTCATTTTTACAGCTACACACACTCGTATACTCGCACTCTTGAAGCTCTCGACGAACATACATTCGTTTTCACTCACTTTTACACATTTCACGATAGTGATCCTTGTACCTAGCTCGTTACTATCCGAAGTTGTAAACATTTTTTCATTTATTTGAGCTTGGTGATCGGTAGTTTCCATCACCCGGGGTTTTTTGTGCCGGAGATCAACTCTTGATCAAGGACTTTTTCCCCGTATAAATCCTTGTGTCATTTCAGCAATTTACATTGAAGTGATCCTTGTTATTGTTCTACATTGTTAGCATCATACCCCGTAACATAGAGTTTGGTTGCAATATCCTCAACAGATTTTTTGACCAAAACAGTTTGGCGCCCACCGTGGGGCCATTGGTGCTTCGTCCTTAGAAAAATTCGCATTTCTGTGCTCATTCTGGTTCACTACAACCAAGCAAATGGCTTCCTCAGCGAAGAATGCTTCAAATCTGATGCCCGCACTTCATCACAAGGCGTTCCCCCTTTGCCTCCACCACCTTCTGGATCCCAGAAGAATGCTGAGAATGCTGCGAAGAAACCAACTCCCATTTTTTCAAAACCTCCAACTTCTTCTGCTTCTTACACTCCCACTACTAGTGACATGTTTACTTTGATTTTGCAGATGAAGGATCAGATACGGCAACAAGATAAGACCAACGAGAGGATTCTCAAAGAAATCGGAGATCTCAAGAAACAAAAGACAACGGCAGAGGATCATTCCCCACTGGTGCCAAAATCCTTGAATTTTGATACTCCGGTGATTACTTCTCAGCCATCAATGGTTCCAGACGTTCAATATGTGGGTGGACCGAAAGGAGTGCACTACGGAACAACAACAATCACCCAGGCAGCAGGCTCATCTTTCCAGTCAGCGGGATCCTATCCTCAGCATATGGGATCCCTCACGAATTCAGGAGGATATTCAGGAATGCAGCAGATTCAAGGATCCTCCTTTGTTCCAGGATCATCCCAGGTTCAAGGATCCTCCTTCGTTCCAGGATCATCCCAGGTTCAAGGATCCTCCTTTGTTCCAGGATCATCCCAGGTTCAAGGATCCTCCTTCGTTCCAGGATCATCCCAGGTTCAAGGATCCTCCTTTGTTCCAGGATCATCCCAGGTTCAAGGATCCTCCTTTGTTCTAGGATCATCCCAGGTTCAAGGATCCTCCTTTGTTCCAGGATCATCCCAGGTTCAAGGATCCTCCTTCTTCCCAGGATTATCCCAGGTTCAAGGATCCTCCTTTGTTCCAGGATCGTCCCAATTTCAGGGATCCTTCCAGATGCCAGGATCCTTGAGGAGTTTGCAAACAGGAAGTTCAGATGTCCATCAGGGAGATTTTATTCCAATGCAGACCAATGCCTCTACTGGTCCCTCGATCATTCCGGAGCCTCAACAATATGGATTCACATCCATTCTTCCTAACTTGAATCCAATGGGAGGTAACACTTTTAATAATTCTCATACTACTAACCATGGTCTTATGCAGGATCCAGGTATCAATCATGCCATGGCCAGAGAATTGCAAAAGCTAAAGGATATGATATCAAGTGTTCCGGGAGTAGTCAAACCTATCCCAGAAATTGCAGATGGGAGCCACAAGATATCTCGTTTCGCACCACCAATTTGTGATGCTGAGATACCCAAGAGGTTCCATGTGCCTACAATGAAGCTGTATGATGGTTCGACGGATCCTGAAGAACACATAGCACAATACAGGGAGAGGATGGAGATCAATCCAATCCCAGAAAGGTTAAAGGAAGCATGCCTGTGCAAAGGATTCGGATCCACTCTTACTGGATCAGCTCTCAAATGGCTGCTAAGTCTTCCCCCCTACTCTATTACCTCATTTGCTAATCTAGTTAATCTATTTAATAATCAGTTTTCTTGTAGTAGGAAATTTGAACGATTAACTAGTGATCTATATAGGATAACCCAGGGTCATAATGAATCATTAAGGGATTACATTACCAAATTCAGTAAAGAATCCTTAGACATTCCCAATTTAGATATAGCCACGGCTGTTGAGGCCTTTAAAATGGGATTGCTTAGGGATTCGTCTTTCTATGATGATCTTGTTATGACACCATGCAGGAACTTAGATGAGGTAAGAACCCGAGCACTTAGGTTCATTCGGCTAGAAGATGACAAGAGGATCCAGGAGAGGTTAGCAGGATCCTCAAAGCAGGATAAGCAAGGATCCTCATTCAGGAACAACAAGTTCAGATCCTACAACAGATCCGATAACCAGAACGTGCATTCTATTGATCAAGAAGAGGATGATGAGGATTATCCTCCAATTTCTGAATATTGTTTTAGTGTTGATAACAATGAACTAATCCTTGCGATGCAGAGTCTAGGTGATAAAGCTAGATGGCCAAGAAAAAATGATAGGCCAGCTGCAACTAAGGATAAATCAAAGTGGTGTGCATACCATGAAGATTTTGGGCATCTCACAGAAGAATGCATTGCACTAAGAAAGGAAATTGGATACTTGTTGAGCAAAGGGCATCTAAAGGAATTGTTGGGAAGAAAAAAGTCAAGGACTCAGGATCCTGAAAGGATCCCTGAGAAGGCTCCAGCCCCTCCAGCAGATGCACAAGTGATAAACTTTATTTCTGGAGGATCAGACATTTGTGGCATATCTTTCTCAGCAGCTAAAAGGCATGCAAAGGAAACTAAAATGGATAATGGAGAAAGACCAGTTCGAACATCAAGTGTCTCCGAAGGAAAAGTTATAACCTTTGATGAAGAGGATCGTGTTGATATCCAGGATCCTCATCACGATGGTTTAGTTATTACTCTTTTCATCTCTAACCATTTTGTCCGCAGGATCCTTATAGACGGAGGAAGTTCAGTGAACATTATCCAGCTTGATGTTCTGAAGAAGATGGGTATCCCTGAATCAGAGATCATACCAAGATCCTCCGTGCTCGTGGGATTTAGTGGCGAAACCAAGAATACCCTGGGGGACATTAAACTCCCAATATATATCGAAGGCCTACACTCTTATCAAAAGTTTTGTGTTATTGACTGTTTATCTTGTTGTAATGTTATCCTTGGCAGGCCCTGGATACACGATATGAAAGCAGTCCCATCTACCTACCATCAATGTGTGAAGCTCCCTAGTCCCTGGGGAATAGTGAAGATTGATAGTGATCAGCAGGAGGCTAAGAATTGCTACACTTCATCGATGAAACCAGCCTCGAAGTCAAGGGAGCAATAGCAATCAAGGTACCCTCCAAGGGATGTCTTGGAGGCAAGAGAGCAGGATGTGGTAGAAATCCTCATGGATCCTGATGATCCTGAATCCAAAATCTATATTGGATCAGGGATCCTTGGCGAAATGAAAGAAGACCTCGTATCCTTCCTCAAAAGGAGAAAGACTACCTTTGCATGGAAACACGAAGATATGACTGGTATATCCAAGGATGTTATCACTCACAAACTCGGCATAGACAGATCCTTCAAACCAATCCATCAAAGGAGAAGAAAGTTTGCACCGGAAAGGAATGCCATTATCCAAGAAGAGGTAGAGAAATTGCTCCGGGCAGGTATGATTAGAGAGGTCAAGTATCCAAGATGGTTGGCCAATGTGGTTGTTGTTCAAAAGAAAAACGGAAAGTGGAGGGTATGTGTCGATTTTACCGATTTAAATAAGGCATGTCCCAAGGATCCTTTCCCATTACCCCACATTGACTCCATGGTGGATGCAACTGCGGGTCATGAACTGTTAACTTTTATGGATGCTTCATCTGGATTCCAACAAATCCAAATGGAACCATCCGACCAAGAGGATACAGCCTTCATGACTCCAACTGGTATATACTGCTATATTGCTATGCCGTTCGGATTAAGAAATGCAGGTGCAACATATCAAAGGCTGGTGAATATGATGTTCAAGGATCAGATTGGACAAACTATGGAGGTTTACATAGATGATATGGTGGTAAAATCCTTGAAAGCTGAGGATCACCTAAGAGACTTGGAGGAAGCATTCAATATCCTTGATAAATATAATATGAAGCTTAATCCTTCAAAATGTCACTTTGGTGTTAAAGCAGGTAAATTCTTAGGATATATGGTGACAAAGAGAGGCATTGAAGCTAGCCCGGAACAAATCAAAGCAATAGTGAACATCAAATCTCCGGTCAATGCTAAGGATGTTCAAAGGCTAACAGGCAGGATAGCAGCTTTGAACAGATTTATATCCAAATCCTCAGAGAAATGCAAAGAATTCTATGATATCCTAAGGAAGAACAAGAAATTTGAGTGGACTGAGAAGCATGAAAATGCTTTAAGATCCCTCAAGGATTACCTATCCTCAGCCCCGGCTTTGATGAAACCAGAAAAAGGCGATGTGCTATCCTTGTATCTTGCAGTATCCTCAAAAGCAGTAAGTGCGGTCCTTGTTAAGGATCATGAAGGTACACAACATCCTGTCTATTATGTAAGTAAAAGTTTACTTGATGCCGAATCCAGGTACTCACACCTTGAAAAGCTTATTCTTGCATTAATTATGGCATCTACTAAGTTAAGACATTATTTTGAAACTCATGTTATCATTGTGAAAACTAATTTTCCAATTAAGAATGTCCTCAGGAAACCAGAGATGTCAGGTAGGATGGCTAAGTGGGCAGTGAAGCTGAGTGCATATGATATAAGATACGAGCCTAGGACAGCCATCAAATCCCAAGCATTAGCTGACTTTGTGGCTGATTTCAGTAGTGATTTACAAGAAGAAGCTGAGTTAGAAGTCCAGCAGTTAGAAGAGACCAAGGATCCTTGGATACTCTATACTGATGGATCCTCAAATGTCAAAGGCACAGGGCTTGGAATACTACTAAAATCGCCACAGGGGGACATAATACCCCACTCTATAGCTTGTGAGTTCCAAACCACTAACAATGAGGCTGAGTATGAAGCCTTAATTGCTGGTTTGCAAATTGCTAAGCATATGGGAATCAGGTATCTTGAGGTACATGTAGATTCTTTGTTAATTACAAACGACTTTAATGGATCCTATGCTGTTAAAGGTGAAAAGCTAACCAAATATTTGGAGATAGTCAAAAGTTTGGCACTCTCTTTTGTTTCCTTTAGTTTGACGCAGGTACCAAGGGAAGAAAATACAGAGGCTGATGCATTGGCTAACTTAGGATCATCCTTGAAGATCCCGGAGGATATCAAGATCCCTATTATCCATATCCTAACCCCGGCTATCGAGGATCATGTGGCTATGGAGAAAGGAAATGATTCTGCAATTATCCCTAGTGAGGATACTCAATCCCATTCAGGATCAGGATCATGGATTTCACCAATTATGAGATACTTACAACATGGAGAGATTCCTACAGGAGAAAACCCTAGGGCTTTCAAATCTAAGGTATCTCAATTCACAATTTTAAATAATATGTTGTATAGACGATCTCTTGCAGGACCATACTTAAGATGCATTGAGGATCCTGAAATCCAAGAAGTTTTAAAAGACTTCCATGAAGGAGATTGTGGAAACCACACTGGGGGCAGGGCATTATTCTCAAGGATCCTGAGGACAGGATACTACTGGCCAACCATGAAGAGAGATGCTGTGGAGTATGCTAAAAGATGTGATCCTTGTCAGAGACACAGCAATATCCTTCATCAACCAGCTGAATTATTGCATCCTATATCCTCCTCTTGGCCATTTATGAGATGGGGTATGGATATAGTTGGAAAGCTCCCTAAGGCACCTGGTGGAAAAGTATTCATGCTAGCTATGACTGATTACTTCTCCAAGTGGATAGAGGCTGAAGCTTTTGCCCAAGTCAGAGAAAAGGAAGTTATATCCTTCATTAAAAGAAATATTATAACTAGATTTGGAATTCCTTCTGAGATTATATGTGATAATGGTTCCCAATTTATTGGGGGCAGAACCACTAACTTTTGTGACAGTTGGGGGATTAAGATGATAACATCAACACCAGTCCACCCACAAGCTAATGGTCAGGCAGAATCATCCAACAAGATCATCATCAACAATTTGAAGAAAAAACTTGGATCCAAGAAAGGGAAATGGGCAGAAGAACTACCCTATGTGCTTTGGGCTGATAGGACAACCCCCAAGAATGCTACTGGTCAAACACCATTCTCTTTGGTATTTGGGGCAGAATCAGTGATCCCAACAGAAATGGTGGTTCCAACTGCAAGAACAAGTACCCGTGATCCTGAGGAGAATGACGAGAACTTGGCTCAAGACCTGGACACTATTGAAGAAATCAGGGATATGGCTAGGATAAGGATGGCCAGTTATCAACAAAGAATGGCTGGTGCTTACAACAAAAATGTCAGGATCAGGAGGTTTCAAGTTGGAGATATGGTATTAAGGAAAGCATTTCAGAATACCACCAATCCTGCTGATGGAAAATTGGCTCCAAAATGGGAAGGCCCTTATTTGATTGAAGCTGAAGCAGGAAAGGGGGCATATAGATTGCTAACCATGGAAGGTGATTTGCTACCAAGAGCTTGGAATGCTGTCCACTTGAAGAAATATTTCATGTGAGCAGGATCCTTATAACACAGATGATCCTCATGATAGGGATATCCTTAAAGGATCCTCAAAGTATCGGTGATCCTTACTTAGGTAATATCCTATACTTGAACTATTTCATTTCTTTATTTTCTCATATAAGGATAAGGATCATGTATCCTTTATCCATCTCTCACGTGAGTTTAAGTTTTGAAAGTTCAGGTATCCTTAGCATAACATTGGTTATCTGCAGAAGCAATTCGTTCCTTGGGTTTAACCCCAGTTATCCTTGGGCTTGACCCCAGTTCCGCCTGTAGCGCACGATGATCCTGGTATAGTTCAAGGCATTGGGACCAGTACTCGTTTTAGGGGCTGATAATTCCATTGTACTGGCTATGCTTAGGATCCTACGTATAATGGTAGACGTACCATACATCCGTTCCTAAGGTTTCTAACGTTTTCACGTTAGCTAAGGTTTTGGCATTTTCATGTCACTAAGTTTGGATAGTCGCCAGTTAGGGCCATACTCCAGTTTACATACGATCCTTGGGCTTGTCCCCAGTTATCCTTGGGCTTGTCCCCAGTTATCCTTGGGCTTGTCCCCAGTTGCTAACTCTTTTCTTATATTGGCTTAGTCCCAAGTTATGCTCTATTTCAGGTTCTTGAAGATAGGCAACTAGGGATCCTTGATCCTTACTTTATTCTAAGGTTTATTTTACAGTTATCCTTATTATGATTAGGATCCTAACTTGGACCCTCAGGTATGATCCTTAACTATCTTTTATTCTATTCATTATTTATTTGAATAACCCTTAAAGTTTGACAACTAGACTTGTGATCCTTAAAACATATCGCTTTGTAAAATTCTTTAACTAAAGGATATCTGATCATGGATCATATCCTAAACATTTTCAGTCTGGTTTGTTCAAAATTGTTTATTCAATAAATGTGTATCAAAACAAAGGAAAATTGAAGAAACATAAGGATAACAACACAAGATAAGTGACAAAAGGTGAAGTTTTTATTTATTAACAAAAGACTAACCCTTAAAAGGTTGTCAAAATTACCTACCCGAGCTTCTACCAGCAAAACGTGGCCCGTCCGCTGGGGTAGGTAAAGGGTGTCCATGATAATGAGTTCAAGAGTAGTGCAGGAATATAAAGGCGGCAGGATCACAATGGCTTCATCCCCCAAACAGAGGATCCCTCCACCAATTGCAATCCTGCCTATTGTCCTAAGGATCATACATGACCCTTAATCTTAGAACCTATTGTTTAAGTACAAACCATGAAATTGTTTTAAACATCACAACCACAAAAAACAAACCACCAGATTTAAAAATTGGGCTCCGGCTACGTCTAGAAATGTCCTTCATCGCCCAAATAATGCAGCCTAAACCTTCGCTGCATTGTCACCTCCAACTCCACTTGTTTCACCACCTTCACCTTTGCCTCCGGCTTCAATTGTCAGGATCTCTTCAACCTCCTCAGCCTCTTCATCGTCCAGTTCAGCCAGCCTTGCCTTCCAACCTTCAATATCCCAGGTGCTCTTGTCAAAAGCAGGATCCTGAGCTTCCAAGGCCATTTGAAGCTTGGTCTTGTACATTGTGATGGCGGCAGAGACTTTGGCATCTTCGGTGATCTCGCTCTTCTCATAGTCAACATTAACCAGCACCTTGGCCATCTGCTGTTTGGTATCCCGGACTTCCTTCTGAAGATTAGCAATTGTGAGATCCTTTAACACCGCAACCTGCTGGAGATCGGCAATCTTCCTATCCTGATCCTCAACGTGGCCCACATAGTCCTCAATCTCAGTGAATTTCTGTAAAAAGGATAAGGTCAGGATCAAGTAATCAGCAGGATATACCAGCAGGATATGTCAACAGGATATACGAGCAAAGACAGTGATCCTCACCTCATTAAAGTACTCAAGGAATTGATGACGGATCAGAGGCAGACCCTGCAGATCCCCAGCTTCAGAGGCTTTTCTCTTCTTGATTACCTTCCCTTTGAGGGGTGCCTTGGGGACCGAAGCTGTCGGACTGGTAGGAGCTTTTCTCTTGGAGGATCTGACAGTGGTGAGATCAGCAACATTGAACTTGGAAGCGGACTTGGTGGATTTTCCAGCACCTACACAACCGAAACAAGATAAGTATCTTTTCTTAATTCATCTTTCACTATTTATTTAAACTTTAAACAAGGATACTTACTTGACATTGTGACAGAGCCTGAGGATACCTCCTGTGAATCTTGGGTTGTTGTCTTGAAAGTTCTTATCTCAGGATCAAGATTCTTGAAAGCAAGGAGCCTCTCCTTAGCAGCAGGGGACAGTTTGAGGTGTGAGACGGTGATAGCTGCATAACAAGAAAGCAAAAATATAAGTTATCCTTACATCAAAAGAAAGTTCCTGGTGATCCTTCTCAGGATCCTCCACCCTACCATGGGTAGCCCATTTTTTGGGTAGATCCTTTCCATCTTCGATGGAATCTCTCTTGACAAAAAAGAAACGCCGTTTCCAATTAGCATCATTCTTGGTGGCTTTGAAGATCGGGTGTTCCTCACCGGGTTTACGTTTAAACAGATAACGATGAGAGCCAAAGGTGGTAAGATCATACAGCTCTCCCAGCTCTGTCATTCCTAGATCTATTCCCTCCTGATCAATGATCCTTTCAAGGGTGTACAAAACCCTCCAAATCATCGGCATGGCTTGGATATAAGAGATGCCGGTTAGGGAAAAGAAAGATTGGGTGAAGGCTGGAAAAGGATATGTATAGCCTATGGTGAAAGGAGTGACGGGGAAAGCAACCCACTTATCAGAGATATGATCGCTCAGGGCATTGGGGTCAAAAGACCTGAATTCGGTGTTCGCCGGGAAGAAGTGGTGGATCCTATCTATCTGAGCATCATTGAAGCAGCAGCGTTCTTTAATGGAGTCTTCAATGATCCCCTGGCTTTTCGGAGGACTGTTCTTTGGGTGATCCTTGGCTGGGGAATTTCGGAGCAACATCTTTGATGGAAAGAGGCGAAAACAGAGCAGGAGAGGGAAGAAGATAGAGAGAGAGAATACCTGATCGTCTTCGGAATGCAGATTATAAAGGGAGTCTCTCTGAAAATTTAAATGCATTTGATCCTATCTATATCTCTATTTATAATTATGATTCTGCAGGATTGTCACTTCCGTGACGTCATGATCGCAACGGCTAGTTCTATTTTAACGGTTATATATCCGTTAGTTAGTTGCGGATAAGATCAAGAAAACATAACTCGCTAATTTTACATATCACTCCTTATATTTTGGGGGCAATTGTTAGGGGAGGATTTTCTAACAATTAGTGATCCTTATCCGTTATCCTCATTAGTGATCCTTACTTCTGTGACAGGTGGTGATCCTCAGAAGAGCTTCAGGATCAGGATCATGGATCACTTTAAGGATCCTCGTACTGACAATTGTTTATTTATGTTTTGTACTACCTCACAGGTATAACGAGCTTGACCAAGTCTTGGCGACATTCCTGGGGAATATTCCTAAACTATTCTGCACGTGCTTGGCCAAAAATGGACGTTATGGAGAACGTGGGGGCTTGGCACAAAATTCGGATAGTTAGTTTGGTAGTTAAATTTCTATTTTTAAGGGGTAACGAGCTAGTAGAAAAACACTTAGTCATTTTTACAGCTACACACACTCGTATACTCGCACTCTTGAAGCTCTCGACGAACATACATTCGTTTTCACTCACTTTTACACATTTCACGATAGTGATCCTTGTACCTAGCTCGTTACTATCCGAAGTTGTAAACATTTTTTCATTTATTTGAGCTTGGTGATCGGTAGTTTCCATCACCCGGGGTTTTTTGTGCCGGAGATCAACTCTTGATCAAGGGCTTTTTCCCCGTATAAATCCTTGTGTCATTTCAGCAATTTACATTGAAGTGATCCTTGTTATTGTTCTACATTGTTAGCATCATACCCCGTAACATAGAGTTTGGTTGCAATATCCTCAACAGATTTTTTGACCAAAACAGTAAATATGTAAAACAAAAAAGTTTCATGTAGCTATCATGATAATATTTAATATATACTAGATTTACCACCCGCCGCAATGCGTCGGGGGCGTAAAACCGTGCCGAATAGCACCAATACCACACCACCGCCAGCGACAACCAATACTGAAGTTATGGTGTATTAATGTAAAGAAATTAGATTGCAACGTAAAACATAGAAAATAATAATTAAGTCGATTTAGGACCCCGCACGTTGTAACGAACCTGTCAAACAGGGAAAAGATAGACGACGTAAAAACGTTGAACCACACACGCACGTTGAGCCGTGTTAACTCACAAAATCTAGTACGAAGCGTAAAACGAAATGTTAAAACGTTGAACTACACCACGTTACGCCGTGTTAACTCGCAAAATTTAAAACGAAAAATTAGCGAAATATGAAAAGCGTAAGGACCAAAGTTGAAAGTACAAAAGTTGTAAAGGTTGAATTGCAAGAGATGAAAACTTTTTGTGTTATAAATAGAAAAACAAATAGCTTTGGGTTAAAAATGAAACATCGTTTTTTTTTTTTTTTTTTGAAAACCACCCTAAGCATATGCATACAAACATTGTTTATTTATAGTTTGTTAATTTGTTAATAACAATAAGTTATAACTTGCTATTGCTTTCATCCTTCGTTTTGTGGGTGATTTATGCAATGTTCACTACAACTGGATACAGATTACGACAAAGTCCCTTTAGTCAAAAGGTGCCAATCTGGACATTTAGTTAAACAGTTAATTTATGTTGCTTAACTTACAAAATAACATAATTATCTATATATAACAAGCGTGGAGTTCCGCCGATTATTGTTTTTTCGGTTCGTGGTCTTCTAGTTACGCACAAGATAGTTCAAATTGGGCCGCCCAAAAAGAAAGTTTTTCAAGGGAACATCCTCAAAGCCTTGTTGGTGTATTTGGAAAGTAAAGAATGATCGAGGGTGTTCAAACAAGATGGATAACTGAAGGGGTATGGTCCCAAAACTCGCACCAAAGTGGTCGCGAATGACCATTACCCTTATCAAATACTCCCACAGGCAATAACTTATCTGTGTCCGTGCGGGCACGTGCGAACGCAACTATCGAATCCAATCGTGTAAGACCCTAATACGTATTTGACTAAAAGTCGCAGCGGAAATTCGTGTTATAAAATTTTTTTCATTATAAATACCTTAACTTACTTAAAATTTAACCTTAACATAACTCTTTCACATAAATCCATCGATCGACTTATTTACTAAGAAAAAACATAGCTTATGTTTACTGCATTATATACATCAACGTTCCCGTACAATCTCACTAGTGACTCGATCCTCGATCTCTATTCCTTGATGATCCTCATGACTCGTACTACCTGCACTTACCACATAAAATTCATAACATTAGTACGCATTATAAACATACAAGATTTATTCATGTTTACTTTTCGTTCTGTTAACTCTTTACATCCCAGCTTTCCATCTGATCATACAATCCGTGGTGAGACTTTCTCGTTGTACCTGTGTTACACTTCGTTCACAAGGCACGCTATTATTATCGTCAATACTCAATTTCAATGAATACATGCGTATATACTTTCATACATACTTACATATATGCATCCGTTCACACATAACTACTTACATACATACGTACCTACATTCATACGTACGTGCCTACATACGTGCATACCTACATACATACATGCATACATGCCTACATACATACCTATTACATGCCTTCACACAACCCTACATACGTGCATATATTCGTACATACTCAGTTGGATATATATATATACATACATACACATACTACCTACATACACACCTACATACATACATACATTCATATCTTCACGCATGCCTACATACGTGTATACGCTCATATATATCTACTTGCATACATACACACATACATTCATTCATACATACCACTTATATTCATACATACATACATACATACATACATACATACATACATACATACATACATACATACATACCTTCATACGTATCTACTTTCCCTAAAACAAGGAATAAACTAATCATTCTTAGCTTATACGCGTTTAAAAACGGTCCAGACGGGTTCGCAATGCATCAACAGTTAAAATACGCGTCTAAAACAAGGAATAAACTAATCATTCTTAGCTTATACGCCACGGCCTGGGGCCTTCCCCGTCGCGCTACGCCACGGCCTGATTTCATCAGACTGTTGCAGCTGGTGCTGTATAATTCCCAGCACGACTCGATTTCACAGAAACGAGCATAACTTTCTCGTTTTTGATCCGTTTTACCCGATTCTTTTTCCTACGCGACCGTAATTTAATTCTCCATCACATGGAGTAAAAATATAATATTTGGACTACCTAACTTTATGACTTTTAAGCCTTCGGCTTATTACCCTTTTACCAAATTTTGACCCGTTCATGCATATATCAACATAACTTGTTTATTTGACTTCAATTTCTTATAAACATCATAATTCTTAACATTTGTCTATTATATAAGGTTCCAATCACGGGTTTCTTACAACATCCCAACTCATTTCCACTTAAATGTTATTTTGACCCGTTAAGGGTATTTACGCATTTTTAAGGACTTTGAATCGCAAAGATCATACTTTTCGCTTTCATACATGTCCAAAGTAATCATTTAATCTAATGGCTTGTTTCTAAACACCCTTTTAAAGTCGTTTGCCCGATATACCTATCAAGGGCATTTTTGTCAACTTCGCTCCATCCTTTACAACAAAGGACTTCCTTGCACATTCAACCAACCCTATCATTTGACTACAACTCTAAACGCACATACCTTGCTCGGATCAAAGCTAAGATCCGTTTAATACTTCATCCACCCAAATTGTTAGATGATAACAACGAGATCCTTTCGCTATTAAATCTGTGAATACATTATACTTGACAAAACCATTCATTAGTCGATAATGCCAAATGGTGACATCTCCACCATTTGACCCGTTAGTTCCAAATGTTCAATTTACCCTTTTTAAACATCAACTTTAATTTCTTATCATACCCACATATTCCGACCCGTTTCAAATACTTGTCGGAACGTCATACTTCACATATTTACTTACATGTTCGCAATCAATACAACGAATAGATATTCTACAAAAAAGGGGCGTAAGCTTACTTACCTAGCATCCGAATATGCTTCCCATGCGCATTAGTCCCGTTTGACCCGCTCCTATCCCAAGCTTCCATGTTGCTTATCAAGCATCAACTATCATATATCATTCTCAAGATAGTTAGCTTATTCATCATTCATCACAACCTTTTCATCACACGGATCTTATATTAAGTTTATCATTTGACCTTAAAACACGATAATTCATCATTTCTTATCCAATTTCTTTAAACATACTTACACATATATGATTTTCAACATTATTAACATAAGCATATCATTACTTCCATCATATCATCGAAAACCCACTTCATAGCTACTTTGTTAATCACTTACAAGTGATCTAATCTTAAGTTCTTCATAATTTCATCATACTTTTTATGTGTGTACTACCTCCTAAGCATAGGGTACAACTAGTTCATGCATATTCTTCTAACCTCAATACATAATTCATCAAATTCTTCCTTCTAATCAACATAAATCATTCATGCATAAACATCAAACATACTAGTATCACATTTTATTCAATTCATCTAACAACAATTCATCATATATGTCAAAATACATCAATAATAGGCAAGAATTTGGACATGGATGATTTACCCATGTCATCATCTTCACCATAACAAACGGGTTTCACCCTTAAACATCAAATTAACCTAAACCATGCATAATCCATGTTCTATATGATGATTCTAACACACACCCATTCTCAATTTCATACAAATTCGCAATTTACATCATAACCCACTTCGTGAAAGATCACCAATCTAACTTTTAAGACATACCTTATGATCTCCTCGTGAAGGTGATCATTAATCCATATTTCTTCTTGAATTTGAGCTACAATTAACCCTTCAATTTGGTGATCTTCATGGTTAGGATTTGTGAGCTTTCAAGGAGCTCCTGGCTCCTTCTCGAACACACACGATGTGTGTGTTGAGTTCTTTTAATTTGGTAATTCATCTTTCATTTTGTCCCACTTTAGACCCTCGTGTTTGCCACTAAAACATATTTGGCACAACTCTTGTCTTTTAATACTTTTAACCACACACTTAACTAGGTTAAATAACCTAGTTATTTATTTCATGCTAGGTCATATAGGAACATATGACAATTATAAACATTCGGGTTTTGGGATGTTACAAATCGGTCAAGTGATGAGAAGACTTACCTTGTGTATGAAAATGGATGTTGCACATAGCGATGCGGCTTAGCACCGCATCCTATGAACATTTTCGTCATGACAAGGGATAAGGTAACATCAGTTACCGCATATGGCGATGCGGCTTTGCACCGCATCCCATAAACATTTTCGTCAAACCAAGGGACGCGGAACCAACCGCGGTCACCACAGATAGCGATGTGGCCTAGCACCGCATCCTATTGACGACGCAAGTGGGACTGACACCTTGACTCAGGTAGCCAAAACAGCACGTGGCACTGATGACAAGCATCTGTCAGCCCATACGTAAACGACACTGGCACACAGACTGACAACCGCAGTGGGACGTGACATCACCTCCGTGACCGACAAGCCTGACACACCTGCAAGGGGCTACGCGCTGTCAGTCTAGCCACTCAATTACCCTCCTTCACTCCTCGGCTATAAATACCCATCCCGGACCAGGTTTGAGGTATCGCTTATCAAACTCTCTAACTTTTACTACTTGCTTTCAAGCAAATTACTGATTCTCACGCCAGAGAGTGGTAACAAGGAGCACCACCCACCCCATCCTCCTTGTTACGAGTCACGGTGTGTTTTCCTTGTGCAGGAGACAAATCAGCGGATTATCCAGCCACCGATCCTCGGAAAGAAGGGATTAACCCTACTTGACGAGACCAGTGAATTAACCTCCCTTGGTTAACCACTGTTTCATCAATAACGAATGATGAATCCAAAGTGATGGAAGATATCAAATCGCTCGGGTATATATGGATTAAAAATAGATATTTTATAAAGCTTTATCTTAGATTGGTGTAATTTAGTTTTGTAATGTCTTTATAGTTTTGGCTATAGCGTCTTGCTAGTGCCTTGTCTTTAATAAGATTTGTTGCTCAAAAAAAAGTATTTTAATATTATAATTAGAAAAAACTATAAAAAGCAATGAAGCTTGCTTTCATGGAATAACTTTGATGACTCAATTTTCCATGCCCTTGAAAAAACAATTTATGTGTCATTTTCAAGTTTCAACTTCATGCCCTTGAAAAATAATAAGCTACAACTTGACTTTCTTATTCTTTATTTAATATGAAATAATTTATATTAAATTTTGAGTAGAATATATTTCTGGTAATATAATATTATGAAATGAGTCCCCAAGATAAAGGATATATATATATACACTGTTCTAATTTTTATACCGACAAATGATAGCACTTTGGTAACAAATAACAAGATGGGACATAAAGAACTCAAATCTTGTTCAAGTTTAACTTTTTCTTGAACCAAATGTGTATTCATCTTGATATGTTTGTGTATAATTTGAATTATCATAAATAAACCAAAATACATTTTTTAACTCTAATTTAACCCATTTTTCAAAAACCAAGTCATGATTGCCGGTAACAAACCATTGATCGCAGCAGAGACAGCAAATGAACCTAAACTTTACGAGCAAACACAAAACATTCAGGATGCGTATGATATTAGTTTAAATAAAATTTACGGGTATAGACCATGTATGGTATTAGCCTATTAGGTGATACCCAACCCGGTTATCCGAAGCATGCATACCCGGTTACTCCAACCATACCCACAAACATTTTATTTTTATTCACTAACATTTAAGTTTATACATTTCTAATTATCCTTAATAATGGGTAATCTATAAGAAACATATATACTCATTTACCTCATACCGGCGAGCCGACTACGATGACTAAATAGATACATGACGGATATGTCACACAATTTTTTTTACCGATTTAAATGTTATTTTAGTCCCTGTGGTTTGGGCCATTTTGTCAGTTTAGTCCAAAGGTTTGATTTTTGGCCTGTGGGTCCAACAAGGTTTCACCGTTGTCATTTTAGTCCACTGGGTTATCTTCATCCATTTGTTATGTTAACGACAAGGGCAATTCGGTCATTTTATATGTAATTTTGCAAACTTGAAGGGCAATTCGGCCATATAAAATGACTGAATTGCCCTTCTGGTTGACAGAAATAATGGATGAAGTTAACCCAGTAGACTAAAATGATAATAGTGAAACATTTTTGAACCCACAAACGAAAAATAAAACCTTTGGATTAAACTAGGAAAATGACCCAAATATCATTCAACTCTTTTTTTACCGTTGTAAGAACCAGTTACTCAGTTAGCGTACAAAAGGAAGCCCACAACAGACTACAGGCCCACAACCACTAGTGCGCCAGGTGTGCGGTCCGAGAACCATCCTGACGTGGCCCAAATGTCAAAGCAGATAAAAAAGCAGATATTGTTATCCAGAACGTCGTCGTATCATATATCCTCATCGTCACCTCCATAAATATCCGTTCAAAATCGCACCCTTACTCTATCTACCACTTCCCCTTTCATCGTTTTCATCGCCTCTTACATCTTTCAAATCTCGTTTCTCCCCTCAGATCATCAGAAATGGCGAAAGATCCAGTTCGTGTTCTTGTTACCGGTGCTGCAGGTATTGTTTCAGTTTCTCTGCTTCCTATTGCTTACGGATCTGTTAACTTCATACCGATTTGTTTGAACATCATCATGCTGTTACCGATTACTGATTACTGATTGAATTTATCCGATCGGATCTGTTCCGATCTGATCTGGTTTACTTGTACTTTATATAACTTGTTATTAGCAAGTGTTGCATGAGTGTGTAATCTGTCTTGAGTTCGATTTAAACTAGATCTGAACTAGTTTTACTTGATTTGACTCAATCGTGGACTGAATCTGTATAGTTTGTGTGACTTTTGATATAAATGTTTTCGATCTAGGTGAGCTAGGGTTTTAGCGGTGGCTTATAATTTGAAGTTTTAATCATGCGATTGGTGTTATACAGATGCGTTTTTGAGTATTTTCTAGTGTTGCAGTACGCAAACGCAAAAGGCGCATGAGTGTGTGTGCGTGTAATCTGTCCTGACTTTGAGTTAAGCTAGATCTGAACTATTTCTGCTTAATTTGAATTAATCATGGACAGATGGACTGAATCTGTATAGTTTCTATGCCTATTTTATGAATGTTTTCGATCTAGGTGAGTTAGGGTTTTAGTGGTGGTTTTTAACTTTAAGCTGTAAACTTGTAATTCAGCAGTTGAGGTTATGAAATATAGAGGGATGTAGTGTTATTCAGATGTGTTTTGAGCATTCTCTTGTTGCTTTTAGTATATATAATATATATATCTGATCTCATCTGATCTGATCACAACTACTTGTAGCTTATCTAATTTGTTTATTAGTGTGTAATCTATGTTGATATCGAGTTGAGTTAGATCTGATGCATTCTTGTGTAGTTTTTTACTCAAATTGTTGACAAAATGTTTACAGTGTTTTTTGGATGTTTTGATCATGGTTTTAAAAAACGTTCGAGGCGTACGTATTGAGGCGCGCCTCGAGGCGAAACGGGAAGAAATCGTTTTTGAGGTGGCGCCTCGATGGCTATTTTTATACGTACGCCTCATTGGTCCGAAGCGGGTCGTATCTATTAGAGGCGGTCGTTTATGAAGAGGCGTACGTGTCTGATGGTAACTGGGGAATTAGGGTTTTGTCCATTGGAGAAGACGGCTGTAACAACAAATGATGCTTACCAGGTGCGGCACTGAAGAAGAACCACAGCAGATGGACATGTAGCGTGGACGATCTAGAAGAAACAAAGCATAGGGAATGACAGCTGTATCAACTATTAGGGTTTCTGATGGAGGGTGGAGAGGTTTTTAGATGACGACTAGGTCTGAAGAAGAAGATGACGTGAGTTTTTATAAAGTTGGGCTCTTTCTTTAAACTTGGGCTCTTTTTAAACTTGGGCTCATTCCTATAACTAAGGAAATTTTGACTTGGCCCAATGAATTCTAGAAGCATTTATTAGAATTTTGAAGTATTATTTTATTTTTTTAAGATATATAATTTTTATATTTATTTTTTAATTACGCCTCGGGCTTACGCCTCGTTTCGCCTCGAGACTTACGCCTCGTGAGGCGAAGGGAAAACGCCTCGAAACTCGATTCCGTTTTTTTAAACCTTGGTTTTGATCGAGGTGAAGTAAGGTTTTAGTGGATGTTTGATAATTTTTAAGGTTTAGTCATGGTATTGATATTCTAAAATTTTAGAGGGAGTAAGGGGCGTAGTATATTTTATCTTAATTAACACAAAAATGTAAACTGTGGTGTTCTCTTATGGTGTTTTGGTGTAGCTTTCAACCTGTATGAAGCTATGACCACTGAATTCTTGTAAGAATGAATTGATCAGTGGTTGTTTAGTTTACCGGTCTGTTGAGTTTGATTTAATTGGTTAGATAAGATTTGATAACGTGTTCATTTAACATTTCGTCTTGATCAACAAGTGTAGCGAGCTAGTGTAAATTTCAGGCGTATGTTTTGAAAAAAAAATGTGCATGTGTCATCCAGATGATGTAGCCATGTTTGTTTATTCAGATATTCTTATTTAAAATCTCATAGATATGTGGTTGCATACGAATGTTGTTTTCTTAGGCTTGTAGTACGGTTTTAGTGACATACTGATTGAACTCTATTTTTGTTACAGGGCAAATCGGATATGCTCTTGTACCCATGATTGCTAGAGGAATCATGTTGGGTCCTGACCAGCCCGTGATCTTGCACATGCTCGACATTCCACCAGCTGCTGAGGCTTTGAATGGAGTTAAGATGGAGTTAGTTGATGCTGCATTTCCTCTCCTTAAAGGTCTTATTTTAGTTGACTTTTATTGTTGCTATAATTGTTGCTGATTTTATATCGTTATCATTAGATTTTCTTTCCTGTTACATTGTGAGTCAACTTCCATATACTGAAAATGTACGAAAATCCTTATATCAGGAGTTGTTGCCACCACCGATGCCGTTGAGGCATGCACGGGTGTGAATGTAGCTGTCATGGTGGGTGGATTCCCCAGGAAAGAAGGAATGGAAAGAAAAGACGTGATGTCCAAGAACGTCTCGATTTACAAGTCTCAAGCTTCTGCTCTTGAGAAGCACGCTGCTGCAAACTGCAAGGTGATTTTTACTTTCGTGATATTATCCAAAAGTTTTATGTTTTCTTTCATCAACAGTGTAATATAATATTATAATCCTAACTAATTTGGCTTATTTTTTATGCAGGTTTTGGTTGTAGCTAATCCGGCTAACACCAATGCGTTGATCTTGAAGGAGTTTGCACCATCCATCCCAGAGAAGAACATTACTTGTTTAACAAGGCTAGACCACAACAGGGCTCTTGGACAGATCTCAGAGAAACTTAACGTTCAAGTCTCTGACGTAAAAAATGTGATTATCTGGGGTAACCACTCATCTACTCAGTACCCTGATGTTACCCATGCAACTGTCACCACACCAGCTGGTGAGAAGCGTGTCCCAGAGCTCATAAATGATGATGAATGGTATGAAAGCCCCCCTAAAACAGTAGTGTTGTTTCATATTTAAAATTTTCATATACTTACATCTGCAGTCATTTGTTTCTTTTAGGTTGAAATCTGGATTCATTTCCACTGTTCAACAGCGTGGTGCTGCTATCATCAAGGCTAGGAAGCTCTCTAGTGCTCTCTCTGCTGCAAGTTCTGCTTGTGACCACATTCGTGATTGGGTCTGTGGAACTCCAGAGGTTAGTGTTACTCTCTTGTAACGTATTGTTGTGTTCATGCCTGCTTCAGTTATTTATTTATAAATTATGGTATGATTTATTTTACCTTTTCGTGATTATGATGCAAATTACAGGGAACTTGGGTTTCAATGGGTGTGTACTCTGATGGCTCATACAATGTTCCAGCTGGGCTCATTTACTCCTTCCCAGTCACTTGCCGCAATGGAGAATGGACAATAGTTCAAGGTGAGAGCTTTTTCACATCCCCTTTTTTATTAAAAAAAAGATAATTTTTATAATCGGACTAGTTATCGAACTGGTCCTCTTACCTAGAGGTGAGCAAAAACTGAATCGTAGCCGCAAACCGAACCGTTAACCGAAACCATAACCGATAACTGATCATTAGGTTATGGTTACGGTTAATGTGTCTTCGTTAACCGATTTTAACCGAACTGAAACTTTTATGCTTATGATTTTCTAACTTTTATAATGTAAATTGGATCTATTCGAAGTGGCTGCTAATTTGGAAAAACTGTGAAGTTTGTGTTTATTTTGTCCAGTTTGCTAATAAAAATTTCTATACAAATTTACCTTTTAAGTTTTCGAGAACAATATCTTCATCAGTTGATTCATAGTTACCATTGAGCCCCAAGATGCATAATTCCAAATTAATTAACAAAAATCGAGCTTGGAACACCATAACCAAACTCTTTTTAGCCATAACAAAACAAAAAATATAATAAAAGAATACATTGGGTAATTAATCGAAACCGATCTATAACTGACGGTTAACCCAACCACGGTTATGGTTAACACTTTTCAATTAACTGAACCCTTGGTTAACCGACTTTGCACACACCTAGTCTTACCGGTCCACTTGTCAGAACGGTTTTAATATACCAGATGACATCAGAAATATAATAAAAAAATAATTATACAGATAACCAGTGAAACAAATTGCGAAACTACTTTTATCTTCTGGGGTGGATATTCGATATTAACACAATATGGAGTCTTGAATAAACAATCTTGTTAGAACATGTTTTTTAAGTGGTGAAACGTTTTGTGTGTTTAGGTCTTTCCATTGATGAGTTCTCGAGGAAGAAGCTAGACTTGACCGCTGAAGAGCTAACCGAGGAAAAGGCTCTTGCATACTCATGCCTCACATAAACTGTGACCGTGATGTATTTGTGCGAGCAGCTACTGTTTCTCCTAAATAAAACCATTGTTGATTTCTTGTGAAGTTAATGATGGGGAGCTGTTTGTGGTTAGATCTTTTGACTCTGTTTTATCAGAGGAATTTAAATTTTTGAACACTTATTGTCATAGGCAGAGTTGCCACTTTCACCATAGTATTCTTCTTCAGTTTGATTGGATAAACATGGTTTGGTTTACTTTTTACTATGGTCAAGGCAGGAACAAAAATTACTTCTATTAGTTGTATAATTGTTCGCTATCTTGCTTCGTCTGATTTGATCAGTTTTGATAGTTTATGTTTTGGTGAAACCGTTAACTGCGCTTTGACTTATGAGAAAGGGTGAACCGGGTGATGGGTTGGCCAGTTGAAACGGTCTAGTTTGGGTTTTCCAAAGCTTTTAACATTTCAATCTTGTCGTGAGGTGATTGCGCACATGTAGTGCTATGTTTACGGTATCCCCCTCGCCTATCAATGCTGCCTTCTTTGGTTGACACAATCATTACACGTTTTTTTTTCTTAGAACGGCAAAGCTTGCATCTATTCCATTACATCAATAACGTCTCTATCAAATGGGCTAGCCTCACATTGGCCGTTATATCCTTTGACCGTGCCCTCCCAATCACTTGATGCCTCATGCCAATTATCTTCGACCATTACAACTCGGTTAACAGTGGTTTGTTTATTTCTCTTTATGTTTTTTTTTTTAACAAGGAAAAGTCGAAGATTACGGAGGGTTGATCCGTTGGCAACCAATGTCAATGGTACGTCGCTATACTAATGTTGATCATCCTAACTTTATGGGTTATGGTATCCGTCCTTGATCACCATCAGGGATAGATCGTCAATGATACACTTTTATGTTGTAGTGTCAATCTTGCCAAATAAACCCTAAAACCCAACGATTACTAAGTGATCGGTAGTTTGGTACATGTAAATGATGCGGTCAATTTGGGAAACGGTTGGGTATTCTAAAACTCATCACAAACTCGACTCATTGTCTATTTTATTGAGTATTTATTGTTCACAATAATCTTTATTATATAGTAAACTAGCATAAAGCAAAACAACTATTATGTTTAATCTTCTAATCTAATGGTCCTAGCAAGGGTACAATTGTACATGTGACCTAAAATTCAGGTAACTCTGGTAACTCGTCAACACACGTGAAAATGTCGTGCCATGAGTACATGTCATCCGTGCTACAACCAATAGTTCGATTACCAGTATTTATGTTTTTGAAGCATGTGAGCAAAGTTGTCGGATGCTCAACGCATGATATGTTGGTCAACGTCTCAGATTCCATGATGTCGTCTCCTTCACCCGAAAGTGTTTCTGACCAAAAACTATCATCAAGAAACGTCTCATGATTGATTTCCTCATGTGTAGCTACACTAGTTGAGTTCGCCCTCGAGTCTGATGAATACTCACTAGATGATGGTTGAATATCCGAGACGAGTTGTTTCTTGTCAGTAGATTTATGCTCTTGTTCAACAAGACATTGAGACACAACTGATACTTCAAGATATAGAGCCTTTGTATCACATTTTGACTTGTTGTGATGTTTTTTGGAGTCATGGATGGTTGTTTGGTGGCTTTTAGCTCTTTTCTTCAAGTGTGTGTGCCAAACATTTTTTATTTCGTTGTCCGTTCGGCCAGGTAACTTTGCAGCGATTACGGACCACCTACAAAATCAAACACATCATCATCGTCATCATACTCATTATATCCCACCAATAGCAAAGCTAAGGTAGGATCTGAGGATGGTAAGATGTAGACAGCTTTACATCTACCCCGTAGGATAGAGAGACTACAAAATCAAACACAATAATGTTTTAATAGAAGCTAACATCCATAGTAAAATAGTTTGTTATGAAGTATAAAAAAAACAAAATTATTAAGTATCTATTTTTATTTTAAAGTGAAGAATCAATTGATTTTAAATATACCATTATACGAATATATATACATAGAAATATGACAAAATGTATTTTTAATAAGTTGAATCATTTAAAAATATTTTCAATAACTTTAAAAAACGTCCTGGATGTTGGTCAAGTGGTCAAAAGGCTTGTCCTCCCTAGTGGAGACGCATGTTTGATTTTCGCTAGGGCCATTTTCAAGGGACATCTGGGTGAAGGGATGAACCAGGGCTTTAATCCCGGGCTCAAACCTAACGGAGGCGAGGGTTTACAGATTCCATTCAATTCTCGCGCATCAGGGGGCATGGTCTCATGGCGATCAAGAAGTGAACCTTTGGTCATTGGATAAATTATACGAGAACTAAACTAAACTAAAATTATTACAGGATAATATATTTTTGCACGCCTTGAAAGTTGTGTTAAAAAGTTGCATTATTTATTTCGTCACATGTACACTTATTTTGTCGTGTAACTAACTATATACGTTATAAATATATATTATTGTTAAGTTATTTTATTAGTGAAGCATGAAAACCGGGATTGAGATTCGCTGTGGCCAATGGCCAATTAGAATTTAAAATATTTTTATGGCCATACAAAAATAGTTTTCATCGCCTCATAATTTTTACCGTTCTGCCGATCTAAATTTAAGATCTATTTTCTTATTATTATATCATGCGTGTGATTATTAACTAAGGGGCTGTTTGTTTACCTGTTTCTTTTAATGGTTCAGGTCTCTTACTGGTTCAACACTTAATATTTAGCCTGTTTGTTTCGCAAGCAAATGTCCGAATAGTTAAGACATTTGCCTCTGAATGTTTAAGCATTATACAAAGTCTGAATGGTTAAGACCTCTAATCTGAATTGGTCAGACATTTGCCTCTAAACGGTTAAGCATTACACTGGCTCTTAATGGTTCAGACCTCTTACTGATTCAGCACTTGATAGTTCAGACATTTTATTGGTTCAACACTTAATCGTTTAGAAGGTGTCAAACAGCCCCTAAGTTACGTATAACATTTTTATTTGAATTCAACCAATTTGAATAGTCTTGGACAGCCGCCATGACTTTATTTGAATTCAACAAATATTGAATACTTTTGGTCAGCAGCCATTACTTTAACATCTCTTCCTTTATTTATAAAGAGTGGCTATGAGTGGTTGTGAACGGAGGAGTAAAAAAATGCTACTAATCTTTATACTTGGGGGTATACTGTTTACCTCTATTAATTTTTAAATATTTTAAAAAATGATTGAGAATAAAAGAGAGAGAAAAGGTAATGATAAAGATTTTAAATAGTATTATTTAATTGAAAATGAAAGAGAAAAAAAATAGCGATTTTTAATGTAATTATAGAAATAAAGATAGATGAGAGGATGTGAATGCTCTAAGTCTTAACACTAGGTTAAAGTGTTGAACTCGTATGTAACTAGCTGTCGTCATGTCATGCTGACGGCCATTAACAAGTTTATACGAAGAAACCGTATAAAGAAACTTAGAAACATGCTTGTTGAGTATGTAATCAACAATACCAAAATGTCCAAAAGGTACAAGACAATTATGTGTAACAAGTAGGCTGATACCTTTTGGTTTGTAGATGGTAACAAAGTTGTTTTAAAAGGAAGTATGTTAAAGCTAGAATATTAGGTCCTACATCCTATGAATTATCATATAAATAAATGGAATATGATATGTAACGACAAAAATTAGTGACCATTAATAATTGTTGAAGATACGAATTTGATTAATGGATCTTAGGGTACCTATTTCCGAGCATTTCATGTAGATGAATGATTGTTTCCTCTTCTTCTTTGGTGAAGTTGCCTCTTTTAATATCTGGTCGTAAATAGTTGGTCCATCGTAGCCTGCAACTCTTTCCACATCGTAACAAACCTAAACGGCCAATCACAAATTCACAACGATCACAAATCGATAATTCTCTTTTCTTTTCATGATTATGTGTGTTTTCAGAAAAACACACATATAAAGAGAGAGAGAATACGAATATAAGTAATACAGAAATTTAAAAAGATGATTAAAAAGTATGCATGATAAGATAAAATGCGATGTGTATATATATTTACCGGCACGTTTGGGTAGAGCACGCCAATTAGGATGGCCATGTTGTTGTATGTATGAAATCAAGATTTGATCTTCTTCTTGACTCCATGATCCTTTCTTTAAACCCATCTTTTCACAACAAGGTGCCCTCCCCATTCTCTATAACTATGTGGAATGACACAAAGAGATCCCAAGCACAAGACTCGAGTTTTTGGCCAAAGATGCCTATTTATATATCCTCAACCTTTTCTTTTACTAATTTTTTTAATATATATATAATATTTAAAGTGATACAAATATCAATTCATTTTGTCTTTAGTGTGTTTGGATTTAGACCCTCTTACAACCTCTCATGTGGGTTAAGTTCTAATTGGTTATTTCAATTAATTATGTTAAATTTGAAAGTTGAAAGAGTCTAAATCTAATGCATAGCAACATTTGATATGGCATGTGATTTGATTCTTAAAGATATAAAAAAACAAAGAACATTTCTTGAACATATTTTGAAGTAAAAATTATCTAGTATTAGATCTTCTTATAAAAAATATGAATAAACGAATATTAATAAAAAAATGAGTTAATTGCCCGGATAGTCCCTGTGGTTTGCCATTTTTTCGCCTTTAGTCCCCACCTTTTCAAAATAGCATGTATAGTCCCTATGGTTTAATAAACTGTTACTCGGATAGTCCCTGTAATGGATGGATGTTAAATAATTCAGTTAAGTGAGTGTAAAATTACAAAAATACCCTTATAACAAACCCACCCTCACCCCACCCCTTTCTTCTCCACCCAAAATGCCGCCACCATCATTATCATCTTCAACCTCCAACTTGATTCAGTGATGGACATGAAGGACGAATTATCCGCATTCGATTTCATCAGGCAACACCTATTCGATGAAATCGAAACCACGTCTCCTCCACCTTTATTTCCAGATCAAACCGATTGCAGTTTCATATCCAGTTTCGACTTTATAAACTGGCCGAAACAGCATCTTCCAGCTCCTTCTTCGATTCCGTTTCCAACGATAACACTTCCTCCTGTTTCTCTCGATTCGATTCCAAGATCTCACTATACATAACAAAACCTTAAAATGCAAATCAATCAAACAATATAAGCATTCAACATTACCGCACGATTAAACGCAGCAACACACAAACTAGTGGCAAGACCTAGAAAACATCCAATCAGCAACAACGCCGATTCCGGCGGAGCTCCGTCACCGGCGACGCACGATCTCTCTCCGGCCAGCGTGCCCTAGGTGAGCGGCGTTTAATGCTGAGACGAATATCAGAAAACGCTCGATCTACTTTATTCCATATAATCCTTAATGCTTTTACTGCTTCTTGCAGATGAGATTTGGCATTCTAAATCTCTGTCTGAAGACGATGAATTTGAGTTATTTGACCGCAATAGAATCGCGTTGTCACTGTGATCGACTCCAGACATTCTTTAATTCTTTTGAAACCCTAGGTTGTGTGTGTCATGACTGAGATATGGATCTGATTGGTTGCGTGGTTTGGGTGGAGAAGAAAGGGGTGGGGTGGGGTTGTTATAAGGGTATTTTTGTAATTTTACACTCACTTAACTGAATTATTTAACGCCCATCCATTACAGGGACTATCCGAGTAACAGTTTGTTATACCACAGGGACTATACATGCTATTTTAAAAAGGTGGGGACTAAAGGCGAAAAAATGGCAAACCACAGGGACTATCCGGGCAATTAACTCTAAAAAAATTATAGGAAAAACATTGTTTATTATACATAAAAACTATTTATTTCCCAAAAAAAAAAATTGTAGGAAAACCATTGTTTATTATATATAAAAAGCTATAGAATAATATTGTTGCTTTTGAAGTCCAAAACAAGTCATAATTGGTAACATAAATTGGTCATACAACTATTTATAAAATGGTTTTTACAACTTTCATGTCCATTATAAAATATATCCATTACCCATAAAATTTCAGCGTCTCATTTGGCTTGTAACCTGATTATATACGCCTCCCTTATTTTATCATTTAAATCCCTAAATTATATGTTGGTCCAGTTTTTTATAACGTCGCTTAAAAGCTTTTTATTTACTATGATTTAATATAATTTTTTCTTCAAACAAGTTCTATCACACCCTTTTATGGATAAAAATTCTTAGGTTTATCACTTACTAAAGAAATTGGACAACACTTACATACATGGAGTATGATCAAATACAAACCACATTTTGTATAGAAACTATAAGAACCATTTAAAAAGTGTCATGTGTTATCCAAACAATTATAGAGAAATAGTAAAATGATAACCTAAATAATATCAATTATCTTGAATTCCTTATAATTATGCTAACAACCAATTAATTCTTTATTTAGATCTTCATTTTGTTTTCAATGTGCTGATAAAGAAAACTGTTAATATCATTTTACATATGTGCTAAAATCAATTATCTCGATTAATTTTCATGTGCTAATATAATTCAAAAATGTTACTTTTATGTATGTATTGTTTTAGTATGTGCTAATTTAACTTTTTTTAAGTGATATGATCTGTTCTTACGGTTTGTAGGATAAATATGGTTTGTAACGGAACTAACCCCACTCTTATATAATCTATATAAGGACACGAAAATAATTTTACATAATTTTAAAATTTTAAGTAATTACAAGTTTTAAACCATATCGTACAATTTTTTAAAATATATTGTTGACTTCTAAACCAATTTCCTTAATTATTTCTGAACTATTAAATAAATACATCATAAAAAGAAACATTTTATTCTTTTTAATTTAAGTATCATATTGTTATAGTTCATTAAAAAAACATGTTACATGATTACCTAAATCTATCAGGGCCGCCCCTAGGGTTGGGCGGGGAGGACCACCGGCCAGGGCCCGATATTTCGGAGGACATGCTATTTTAGAAAAAAAAAAAAAAAAAACACGATATGTATACGTAAAAATTTCTTTTTAATAGGGTATACCTATACAAACACTAACATAGTCACATTTACAAAACTATTCTTATGCTTTAGATTAGTTATTAGCCTATTGGCATTAGGTTTAAACCTTTATTGAGCCCAATACTCAATTTCGTTAAGGCCTAAGGGCATATTTTTTGAACCTCGAACAGAGTACACGAATTCTTAGAACCGGTCCTAAAATCTATGTTTCCTATCGAATCATGCAGAGTTGCAGACACCCTTTAGTGTGTATATATATACACAGACAATTGCTTTTGATAAATAAAATAAAAGTAGTTTCATGATGCATTGAAGTGGATCTAAATTATATTATATTATACTACATATACAAAAGTAAGTTGGGGGAGAATAGTGCCAGGCAGCTTATACTACATATACAAAAGTAAGTTGGGGGAGAATGCTGCCTGGCACTCCCTCATTGGACCAACCTTTTTTTAATTTAATTTTATTCCCAGTTTAAAATTACGCTTTCGTCATTCGTTTAAAAATACGTTTTTGCCCCAGCTCAAAATAAATTTATAATTTTGCCCCTAGCTCAAAATTACGCTTTTGCCCTCGGTTAAAAAACTCATTTTTAATTTTGTTCTCGGTTTAAAATTACGGTTCGCCCTTCGTTTAAAATTACGGTTTTGCCCCCAGTTCAAAATAAAATTTTGGTTTCCCCTCTACCTGAAAATTACGATTCTACCCTCAGCTCAAAATTACGTTTTCACACACAGTTCAAAATAAAATTATGATCCCCCCCCCCCCCCCCCAAGCTCAAAATTATGATTTTTCTCTCAATTTAAAATTATGATTTCGCCTCCAGCTAAAAATATTATTATGATTTTGCCCTCTGTACAGACATACATGTTATGAGAGAAAAATATTCGGTTTATTGCCCCGCAACGCGGGCGGGGCAAAAACTAGTGAATATACAAAATCAAATAGACTTACTTTATAGACCAAGACCAAAATGAAATTATTTAAAAGGCTCTCCAGCATGTAGCTTCCAGGAAATATCATTTTCTCTCACACACAACTTGAATATTAATACTTTATACATTTTAATAATATATCCCACAAGTGGTCTAAGTCAGTAAAAAAACGAAATAAAAACAAGTAGCAGTCCCTTGAATGAATAGAAGGGTCTTTTGATATTATTAATGCCAATTATTTTCTTTTAAGTATGTACATTTATATATCCTTCAAATTGTACAGAGAAAATAGTGTGAGACAGCTGTCTGATATTTTCTCATTGTTCCAGCCAAATTTTTATATATATTTCAAACTACATTGAGGGGAATAGTGTCAGACAGCTGGTTGACACCGTTTAAATTCACAATTTTGTCATTACTTTTATTTTTCCTCTCCCAACCTAATTACGATTTTGTCCTCAATTCAAATTTATTGTTTTGCCATTGTTTTTGTTTTTTTTCCTGTCAAATTACAATTTTACCCCAGTGTAAAATTACAGTCATGCCATCGTTTTAGTTTTTTTTTTTTGACAAAACTGTGGTATTGTTTTGTTTTAATTGGTTGACTCGGTTGCCTGAACACGTTCATTTGTCCTAAAAATTACAATTTTGCCACCGGTTTAAAATTATAGTCTTTCCATCGTTTTAGTTCTTTAGCAAAAGTATGGTATTGTTTTGTTTTAATTGGTTGACTCGATGTAATTGTTTTTAAGATCATGTTGTGAGCAATATGTACAAGTAACCGAAACACAGACGGGGCAAAAACTAGTTTAGTATATTAGTTGAGTATAAATATTACAGAAAAAAATAATTAAATAGTTAAGGACTCAATCGAGCCAGTAGCCGAAGACTTACTATTGCAAGTCAAAAGTTTACCGAGTGGACCGTAATTATCACACGCTTTTATTAGTGCAAGAATTGTGACCAAGGTGTACGAAGAGGTTATTAAAAAGTTAAAAACAAGAGAAAAAAACATGTTGAGTATTATTTATACAAGAAAAGTCAAATTGCATTGGAAAGACGTAAGATAATTAAGCTAAATTATATCTTGATCAAGTTGAACGGTGTAAAATTATATACTACTAGTGACTTTCTTCCGCGCTTTGCGGTGGAAATTCGGTTGGTATATGTTTGGGTTGTTATAGTACCAGCACTCGCTATAGTAAGATCATATCGCTATCATATCGTACCAAACTAAACAACACCGGTACCGCTATGTATTAATTTTTATGGTTTCTTGTTTGATAACAGATATCGTTTCTCTGTCGTAGTGAACCAAACGAACAACGTTGGTTTGGTATGGGTATTTATTTTTATGGTTTTTTCTTTCGATAAAATAACATTGTATCGTTAGCGTACCATACCATACAATATTGGTAATTTGGTACTGATACCTGAATTTGTTATATGGTTTTTAGTTTCAAAATGTTTTCATTTATATAACTCTATGTGTGACGATAATTGAATATCGGTACAGTAGCTTGACAATTTGAACCAACCGATGTCTTTCGAACAACATCAGTGTCTGTAGCGGTGTCCGTTTTCGGTCGATGTAAAACACGTGTTGATTTCTATACCGAGTGCATGAATTATACCAGTACTATAACGAACCGAATCGATACCAATCCAATGCCCACGGTAATGTGCCATCACAATGTACGGACAAATAACTTGGAATGCAAAAAAAACAAAGATGCAAATTTAGATTTGTTTTAAAGTTAACGAACGTAAGTTATTATAAAAAAAATCAAATTGAATGTTAAATAAAATACTACTGATAAAAAATAAAACAAATACATAAGAATTATCAATTACCATTTATTACTGAAAAATCAAATGAATAATAGACAAAATACTACTAAAAAATAAAAACAATTATTAAAAAAACCCAATAACTAGTCATGGACATTATTAAAAAAAAAAAAAAAAAACTATTCATGACACTATTCATACCCACTTTCCAATTATATATAAAATATATTTAATTTAATTAATTAATTAATTTTTTCAGGGCCGTATTCGAGAATTCGAGTGTTGCGTGTCAGGGCAGACCTACCCACCCACAGTCGTGGGTGGGCGGTCGCACCCCTTGAAAAAAAATAGTGTATATTTTAGGCAAAAAAACTTGACTGCACCATTTGAAAATATGGTTTAACGCCTCATCTGCACCCCTTAAAAAATATCATAGGTCCGCCACTAGCTGAATGTGAATAGAAAAATATAGGCCCACATAATACAAAGTTATGTATTTAAAAACATTCAATAATACGACGTTAATTGTAGTACCTATAAACAAAACAAAATATTGTAACAAAATCATTTAGTTACTCTCGCAACCCCGTCCCCTAGCTGCCAGGGAACGGGCGGCCGCGGCCATTATTGGTGGTATCTGGGTTTATCAGTTTGGCAGCGGAATTTCATCAGGACCGTAGTTAGGAAATATTTTATCAGAGTAAAATACCATGCTTTTATAATATTAAACATATGGGAAAATCTCAAGTTTCAATTACACACATTTTCATAGGGATAAACCCTATTTTATTTAATAAAAAACATCTCTTTATTTAGGTAATTTTATAGCCACTTTTCCAAGCCTTCAGTGCTGTCCAGCTGGTTTCTATTTGGCTTTCACATTTTGTTACCTGAAACGCGTTTAAAACATTTTGTCAGTGGGAAATACTGGTGAGTGAATCCTAGTTTAATCAAGACTTGTAAAAACCATTGTACAGTATTGAGTGCGGTCGCGCAATTACATTTGTTTCCTTCTACTTTAATTACCACCCACGGTACTGTCAACCCGACTTGTGATCATGTTACTACTCACAATGTAGTAACAAATTTTGTATACAAAACCCCAACATACCAACGATAATTGTAGAATACAAATACTCAATCACTGTTTAATATATTATTAATTAAGTGAGGTTTTGTAAAAACAATTTGCAAAAAGGAGATTACTCACATTGCTGTCTTAGGGTTTTCCTTAAGGATTTCCTGGTGATTATCTATTAATTACACAAATGCACCCGCGTTAGTATAATAACCAAATATTTACATTAGTAATACCCTCCCCGAGACGACATTCCAACGACTACGTCAGGCAGAACCACGACAGCCGTTATGGAACCCTGGATCAATCGGGCAGCGTATCTAATACGTAACCGGGGGTTATGAAACTTACAACGAGGCAGAACTTCGTTATTTAGGGGGTATTATGCCCGAGAATAGCTTATACTATGTAAAATTTCGAGAGAGAAAGAAATTGTGGTGCGAGTTGTGACTGAAGGCCGAGGGCCTCTATTTATAGGGCTGATTTCTCAGTCCCTCGCGGCCCGCGAAGACTCAAAGGTCGTCTTACGCGGCCCGCGACCTAGGGGTCTAGGGTTTAGCTGTGCTATTCGAACTTGTAGACTTGACACGAATTCGGACACGTGGCACGCTATGGTTTCGCCTGGGATTTGAGCTGTCGCGCCCCGCGTAGCTTGAAGGCTTAGCCTTCGCGGCCGAGCAACCCCAAAATGTTGTTTTTATTTTATTTTTATATTATATAAAGGTATTCGGGGCATGTCTTCGTATACGAGGTGTATTTTAAGACATATAAGGATATTTTAAATATATTAGGGGTGCCGAAAAATATTTTGGAGGGTTGTTATAGTTACATACTTAAACAAATCATCCTTACTCATGTCTTCCTGGCTGCCGTCCTAATAACATGAATGGAGAACGACTGAATGGAATCATTCTTACTCATGTCTCCCTGGTAATCCTTTGATACTCTGGTCAAAGAACACATTAGTAAATAACCAAGAACAGTAGAACTCAAATCGTCCCTGATTGCAGTCCACAAGTTTTTTTTTTCTTTTTCAAAATTGACAGGCTGGTTAATTAGTTATTTTTTTATTGGGTTTATAATATTAAGTTTTTTTTTTCTTTTTCAAAATTTTCAGGCTAGTTAATTAGTTATTTTTTTATTTTAATTGGGGTTATAATATGAAGGTTTAAATTGGGCCATGTTAGTGTAAGTGGGTGTGGGTATATGACAATCGGGTTTAAATGGGTCAAGGCTAAACTAGAAAGGTTAAGTTTGCTGGGTTATAAAACTTTGTTTAATTGTATTAGTTTTAGTAAAAAAAGTTTAATAAGTTTTAAACTTTATAAATTTTTATTTTAAATTTTAAAAATTTTGCACCCTCGAAAATACGGGCCCTACACCCTCACATCAACGACCCTTTATTTTTTATAATTTTACTATATACACGAAAATCAAATCAAGTGAAGAGTGACTTGGTCAAATTAATATGGTAGTAATATTACCATATGGACTTTTTCTGTAACATGCAATATAAAAAAATCAAGTCAAGTGAACAGTGACTTAGTCAAACTAAAAATTTTTATTTTCTTATTTCAACTATTATACTTTATATAATATACATATTTAACCCATATAGTTTTCGCCTATTATACTTTATATAATATACATATTTAACCATATAGTTTTTAGCCAATTCGATTTTTATCGAAGCGATGCCATATTGCAAGTAATCTAAAAAACTGAATTCGGAAATGTGCTAGATATTTTTTTTCACTACCCGTACCGAAGCACTACCATATTGCGACGTAACTTTCTAACTCACTTTATGTTTGTAACTCTTTTATTTGACTACTAGATTATTCCCCACGGGTTGCGGCGGTACGTTATCGCGGGCATCTAATCGGTATTAGTTCCGTTCGTTAACTGGTGCGACACATGAACTCGGTATAGAAATCAACACTTGTTTTACATCGACCGAAAAAGATAAGAACGAACACTGGTGCCGGCACCGATATTGTTTGAATCGTTTCAATGGTTCATATCGCCACGGTGTTGGTACCGAGACAAAATTTTATAAACAAAAATTATCGAAAGTGGAAAGAATAAAAATGAATATAGGTACCAATACCGATGTTGTTCGGCAGTGTATGGTAGTAATACGGTGTCAGTTTATCGGAAACAAAAACAATAAAAAAATACATGTACCGGTACCGATGTTGTTTGGTTGGTTTTGGTTCGGTTCACTATGTTAGTGGCACGGAATCCGTCATTAAACAAGAAACCATAAAAATGAATACAGGTACAAGAACCATGTTGATCAATACGGTATGGTAGCGATACGGTGTTAGTTTATCAAAAGCAAAATCAATTAAATAAATACTAGTATCCACACACACACACATATTGTTTGTTCGGTCTCGGTTCGGTTTGGTTTGGTGTGATAGTTACACAAATCGGTTTTCTATAAAAAAACATAAACATAGAACGTATGTTACTAGAAAAAAATATCAAATACATAATGAATAAAATATTATAAAAAAATAAAACAATTCCTTAAAAATGCATTTACTATTTATGAGCACTTTATATTCATACGATAAATAAAATATTATAAACAAATTAAAACAATTACTTAAAAAATCCATTCACTATTCATACCCACTTTCAAATTATATATACATAGTTAGAACCCCGTGTATTACACGGGTTGAATAAATATTAATTTTATATACTAAATAATAAAATAATATATCTTTAACACGGACGGAATATATATAATTTTATATACTAAGTAATAAAAATTATATATGAAAAACCTCGGGTATTGTACGTGTTGAGCAAATGTAACTTTATATATCAAATAATAAAAAAATATATTTAAAAACCTTGTGTATTATACACTGGTTGAGTAATGTAATTTTAAATACTAAATAATAAAAAAATATATCTCTAATATTCCTCGTGTATTGTACAGGTTGAATAAATATAATTTTATATACAAAAAATTAAAAAGATTTTAATTTTAAAAACTCCGTGTATTATACGGGTTGAATAAATGTAATTTTGTATAGTAAATAATAAATAAGTTATATCTTTAAAAACCATGAGTATTACACGGGTTAAATAAATCTAATTTTTATAATCCAAATCATAAAAAAATATTTTTTAAAATACTAACGGATATACTCAATACGCGACGGATATGGACATTGCGATGATACGGACATCACGAAGATACATTATTCAAGAAGCGAATTAGCGGTCATTTGAGTGATAAAATGTGGGTACAACTCTGACAATTTGATTTATAAATTATGTAATAAAATCGATATAATAATTTTTTATAATGAATATAAAAACAAATAATATATTAATATAAAGTTAGGTTTTCGTTAGATATGATTGTTTCATTTAAAAATATCTTAAATTAACTTTTTTAAATTTTAGGATAATATATTATTAGAGAAATATTATTTATTTATATATATTGTTTTTGAGCTATATATATATATGTAGCTGTTGATTTTCCCATATTCTTTTACTAGCTTACAACCCCGTGTATTACACGGGTTGAGTGACGAAAAATATAAATTATAAACTTGTATATAATCCTTATTAATAAATTAGTAAAAATAAAGAACAGTTATATTTTCGTTACTTGTACATGTGATTTGATACTTTATTAGTAATTATTGTTTATATCCAAATAATATATTTTATCTTAACAAATATATATGGTTAGGGTAAAATGAAAACTTCTACGAGTTGTGAGAACTTAGAGAGCTCAACCTTACAAAAGGTTTTTTGATTTTTTTACAGAGGGTGTGAATGAGCGGTTAGAGACTCAAAGTGTTAAACTTTTTGATTTTGAATTCACTTGGTTAAAACCATCAAAACATAGGGACTCAAAAAGTAATTTACTATTAATTAAATTTGAAATTATACGTTTGATCTCTAACTATATTAAATAATATTATACTTATTATATTATTTGATACATTTATATTTGTTATAGATAATTATTAATTAATTTGAATTTAGACAGTTTATCTCTAACTATATTAATTAATATTATATTATATTTTGTATATAAAATTAATATGTAATACTATTATTAAAAGGGAGGAGGCACCAGAGAGTGACACGTGTACAAAAAGATTTTCGTTTATTAGTATAAGAAGATTTTCTTTTTAATTTTCACAAACAATCTTCCTATACTAATAAATGAAAATCTTTTTGTACACGTGTCACTCTCTGGTGTCTCCTCCCTTTTAATAATAGTATTACATATTAATTTTATACACAAAATATAATATAATATTAATTAATATAGTTAGAGATAAACGTCTAAATTCAAATTTAATTAATAATTATCTATAACAAATATAAATGTATCAAATAATATAATAAGTATAATATTATTTAATATAGTTAGAGATCAAACGTATAATTTCAAATTTAATTATGTAAGACCCTAAATCGTACATGTCAAAAGTCGCAGCGGAAACACGTACCATAAAATTTCTTTCATTATAAATACCTCAACTTATTTAAAATTTAACTTTAACACAGTTCTTTCTCATAAATCCGTCATCCTCTTATTAACTAGTTAAAAACATAGCTTATGTTTACTACATTATGTACATCAACGTTTCCGTACAATCTCTCTAGTGACTCGATCTTCGATCTTCAATCCTTGGATATCCTCATGACTGGTACTACCTGCGCTCACCACATAAAATTTCACAACATTAGTACGCATTATAACATACAAGGTTTGTTCACGTTTACTTCTCGTTTCGTTACTCTTTACATCCCAGCTTTCCCATCCTGATCATATGATCCGTAGTGAGGCTTCTTTGGTATTCCTGCGTTACACTTCGTTCACCAAGCACGTAATTATTACCGTTAGTGATCAATTTCATTAGATGCATGTGTACATACTTTCATACAAACTGATACATACGTTTACGGTCACAAATAGCAACTTTCCTATATACGTATCTACATACATACGTACGTACCTACGTACGTGCATACCTAAATACATCCATTCCTACCTACATACATACATACCTACATTCATACATACACACATACATACATACATACATACTTATTACATGCCTTCACACAAACCTACATACGTGCATACCTTCGTACATACTCACTTGCGTACATACGTTCTACCTACCTACACACCAACATACATACATTTAAACGCATAAGACATACATACGTATATACCTTTCTTACATCTTTACATACATGTAAACACTCGTGCATATCTTTATACGTACATAAATACACACCCGCATACATACATACGTTCCTACGCCTTCACATATATACATACTATCACACGTATCTTCATATATACCTAAATACGCATCTACATACACGTACAACATCTTGCATATCTCTTACATACTAATACGTTAATTACATGAGACTTAAACTTTGATTTATAGCCCATATTCATCTAAGGATCAATCAAAATCATGTTAGGAAAGTCCGCCGTAGTCCACGGATAACAAACCGAAGCCTACGATCCATAAATCAACTTAACTGACAAATTTCAGACTTTTGGACTTGGGGAGGTCGTCGGCGACGGCCCTAGGGCCCGTCGGCGACGGCCCGTAGTTTTTCCCGTAGCCAAAACCCCGTAGACAGGAAGATAACCCGTCGGAGAAAAACTGACTTTCCCTAGCCCGTCGGCGACGGCCTCTCTAAAGTGCATTTTTCTGCAGTTCCATTTCAACGTCCGAACGCACTAAAACGCGCATAACTTTCGAACCGCTTACCCGTTTAACCTCCCGTTTCTTCCTACATGCTTGTAAATTCACATTCTATCATATAAACTTAAAATCCCACATCCGGATTAAGGAAATTCTTATCTTACGCTTTATCGACTTATTGTCATTTCTTAATTATTTGACCCGTTATGGGTATTTGCGCATTAATTGATCTAAGACTAACAAAACCATACTTCCCACTTCCATACTTGTCCAAAACATTACACTAATCGTATAACTTGTTTCTAAACCTCTTATTAAGATCGTTTGCCCAAAATACCCATCAAGGGCATTTTGGTCATCTTTAAAACCCATCCTTTACGACATAAGACTACGACACATAATTGACCTCAACCATCATGTTTAGTTAATTAAAACACCATATCCCCTAACCGAACATATGAAGTGATTACAGAAATCACTTACCTTATGCGTCCGTGCTCGTATCCGATTCCTCCCCTTTTCTTGACCCATTATCCTTTCATGCTTGAGTCCGTCTTCACAGGATTCCTATACTCTCTTTTCATCAAGATCACGCTCCTATTAGCATATGCATTCGTACATGTTAACAATCATATCAATCGCATATTTCACCCTTAACTTTCATTAGTCATTTCTAACATACATAACTCATATGATTATATTCACATCCGTTTAAACTCATGTAATTCATCATATAATCACAAATAACGCATATTGACATAACATGTACCATACGACTTCCTATAATCCTGCCTTTACGACAACGTGTCAATTCATGTTTCTTATGCTTAGTTGACTTCTGAAAGTCAACTATATATCATATTTCACCCTCGACTTATCATCATATACTCGTAACATCATAATCGACTATACGGACGACACTATATACATTTCATCATACACTTGATGTGAGTACTACCTTTTAAGCATAACGTACAACTATTTCATGCACAAATCTTCTAAACTCATACATAACCCATAAAAATCTACTACTAATCATCATGCATCATTCCCAAATAACATCAAACATATCATCATCACATTTCTCCTAATTCTTCTAACAAGTATTCATCATATCCCTCATAATTCATCAACAATCCATAAGAATTGAACATAGATGATCATTCAAGTCATCATCCTTACCAAAACAAGTGGGTTTCACATCTAATCGTCAAATTAACACAAACCATACATAACCTATGTTCTATATGATGATTCTAACCCTTATACATGCTCAATTTCATATTAACTCACGGATTAGAACATAACCCACTTCACCCATGATCACCAATCTTAGATTTAAGACATACCTTATGATCCCCTCGTGAAGGTGATCATTAATCCGTGTTCCTTCTTGAATTTGAGCTTCGATTCACCCTTTAATTTGGTGATTTAGTGGAACTAGGGTTTGGAGCTCTTGAGAGCTCCTGAAGCTTCAAGAACACGCACGCATGTGAGTGTTTGTGTGTGTATTGACCTTTTAATTAGTAGTCAACTTTCATTTGTTCCACTTTAGCCCCTCGTGTTTACCTTTAAAACATAACTGACACTACCCTCATCATTTAATATTCTTGACCATACCCTTAACTAGGTTAAATAGCCTAGTTATTTATTTCATGACGTGTCACCTAAGAACATACGACAAATATTAACATTCAGATTTTTGGGGCGTTACAAATTAACAGTAAATTGCTTTTTGAGTCCCTATGTTTTAGTGGTTTTAACCACTTGAATCCAAAATAAAAAAAAAGTTTAACACCTTGAGTCTCTAACCGCTCATTCACACTCTCTGTAAAAAATTCAAAAAACCTTTTGTAAGGTTGAGTTCTCTAAGTTATCACAACTCATAGAAGTTTTCATTTTACCCTAACCATATATATTTGTTAAGATAAAATATATTATTCGGATATAAACAATAATTACTAATGAAGTATCAAATCACATGTACAAGTAACGAAAATATAACTGTTCTTTTGTTTTACTAATTTATCTAAATAAGCGATTTCATTAATAATGATTATATACAAGTTTATAATTTATATTTTTCGTCGTTCAACCCGTGTAATACACGGGGTTGTAAGCTAGTATGAATATATAAAAGAATGAAAATTTAAAAAAAAATCTTTTAAATAGTGGTTTTCTAAAAGCTTTTAAAAAATATTTTTACTCTTAAGAAAACATGAGGATGATTAATATCGACTTATCCTTTTACATTAACCATTATATAATTATATAAATATATTTCAACTAAAAAGAAAAACAATTATTCAAAAGAAATAAAAAGTAATTCGTGAATAAAAAGTAATTCATGTTCATACATATCCTTCCAAAAATTTATTAACATAATTAATTTAGCAATCACATCTTATATTTGCAATTTACAATTACATGAATTTGAAACTTATCTAATCTTATTTTCTTAAAGATATATATATCTCTTTTCTGATGACATTAAAATCAAAATTTTGAATTTATTCATTTTCATTGTCTACCAGAATTTTAAACAGATATCATGAAAAAATATAAAATTAGAATAAAAGCTACACTTGTCGAGATGATCACATTATTATGGATTATGTATTAAGTCTTATCATTTTTTAATATATATTTATATATAAAAATCTTTAATTATAAAAAATATAAAAAATAGATAGCTCCAATGAATGACAAGTGTCCCTATATTGGTTTCTTTTATTATATAGTATAGATATAGATTAAATAAATAAATATCGATACTATTGTAAACATTGTCTTATTGATACTATTATACAACTGTAAACATTATCTTATGTTTTTATTGATATTTTTTCATTACCCCTACTAAAGCCGTACCATATCGCAACAACCTAACTTTGTAACTATCTGTGACTTTTATTTGATTATGTCGAGATATTATTGTACACATTATCTTATGTTCTATGCATATACAGAATTCTGTCGCATCGTATAGGAAATCCCACTAGTTTGTTAACAAAGCTACAAAAATCTAGCATGAATGTCGCATGTCTTTTCGTTCCAAATGATAATTTAAAATGATGTTTAGAAACACATTTTTATTCCTTGATTTCTAGTGTACTAAACAGACTACTTACTTGAAAGTTTTATAAGTCTAAAAGGGCAGGTAATAAGATTATTTAAGTATGCAAGACTAACAAAAATATCAAAGATTATTTAACTTGCGCGGTAGTGGAAGTGGCTATGGCCAGGGTGACGATGGTAGCGTCGAAGGTGGCAGCAACAGTGGCATGTGGGTGACAACAGTGTTGAGAGGCAACCACTAAGTGGTGGCAACGGTAGTGACAACAATCATGTCATAATCATCGACGGCTAGAAAGTTTTTGTAACAGCCCAGCGTAACCGCACCATGATATTGTCCGTGCGGTTACGCTGGGCTGTTACAGATGGTATCAGAGCCAGGGCCGGACCGGTGGTGCCAGGTCCCGCGAGGACGTTGGACCCCTTAAGGGGGGTGGATTGTGACATCCCACATCGGTTGTGAAGGGGAACAAAGACTTCCTTATAAGGGGCTGGATACCTTCACCATCATGACGCGTTTTGAAAACCGTGAGGGGCGGACGCCGGGGGCGTGCTGGCCGCTAAAGCGGACAATATCATGGTGCGGTTACGCTGGGCTGTTACAGTTTTGAGTCGAGGTGAGCTCGCTCGCTCATTCGCTTGGACAAGATGCAGCATGCTAATTTCATTTCAAGCCTTTTGGCCTTCCCTTTTTGGCTAAATTTTACAATTTTCCCTTTTAAATGTATAGAAAAGGCATAACCGGAATGAATCCTACTGGGCACACCAAAACCGAATGCGACACCAACGTAAACAAAAACCAATTGCTTAGTAAATGCAAAATAGAAAAATAAACAGATGATTATACAAATTTATTACTCCTTACAAGAGATTGATTATAGCTCCTCCAGCACCCAGCTATCTCATGCCACCCATATCATGATCATCATCGTCATCGAGATCCATGTCATTCGACAGTCTGATTTTTCTTCCATCTCTGGGTCCACTTCTTCCTTTCTTCGGTTTTCCCCTAGACAAACCAAACGCGTCATTTATACGCGTAGAAAAATGAAAACCTGTAATCCATTTATTATGGCATCTTGGTAAGTGTTTTATTAGACTTTTTATGATTTATTTAGAATTTTGTACTCCCTTTTAACTTTTACTAGTTTTTTTACCCGCTGCGCGTTGCGGCGGCACCGTACACGATGTGATAAATAATAGACTACAATCAACCCAACCCAACTCGTTTCCGTACTAAATTTATGTTCAAACGTAGAGTAATCCAAATTTATACTGTTGAATGAAAAAGTATTATATTTGACCCGACCTGTTTCAAACAAAATTTATGTTGAAACGTAGACCAATTCAAAATGTACGTAAAATAAACACGTGTTGGCGTCGTACACGGCGTGATAAAGCATAGACTATAATCGACCCGACTCATTTTCGAACGAAATTTACGTCAAAACGTATAGTAACTCAAATTTACACTGTCGAAAGAAAACGTATTATATTTGACCCGATTTGTTTCCAAACAAAATTTATGTCAAAACGTAGCCCATCTCAAAATGTACATAAAATAAGAACAGTATATAATTGACCCGACTTATTTCCAAACAAAAATTACGTTAAAGCTTAGGCACACTCGAATTTATACCGACACGTACATAAAAATAAAAACGTAAGAAACTAATTTTAGGGTAAACTTGAAACTTTAGAAATTTGAGGGGGTCAAAGTGACATTTACAAAGTTAGAGGGTTACTTTTGATTTTATCATACTTTGGCATCAATGTAAAACGCTAATAAAAGAGTCAATAGAGAGAAACGTGTACTCACTGTCCATTAATGGCTAAACCTCCGCCTTTAGGTCGACCCGGGCCCAAATCTGATCTTCCCTCTATTGAAAGCGCATAATTTAAAAGGACCGTTACGTAACATGTAAACCGAAAAGTAAATTTGCTGGGAAGAAAATAAGAGATATCGTCAGAGAATTTCACCTTCACGTCCGGCGTTAAGCTCTTCCGTCTAAAGATATGAAAAAATGGACAAGAAATTTAAAGATTATTCATTGTTCAAATGATAAAGTGTATATATGTATATAGAATAGGAAATTTGAAAACTTTTCATATATCATACTCATACCGCTGGTGAGGTGACTGATGATAAGGAAAAAAGCCTATCTTCATGCTGAAACTTTCTTGACCTTTTCAGGCTGCAATACAAAAAGCGATTTGATGTCAAATAATAGGGTAACAGTAACAGCATTTATATTAACAAATTAAACATAAAAATTAACAATTTTGCATTTAAGCACACGGTATAATCGAAATGAACTCGCTTGTCCTGCTCATTCTAACTCAATTGTAGAAATTCATAAATACACACAAATGTCTGCAGTGTTCCCACCAACATTAACTTTTCTTAACTACCACCATAGTTATCGATAGCGAATAGCGACATATAGCGACAAGGTACCTATATGCTACGTAGCGACAGCGATGAAATAGCGCCCGCTATTTCGAGTTTAGCGATAAGGTAGTTAAAAATTTAAGAAATAAAAAATAGCTATCTATAAATTTTTTATACATATATAATGTTAATTTTATACCTTTTTATGTATAGATTTAGAAGTTTAAGGACAAAATGTAAGCTAGTGAAAATAGGAGGGTTAAATGTTAAAAATACACAAACTAATTTATGTAATATTTTACAAGTTTTAGGGACCAAATGTAAACTAATGAAAGATAGAGGGGTTAAATGTTAAAATCCATAAAGTTTTTTAACCCTAGAAAGACTAAAACGCAAGAAAACGCAGCCCGCTCTTCTTTCTCCTATTTTCCAGCAAGTTTCCGGCAGAAATTGAAGGTTTCAAGCAGGAACTCGTCGCCGGAATCCGCTACAATCACGCTATTCAGTCGCTACATACAGATTGCGAGACCTTGGCGCTTCGCTACGAAGCGCGCGATAGCGAAAGCTATATGCGCTATCAATAACTATGACTACCACAACTCCACTGCGATTATGGATGAATCATTTACGGATATACGAGTTTTCATCGAAAATCGATACTGAAAAACTTAAAAGTGTATAGAAATCTTAAGACTAACACATAACTAGAAAGAGGTTTAAAGCGGATGCTGATAAAACGCAAAGAATAGATTAACCTGAATATAAAAAACAAGTACAAGAAAAAAAAAAGTGAACTAAGAAACATACTTTGCGGTGTTCTTTGATGAAGAAAGGAAGCCTTCGTATCCTTTCCACACATTTCCAAAATTGCTTGATTCTTGTAAGTAGCTGGTTTCTAACTCATACACCTATCTTAATCATTCCAACATAAAGAAGACTTGCTCAAAAAACAAAACAAAATAACAAAAAAAAAAAATCAACAAATCGACAGCATGTTACGAAGAGTACTTGTGGAAGCCAAATCCACTCACAAAAACACATATTGCATGTCAGACACTCGGACAAAATTTTCCAATGAACGAATCATTCTTAGAAAGCAATTAACAGCAGTTATTATATTTTATAAAAGGGATAGTACAGATAAAAAGAATCCCTCCATCTTTTACTTAGATAAAGTGGATGAATTATAGTATAGTCTAAAAAATAATCAACACAGTAGTTTTTTTAACTTCTTACACAATGTTTAGAAAATGATTATAACTCTATGCTGTCCTGTTCTTATCTATCTCATTTCGTACTCATGAAATGATAAATTATTATTACATCCGAATGATATCCAATCAGTCGCAAACTTTAGGCTACTTAAAGTCAAAAGGTTTGGATAATACAAGCATATAACAGTACATCTAGCGATAACTACATCAACACAACTGTAACTCCTGTTACTTCTACAATTGAGCAAAAACAGCGTTTTGACATGTGGGAGTATGTAAAGAGCAACACATAGTGAACAACAAACATTGTGTTCGTCAACGACAAAGACCTAATTGTGCTGGTCCTCCTTGGTTTAAAAAAGTGTGAGGCGCTCCGAAGCGTTTTGGTTCCAAAAGCTTTAAGCGCGAAGCGAGAGCTTCACGTATACGAAGCGCTCAAAATAAATAAAAAAATAAAAAAATATTTGTACACATCAATATGACATATTCTACTTGTTAATCAATAATAAACACAAAAACATACTTAACACATAAAAAGCATAGTTAAAACATAAATTAAAGTTGATTATTGGAGAAAGCATGAAGAATCGATGGAGAAGAGGGAGGGAGCGGCTGAAGATGTTTACTAACGTTCTTTTTTTAGGGTAAAGCAGTAGCGGGCCTCAATTAAACCCTATTAGAGACTATTGGGCCTAAATAAAAAACCCAAATCTGACCTGATTGGGCTGAAGCGTCGCTTCAAACCAATGGCGCTTCGGGCTTAAAGCGCGCTTCAAAACGCTTCACGTGATTTGTCACCTCAGAGCAAAAAAAGCGACAACCCTAGCGCTTCATCGCCTCACGCTTTAAGCTCGCTTTTTTAAACCAAGGTGGGTCCTCCATAGACAAAAATCGAACTTTCGTCCATATGGAAAAGGACATACAAGGGCGGGCACTCAACTTGCAAAATGCAATCTTTATTACAAAAAGTGGGACCCACTCAAATGCACTGCAGAGGTTTGACAATGGAGGCCTCATTGCGCTTGTCCTCCACGGACAAACAATCGAACTTTCATCCATGTGGAAGGACATACAACAACTTGCAAAATGCAATCGTTATTACAAAAAGTGGGACCCCTAACCCTTCTAAAAAATATACGAACAACTATACAAACAAACGCACTACAGGCATTTGTCCATCGAAAGAGTAACGATTACAGCGATATCCACATAGCATTGCAGCTTCTCTAAACAAAGTCATAACTAGGGATTACTAGAGTAATGTGTGAGCGGTGTTTAAACCGTAGAGCATATCACCAATTCACCATATTAAGAGCATTCACATCCCTTCCCTCATCTCCATTTTCTATAATTACACTAAAAATCACTACATTTTCTCTCTCTTTTTCAATTAAATAATACTTTTCTATACCTTTATCATTACTTTTTCTCTCTCCTCCACTCACAACCACTTTCAAAATATATTAAAAAATTAATAGGGGTGAATAGTGTTCCCCCAAATATACAAATGAACAGTAACGTTTTTCTTTCCTCCACTCACAACCACTTTTTTATAACATGTAGAACCCACTCACATCAAAATACAAAATGGAATGTGAATGCTCTAATCTAAGAGCCGTGTGAATCACTTTCAGATTGAAACAAACAATTCGAAGCAATAAGAACTAATGAAGTTCCTAAATACTAAAAACCATACTAAACTCAAACAAGTGTGCACTCCGCACTCTCCTAACTTGTCAGATGTATATTATGATCCACTTTGGTCAACAAGTCAACCCAACTACGCTAAAATAATAGTCAACATGTGGCATCAGAACAATGTTGTTTATATTCCAAAGCTATGCAGTTAATGCGGTAAAATATCGGATATCGGTCAAGGACCGATATTTGAAATATAGGTTATCTCGGTGAGATATCCGTGGGATATCGGTAATTTTAATATAATGCAGAATTTATATATATAGCAATAACACCAATAATTCAGTGATATATCGGTTATATCGGTCAAATATCGGCGATATATCGGTTATATCGGTCAATATCGCCGATAATATCGGAACCAATATTTTGACCGATATCTGACATCATATTTTACTAAGGGACCGATATAACCGATATATCACCGATATTAACTGCATAGTTCCAAAGACAGTTATTCAAAAGTTCTGCATATAATAAGTTTGTTCCAAAATTTAATCTTTATGGATAATGTAAACTAACTGACTAACAGACTAACCAAGCTAGAGTCTTTTTATCTTATAAAGATGTTATATGTATACATGTATATATACTGTTAGTTATTATGGTTGAAACATGATAGTAACTGAATGCAATAATAAAATACCAACCTGTTTTTCAATAGTACGGAGTTCTTCCTGAAGCTTTTGTCTCTTACTCATAAGAGAAGAAAGCATGGCCTTGGGATTGTTGGAAGTTTTCTGCCCTAATTATATTAATCAATCCACACGTAAAGATTTTATCGATTTAAGAAGCATATATATTGAAATTGAAATTAGGGTTTACCTTGGGAGTCCATGAACACTAGAAATTCGAGAAAGATCTGAAATTGAAAAGGAAAGGGGGTAGAATTAGGGTTTAATTTTGGGTTTCTTGCTCTAGCCGTTTGAGTTGTTGAAGACCTAATTGGTGAATTGGGGAAAAAGCAGGTAATTTTTAAACTTTTGTTGTTTGGATTATTTTCAAGAAAATATCCCTAAAGTTTGTACATTAGTCTCATGTCAGAGTTAACTATTGTGTTAATTCAGACCAAATTTTAAATTTGTGTCATCTTCGTCACTAACATTCTTGAAACATGTTAGTTTCGTAAAAAAAAAAGTAACATTGAATCAAATAATTGGACAAACTATAAGGACGAAAATGATAGTTAACTCATTTTTTTTGACAAACTGGCATGTTTTAAGAATGTCAGAGACGGAAATGACTCAAATTTGAAATTTTGTTTGCATTGGCGCAATTGGACAAACAACAGGGACGAAAATGATAGGTAACTCACTAACTCCTCATGTTATCTTTTTAACGTTTTTTTAAATGTCTAACTAACTTACTTCTAAATACTCTTTATATCTGCAGCTTTCAGGATTCGAAGTATTGCTTATTGGATAGAGGGGAGACACTTTACCATCACACTATGTCCGTTAAAGACTATCATTTAAACGAGGGTTTGAATTTATAACATGACAAAAATACACGACACGGATCTAACATGATACATGCGGGTTTGGCTTTATTCTACTCGATTTCTATTTTAGATTCGAGACAAACCCACAAACACGTTTAGTTAAATGAGTTGGGCTTATTATAACCAAACGGGTTTGTGGGTTGACCCATTTGTTTTATAAGTTTTTTTAAATGTACTCTATTACATAACTTAAATTGGCTAATATACTTTAAACCAAAATTTAAGAGTTAAAAATGAAATTAACGTTATATATTTATAGCTTTTTATACACATTTATCCTTTGTTGTAAAATGTAATTTTAGAGTATTAATATGTAACAACAACAACAACCATACCCAGTAAATCCCACAAATAGCAAAATTACTTATAGGGTCTGCGGAGGGTGGGATGTAGACAGACATTGCCTCTATCCATAAGGATAGAGAGGCTGCTTCCAGAGAGACCCTCGGCTCGAAAACGAAAACGAACAACAAACCAACACACCAAGTCAAAGAATATAGAAATAAGAAGTCCCCCATACCAAGAAATTGATCCGAGTGACACAATATAATGTAAATCATGTATAATAGCATGCATACAACATCATTTGGGCATACACAGAAGAATGCAATCACCGGAAAAGTCCCTCAAAGAGTAAGAAAAACCTACCTCCTTAAAATACATCTAAGACCTTACTGCAATATCTTCTAGAAGTCCTTAACCCTAATCTTACGCCTCCACGAAGTCCTATCTCGGACCATGTCATCAGAAAGATGCAACTCTACTAAATCATGCCTAATATGCTCATCCCATGTCAGTTTGGGTCTGCCTCTTCCTCTCCTCCCCTCGACAGTAAGAGTTTCCACTACTCTAACCGGTGCCGTCATTTCCCTCCGCTTCACATGCCCAAACCATCTCAATCTCCCCTCTTTAATCTTCTCCGATATACTAGTCACTCCTAATCTTTCCCTAAAAACCTCATTTCTTATCCGATCTAACCTCATGTATCCACACATCCACCTCAGCATCCTCATCTCTGCTACCTCCATCTTGCGCGCTTGTGTCTTCTTGATAGCCCAACAGTCTGTTCCATATAGCATAGCGGGTCTGACTGCTACCCTGTAAAATTTCCCCTTTAATTTAGTTGGGAACCTCCTATCGCACAATACCCCACTGGCTGCCCTCCATCTACACCAGCCAGCCTGTATGCGATGGGTTACATCACTATCTATATCACCATCTCTTTGTACAAACGACCCCAGATACTTAAATCTAGTTACCTGCGGAACCAATTGATCGTCAATGGTGATTTGGGTGTCATCGTCATCGGTTACACCACTGAAATCACAGTGTAGATACTCAGTCTTAGATCGACTAATCCTTAGGCCCTTGCCCTCTGAGGCTACTCGCCAGTCCTCTACCCTCGCATTCAGGCACTTTGTATCATGTTCGAGTGCATACCTATCACGAGACTAGAACCTTCAACCATCTGGGAAGAAACACCATTCCTACACACCTTAATATTGTTATCGCACATTTACACTAGCTCTTTGGTTGATACATAATTTTACCCTTAGATTAATTGGTCTATGACCTGGATTGAAGGTTTGGACTTTGGAACAAAACACAACTAGCACAAAATACACACATTTGGAAGCCAAACAAGACCAACCAGCACGAGTCTAATACAGAGGTCGTTCTAACAGACGAACATTAAAAGCGTTAACATCTCTGTTCAAAATTCAAACATGGCTTACCAAAAAGAAAACAAATATATAACACATAAGTGATCAACAGTTTTCCTTTATCGAAAAGGATGATGAACCGAAATTACTTGTACCAGCAGCCTGTTTCAGTTTCTTACTAGCCGAGGATGATACAGCCGTCGAACACAAATCATCATCGGTTTCTAAGTACGCGCTTCCTGTCTTGCAGTCATGCAAATTATATTCATCCGGTTCTTGCCCTTCTTCTAAACCCTTTGATCTTTTTCTATCATTATTATAATTATTATTATTTGGTACCGTAACATCCTTATGCATCGAGGGTACCTTTTGATCGTTAGAGGATGATGAAGGACACGGCTTCTTTTCTTTTCGAAGAAAAACTTTAGGAATCGGCGGGTTTTCAGGACCGCAGTTATCAACCACAACTTCATTTGTTCCTTCACCATTGTCTTGCTTTGAAGCAGATTCTTTTTCGTTCATTTGTAGTATCGCACTTGTTAAACGGTCTCTTGCGATTTCAATATCGATGATCGGTTTTGGATAGTTTAATCCTAATTCGACTCCTGCAGCTTGGAGAACAGACGAAGGGGCATTCCATGGATGATGGATCCATTCTGTAGGCACTCGTGATAGCTCGGGTAGCCACTGTCGAATGTATTCACCCTTAGGGTCAAACTTGAATCCCTGAACCTGATTCGTCAAGAATTTAAAAACTTTGTTATTTTTACTTCACACACACACACACACATATACACTAGTAAGTTTACCTGGAAAGCATTGCGGCGGCGTTGAAACGTAAAATAATTCGAATATATACCGTCTAATGAAAACGTATTATATTTGACCCGACTCGTTTTTGATCAAAATTTATGTCAAAACATAAACCAACTGAAAATGTCCATAAAAATAAGCACGAAAAGTATTATATTTGAACTGACTCGTTTTTGAACAAAATTTATGTCAAAACGTAAACCAACAGAAAATGTACATAAAAATAAGCACGAAAAGTATTATATTTGACTTGAATCATTTCCGAAAAAAAAATAAAAAATTACGTCGAAACGTAAACCAACGTTTATACTAACACGTACATAAAAATAAGCATGTAAGAAATAGTGTTTTTTAAGTTATAGAATTGTAAATTTGAAACTTTAGAAACTCGAGTGGGTTAAAATGACATTCGACAAAGTTTTTAATGTCAATGCTAAAAGTTCGAGAGGTAAAATACAAAAAAAAAAGAAAAAAAACACTAAAAGACAAATAAGTTCCTATTCCTTGTGTTTCAAGAATTGTGTGTGTGTGTGTGTATAGAGAAAGAGGGATGTTCTTTTTGGATACAATTGTTTTGAATGTGATACACAAGACATTTATGTAACCGCCTTTGTTCCTCTCTCGCTACTTATTATCTTTTATGCACTGTGACAAGTGCGTTATGTGCTTCTCGCGAAACAACATTTTATTGGTTCTGAAACGAACGTGCCCCTATAAATATATTATCTTGTTTCTACATTAGTGTATGCACAACCATGACGTACCTCAGGGCTATCAAGACGATGAAGCTCGTGCCCATCTGGCAGGCTCCCAGATATATATTGCCAACCAAGAATATCACATTCAAGATCCGCATCCAACAACGTATCCCAAAAATACTTCATCCCCCATTGCCATGGCAACAATAAACATTTAACCAAAAAACTCGCGGTAATCACTCTAATTTTATTGTGTAGCCATCCCGTTGCCCAAAGTTCTCGCATTCCCGCATCAACCAACGGATAACCGGTTCGACCCTGTCTCCACGACTTAAAATGCGCTTGGTTAGCTTGCCAAGGGAAATGATTCAAGTTGCTTAGAAGTGATTTTTCGTGAGTAAACGGGAAGTTAAAACATATATAACGCGAATACTCTCGAAGCCCGATAGATTTAAGAAAACACGTAACACTCGTTTCTCCGGGATGGTTTGGTTGTTTTGCCCATAGAAACTGCTTCATTATCACACTGTGATAAACTTTCCTAATACTGATTTCACCGAAATGGATGTATGGGGATAGAATTGAAGTGGAGCTGTCGGTCACTTTTTGTCTATCGTTTGCGTAATCAAGAAGATGGTTTTCTATGAAGTTGGTAAGAGCTTTTTCTGCGTGGATCCAACCTGGCGTCCACGCTCTTCCTAATAACGCGTTACTTGATTTTTCTAAATCGTCTTCAAGACCGAGTTCCTCTATTGTACAATCTTCCACTGATCCTGTTATTAGTCCATCAAAAAAGCAAAAGAATAATTTGCATTTTGTTTTGTTATGTTTGGCTTTTATCTTATTATTTTAAAGTGAAATAATCAGTTAGAAATAAGTTTATTAAAAGTAAACACCGCCATTGTTCCAAATTCCAAAACCTCGAAGAGGTTCACTAACATGTATATACCCTTAAATCACTCAAAATAGAGGTACCTTGTAGGGGTGTTAAAAAAGCTCGCGGCTCGCTCGGAAAAGGCTCGGTTGTAAACGAGCCAGAGCTAGGCCTGGCTTGGCTCACGAGCCGGCTCGAAATATTTTATTTTATATAGATTAATTTTAATTTTAAATGTATTAAAATAAAAAAAAAATATGTGTGCGTGCGCAATATTAACATGGCTTTCGGTTTTTTTATTTTTAGTTATCAATATTTGTAGAAAATTAATAATTAACAAGCCGGCTCGATTTGGCTCAAACATTTTACGACCCGAGCTCGAGCTCGACTTTTCAGCTCAATAAAACAAACGAGCCGAGCTGGCTCGTTTATGTTCGAGCTCGAGCTCAACCTGGCTTGGCTTGATTACAGCCCTAGTACCTTGGTGGTTGAAATCAAAAGAATCAATAATGCACAATTATAAGAAACCAGAAAATACGAAACCGGTGCAATATAAGTGGGACTGAGAAAGTTACTAATATGGGTATTGTTATAACTCAACGCCCATAATTTTCTGTTTGTATTTAACGATTACTATCGTTTTTGAAGATTATAATGATTATAGTATTCAAATTACCTGTGGCTTGAACCAATTTGCGTGGAGGAAGACGCATAATAGGATCTTTTTGCATTTTCAAACATGTGTCCCAGTATGCATCGAAGGTTGAAAAAGCATAGCCATCATCGTTGTATACTTCCCATGGTTCATACAACAAGTCAGCATTGTATGTTTGAACAGGAACACCGAGTTCCCCAAGCTTTTGTTTTATAACGTGATCACGGACAAGTGAAACGGGATCTGAAACAAACACAAATCAAATTCACTAGATATAATAGAAAGTGTATAAAGGGAAAGAAACGGAGATATCATAAGTAATAAACCATATGAGTGAACCAAATTATCATTCATGTTGGACGTGAAAAACAATCACTTGGTGAGCTACCTCTTATCTCATTTTAATCTATAGATTTTTTTTTTTTTTTTTGTGATCCGTTAGTCATTTTCATTAAAACAGAGACGATTACAGACTAATGGCAGGTAGACGGGCAACAAGCTGCGCCGCTACCCCCCTTCTGAATAGCAAACCCTACCCTGCTAAACACAAAATTCTGCCCCTTAACATGCGCGGTGTTACTGCTTACCACCTGCTGAACCCACTTGAGGAACTGCACCGCGTCAGGGGCGAGAGCGCCAAAGCATCCAATAGAAGCTTTTAAGTAGGCTTTGAACCCAATATCCAATTTATGAAAACTTAGGACGTTTAAAGCATCCAATAGCTTAAAAACATCATATCAATGATTAAAACTTGTTGAGTAAGTCTGATTTCGGATGTATAACATAACCAAGAATATGCATATATGAGTTCATGGTTTTTAGAATTGATTTGGATGGTGATCCAAAGTTTATTTGCAAAATTATGATTTTTAGTATAAAGGTTATTTTGGCTAAAATTATGATGTTTAGTTAACTTACAAAGTCAAATCCACAAAAATGGTCACTTGCATAAATTCAATGAGGTTGGGCATATCAATTATATTTTAAATTAAAGTGAATATCTCGGTATAAATAGCATACTAGTGTTTGAAAATGTACGCTAGAAAATTAATAGCTTATATATGTGCACATGAATACCTTCCTATTCTGATACTAATTGAACTAGTGAGTTGGAAATTGGAATTACATATAAGTTTAATATGTAGAATAACTCACTTGAAAGAGAACTTAGATTTGGTATTTTTGTGCTAGTTTGGTATCAAGAGGTACCATTTACATTTTCGCATACATTTCATTTTCTAAACTTGAATATAGTTGAATTTGTGAGTTGTAATTACATGGGGTTTAGTACGAAGAATAACTCGCTATAACTTGCTTAATGAGTACCGATGGCGATTTGAGTTAAGTATTAGGTAAAATTCTGAACCGGGTATTTAAAATAGCCAAAGTGGTGGTCTGCACGTATCACACCGCTTTTGCTTATCTCGTGTGCACATTGAAAATAACTAATATGTTTATCGGCTTTTCGTATCATACAATTCTCTGATTTGGTCATTTCTGTTTCAAGCATAGTTAGCTACCAAAGTACTAAACTCGTCATTAGAACGACTCCAAGAATCAAACTTATAAGCATCAACACAAAAATACAAATAACCATTTAGTTGCATCCTCAAATTTAGAGGTGAAATCGACTATAATCGATCAATTATGATTCTAAAAGGCCATGCACAACTTAAAAATCCTCTTTTACTTTTGTAGTCAAAGAGTATATTTTAATTATCCCAGTCAAAATTTGAGCTTCTAGATAACTAGTTTGACCAACAAAATCAAAATCTACTAATTACCAACAATAAAGATAAGAGGTAGAGCATTCATACCATAGAGTTGATTAAACACTACTTTGTTTGCACCAGTAGCACTAATGCATTCAATAAGAGCAGACATAGTACTCTGAGCTTTCATCAAAACAAGATCAGCCCCAAGAGTCTTCAAAGAGTGTCCCAACTGGATCAAAGACTGCTTTAACCACCATCTCGAAACCCGACCCGGATAAAACTGCTGTTCTTCTTTAGGGCACCATATGAACACAGCAAGAACAGACCCATCTCTTGCTGCTGCTGAAAGTGCTGGATTATCTTCTATCCTCAGATCCCTCCTAAACCAAACAATTGTCTTGTAATCCCCACTAGTACCCATCTTTTTTTCACCTAAATTCACAACCTTTATTGATCAAGATTAGCTAAAATCGAATATTCTTGAATACCCACTTGAAATCTTGAAGCAATTGACACAATCTAAGCTAAAATTGCCCTAAATTCACAAACTTTATGGATCAAGATTAGCCAAAATCACTTATTCTTGAATACCCACATGGAATCTTGAAGCAATTGACAACCTTTATTGATCAAGATTAACTAAAACAACATATTCTTGAATACCCACATGGAATCTTGAAGCAACTGACACAATCTAAGCTAAAATTGCCCTAAACTCACAACCTTTATTGATCAAGATGAGCTAAAATCACATATTCTTGAAAACCCACATGGAACCTTGAAGCAATTGACATAATTTAAGCTAAAATTGCCCTAAATTCACAACCTTTATTGATCAAGACTAGCTAAGATCACATATTCTTGAATACCCACATGGAATCTTGAACTTTGACACAATCTAGAGTAAAACTGAACGAATTGTGCATGATTGAGGGGAGTTTGGATGAGAATAAAAGGGTGATTTTGATTCTCTTTGACTATTTGTTTCAGGAAACATCGAGAATGGATGATGATGGGTGGGTCATTGATTGATAGCACATGGCCATGAGGAGCTTGTTTGGCCAAATGGGCAGTTTTGTCCTTTTAGAATTGGGAAAAGATATTTGGAGGTTTTCTGCATTCAGGAATCATGTGACAACAGTCATGTTTATCTGAGTAGATACATTGGATCTTGTCTTAACCAATGTTTTAAAAACCGGATCAAACCGACAGGTTGTACCGGTTGAATGATCTGGTTAAACCGTCCGATACACCGGGTTGAACCGCCCGATAAAACCTTTTTGAGGCAAATCCGGTGCGGTAAAAAAAACCGGATTTTAAAACATTGGTCTTAACTGGATGCATAAAGTTGGGCCCATTAGCTTCCTTTTTGAGTTTACAAAGTAGCAAGAAGTTGGGTTGGGCTATTGTAATGTAGTCAAGTTGGGCCATGCTTCTAGGCTTAAGTTGGACCATATTTATAGGCTTAAGCTGGGCTTAAGTTATGCCATGCTTCTGGGCTTGAACTTAATAGATTAACATACTTCACTCTATGGCTATTCAAACAGTTTGCGACTCGAAGCTTGCTCGAAAAAAATTGATCAAAATTACAACTTGGATTAGAAGTTAAGTCGAGTTTGAGTTGGCGTATAGATGTACAAATCCGGTTTTTTTTGAAAAATGCAAACAAAAAATAAAAACAGGTTTGTAAAAAATTGGTTAGGTTAGGAGATAAAATGTTAGAACCTATCAAATCAATTGGGGTCGGATTCAACCCAGTTTGGGAAAAAACGGTTTTTTGACATGTTTTTCAAATCGGGTCGGGTCTAAAGCGGTTTCAAGGAACGAGACTACGAACTGGTGGGTTGGGTTGGGGCCAAACTAGTTTTTTTTTTTGGGTGAAATGGGTCGGGTTAGAAACTGGTTTGACGAGCCCAAACAGGTTTTTTTTTTGTATATCTCTAGCTAGCCCTAGCTCGGCCTCTCGGCTCGGCTTAACTCATAAAAAAACCCTATTGTACCATACACCAAAGGGTCAAATTCTCCAAAGAAATGGGATTGAGTGTGGGAGAGACTGATGAACCTTAACTCATACAAAATATTAATTTTATAAAAAGAATATATGAAATAAAAAAGATAACCGGCCTTGACGAAATGATACCAAAGATGATCTCATCTTTTGCCGATCAAGTGTGATTGTGGGAGCATTTTGGGTCCATAAAGCATGCATGTTGCATGCTTCTGTTGACTAAATGCTTTCCAAAATTCAAATCTTTGGTATGTTGGTCCACAAAGCAACATAGGCAAGTTTGACTAACCTATTAGGCAATCAATGGCTGGCTCATGGCATTATAGCCTAGTGACATCTTTGGGTGGGATAAGACTTACGAACCCAATAAAATTGTTCAGGGGTTAAGGGTACCAATCTTATCGGGTTGATGCATCGGCAAGTTAAATTGTTCAACCAAAACATAACCCGTATAATTGGTTGTGTCAAAAACATCAACCATAAACCACACACATTTAAAATCGTTTAACCGAACATGACCAATTTAACTCATTTATCTAACCACGTTAAACTGGTTGATGGTATATTGTAAATATGTTAATTAGTTGATGAGTGCTAAGGAAATGAGTTGGATGGGTCATAATCAACTAAATGAGTTAAACAGGTTAATCCACACCATCATAAGTTCATAACTTAAATATATATTACATCTTAGCTTATATATATTATTACTTCTTAGTGCTTTTGGAAGTTAAATAATTATTATTTTGAACATGTTTAAAAGGCTAAGGGTAGGCGGTATGGTGGTGATTGAGTTAGGGTGTTTGAGTTTTCTCTTCCTAATGATATAAAGTCATGTCAACTCCCCCCTTCACTCCTCATTTTTTACTCAAACACTAGGTATGGTTAAACACCCACTCAAACACCCGATTTCTCTCTCCTCTCTCCTACTTTGATTGCTTCTTCTCTCCTCTCTCTCTCTCTCTCATCCCTTTGTTCTTCTCCACCTTCGGTGAGTATACACCGATTTCTCTCCCTCTCTCCTACTCAAACACCCTAACTCAAACACCACGGTGTGGTCACCGATCAGTGACTCCACTCAATCACCCTAGTCACCGTGCACCCTAACAACTTTGAATATAATACAAGTATAAAATGATAATCGAAAGCTTGATTTGCTTTTACAGAAATTTCAACATCTTTGGAATACCAAAAAAGTAATTCTCGTAGGTCACGTCTAATAGTAAGGCAATCCGTAGTCATAAAGCCCTTTTGTAGGCATTATGCGACACATGTCGTGGCACGTCACACAAGGGCTTTATGGGGCGTTATATCACTAGAGTTCGTAGTCATAAAGTCCATACCCATCATTACCTAATTATTAGTTTTCATTTTTATTAATTAATTAAAAAAAACACTTAACTTTTTTTTATTGGTCAAAGTTTTGAAAATCCCCTCCATCACGCCGCTATCACCGTACCGCCCCACCATTTTCTTCCCCCATAGTGCCGCCCGTCGTAGTGTTCGGGTGCTATGGGGCGCTATGGCCCAAAAAAAGCCCCACATCACGCCCCACTACAGGTGGACTAATAAAATAAGTCATATATTTACCAAAAGAGTAAATTAAAAAAATAGTCTTTTATATTGACACCAGATTGCTAACTATGTCCTTTATCTTCAGAAAGGACAAAAAACATACTCGATGTTTGGAAACCCTTGCACGATATGTCCTTTAACCCTAATTCAGTTAATTGTTATGGTTAAATCTGACCAAGTGGACCTCATTTGAGGGCAAATTAGACTTTTTGCCATTTATTTATATAAAACAATTTTATAAAAAAAACATATAACAATACTTTCATATATCTCTCTCATCTCATCCACCACCACCACCATCCCTGCCACCACCAGGCACCACCGCCCCACCTGTCACCACCAGCCTCCACCGCCCCATCTGCCACCACCGATCAACAAAACCAAACACCCACCAAACTCCCCAACTACTGCTCCACCTGCCACCACTGGTCAACAGAACCCTACACCCACCTACCACCGCCACCCACCTGCTACCACCACCACACACCCACATAACCTGTCATCGCTACTCGAACCCACTAGAAAATCAGCCCCTACATCCATAACCCACCACCACAAACCCTAACCCCCAAAATCCATCATCTTCCCTAACCACCCACCATCATCGAAACCCTTACCAGAAGTTCACCAGAACCCTATATTGCACCAACAATTGCCGATGTAGCTTCCTCTACCCCAACCAACCCCCTAAACCCCTAATCACTTGAACCGAGCGAATCCCTGTCATTTTCTTCTTGTCTGACCTCGCCGAAAAAACCTAATCTGACCAGAGTTGTCATAAATCTGAACCCTAATTATGGTGGTGACCATCGCTGGTTGCAGGTGAAGTGGTGTTTGTTCAAGACAGAAACTACGCAATGGAGAATGGTGGAGGGTGATGGCAGATGAGGGCGGTGGTGGAAGGTGGTGGCAGATGAGGGCGGTGGTGGCGGTGGATAGCAGAGGAGAAAGGGTAGGGAGAGAGAATATGTTTTTTTCTTATGAGTTAAAATTATTTGCAATAATATAAATAAATGTTATATGTTTTTTATAAAATTGTTTTATATAAATAAATGGCAAAAAGTCTAATTTTCCCTCAAATAGGGCCCATTTGGTCAGATTTAGCCATGAAAACTAACTGAGTTAGGGCTAAAGTACGTAACGTGCAAGGGTTTGCAAACATAGAGTATGTTTTTGTTATAATTTTTAAAAATTAAAGACATAGTTTACAATCTAGTGTCAACATAAAAGACGATTTTTTAATTTACTCATACTAAAAAAGAAAAAAATGTTGGAAGTCCTTGATAACATCACAAAGGTGCTGTTTGTTTTTTCTGCGGGAAAAGGTCTGTAGTCTGCGGACCACATCTGCAGGCATCTGCAGGAGAAGAGGTGGACCAAATGTCTGCAGTCTGCAAGGAGAAGAGGGTTTGTTTTTTTTTCTTCTACAAAACCACTTTCTCTCTACAAATGTCTGCCTCAACTCTTTCTCTCTACTCTCTCTCTACAATTTGCAGACCACCACCGCCCATAGCACCACCACCACCGCACCACCTCCGCCATCACACCACCGCCATCATCTTCGTCGTTCAACCACCACCGCCGCCTTCGTCGTTCAACCACCACCACTGCCTTCGTCTTTCAACCACCACCACTGTAACAACTCCTATCAAAAAGTCCTAATTATTATATTAGTTTATCCAAAAGGAAACCTAATTAAGACACCCAAGTGATTCTGCACAAACCCTAAAATTTTCAGAATTTTCAGAATCAGGATCAGGGCCCCTAAAACTCAGGGGGGGGGGGGGGTAAAACCCTAGTTACGATTATCTATATAAAACGTTGTCGAAATTGAAATTTCACGTACAACCAACTCAGCTAGGCTAGTCCAGGACGTGGCTACCCTATAGTGATTAGGTGTCCCTTACGGACCGTAAGGGATAAGGCTTACGGTCCGTAAGCAAGGGCAAAATTTTACTATAAATAGCAGGCATTGGCAATCGAAGTTTGGCACTTGAACGACGTAAATTCTCGTTACGTAGACTGAGATATCGCAGAAACACTTTTAAAACCAAACACGATTCACGAAGTGCTGCCGCAATACAGGGTAATAACTCGATCGCTGCTACGATTCAATGTCCGATCGATTAAATTATCCAATGGATGTTTAAGTGCTGCCCACATTAGGGTTTATGCTTTGTCATTCGTCGTGATTCCGACAGGATGTTTGAGTACCACCCGAACTCGGGGAATACTCTGTCATTCGTTGTGAATCCGATGGATGTTTAAGTGTTGCACTTTGTCATTCGTTGTGAGGGTTTTAATCTCGTGAGTTATCGTAAATGCTGTATTAAGTTACTAACCGAGTTGTGTGCATGTTATTAAATTTAGGTTAAAAGGCTAATCAGTAGGCTAGGCTCTGCTCAAATTAAATTTGCAATGTGAGTAATTCTCTTTTTATCAAATTTATTTACAAAAGCATGTTTATTTTCAAAGTTATAATTACAGGGATTAAGTCTTTGTAGTCACCATATTACAGCCGGTATGTGGGGTTTTGTATACATTACTTGATAATCTTCACCATTGGACAACGAGTTAGCCAATGGGTGATATGACCATAGTCACAGAAACGAGTCGAGTGACAAATACCGAGGGTAGTTGGTTGATAATTGAAACATTGTAATCGCTCTTAATACTGTGAATTATAACAAATGAGTCGTTTTAGTAAAATAGAATGATTCACTCAGTATTTCCCGCTGACAAAACCTTTTTCAAACATGTTTCAAGTGATCTGTTATGATCCAGGAAAAGTGCCGCGTAGCACTACAAGCTTAAAGAAGTGGCTCAGTATAAAATAGAGAAACATGTTTTGTAAAATAAAGATTTCTCCGTGAAATCATATGATTGTAAATTACCGGGTTTTATCCCGAGTGGTGAAATAAAATAATCAGGAAATTACTGTTTTATAAAGATCCTGAAGAAACTTCCGCTGTTAATTAAATACCACGGGATTTCTGTCCCGCGGCTCCTGAAACGGGTCAAACCGGGTCGGGGGCCGTGACAGAAAAAGGTGGTATCAGAGCCACTGATTTAAGCCTATTAAGTATTTAGAAAATACTTAATTTTTCTACTTGTCATTATGTGATTATGTGTTTTATTAATTGAATATTTGTGTACAGTATGGGTAAGCAAAAGTTGTCAAACATCTATCTTAAATTAGATAGGTCATCCAACGAGAAGGGAAGTTCATCCCAAACCAAATCCTCAAATCAATCTGTAATTTCAGAAGAAGGAATATTTGTGCGAAAGGCACAATATGAGGAACCACTTTCTCCTAATAAAAGAAGTTTGATTTTTAAGAAAAGTCAGGAGAAAATAAAGAAATCCCGAGAAAAGAAAGTTAACCAGGAAACCCAGGAAGTAACTAGTAAAACACCTTGGGAAGACAAGTTAGATGAAAAATGGGCAGACCTTTATATGCTAGCCACTGTAGTAGTAAATGCAAATCTTTAATTATTTTAACTCAAGTTTTAGAACCATTATCATCTACAATCCAGAAACCTTATCTAGTAAATAAATAAGTTTACAGTAAACTCTAGTGTGTTATGAAATTAGTACGATTATTTTGTGTATAATTGTTATTTATTTGATACTAATAAATTATATATATATATATATCAGATGGAAAACGCTAATAACGAACCCGTTAATGAGGTTAATCAATCTGAACAACACCCGGGGGATCAATATATGACTAGGCAAGATATAGAAAATATCGTTGCTCAAGGGATAGCCAATGCTATTCCGGCAATAGTTGCTGCTGTCCAGAAACCTGTTGAACCTCAACAAATCATTCCGAGTAAACGTATTTCTGAAGATAACTTCAGTAATAGCGTAAACGGAGGCGGTAATAACCATGATAATAATCCACGGCAGGCTCCGCTCCCTAAGAAAATGAAAGCTGCAACGCCTGGTTGCACTTACAAAGAATTTCTTGCTTGTAAACCCGTTGAGTTTGCAGGCAATGAAGGAGCAACTGCGGCACTACGTTGGTTAGAGAAAACCGAAGCCGTAATTACAATAAGTAAATGTGCCCAGGATGATCAGGTCATGTACGCATCAAACCTTTTTAAGGAAGGAGCGCTAGAATGGTGGAACACGGTGTTACAAGCAAAAGGAAGAAATGTGGCTTATGCTATGAACTGGGAAGAATTTAAGAGTCTTGTAGAAAGAAAATTTTGTCCCGAATATGAAAAATATCAAATGGCAAATAAGTTTCTAAATCATCGTATGACGGGTGTAGATTGTCGCAGTTATACTTCGACATTCTTCGAATATGCTAGAGTGGTACCAACACTGGCTTCGCCCGAACCGGTACTCATTTCTCGCTATATCTGGGGATTGATTGGCGAAATCCGCAATATCGTTAAAGCTGCGAGACCTCGCACTATCGACGATGCGGTAGAACTAGCTAACACCTTAACAGACGAATTGGTACGCACAAGAGATGAAAATAGGAAAAAGGAACTGGCTCAGAAAATTACCCAAGGATTTCGTATGGGTAATAATAGCAGCTTCAAGAAAAGAGGAACAGGGCAATCCTCAACTCTGCCATTCTGCAAGAATTGCAAAAAGAAACATTATGGAAAATGTAGTGTAACCTGCAATTTTTGTAAAATGGTAGGACATCGTGAAGAAAACTGCAGAAAGAAAACCATAATCTGCTATAATTGTGGAGAAAATGGACATTTTAAACCAGAATGTCCTAAATTAGTCAAACCAGCAGATAACAAAGCCAAGACAACCGACGGAGCTCCTAAGAAGAATGTTCGAGCCTTTCAGTTAACAAATCAGGAGGCCGAGTTAATTCCAGATGTGATAGCTGGTACGTTCTTAGTTCACAACATTTACGCAAAAGTATTATTTGACTCTGGTGCAAACCAAAGTTTTATAAATACTTCATTCTGCCAAGCTCTTAATTTACCATTAACCAACCTTAGGCAGATTTTTACAGTCAAAACGGCAGACGGAAATTCTGTTAGCATAGATAAAGTTTTGAAAAAGGAAAATATAGAACTCTCAGGTCATAAATTCTTTGCAAATCTATTACCTATGAAATTATCCGAATTTGATGTTGTGTTAGGAATGGATTGGTTAGTAGCCAACCATGCTCGAATCCTTTGTGATAAGAATTCTGTAGAAATTCAAACACCTAATGGAGAAGTAATCACGATTACAGGAGACAAATCACGTAAGCCCATGAAATTCATATCAGTAATGAAAGTTGCTAGTTATGAACGAAAGCAAGGAATAGTGTATATGATTTCGGTAATCATTAGCACTAAGGATAAAGAACTTAAGGAAATTCCTGTAGTCTCAGAATACTCAGATGTATTCCCAGAAGAGTTACCAGGATTACCACCAGATAGGGAGGTAGAATTTAGAATTCGTCTAATTCCCGGAACAATACCGATAGCTAAGGCACCTTATCGGTTAGCACCCACAGAAATGTTAGAACTGAAAAAGCAATTAGATGAATTATTAAGCAAAGGATTTATACAACCTAGCTCATCCCCTTGGGGAGCACCAGTGTTGTTTGTAAAGAAAAAGGATGGTTCAATGAGAATGTGTATTGATTGTAGAGAATTGAATAAGGTTACAATTAAGAATCGATACCCATTACCTAGGATTGATGATCTTTTCGATCAACTTCAAGGAGCTAGATATTTTTCTAAGATCGACTTACGCTCCGGATATCATCAATTGAAAGTACAAGAAGAAGACATACCTAAAACTGCTTTCAGAACTAGGTATGGTCATTACGAGTTTACAGTCATGCCCTTCGGGTTAACGAATGCACCTGCAGCATTCATGGACATGATGAATAGGATCTGTAAACCGTATTTGGATAAATTTGTAATTGTTTTCATAGACGATATACTTATTTATTCCAAAAGTCAGGATGAACATTGCCAACACTTGCATGCACTCTTAACTTTGTTAAGAAAAGAAAAGTTGTACGCCAAATTCTCAAAGTGTGAATTTTGGTTACAAGAAGTGCAATTCTTAGGTCACATGGTGAATCATGAAGGCATTCATGTAGATCCTGCTAAGATAGAGGCAATTACAAATTGGAAGGCTCCGCAAACCGGAATGGAAATTAGAAGTTTTATAGGTTTAGCTGGATATTATAGACGGTTTATTAAGGATTTTTCCAAGATAGCTGTACCATTAACTAAGCTAACCTGTAAAGCCATTAAGTTTGAATGGGGATCTAAACAAGAAGAAGCCTTTAGAATTCTAAAGCAGAAATTAACAAATGCTCCAATCCTAGCTTTACTAGAAGGGACTGAAAATTTTGAAGTATATTGTGATGCTTCAAAACTAGGATTAGGATGTGTGTTAATGCAACGTAAGAAGGTGATTGCGTATGCTTCAAGACAATTGAAAAAGCACGAAGAAAACTATACGACTCATGACTTAGAATTAGGAGCTGTAATTTTTGCCCTTAAGATTTGGAGACATTATCTGTACGGAAGTAAATTTACTGTCTATACAGATCATAAAAGTTTAAGATATATATGTGGGCAAAAAGAGTTAAATATGAGGCAAAGGAGATGGATGGAAATCCTAAGTGACTACGACTGTGATATTCAATATCATGAAGGAAAGGCAAATGTAGTTGCAGATGCCTTAAGTCGTAAGTACCATGAAAAACAACGACGAGTTCGTGCTCTTAGGTTAAATCTACAGTTAGATTTAATGGAACAATTGAAGAATGTTCAAGAAACAGCAATCCAGGATGATGCTGAAGGAATGAAGGGACGAATAAAAGACTTAGAACAAGGAGCTGATGGAATTTGGAGATTCCACCAAAGAAGAATATGGGTACCTAAGCAGGGAGAATTAAGAAATAAAATTTTAGAAGAAGCCCATAAATCTAGGTATACCATACACCCTGGAAACAATAAAATGTACCAAGATTTAAGAAATAATTTCTGGTGGATAGGCATGAAGAAGGATATAGCTAGATATGTTTCTAAGTGTCTTACTTGTTCACAAGTTAAAGCAGAACACCAGAAACCTTCAGGTCTACTACAACAATTAGAAATGCCTGTATGGAAATGGGAACTCATAACAATGGATTTTGTTTCTAAGTTACCCAAAACCAGAAAAGATAATGATGCGATTTGGGCAATTGTGGATCGATTAACCAAATCAGCTCACTTTCTACCAATGAAAGAAACCTTTAGCATGGAAAGATTGGCAAAGTTATATGTAGATGAAGTCGTATCTCTACATGGAGTTCCACTCTCCATTGTATCAGATAGTGATAGTCGTTTCACTTCTCATTTTTGGAAAAGTTTTCAAGAGGCAATGGGAACTCGACTAAATCTAAGCACTGCATATCATCCTCAGACAGACGGGCAAAGTGAAAGAACGATCCAAACTCTAGAAGACATGCTTAGAGCATGTGTGATAGATTTTGGTGGGAATTGGGACGATCACTTACCATTAAATGAATTCTCCTATAACAATAGTTATCATTCAAGTATTGAAACTGCCCCATTCGAAGTACTGTATGGAAGAAAGTGCAGAACTCCAGTTTGTTGGGCAGAAATAGGAGAAAGTCAATTATCAGGTCCGGAGATTGTGCAAGAAACTACAGATAAAATTTCTCAAATCAAGGAAAGACTGAAGACAGCTCGAGATCGTCAAAAGAGCTATGCTAATAATCGGCGCAAACCAATAGAATTCCAAGTTGGAGACAGAGTACTGTTGAAAGTTTCTCCTTGGAAAGGGGTTGTTCGATTCGGTAAGAAAGGAAAGCTAAGTCCAAGATACGTAGGACCATTTTCAGTGATCCAACGTATAGGACCAGTTGCTTATCGTTTACAACTACCAGAAGAGTTAACTGGAGTACATGATGTATTTCATGTATCCAACCTCAAGAAATGTCTATCAGACGAATCTTTGGTAGTACCTCTCCAAGATATAGAGGTAAACGAAAAGTTAAAATTTGTTGAGAAACCTCTTCAGATAGAAGATAAGAAAGTGAAGTTTCTCAAACACAAACGATTAGTATTAGTTAAAGTCAAGTGGGATTCGAAACGAGGACCCGAATACACTTGGGAGCTGGAATCAGAAATGAAGAGAAAGTATCCTCAATTATTCCAGTAAATATCGAGGACGAGATTTTTATTAAGGTGGGGAGAATGTAACAACTCCTATCAAAAAGTCCTAATTATTATATTAGTTTATCCAAAAGGAAACCTAATTAAGACACCCAAGTGATTCTGCACAAACCCTAAAATTTTCAGAATTTTCAGAATCAGGATCAGGGCCCCTAAAACTCAGGGGGGGGGGTAAAACCCTAGTTACGATTATCTATATAAAACGTTGTCGAAATTGAAATTTCACGTACAACCAACTCAGCTAGGCTAGTCCAGGACGTGGCTACCCTATAGTGATTAGGTGTCCCTTACGGACCGTAAGGGATAAGGCTTACGGTCCGTAAGCAAGGGTAAAATTTTACTATAAATAGCAGGCATTGGCAATCGAAGTTTGGCACTTGAACGACGTAAATTCTCGTTACGTAGACTGAGATATCGCAGAAACACTTTTAAAACACACACGATTCACGAAGTGCTGCCGCAATACAGGGTAATAACTCGATCGCTGCTACGATTCAATGTCCGATCGATTAAATTATCCAATGGATGTTTAAGTACTGCCCACATTAGGGTTTATGCTTTGTCATTCGTCGTGATTCCGACAGGATGTTTGAGTACCACCCGAACTCGGGGAATACTCTGTCATTCGTTGTGAATCCGATGGATGTTTAAGTGTTGCACTTTGTCATTCGTTGTGAGGGTTTTAATCTCGTGAGTTATCGTAAATGCTGTATTAAGTTACTAACCGAGTTGTGTGCATGTTATTAAATTTAGGTTAAAAGGCTAATCAGTAGGCTAGGCTCTGCTCAAATTAAATCTGCAATGTGAGTCATTCTCTTTTTATCAAATTTATTTACAAAAGCATGTTTATTTTCAAAGTTATAATTACAGGGATTAAGTCTTTGTAGTCACCATATTACAGCCGGTATGTGGGGTTTTGTATACATTACTTGATAATCTTCACCATTGGACAACGAGTTAGCCAATGGGTGATATGACCATAGTCACAGAAACGAGTCGAGTGACAAATACCGAGGGTAGTTGGTTGATAATTGAAACATTGTAATCGCTCTTAATACTGTGAATTATAACAAATGAGTCGTTTTAGTAAAATAGAATGATTCACTCAGTATTTCCCGCTGACAAAACCTTTTTCAAACATGTTTCAGGTGATCTGTTATGATCCAGGAAAAGTGCCGCGTAGCACTACAAGCTTAAAGAAGTGGCTCAGTATAAAATAGAGAAACATGTTTTGTAAAATAAAGATTTCTCCGTGAAATCATATGATTGTAAATTACCGGGTTTTATCCCGAGTGGTGAAATAAAATAATCGGGAAATTATTGTTTTAAAAAGATCCTGAAGAAACTTCCGCTGTTAATTAAATACCACGGGATTTCTGTCCCGCGGCTCCTGAAACGGGTCAAACCGGGTCGTGGGCCGTGACAACCACCGCACCACCTCCGCCATCTCACCACCGCCATCATCTTCGTCGTTCAACCGCACCACCGCACCACCTCCGCCATCATCTCCGATCTGGGTTCGATTTGGGGTTTTTGGTTCGATTTGGGGGTTTCGGTTCAAGCACCACCACCGATCTCCGATCTGGTAGCACCACCACCACCGATCTCTCTCTCTCTCTACGGTGTCTCTCTCACTCTCTCTCTCTCTACGGTATCTCTCTCACCGATATTGATTTGGGGGTTTTGGTTCGATTTGGGGTTTTTGGGCAGGGATGTGGTGGTGGAGGTTTGGGCAGGGATGTGGTGGTGGAGGTGGTGGCAGGGATGTGGTGGTGGAAGAAGAGGTATGCCAAGAAGAGGTTCCAAGAAGACATACCTGAATGTCTGTGTGGTGAAGAGGTCTCGCAGACCTTTTTTAATGAAAGGTCTGCGAGAAAACAAACAAGCTGCGGACTCCAAACCTCTGTGCGCGTCTGCGCGGCGCAGACATAAATGACCAGAAGTGCTTCTGGCCAAAAAACAAACATCACCAAAGTGTTTTTGACTTGGTCAAACATGTGCAAAAGATTTTCTTTTATTGCTATCAGTTGTAATGGTTAGAAAACTAGAAAAGAGTTTAATTTAAAAACAAAATTATATTAATCAGATTTTTTATTTAGTCTAATCCTATTAAGAACATAAGTTATGTTTTACAAACAAGGTTTTAGCTAATCCTTGTTTTATTTCGAACAACTTATTCCAAATATTGTTTTGTCGCTAAACAAACATAAATTATCTTTCACTTGCTAATCGTTCCTGTAACAGTCTTCTTGCTCGATTTATCACCTTTGCTATTTAATTTCAGATTTTCAGTACTTGTACTGGATTATAATATAACTAAAAAATCTTGTTGATTAAGTATATAATTAAAAACATGATAAAAAAAATAATAATAATAATAAAAAAATAATTTTTTTTTTTACATATTAACATGAAAATATTACTTATCCAATGGTCATGTCTGGATGATATAAATAGAAAATTTTGCAAACGTCGTCCAAACTATTAATCATGGCATCAATAATTTGAAACAATTCATGAGAGTTGTCAAAGATTACGGAAACACTCATTCATAGATGATGGCACCTAATATTAGGTTAATATGGAATAGATTTTATTACAAAAGTGACAAACCAACAAAGTACAAACAACGGGCAATAAGTTACGCTGCAAATCCTTTTTGAATCGCAAAACAGATCCAACCAAAGACGAAGCGACTTGTAAGGGACGAGAAATTACTATTCACGACTTGCTGGACCATGTTCAGGAATTCCACGGCCTCTGGGGCTAGGGAATCAAAAGTATCAAAAACAAATGGGATAAACATGTGTTGATTCTCTAAACAAGAATTCTCGTGTTTAGTGACCTTGCCTGATTTTGCGCTGCCTGGCCAGCAACAAACCTATAATCCTTAAGCTCTACAAAAAGGGACACTCTTGTAAGGTCCACATAAACATGTTCAATATTAATATCAGTAGAGCACTTTTCAATTTTTTAACGGCCAACAAAACTTATACTATAACCTATACTTAATAAATAAGTAACTCTTTGCGTCACATATTCAAAAAAGAAGCAAGGTGGAAGTCTGCACCATTAGGACACATGGTCCCAAATTATCTGCGAGAGGAGGCACGATGCGAAAAGTTATAGTTATATCAAACTTAAATATAGTAAATCTTATCCACGTAATAAATATATTAATTTAATCTTTAACTAATAGGATTGGAGAGGAAGTAAAAATTTGGGTTTGAGTCTAGACTCTAGAAGTCTCAAGTTAGAATTAGATCCTAAACAGGTTTTACTACAGTGTGCTTTCGAGCGATGAGTTTTTTCTTCGAGCTGAGGATGGTGGGCTTGGGCTACCCAGCGCTGTCTGCGGACTACAATTGCAGGTGTATGGGCTATTATTTGGATTACCACAAGTAATCGGGCTTTTATTTTAGAATTTAATAATAAAGGATTACAGATAATATATTAAAAATACCAAATTATAAACATATATTTTGAAAGGTTAATATTGATATTTTTTACTTAAAAACTGTAAAAAAATGTAAATCTCTTAACTTGTGTACTTTTTTATCGTTAGTAGTTATTTAAGACAAAAATAATAATAAACTTTTTTTTTAATCGTTAGTAGTTATGTAAAACCAAAATAATACAAACCGAAAGAAACATATATCGACACTTTTGGCTTGTTTGCTACAAGGAAAAATAGTAAGACATCATGTTCCTCCTAAATAAACGTTTTATAATAATATTTAACCATTAAAAAACACAGTATCCATAGAGGTATATATGAAATTGCCCCTATATTTTAAACCGGGACTGTTCTATTTTCACTAGTCCTAACGGTCTCCATATCGACTCCCTCCTCGTCCTCATCTTCGTTTTCCCTCGACATTTCCTCCAAAGACTTGCCATTCGATTCGGGCACCAAGAACGTAAAGACATCATGTGCCTCCTAAATAAACGTTTTATAATAATATTTAACCATTAAAAACACAGTATCCATAGGTATATATGAAATTGCCCCTATATTTTAAACCGGGACTGTTCTATTTTCACTAGTCCTAACGGTCTCCATATCGACCCCCTCCTCGTCCTCATCTTCGTTTTCCCTCGACATTTCCTCCAAAGACTTGCCGTTCGATTCGGGCACCAAGAACGTAAACAAGATCCCGAGAAAATTCACTACCCCGAGTACGATAAGCGAGTTCTTGACCCCGATCCCCGGGGGATACCCTTTATCTGTCTTTGTTTTGTCTTGGCTTTGAGCCGCATATAAGAACCCGAAAGCACCAATTATAGCCCCCGCCTTACCCGAAGCAGCCGAGATCCCATGGCACGTTGACCGAAGCCTTGCGGGGAATATCTCGGCAGGGACTACAAAAGTAGTCGCGTTAGGTCCGAAATTTGCAAAGAAGAACGTGAAAGCGTACATTACAACAAACCCGATTCTGTTCTCCCTTTGCGTCCAATGATGGTATGGGATCGCAAGGGCGAACATGAAAACCGTCATAAAGAAAAAGCCCATTAGTTGGATCGCGAATCTCCCGATTCTATCGATGAAGAATACCGTGAACCAGTATCCTGGGACGGTACTACAAAGCGCAATGAGCGTTTGAGCTCGCGAGATCTTGAAAACCTCTTGGATCGCGTTCATTGTTTTTGCTGGCGGGATCCACCCGATCGCGCTAAAGATGTCCTTTTGGAATAAGTTTTGGCTGTAAAACGCGATATCGAGCAAGAACCACGTGCTAGTTGTCCCGAGCAAGTGTAGCCCGTGGCGTTTCACGAATTGCTTTGAAAAAAGCCCAAACTGGTTATGTTGTTTTTCGACCACCTTTTCTTGTTCGGCTTCGAGCTCGACTTGTAACACTTTCGACATATCGGCAGCCGCTTGTTTCGCGTTTTTGGCCACCAAAGCCGTGTACCGAGCCGTTTCTGGCATCTTCATCCGCCAATAGTAAGTCATTAGAGCCGGAATCGACCCGAACATTAAAATAATGCGCCAGACATAGTCGGCTTGTGGGACCGTGGACCTTAACGGATTATCCTCGTAAGCCGGAGCCGGGTATTTCGACTTGAATGCGGCCGAAACTATACAAGCCACCATCCCACCAGTCAAAATTCCAAACCCTTGCATAGCAAACACCGCCGCTATAAACGCGCCTCGGGTTTTCTTATTCGCGTATTCCGACATGATCGTGGCCGAAAGAGGGTAATCACCACCTATCCCAAACCCAAGCCAAAACCGGAAGAAGCAAAGAGTGGCCATAACCGCGGTGGGCTCGTTGCTAAACGAAAGCCCAGACGCGATTGAACAAATGACCATAAGCATAAGTGTCATCCCATAAACTTTTTTTCGGCCCATTTTGTCTCCGAGCCAGCCGAAAAAAAGTTGGCCCGCGAGGGTGCCACAAAAGGCGACCCCGTTGACTGCGGCTGACACGTTTGGCGGCAGTGTCCCCGGTTTCCCGTCACCTGTTTCGTGGTAGTAAATGCGGCCTAGCAACTTCGTGACTAGCGAGATGCAGAAAAGATCGTACGCGTCGGTGAAGAAACCCATCCCGGCGATTACAATTGCAGTGAAATGATACAGTTGAGTTTTGGCTACATCAAGTGCATTTAGCACTTTCAAGTTATCATTTGCCATAACCTGTGAATTCAACCAGAATAAAGGTTAGTTCTATAGATATGACATATGAAAGGTTCAATATACACATATAAGTGTCACATTCAAAATATTAATTAAATCTAAACTAATTGCGTAAAATTTAAATAACAAAAAAGAGTTAAGTGTCATTTACGTCCTCTAGCTTGTCCACTTTACTATTCCAGGCCAAATTTTAAAATTGTACAGTTTTCCTCTGTCACATTCTCGAAACGTGTCATTTCAGTCCAAAAAACTAACCCAATTTAAAAAAACACAGTTAGCTTAGGGGTAAAATGGTCATTTAACATAGTGGTTTGGAGTGGTTGGTGCACAATGGAGGGTATGTAAAACCTCTGAACCACTTAGAGCCACTATGTAAAATGACCATTTTACCCCTGAGCTAACTGTGTTTTTTAACCGATGTTAGTTTTTTGGACTGAAATAGCATATTTCGAGAATGTCAGGGAGGAAAACGATACGATTTTGAAATTTGGTCTGAATGGACAAAAGTGTACAAACCACATGGACGTAAATAATGCATAACTTAATTTAAGATGTAACATTTTATGCTACATAACTAATCTGATCATTAACAGGAAAAGTCAAAATTCATTTATAATACTTTGAACTTAAGCAAGAATTTCAAAACTTGTACTAGAAAATCATGTGACATTTAATGAAAAAGGATGCTTTTAGAACGGACTCGTGACACCTTTGTAACTACTTGTACTAACACTATACGTAATCAATCTTCTACATATTATTCCATTTTTGTGAGAAATAAAAATTATTTAGTTTTTGAAGGAAGAATAAAACAAATTTTCGATCCTTTTGTCACATATCGCCTATGGGACTTTTGTCACATTCGTTAAAATTTACTTGCCTAGTGGTCACGAAGTATAAGAGCTCTCATATTCGAATCCAACTTTTATTGGTTTTATATCTTACGTTTTACCTGATCTAATTAAGTAGTCGGGTGTAATTGGAGTCCCAGAAGTTTTCCGGTAACATGTTATCAGAGTGAAAAGAAAATATCACGAGGATTTGACATGCTTAATTAAGAAAATTTAAAAAAGATGTTGAACCTTCACTTGTTAGTTAAGGAACCATTTATGGTGTTACAAGTTACAACCATAGGATGATAATAAAAGACTTTTGGAGTCCTAAGAACCAAAAACATGACAAAATGGGGAAGCTTCCAATAAACATAAACGGCCACACCTACTTGGCATTTACCATAGAATACGGAAACATAACATGGGTTGTATTAGGGTGTACAAGTTGTCTTAAGTGACCCATATATAAATGAAGTTAAGAAGGTGTCGTTATCACCCTCTTGGAACGACGTGCCAACCACCGTGACACCAGGCGCTGTGGTCAAGGTCGACTACTCAACCGCCGCCAGCCCCTTGGCTATCCCAGATGCGCGGAAACCTGACCTCCACCCGCCCGAATGCACGACAGTGGAATAATCGGTAAAACCTCGCCTCACATCCTAGACGAACCGACGTCACCCGTATCCGCTCTTCACCTGGATGCCGCAGAAAATAATGGGGGAGTGGAAGTTGAACATGGGTCACAAGGAACACCAAGTTTTTCCCCAACCGCTCACCACTACCTTGTTGGCCAGTATTTTTTGGTTTCTCTAACAACCATACATCTTTTCCATTTTTACCACTTTTTAACGACTAATTTATGTCCGTTTATTTAATAGTTAGTACTGTTTAATTTAATTTAAAAAATTATAAATTTAGTAACCAAAACCATTAGTAAACAAAACAAATCTCTGTAAAATCGAAATCGTCGAATAAAGTTATGTCAGAAATATTATTTTATTCCACTGACGTTGTTAAGAACATATAAACTACGTACTTTATGTCGGAAGTCGAAATACTCACGTCACTTAAAAAACAAAAAATAAAATATATTCAAAAAAGAATTTACGTTTATAAAAAAAGAGTTAGCGAACTGTGTGAACTAATCCTAGTCTTTGATTATCAATACACAAGTGTAAATCAATGGCCAGGATTTGTTCACTCAGTTCACAAATACTGTTACTTTCCACTCTAGAACCTCAAACATACTTAACTTAACCTTATCAACTAAAGCAAACGATATCTAACAGATGACAGGATTAAAGAAATTCGTCGTTTTAAAAAACGAAACTGACCTCAAAGAGAGAACTAAGGCTGTGAAGGCAGAGACTTGTGAGTTGTAACTTGTGCAAGGAAAGTTGTACTTTAACTCAGAAAGGTTATGAAGATGAAGAGGTGGGATATGGTGTGGTTGGTGAATTGGTGTTTGTATTTATTGACTCCATATGGGCCTACTTTTTCAATTCTTTCCCGTCGTACTTGAATTTTTTTACGGCTGTGATTCTTTCTTCATTGATGTGGCGTTGATCGGATATGGTTTTATAAGTCAACACTTGCTTTTAGTGAAAAGGGGTTATAATTTTTGTTTTTTCTTTCTAATAATAATAAGAATGTTTAACGAACAACTCGTGAACTCTTTGATAGAAAGTTCGTTTGTATTCATTCGTCTATTAAACAAACGAACACGAACAAGAAATTTCGTTGTCTAGTAGGATGGACTAGAAACGCGTTTTATTCTAAATTATGTTTTGTTGTTTAGTTGTTACTTGTTATGTTCTAAATGTCGTTATTTGCTTCCAAACAATATACTCGAATCCTTTGAAATGAAATGAAAGTTATGATTTAAATTACTGTCACAAATTAGTGGTTATGAAGTCTCTTGCAATCTCGTTTACATCTAACTTTGTTATTTCCACTATCGGTTGGGATGTGATAATTATGGTTAAGGATTTATAGGGAAGAGTCCCGTAGGGTTTTAGTTGTGTCCTATGGGCTTAGTTTTTTTTCTTCTCTTTAGGGGGAGTCTACAGTGATTGCCTTCTTCATGTATGTATGTTGTTTCTCTAGGGGAGTCTATAGTGATTGCCTTCTTTATGTATGTATGTTGTTGGGTGATGTTTTACATGTTCTAAAATTTTACTATGTTACTCTCTCATTACTTCCTTAGATATCGGTAACTTCCTATTTTATTACTCTAACTAAGCAACAAAAATATGCATTGGAACTTGTACATTGTGCTTTGGGGTTTTTTCAAAAAAAAAAAAACTTGATTTTTTATTTTTAACCCAAAGGTTTTTACCTTTTGCGATTTTAACCTTACATAATTTTTTTTTGAACTTTAACCCAAATCTTTTCATTACTTTTAACCCAAATGTTTTTACCTTTTGCAATTTTAACCCTACATAATTTGTTTTTTTTAACTTTAACCCAAAACTCTTCATTATTTGCAATTTAACTTCACAACTTTTGTCACTTATACTTTTCATCTTTGGCAAATTTTCGGTTTACGTATAGTTATAAATTTTTCGAGTTAATACGACGCAACGTACGAGTGTGGTTCAACTTTTTTTACGTTTTGTTTCAAATTTTGCAAGTTAACACGTCGCAACGTGCATGTGTGGTTCAACTTTTTTACCTATATTTTTTTCATGTTTGACAAGTTCGTCGCAACACGCAGATCCTAGGTCGAGTCAGTGTTGGTGGTCGATAACGGTTGTGTGATATTAGTACTATTTGACACCGTTTTACGCCCCGCCGCAACACGTGTGCTTTGGGGGTTTTCCAAAGAAAAAATGGTTATGCATATAGTTGTTGTAACCTTGGCTTTGGGGGTTTTAAAAAAAATGATTTTTTTTACTTTTCACCTAAAAGTATTTCATAAATTACTTTTAACCAAAAACTATTTGTTTTTTTACTTTTAACCCAAAACTTTTTATCTTTTGTAATCTATTCTCACAACTTTTTTACTTTCAACTTTGTTTCTTTATAGTTTTCATTTTCCGCAAAGTTTTTGCTTTATGCTTGGTTCTAAATTTTTTGACTTAACATATCGCAACGTGCGTCTTTGGTTTAACGTTTTTACGTTTCGTTCTAAATTTTGCGACTTAACACGACGCAACGTGCATGTGTGGGTGAACGTTTTTACATCGTCTATTTTTTCCCCGTTTGACAGGTTGAACATAACGTGCGGGTCCTAGATCGACTGCGTCTTTGGTTTAACGTTTTTACGTTTCGTTCTAAATTTTGCGAGTTAACACGACGCAACGTGCGTCTGTGGGTGAACGTTTTTACATCGTCTATTTCTTCCCCCTTTGACAGGTTTAACATAACGTGCGAGTCCTAGATCGACTTAGTTATAACTAAAGAATCCCCGCCGCATTGCGGCGGGTCTCAATCCTAGTTTATATAATTTTTGGGGTATGTGTTTTGGTCTGTTATCTCTTTTGGAGCCGAGGGTTTCTCTGGAAACAATATTTCTGTCTCTAAAAATAGAGGTAAGATTTGTATACATTCCACCATTCTTAGATTATACAAAAAGTTTGTCGTAGGATTTAATGAGTATGATTGTTCTTGTTGCCAATTTGGATTCTAAATATCTAAACTATGAATGTTGACCGATAACCTAACACTTAAAAAATTTCACCATTTACCTAAGACAATTTTTCAACGAAAAGCATCTCTATTATGCCATATAATTTGGCTTACACATCATATGTTACGTACAGGGGACAGGAGAAAATAATTATACATTAGAGGTAGGTAAATATAGGTAGTCTTTGACAAAAAAAAAGTAACATCTAGTCATGCATTAGTAAAATTACGAGTATGAATTATTTATCAAGTAGCTCATCGTAAACCATCACTAGTGCTCTAGTGGTGATTACGGGTACTTAAGTTCCACCTATGGTGGGTTCGGGTGAGTTTTCCCCTTCATGTCTCAAGTTCGAGTCTGGGTGATAGGGGTTTCTCATTGAGATGTTTAAATTGGTGATCTATTGTGCGATGGAGCTTTCTAGCGCGAACCCGCTTAAGTAAACATATACTAGATCTCCCGACATTCGCGAATAATTCACAACTTTCAAAAAAAAAAAAAAAACTAGCTAATCGTACTTTGGATTAGTAAGATACAACTTGTTTTTTCAGTTAATTTTACATGAGTTGTGATCCTCATTTTCGTCATTTTAAGCATATTTTCAAACATATCAACTATTTTTCTTTTATTTTTTTTAAAGGTTTGTTAAATATGTGATATTAAAAAAAGTATACTCTAATTTTGACAAGCATTGAAAGGGATTGTATCCTACAAATTTCGGTTCATTTTCTTTTTCTTTTATTTTATTTTATTTTATTTTTTAAGGGTTTATTAAATATGTGATATTAAAAAAAGTATACTCAAGTTTGACAAGCATTGAAAGGGATTGTATCCAAATCTAAGTGATTCTTGGTTCGGTTCTTTTCCACTATTGGCGTTGAGAAAATAAACCAGAAAAACTAGTAAACCGTAGTAATTTTGAATTAATCTTGTAAATGGGTGGTGAGGGGAGATGATCATTTGGATGGCTATTGATGGCCGTCAAAACACAAAAGTAATATATGTATGAAGTGTTCATATAAAAGTGTAGATGATGATATTCTATAAAATTAAAAAGCTGGTTTGTATAAAAGGAATATTGTATTTGTGTCGCAACCCCCGATCCCTAATCCCTGGGAACGGGCGGCCGCGAGCCAGTTTCGGTGGTATCGCGTATTGTCTAATTTGGCAGCGGAATTTTTCATCAGGACCGTAGTTAGAAAATATTTGATCAGAGTAAAATACCACATTTTCATAATATTAAACATATGGGATAAACCCAAGTTCGCAGTACACACGTTTTCATAGAAATAAATCTTATTTTATTTATTAAAAACATCTATTTTAATTTAGGTAACTTTATTGCCACTTTTCCAAGCCTTCAGTGCTGTCCAGCTGGCTTCTATTTGGCTTTCACAGTTTGTTACCTGAAACGCGTTTTAAAAACATTTTTCAGTGGGAAATACTGGTGAGTGAATCCCAGTTTAATCAAGTTTAAATAAAAACCATTGTACAGTATTGAGGGCGATCTCGCAATTACATTTGTTTCCAAGTTATATCAATTAACATCAATGGTACTGTCAGAACCGAATTGTGGAAATGTTACTTCTTGACCAGGTGGTAACAAATTTTGTATACAAAACCCCAACATACTCATGATAATTGTATTCTTACAAATACTCAATAACTGTTTAATATATAATTAATTGTATGAGGTTTGTTAAAAACAGTTAACAAAAGGTTTACAAAAAGCGGATCAACTCACATTGCTGTCTTAGATTATCCTTTAGGGTTTCCTGGTGACAATCTATAATTTACACAAGTGCACACGCGTTAGTATAATAACCCATTTTAACATTAGTAATACCCTCCCCGAGACGACATTCCACCGCCTACGTCGGGCAGAACCACGACAGCCGTTACGGAACTCTAGATCAATCGTGCAGCGTATCTAATACGTATCCAGGGGTTATAATACTTACAACGGAGCAGAACTTCGCTATTTAGGGGGTATTATACTTGAATATTATGCCTATTACTTCAGAAAGACGAGATTTAGAAAAGAATTGAACGAACAGACTGAAGATCCGATGCCTCTTATTTATAGTGCTGATTTCTCACTTTCTCGCGGCCCGCGTAAATGTAAGCAAAGGCTTACGCGGCCCGCGTCAAACCCGGTCAAAGGCGTAGGTGATCCGGGTCACCACATAGGTTCAACACGCGTTATGACACGTGTCAACACAGGGGTTCGCTGGACTTTTAAGTTGTCGCGGCCAACGTAGATGTTAACTAAGGTTTACGCGGGCCGCCTGAAATCAATTTTCTTTGTTTTTTATTTATTTTAAATGTTATAATGTATTTTGGGCTTGGTTTTCACATACGGGGTGTATTTTAAGACATATAGGGGTATTTTAAAATATATTAGGGTGTCGGAAAATTATTACGAGAGTATCGGTTTTCTATAGGGTTGTTATATCCTCCCCACCTTGTTTTAGAGCTCGTCCTCAAGATCTACTGGAATAGGTGTGGATATTTCCTTTGCATTTCTGATTCAAGCTCCCATGTGTACTCAGGTCCTCTTTTGGAGTCCCACTTTACTTTGACCAGAACTAATCTCTTGTGCTTGAGATTTTTGACTTTCCTGTCTTCAATTTGTAGAGGTCTTTCTACAAACTTGAGTTGTTCATTTACCTCTATATCCTTAAGAGGTGCCATCAATGATTCATCGGCTAAGCATTTATTGAGATTTGATACATGAAATACATCATGTATTTCTGTCATTTCCTCTGGCAATTGTAGCTGATAGGCTACAGGTCCTATTCTTCTAATAATCTCAAAAGGTCCAACATACCTGGGACTTAGCTTTCATCGTTTGATGAATCTTACCACTCCTTTCCAAGGAGAGACTTTTAACAATACTTTATCTCCTACTTGAAATTCCAATGGTTTGCGTCGGTTATCAGCATAGCTCTTTTGTCGATCACGTGCTGCTTTCAGTCGTTCCTTGACTTGAATAATCTTGTCAGTTGTTTCTTGCACTATCTCAGGTCCAGATAGTTACTTCTCCCCAATTTCTGTAAGACCCTTGGTTCATTTATACGATTTTCATATAAATATCGATTATAATTATTTAATTATGTTTACACATACATTACAAAATATGCATTTCTTAAAAACTTTAAGAAATAACACAATTCAACATTTCATAAAACATTTGTCGTTAAAAAAAACGTGACGACGAATCATTTCGCGGAAGCTTGAATCTTGATTGTGTTCGGTTCTTTATCGAGCTTGATCGTCCACCGGCACCGCATATTAAACCTACATTTCATTCAAACGATTAGAAATCAAAGCGTTTGAACAAAAGAATTAGACACAAGAATTTTCTTTTTTCAGCCCCTTCACCCGGCCGGGTCGGGTTAACCACCCGGCCGTGTCAGCTAACCACCCGGCCGTGTCAGCTCTGCACTTTTCCCAGCCATTAGTTCTTACCGAAACGGACATAACTCTCTCATTTTTTATCCGTTTTGCATCACGTTTCTTCCTATGTGATCGTAAATTTATCCTCCATCACATGGAATTAAAATCCGACATCCGTATTAACAAAATTTGAGACTTCTAAGCCTTCGACTCATTACATTTTTACCAAAATTTAACCCGTTTATGCATTTATCAAACAAACATATTTGTTTGATCCTTATTTCACATGCACCTCTTCAATTCAATATTATCTACCATGTTAGGTTCTAATCACAGGTTTCTTACACAATTTAAACCCGTTTTCGTTCGTATGATTATTTTGACCCGTTAAGGGTATTTAAGTGCATTTTAAACATGATTCGTTTTCATTCGTATCTAGCTTTATCTTTCCACATTTCTTACCAAGTAATCTTCCACCACAATTATATTTGTGGTGGATTTAATGTGGAGATCTATATATTCCGAGTTTTATCCCTCAGACTATCATTTTACGGCAAAGACCCATATAGAGTCATTTGACCCAAAGATTCGCATATTTCACTTTTTATACTTATTCCAAGTATCTATTTGATCACAAAACTCATTTCTAAACAACCTTTAAGGGTCGTTTGCTTAATTTCACTTATAAGGGCATTTTGGTCATTTTTACTGTAACACCCCGAAAATATAAAACTTTATATTAGAACTATAAAGTATAAATAAACAAGAATTTACTAACTAGGAATTTTAACCTAGTTAACTACAAGTCTAGAAATAACTTGAAATAGGGTTAAAATAACCAAAACTATATGTTAAACAAAAGTGGAGGGGCCAATGATGTTAAAATTGAAACTTATATTACTAATTTTAATAAAAACAAAACCAAACACCCCATTTGAGGGGTCTGGTCGATCAAGAACAGGAGGGGGCGACATCCCCACTCTCAAACCCTAACATCCACAAAACAACCAAATTGAAGGTCCAAACCTGATCAAAAACAGAAATCAAGCATAGATTACTGATCCTCATCACAAGAGGATTACAAGGTATGTAAAATTTGATGAAAACTCTCAACTCGAAATTCTCATGAAATTGGGAAAATCTGAAATTTATGGTTGCATGTTTGTTTTATGATGAACTAGGAACAATATAGTGTCTAGGGACAAACCCTAGACAAATACGAGTTGAGATTATGTGAAATTTTAGTAGAACCCTTGAACACCATTGTAGGTGATTAGTGGGTTATGTAGAACTTGATAAACACTAGGAAATTGGGTGTTGTCCTAGTGTAATTTGACGATTGTGAAGTGACTTCAGAATTTTAGAAGCTAACAATTGTGTAAAATAGGTTGATTGATGTAAAATTCGGGCTAGATGATAAGCTAGGGATTTGCTATATAATCATGTAAAATTATGCCCTTAAAGTGTTTGTTGAAATGCCTCAAAGAAGGCTTAAAACTGAAATTCAAAGTTGAAACGCATAATTATGATGTTTCGATGTAATACACGATATATGGTTTAAAAAGGAGTTCTAAATATGTTATAAATGAACTCTATAGGAAAGGGCGCAGGAGCGTCAAGCGGACAAGCAGGTGGTGAACCGCGTTTGAAAGGCTTACTTTGAAGGTATGTAACTTGACCCGTTACATTAAGTGAAATGTGGTTATATTATGTATAGTCGCATTTAGAATAGAAATTGTGATGATTTTTGCAACTATGATCGCTATCTAAATTAATAGAGTTAAAAACCTATAAGGAACCGTTTGGTAGTCATCACATTGGAGGAATTCCACAAGATGAGCCAACGGGTCAAACAATAGTGTAAATTGTAGAAATGGTGTTTTAATTAGTTAGCAATGGCGTCATAAATCGCAAAAGCGTTAAACCATGGAATTGGTAAGGAAGTGCAAGTAATACCAAGCCCCGGATAATGGGTATAAGGCGCCATAGACTTACTAGTGAGAAGTAGTAAAATAGAATAAGTTAGAATGAGTTGAATAATAGCATAAGTGGCTTTTAGCCGCAAGGTTCGGAGAGTCAAAGTTGGGTATGATAGTCGTAAGAAACATGTCCGTAATGAATTTACAAATATACAGGAAAAGAATCACCTAAAACGACGTGTGGAACAGGGTGAAATCAATAAAATAGTCAAATGGCAAATTCACAGAGTCCACCGTAAATTACGGTCTCCACCGTAATTTACGGTGGAAAACAAAAACGTTACGGTGGTTCACTCCTGTATTACGGCAGACCAGAATCACTCAGTGTCTACCGTAACTTACGGTAGACACCGTAAGTTACGGTGGAGCCCAGAAAACTCGTATTTTATTTATCACATTTAGATGTCGGAACTTGTGTTTATGTACTATATATTAATGTCAAAACTAACATTTTAGTGGTTTTGACCCTAGGTGATGATGTGGATCTTACGGATGGCGGTCAAGCAAATGTCGAAGAACCGAACACGACTTTTGAAGCTTCCGCAATATTTTAACCTTTAATAGACCATGTTTATGGGATGTAAACAAATTGTTAAACAACTTTTGAATGTTTTAACTTGGTCGTTAGTTGACTAAGGTTTTGCCACTTTTGAACTTACTTATGGAATCTATGTTATAACTAGACATCTTTATCTAAAATGGTGTGAATTATTATTAAATTCAAGTAAAATTAGATGGGTGTTACATTTACCCCTCCTATTACGACAAAGGACTTTTAAAGCCATGTTCGACCAAAATCCCACTTTTAAAACTAAAATCTTATTTAGAAACCATTATATTTCTAAAACACCATAATCATAACTCAATTTATTCGGTTTACCACAAAGATAACCAAATATCTATATTTTATCCTTGTCTAACTCTTATAGAACCCCAAGTTCTACATGATGAGTTGAATCATTATACAAACCTGGCTCGGATCAATATATTGACCCGTTTCGATACCTTGCCTTAGTGGCCGCTACGTAATAGTGATGTAAACATCCATGTGCTATTTATTCCTAAATCACACAACTCGACAAACCATTAGTCAATATTATCAAAGGGTGATATTTTCACCTTTTGACTCGTTTGGTCTAAATGACCATGAATCTTTATGAGATGATATTTGTTACCATCTTATCCATATGACTCGCTACGGTTTACACCATATAGTCTTTTTACTTATAAATCATTTATTGATTCTTTTGACCCATTATAACTTACGCTATGAAGTGTCTTTCACAACTAACGGTTATTATCAACAAGTGACCAAAATACCATTTTACCCTTATTATTTGCAATGGTTTACCTTATAAGGTAACCATTTAAAAACTCGTTATCTTTTAGTCATTTCATGACTAATTAACCGCATTAGCTCCTTTTTATCCATTAAACATGATTTATGACCATTGTCTTTTGTTCCGGACCGCACTTGCCGTGTCGGAACATCATAATTTAAAACAAGACTTACTATTCACGTCCTATCAAACCAATAGGTATTAAATAATTAGAGTGTAAGCTTTACTTACTTTGCATCCGGTTTATGTTTTTCCTTCATTCCTGATTCGTTTGACCCGCTTCCTTCCCAAGCTTTCACCTAGCTCGTCAAGCGTCAAACTATTGTCAATATTTACAAAGTGGTTAGATCAGTCATTAACAATCATGACTATTCCACCTTACTTATTTTCTATGTCGAAGCTACTATTCGACTTCATCATTGGTTAGCTTAACTTATCAAAAGTTAAGTACTTTCGATCACATGGTTTACACAATTAAGTCTATATCAACATGATGTTTAGAACATTTATAGCTTCATGTTTCACATAATTCGCCATATTATTCAAATGTGCATTTCACTCGAATTTCAACACTTTAGTTCTCATTTAGGCATTTTAACAAACACCTAATGGGCATAATTTTACACATTTACTAACTAGTTCACAACTAGTCATTTTTTACCCAGATTAACATCAAAATTCAACTTCTATCATGTATGATCAACTACTCAAGCTTGCAAATTGTTCAAGTGTCTTGTTTCTACTATCAAATATGATGATTTTAAACATGTGTATATCATCATCTTCACTACATAATCAAAACCCACTTGTCTAAGTGTGGTAAATCATCAAATTATTCAAGTCATAGCAATTTTTACTTAAAATTTCTACTTAGGGTTTGTTTGTAACACCCCAAAAATATGCTATTCATTATGCTACTTTAAGTGTAAAATATATATATATATATATATATAAATTAACCAAGTTAAAAGAATGTGATGATAGTTCAACAAGAATGAAAGTTAATGTGAGAATTATCAACACTTATAACTATAGGGGCTGAACTTGTTAAATGTGATAAAAGTTTTACTAAACTAGAGAAATCACAAAAACAAACACACTGGGGTGTGTTGTAGTTCGACCAGAAGCAGGGACCAAGGGGGAAACCCTAACTTTCAGAAATTCTCAAGATTAGGAAGACATTAAGAGCCCAAATCAATGCATGAACTCGAATTTTCAACCCTCTAAGTAAATAATGGCAATGGTATAAAACCATTAAACGTTAAATGGAATGTACACAAGGGTATGAAATAAACGACGAATGTATGAAGTTAAGCTCGAAATGTGAGAATGTGAATAAGTAATACGGACTAATGAACTATGATATGTTGAAAGCTTATGATCCGTATTAAATGTATACATGACATGGTGTAGATGGCTGATGCAAGCAACGTTAATGATGACGATGATACTGCTCGTCAAGAAGCATTTATCAATAAGGTCACAGAAGTGGCGGAAGGAGTTATGCAAGCTAATCTACCACGATTAGCTCAAGAAGTAGAAAGTCGGGTGTTGGGAGTTGTGGATGCCATGATGACTAGCAAAATCGAAGAGTTGAAAGAATTGATTGAGGGATCTAAGAGCAAAAGCAAAGGACGACGGTGCACGTATAAAGACTTCATGGCGTGCAATCCCGCAATGTATGATGGTAAAATTGACCCGATCGCATGCCAAAGATGGATTTTAAATATAGAAGCGGTATTTATACGAAGTCGTTGTGATAAGGAAGATCAGGTGATGTTCGCTACTGGCCAACTCACTCTCCAGGCGAAAGATTGGTGGGATGCGCATAGCAAGGAAATAGGGGAGGATAGACTTCAGACGATGACTTGGCAAGAATTTAAGGAGCCCTTTATGAGATACCATTGCCCTCAGTCGGCTATTGATAAGATTCAGGAGGATTTCTTGCGCCTCCGACAGAGAAACGAGTCAATAAATGAAATATCAAATACTTTTATGGATAAGATGAAGTTCTGTGGGGATTTTGTGAAGACTGAAAGGATGAAGATCAATCGCTTTTACGGGGTATTAAAGGCAGAATTTAGGGAGTTCATCACTCCCTCGAAATGTGAGACCCTTCATGAGCTTATCAATCTGGCACGTGATAGAGAAATTGAAATTAAGAGACAAGAGGAACGTGGTGAGAAGAGGTCAAGTGAAAAAGGTACAAGTTCGAGTCCATCTAAAAAGGGGAAGTATCAAGAGCAAGGAAGGAAAGATAAGTCGAATGGTGGTATTACTCCTTGCAAGACTTGTGGAAAACTTCATACTGGAGAATGTTTGTTAGGCAAGAAGGGGTGCTACAAATGTGGTAAGGAAGGACATTCGTCTTACCAATGTCCAAATAGTCCGAAGACTTGTTTCAATTGTTTCGAAAAGGGGCACGTTAAATCGGAATGCCCAAAGCTTCAGCAAGAGTCGAAAACGGAAGACAAGAAGCAAGAAAGTTCTAGGGCTAAAGGAAGGATGTTCCAAATCACATCCGAGGAGGCTAAGGTTCATCCGAATGTTGTTTCAGGTATCTTCTTATTAAATTCTATGCCGGTTCATGTTTTGTTTGACACCGGAGCCACTATATCGTTTATTTCAAATGAAATCGTACAACATACTTCATTTAAGATTGGACGAATGCCGATGCCTTTAGAAGTAGAAATAGCCGATAGTAAGACCTATATGTTAAACGAGATTTGTAGAAATTGCAAATTTACTATAGAAGATGAAGAATTCAATATCGACCTCATACCTATGGTTTTGGGGGAATTCAAAATGATAGTGGGTATGGATTGGATGACCCGAAACCAAGCGGGAATTAATTGTGAAGCGAAAACAATACATGTCCAGTCCCCAAGTGGAAAACGATTAACTATACAAGGCGAGAGAAGGATGGAAGCGAAACTTTGTACCCTCGTTCAAGCCACTAAGTATACACTTAACGGGGGTAGGGCATACCTAGCTTACGTGGTAGATGCACAACAAGGTTTCCCGAAGCTTGAAGACGTGGAGATAGTGAATGAATTTCCGGATGTATTTCCGGAGGAATTGCCGGGACTTCCCCCCGAAAGAGAAATAGAGTTTCGCATCGAATTGAATCCGGGTGCGAAGGCTCCCTATAGATTGGCTCCCACCGAGATGCGGGAGCTAATGACACAATTACAAGACTTGTTAGATAAGGGCTTTATATGTCCGAGTGTGTCACCTTGCGGAGCGCCTGTCTTATTTGTTAAGAAGAAAGACGGGTCGATGCGCATGTGCATCGACTACAGAGAATTAAATAAGCTGACCGTAAAGAACCGCTACCCTCTACCTAGAATTGACGATCTTTTTGATCAGCTGCAAGTGGCGAGTTGGTTCTCCAAGATAGATCTGCGTTCGGGATACCATCAAGTTAGAGTACGGGGAGAAGATATTCCAAAGACCGCGTTCAGAACCCGTTATGGGCATTATGAATTTTTAGTCATGTCATTCGGATTGACGAATGCGCCGGCTGCGTTCATGGATCTGATGAATCGGGTATGCCGACCCATGCTAGATAAATCTGTGATCGTGTTCATAGATGATATTCTAGTCTACTCACGAAGCAAGGCCGAACACGCAAGACACTTGCGTGAAGTACTTGAAATTCTCCGTAAAGAAAAACTTTATGCAAAATTCTCAAAGTGCGCCTTCTGGCTCAGAGAGGTGCAGTTTCTAGGTCATATAATCAATTCTGAAGGTGTTTTGGTGGATCCGTCAAAGATTGATGCCGTAATGAAATGGGTTTCTCCGAAAAATCCAACTGAAATAAGAAGTTTTCTAGGCCTCGCGGGGTACTACAGAAGGTTCATACAGGATTTCTCGAAGATAGCCTTACCCTTAACCAAACTAACGAGAAAGAAAGAAAAGTTTGTATGGGGTAAAGAACAGGACGAAGCCTTTCGAATCTTAAAGGAGAAACTGTCAAGTCCTCCGGTCTTGACATTACCGGACGGGACTGAAGACCTAGTTGTCTATTCAGACGCTTCACATCAGGGTTTAGGTTGCGTTTTGATGCAAAGGGGAAGGGTTATCGCATATGCTTCATGACAATTGAAACCACACGAGGTGAACTACCCAACGCACGATTTAGAATTAGCTGCGGTGGTGTTCGCCTTAAAGATTTGGAGGCATTACCTATATGGTACTAGATGCACAATCTACTCGGACCACAAAAGCCTCAAATATTTCTTTGAACAGAAAGATTTGAATATGAGGCAACGAAGATGGTTGGAACTGATCAAAGATTACGATTGCGATATCCTTTACCATCCGGGAAAGGAGAACGTGGTGGCGGACGCGTTAAGCCGAAAAGAGTCCCCACATCCGATTCGAGTAAAATCCATGAGGATGATAGTTACACCACGTTTGTTTGATTTGATAAGAGATTCCCAAATAAAGTCTCTTGGAGCGGAAGATTTAAAGAAAGAAAGATTAAAAGGTGTAGCCGATAAACTAGAAGAAAATTCGATCGGACTCAAGACGAGATTCGGCCAAATTTGGATACCTCGTTTTTGCGAAGTCAAGACCGCGATACTTGAGGAAGCTCATAAATCACGATACTCGGTCCACCCCGGGGCTACAAAGATGTATCGAGACTTGAAGACCAATTATTGGTGGCCGGGTATGAAACGTGATATTGTAAAGTATGTCGTGAAATGTCTAACATGTTCCCAAGTGAAAGCCGAGCATCAAAAACCATACGGGGAATTGCAACCTTTAGAGATTCCGGTATGGAAATGGGAGGAACTAACGATGGATTTGGTAACCAAGCTTCCTAGAACGAAAAAGGGGCACGATACAATATGGGTAATCGTAGATCGACTTACGAAAAGCGCTCATTTTCTACCTATCAAAGAGGCTTACTCTTCCGAGAAAATGGCAGAAATATATATGAATGAAATCATATCTCGACACGGAGTGCCCGTGTCAATCGTCTCGGATCGGGATACTAGATTCACCTCACGTTATTGGCAAAAGTTTCACGAGAGTGTGGGCACGAAGCTACACATAAGCACCGCCTACCACCCTCAGACTGACGGTCAGTCAGAAAGAACCATTCAAACACTTGTTGATATGTTGAGAGCGTGTGCCTTAGACTTTGGGGGAAACTGGGATGACCATCTACCCCTAGTGGAATTCTCTTATAATAATAGTTACCATAGTGGCATTCAAATGGCTCCTTATGAATTACTGTACGGGAGAAAATGTAGAACTCCCGTATGTTGGGGTGAAGTGGGGCAAAGAGAGCTTGCGCCAAGTGATTTAATAGCAGTAACAAATGAAAAGATAAAATTGGTAAGAGCTCGACTGAAAGCAGCCCAGGATCGGCAAAAAGCTTACGCAAACAAGAAAAGGCGTCCTATTGAATTTCAAGCCGGAGATTTCGTTCTGCTGAAAGTGTCCCCATGGAAGGGTATAATCCGTTTTCGCAAACAGGGCAAATTAGGTCCTCGATATATTGGACCGTTCAAAATCTTGGCTCGAGTTGGAAGGGTTGCATATCGATTAGAATTACCGCCTACTCTAGACGGGATTCACAATACCTTCCACGTGTCACAGTTGAGGAAGTGTCTTGCGGACGAAACAACATTAGTACCTCTCGATGACATCGAGTTGAAAGAGGGGTTGAATTATGTCGAAAGACCAATAGCCATTAAAGACGTCAAGGTGAAGAATCTCCGCAACAAAGCTGTTAGACAAGTGTTGGTTCAATGGCAACACCGAAAGGGGTCGGAACTCACATGGGAAGCGGAAGATGAAATGAGGAAGCACTATCCTTTTGTGACAACTCGAAATTTAGAACCTTTCTTGTACCTCGATGCAACACGTTGAACGTTATGTGACTAGTTAACTTGTTGGTCTAATGATATAAGTGAACATCCTATGTGATTATGTGTTATGTTTATGTGTCGTGCTTGTATATATACGTGTATTTATATGACCCGAGACACAAGGACCCAACTCGAGACCATGCGGTCTCGAGTGAATAGTGCAACAGTTGGGCCGGTTGGGCCACGCACCTCCTTTAGTCTACCCGAAAGCCCATTAGGGTGCACCAATTTAGAACAAGTATCCTTGATGATGACCAACCTTGCCATTTCTTTGGACAACACACACTCTCCTACACACACACTCCTACCTTCTCTCTCACTAAAACCCTAGAAACACAAACCTTCACTCTCTCTCTCTCGGATCAAACCGGCCGACCACAAGAGGGTTCTCGGACTAGCTTGTGCACACCAAGAAAAGCTTCATCTTTCACCACTACTTCTCTAATCGGTTAGTGATTCGTGTAATGTATTGTATTTCGGTTGATAGTGATGTGTTTCGGTTGGTGATGATGTGTGATGAAGTTATTTGATAATGTGTTTGCTTGTTAAAGTTTTATGCATGATTAAGGTGTTGGTTATGTAATAAAAACGCATCATGACTATTGTTTGAACATGACAAAAGTGCTTGTTTGATTTAATGAGTTCTTGTTTGTTAAATGATACATGCTTAGGAGAACATGACTTTTGTAGAATAACATTTGAACAAGTTGTTTTGAATAACAAAAGAATGATAAGCTTAGGGTTATTCATGATCATCCGATTTTATGTTAGAGGTTATAGAACAAGTACTTTGTTTGATAATGATCCACAAAAATGATTATTGATATCTAGAGTATATGTTATGATTCGGGTCCATGGAATGCATAGCTATGTGGGATGAATATGTTGATTTTGAAAGATGAACTACTTGAAGATCATGAAAGATATTTTAAATTGATATGTTTGATCCATTTCGGTTAGTGTTAGACAAGGAAACATGTTAGTGCATTGTTATTGGCTAGTACACCATATCATGATCATGAAATTCTATTGGTTTAGTACAATGTCGGAAATCAGCAGATGTCCCAGCCGAGACCTTCGGTCTCGACTCGAGATCACCACATGACAACTCGAGATCACGGTTTCGACACAAGATTGCGAGTCGAGAACCTCTAGTCTCTACTCGAGACCACCCCCTTTATCAGCACACAAACACCACAACTCGAGACCAGGTTTCGGGTTTGTTGCGACTCGAGACCTGACTCGAGACCACCATATCTCGGGTGATGAAAGCTAGACCGAGACAACGCCGTTCCGACTCGAGAACTCTAGTCTCGACTCGAGACCACCTGACTATATGCAATCTGTATGGGCTTACACTGTTACGGGCCTAAGTAATTGGGCCGAACTTATGTGTTACCGTTAATTGAGTATGCTGTGCACTGTTGTTGAACTGCCATGATGGACGTGTATGTCATGATCATTACTTGTGTACAAATACGTGTAGAACATACGTGCACTACTTGGATATGAACCTGACTTGAATGGTATCTATGTTAGGACATAGTTGACCACTTACAACTTGATTGACCTTTCTGTGTATCTGCCGAGCAAACCAAGGTGAGTTCACACCCTCTACAAAGCATGGGATTCCCAGGGGTTGGGAATGGGGTTAAGGAACATGGGTTCCTCGTCCTCCTTGGGTAGGACAGTATTGGTTCATGAATGTAATTCCTCGTCCTCACGGACAGATAACTCGTACTAGACCAAAACTCTATCACGAAGTCCCTCCTTTTTTATATCGACTTAATCGCCGGGCCAATGGCGAGCGGGTCATTAGTTAGATAGCGCTATTTAGGTTTGACAAACCTCACACCGTGCCGCAGAGGACGGGCGTGAACTAATGGACTATGGCACGTCGGTGATGATAGACACCGACGCTAAGGGCACATAAACATGACTAACGTCAGTAGTCGATATGGTAACGAGTCTAGTAGATACATGGGGTAGCCCCCATGGCCGAAATGCTAGAGAACTAACATGGGGTAGCCCCCACGGCCGAAATGCCAGATAACTAACAAGGGGTAGCCCCCACGGCTGGATTGCCAGAGTAAGCGGGAATAAACAAGTCACGTTTTCAACTATGGGGTAACCCCCACGGCAGGATGCCAGATAAAGGAAACTGTTTTCGAAACAACTTAAAACGAACACCCAACTGTGAACTCACTCAACTTGTTGTTGACTCGTTACTACATGCTTTGCAGGACAATAGGTACTTAGCTGGAGCTTGCATGGAAGAGAATCGTTGTGGGACATGGACAGCTGTGTGCCATGTTAAACTATGAAACAATTAAACTTATGTTATGATTTTAAACATTATGCTTCCACTTGCAACTTAACTATGTTTTGTTTGGACACCAATTGTATTGGTTGGACTTTTATAATCACTTACATGCTTGTTCAATATGATTGGTGGCTGGATCCTGGTCAGTCACGCCTCCAAGCGGTAGTATTCCGCAGGTGGATTTTGGGGGTGTGACACCTTTTCTGTTTGGTATGTGCACGTTTAAATTTGTTATGTGCCCAGGTTTCGGGGACGAAACCTCTTTTAAGGGGGGTAGACTTGTAACACCCCAAAAATATGCTATTCATTATGCTACTTTAAGTGTAAAAAAATATATATATAAATTAACCAAGTTAAAAGAATGTGATGATAGTTCAACAAGAATGAAAGTTAATGTGAGAATTATCAACACTTATAACTATAGGGGCTGAACTTGTTAAATGTGATAAAAGTTTTACTAAACTAGAGAAATCACAAAAACAAACACACTGGGGTATGTTGTAGTTCGACCAGAAGCAGGGACCAAGGGGGAAACCCTAACTTTCAGAAATTCTCAAGATTAGGAAGACATTAAGAGCCCAAATCAATGCATGAACTCGAATTTTCAACCATCTAAGCTTGTTCATCGAATGGTAAGTCGAAAATCCTATTTTGGTGAGTGGAGGAAAGTGGGTTTTAACCCAAACATGAAATTAGGTGGAAATCTTATGCAATTGTAAGTTAGGAATCCATAATAGATTGAGAATTTCATTTGGTTTCGATTATTTGAATGGGTTAGGGTTTATACCCACTTGTTGTAAGATTTTGATGAACATGATGATGTCTATAATATGCTTATAATTGTGAATAAATGCATGATCTTGTATGTGATAGAGAAATTAGATAAGTTAGCATAGGATGAAAGAAGGATATGAATTTAACCAATTCTTGTTAGATTAGAAAGTGAACAAAGTAAAATCCATGCTATGAATACTTGTACCTTATGCTTGTAAATACATTGCCCACCAAGTGTTTGATAAAATGCTTAAGAGATGGTTATATATGTAGTATGAGAATAAAAGGATGGAATGAGTTGATTTAACTAAGTAAATGAATGTTATAATGTAGGCGTGAAGGAAGAAAGCTCAAACACTAGTAAAGCAGGAGGCGTACAAGATCGAGGTATGTTCCGTTGCATACAAAACCTTACTTAAATTTTGTTAATAATTATGATGAGCAATCCTAGTTATAATGAATATGGTGATTAGTAAGTGGATAGCAAATCCCTTGTGGATTTGATTATGCTAATAAAGGTTATGATAAGCTATGTAAGCCGACCGGTTCGAATTGAACAAGTCGAGTAAGAATAAGGTACCATCCGTTTAGAACGGGTGGTCATGAATGCAATAACAAATGCATGAAGTTCAATCTGTTTAACGGATAGAACGAAGGATTTATGTTGAAGGCAATCAACCCGATGATACCGGGTCGTAAGAGTATGTTTGAATCTCATTATGAGAGTATATGCCATACCCATTTAATTGGGTAGTCGTATGCGTAAGAGGAAATGAAAGTACATAAACGAATGGAACTAAACGATGCTATTGTAAGCATAATAAGTATAATGACTAACTTTTTAAAGCTTTGTTGTTGAATGTAGGTAAATCCTCGACTTAGGCGATTTGGAGAATTGGAGCGAGCACATGTTCTTGATATGCCATATCAAGCGCTTCCGCTAGTTGCACTAATGTTTTGGGTCAAAGTTTCTATTTTGTACAACTTGTTAGTAGACATACATTTTAACACTTGATGTCTAGGTTTTTAGTAGTGTCTTGTCGAACGAAATGTAGAATGGTATTGTCTTACTTTTGTTAAAAACAGGGGTATATCCGTCTTACGGACGGGTCATGCTCAATTTTTGTCAAAAGCATATATTAATGTTGTTATTTTGAAGTCTTTTAATTACCTTTGTAAGTTAATTTATAAAGGAGAAAAACGGTCTTTACATTGTTCCTAAGCAATCACACTTCATTAATTCAGCCATAGCCTCTACGATTCATGCATAGATCACATCATGCAAAGTTAACTAATTTTCACAACTTCATGAATGTTAGAAATTCGACATACCTTACGATCCCCTTGACTTGGTGATCGTTTCTATGTATTCAAATACGAATTTGGCCTTCAATTGATCCTCCAATTTGAAGATTATGTTGAAGAACTAGGGTTTGCTCCATGGGAGCTTTCTCCTGATCGTATACACGCACACACTATGTGTGTGTGTGTGTTTTATTTTGTTTTAATAAATAACTTTTCCAGTTATCTAACTTTGGTCCCTCGTGTTTGGTTGGTTATTAAGTAGGCCACAACCTTATTATTTCTAACAACATTCCCGCTTATTAACTAGGTTAAATATTCCTAGTTACCTTAGTGGGTTCAGGGAATTTATGACTTGGTTTATTTTAAGTCCTGTTCACTCGGGCTTTTTTATCCACTTTAATTTTTCTCAAAAGGATTTGTCCACTTTTTATTTAATATTAGGTTTATTTAATTAAATCCTAATATTTACCGGGTTACTTTTACCCCTAACGGTACTTTACCCGTCTTTTAGTATTAACGGGTTTGATTACCAAACCCGTTTTCGGGGTGTTACAATTTCTGCCCAACAGACTGGGGTTCGGCACTTTCGTCCATAAAGTGCTTCGAATGGTGCAGCATTGATACTAGTGTGATAACTATTATTATAAGAAAATTCTATTAAAGGTAAGTGATCATCCCAATTACCTCCAAAATCAATTACACAAGCTCTAAGCATGTCTTTCATCGTCTGAATTGTCCTTTCACTTTGTCCGTCTGTTTGAGGATGATAAGCTGTGCTTAGATTTAACTTGGTTCCCATTGCTTTTTGGAAACTTGCCCAAAAATGAGAGGTAAAACGACTATCCCTATCAGAAACAATTGATAAAGGTATTCCATGTAAAGAAACTATTTCATTTACATATAATTTAGCTAACTATTCCATATTGAAAGTTTCTTTCATTGGTAAGAAATGAGCTGACTTGGTTAGCCTATCTACAATCACCCAGATTGTATCATTTCCTTTCTTTGTTTTGGGTAATTTAGTAACAAAATCCATTGTTATCAATTCCCATTTCCACACTGGCATTTCTAATTGTTGCAACAATCCTGAGGGTTTCTGATGTTCATCTTTAACTTGTGAACAAGTTAAACATTTAGAAACATAGGCTGCTATGTCCTTTTTCATTCCTATCCACCAAAAATTCTTTCTTAAATCTTGGTACATTTTATCACTTCCTGGATGCATTGTATACTTAGACTTATGGGCTTCTTCTAATATATGATGACGTAGGTTTCCTAATTTAGGTATCCACATTCTGTTCTTATGGAATCTCCAAATTTCATCTGTTCCTTGTTCTAATTCCTTTAGCATACCTTTTAATTTTTCAGTATCATCTTTGATTACTGATTCTTGTGCTTCTCTTATCTGATCATTTAAATCTACTTGTAGATTTAATTTAAGAGAACGTATCCTTTTTGGCTTTTCGTGATACTTTCGGCTTAAAGCATCTGCTACTACATTTGCTTTTCCTTCATGATACTGGATATCACAATCATAATCACTAAGCATCTCCATCCAGCGTCTTTGTCTCATATTCAATTCTTTTTGCCCGAAAACATACCTTAAACTTTTATGATATGTGAATATGGTAAACTTACTACCATAAAGATAATGTCTCCAAATTTTAAGGGCAAAAATTATAGCTCATAATTCTAGATCATAGGTTGAATAATTTTCTTCATGATTCTTAAGTTGTCTAGACGCGTAAGCTATAACCTTTTGACGTTGCATCAACACACATCCATAACCTAACTTAGAAGCGTCACAATAGATTACAAAATCTTCAGTTCCTTCTGGTAACGCTAGTATGGGTGTATGGGTTAATCTTTGCTTAAGAATTCTAAATGCTTCTTCTTGTTTTGGTCCCCATTCAAACTTAATAGATTTACATGTTAACTTAGTTAAAGGAATGGCTATTCTAGAGAAATCTCGAATAAATCTTCTATAATAACCAGCCAATCCAAAGAAACTTGTAACCTCGGTTGGTGACTCAGGGGTTTTCCATTTGGTAATCGCCTTGATCTTTGTTGGATCTACGTGAATTCCTTCATGATTGACTAAGTGTCCAAGAAACTGTACCTGCTCTAACCAAAATTCGCACTTTGAAAATTTAACATAAAGCTTTTCCTTTCTTAATAAACTTAAAAGTGCGTGCAAATGCTTTGCATGTTCCTTTTTACTTTTAGAATAGATGAGAATATCAGCAATAAAAACAATTTTGAATTTATCCAAATATGGCTTACATATTCGGTTCATCATGTCCATAAATACGGCTGGGGCATTGGTTAAACCAAATGGCATGACAGTAAATTCATAATGATCATACCTTGTTCTAAATGCGGTTTTAGGAATGTCCTCTTCCTGTACCTTTAATTGATGATATCCTGACCTTAAATAGATTTTAGAGAAAAATCGAGCTCCTTGCAATTGGTCAAACAGAACATCGATTCTTGGTAATGGGTACCGGTTCTTAATCGGGACCTTGTTTAATTCACGGTAGTCAATGCACATACGCATTGATCCGTCCTTCTTTTTAACAAATAAAATCGGTGCTCCCCACGGCGATGAGCTTGGCTGTATGAATCCCTTCTCCAATAATTCGTCTAACTGTTTCTTTAGTTCCTGCATTTCGGCTGGTGCCAAACGGTAGGGTGCTTTGGCAATTGGTGTTGTTCCTGGTAATAGATGGATTATGAATTCGACTTCTCTGTCTGGCGGTAGCCCTGGCAATTCTTCCGGAAATACATCTAAAAACTGAGACACTACTGGAATGTCTTTTAATTCCTTTCCTTTAGTGTTAGTGATTATAGAAATCAAATACACTATAGACCCTTTTCTTATATAGCTTGCAGTTTTCATCACAGAGATGAATTTTGTGGATCTAGATGGTTTATCACCTTTAATTGTGATCTTTTCACCCTTTGGTGAGTTTACTTGGATTGACTTTTGATCACATAAAATACTGGCTTTATTGGTTATTAACCAATCCATTCCTAATACAATATCAAATCCTGCCAGATTCATTGGGTAAAGATTTGCCATAAACTTTTGGTTTAAAAATTCTATTCTTGCTCCCTGCAAGATTTCAAAAATCCTAATCGTTTCTCTATTTGTTGTCTCTACTAGACATTCTTGTGGTAGTTTAGTTAATGGTTGATTAAGGAATTTGCAAAATGAAGTATTAATAAAACTTTGGTTTGCACCAGAGTCAAATAATACTTTAGCAAAAACATCATTAACTAAAAACGTACCGGCTATGACATCTGGAATTATTTTGGCTTCATCTGCAGTTAGAACGAATGCTCTAGCATTTTTAGTATTTTTGTTGTTCACAGCTGGAGCTAGTTTCGGACAGTTCGGCTTGATATGACCTTTTTCTCCACAGTTGAAACATAGTCCATTACTGGATTTTCTTCTGCAATTTTCTTCCTTGTGTCCTGGTGCCTTGCAGAAATTGCAAAGAGTGGTGCATTTTCCTGAATGCTTTTTCTTGCAGACTTTGTAGAATGATGCAGAGGTAGAACCCATATTCCTACGGTTGAAATTCCCAGAACGAAATTCTTGGGTAAACCTTTGAGCTAGGTTTCTCCTATGGTCTTCTTCTCTAGTACGGATTAATTCATCTGTCAAGGTGTTGGCTAGTTCTACAGCTTCTTCTATGGTTTGAGGTCTAGCTGCCTTGACTACATGCCTAATCTCTCCAATTAATCCCCATATATAGCGGGAGATTAATGCTGGTTCAGGTGATGCAAGGGTTGGTACTATTCTAGCATATTCAAAGAACGTGGTAGTATAACCCTTACTATCTACCCCAGTCATCCTTAGGTTCAGAAACTTATTCGCTATCTGTTCTTTTTCATTGGGAGGGCAGAATTTCCTTTCTACCATATTTTTAAATTTCTCCCATTCCATATTATAAATTCTATCACTTCCTCTTGATTGGAGGATAGTGTTCCACCATTCTAAGGCTAAGTTTTTAAATAAATTAGAAGCAAACATTATCTTGTCTTCTTCAACACACTTGCTTATTTTTAAAACAGCCTCAGTCTTTTCTATCCAGCATAGAGCAGCAATGGGTCCTTCATTGCCCGAGAATTCTATTGGTTTGCAGGACCAGAATTCTTTATAAGAACAACCATAAGGCATGGTTCTTCTTCTTTTGGGAATGGGCACTTGAAGTACAGGGCCGTTGTTCACGCTGTGTTCTGGTTCAATTGGTCGCTTACTGTTATGTTTACTTTTGTTATCAGCATCCTTAACAGTTTGAAGAATAAATAGCATTGCATCTATAATTCCTTGTGCCACTATGTGTTGGATATCACTATTATCCATTTGGTTTCCATTGTTATTGATGCTCGGATTCTCATTAACCAAGTTAATGTTACTCTGGTTATCGTTATTCAGATTTCCTTCGTCGGCCATCTGAATTTTAAACATTTACCACATATTAATATCACAAAATAATATTTAATATAGCCAATCACATGACACACATTTTTGGTCAAAAGCGTCGATCATTGCGACTTACTCTATTCATATACTATGCATCTATTACACACACCAGTACTGAAATTAAAAAAATTACAATACCAACTGAAATTTAAAGTTACGCTACTAGTAATAGGCATCCGTTTTTTTATACACATACACACATATCATATTACTTTATTATTATTATTATTACTATTACTACCGTCTCTACCATCACATTCATGGATATGGATTCATCCAAAAATCCATATTGCGCTCGTCATACTTCCAGACGAGTCGCTCTCCCACCTGTCTCATCCGTTCACTACTCTCTAAAATTTCCTCACCAAATATCCTAAGTTCTTGTACGTTTTCTGCACTCATTGGGGGTGCAGGTTCTAGGACTGGGTTCGGAATCTGGGGTGCAGGTTCCTGGTATGGAGGTGTAGGGGCCTGAAATCGGTAAGGATCTTCTAAAATCTCCCTAATGTATTCATCGTGGTAATAGGGATCTAAGGGATCCAAACCTGGGTAGACTCCTATATTTGGCATGGGCGTGTCTTCATGTATCGGGTAGCGTTGCATATAGTCCCTAACGTCATCCCACCAGGGGTCGTAATTTGGGTCTAAGGGGTTTGGTGCAGGTACCCTAGGTATTTCCTCCGGATTAAAATCATGCATTTCTATTTGATTTTCAGGGTTTTCTATTTCCATTGGTTGGTCAGGAATTGGTGGTTGTGGTTGGGGTGCTATTATTTGCTCCAGGTTAGGGTCAGCTGCAGTGGTTGCTAAGATGTGGATGTTGGCTATACCCCTATTAAGCATATCCTGGGCATAGGCATCAGGTTCTCTTTTAGCTGCTGCTAGTACTCTCTGGTCTTGTAACTTTTTCATACGATTCCTAAGCTCATGTGCCCCTCTACTGAACCATCCCCTCTTTTTCTGAGGAAATGGCTCTTCTGACTGAGCCTTAAACACAAAGATTCCTTCTTCCGTATCAGCAGAGTTCCCTGAGAGGGCAGACTGAGAAGAGGAGGTGCCTTCGCTTCTAGGCGAACCAGACAATTGACGGTACGCGTCAGATGGTCCTTGATCGCTCATACTGTAAACTAACAAATAGTCAAATAACACATAGCAATAAAATACAATTATGCACGTATTCCCATAATTTATTTCCTAACAGATTGAATTTTGATGTCAGCAGAATACTTCTGTGGCTAAATCAGTGGCTTAGCTCTGATACCACCTTCTGTCGCAACCCCCGATCCCTAATCTCTGGGAACGGGCGGCCACGAGCCAGTTTCGGTGGTATCGCGTGTTGTCTAATTTGGCAGCGGAATTTTTCATCAGGACCGTAGTTAGGAAATATTTGATCAGAGTAAAATACCACATTTTCATAATATTAAACATATGGGATAAACCCAAGTTCGCAGTACACACGTTTTCATAGGAATAAATCCTATTTTATTTATTAAAAACATCTATTTTAATTTAGGTAACTTTATTGCCACTTTTCCAAGCCTTCAGTGCTGTCCAGCTGACTTCTATTTGGCTTTCACAGTTTGTTACCTGAAACGTGTTTTAAAAACATTTGTCAGTGGGAAATACTGGTGAGTGAATCCCAGTTTATTCAAGTTTAAATAAAAACCATTGTACAGTATTGAGGGCGATCTCGCAATTACATTTGTTTCCAAGTTATATCAATTAACATCCATGGTACTGTCAGACCCGAATTGTGGAAATGTTACTCCTTGACCAGGTGGTAACAAATTTTGTATACAAAACCCCAACATACTCATGATAATTGTATTCTTACAAATACTCAATAACTGTTTAATATATAATTAATTGTATGAGGTTTTGTAAAAACAGTTAACAAAAGGTTTACAAAAAGCGGATCAACTCACATTGCTGTCTTAGATTATCCTTTAGGGTTTCCTGGTGACAATCTATAATTTACACAAATGCACACACGTTATTATAATAACCCATTTTAACATTAGTAATACCCTCCCCGAAACGACATTCCAACGACTACGTCGGGCAGAACCACGACAGCCGTTACGGAACCCTAGATCAATCGGGCAGCGTATCTAATACGTATCCAGGGGTTATAATACTTACAACGGAGCAGAACTTCGCTATTTAGGGGGTATTATACTTGAATATTATGCCTATTACTTCAGAAAGTCGAGATTTAGAAAAGAATTGAACGAACAGACTAAAGATCCGATGCCTCTTATTTATAGTGCTGATTTCTCACTTTCTCGCGGCCCGCGTAAATGTAAGCAAAGGCTTACGCGGCCCGCGTCAAACCCGGTCAAAGGCGTAGGTGATCCGGGTCACCACATAGGTTCAACACGCGTTATGACACGTGTCAACACAGGGGTTCGCTGGACTTTTAAGTTGTCGCGGCCCGCGTAGATGTTAACTAAGGTTTACGAGGCCCGCCTGAAATCAATTTTCTTTGTTTTTTATTTATTTTAAATGTTATAATGTATTTTGGGCTTGGTTTTCACATACGGGGTGTATTTTAAGACATATAGGGGTATTTTAAAATATATTAGGGTGTCGGAAAATTATTACGGGAGTGTCGGTTTTCTATAGGGTTGTTATAATTTGTTACAACAAAAAAATACGGATATCAATTAATGATATTCTATAAAAAATTAAATCCTTGTAAATTATCGTGTTATGAATTTACATCGAGATAGATGGTAAACGGGCAACAAGTTGCGCCGCTACCCCTTTTTAAATAGGAAAACTAAGTCTTTTAAAAACTATGTCCATAGATCTCGAGGTCATAACATTACTATGTATGACCCTTTGAACTCGACAAAGAAGGTCCACAACCTCTGACGTAAGGAAACCAAAAGTATCAAAAACAAATGGGATAAACACGTGCTGGTTGTCAAGGCACGCTTTCTCGTGTTTGGTTACTTTACCCGAAGCAGCCTAATCTATCTACCTGGTTAAAAACATTAGAAAAATCTACAGTAAGCATTGCAAGAGACCCATCAGTGTGACACTCATGTAATACTCTGTTGACGCTGTATAAAATGGCCTCAGCACCACCCGACACGCCGACCCCAAACTGAAATTCATTAAGGCACTTGGTTATTTCTTTACCAACACCCTTCATAGCAACCTTGGAAACCAAATGTCTCCCTGTAGTACCTACTGCAATAGATCTAATCCCATTGTCGGGTTTTAAGAGCGGTGTATGAGGAGCAGACGCAACAAACTCTGCCAAAATTAATTATGTTATGTTTCAATACTTTATTGTATATAAACCAAAAGTTAAAAATAAAAAAAAGCATTTGATTGTGTATGACTTACAAGAATATTCTTAAAAAATACTTAAACTTTTATTTCGTATATTCAATAAAATAAATGCCGCATCAAACTCCAAACCATCACTAAGTCACTATTATCATCACTAAATGTATACATGGAAGCAGAAACACAGTTTTAAAAATCAAGCCGACCATCACGTTTTCTCGTGGGTTAACCATTGTACGTACCCGTGGCTTCGCTTAGCTCCCACATTCGCGCAGGGTCCAGAGAGGAGCCGGATCATATCGCAACCAGAGTACGCAACCATACCCTATGCTTTCTGCAGGAGGTTGTTTGCTGTCGCAACCCCCGATCCCTGATTCCCGGGAACGGGCGGACGCGAGCTCAGAGTTTGGTGGTATCAGGTTTAATTAATCTCGCAGCGGAATTTACATCAGGATCGTAGTTAGGAAATGATTATCAGAGTAAAACCACCTTCTTTTATATTAATAATCACATGGGAAAAACCCAAGTTTCTTATTACAATACAATTATAGGAACAAATCCTATTTTATTGAATTTAAAACATCGTTTATTAGGTAACTTTTATAGCCACATTTTCTCAAGCCTTCAGTGCTCTCCAGCTGGCTTTTTACTAATTGGCTGTCACATTGGGTTACCTGAAACATGTTTTAAAAATATTTGTCAGCGGGAAATACTGGTGAGTGAATCCCAATTTAATCAAGTTTAAAGTCACAGTGAACAGTATTGAGAGTGATCACTTTGTTTATGTCTACACAATTACTCCATTTGGTATTATCAATCCTGACTTGTGGGTCATATTACCCATTGGCTAACTCATTGTCCAATGGTAACGTATTGTCATCCCGACTTACTACTCGAAAGTAGTACAAAATTTTGTATACAAAACCCCAACATACCGGCAGTAATTGAATAACTACAAAGACTCAATTACTGCTAATTTTCATAGTAAAACATTTAAGGTTTGGTAAAACATTACCAAAAACATTAACAAAAAGAGGATAAACTCACATTGCTGTCTTAGGCTTTTCGTAAGGGTTTCCTGGATATAATCTATAATTTATACAAATGTACATTGATTAGTACCATAACCCTTTGAAATTATTAATAATACTCTCCCCGAGACGACATTCCAACAACTACGTCGGGCAGAACCACGACAGTTGTTACGGAATCCTAAATCAATCGGGCAGCATAACTATTATGAAACTGGGGTTATAATACTTACAACGGAGCAGAACTTCGCTAATTAGGGGTATAATACCCGAAATATTATAACTTCTCTACAGAATTTCGAGATTGAAAGAAAGAAATGAGCGACGGAAAACGTAGACTGATGGCTTTCTTATATAGTTGCTGATTTCAGTCCTGTCGCGGCCCGCGTAAAAGACAGGGGATCCTTACGCGGCCCGCGTCAACACCAGTCAATGCAGTAGCTTAGCTGAGTCGTTCACTAGACCGCCACGATCATGACACGTGTCGGCCTCTGAGTGTATCCGCGTTTCACGAGCTCTCGCGGCCCGCGTTAACTAAGCATAACCCTTACGCGGCCCGCTTCAACTAAAGAAGTCAGCGAAGTCAAATCCAGCCTTGATACGGCCCGCGTAAACTAAGGGTAGGGTATGTCGCGGCCCGCCTCAGCTTACACTTTCAGAATTTTATTTATTTTATATACTATAATATAATTAAGGCTCGGTTTTCACATACGGGGTATAATATAAAACATATTGGGACATTTTATAATATATTAGAGTGTCGGAAATATTATGAGGGTGTTGGTTTTACCGAGAGTTGTTACATTCTCCCCACCTTGTTTTAGAGCTCGTCCTCGAGATCTACTGAAACAAGTGCGGATATTTCCTTTTCATTTCTGACTCGAGTTCCCATGTGTACTCAGGTCCTCTTTTGGAGTCCCATTTTACTTTGACCAGAACTAATCTCTTATGCTTGAGATTCTTGACTTTCCTGTCTTCAATTTGTAGAGGTCTTTCTACAAACTTGAGTTGTTCATTTACCTCTATATCCTTAAGAGGCACTATCAATGATTCATCGGCTAAACACTTTTTAAGATTTGATACATGAAACACATCATGTATTCCTGCCATTTCTTCTGGCAGTTGTAGCTGATAGGCTACATGTCCTACTCTTCTAATAATCTTAAAAGGTCCAACATACCTGGGACTTAGCTTTCCCCGTTTGATGAATCTTACCACTCCTTTCCAAGGAGAGACTTTTAACAATACTCTATCTCCTACTTGAAACTCCAATGGTTTTCGCCTGTTATTGGCATAACTCTTTTGTCGATCACGTGCTGTTTTCAGTCGTTCCTTGACTTGAATAATCTTGTCAGTTGTTTCTTGTACTATCTCAGGTCCAGATAATTGTTGTTCCCCAATTTCTGCCCAACAGACTGGGGTTCGACACTTTCTTCCATAAAGTGCTTCGAATGGTGCAGCATTGATACTTGTGTGATAACTATTATTATAAGAAAATTCTATTAAAGGTAAGTGATCGTCCCAATTACCTCCAAAATCAATTACACAAGCTCTGAGCATGTCTTCCATCGTCTGAATTGTCCTTTCACTTTGTCCATCCGTTTGAGGATGATAAGCTGTGCTTAATTTTAACTTGGTTCCCATTGCCCTTTGGAAACTTGACAAAAAACGAGAGGTAAATCTACTATCTCTATCAGAAACAATTGATAAAGGAATGCCATGTAAAGAAACAATTTCATTTACATACAATTTAGCTAATTGTTCCATACTAATTGTTTCCTTCATTGGTAGAAAATGAGCTGATTTGGTTAATCTGTCTACAATCACCCAGATTGTATCATTTCCTTTCTTAGTTTTGGGTAATTTAGTAACAAAATCCATTGTTATTAATTCCCATTTCCAGACTGGCATTTCTAATTGCTGTAATAAACCTGAGGGTTTCTGATGTTCAGCTTTAACTTGTGAACAAGTTAAACATTTAGAAACATAGGTTGCTATGTCCTTTTTCATTCCTATCCACCAGAAATTTTTCCTTAAATCCTGGTACATTTTATCACTTCCTGGATGCATCGTATATTTAGACTTATAGGCTTCTTCTAATATCCGATGACGTAGATTTCCTAATTTAGGTATCCACACTCTCTTTTCATGGAATCTCCATATTCCATCTGTTCCTTGTTTTAATTCCTTTAACATACCTTTTAATTTTTCAGAATCATTCTTGATTACTGATTCTTGTGCTTCTCTTATTTGTTCATTTAAATCTACTTGCAGATTTAATTTAAGAGAACGTACCCTTTTTGGCTTTTCATGATACTTTCGGCTTAAAGCATCTGCCACTACATTTGCTTTTCCTTCATGATACTGAATATCACAGTCATAGTCACTAAGAAATTCCATCCAGCGTCTTTGTCTCATATTCAACTCCTTTTGTCCGAAAACATACCTTAAACTCTTATGATCAGTGAATATGGTAAACTTACTACCATAAAGGTAATGTCTCCAAATTTTAAGAGCAAAAATTATAGCTCCTAACTCTAAATCATGGGTTGAATAATTCTCTTCATGATTCTTAAGTTGTCTAGATGCATAAGCTATAACCTTTTGGCGTTGCATCAATACACATCCATAACCTAATTTAGAAGCATCACAATAGACTACAAAGTCTTCAGTTCCTTCTGGTAATGCTAATATAGGTGTATGGGTTAATCTTTGCTTAAGAATTCTAAAGGCTTCTTCTTGTTTTAATCCCCATTCAAACTTAACAGATTTACAGGTTAGCTTAGTTAAGGGAATGGCTATTCTAGAAAAATCTTGAATAAACATTCTATAATAACCGGCCAATCCTAAGAAACTTCTAACCTCAGTTGGTGACTCAGGGGTTTTCCATTTAGTAATTGCCTCAATCTTGGTTGGATCTACATGAATTCCTTCATAATTGACTAGGTGTCCAAGGAATTGTACCTGTTCTAACCAAAATTCACATTTTGAAAACTTAGCATAAAGTTTTTCCTTTCTTAATAAACTTAAAAGTGCGTGCAAATGCTTTGCATGATCTTCTTTACTCTTAGAGTAAATTAGAATATCATTTATGAATACGATTATGAATTTATCCAAATATGGCTTACATATTCGGTTCATCATGTCCATAAATGCAGCTGGGGCATTGGTTAAACCAAATGGCATGACAGTAAATTCATAATGACCATACCTTGTTCTAAAAGCAGTTTTAGGAATATCCTCTTCCTGTACTTTTAATTGATGATATCCTGACCTTAAATCGATTTTAGAGAAAAATCGAGCTCCTTGCAGTTGATCAAACAAATCATCGATTCTCGGTAATGGGTACCGATTCTTAATCGTGACTTTGTTTAATTCACGGTAGTCAATGCACATACGCATTGACCCGTCCTTCTTTTTAACGAACAGTATCGGCGCTCCCCATGGCGACGAACTTGGCTGTATGAATCATTTTTCCAATAATTCATCTAATTGTTTCTTCAATTCTTGCATTTCTGCAGGTGCCAAACGATAAGGTGCTTTGGCAATTGGTGATGTTCCTGGTAGCAAATGAATTCTGAATTCAACTTCTCTGTCTGGAGGTAGTCCTGATAATTCTTCTGGAAAAACATCTGAAAACTGAGATACTACTGGAATATCTTTTAGTTCTTTCCCTTTAGTGTTAGTGATTATAGAAATCAAATACACTATAGAACCTTTTCTTATACAACTTGCAGTTTTCATTGCAGATATGAAATTTGTGGATCTAGAGGGCTTATCTCCTTTAATTGTGATCATTTTACCTTTTGGTGATTTTATTTGGATTAACTTTTGATCACATAAAATACTGGCTTTATTGGCTATTAACCAATCCATTCCTAAAACAACATCGAATCCTACCAAATTCATAGGATAAAGATTTGCAATAAATTTCTTATTTAAAATTTCTATACTTGCTCCCTGCAAGATTTCAGAAATTCTAACGGTTTCTCCATTAGCTGTCTCTACTACGCATTCATGTGGTAGTTTAGTTAATGACTGATTTAGAAATTTGCAAAACGATGTATTAATAAAACTTTGGTTTGCACCAGAGTCAAATAATACTTTAGCAAAGACATCATTAACTAAAAACGTACCAGCAATGACATCTGGAATCATCTTGGCTTCATCTGCAGTCAGAACAAATGCTCTAGTATTTTTGGTATTCTTGTTGTCTGTGGCTGGAGCTAATTTTGGACAATTTGGCCTGATATGACCTTTTTCTCCACAGTTGTAGCATAATCCATTACTGGTTTTCTTCCTGCAATTTTCTTTCTTGTGTCCTGGCATCTTACAATGATTGCAGAGAATGGAGCATTTTCCCGAATGCTTTTTCTTGCAGACCTTGCAGTATGTTGTAGAGGTAGAACCCATATTTTTACGATTAAAATATCCGGAACGAAATTCTTGTGTAAGCCTTTGAGTTAAGTTCTTCCTCTGATCCTCTTCTCTAGTACGGACTAACTCATCAGTCAAGGTATTTGTTAATTCTACAGCTTCTTCTATGGTTTGAGGTCTAGCTGCCTTGACTATGTGTCTTATCTCCCCTATTAATCCCCAAATATAACGAGAGATTAACATTGGTTCTGGTGAAGCAAGAGTTGGCACTATCCTAGCATATTCAAAGAATATTTTAGTGTATCCCTTACTATCCACACCAGTCATTCTAAGTTTTAGGAATTTGTTTGCTATCTGTTCTTTCTCATTGGGTGGGCAGAACTTCCTTTCTACCTTGTTTTTAAATTCTTCCCATTCCATATTATAGGTTTGATCACTTCCTCTTGTCTAGAGGATAGTGTTCCACCATTCTAGTGCTGCATTCTTAAACAGATTAGAAGCAAACATTATCTTATCTTCTTCAGCACATTTACTTATCCTTAAGACTGCCTCAGTCTTTTCTATCCAGCGTAGGGTTGCAATGGCCCCTTCATTGCCCGAGAATTCCATTGGTTTACAAGACCAGAATTCTTTATAAGAACAACCGTTAGGCACGGTTCTTCTTCTTTTGGGAATAGGCATTTGAAGTACAGGTCCATTGTTCACACTGTGTTCTGGTTCACTTGGTCGCTTACTGCTATGCTTACTTTTATTATCAGCATCTTTAACAGTTTGAAGAATAAATGGCATTGCATCTATTATTCCTTGTGCTACAATGTGTTGGATAACACTATTATCCATCTGGTTCCCATTGTTATTGTTGTTCGGGTTCTCATTATTCAGATTATCATCATTCTGGATTTCCGGGTTATTATCCAAATTGACTTGATTTTCTTGGTCGGCCATCTGAATTTTAAACATTTATCCCATATTAATATCACAAATAATATTTTAATATAATTAATCACACGACACGCAGTTTTGCCAAAAGCGTAGATCATTGCTACTATACTCTTTTCATATACTTATGCGTCTATTACACACTAGTACAGAAATGAAATTACAATACCAACAGAAATAAAATAATAATATGCATCCGTACACACATATCTTATTTTATTATATTATTATTACTACTGCTTCCTCCATTCTAACATTCATGGATATGGATTCATCCAAAAATCCATATTGCGCTCATCGTATTTCCATACGAGACGCTCTCCTACCTGACGCATTCTTTCACTGCTCTCTAAGATTTCCTCCCCGAAAGTCCTAAGTTCTTGCACGTTTTCTGCACTCATTGGGGGTGCAGGTTCTCGGACTGGGTTTGGAATCTGGGGTGCGTTTTCCTGATATGGGGGTGACAGTTCATGAAATTGGTAAGGATCCTCTAATATCTCCCTAATATAATCATCTTGATAATAGGGGTCTAAAGGGTCCATACCTGGGTAAGCTTCTATGTTTTGTATGGGTGGATAATCCTGAATAGGGTAACGTTGCACAAAGTCCCTATTGTTGTCCCACCAGGGGTCGTAATTCGGGTCTAGGGGATTCGGTGCAGGCACCCTAGGGATTTCTTCTGGGTTAAAGTCGTGCATTTCCACTTGGTTTTCCTGATTTTCTATTTCCATGGGCTGTTCTGGGTTTTGTGGTTGTGGGGCTACTAATTGTTCCAGACTCGGGTCAGCAGCAGTTGTAGCTAAGATATGGAAATTAGCTAGGCTTCTATTAAGTATTTCTTGAGTATGGGCATCTGTTTCTCTCTTAATAGCTGCTAAAGCCCTTTGCTGTTGCAATTTCCTCATTCTCTTCCTACGAGCAAAAGCTTCTTTACTGAACCATCCTCGTTTCTTATTAGGAAATGGCTCTTCAGATTTAGCTCTAAAAGCAAATATTCCGTCTTCCTGATCAGCAACATACCCCGAGAGGGCAGGCTGTGATGATGTACTTTCACTCCTAGGTGAATCAGCTAACTGACGATTCATGTCTGATGGTCCTTGATCACTCATACTGAAAACTAACAGATAATCAAATAACACATAACCAATAAATACAGTTATGCACGTATTTCCGTAATTATTTCCTAACACAAAATTTAGAATTTAAGTGTCAGCAGAACACTTCTTTGGCTCAGACCAGTGGCTAGGCTCTGATACCACCTTCTGTCGCAACCCTCGATCCCTGATTCCCGGGAACGGGCGGACGCGAGCTCAGAGTTTGGTGGTATCAGGTTTAATTAATCTCGCAGCGGAATTTACATCAGGATCGTAGTTAGGAAATGATTATCAGAGTAAAACCACCTTCTTTTATATTAATAATCACATGGGAAAAACCCAAGTTTCTTATTACAATACAATTATAGGAACAAATCCTATTTTATTGAATTTAAAACATCGTTTATTAGGTAACTTTTATAGCCACATTTTCTCAAGCCTTCAGTGCTCTCCAGCTGGCTTTTTACTAATTGGCTGTCACATTGGGTTACCTGAAACATGTTTTAAAAATATTTGTCAGCGGGAAATACTGGTGAGTGAATCCCAATTTAATCAAGTTTAAAGTCACAGTGAACAGTATTGAGAGTGATCACTTTATTTATGTCTACACAATTACTCCATTTGGTATTATCAATCCTGACTTGTGGGTCATATTATCCATTGGCTAACTCATTGTCCAATGGTAACGTATTGTCATCCCGACTTACTACTCGCAAGTAGTACAAAATTTTGTATACAAAACCCCAACATACCGGCAGTAATTGAATAACTACAAAGACTCAATTACTGCTAATTTTCATAGTAAAACATTTAAGGTTTGGTAAAACATTACCAAAAACATTAACAAAAAGAAGATAAACTCACATTGCTGTCTTAGGCTTTTCGTAAGGGTTTCCTGGATATAATCTATAATTTATACAAATGTACATTGATTAGTACCATAACCCTTTGAAATTATTAATAATACTCTCCCCGAGACGGCATTCCAACAACTACGTCGGGCAGAACCACGACAGTTGTTACGGAATCCTAAATCAATCGGGCAGCGTAACTATTATGAAACTGGGGTTATAATACTTACAACGGAGCAGAACTTCGCTAATTAGGGGTATAATACCCGAAATATTATAACTTCTCTACAGAATTTCGAGATTGAAAGAAAGAAATGAGCGACGGAAAACGTAGACTGATGGCTTTCTTATATAGTTGCTGATTTCAGTCCTGTCGCGGCCCGCGTAAAAGACAGGGGATCCTTACGCGGCCCGCGTCAACACCAGTCAACGCAGTAGCTTAGCTGAGTCGTTCACTAGACCGCCACGATCATGACACGTGTCGGCCTCTGAGTGTATCCGCGTTTCACGAGCTCTCGCGGCCCGCGTTAACTAAGCATAACCCTTACGCGGCCCGCTTCAACTAAAGAAGTCAGCGAAGTCAAATCCAGCCTTGATACGGCCCGCGTAAACTAAGGGTAGGGTATGTCGCGGCCCGCCTCAGCTTACACTTTCAGAATTTTATTTATTTTATATACTATAATATAATTAAGGCTCGGTTTTCACATACGGGGTATAATATAAAACATATTGGGACATTTTATAATATATTAGAGTGTCGGAAATATTATGAGGGTGTTGGTTTTACCGAGAGTTGTTACATTTGCCATGGCTAGAACCCGTGACCTCAAGATCACTAAGCAGCAACCTCATAACATTTGAAATATTAAAAAGTTATAAAAGTAATGGATTTTAAAGAGTTACATTAAAACTATGTGTTGTGTAGGAGCTAAGCTCCGTCACATCGACAAGGAGGGCATGAAATACCGCCACCAGAGAGGTGTGAAGGGGCGCTAAGGGCGGGAGGTGGTGATTCTCGCGCCCATGGGGCGGAAGAATGTGAGCTTTAGATGGTAAGGGTGTGCCAATGACCATTGTGACCAATTAAAGAAAAAAAACTATATAAATGAAGTCAATTTCACTCAAAAGTCAAAAGTTCATCCGACTTTCTTTTAATCTTTAAATAATTCTTAGTACTTTTAAACTTGAGTAAATTACAAAAAATATCCTTTATGTATGTCACTTATTGTAAACTGTGTCCTTTATCTTAAATAATTACAGAAAACGTACTCGATATTTGCAAACCCTTGTAAGTTATGTCCTTTAGCCATAACTCTATTAATTTTTTGTGGTTAAATCTGACCAAATGGACCCCACATTTTCTTATTTTGGTCATTTTACTCTCATGTGGGGTCCATTTGGTAAGATTTAACCAAAAAATACCGTCATGTGGGTTCCATTTGTTCAGATTTAACCACAAAAATTAACTGAGTTATGGCTAAATGACATAACTTGCAAGGGTTTGCAAAAATCAAGTACGTTTTCTGTAATTATTGAAGACAAATGACACAATTTGCAATAAGTGACATACATAAATAAATGACGATTTTTGTAATTTACTCTTTAAACTTTTCCATTCAACTTTCCTCCATTCCTAACCACAATGAATCCATTGGACTATAATTTTGGTTATCACCCCATAATGAGTAAATTACAAAACTCGTCCTTTATGTTGACACCAGATTGCAAAGTGTGTCATTTGTCTTTAAAAGTGACGAGATTCATACTTTATGTTTGCAAACCGTAACATGTTACGTCCTTTACCTCAAACTTAGTTAAATTTTAATGTTAAATCAGGGTATATTGGTAATTTATTCAAAATATCTCTAATAATTAAAAAAACAATTTTAAAATTAAAATACAAAAAAAAAAAAAAAAAATCAGACATCTCTCTCTCTCATAACTCTCTATCCCTTTCTCTCTCTTAACTCTCTCTCTATTCTCTAACCACAGACCACCACCACGATAAACATCCCTCTTCTTCTCAGACCACCCGTAGTGGGGCGTTATTTTTAAAAAAAATTGAAAAAAAACGCCCCCTCCCCCACTACAGTAGGCGTTATACAGCGTTTTTTTTTTTTAAAAAATAGGGCTGGCGTTTTATTTAAAACGCTGAAGGTGCAAGACTAGTACTTTGACTGGCCAATCCCATGCTGATACGTGTGGTTTCTTTTTTTTTAGTCTGACATGTTTGACTGGAAGTGGTGACATTTTTTGACAAGTGTAACTTTTTTTCTTTTTTTTTATCCTTTTTAATATTGGAAGGGGGTTATTGAAATAATGCCCCACTACACCACTTTATGCTATAATGCCCCATGCTGACTGAGATGACACGTGTCGGATAATGCCCCATGGTGGGGGCATTATATTTCTTCACCACTACACATGTCTCACCCACCACCACTCCACAAGCAACAAAACCCTAGCTACTAACTCCAATTACCAGCATCCAACAACAATCAAAATATGAAAACAGAGAATAAACAGTGAACTGAATAAGCAAACTTCTTTTAACCACCTATTAATCTATTTATCCCCAAAATTCATTGTCATCGAGTATCGACCTCGGCTTATTCTGAACTCGATAGGGTTACAAATGGAGAATAAACACAAGCTTAAAATTGCATTCACAGTCACTTGTCGTTGTGGCTTCAATTATACTCGTGAACAAGTTTCGAAAACATCGAAAGCGAAAACAGAACTCAACTTCTTGTTACTTGAAATCGGAAGCAAAACCGCAACATAATTTCAAGCGTGTGCTGGCGAACAATTCGTATGCTCCGTTCAAGCACCTCAAGCTCGACGGTAATGTGTTCGTCAAGTAATTTTGTTTTACGAATGTTATATGTTGATAAACCCTAGCTGGATCTGGTGGATGTTATGTTTGAATTTGATATTTGTATGATGCTTATTATTAGTGCCTTAATTTCATCAGAAGTTAAAACAATTGTTAATTCGTACTCTTTTTGGCATGTCGATTTGGTTATGGAAACAGAAAATAAGCAGTCAAGCTAAAAAAAATAGTTAAATTGTGATTTTAGGTGGCAGGTGGGTGGTGGTGGCAGGTGGGTGGTGGTGGCAGGTGGGTTGTGGTGGTGGGGGGGGGGGGAGGTTGATGGTGGCAGGCGGTGGGTGGTTGTGGTGGTAGGATAGTTAGATGGTGAGGGGAAGGAGGGGGTATGTATGTGGTGTCCGAATACAGGTGTATATATATATATATATATATATATATATATACCTATAGGATAAAGCTAGATAGAAAACCCTATTTACATAGAAAACTCTGAAAACTCAAATCTTCACCCATTTTTACCCAACCTCCCGACATTTTTTTTTTTTGAAAAAAATAACACATGTAATATACATGTTTTAAAGTGTTTTGGGAAAAAAAAAACAAAAAAGCGCCGAAGGGATTTTTTAAAAAAAAATAAACAAATTTCAGTGCCTAACATGTGTTAGGCAACAAAGACAGAAAATGCTGAATTTTTTTTTTTTTTTTTAAAAAAAGATCCCTTCGGCGCTTTTTTGATTTTTTTGGCCCAAAACTCTTAAAAACATGTATATTACATGTGTTAATTTTTTCAAAAAAAAAAAAATGTCGGGAGGTTGGGTTTTCTAGGGTTTTTCATATAGATAGGGTTTCCTATGTAGCCTTGCCCCCTATATATATAATTACTAGGTTATAACCCCGTGTATTACACGGGTTAAGTAAATAAAATATCAAATAGTTAATAACGAAGATTTAACAATTATAAAACGATATTTTAAGACACTTTTCTGGTATCCGAACAAAAAATTGTTTTATGTATGATCAAAACTTGTGATGTTTGTCAAGTTTATAAATACGAAAGCATTTGAACCATCGATTAGAAAACAAATTGTATCATCGAATTTCTCACGATGTGAACCCAAGTTTTATTTAAATAACAGTGGTCTTAATTTATTAGTTCTAAAAATATTGTTGAAATGTTTAGATTAGGCATATAACAATTAGCCAATTAGATAAACTTATAGCTACAAAATAATATTTAAATTAATTAGATAAGTATGAATTATCGCTAATTATTAAGTTATATAACTTTAAAATTTAAGTATATAGACTTGTTGCATCTTAAAAGGATGGTCGTTTTTAAATAAATTTATTAGTATGATAAACGTAGTTATTATTCTTCTTGTATTTTAAATATATTAAATAAATAAATTATTTGTTAAGTAAGAAATTAATTAAATAGTAATTAATATTAAATTTTAACCTACTTAAATATAAATACTTATTTTTTATTAAAGATAATACTTGAGATAAATGTTTTTTTTTTCAAAAACATTTATCCAAACGATTATAAATATCTTGAATTTAAACGATTTTAAATAAGTTGAAGTATTTATATGTTTCCATGCTAGCCGAACTCTTAATTTTTTTAGAAAGTGTGGAAATTTTAAATACACTCTTAATGTTTTGTTTTTGAAAGTTTGGAGTTTTTAAGTTTCGAAAATCTTAATCATTAACTTTACAAACAAATTTAATATGAAACTAATTATTAATTTTTTACTTGAAAGTTTCATCAACTTTTTTACTTAAAAGTTTCGTTAACTTTAAAATTGGTGTCGGTCAACATATTAAAAAACAAAAAATAATAGTGATAATTATTATTATTATTGGTGATTTCTAATACTATAATGGAGATTATCTGCATATTAGTTCGAATTTGTGAGGTTGACAATTTGGCATTTGATATTCATTTAAATTCGATTCATTTGGAACATATTTTTAATAATTTAAATTAAATAATAATTATCTAGAATTAAGTAAAAGTAGATGGTCTAGAATAATAACTTAGTAATTAATATAAATAAATAATAAGATAATTTATGGAACTTTATCCGTAATTTCTTAAATGTTTAAAACATATATTAAATTTAATAATTTAAATTAAATAATAATTATCTAATAATAGATGGTCTAGAATAATGACAAGTGTCATTTTATTGGTTTCTTTTATTCTATAATAATAAGATAATTTATGGAACTTTATCCGTAATTTCTTAAATATTTGAAACATATATTAAATTTAATAATTTAAATTAAATAATAATTATCTAATAATAGATGGTCTAGAATAATGACAAGTGTCCTTTTATTGGTTTCTTTTATTATATAGTATAGATTATAAACATAATTGTTTTATTTATTGTTTTTTTGTGATTATTTATTTTAGCATTTGGGGTAAAATAACTAAAATACCCTTATGTGGTTTCATTTGGTCAAATTTAACCATAAAAACTAACTGAGTTAGGGCTAAAGGACGTAACATGCAAGTGTTTGCAAACATCTAGTATGTTATTCGTACTTTTTATAAACAAAGGACACACTTTGCAATCTAGTATCAACATAAAGGACGAGTTTTGTAATTTACTCCCCCATAATTGATCCCGGCCAAAATGAACCCTACAATGCCGACGAGTGGAACTTACCTCATATGAACCCACCACCACCCACGTCTGAATGGATTCCCAAAACATAACTCGCACCAGGAATCATTCCTCAAACACGACGCACACCCAAAAATGATGATATAAAAGAAACAAGCCAAAGCCCATGACCCATGTTCTCGAAGGCATCATACACAAAATTCAGTTGTGGACAATAGAAGAAGTAGCGTTAGCTCGAGCTTCGGTGGATGTATCTGATGACAAAAAAATTGGTAATGTTTATTTTCTATTGTATTTTTAGTGGTAATTTTTATTTATTATAAGGAATAATCAAAGGGAAACGAACAACATCCTCATTCAATACTGTATACAAACATAGCGTGGACAAATTAACGGGGAAGATGTCAGACCTCGTCATTTTGAATAAAAAGAGGCAAAGGAATTCAGATATGAAACTGCTTTGTGCTAGCACTAATCATCTTACGATCGCCAATCGTGAACTATTTAAGAAGAAGAAACAAGATGTGTTGGAAATACAACTTGTAATAAGTTTAGGGATTCGTTTGGTACTTTTATTAATGTTTGTGGTTTCTAATTTAATTTTTATGTATTGTTTTTTTAAAGAAAATTGATGAGTATCTGTATTCTTTTTTCACAATTTAAATTACTTTTATTTTTTATTACAAAATAAACTATTAAATAACTAAAATTAATAACAACGATTGAGTAATAATTACAATTTACAAAAGAGTTAACCTTTCACCTCTCTATAACATATGATGGTCAGTGCTGGTGGATGTGAAAGGTGAGGTATTCGACTGCCTACAAGCAAATCACTATGTGTTATAGTTGTGTTAGATTTTTGTTTGGTTCCAAACTCGGATAAAGAAATATCGTTTATGATAATCACCGAAGGAAAAAGAGCCACAAAATTTCATTTTCGCCTTGGGCCTCTAAAAACGTTGGGACGACCCTAATGACGATTAATATATATACACAACATCAAGAGATTAGGAAACACCGGACGTCATGAGAATTCATTGATGCTGTTGGAAGCAACTTCGCTAGTCGCATTAGATAAATCAAATAAATCGATAGTAGAACTAAAAATCAACTATGGAATGGATAAGGATACAACAACAAACATGAAGAACATTTACTACACACTTTGATATCGCTATATTAATAGCCCTTTAGTGAATGACTCAGTTCTCTTTGAATGGTCCGGTCTATTGGTTTCTAAAAACCCGACGAATGGTGCAGTCTGTTGATCCGGTACGTTTCTTAAAACCCGACTGAACAGTTGTAATTGAAAATTGAAAACTCTACTACTTTCCAACTTAATAAAATTTAAAAGTATGCTATCTTTATAAAAATGTCAAAAAGTTATTACCTCAAAATATAATATTTATATGGGAATTTTTTGTATGCACAATACTCAAGAAATTATGTAAGTTAATTTATTTGAGCGCCAATAATTGAAGATGAGTAATTTATTTACGAATTATGTTCATCATACCTACATTTGCGGATCTTGCATGCACCTGTTAATAAAAACAAAATGGTTAGTCAATTAATTAATTAGTTAATTTAATTAAGAGGTGATGATGGAGGGATTATCAATTCAAACAATTCTACTAAATACTTTATTGGCAAATGATTTAATTAATGTTAAATATAAGAAAAACATGGCAAATATAATTTTATTAATATTAAATATAAGAAAAACATGGCAAATATAATTTTAGCTGATAGCTCAATTGCTAATTGTTTTTTATTCTAGGATTGCTCTAAGCCTTTGTTATATGCTGTTTTATGACGCGAAAAGTTAAACTAAACACTTGATCTGATTGGTATTTTTAAAATTTCAAGTTAAACTTTGATTTAATTCAAACGTATCATCCAACAAACCAGGATGGAACCAAGGGATCGTTAAGAGGGTCTGCTGACCCTCTCCACTCGGACAGTTGGAATTTCATGAATGTTTATATATACAAAATAGTCTAAGTTCCCGTGTGTTACACGGGTGGCTAATAAGAAAAATAACTACTTTAATATACAAATTCAAACTCATTAAAACAAAGTCATCATTATTTACTTTAAAAGGGCTTAGTGCATTCAACTACTTATCTAATACTAACCCATTTAGTTTAACGTGGATGTGTGATTAAAATAATAAACTAACTTATTGTCATGTTAATCAACAGGCAATCTCGTTATTATTCATTCGATTTACCACAATAAGATAATCATCCTTGGTACAATCTTGCAGTGCTTGTTCCATGTAGTTGGGATTTTTCACCCTTTCACCCTACATGAAACCATACAATTAATTAATCACCGGTTATAATCAATATGGTTTGGAGAATAATTAATAAACAAATTAAAATAGGTCTTCTTGAATAAATAGACAGATAAACCATAACTATATAATTATAAATGTTCCAAAATGGTACCACACAACATGCTCTAATTATGTATGTCTATGTCCTTTGTCCAGATGATCATTTATGTAGTAGATTATAAAAACAAATAAATTGTTATTTTTTGCACGTATTCAAAATTACTCATTTTATATATATGGAGTCAAAAACAAACCTTGCACAAGCTAAATGTGGTATCACAGATCCAAATAGAAGAAAAGTACAGTTAAAAGCCAGTCATATTGCTTTCCAGTAAGGTCCTAGTAATCCATCAAGAACCTAAACCACTGCAATCTCAAGAAAATATGGTTTCCAAACAAACATAATTTGGTTTTCTTAAGTGGATTAATAGCAGAAGATGTAATTAACCTAGCTTGTGAATGACCATAAAATGCTTCAACCAATCAACCTCTCAGCACAAAAATTTAAAGAATACCATAAAATCATTATTTTAAAGTAGAACAACCCATGTCATGAATTAGGTTATAAACTGGTTATCATACCTAGTTGAGAGTGGTAGTGGTACACCATGTCCATATGAATGATTATGGCCTATAACTTGTCGACCTTCTCTTGAAGCCAAACATACAACCCTAATGAGCAACCCATGTTGCTAATAAGTAGCATTTAAATTAAAATATCTAGAACTGAGTTATAAGATTTTTATTATCTAATCTATTGTTGTTTAAAAATTAATAACATAGAAAATATTATCTATAGTTATTTGTAGCAATTTTTTACTACCAAACGCCTCACCTATGTGACGCTATCGCCTCGCGCCTAGCCCTTCGCATCTCACCTTTCAGGGCCTAATCGCCTTGGAGCGCCTCATGATTTTTAAACCAGATTTATATTTAGGCTCACATGTCTTTGTCTTTGATGTTGCAAGAGTGGGATCGATTCTGTATTGCTTCTTCTCCTTGGTAACACTTTGTAACTTTACCCTTTCATGTTACAAACGTAAATGTCAAGCATATTACAAAGAAAAAGTAGAAAATTAAGAACAGAATTGGCTGCGTTAAGTATGAATTAAGTACCTTATCACCAAAACTTAAAGTAAATGTATAGATAATAGCCAATGAACAAATCAACCGTTGGCCTATAACAACCGGAGCCCTAAATTTGGTATACAATCCTACTCACTTCGTAAATTCATCCGTTACTGAATTGATTTCAACCAACAACATGACAACTTGCAATTATATGATCAAAACCTTAGACCGGATGATTGTAATAATTTAATACAATTTCCCAGCTTTTATTTTGATGTCAATATAGAGACACAAGTTCTCTTTTTTCTAACAACATATTTAACAAACAGCTTAAATATAGCATATATCTATCCATTCACTAAAACAAAATAATTTGATTTGTCGCAGCTTTTACGCGATGCGCTCGCATCGCACATCAGATTTTTGGACCAAACGCATCAGAGCGTATCACGCAATTTAAAACCAATGTAAGCATATGATAAAAAAATGTTAGAATACTTTTGACCCTTTTAACCTGGTTTGACTCATTTTCTTGTTTCATTCTTAGCTAATTTACTACATCAGACCCAATTGACCCGCTATTTTATTTATTAAAAGGTTTGCATATATAAGGGGTGAATGTACCTCTTCATCTTGCATACTGCCATATGAACTACCGCAAAATGTGATGCCTGTATTGGACATGTCATTAAAGTCACTACCTCCATAAACTTTTTCATCTTCTGGATTCCAAATGTACCGACTCATAAAATAAATTGTTTCAAGTGCTTCAGCAGATGGTATGCATGTGGCCTGCAGAATGACATAAAAAAAACCTCTTATCATAATAGTTTCCGGATATAAAAGAATTTATTATTTCATATAATAGTATAGGGAACTGAATGAAAGATGAAATCACCTTCTGCCTTGAAAGTGTTTCCAAGTGAATATTAGAATTAAAATGGGTGTGTCTTTTACCTGTTTATAGGATATAAAAGAACAAATAATGGATTTAACATCACCAGCAACATAAAAATTGAGACATTTGATCAAACACTTAGAGTGCATGGCTGAATATAAAAAAAAACCCGTTATTATGCAATCGCTACCAAATCCAAAACGATAAACGAACAATAAAAGCTATAAGACCTCAACTCCAAGAAACATTACTTATTGAAATCATCGAAAATAAGAGACCATAAACAATAATACATTCTTCTTCAATTTAAGGACTAAATCAATATCCAAAACCCTAATCAAATCATTTAATCTAATACTCAAAACTATATCACCTTGAAAGTTGAATAAGATTTACCTAAAAACTCCAATGTATATGTGAATTATTTTATGCTCTTTATTTAACTGTCCCCACAAAATGACACCGTGTCCCCACAAAAAATAAAGAAAATAATAAATAAGGTATGACGATGAAAGAAATCTTCTAAACCATCTACCCACATGCACATGATTCTTCTATAGTTATACACTTTTACTTCCCAACATTTGACCTAAACGATGCGCTTTTTTATTCTTTCGGTGTTTATTACCTGAATTATCAACTAACAATCTAACATCACTGGAGTACTACGTTCTATGCATAATGTACAACTTGTAGGTGTTAATTTTCTTACGGGTTTATAAAGGATTTTTAGCTTAGCCCATGTGATGACTTCCAATATTTCTTCGAGAGTGCCATAACCACCTGAGAAAATTCACCGACGGAGTATAATTAATTTTTAGGATTTTTTTAAGACTTTGAATCTTTAACAAAAAATATAAGAATATATACCCGGAAGAGCAATAAAGGCGTCAGCTTGGCGAGCCATCTCAGCTTTTCTTTCGTGCATTCCGCCACCGCTTTCATTTTAGCAACTGTTTCACCGGTTATCTATAAATCACAAATCTTTTAAACTCGGTATATTACATATAAAAAAACCAGTTATCTATAGATCATGGCTGCTCTGATTTAAGACCACCACACCATCAAAGCCTTTCATCGAACGCTATAGTCGCTGAACCCTATAGTCGCTAGAGTTGACAGCTGCTCCCACCGATATCAACACCACCGCCCATCCTTTGACCAAACTGACACCACCAAAGGCGTCTTTGTTCTCCAATTTGCAACCTTAGATAGTTCACGCGTCAGAGTATGTAGCATCGACGTAGCGTACGATGGCTAACCACCACCAGAATGTTCAGTCTCTCACTGGATCATCTTTATGCCATAGACATGTGTGCGATGGAGTTTCTTGCGAACAAACAAACACAACAACAACAACAAAAAGTTGTAAAAAGGTCAAATTGCGCAGATATGCCTTTGGATTCAAGCAGTCCAACTCAATTGCTTTCTTTGCATCAAAAATAACTTCTGCTCCAAAAAAAATTAGAAAAAAGGTCAAATGCGTGAATACCAGCCATACAGAATAGGAGTGCTAAAAAGGGTTAACTACACCAAAATGTAACGAACTTGACATGAACTTTAAATGTATAGGAATTATATTCCTATTTTCTTATGGGTTAACTGCACCAAAAACTACTGAACTTAACATGTATTGTAATTATGTGTAGCAAATTAAAGACTTGCTTTCTGATTGCACCAAACCTACAAATTTCCTTCTTTCCATTAAATACCCTGTTTCCTGTATAAATAACCAAGAAATAATCACATAAAAGTCAAAATCAATGGTGTATAATGTTAAATACATAACTCAAAGATTGAAAATGGCAACAAATGATAAACTTGAAGGTGAAAAATAGTGGAAACTACATGTGATGAAGAGGGTGAACTAAAAGGTACTATTGTCTATGGTTAGTGCTTCCTACCATATTAATAACTGATAAACTAATGCTGTGAAAAGCAGTATTGTTAAGTCAAAATAGATCCAATCTTACCTTGATAGAAGACACGGCGATAGTCTTTATTGAAACCAACAAAGCGATCATCATAGTGAAATCATGCTTTCAAGCTGAGAAAATCGTACCAAATACCAACATTGTTATTTTCTTCTTTCTTAGATGCCCTGCCCTAATGGTGGTAGTGGTACACCATGTCCATATGAATGATTATGGCCTATAACTTGTCGACCTTCTCTTGAAGCCAAACATACAACCCTAATGAACAACCCATGTTGCTAATAAGTAGCATTTAAATTAAAATATCTAGAACTGAGTTATAAGATTTTTATTATCTAATCTATTGTTGTTTAAAAATTAATAACATAGAAAATATTATCTATAGTTATTTGTAGCAATTTTTTACTTCCAAACGCCTCACCTATGTGACGCTATCGCCTCGCGCCTAGCCCTTCGCATCTCACCTTTCTGGGCCTAATCGCCTTGGAGCGCCTCATGATTTTTAAACCAGATTTATATTTAGGCTCACATGTCTTTGTCTTTGATGTTGCAAGATGCCAATGGCACAAGCCATGATGTAGCACCGCAACCCGAAGCAAAAAAAAAGCTAAAAACTAATTAAACAGAGATGTTTCAGTATGGGTGGTGATGTCGACCCATTTTACTAATGAATGGGACAGCTTGGGCGGGTTGTGTTCAGTTCTCTATCAGATTTTTATAAATTCAAAATGATAGTATGACTAAAGACTTGCAAATAAAACAACTGAACGACAAAATGCGATTTTAAGTCATGTACCTTTCTGTTTGATCAAGGTATTACTCACGCAATAGAGTGGGATCGATTCTGTATTGCTTCTTCTCCTTGGTAACACTTTGTAACTTTACCCTTTCATGTTACAAATGTAAATGTCAAGCATATTACAAAGAAAAAGTAGAAAATTAACAACCGAATTGGCTGCGTTAAGTATGAATTAAGTACCTTTTCACCAAAACTTAAAATAAATGTATAGATAATAGCCAATGAACAAATCAACCGTTGGCCTATAACAACCGGAGCCCTAAATTTGGTATACAATCCTACTCACTTCGTAAATTCATCCGTTACTGAATTGATTTCAACCAACAACATGACAACTTGCAATTATATGATCAAAACCTTAGACCGGATGATTGTAATAATTTAATACAATTTCCCAGCTTTTATTTTGATGTCAATATAGAGACATAAGTTCTCTTTTTTCTAACAACATATTTAACAAACAGCTTAAATATAGCATATATCTATCCATTCACTAAAACAAAATAATTTGATTTGTCCCAGCTTTTACGCGATGCGCTCGCATCGCACATCAGATTTTTGGACCAAACGCATCAGAGCGTATCACGCAATTTAAAACCAATGTAAGCATATGATAAAAAAATGTTAGAATACTTTTGACCTGGTTTGACTCATTTTCTTGTTTCATTCTTAGCTAATTTACTACATCAGACCCAATTGACCCGCTATTTTATTTATTAAAAGGTTTGCATATATAAGGGGTGAATGTACCTCTTCATCTTGCATACTGCCATATGAACTACCGCAAAATGTGATGCCTGTATTGGACATGTCATTAAAGTCACTACCTCCATAAACTTTTTCATCTTCTGGATTCCAAATGTACCGACTCATAAAATAAATTGTTTCAAGTGCTTCAGCAGATGGTATGCATGTGGCCTGCAGAATGACATAAAAAAAAACCTCTTATCATAATAGTTTCCGGATATAAAAGAATTTATTATTTCATATAATAGTATAGGGAACTGAATGAAAGATGAAATCACCTTCTGCCTTGAAAGTGTTTCCAAGTGAATATTAGAATTAAAATGGGTGTGTCTTTTACCTGTTTATAGGATATAAAAGAACAAATAATGGATTTAACATCACCAGCAACATAAAAATTGAGACATTTGATCAAACACTTAGAGTGCATGGCTGAATATAAAAAAAAAACCCGTTATTATGCAATCGCTACCAAATCCAAAACGATAAACGAACAATAAAAGCTATAAGACCTCAACTCCAAGCAACATTACTTATTGAAATCATCGAAAATAAGAGACCATAAACAATAATACATTCTTCTTCAATTTAAGGACTAAATCAATATCCAAAACCCTAATCAAATCATTTAATCTAATACTCAAAACTATATCACCTTGAAAGTTGAATAAGATTTACCTAAAAACTCCAATGTATATGTGAATTATTTTATGCTCTTTATTTAACTGTCCCCACAAAATGACACCGTGTCCCCACAAAAAATAAAGAAAATAATAAATAAGGTATGACGATGAAAGAAATCTTCTAAACCATCTACCCACATGCACATGATTCTTCTATAGTTATACACTTTTACTTCCCAACATTTGACCTAAACGATGCGCTTTTTTATTCTTTCGGTGTTTATTACCTGAATTATCAACTAACAATCTAACATCACTGGAGTACTACGTTCTATGCATAATGTACAACTTGTAGGTGTTAATTTTCTTACGGGTTTATAAAGGATTTTTAGCTTAGCCCATGTGATGACTTCCAATATTTCTTCGAGAGTGCCATAACCACCTGAGAAAATTCACCGACGGAGTATAATTAATTTTTAGGATTTTTTTTAAGACTTTGAATCTTTAAGAAAAAATATAAGAATATATACCCGGAAGAGCAATAAAGGCGTCAGCTTGGCGAGCCATCTCAGCTTTTCTTTCGTGCATTCCGCCACCGCTTTCATTTTAGCAACTGTTTCACCGGTTATCTATAAATCACAAATCTTTTAAACTCGGTATATTACATATAAAAAAACCAGTTATCTATAGATCATGGCTGCTCTGATTTAAGACCACCACACCATCAAAGCCTTTCATCGAACGCTATAGTCGCTGAACCCTATAGTCGCTAGAGTTGACAGCTGCTCCCACCGATATCAACACCACCGCCCATCCTTTGACCAAACTGACACCACCAAAGGCGTCTTTGTTCTCCAATTTGCAACCTTAGATAGTTCACGCGTCAGAGTATGTAGCATCGACGTAGCGTACGATGGCTAACCACCACCAGAAGGTTCAGTATCTCACTGGATCATCTTTATGCCATAGACATGTGTGCGATGGAGTTTCTTGCGAACAAACAAACACAACAACAACAACAAAAAGTTGTAAAAAGGTCAAATTGCGCAGATATGCCTTTGGATTCAAGCAGTCCAACTCAATTGCTTTCTTTGCATAAAAAATAACTTCTGCTCCAAAAAAATTTGGAAAAAAGGTCAAATGCGTGAATACCAGCCATACAGAATAGGAGTGCTAAAAAGGGTTAACTACACCAAAATGTAACGAACTTGACATGAACTTTAAATGTATAGGAATTATATTCCTATTTTCTTATGGGTTAACTGCACCAAAAACTACTGAACTTAACATGTATTGTAATTATGTGTAGCAAATTAAAGACTTGCTTTCTGATTGCACCAAACCTACAAATTTCCTTCTTTCCATTAAATACCCTGTTTCCTGTATAAATAACCAAGAAATGGTCACATAAAAGTCAAAATCAATGGTGTATAATGTTAAATACATAACTCAAAGATTGAAAATGGCAACAAATGATAAACTTGAAGGTGAAAAATAGTGGAAACTACATGTGATGAAGAGGGTGAACTAAAAGGTACTATTGTCTATGGTTAGTGCTTCCTACCATATTAATAACTGATAAACTAATGCTGTGAAAAGCAGTATTGTTAAGTCAAAATAGATCCAATCTTACCTTGATAGAAGACACGGCGATAGTCTTTATTGAAACCAACAAAGCGATCATCATAGTGAAATCATGCTTTCAAGCTGAGAAAATCGTACCAAATACCAACATTGTTATTTTCTTCTTTCTTAGATGCCCTGCCCTAATGGTGGTAGTGGTACACCATGTCCATATGAATGATTATGGCCTATAACTTGTCGACCTTCTCTTGAAGCCAAACATACAACCCTAATGAACAACCCATGTTGCTAATAAGTAGCATTTAAATTAAAATATCTAGAACTGAGTTATAAGATTTTTATTATCTAATCTATTGTTGTTTAAAAATTAATAACATAGAAAATATTATCTATAGTTATTTGTAGCAATTTTTTACTACCAAACGCCTCACCTATGTGACGCTATCGCCTCGCGCCTAGCCCTTCGCATCTCACCTTTCAGGGCCTAATCGCCTTGGAGCGCCTCATGATTTTTAAACCAGATTTATATTTAGGCTCACATGTCTTTGTCTTTGATGTTGCAAGATGCCAATGGCCCAAGCCATGATGTAGCACCGCAACCCGAAGCAAAAAAAAAAAAGCTAAAAACTAATTAAACAGAGATGTTTCAGTATGGGTGGTAATGTCGACCCATTTTACTAATGAATGGGACAGCTTGGGCGGGTTGTGTTCAGTTCTCTATCAGATTTTTATAAATTCAAAATGATAGTATGACTAAAGACTTGCAAATAAAACAACTGAACGACAAAATGCGTTTTTAAGTCATGTACCTTTCTGTTTGATCAAGGTATTACTCACGCAATAGAGTGGGATCGATTCTGTATTGCTTCTTCTCCTTGGTAACACTTTGTAACTTTACCCTTTCATGTTACAAACGTAAATGTCAAGCATATTACAAAGAAAAAGTAGAAAATTAACAACCGAATTGGGTACGTTAAGTATGAATTAAGTACCTTATCACCAAAACTTAAAATAAATGTATAGATAATAGCCAATGAACAAATCAACCGTTGGCCTATAACAACCGGAGCCCTAAATTTGGTATACAATCCTACTCACTTCGTAAATTCATCCGTTACTGAATTGATTTCAACCAACAACATGACAACTTGCAATTATATGATCAAAACCTTAGACCCCGGATGATTGTAATAATTTAATACAATTTCCCAGCTTTTATTTTGATGTCAATATAGAGACACAAGTTCTCTTTTTTCTAACAACATATTTAACAAACAGCTTAAATATAGCATATATCTATCCATTCACTAAAACAAAATAATTTGATTTGTCGCAGCTTTTACGCGATGCGCTCGCATCGCACATCAGATTTTTGGACCAAACGCATCAGAGCGTATCACGCAATTTAAAACCAATGTAAGCATATGATAAAAAAATGTTAGAATACTTTTGACCCTTTTAACCTGGTTTGACTCATTTTCTTGTTTCATTCTTGGCTAATTTACTACATCAGACCCAATTGACCCGCTATTTTATTTATTAAAAGGTTTGCATATATAAGGGGTGAATGTACCTCTTCATCTTGCATACTGCCATATGAACTACCGCAAAATGTGATGCCTGTATTGGACATGTCATTAAAGTCACTACCTCCATAAACTTTTTCATCTTCTGGATTCCAAATGTACCGACTCATAAAATAAAGTGTTTCAAGTGCTTCAGCAGATGGTATGCATGTGGCCTGCAGAATGACATAAAAAAAACCTCCTATCATAATAGTTTCCGGATATAAAAGAATTTATTATTTCATATAATAGTATAGGGAACTGAATGAAAGATGAAATCACCTTCTGCCTTGAAAGTGTTTCCAAGTGAATATTAGAATTAAAATGGGTGTGTCTTTTACCTGTTTATAGGATATAAAAGAACAAATAATGGATTTAACATCACCAGCAACATAAAAATTGAGACATTTGATCAAACACTTAGAGTGCATGGCTGAATATAAAAAAAAACCCGTTATTATGCAATCGCTACCAAATCCAAAACGATAAACGAACAATAAAAGCTATAAGACCTCAACTCCAAGCAACATTACTTATTGAAATCATCGAAAATAAGAGACCATAAACAATAATACATTCTTCTTCAATTTAAGGACTAAATCAATATCCAAAACCCTAATCAAATCATTTAATCTAATACTCAAAACTATATCACCTTGAAAGTTGAATAAGATTTACCTAAAAACTCCAATGTATATGTGAATTATTTTATGCTCTTTATTTAACTGTCCCCACAAAATGACACCGTGTCCCCACAAAAAATAAAGAAAATAATAAATAAGGTATGACGATGAAAGAAATCTTCTAAACCATCTACCCACATGCACATGATTCTTCTATAGTTATACACTTTTACTTCCCAACATTTGACCTAAACGATGCGCTTTTTTATTCTTTCGGTGTTTATTACCTGAATTATCAACTAACAATCTAACATCACTGGAGTACTACGTTCTATGCATAATGTACAACTTGTAGGTGTTAATTTTCTTACGGGTTTATAAAGGATTTTTAGCTTAGCCCATGTGATGACTTCCAATATTTCTTCGAGATTGCCATAACCACCTGAGAAAATTCACCGACGGAGTATAATTAATTTTTAGAATTTTTTTTTAAGACTTTGAATCTTTAAGAAAAAATATAAGAATATATACCCGGAAGAGCAATAAAGGCGTCAGCTTGGCGAGCCATCTCAGCTTTTCTTTCGTGCATTCCGCCACCGCTTTCATTTTAGCAACTGTTTCACCGGTTATCTATAAATCACAAATCTTTTAAACTCGGTATATTACATATAAAAAAACCAGTTATCTATAGATCATGGCTGCTCTGATTTAAGACCACCACACCATCAAAGCCTTTCATCGAACGCTATAGTCGCTGAACCCTATAGTCGCTAGAGTTGACAGTTGCTCCCACCGATATCAACACCACCGCCCATCCTTTGACCAAACTGACACCACCAAAGGCGTCTTTGTTCTCCAATTTGCAACCTTAGATAGTTCACGCGTCAGAGTATGTAGCATCGACGTAGCGTACGATGGCTAACCACCACCAGAAGGTTCAGTATCTCACTGGATCATCTTTATGCCATAGACATGTGTGCGATGGAGTTTCTTGCGAACAAACAAACACAACAACAACAACAAAAAGTTGTAAAAAGGTCAAATTGCGCAGATATGCCTTTGGATTCAAGCAGTCCAACTCAATTGCTTTCTTTGCATAAAAAATAACTTCTGCTCCAAAAAAATTTGGAAAAAAGGTCAAATGCGTGAATACCAGCCATACAGAATAGGAGTGCTAAAAAGGGTTAACTACACCAAAATGTAACGAACTTGACATGAACTTTAAATGTATAGGAATTATATTCCTATTTTCTTATGGGTTAACTGCACCAAAAACTACTGAACTTAACATGTATTGTAATTATGTGTAGCAAATTAAAGACTTGCTTTCTGATTGCACCAAACCTACAAATTTCCTTCTTTCCATTAAATACCCTGTTTCCTGTATAAATAACCAAGAAATAGTCACATAAAAGTCAAAATCAATGGTGTATAATGTTAAATACATAACTCAAAGATTGAAAATGGCAACAAATGATAAACTTGAAGGTGAAAAATAGTGGAAACTACATGTGATGAAGAGGGTGAACTAAAAGGTACTATTGTCTATGGTTAGTGCTTCCTACCATATTAATAACTGATAAACTAATGCTGTGAAAAGCAGTATTGTTAAGTCAAAATAGATCCAATCTTACCTTGATAGAAGACACGGCGATAGTCTTTATTGAAACCAACAAAGCGATCATCATAGTGAAATCATGCTTTCAAGCTGAGAAAATCGTACCAAATACCAACATTGTTATTTTCTTCTTTCTTAGATGCCCTGCCCTAATGGTTCTGAATTTCACCTACATCTTTAAAATGTTATGAATTAGTGAGCAACTGTACACACTATTTGGAAGAAAGCACCCATGGTGAACATTATTAGTTAATTAAAGACTCTTCTTTCCTTTCAGTCACTTCTTCTTTCAATATCACCTATGATTCTAACCTCCTTCTCGCCTCATTAGCCTTTTTCTTTGCAATTTCTTTCATTTTCTCGACATGTATACAAATAACATAGAAATAAACCATGTTGCCATTTAGGGTAGAAATTCAGCCAATTACATCTGTTTTTCTTTTAAGTAAGCTTACAAACACATGTGTGCAATGTAACAGTCTTAGTTATAATGAAGATAAAAAAATCACTAAATTAAAAGCACACATAAAAAAACCTAAAAACAGATATAATCTCAACAACCTAAAAAGAATTTGGGTATTTACAAAAAATGTGTGTAGATTGAGAGGATGAAAGTCAGCAACCTGATACAGCAAGAACAGGCAGAAAATGAAGCTACAACTATTTTCTTAATTCTTGAATAAATGACGAAAACATTATCCAATGAACTTAAACTAAACTAATTAATATCCAAAAGGCAAAAATCAGAAAGAGTTGAACCCTATCCACAAAGCTAATCACAAAAGATTCAATCGACTAATCAAACAAACATTGCCTTGCAAAGGTGTATCTTGAAAACCTATATCATCAAAATTCGATTTAAAAAACTCAAACCTGGTCTGATCAAGAGAAAAACTCAAAAGTGAATCCATAAACTCCAGACTGTGAAAAGAAACATAGCGTGCACCACAATCTTCTTCAGCCTCGGCACGTCAATACCCCACCCCAACTCTATAATTTGCTTTAAATCATTAGACAAATATGGGATAATCATATATGGGATAGGGCTTCTGACCCATACGCAAATATTGTCACACCCTGTCTTTTGCGGAAGCGTATGATGTGTGACTAGCTTGTTATCATTGCATTCAATCGTAATAAACAACTACAAGATCAAAACGATGTTCATCCATTTATGAAAATTTGAGTATTACAAACACTTGTTATTTAAGTTTTCAAAACACGACCTTTGACAAGGTTACGATTCAACAAAAGTGGATGACATCTAAACTTGTAGTCTACTTCTAGTTACGACACGTGCGCCCAAGATCCATCCTGTCACCTGAAATACATGTAATTTTGGAAAACATCAACATAAAGTTGAGCGAGTTCATGCGTTTTTGTATTTCACATTTTTATACTTTGTATGAAAACATAGTATGTGTCATGTATAATTCAAGTCTTTCTTGAGTACCCCACGTACTCAAGTATAATTCCCGTTTTCTTGAGTACCCCACGTACTCAAGTATCATTCAAGTTTTCTTGTGTACCCCACGTTTTAAATGATTGTTTACACAAGGACATTAAGGCACGTGAGGACATAAGGAGCATTAGTATATTCTCCTTCAAGGCATGTGAGGACATAGGGAGCATTAGTATTTTCTCCCTCAAGGCATGTGAGGACATAGGGAGCATTAGTATTTTCTCCTTTAACTGTGTCGATTACCCTCGACTGTGTCGATTAACCTCGACTGCGTCAATTTCCCTTGACTGTGTCGATTACCCTCGACTGTGTCGATTAACCTCGACTGTGTCGATTTTCCTCGACTAGGACACCGAAGCACTCAAGAGGTCACATAAGGACCATGAGTGGGGCTCGGTCGTACCCGTTAGATCTAACCCTCGTCCCTAATTAAGTATTAATGGCATATCAATATCTAATTTAAGCTCACATGATCTAGTATTCTCTAGGCATTTCTTAATGCTCATTATATTGCACTCACCAAGAGTGCTTCTCGTATTCTCAAATCATATTGCACTCGGTTCTCGTTCTCACCAAGAGTGCTTCTTGTATTTTTACCATTTGTAAAAATTGTAATATTTGTAACATGTATTTCACCCCCGAGAGTTATAAAACCAAAAACAGTTAAAGAAAAGGGGGAGCATGAACTCACAACTTTGCGTTCCTGCGTCGTAAACTTCACCGGATTTGCTTATCTAGCGTCGTGACCTATACGTGTTTTCTTAACGTTAGTCACTAGACTTGTATCGCACAAGTACAGTCACTATCTCTCGTGTACGTATTCTTGTGTTAAAAATAACTTATATTTTTAACTAAGTGTCTTACTTATATTATTTTCTCAAAAATTAATATAAGTATCTCGTGTTTTGCACTTTGCACCCGAATTATGTATCTTGTATGTTGTATGTGTATTTTTATGTTTATACCCCTCATGAGTATTTAGTGTATTTTTAAGTCTTAATACACTAGCACGTATAACACATACTATATACACTTAGCACAAAAGTTGGTGATAAAATAATATATATTTTTCTCTCAAAAATATACATACTTATATCCATTTTTATTCTTGAAGAAATCCTCATTTCTTATCACCAAAAAAATTAGGGAAACCTTGGTAATACTTTTAAATACATTTTTAGGAAATAAGTTTCTCAAAAACTTATATTTTTCTAAGTGTCAAAATTTATAAAAATTTTGACAGAGTTTCCCCTAAAAATGGAGGCTTCCCATGTTTTCAAAACATGTGTTTATTTTCTTTTAAATCGTCAACAATCCTCAACAACAATTATCAACAATAATCACATATTTCTCCATTTCATGAACTTGAATATTTACAAAAATGTGTAGTAACTTACTAGCACATTTAGTAAGTCTTGTTATCTTTAAAAAAATAAGTTTAATTTCTTAAAAACTTTATTTTTAAAGATCTTGAAGTTTCACAACTTCTAGTCATGATTTACCAAACATATTTCTTGTTAAATTTTTCTTGTGACACAAGTGTTTACACACTTGTTTATGTACTAAAATGCTTTTAGTTTATGTAAGGTCCGGGTTTTAACAAAACTAACATTTTCCGCTTGGTTCTTCCGAAAAACCACTTGTAGATCTTTAGATCTACATGTTTAGAGTCTTATTTTACAAGAAAAATTACTTTTACTCAAGTTCATGTTTCATGAGTGGAAGGGTTCATCATCTTTCACATCTCTAGCACTAACATACTACTAGCTCATGTTCTTGAACATGATCTAGTATGGTTAAATGATGAGCCATCCCACTTCTAGCAACAACATCATAAAATAATCACAACTAACCAAGATTCACATGATTTACACACATATCTACTCTTTATCCAACTAGTTTATCTTTCTTTCAAGACTTTTAGTTTTGATCTTGTGTGTTCTTGAGTTTTAACCATTACATCTACTATTAACCACCAAAAACATGAACAAGATGAGGATTTGAAGCAGTTACTACTAGCACAAGGCTAGGGAAGTTCAAGAGGGCAAATGAAGTGGATAAAAGCAAACGGTTGAGGTTCTTCAACTTCCGAAAGCTCCTAGCTTCACTATGCACCTTCTAACACATTGAGGAAAGCTTGGACTATATGATAATGGATGGATGATGGTGGTTGTAGGTGGTGGTGAGGTCGGCCGAGGGTGGGGAGAGGAGGAGAGGTGTGTGTGTGTGTGAAAGAATGAAATGTATGATCCCTTGTGTCCTATTAATAACCAACTTCACACATTAACTCTTGGGTATTATGTTCTTGATTTAGAGACAAGATCCAATAAATTATGAAGTTAAAATCCCATGTGGGATTATGCCTCCCAACCGTCCAACATAAGGGGGGGGGGGGGGTCTTGGTTACATTTCAACTCCAAGTTACAATCCTAGTTAGCTTTCAAGTATAATAAATCTAGTGTTAAGGGTGTTATTCAATGTATAGAGTGTTAGGGTATTCGGGGACCCTAACTAGCTTAGAAAAATAAAAACAATGCTTCTAGCATTATTTTGGTGTTCCGGGTAATATCCGGTTGTTCGGTTACATACCGATTCGTTAAAGTGCTAAATTGCACCTTTTAGTGTCTTTTAAGTGTCCTTTTGTAACACTTTCGATTCCCGACACTTGAGGAAGTATTCTGAATGATAAAACGAAGTTTCTGCATAACATTCATATGTTTAAAAGCTGATTTGAGCTGAATTATACAAAATTCTGCACTTAAAGTGCGTTTCGGGTGCTTTTTAGTGCTTATTTTTGCTTTCGCAATGTCTATAAATTAAACCCTTATATGTACTCTTGGGTTTTAATGTACTTTTGTCGTCGGACCTACACCTAGGCCTCAATTCTAATGTCTGACTGCTTTCTGCAGTTCTGTTAACACAGTGTGTCTTACCGGTGAGTTTACTAATATTTCTGACGCAACGCTCTCGTTTATGCATAAAGCTATATTTTGTAGCACAAAATGTGCATGAATTCACTTGCATGGAATTCAGAAATTTATTTGTCTGGTAAACCAGATCATGCACAGTCATTTAAGCACAAATTACTGTTCATTTCGTGCACGGAATGTACGGAAAAGTGACGGTTGTCACAGTCTCCCCCCGTTAAAAGAATTTCGTCCCGAAATTCAAGCGATGCCATCGGTCGCAGGGGAGTTGTGAAACCAATATGGTCACTTAGATTCATGATTTGTCTTCATGTTCCCATGAAATCTCTGGGTCATGTCATGAATTCTATCATACTCAAGTAAGTCGATCATGACTTTTCTGTATCTTGTGGACTCTTGGTCCATAACCTCAACAGGTTTCTATAGTATCACGGACTCTTGGTCCAAAACCTCAACAGGTTTCTATAGTATCACGGACTCTTGGTCCAAAACCTCAACAGGTTTCTATAGCATCACGGACTCTTGGTCCAAAACCTCAACAGGTTTCTATAGTATCACGGACTCTTGGTCCAAAACCTTAACAGGTTTCTATAGTATCACGGACTCTTGGTCCAAAACCTCAACAGGTTTCTATAGTATCACGGACTCTTGGTCCAAAACCTCAACAGGTTTCTATAGCATCACGGACTCTTGGTCCAAAACCTCAACAGGTTTCTATAGTATCACGGACTCTTGGTCCAAAACCTCAACAGGTTTCTATAGTATCACGGACTCTTGGTCCAAAACCTTAACAGGTTTCTATAGTATCACGGACTCTTGGTCCAAAACCTCAACAGGTTTCTATAGCATCACGGACTCTTGGTCCAAAACCTCAACAGGTTTCTATAGTATCACGGACTCTTGGTCCAAAACCTTAACAGGTTTCTATAGTATCACGGACTCTTGGTCCAAAACCTCAACAGGTTTCTATAGTATCACGGACTCTTGGTCCAAAACCTTAACAGGTTTCTATAGTATCACGGACTCTTGGTCCAAAACCTCAACAGGTTTCTATAGCATCACGGACTCTTGGTCCAAAACCTCAACAGGTTTCTATAGTATCACGGACTCTTGGTCCAAAACCTTAACAGGTTTCTATAGTATCACGGACTCTTGGTCCAAAACCTTAACAGGTTTCTATAGCATCACGGACTCTTGGTCCAAAACCTCAACAGGTTTCTATAGTAATTCTTGTCGTTTGTCATTGACGTGAATTTTATTTGTGGGAACAACGACTGTTCCTTAAGTCAGACTCCTCTAACGATTAGACACATGAATGTGTCGCGATCACTACTGATCTTTTTCTGGGAGTTTCATCTTGTGAACAATGGTTCTGATCCCTACACCGGGGATTCAACCTTTTCGTTTTTCAACTCACACTACGCCTTCTCTAGGCGAGGCTCTCATTTAAGTCATACTTCTTGTCTCATATTCTTACGATTTCTGCCGCTCATCGGCGTAATCTTTCTGTATTCTACGGGCTGTCCTGATATGATTACATATCTGAAGGATCTGGCCTCTAGTTTTCCTGGGCCATCTCGGGCCAGTTGATTGTTTATTTCTCGTCTCCGTTCAACATGACGGGAATTTACTCAATATGTTCCGTCTAAAGCTTTACACGAAGCGGTTTAGACGACGGTGTGATAGATACCGTTTTAGGAAAACTCCACTAAGGGCAAGTGAGTGTTCCGGCTTTTCATCAAAGTTTATCACACAAGAACGTATTGTGTTCATACAGTCTGCATTGTTCAGCAGCTCAGTTTATATTCGAGTTCTTACGATCATCGGTGTGTTGCAACCCTTGTGATCAATAAAGATCGTGCAACGTTTTCTTTCAGGTAATGACGTCCAGTTGCGGCGCGCAATCACTGTATCTATCTCAAGATCTCTTCTCGTGATTCCTTAATCAATGTGCCGCGTGTGCAATGTCGTGGTCTCGTTGCATCGACGTACAATCGAGACTTTGTCGAGAGACGTCACATAATTGCAACTCTAGCTCCTTAGCTCTTGGTTGCAGGGTTGGCATGAATTTCGTTCTTATCCACCATGTATCTTAAAGTTCTCCCTTCGCGAACTCGAAATCCGCTTTTCGTCATCATTGCACATAACTGTGCTTTCTCTAAGAGTTGCAAGGTAAATTGCGGCTGTTGCTCACGACCTTCCTTGGTCGTTGGCCATATAAGAATGTAGTCAATAAGTATATGACTTATCCAGGTATGGCTCACACGTTCGATTCATGAGGTCCATGAATATTGTCGATGCATGTGTTAAGCCAAATGATACGACAAGGATCTCGTAATGCTCGAAGCAAGTCCTAAAGGTCGTTTTAGGGATATTTCCTCTTGTATTCACAGTGGAGGACCTCTTGTCCTCAAGTTGATCCTTGGCAAAGGATTCTGATTCTCAATTTTCTGAAGTTTATGTAAAGTGGAGACTCCAACTTTCTCCTTGTCTCCTTAACTAAGGATGTTATGTCCTTAATTTCCCCTGTCTAGCAGCTCTTGCCGTTATATCAGAGGTTCATGCTTCGCTGGTGAAGCTAGTCGGTATGGCGTCATTCGTCACTGGTGCTGCTTCTGGCATGCGATTTATCCTGAACTCTTCTCGTCGCTACGGAGAGGCGTTCCTGGCAAGTCTTCCGAAAAGGCTACTGGGACTTCTTCCATCACGGGGATGTTCTCAGGCTCTGCAGTCTACTCGGAGGCGTTTCTATGCCTCTTCGACCAATGAGGGATGTCGTAGATCTGCTGCCTTGTGGAGTCTAGCATCCTTGCACCTATTGCAGGAAAGTTGGATTTCATCAATCCGCAGGAGGGGTGCGTCTGATTTTCTCATATCGAACAACTTTAGCTGTATACTTGGATTTCTGATCCATGCTGACTATCATATTATGACATCGCGAGTCAATGGTAACAGAAGGTTCCGACCTTCTGAGTCCCTAGAATATAATTCCTTACTTGCTTCGACTGTTTAAACTAGCCTTCTTTATGCCCATTTCTAAGGAATACGGGACGTCTATTTTACTAGGCCAAGCGGTTTCTTAAGTTCTAAGCATGCAAGGTTAAAGTGGATGCCAGTATTAATTAAAAGTAGATGCATTAGGTTGGTTAATAGGGAACGTACCCGTAACCGCATCTGGATCCTGGCGTGCTTCACGAGTTTCGATCGTGAAAACCCTTCCTTGCTTGTTTCTTCTCAGGGCAATTCTTCTTAAAGTGCCCTGGTTCACCACATTTGTAGCAGCCTGGTATTCTCTTATTTCTTCCACCTGGGTCCTTCGCCCAACAGGCATCCTTGCTGTGCCCTTCTTTTCCACACTTTCCGCACTTAGGCTTCAGACATCGACCTTCATGGTGAAAATTGCATTCTCCGCACTTCGGCTTAGTTCCCGAGTAGATTTTACCACCGGCCTTATAAGTGGCTCCATCAGTTTTCCTGTCATGCGGCGGTTTTACCTTCTTTCTTTTGCCTGTTTTAGAGCTTCCATAGTTGACTTGGGTGCTCATCTTTAGGTTTGAGGACTTCCTTTTCTTGTTGCTTGACGACTCCACATGAGTCTCTTTCTTGTTATCCTCAGATTCCGAAAATTTTCCCGCACGAAGAGCTTCTTCAGTAAGAGTGACACTCATATCGATAGCCTCTGCAATGGTTGAGGGCTTTGAGGTAGTAACCATGCTCCTGATCTGAGGTGCAAGTCCCCAAATGAATCGTTCAACCCTTTTGAATTCCGGTTTGACTAAGTAGGGGATGACCCTAGACAAGTCGTGAAATCGTTGGACGTATTCAGGAATCTTCGGTCCATCCATTTTCAAGTTCCAGAACTCCACCTCAAGCTTCTGGATTTCGGCCCTAGAACAGTATTTCTTTTCCATCATTTCCTTGAGCTCGTCCCAGCTTAGTGCATAAGCAGCATCCGCACCAAGGGTTTGAACCTGAAGGTTCCACCAGGAGAGTGCGCCATCTACGAATAACCCTGACATATAAGTAACACTCTGTCGGGGCGAACAGTTACTCATTCTTAGAATGGAGTCAGTCTTTTCTGCCCAACGAACAAATGCAACGGCACCTCCTGTGCCATCAAAATTTAATGGCTTGCAGTCCAGGAACTGTTTATAGGTGCAGCCAGTTGGAGGGTTATTTCCAGTAGTGCCATCGCTGTGCTTAGAGCGGAGGGCTTCATGTCGCGCAATTGCCTGTGAGATGCATTCTTGCAGTTCGGCTTCTGTCCTTGGCAATGTACTGGTGTTTGTGTCTCGCCTGGGCGGCATTCTCTTCTGCCAAAATGGTATGAAGTAGGTTAGACAACATTCCAATTGTCTATGAGATACATAGCACCATAAGCCACCCAATTTCACACGTATATATAATCAGTGTATAAGCGAGGAAACAGTTATTGAGCCTTCACATAGACTTGCCAACTTGGCTTATTGTTTGAAATGAATTCGAGGCTACATCGCCTTGGTCATTCAAGTTTTAGTTATTTCCTGCTACATTGGTTTAGCTTTACTGGAGCGTATATTTCCCCTTTGATGGGGTTGTCCGTGTCGAGGTGGTAGGGAGTGTTTCGTCACTGATTCTTCCTGAATGTCATTCCACCTCTCTTGCTTAAATATCGTTTTCTCAAACGTCTCGTATGCAGGTAGAAGTGCCAGTCACGAAGTAGGCTAAGACAGGCTTCCTACTTTCTATCGTGCTAAAGCACTGATCTATGTGTTGTTCTACCAGATGAAGGTGAGGACACCTATAGATACATTTTGTATGGTTTTCATTAGCTTGACCCGGAGAGTCCACCAGGATTTATGTGCACTACAAGTCGTTATTACGTGGGCCCTCGTAATAATAAATTGTCTTGCACAGTTACCCCAATTTTCTCTCGTCCAAGCAGATGATCAATCAAGGAGGGGACACTACTGTCCTTATACCTCTTATCATGGAAAGGACCCTTGTGATGGTCCACGCGCTAACATTCATTATCGTTACGCGCGTATAGGCACGATGATTAGATGGAATAGGAATAGAGAGAATTCCTAGTAGTTGGAGGGGCACCTTCGAGATGAATACTTCATCTTCCTTTTCTGGTCAAGTATGTCATCAATCTCGCTTCACATAAGCCGCAGGGATCTCGTCCCGTTGATTGAGAATTCGATCAAGGTTGCCGCCTCTGCCTCATCATCATCACCGTAGTTAGGCACCTTCACGATCGAGAGGGAAGAGCAGCCATCTCCTACGGAAGCAAGCTCAGCATCTTGTTTGGTAATCACTCCCAGCCATGAGCTTTGCAAAGGATGCGAGGTCGGTAGCTTCATTGTGCGAGTCACGTATAGTAATAGGAGTCGGAGTCGAAAGTATCTTATTCACGTCAATAATCATTCCGTACACTTATTTGTATGTATGTATATCAATAACATATATGCTACTTAGCATAATCAAGCAATTTAGTGCATTATATCACGTATAACTCTCGTTTTTGGGGGGGTCATTTTGTTTTTGGCAAGTCTAACTCGTGTAGACTATGCTTTGTTTGGCACCTTATTTTAAAGGTATTCCTCACTAATGTCCTTGCCTTGTCACTTTTTGAAAAGTGTCTGACTTGTGGATCTTGGCGCTTTCGTGAATGCAATGAAAACCTTTTTTTAAAATGTTTTCGTGAGAGAACTCTAGTGATTGTAGTCTAGACTTGAGAAAGAATCCTAGTTCACTACAATCGAAGCTCTGATACCAAACTGTCACACCCTGTCTTTTGCGGAAGCGTATGATGTGTGACTAGCTTGTTATCATTGCATTCAATCGTAATAAACAACTACATGATCAAAACGATGTTCATCCATTTATGAAAATTTGAGTATTACAAACACTTGTTATTTAAGTTTTCAAAACACGACCTTTGACAAGGTTACGATTCAACAAAAGTGGATGACATCTAAACTTGTAGTCTACTTCTAGTTACGACACGTGCGCCCAAGATCCATCCTGTCACCTGAAATACATGTAATTTTGGAAAACATCAACATAAAGTTGAGCGAGTTCATGCGTTTTTGTATTTCACATTTTTATACTTTGTATGAAAACATAGTATGTGTCATGTATAATTCAAGTCTTTCTTGAGTACCCCACGTACTCAAGTATCATTCAAGTTTTCTTGTGTACCCCACGTTTTAAATGATTGTTTATACAAGGACATTAAGGCACGTGAGGACATAAGGAGCATTAGTATATTCTCCTTCAAGGCATGTGAGGACATAGGGAGCATTAGTATTTTCTCCCTCAAGGCATGTGAGGACATAGGGAGCATTAGTATTTTCTCCTTTAACTGTGTCGATTACCCTCGACTGTGTCGATTAACCTCGACTGCGTCAATTTCCCTTGACTGTGTCGATTACCCTCGACTGTGTCGATTAACCTCGACTGTGTCGATTTTCCTCGACTGGGACACCGAAGCACTCAAGAGGTCACATAAGGACCATGAGTGGGGCTCGGCCGTACCCGTTAGATCTAACCCTCGTCCCTAATTAAGTATTAATGGCATATCAATATCTAATTTAAGCTCACATGATCTAGTATTCTCTAGGCATTTCTTAATGCTCATCATATTGCACTCACCAAGAGTGCTTCTCGTATTCTCAAATCATATTGCACTCGGTTCTCGTTCTCACCAAGAGTGCTTCTTGTATTTTTACCATTTGTAAAAATTGTAATATTTGTAACATGTATTTCACCCCCGAGAGTTATAAAACCAAAAACAGTTAAAGAAAAGGGGGAGCATGAACTCACAACTTTGCGTTCATGCGTCGTAAACTTCACCGGATTTGCTTATCTAGCGTCGTGACCTATACGTGTTTTCTTAACGTTAGTCACTAGACTTGTATCGCACAAGTACAGTCACTATCTCTCGTGTACGTATTCTTGTGTTAAAAATAACTTATATTTTTAACTAAGTGTCTTACTTATATTATTTTCTCAAAAATTAATATAAGTATCTCGTGTTTTGCACTTTGCACCCGAATTATGTATCTTGTATGTTGTATGTGTATTTTTATGTTTATACCCCTCATGAGTATTTAGTGTATTTTTAAGTCTTAATACACTAGCACGTATAACACATACTATATACACTTAGCACAAAAGTTGGTGATAAAATAATATATATTTTTCTCTCAAAAATATACATACTTATATCCATTTTTATTCTTGAAGAAATCCTCATTTCTTATCACCAAAAAAATTAGGGAAACCTTGGTAATACTTTTAAATACATTTTTAGGGAATAAGTTTCTCAAAAACTTATATTTTTCTAAGTGTCAAAATTTATAAAAATTTTGACAGAGTTTCCCCTAAAATGGAGGTTTCCCATGTTTTCAAAACATGTGTTTATTTTCTTTTAAATCGTCAACAATCCTCAACAACAATTATCAACAATAATCACATATTTCTCCATTTCATGAACTTGAATATTTACAAAAATGTGTAGTAACTTACTAGCACATTTAGTAAGTCTTGTTATCTTTAAAAAAATAAGTTTAATTTCTTAAAAACTTTATTTTTAAAGATCTTGAAGTTTCACAACTTCTAGTCATGATTTACCAAACATATTTCTTGTGACACAAGTGTTTACACACTTGTTTATGCACTAAAATGCTTTTAGTTTATGTAAGGTCCGGGTTTTAAAAAAACTAACATTTTCCGCTTGGTTCTTCCGAAAAACCACTTGTAGATCTTTAGATCTACATGTTTAGAGTCTTATTTTACAAGAAAAATTACTTTTACTCAAGTTCATGTTTCATGAGTGGAAGGGTTCATCATCTTTCACATCTCTAGCACTAACATACTACTAGCTCATGTTCTTGAACATGATCTAGTATGGTTAAATGATGAGCCATTCCACTTCTAGCAACAACATCATAAAATAATCACAACTAACCAAGATTCACATGATTTACACACATATCTACTCTTTATCCAACTAGTTTATCTTTCTTTCATGACTTTTAGTTTTGATCTTGTGTGTTCTTGAGTTTTAACCATTACATCTACTATTAACCACCAAAAACATGAACAAGATGAGGATTTGAAGCACTTACTACTAGCACAAGGCTAGGGAAGTTCAAGAGGGCAAATGAAGTGGATAAAAGCAAACGGTTGAGGTTCTTCAACTTCCGAAAGCTCCTAGCTTCACTATGCACCTTCTAACACATTGAGGAAAGCTTGGACTATATGATAATGGATGGATGATGGTGGTTGTAGGTGGTGGTGAGGTCGGCCGAGGGTGGGGAGAGGAGGAGAGGTGTGTGTGTGTGTGAAAGAATGAAATGTATGATCCCTTGTGTCCTATTAATAACCAACTTCACACATTAACTCTTGGGTATTATGTTCTTGATTTAGAGACAAGATCCAATAAATTATGAAGTTAAAATCCCATGTGGGATTATGCCTCCCAACCGTCCAACATAAGGGGGGGGGGGGGTCTTGGTTACATTTCAACTCCAAGTTACAATCCTAGTTAGCTTTCAAGTATAATAAATCTAGTGTTAAGGGTGTTATTCAATGTATAGAGTGTTAGGGTATTCGGGGACCCTAACTAGCTTAGAAAAATAAAAACAATGCTTCTAGCATTATTTTGGTGTTCCGGGTAATATCCGGTTGTTCGGTTACATACCGATTCGTTAAAGTGCTAAATTGCACCTTTTAGTGTCTTTTAAGTGTCCTTTTGTAACACTTTCGATTCCCGACACTTGAGGAAGTATTCTGAATGATAAAACGAAGTTTCTGCATAACATTCATATGTTTAAAAGCTGATTTGAGCTGAATTATACAAAATTCTGCACTTAAAGTGCGTTTCGGGTGCTTTTTAGTGCTTATTTTTGCTTTCGCAATGTCTATAAATTAAACCCTTATATGTACTCTTGGGTTTTAATGTACTTTTGTCGTCGGACCTACACCTAGGCCTCAATTCTAATGTCTGACTGCTTTCTGCAGTTCTGTTGACACAGTGTGTCTTACCGGTGAGTTTACTAATATTTCTGACGCAACGCTCTCGTTTATGCATAAAGCTATATTTTGTAGCACAAAATGTGCATGAATTCACTTGCATGGAATTCAGAAATTTATTTGTCTGGTAAACCAGATCATGCACAGTCATTTAAGCACAAATTACTGTTCATTTCGTGTACGGAATGTACGGAAAAGTGACGGTTGTCACAAATATACCACCAGACAATTCATAATCAATCAACTAAAACAGATGAATCAGTGCAGAGAGTGTTAGGGTTTTGAGTGGCCTTACATAGCTTCTTGTGAATTGGGTGGAATACTTGACTTTCAAATGCCTACTGCTCTTTACAGTCTGAATAATTCAGTTTCCCCTTTAAACTCTACAAATCTCACCTTCGGAAACCTCATAATCATCATCGTCGGACACGCCGCGTAATAATTTTCGATGAAAATCCTCTGGCACCATCGCATTTTAGATCGGCATACAAAAGAAAATAAGACCGAAGATTAAAGTTTTAGAGATGATGGAAGATTAAATCAAAAGATGAAATCGCCAAAATTGATAACGGCAGTGATTTAGGTTTTAGGGTTTTAAGGATTGATTGAAACGTATTGGAGAAGAATTCAACTGATTGCTAATTGATTGGAGTTTCCGTATTGAAGAACATAACAGCGCTTTAACAAAATGGCTGAGGAATGAGGAAAAGGATTTGCCGCCCAAAATCACAATTATCTGGCCAAAGATAATAGCCACATCATGGTCAAATAGTCAACCATTATTTTGCTTTAGTATAATAGATAGATTTCTAACAAAACATAATTTGGACCCTTTAATTGTAGCCATCAGACAAAAGAACCTTATGATGACCCCTCCATAAAAAGATTTTAGTTTCGCCACTTCACATGAATGCCAATTCCTTACTTCAAAGCCATGTAAGGCTACACGGTATGGTGATGGTCCTCCCTTGGAGGATGGTCCGCCACGTAAGCGACACGTAGGATGGGCATGAGGATGGGGCAAAGAGGATGGAGGTGTGGAAATAGGAGGATGGACCTAAAATGTATATGTATATATTGTATGTATAGGGGTGTGTGAGAGGGGGGGAGAATAATTTTTGTCTTCTTGTGATCGTCCCCAACGTCGAGCAGAGGACGCCCAGGACGAGGACGCGGGGGGGGGGGGGGTGGGGTGTTTGGTTCGTCGCCGGTCCGGGACGGTGAAGGACTAACCTCCCGTGTAGCCTAAGCCTCAAGGTCAAAATCGACGAACTAGGGACGAGCCAGTGAAGAAACACTTGTCGACTTACACAACAATGCATCAATCCTTAAAAAACATAAGATTAACAAACAAAGATGCTATATTCAACGTAAGTCTAGAAAAAATAACATTCACAAAAATTAAACCTCAAAAGTTGTAACACGTGAAAAGAAAGTATGTGGATGAGACCACATAAACACTCAACCAAGAGTGGATTTAGATTATTGAAACTAACATTTGAATCTTTTATGTGAAAATATGTTGGAATTTAGATTATGAAAATTATATTTAGTAATTTATATAAAAAAAGTTACAAATAAACTTTATTAATATATAAACATACAAACAACAAATATATTAATATAAATTGAGGTATACTTTTTTTATTGTTTTCCGTCTCGATCTGGATAAAATAAATCGGCAATTATACACTGATAACCATTTCATAAGAATAAAAACCGACAATTTATAATTTCGCTTTGTGTACCCAAGTTTAATAAACGAAAGAAAAGAAGAGAAAATGAATTAAGGAGAGAAAAGAAAATGAGTGGAAAAAAAGATTTAATTAACTATCGTGTTCCCGAGTTCGAAAAAAATGAAAAGAAAAGTGAGGATTTTATTTGTTAAAAATGTTTTTCTTTCAAATCTCTCAAATTTGAAAGGATTTAAAATGAAAGATATAAACATAATTTTTTCTTCCATTTCTCTCTATTTCCGTCCTTAAAAAAACCCTGGAACACGACTTTTTTTAACATGCCTCTAAATCATTTCTTTTCCTTCGTTAAATGAAACCCGGAAACACAAGTTCCGAGATCGTGGGCCTAATTTAAGTGCTCTTTTGATTAAAATTGAAAAAGGTGATAGCCTTTGGAAAAAATGAAAAGTTGAAGAACAGGGGATTAGGGATGGCAATAGGTCGGGTCCGAGTCGGGTATTGATAATCTCATACTCATACCTGCTTGTAAAATCGTGTCCCATATCCGACCCAATATTCGTCAGGTATTTGTCAGGTAATTACATGTCGGGTATCTGGTATACCCATTAACTTGTAAAAGATATACGTTGGGTTTCCAAATACATTTTTTTTTACTATTATAATTATTATATATTTTATTTATACAGCAACTATTATAAACCAAAAACGTATATTACATAATATAAGTTTTATCACAAATTAATAATAACTTTATAATACTTATATGTATAGTATATACTTCACAACATACAAAATATAAATACTATTATCAAATACATATACTAAAAGAAAAATTATTTTTCACATTATGAACATACTAAAATAAAGCACTAATAAACAAGGGTTAATGAAAAATAAAAATATAAATTAAAAAAATCGGTGTATATAGTTCGGATAAACGGGTAAGTGGTTTCAGGTAATCAAGTCGGGTATCACCTAATCCCATACCCGTGAAAATTTTCAAAACTATCTCATACCTGGCCCAATACCCGTCGGGTATTCTCGTCCCATTTGTGTTGGGTTTCGGGTATACCCGTTAGGCTGGGGTATGTTTGTCAACCCCCCCCCCCCCCCCCCCCCCGCAGGGGGAGGGGGAGGGAGAGCGGGGATGTGTAAAGTAGAAAGAGTAGAGTAGGGGAGCTTCATCAAGATAATATCGTAGAGTTGACGGAGTTCGTGTGAACCATTGTCCATAGTCAACTAGAATATTGTGGGTAATCTTACATTCATTCTCTTGTTTTCATATATCATAAAATATTCCATTTTTTCTACTATTTTTTTTTTAAATATTAGTGTCCTTCATGTTAAAATACAGACATATTTGTTTTGCTTAAACACTTTGACAATGCCAATATTAATTATAAATTTAAAAGAAAACTGCTTAAATCTAAACTAAAAAAAAAAACTTGTGTTATGTAGCTACAAGCCTACAAGCGGAAACGATTCCAACAATTTTGGTGCAGTTGAAAATCGGCCGGGTTGAGTTATCACTTTATAAAACGACCCTTTAACACGGTATGACTCGATCTGAAGTTATCCGGATTGAGTCATACTGTCATAATCATGATGAGATGTTAACGACCTGATTAAAAACATGTTTACACGGGTTCAACATGTTTATGAAATATAGCTCATTAAACATACTCATGTTAGTATTTAAGTAAATGACACAATTGGCTAAGTATGTCAAGTTAAACACAACCCGAAAGCATTAATACCAGATAAAAACAATTGTCTTGAGTATAAAAATCGATTTTCAGCCCCTACTAATAATATTGAATACCTCTATAAATTTTAGATGAAAAAAATGATTAATTTTTTAACGTTAGGTTAAACTTGAATGATGTCTTTTTTTTTCTCTCTTGTTAGTTGACCTTATATAGTTAAATCATCCATGTGTAAAGTCTTGCCAGTTGACCTTATGTTGATGCAGATTTTGTGTCCGATGCTTGTCGAATAGATTAGTTTTATTTTACGCTGAATTTGTAATAGTTAGTGAAACGGTCTATCGAACGTGTATAGACCCGCTCGTTTGAAGTGGTCAAACGAGAGGGTTATTCGGTTGACCGTGTGTGTTTGCAAGACAAGGGGTGTGACTATAAATAGAAAACCCTTGCCATTTGCAACATAAGGAGATTTTAGGAGGTTTGAGACCTCACCGGGAGAGATCACCACTTGGTCTCTCCCCGGATGTGTACTCCTTTGGTATTAGTTCGGTTAGCTTGTAATCGGGCCGATTTGTAATGTTATACTACCGGATTAATACAAAGAAGTTGTTTGTTTATATCTAATCTCTCCCGTCTTGAACCGATCTCACATGAATCACGGTTTCGGTCCCGAAACCCGGTCCTACACCTTATATAGTTAAATCAGCCATGTGTAAAGATTAAAGTAATTTATTTCTAAAACCGTGTAATAAACTAAACATATTACATATGCAATTTCTTTGGGATGGAAAGGTTATGTCAACAAAGGTTTCTAACTTTTTTTTAAATATGTTTAATGAAAAGGTATCTAAGTTGCTTTCCATTTTCCTCACACTATACTTTGACGTTTTCGTTGTAGAGCGACATGCACCATTTAATTTGAGAAGGACCTAAACTTTATATCAATTATCAGGAAACGTCAGCGTCACGTAGGATCCATGTCAGCCAGGGGGATTTATCACGCCCTCTCTTAACTTGCAGGGTGTGGGATAAAGCCCCATATTAAACAAAATTAAAAAAAAAATTGATTAGATGAAATCAGGAGGGCCCCACCTGAACACATGCTTCTTCCTCGTTACCATGGTGAAGCCTCCTTCAATGGCGCCCCTCCTTGAAGCGGTGTGGGTGGTGGCGCCCTCCAGGCGTTATGGGAGGTGAGGTGGCCGCGGTGGCGCCTCCACACCCTCCGGCCTAATAAGTCCATGTATTTGAATTTCGTTCATGAAATTATTTGAAGTGGATTTTTTTTAACATCATACGTCTACAAACTGTAAGATAAGATATATGAAGCATAATTATTTGTTGACAAACTAGTTGCTTAAATTCAAAGTCTTTTAAAGAATTAAAGCGTGTGTGAATTTGTGAAGCAAACGTTTATGACATTATTGAAAAGGGGGATTGCTTGAAAAATATGTTTTAGAAAGTATTATATTATAATCTTATAAAAAACAAAACATGGTTTCTTAAAACCTTGAACATAAGACAGTAAATCAAACCGAATAACTAGCATTCCCATTCAATCTAACTAAGATCTCCTATAGTGGGGTTGTTTGAGCGTTTTTTTCCCCAAAACGTCCCACCACGCCCAAGTACACCGCCCCCGGGGTGTTTTTCTTCAAAAAGTTAGTTGTGCGTTTCCTTTAAAACGTCCAGGAACTTTTGCTTTGGCCAATAGGAAATTTCCAAGTATTCCATGTAATATTTTTTGTTTTATTTTTTTTAATAATGATTGGGTAATCATTGTTTGGGCATTATACCACTACAACCTTTTTTTAACTTCAAGCCCCATAGCACTACAAAAAAGTGACCAACAGAGACTAAATTATTAGGGGCTGATAATATTAGTCTCAAATACGTAATATTTAGGACTGATTTATGAGTTACTAATGGTATTGGGGACTGATTGTTACACAACATATATTAGATACTCGCTAATATATTGACACCTTCTATGAGACTAAATTTTAGTTGCAAATATGTTTGCGCCATATAGCTTTTTGGAGGGATACTTATTGGCTACTGAATTTCAGTCTCAAATTTGTTCCCTCTATAATGAAAAGCGACACAAATGTGTTGAAGACTTGAACTTCATGCCCCACTACACATGGTCTAAAAATCATAATTTCATAAATTTATCTCTCATCTTTTTGAAATCCCCACACATCTCATTCTTAATCCATAAAAATATAAGGTTTTTCTTTAACTTTTCTTAAATATAAGAGCATTCACAACTGAGTTCTTACTCATCTTCTTATAGTTTAAATAAAAAACACATTTACCTTATCAATTTAAGGATTTTCAAAAACCCTTCCACACCCGATTCCTTACATCTATCCATATTTGATTAAATAATACTTTTACTATATTTTTATCTCTCTTTCACTTACTATATATATATATATATAGTGGAGGGTTCAAATGAGAAGAATTTTTTTGTAAGAATAAAAAAGAACAATCTTCAACCAATAAGAATGATTCTTTTTACTTCATTTAATTTTTGTCTTTAATATAGTTGTAAGGGTATATTGGTAAAATTAGATAGATCATTAATTGTTAGTCTTCCTTTTTAATAGCTAACTAAATTAAAATTGTAACTTATTTTCAAAAAAATATATTTTTTCAAAGAAGAAAAAAATTATTTTAAAGTGTAGAATAAATTATGAGGTGTGTAGGATGAATTACGAGTTGTGTAGGATAAATTTCAGTATGTGTATGATAAATTTCAAAAACGTGTAGGATAAATTTTGATGTGTCTAGGCAAAAATTTTAGTGTGTAAGATGATAGTCTTTATGACTAATTAATTAGTCAAAAATAATAATAAATGAGATGAGAGAAAAACTATTTAATGTTTTACAATTGTACCCTTTGTTCTTTTTCTTCTCAATTTAAATTTCTTCTCAAATGAACCCCCCCTATATATATATATATATATATAGGTTGAGGATCATTACAGAACACTAATTATTGCGAGAACAAAAAGAAAAACTCCAAATGAGTAAATTTTGGGATGTAAGATTCATATTTTTTAAATGTTATGTTTCTTACATTCATATGTGTATTACATATACATAAAAAACCATATATTTTTAGCTACACATAGCCTACACATATATGTAGTTAATTTAACCTATATATATGTAGGTTATATTGAAACTAAAAAATTTCTATATTTTGTTTTGAATTCTAATGTGAGAAACAATAAATCTTATATTTGTAACATTTCCATTTATTTGTTATGTTTTTAGGATTGAAAAAATAGGTGATTCATTGTGTTCTGCGTGTTCTCGCAATATTTAGTGTTCTGCATAGAACCTTCCCCTATATATATATATATATATATATATATATACATATATATATATATATATAGGAAATGAACACTCAGCTGGGAAAATATATGGATTGATTGCATCCTTTTCTTAAAATTTTACGATTGAGGAATAAAAATAAGGAATCTAATGTAGAAGTTAGATAAGGATAAGAATAAAGACTCAAATGTGAGAGCATTCACATTGGATTTGGTAAAAGTTCTCATATCCTTATATTTTATGATAAATCGAGAAATCTACTAAAATTGGCTCTACAACCCATTCCTTAAAATTAAACCTCTTCCATATAAATTATATGGGAACCTTATCCCATTACTTATATTTACCAACTTACTATTCATTCCTTATAATTTTTTTATAAGTGGAAGAGAGAGAAAAAATGATTAAAATGTATCTACTACTTCTAATAAAGCAAAACAAGCTTAAGCCACATGGCATTTGCTTAAACCAATACTTGCCACGTGGCATATGATGAAACCCTTTTTTTTCCCTATTGACCGCCAATTCTATTGTTCCCTCACGCATCTCTTTTTTTCCTCAATCATTCTTTAACCTAATTAATATTGATACCGTTTCACAATCAACTCTTCAACTTCACTCCAATCTTCTTCCAAGAATACAATCAGTTTCCATATAACAATGAATTTTTTCAATGAACCTACATATATAGATGATCTTACATTCTTCAGCTTCTTCATCTACTTCTAATTTTTCTTAAATCGTTTTCAGAATTTCGCATATCGTTCTACAAATCTGTAAGTTGTTTTTGTTAAATTCCTTCTTTAATCATTATTCATGTGTTCCTCCGTTTATTTTCTGTGTTAAAAGAATCTTTATTTTGATTTAACCCTAAATCCGATGGTCATTGAAAATCTGTTGATTTTGGGGTTTTAACGTTATGGTTTTGTTATAGAATTTTGAAGTTTATGCAAAACCCTAAAACCGATTGTGATGCATAATATGTTTTATTTCACATGCTTATTTAATCTATCAAGTTTATACGAAACCCTAGACCCGATTGTTATGGAATATCTGTGTTATTTTATTTCATTATGTCATTCTTATTTTGTTTTTCTGTATTAAAAAGTATTGTTATGTTATAGAAATTTATCTTTATGCAAAAGCCTAATTCTGATTGTGATGCAAAATAAGTTTTATTTGATTTGATTCTGTATTCTATGAACCTCATTCGTGTATATCATTGTTATGAATTATAGTTTTTTATTTGATTCGATTATGTTTATATGTGTTTTTCAGTCTGATTTATTGATTATGGTTATGTTATACAAACCCTGATTCCGATTGTCATGGAAAATCTGATGATTTTGTTTTTATTTCACATGTTGATGTAATCTATCAACTTTTTAGGTCACTTTTGTTGTATTTGATGATAGGATAATAGGATTTTATAATTTAAGGAGTTTTAATTTTTGTTAATTGTCAGTGGAAATCATTTGGTGACACGATTTTGTTATTTATTGCCCTAAAATGTGCATACACACATGTATTATGATGTATCATAAGTAGATACGTCATTATCAGTTGACATAACTTGCTTAGCGCATTTTTTTTTTTGTTTACCACCATTTGGAGTGATTCATATTGTATGCAGCACAATACTAGGTTACTGGCCTGTTTTGTTATATCTTGCCCTAAAATGTGCATACTGACCTGTTCTAATATATGCATTATGTGTGTATTATTTTTATGATAGATAGCTCCTTTCATTTTATTTTTTGTCATGATTTTTGTGGATGATTGCATCATGGGTTTCCTTTATTTGTTCTTTGTTTTTGAATTTAATTTACTTTGATGGTGTTTGTTTTGTTTATTTTGGGTAGAAAAGTTTTGATTTTTAGAATAATTTAAGTGTACCCATTTGTGATATGATCTAATCTGCATGTGACATCAATTATCATGAGGTTTGTGAATGGTTATATCATGGGTTGCCTCCATTTGTTCTTGATTTTGGAATTCAACTTACTTTTGATGAGGTTTGTTATCTTTTATGTAAATATTAAATCTATTCATGTATATGGATTGTTATTATAACTTGTCCTTCACATTGTTTTTTTGTTGTTATTTATAATTTTTTTAATAATTCATCTGATGTGGTTTGTTTATGTAACCTGTTTTTGTAGGTATTTAATATGGCTGAAAGTTTATCAAGGTATTTTTTGTTCATTTTGTTTGTTTATGTAACCTGTGATTTGTAGAATCTGTGTTTTTTTTCATGTTATCATTTTTTTCTCACAATAACATTAACATCTTAATGTTTATTAATATCGTATTTTTTTAATCAGTATCAGAGGACCCTGCTTCTGTAGGCTAATGAATCGAGCAGACGAAGTTATTCTGGTAAATGATAAATTATTACATGAGTTATTTGTGTTCTTTTTTTTTCTTATCATTAACTACAGTTTATTATTATTATTGTATTGTTTAGATCTTTTGACTATAATTATAATTCATTTTCCATTGTTTGGTTTATTAGTCCATGCCAGATGACGCTGCGTGCAAACTATGGGGTGTTGATAAAGGCCCTACAAATGTTATGATACAGACTTCAGATAGCCAAGTATTTAATGTTTCTTTAAGCGAAGCAAAAGGGAAGTTATTCTTTTTCCATGGTTAGTCCAATGTTGTAGAACATTTGGGACTAACCAAAGGCTGTTTGGTAGTATTTATGTCACACCCTGACTTTTGCGGAAGCGTGATTATGGTGTGACTTTCTTAATATCATTGCATTCAATCATAACAACAACTATATGATAAAACCATAGATTCGTCATCCATTAAATAACAACATTGTTTAAAAACGTAGACTTCAGATTCGAGTTTTACAAACCATACAAATTGTTTATGAGTTCACTAAGGACTCGTCAAAAGAAATTAAATGTAACTAAGGTTTGGGAGACGTGTCTCGTCCAGGAATAAGACACGCTGACCAACCCAAAGACCATGGATGACATCTTTTATTCCTGTCGCAGCATAAAAACTTCCAACGCCCGACAGATCCACTTACTAATTCCCTGAAATACATGTAGTTTGAAAACATCAACAAAAGTTGAGCGAGTTCATGTGTTCGTTTGTGTGTATGTATAAACCTTTGAAATCGTTGTAAGTTTGTATGTAAGTTTATAAGTCCCGGTATGAAAGCGATAAGGAAAAACAGATCACCAATGGTTTGCAAGGCCATTGATATGTGTGAAGTGATGCAGGAAAACTCAAACCTAGCAGATTTCGTCAGTAAGACATAGTCACCACATGGTCCACTCAACGGACTCAGGGGTGGGGCTCGCTACACCCAAATAGATCTATCACTCATGTCTCTCGGTTCTACAACGAGGATTAATGGCCTTAAGTGTCATACCCACCACTCACATGATCTAGCAGTACCTTTCCTTAGCTAACCATACCAAATGTAATCGTATGTAATCAGTTTGTAATAATTGTAACATGTATTTCACCCCCGAAGTATAAAACCGAAAACAGTTAAAAGAAAAGGGGGACATGAACTCACAATTTTGCGTTCCTTGTATCCGATGTAACTCAAAGCTTCCTCTAGAACGCACGACTACCTACAAGCGTACTACGGTCCATTAGACGAGCGGGTCGTGCCTTGACTTGGTATTAATTAGTGCCTTTGAGTCACGTTTTAAAGTGTCTTCGTTATTATTCCAAGCATATAATCATTTGTTAAAATAATTAATATTTTAACTTAAATTATATTTAATTTTGGAATAATTTGTTAAAACAATATTTTCGTAACAATACTTCTCAAGTATTTATATTCGTATTTCCTTCCCAAGGATGGGGGTATCTCATACATGTGTATTCGTATTCTTGTATTGGTATATCTTGCCATGTGTTGGCGTCTTATTCCAGTGTGTACGTATTTTCTTAATAAATATCCAATATCTATTTCCAAAACAATATATTTTCAAGTCCCACTTAGAAAATATATATAAACTTATTTTTATCCAAAATAATGTATTTCAAGGAAGTATATATTTTCCCAAAAATATTATATTTCTTAGTAATTCCAAGAAAATATATTTTTACTTCCCAAAAATAATATATTTTCTACTTGTAAAAAACATGATATAATTTCGTAGTAATCATGAAAATCCCATTTTCATTCTTTTGGTGTCCAAAATATTATTTACCAAAAATATACCTATAAACATATTTTCCGGAATATTTGGTAAGTTACATTTCTTGTTCGGTTTCACAATATTATGTGTGTAACTTGTGTATTTATTCCTTGAGACATTTGGTAATATTTTGGATTGTAATGTCTTGGTATTTGTTAAGTTATATTATTTCAAATCCTAAAATAATATAACTAATACACAAAGTATACAAATAATCACACACGATGTGTCTTCTAAATATATATCTTTCAAATACATATTTAGTTATTTTTATTTACAAAAACCAACCTCCAATACTTGTATTTTTGTAACAAAATTTATGGCAAAGTTTATATTGAAAACCATAGTTAAGACTCACTTGTAAATATTTGTTTAGAAATTATTTTTCTAAGTGTTTGTATTTTTAGAAAATTTTGCCATAGTTTCCCCTAACAATGGAGGTGTCCATGCTATCAAAACATATCATTTTCTTTTCAAAATCATCACAAACAATCAACAATTAACCCTAGACAACTTACACTTACCAAATGTCCAAAACTATACAATTTACATAACAACATGAACTTGATCTTTCATAAAAACTTGTAGTAACTTGGTGGTGTTTTTCGTAGGTTTAGTTACCCTTTAAAGTGTGTTTACTTCTTTAAAAATCTCATTCTTGGAAGATTTAGGTGTTTACAACTTACTAGATGATTTTCCCAAAAATCATTCTTTTGTATTTTTCTTGTAAACAATGTATTCTTATACTTGTTTCACCACTAGAAACATGATTAGCTTCTTTAAAAACTATGTTTATACAAATCTTGTTATTTAACTTGGTTTCTTTGGAAAAACTATTTTAGAAATCATTCACTCACAAGACTTGTATTTTGTTTAAATCATCATCATCACATGAAAACAACTTCTATTATTCAAGTTCATGTAAACATAAGGCATGATGATCTTGGTCTTTCACAAGATCGTCACATTAACTTACTAGATCATGTGTTTAATCACAATCTAGTAGGTTTCTTATGATGTCTAACATCACTAACACTAATGATCAATCAACAAGAAGCAAATAAACACAAATCAACAAGTACTCATATGTTTATAAGCTTATGTTAGAGATTTATGAATATGTCTTTTAGTGTTCATCAAGATTAACAATGTATATGATCTTTTAACCAACTAAATATGAAGTAAATAAGGATTATTAGAGTCTTACAACTAGCACAAAGGCTAGGGAAGAACACTTGAAGATGAGGATGACAAAAGTGAAGGATAATAGCAAATGGAGGAGGTCCTTCAAGATCCACAAGCTCCACACTACTTAACTTAGCTTCTAACACCTTGTGTACAACTTGGAATGGATTGAAGTTGGATGAAAATGGTGGTGGTGTGGGTGCTTGTTTGGGCCGAGAGCATGGAGGGGGAGAGAGAGGAAGAAGATGTTGATTAGAATGAGCTCCATTACTTCCTTGTATCTCTTATATCCAACTTTAGGGATTAATCCATTGGGTAATATGTCTCAATAGTACCATACATGATCTTTCACTAAATCAAAATGAATCAAAGAAAGATTTAAGGAAATCTTGTAAGATCATGGGGTGGGGCCACCCTCATAACCGTCCATATGGATGGGGGGGGGGGGGGTCTTGGTTGATTTTAAATGATAAGTTAAGTGATTAGTTAAACTTCTAAGTATAATAGTTAGTGTGTATGCATACATGGTGTTATATAGTGTGTTAGGGTGTTCGGGGATCATAACTAGCTCAGAAACATTAAAACAATGCTTCTAGTATAATTTTGGTGTTTCGGGTAGTGTCCGGTTGTTCGGTTAGATACCGGTTCGTTAAAGTGTCAAACTATTCCGTTTAGTGATCTTTATGTACCCTTTTGTGACACTTTTAATTCCCGACACTTAGGAAAGCATTCAGGACCATTTTGTCCTATTTTTGCATGTAACAAACTTGTTAAAAGGCTGATTTTTGCAGAATTATGCACTTTAAGTGGATTTTAGGCACTTTTCGGCACTTTAACTATCACTTAGTAAAGCAGTTTTGTGGTCCTTACTTCCCTACACACTATACTAGTTTAGAACTTGGTTTCTGACTTATACTGGGTCTCAAAACACTGTCTGTCTATGTACTGAACCCCGTCAGCATTTTATGTTTTATCCGTTAACTGTGCTAACCGTGCTTTGTGCATCATGTATGTCAATATGGGTTGCATGTAATGATTATGAAATATGTGATGCACATGTAAGTATGATGCAGTAATCAGAAAGCGATTCAAGTCATAAAATGTAAATCAGCACAGTCATTAAGCACTAATCATCATTTAATAATTGTACGGATGCATGCAAATTTGGCAGTTGTCACATTCTCCCCCTGTTAAGAAAATTTCGTCCTCGAAATTTATACTACCTTACCTCCTTAGAGTTACATTATGCGTGTATGTATATGGATAATATTGAGGTAGGTAATCACAAAACCGAATCAAACCTTATTCACATCAGGTGAATCCAAGAATATAGTACAACAACACGAATCCAATGGTAAAAAGGTATGTGCTTTTAGCATTTGATGTCAAAGGACACGAGATGTATAGATGTAGAATCTAGTGTGACTTAGTTAACAGGGGTGCAACAAAGGAGTTTCGACCGATGGATTCTCAAACAATCGGTCACAACATGCAAATGAGTTTTCACAAACCATAGCATCCGCTATATGAATTCAAAATCAACAACTTGAATATGAAAATGATCTGTCAACTTTCGAATAAATAAATTGTAAGGATTAGTGTGTTGACATTCTTGAATTGCGAAAATACACCGAATGAAGTACAAGCGAATCTGGTATATCATTGTTTTAATTTGTAGTTGCATCAGAAATGTTTAAATGACAAGTCAAACAAAAGTATATGTAGTTTTGTGTGAAGCATTTGACCATGATTAGCACAAGCTACAAATTTGCAATGACACCACAATGTGTCGTCATGACAAGATTCAAATTTAGTGGTGACTGAACAAGTTCACCGTGTTTGAAATCAAATGAAAGTATACTGAAACAATCTGAAGATTTGATTTACACAATGTCATAAAGTTTTCAGTTGGATACGGAACATCAAAGAGCCACTTTTTTTGATCGAAGATGAAAAAGCAATAAGTACTGCAAGGTATTCAATTTATAATGAAAGAATCGTTAGGAGGTACACCGTGGTGTGAAATGAATCTATGTACCGTTGTCTTAACACACAACTGTGTTGAGACCGCTTAAAACGGATTTTAGAGCAAATAAATGAATAAACAATTAAGTCCGTGTATGAAGTGAGTACCCAGATTAGCGCAAGCTTCAATTTTGTGAAAGTATCACCGTAAGGTATCGAAACCAACAAACGATTTAGTGGAGTCGTAGACCAATCAAGTCCACTATGATTCGAAATAAAAGAATCTTTGCAAAAATATTTGAATATGATGCTCTCGATACATCATATGGCGTCTTGAATTGAATATGCGAAATGGATAAGTTCAAGCAATTGAACTTGGTTCTAGCGTAATCTGACAATAAACGTACGTATCAACAAGGGAATCTCAGCACGGTTACGAAGATGAACTATGAATGTAACTTGAAAGAGAAGAAGTTTCAAGAAAGTGTGTTGACTTGATAACAAAGGAGCCAACAATTACAATAACGTAGGTTATTCGAATCATAAACCAATAGTTAGCTTTAGCAGAATAATATTTGAACCTCAATGAAGCGTTTATTCGAAATGAAACCGCATGCGTAGCAAAAGGTGCATGCGTAACATATAAGTTTCCAAGTAACGAATTTAACACCTCGTAAAAATCATACCCAATAAAATAAAGACACGTGTCATGTAAGGCAAACGTGTTAAAGATGTATGGTAGGATTTAAAAATGTCGACATGTTAATTAATACCTCTGAGCGACCTAGTTATGAATCCCAAGACCCTAATCTATTTTATAAACATCTGATATGCTACAATCCGGTTATCTTTGATGATGTATAATTCAAAATTTGCAAAAGATGGGATTATAGGTGCATTTACGACAAAATTCATGTTAAAAGCCTTCTTAGATAGGTCCAAGAAACTTCATGTGCTTAGCAACACATGCAAGGACATGCAAGACCTATTTATATGGTCCCTCTACTGAAGAGAAGACATAAGATTCGAGATTAGCAAAGTTGCATGGTCAAGGCCTAAGAAATTATAAAATTTTTGTCTTCTGATGAAGTCTTACGGACCGCAAAGGAGCCACCTTACGGTCCGTAAGGTGGCAGAACTGGGCGATAAATTCTGAAGAGCGGATACGGACCGCAAAGCCAAAGGGTTACGGTCCGTAAGACCTGTAACTGGGCAATTCTTTGGACAGATGCCTGTTTATCAAGTTACATCGCCTTATATGAGTGGTTTTCGAAAATCAGGGGTCTTGCAACTGGTTTTTGGCATCATAGGGACACCTGGGAAGATCTCATGACAATGATAGAGTTATTTGGCATCATCCTAAGGATTTGAATTCACTATATAAGAAAACCAAAGTTGCAACATTTTGTCATTCATTTGCAACTCACTTCAAACTCATTTCTGGAGCTTCTCTGATCAGCAACAAGCTTCCTTAGGATCCATAATCGTGCTTAGGACCTTTGTAAGTGTAACGACTCACACAAAAATGTCCTAAAAACGTTCTGTAAGTATAAACCCGGACCCCTGATGTAACAACTCTCATTAAAAATACTATTTCTTATTTTAATTTGCTCAAGAGGAAACCCTAATTGAGACACCCAAGTAATTCTGCATAAACCCTAAAATTTTCAGAACGATCAGAACCAGGATCAGGGCCCCTAAAACTCAGGGGGGGTATTCCCTACTCGACGATTATCCATATATCTCGCTGTCTATTTTGAAATTTCTCGTTCCGTCGACTCAGCTGAACTCCAAACACACGTGGCAACCATCTGAACATATGTTGACCGTCGCGCTACGCGACGCCCATAAGGGTAACCCGTCGCGCTACGCGACGGGGTCAAAAGTTCAGTATAAATAGAGGGCTTTGGCAATTGATTTCTGGCGTTCGTTCGACGAAGAAATTCGCTATACACTCCGAGTTATAGTAGAAACAGTCTCAAAATCACTAATTAGTATAGCGGAGTGCTGCTACGATACAGGGTATTAACTCGATCACTGTTACAATTCTTTCCTTTCCTTTTATTATAGTAAATAGTAGCTCGGGATTATGCCTTCTAATTCCCGAAACTCTGCCCGTTATTAGGGTAATAACTCTAATCGCTGCTATGATTCAATGTCCGATTGATTGAAACTATCCGATGGATGTTTAAGTGCTGCTCAAAGTCGGGTTATACTTTGTCATTCGTCGTGAATTCGATGGATGTTTAAGTATCGCACTTTGTCATTCGTTGTGAGGGTTTCTATCTCGTGAGTTGTCGTTAAAGTTGAATTGAGTTAATACACTAACACGAGTTCCATTGTGTCTAGAAACTAGAACTCGTAATCAGGGAACTGCTAGAATACTTAATAGCTAAATAAACTTACTAGTTAAATAAACTTAGCAGTTAAGTTAGCTGAGTAGATTAATTAATATGTTAATTAAATAGTTAAGCGAGATTAATTAAGCTAAGCTAAATTAATTAAGCTAATCAGGATTAATTAAGTTAAGCAGGATTAATTAAGCTAAGCGAGATTAATTAAGCTAAGCGAGATTAATTAAACAACTAAGTAAGTTATTTAGTTATATGGATAAGAAAACTTAATAGTTAAGGAAACTTAATGGGTAAGGAAACTTAATGGTTAAGGAAACTTAATAGTTAAGGAAACTTAATGGTTAAGGAAACTTCCTAGCTAAGGAAGGAAATCTACCTATAAATAGAAAGCTTAGGAATTCATTTCCTTTGTTCAATTCTTCTATTCTTTTCTCTATACGTTGGTGTTCTAACCAATAATCACCGATGCGATGTTCTGTCCGATCGATTCATGAACCAACTAACGGATGCCAAAGTATTGTATTTTGTGAGTTCGTTAAACGGATGCCAAAATGCTGTCTAAATAAGACTATACTTTGTGAATTTCGTTAAGGTTCGAATCTCGTGACTACCGTTAAGGTTTGATTTGGGTTTTACACAAATACGTATTCCATTCTGTTAAACTATATGTTTAACTACCAGAATACTCCCAAATATACAATCAAACAAGCTGTTAAATCATCAGAAGATTCAGAACAATAAAGTATACGCTTAATTATCAGAAGGAGTAGAATCAAGAAGCTTGTTAAATCAATACTGCATGCTTATAAAGTGAGTCATTCTCTTTTTATCAAATTACTTTCAAAATCATGTTTATTTTCAAAGGTTATAATTACAGTGATTAAGTTTATGTAATCACCAAGTTACAGCCGGTATGTGGGGTTTTGTATACATTACTTGATAACCGTCACTATTGGACAACGAGTTAGCCAATGAGTGATATGACCAGTCACAGACACCATCGGGCAAAGAGGCTACCGATGGATGTTCGAGTGACAAGTACTGTGGGTAGTTGGTTTGATATCAGGAAACATTGTAATCTCTCTTAATACTGTAAATTATAACAAATGTGTCGTTTTAATAAATAGAATGATTCACTCAGTATTTATCGCTGACAAAACCTTTTTCAAACATGTTTCAGGTAATTACAGTGGAGATGGATACGGCACTGAAAGACTTCAAGAAGTGGCTTATTTTATTTAATTAAATCAAATTAAGAAATATTGGTTTATGTAATCAAATTTATCTTTATTAAAGCTACCTTTGTAAAACATGGATTTATCCCATCTATTTAATAAATAAAATCCGGTGTTTTCTAAACTCTGATATTTTTCCTAACTCACGGTCCTGATGAAATTTCCGCTGCAATATTTTTCAAAATAATCACCGGTACCACTGGGCTGTTCGCGGCTCCCGATTCCGTCCAGGGTGGGTCGGGGGTCGTGACAGAAGGTGGTATCAGAGCCACTGCTTAAAGCCAATAGGTGTTGTGATAAAAATACCTAAGCTTATATAAAAGAGTTAGGAGATTGCTATTAACTGGTAGCACACCTGATAGCATTTAGACTTGAACTTAAGAAAAGATGCCTTAGTATAAGCTTCGAGATAAGCTAAGTACTTGTATGATGGATTTTGGTTTGCCGTAAAAAAATGACGATTAGAACATTGCAGGCAATATCACTTAATTGCTATTAATTCTTGCTTAATGATATTACTTGGTCTAGAATAAGATATGTTACAGGAATACAAATTTCCCTAATTCTGGATAAAAGCCTAATAAAAGAGGCACTTTTAAAAATACTATTTAAGGGAAATAGAAAATTTTCTCCGGCAAGACTGGGTATGGTGTAGCAGACTCTCCAGCTTGTCCGGATATACTGAGGTTACCTCTCCGGCACGAACCGGATAAGACGAGGTATATAATATGTCAAACAAGTGACAAGTTTTCCCTAAATAGTATCATGACCTGATATCTGATTTGTTTTTGTAAATATGAATCTGTTAAATACATAGACCTTATAGAGGGTATGTATATTACAGCATGAGAAATATATGATTATATAGATATGTATATCTATAAGAAAATTCCAAAAGTCAATTAAAAATAAAGTAAAAGCATATATGTCTAGATTTCTTTATCAGGAATCTCTTTTCCGATATCAAACATTATTTCGTTTGATCATCTACCTCGTAACTAGTGCGACAATATAAACAATGGAAACTCTTTAAGTTGACAAAAGTATAAGAATTACCAATGCGTTACCATATACTATTAAAACAAGTAAGAAACATGTAAAGTTGTGCTAGTACACAAGAAAACACATGAAACTTAAAATTTTACAACCATAGACATCAAAGTATATCACACACGACTTTCAAGGCAAGGCCTTTTGGAAAATATGATTGGGCGCAACGACACCAATACTAATCTCGTCAGTAAAAGAATCACTAATCAAAAAGCAACACTTGGTCGCGTGATCCTACAAACGACATGAATATCGCTGAGGTACGTTGTAACAAGATTTCACAACCATCGGTGCACAGTCTAATCAGAGTCATAATTATTATCACTGCAAAAGGAGTCACATACCTTTACAAATTCCCTATTTCATTTTATTTGACATTCCCTGGTAATGTCACTTAACAAAGGTTATCACACAAAATTCCAGATAAAAGTTCCTATATTTCTTTTGTTAAAATTCTGACTTCTGCATATAATAAGTTGACTTTCGCATTTCTACTTTTTCTAACAGTCATTATACCATGAGAATTTCTTTCATAGTAGTAAATATTGATCTGTTTCATTTCTTGGTAAATTCGCACACATGCACTGTTTGTTGCGCATGTGGTTCGTTTGATTTATGAAGACCACTGGAGGGCTTCATTCCAATTCATTGTTTTATCCAAATATCATTTCGCTATACTTAATTTTTGGCACTATGAACCGCACTATTGCAAAACGATGACTCTTTGATATCGAGTCAATGAATTCTTTAAAAAATTCGATTTTCTTTTAAGTAGCATACATGGTTTTTGTTGTGACCATGTCTGAACTTTCTTATTAAAACTCGTTTCATTTGAACTTGCTCGCATTACATTTCAAAGTCCCATATGATGGATTGAAGCTATCATATTCGAAATAATTCCAACAAGCACTTCAATTCTCTTGAACTATAATATGCTTGTTGATCTTCAACTTCATTGAATCATTTCTTGAAGAACGATCACCTTGTGGTGACGTTTTCACAAATTTGAAGCTTGCGCTAATCTTGTTTGCACACAACATATACGGATTTAATTATTCATTTATATTGAATCCACTTTGTTGGTTTATTCTATAAAATCAATCTTAACACAACCATGTGCTAAGATAATGATACACAAATTCATTTCATATTTCAGTGTATCTCTTAATGATTCTTATATCATCAATCGAGCGTTTCGTAATCTTTATTGCTTTATCATCTTTGATCGAAAAACATTATTCAATTGTTTCAATTTCAATAAAAAAATCCTACTAGATTTATTTGAAACATTCAGACTTACTTCATTTGATTTAAAGCATGGTGAAACTCATTTCATTCACCGCTATTATTATTTCAATTACTACGACACCTTGTGGTGGCATTTTCTTTAAATTAAAACTTGAGCTAATTTCATTTTCACATATGATGTACGGAATTATTGGTTCATTATTTTTAAAACAGTCTTAACACAAGTATCTGTTAAGATAAGAGTACACAAAGTCATATTATATTCCTGTGTATCTCTAAAGATTCTTTCATTTAAAATTCTATAATTTTCAATTGATCTATTCATCATCAATCGAAAAACCTATAATTTGAAATTTTCTTCATTAAACGGTGAATTTGTTCGGTCACCGTAATTATTGAACTATTTCAATCATTTCGACACCTTGAGGTATCGATATAAACTTGTAGCTTGGGCTAATCATAATCATACGAATCATTCAAAACCACGTATGTCTTTCGTTTGATTCATCATTGAAAATAGTCTTAATGCAATTATGTATTAAGACAATGATACACTAAACTCTATTGTATTTCGGTGTATCCTTGCAATTCAATAAATCTCAACGCACTGATTTTTCTCATATCATAATTCATAAATTATTTTCATGCTTTTATTTTATTTTTAAATTTCTGAGTCGTCCTCAGTTGACAATCAAAATAAAATTCCTTTGACAATGACTTCTATTGTTTCTAAAGTCATTTACAACTTGTAAACATTCACATCTATTGATCATATATCTTTTAACTTGAACGTAGTCACTTTGAAAATTATATCATTTCACCCTTTTATTTTATATCGATTTCTTGAATTATCCAATTGAATTATTGAGTCCAATTTACTGTAAAACTCATATTCACAAAATTTGATTTTGTATCATCTTCCTTAAAACTGTTCATACTAACTAAAACGTGACATAATTCTAAAGGAGATATCGTAGCCTAAATCTCGAGGACGAGATTTAAAACAAGGTGGGGAGAATGTAACGACTCACACAAAAATGTCCTAAAAACGTTCTGTAAGTATAAACCCGGACCCCTGATGTAACAACTCTCATTAAAAATACTATTTCTTATTTTAATTTGCTCAAGAGGAAACCCTAATTGAGACACCCAAGTAATTCTGCATAAACCCTAAAATTTTCAGAACGATCAGAACCAGGATCAGGGCCCCTAAAACTCAGGGGGGGGTATTCCCTACTCGACGATTATCCATATATCTCGCTGTCTATTTTGAAATTTCTCGTTCCGTCGACTCAGCTGAACTCCAAACACACGTGGCAACCATCTGAACATATGTTGACCGTCGCGCTACGCGACGCCCATAAGGGTAACCCGTCGCGCTACGCGACGGGGTCAAAAGTTCAGTATAAATAGAGGGCTTTGGCAATTGATTTCTGGCGTTCGTTCGACGAAGAAATTCGCTATACACTCCGAGTTATAGTAGAAACAGTCTCAAAATCACTAATTAGTATAGCGGAGTGCTGCTACGATACAGGGTATTAACTCGATCACTGTTACAATTCTTTCCTTTCCTTTTATTATAGTAAATAGTAGCTCGGGATTATGCCTTCTAATTCCCGAAACTCTGCCCGTTATTAGGGTAATAACTCTAATCGCTGCTACGATTCAATGTCCGATTGATTGAAACTATCCGATGGATGTTTAAGTGCTGCTCAAACTCGGGTTATACTTTGTCATTCGTCGTGAATTCGATGGATGTTTAAGTATCGCACTTTGTCATTCGTTGTGAGGGTTTCTATCTCGTGAGTTGTCGTTAAAGTTGAATTGAGTTAATACACTAACACGAGTTCCATTGTGTCTAGAAACTAGAACTCGTAATCAGGGAACTGCTAGAATACTTAATAGCTAAATAAACTTACTAGTTAAATAAACTTAGCAGTTAAGTTAGCTGAGTAGATTAATTAATCTGTTAATTAAATAGTTAAGCGAGATTAATTAAGCTAAGCTAAATTAATTAAGCTAATCAGGATTAATTAAGTTAAGCAGGATTAATTAAGCTAAGCGAGATTAATTAAGCTAAGCGAGATTAATTAAACAACTAAGTAAGTTATTTAGTTATATGGATAAGAAAACTTAATAGTTAAGGAAACTTAATGGTTAAGGAAACTTAATGGATAAGGAAACTTAATGGTTAAGGAAACTTAATAGTTAAGGAAACTTAATGGTTAAGGAAACTTCCTAGCTAAGGAAGGAAATCTACCTATAAATAGAAAGCTTAGGAATTCATTTCCTTTGTTCAATTCTTCTATTCTTTTCTCTATACGTTGGTGTTCTAACCAATAATCACCGATGCGATGTTCTGTCCGATCGATTCATGAACCAACTAACGGATGCCAAAGTATTGTATTTTGTGAGTTCGTTAAACGGATGCCAAAATGCTGTCTAAATAAGACTATACTTTGTGAATTTCGTTAAGGTTCGAATCTCGTGACTACCGTTAAGGTTTGATTTGGGTTTTACACAAATACGTATTCCATTCTGTTAAACTATATGTTTAACTACCAGAATACTCCCAAATATACAATCAAACAAGCTGTTAAATCATCAGAAGATTCAGAACAATAAAGTATACGCTTAATTATCAGAAGGAGTAGAATCAAGAAGCTTGTTAAATCAATACTGCATGCTTATAAAGTGAGTCATTCTCTTTTTATCAAATTACTTTCAAAATCATGTTTATTTTCAAAGGTTATAATTACAGTGATTAAGTTTATGTAATCACCAAGTTACAGCCGGTATGTGGGGTTTTGTATACATTACTTGATAACCGTCACTATTGGACAACGAGTTAGCCAATGAGTGATATGACCATAGTCACAGACACCATCGGGCAAAGAGGCTACCGATGGATGTTCGAGTGACAAGTACTGTGGGTAGTTGGTTTGATATCAGGAAACATTGTAATCTCTCTTAATACTGTAAATTATAACAAATGTGTCGTTTTAATAAATAGAATGATTCACTCAGTATTTCCCGCTGACAAAACCTTTTTCAAACATGTTTCAGGTAATTATAGTAGAGATGGATACGGCACTGAAAGACTTCAAGAAGTGGCTTATTTTATTTAATTAAATCAAATTAAGAAATATTGGTTTATGTAATCAAATTTATCTTTATTAAAGCTAACTTTGTAAAACATGGATTTTTCCCATCTATTTAATAAATAAAATCCGGTGTTTTCTAAACTCTGATATTTTTCCTAACTCACGGTCCTGATGAAATTTCCGCTGCAATATTTTTCAAAATAATCACCGGTACCACTGGGCTGTTCGCGGCTCCCGATTCCGTCCAGGGTGGGTCGGGGGTCGTGACAGTAAGTATCCTTAACATTCCTTAATTCAGTTTTGCTTAGTTAATTAGCCTAAAGTCAAACCGTCGTAATTAAGGTTTGACTTCGTAATTAATTAAAATTTGTCCAGTCAAATCTCGAATTGAAAGTACCTATGAGTTGGTAATTATGTGGGTAATAAACCCTTAAAAGGGCACCCTCTGATTCCCACTCTAACTAGGTCAATTGTCGGGTCAAAGTTAATTATAAAAAGTCAACAGAAAGCTTATTTTCAAATAAACGCATAATTAACAATGTAGAACCTATGCAACCTGCTTTATCACTAATATAACTTGGTAATTAATGTAAGAACATGTCTAAACATGTTCAACCCGATAATTTTCAGTTTAGGCTCGGTTCGGAACCGAAAGTCGCATAATTTGACTTTTGCTTTGACTTTCAGTTCTGACCCAATGTAGCATGATTTAGAAATGCCTTAGAGCTTTATTTGGACCAGGTTTCATGTTAGTATAACCCTCTGTGATTATACAACTTGGTTCATTAGTTATCCGATTCATATGCATGTTTCTGTTAAATGCTTAAATGTTGACTATTATGCCCATATGACCTTAAAACATGATTTTTGAAAACGTAAAGGAATAGAAATCCTAGTTACTGATTTATAAAGTTATCCCTAAAATTTGACATCAGTTTGAGGTCTAGATTAGGAGTTATGCTCATTAGCGTAATTAGAAAGCTTTTATTAAATAAACGGCGTAATTAGCATAAAGCCTATCTAAACCCAATTTTTGATACCAAACTTTTTACCTACTGATATAAAATAATACTTTGGGATTTTTAAAGATTTTATTTATTTTTAGGCTGAGCATAACTTAGAGTTCTAAGCTTAATTCGGTAATTGTCAATTTTGCCCTTTTGGCCTATAAAATGAGTTTTACAAATCTTTTTGATACCAAACCTTTTTCTACTGATCTAATATGATAAATAAAATATTTTGAGCCTTCTGGAATAATAAAAAGATTAGATTTCTTTATAAAACCCGGAAATAGCCTAAAATCACCTTTTTACGCGTTTTAAACGCATAGTATGTATTAAAACTATTTTAAATATATAAGACTTGACACCTACTGTCATTTTTAGTAAATTTTTATATTCTAACAGTAAGCAAAAGTTTTAAACTCGGATTTCCAGTTTTGACCTTTTAAGCCTATGTGAAATTACCAAAATACCCCCTACGGTGTATAGTTTAGTTATAAAAGGTAAATTTCACCTATACACCATACCCTACTGTTATGACTTATAAAAATAGGTATTTTTACTAATTATATCAGACCTGAAACTCAGATTTATACTAAATCTCTTTTATAACCTTTTAAATGACCAAAATACCCCTACGGGGCATGATTTGAGTTTATTTTCGTTTTGGGCATAATAGAAGATATCTTACTGATGTCACAACCTATTCAAGGCATATTAACTTAGGAAACCTATATATGACTCATATGGTTACCCGTTACGCATTTTTTCGCATTCGGTTCGGTTTATGTAACTAGTTTGCATAAATGCCCTCGATAGGCATATTGAGCAAACAATTTTAAAAGGTTGTTAGAAACAAGTCATTAGATTAAATGATTACTTTGGACAAGCAAGTAAGCGGAGAGTTGATCTTCATGAGTCAAAGTCTTAAAAAAATGCGCAAATACTCCTAACGGGTCAAAATAAGCACTTGAGCGTAAACGGGTTTTTATTATGTAAGAAACCCGTGATTTAAGATTAATATGATAGAGGATATTAAAATTATAAATTTAATGAGTTTAAAGATCGAATAAACATGTTTGTTTGATAATATCACGAACAGGTCAAAAATTGGTAAAAAGGGTAATATGCCGAAGACTTAAAAGTCTGAAATTTTATTATGCTGGATGTTGGATTTTAACTTCATAAGGTGGGGAATCAAATTACAATCATGTAGGAAGAAACGGTGGGTCAAACGGATAAGCAGATTGAAAGATACGAAAGTTTTCGTGTCAAAAACGGCAAAATGGAATGGGCTGATACAGGGGCCACCGTAACTTACGGCGCCCACCGTAAGTTACGGTGGGGGCTGAAATCATTACGCTAAACAACTCCTGCTTTACGATGGGGGTACTTTGATTCAGGGGCCACCGTAACTTACGGTGCCCACCGTAAGTTACGGTGGAGGCCAGTTTCATCTCCCTGTTTATGGAATCAAGAGACTAATGTTGGGATTTCTTTCCATTATCATTATCTTGCCTAGTACCGTAAATTAACTATCAATACTAACTCTTAAGCTGGTATTGACCATAGGTTTATGTCGAGAGACCCGGATGAAGATCAAGCGTCGAGCAAGAACCGAACACACACACACTAAACGAAGCTTCCGCAATGCTGTTTCGTCGTTATTATAAACGACGAATTAAATCACACTATGTTGTTTTGCTTTTAAGTTTAGAAAATTTTTAACAAACCTGTATTTTTATTGTAATAGTGACTGTAATTATTTGATTATGGACTTAAATTATACGAAAAACGTAAAATAATAACAAGGGTGTTACATCTGTTATCTTCCTTCTCTATCAACTACTGAGGTTACACTGACAATCCTTGCATCTCTGAAGGTGTAAGCCGTTAGGGTGCATTGATTGCAGGCGCGACGCCTGGAATCAAATCGATGCAAAATTCGACTTGTCGTTGAGGAGATAATTCTGGCAAGTCTTCGGGGAAGACTTCAAGATATTTCCTTATCACAGGAATATCTTCGAGTTTGGTTCTTCGGCTCCCTTGTCCCACGACATGAGCCAAGAGAACAACACATCATTTACGCAACAACTTTTATGCCTTCAAGCAATCAGTAATTTGTAGAGGCGTATCCTGCTTCATGAGTCACGATCGTTTCTTCGTTCACCGTCGGGATGCGGATATCAATCTCCGCTCGATCGCTCGACAACCAATCCATCCCAAATACAATGTCGAAGCTTCCCAACTCAACTGGCAGTAGATCAAGCGTTATCTCACGCTCTCCGGGTTCTATCTTGCCGATTCCAATTACTTCGTTAACTTCCACTAGCTTTCCATTAGTTAGCTCTATCGCGTACGGGTTATCTAACTTACTTGCTACTAAACCAAGTATACTCTCAAACTCTAAAGATGCGAAGCTAAAATTTGCAACAGTATCTAGCAGCACAGATGCATAATGTTGACTAATATGGGACGTACCGATACCCACGCTTGAATTCCTGGCGTGTCTCCCTAGCTCTGGTGTTGAGCTTTCATCCTTGTGCCTGATTGTTTTTAGGGCAATATTTTCTGAAATGCTTTTTGCTTCCACAGTTAAAACAACCTTGAGCACGTTTCTGTTTGTCACTCGTTCTGCCTTGATAATTGTCATTGTCGTTGTTTCCTCCGTGATTCTCGCTACCATCTTGGCCTCCATTTCTACGTTCAGTATCTTGCCTATAAGTTTCCTTAGGATGCCCCCTCTTGCCACAGTTATCACATTTTCCATATTTACATCGCCCGACATGATAACGTAAACAATTGTCGCACTTAGGTAGGATACCCATGTAGTCTTTTCCCTTTTTGGCCTTCTTCTTGTTACTCACCCGAGTAACCTTATTGAAATTTGCGAGCTTTCTCTTGTTATCTCCAGGAGTCTCCTTTTTCTCTTCCGAAGTGGAAAATTTTCCTAGTCTAACCGCTTCTTCAGTGAGCGCCACACTTATGCCGATAGCCTCGGTGATCGTTGGAGGTTTAGATGTTGTTACCAGGCTTAGAATCTGAGGTGCCAATCCCCCGATGAAGCGTTCGATCTTCCTAGATTCTGGTTCCACCAAACGCGAAGCAACTTGTGATAAATCGTCAAATCTCTGCACATACTCAGTTATCTTTGGGCCTTCCATTTTCAAGTTCCACAGTTGAGTCTCCAACTTCTGGACTTCTGCCCTAGAGCAATATCTTTTACGCATCAGTTCTTTCAGTTCGTCCCACGTCAAAGCATACGCAGCAGTCTCGCCCATTGTCTGAACCTGAAGGTTCCACCATGACAGAGCCCCATCTTGAAGCAGTCCGGAAATGTACGTGACCTGATGTTCAGGGGCACATTTGCTCAACCGTAAAACAGAATCCGTCTTCTCAACCTAACGCACAAAAGCTAAGGCACCCCCAGTGCCGTCGAAGTCTCGAGGTTTGTAGCTCGAGAACTGCTTATAGGTGCAGCCTGCGACATCATTCACATATGGCATTAGTAAATCACTCTTGGAAATATCCAAACGTTTGGTAATGCGTCTTTAAGTGACTAAACATTACCGTTGGGTGGATTATTTCCTGGGGTACCTCCACTACGTTCGGAGCGAAGGGCCTCGTGCTGTGCAATGGCCTGCGAGATGCGCTCTTGTAGTTCTGCCGCTGTTGTTGGCAGAGGGTTGTTGGTATCGATGTTCCCTTGTATCGACATCTTCTAAGAAGAAGATCGGTTAGGTAAGGTCTTATTTGTTCAGGGAGTGCATATAGTTATTTAGAGGTCATATGTACATACACATAATAGATTATCATATCAACCAATCAAGCAATAGCATAATCATAGCATAACCAAGTAATTTGTGAATTATGTTTAATGAGAGCATAGCAAGCAAGCACGTAGCATTATAATTATAGCACACACATATAGATCAACAACGTGCTTAACGAAGACATAGCGACTGAGATTTCATTGGTTATTGGCCACAAAGTATTGTCGCATGTTTAATGATGATTGGGCTCTCATTATTCTTCGACCACAATTGCATTGTCTTGCAAAATGTGTCACATCAAAAGGGACACAGGGTCACCCTACCCTTGTCCAATAAGTATATCAGTGTATCAAAATTACGTAGTCAGAAGTGGTCTTCAATAGTCTCCACAATCTCAGCTTATCATTAGTGTCTTTACCCAAATGTAATGCAATCCGCATAATCCAAAAACTAACTATACTGGTGACTGAGGTGGAGGAGGGAGGAAAAGCAAACTGCTAACATGTGCGAGCTCCTCCTCGAGCTTGTATACACGTCGAAGTAATTATCTGATCTGTTGCTTGATAGCAAGGAAACGAGCATCGAAACCTAGGAAAGGTGTAATAGCAGCAGGTGAGAGCGCAAAAGGGATCTTTGATAAATGTGGAGGATCAAAGTATACTGGTAATAGACAGGGTGGAGGACATGGTGTCAGCTCAAGCTCCAAAACTCTACGACTTATATCCTCAAACTGTAGCTGATGTTACAGGAGCACTCATCCCGTGTGTAGCCTCCATAATGTGAGGGATGGTAAGGGTCTAAAATCAGCATAGTGTATTATAGGAACCATCGAAATGGCTCATCCAGCGATGTAGAGGTGAATGTAGCAAACGGTGCGGCCTGTGAGGTCGGGGAAAATGCGGCTGTAGCAAAAGGATCGTCATGCGGGTGCTGACCTGGAGTACCTTTCCGGGGTGCGGGTAGGTCCTGAAAGAAAGCGATAGGCATGTCGGTGCAATGGACGTTGGTCTCCATAGGAGCAACATCAGCGGGTGAAGGTGCAGGAACAAACGTCTCAACCAATAAGGAGATCATCAGGTGCAGGTACTGGGTCAGGTATAAGGGGTGCAATGTCTGGTAGACCAAAAGAAACAGGGTCATGATCAAGCAAGGGTGCAGGACCAGCAGGTGCCACATCAAGCTGACCCAAAAGGAACAGGAGCTGGCTCAGGAGCAGGGTCTGGGTCGTGTAAAGGTGTGGCATCTCGAGCAGGTGGTAGTGCAGCAGTCATAGCGATGTCGTCGTCTGAGTCAGTAGTAGAAAGCTGTAATCCGGCCGTCTGTAAGGCTGCAGATGTCACAGAATCAAAGGAGTCTGAAATCGAGTGTATACTAGATTCAGGGGATAGCTTGATAACAGGGGTCTCAAGAAGTAACAACGTTCTCATCTAATTTTCTATCATCATGGGTGTCAGCAGGAGGACCATCAATAAACATGTCAACATCATTATCAACTGTTCGTCGAGTAGCCAACCTTCGGAAGGAATGTCCACAGGAGGCGCATCGTCGAGGATCGGAGCCATAGTGTGCTTACCATCGGGATGACCAGTGATGAAGTGGTCATGGACTGAAACAAGAGTGACAGAAGGATTCTTGTCAGAGAAACCATCAGCAAGAGTAAAGTATCACCCAAAATCTGGTAGCGTGGACTGTTGGAAGTCGTCCTCGTCCTTGGTCAGCATATCAGGATCACTCTCAGTGTCTGACGTAAATATCTCCGGCACAGATGCAATCCCATTATCTGTGGCGGTGGCCGTAGGGTTATCAATGTCTGATATCTCGCTTTATAAAAAAAAGTGACATGTGTGCCGGTACATAATAGTCATAACATGTATATCCATAGTAATCACTAACAATTAGTGTATGCAAACAAAGGTAATTTATCTTGTAGTCATGTATTAACATTATTCTTCATGAGACTTTCTATCCTTCCTAGTATCTCAGACTACGCCACCTAGCCTCTCAGACTAAGCTTCCCAGTCTCTCAGACTGGACTCCCTAGTCTCTCAGACTAAACTTCCCAGTTTCCTATACTGAATTCCCCAGTCTCTCAGACTAAACTCCCAGTTTGCCAAACTGTCCCAACTAGTCTCTCAGACTAACTACCCAGTCTCTCAGACTACACTTCCCAGTCTCTCAGACTGAATCATAAGCATAAACTTTGAAATGTGCTTTGTGTCTTTTGTTTGTAAAAAAAAATGTTCGTTTCCTGGATCTGGGCATTTCGTGTATGCAATGAAAATGTGTTCGTAAAAACGTTTTCGTGAGAGCCCTAATGATCGTAGTCTAGACTTGAGAAAGAATCCTAGTTCGCTACGATCGAAGCTCTGATACCAAGCTGTCACACCCTGAATTTTGCGGAAGCATGATTATGGTGTGACTTTCTTAATATCATTGCATTCAATCATAACAACAACTATATGATAAAACCATAGATTCATCATCCATTAAATAACAACATTGTTTAAAAACGTAGACTTCAGATTCGAGTTTTACAAACCATACAAATTTTTTATGAGTTCACTAAGGACTCGTCAAAAGAAATTAAATGTAACTAAGGTTTGGGAGACGTGTCTCGTCCAGGAATAAGACACGCTGACCAACCCAAAGACCATGGATGACATCTTTTATTCCTGTCGCAGCATAAAAACTTCCAACGCCCGCCAGATCCACTTACTAATTCCCTGAAATACATGTAGTTTGAAAACATCAACAAAAGTTGAGCGAGTTCATGTGTTCGTTTGTGTGTATGTATAAACCTTTGAAATCGTTGTAAGTTTGTATGTAAGTTTATAAGTCCCGGTATGAAAGCAATAAGGAAAAACAGATCACCAATGGTTTGTAAGGCCATTGATATATGTGAAGTGATGCAGAAAAACTCAAACCTAGCAGATTTCGTCAGTAAGACATAGTCACCACATGGTCCACTCAACGGACTCAGGGGTGGGGCTGGCTACACCCAAATAGATCTATCACTCATGTCCCTCGGTCCTACAACGAGGATTAATGGCCTTAAGTGTCATACCCACCACTCACATGATGTAGCAGTACCTTTCCTTAGCTAACCATACCAAATGTAATCGTATGTAATCAGTTTGTAATAATTGTAACATGTATTTCACCCCCGAAGTATAAAACTGAAAACAGTTAAAAGAAAAGGGGGACATGAACTCACAGTTTTGCGTTCCTTGTATCCGATGTAACTCAAAGCTTCCTTTAGAACGCACGACTACCTACAAGCGTACTACGGTCCATTAGACGAGCGGGTCGTGCCTTGACTTGGTATTAATTAGTGCCTTTGAGTCACGTTTTAAAGTGTCTTCGTTATTATTCCAAGCATATAATCATTTGTTAAAATAATTAATATTTTAACTTAAATTATATTTAATTTTGGAATAATTTGTTAAAACAATATTTTCGTAACAATACTTCTCAAGTATTTATATTCGTATTTCCTTCCCAAGGATGGGGGTATCTCATACATGTGTATTCGTATTCTTGTATTGGTATATCTTGCCATGTGTTGGCGTCTTATTCCAGTGTGTACGTATTTTCTTAATAAATATCCAATATCTATTTCCAAAACAATATATTTTCAAGTCCCACTTAGAAAATATATATAAACTTATTTTTATCCAAAATAATGTATTTCAAGGAAGTATATATTTTTCCCAAAAATATTATATTTCTTAGTAATTCCAAGAAAATATATTTTTACTTCCCAAAAATAATATATTTTCTACTTGTCAAAAACATGATATAATTTCGTAGTAATCATGAAAATCCCATTTTCATTCTTTTGGTGTCCAAAATATTATTTACCAAAATATACCTATAAACATATTTTCCGGAATATTTGGTAAGTTACATTTCTTGTTCGGTTTCACAATATTATGTGTGTAACTTGTGTATTTATTCCTTGAGACATTTGGTAATATTTTGGACTGTAATGTCTTGGTATTTGTTAAGTTATATTATTTCAAATCCTAAAATAATATAACTAATACACAAAGTATACAAATAATCACACACAATGTGTCTTCTAAATATATATCTTTCAAATACATATTTAGATATTTTTATTTACAAAATACAACCTCCAATACTTGTATTTTTGTAACAAAATTTATGGCAAAGTTTATATTGAAAACCATAGTTAAGACTCACTTGTAAATATTTGTTTAGAAATTATTTTTCTAAGTGTTTGTATTTTTAGAAATAGTTTCCCCTAACAATGGAGGTGTCCATGCTATCAAAGCATATCATTTTCTTTTCCAAATCATCACAAACAATCAACAATTAACCCTAGACAACTTACACTTACCAAATGTCCAAAACTATACAATTTACATAACAACATGAACTTGATCTTTCACAAAAACTTGTAGTAACTTGGTGGTGTTTTTAGTAGGTTTAGTTACCCTTTAAAGTGTTTTTACTTCTTTAAAAATCTCATTCTTGGAAGATTTAGGTGTTTACAACTTACTAGATGATTTTCCCAAAAATCATTCTTTTGTATTTTTCTTGTAAACAATGTATTCTTATACTTGTTTCACCACTAGAAACATGATTAGCTTCTTTAAAAACTATGTTTATACAAATCTTGTTATTTAACTTGGTTTCTTTGGAAAAACTATTTTAGAAATCATTCACTCACAAGACTTGTATTTTGTTTAAATCATCATCACATGAAAACAACTTCTATTATTCAAGTTCATGTAAACATAAGGCATGATGATCTTGGTCTTTCACAAGATCGTCACATTAACTTACTAGATCATGTGTTTAATCACAATCTAGTAGGTTTCTTATGATGTCTAACATCACTAACACTAATGATCAATCAACAAGAAGCAAATAAACACAAATCAACAAGTACTCATATGTTTATAAGCTTATGTTAGAGATTTATGAATATGTCTTTTAGTGTTCATCAAGATTAACAATGTATATGATCTTTTAACCAACTAAATATGAAGTAAATAAGGATTATGGGAGTCTTACAACTAGCACAAAGGCTAGGGAAGAACACTTGAATATGAGGATGACAAAAGTGAAGGATAATAACAAATGGAGGAGGTCCTTCAAGATCCACAAGCTCCACACTACTTAACTTAGCTTCTAACACCTTGTGTACACCTTGGAATGGATTGAAGTTGGATGAAAATGGTGGTGGTGTGGGTGCTTGTTTGGGCCGAGAGCATGGAGGGGGAGAGAGAGGAAGAATATGTTGATTAGAATGAGCTCCATTACTTCCTTGTATCTCTTATATCCAACTTTAGGGATTAATCCATTGGGTAATATGTCTCAATAGTACCATACATGATCTTTCACTAAATCAAAATGAATCAAAGAAAGATTTAAGGAAATCTTGTAAGATCATGGGGTGGGGCCACCCTCATAACCGTCCATATGGATGGGGGGGGGGTCTTGGTTGATTTTGAATGATAAGTTAAGTGATTAGTTAAAGTTCTAAGTATAATAGTTAGTGTGTATGCATACATGGTGTTATATAGTGTGTTAGGGTGTTCGGGGATCATAACTAGCTCAGAAACATTAAAACAATGCTTCTAGTATAATTTTGGTGTTTCGGGTAGTGTCCGGTTGTTCGGTTAGATACCGGTTCGTTAAAGTGTCAAACTATTCCGTTTAGTGATCTTTATGTACCCTTTTGTGACACTTTTAATTCCCGACACTTAGGAAAGCATTCAGGACCATTTTGTCCTATTTTTGCATGTAACAAACTTGTTAAAAAGGCTTATTTTTTGCAGAATTATGCAGAATTCTGCACTTTAAGTGGATTTTAGGCACTTTCCGGCACTTTAATTATCACTTAGTAAAGCAGTTTTGTGGTCCTTACTTCCCTACACACTATACTAGTGTAGAACTTGGTTTCTGACTTATACTGGGTCTCAAAACACTGTCTGTCTATGTACTGAACCCCGTCAGCATTTTCTGTTTTATCCGTTAACTGTGCTAACCGTGCTTTGTGCATCATGTATGTTATTATGGGTTGCATGTAATGATTATGAAATATGTGATGCACATGTAAGTATGATGCAGTAATCAGAAAGCGATTCAAGTCATAAAATGTAAATCAGCACAGTCATTAAGCACTAATCATCATTTAATAATTGTACGGATGCATGCAAATTTGGCAGTTGTCACAATTTAATCCCGTAGATTCTACTACGTTCAAAGTAACATATTTCCTTGATGGGGTTAGTGGTAGCTCTTTCTGGACATATCTGCTCCCTCCATCATCTCAGTTTTATGTAAGATAATTTTTTATTTTATTTTTCTTAATGTATTTACGTATTTCTTTAGTTATATTAAAACTAACCTTTGTTTTGTTTTTTTATCATTCCCACAGGTCATTCCTGAATGTATCATGCCAGAAATTTATGATTATTCATCAAATGATGTAATCTCCACTGTAATTATAGACAACAAAACGTTTAACGTTATTATTGAAACGGCTGACGGTAAAGTCGGTTTTACCCTTGGTATTGACGTAATTGTTAGTCAGTTACATCTGGAGGCGGGTTGTTTTTTGTTATTTACAAAATCTTTTGGTAATTATTTCCATTTAAATTTTTTTGGAAAAAACGGTGTTGAAATGAATTTTCCTGATGTAGATGTCGATGAGGTAAGTTACATTTTGCTACTTATTTATATATTTGATATATTGTTAATCTAATACATGTTATATTTAATTTGCAGGCTGTAGTTGCACCTATCGATGCAATAAATGATGTTGATCAACAACCAGATGGTGGTGTTCGTCTGTTTGTTCGTATGGCTGGTGAACATTATTTTGTAAGTTTTAATATCATTTTACAAACTGCTAAAAAACAAGTGTTACAATTTTTTTTTGACTTAATAAACATTATTCTTTTTAGTTTCATATTTATTATTAATTTTATTTTTACAACAATACAGAGGCTTCCTGATCATGTTTCACGGATGGCTAAACTTGATGAAGGTTTAAAAGATATCATCGTCAGACTTATGCATCTGGATCCGCCACAGCAGTTTACCAACGGTACCAGACGTGAAAGAAACAACGAAGAAGGTTTTCGATATGTGTTAACCCGTTGGTCGAAGTTCATGAAAGCCGCTCGAATTAAGGTCGGTGACACCGTTCACTATTCTTTTGATGAAAATGACCAGGTGTTAAGTGTTGAAAAGGTTGTACCTTACGTTAGGCGTAGTGATTAGTTATTTGACATTTAGGGCAAGTTTTTTCCTTTTCATATGGTAGATATTAACTTTTTATATGGTTATTGGTTTCTAACATTGTTTATGGTTTTGAATTTCAAGTTATTACATTTTTTCATATCTTAACTGTGCTTTTAACCACTATATGCCATGTCTAAAAAGTTTAATCTATGTTTTAAGTAGTTTTTATTCTCATTACACATATGATAGTTCAAAAACGATATAGAAACAACTTTTAAAGATAGAAAGAAATTAATATATTCAGATATTAAGATTGTTCTGTATATTTTACAAATAAAATAGTTTTTATATAACTCAGTGTTGTATGTGTATATATATATATAAGGGAAATTGGTTTTTAATAAACCAACCATTGTCCCGTTGGTAAATAATAATCTTACATATGTAATTGGTATACAATAATCCTACCTATCAACATGTTGGTACTCAATGAACTTCCGTTAATTTTTTTTAACTGAAGTTAATTTTTAAGTTTTATTTATTACACAAAAAGTCCCTGTAGTTGTAATTTACTAGTTTTAACTATTTTATAAAACAAAAAAACCTCAAGGGACTGTAATTTACTAGTTTTAAAATAGTTAAAACTAGTAAATTACAACTACAGGGACTGTTTTTGTAATAAATAAAACTTAAAAACTAACTTCAGTTAAAAAAAATTAACGAAAGTTCATTGAGTACCAACATGTTGATAGGTAGGATTATTGTATACCAATTACGTAGGTAAGATTATTATTTACCAACGGGACAAAGGTTGGTTTATTAAAAACCAATTTTCCTATATAAAAAAATTACACATATGATAGATCAAAAACGATATAGAAACAACTTTTACAGATATAAAGAAATTAATATTAATATATTCAGATAATAATATTGCTGTTTATTTTTTAAAAATATATTATCACGGCTTTTTAAAAATATATACAAAATTTAAATATTAATCAGGGAAGTGAATCATATTTATGTCTGATTGATATTATTCCTTTAAGTAAATAAATTAACCAAAAATAAGTTGATATATTTATTTAAATAATATTTAAAGTATTTCAAATTTAGTTGACTGTTTTTTTAAATTTTATAAATCCTTAACTGATGCTAATAATGTTAATAATTTATTAAAAAGTATATTCTTATTTTATCATCTGTTAATCAATTAACCATTTAACATGATTGAAAATAATCAGGATCCCATTCTTTCTTTTACCTTCCTCTTTGCTGCAGAGAGAGTATAGTGTTGTTATTATTAGAAGAATAGTAGTATGAACTTTTAGTAATACATATAGAATATAGAATATAACACTATGATTGTCATTGTAAACCTTGCATTATAGTTTTGACCTGTTACATTATTAAGCTTTTTATATAAGATATAACATAAATAACCTAATTTTAGTCATTTTAATTATAGAAAGTCAACTCTCACTTAATATGTTGCAATTTCAAATTTTCGTCCTTACTTTGCAAGTGATTAATCATAAAAATTTCGTCCTTACTTTGCAATTTCAAACTGAGAATTATGGAAACTGATTAATCATAAAAAAATTAGATTAATCTATTTTTTATATTTTAGTAAACGTTGACAATTATAATTAAAATTAAAAATATCGCTACCAAATTTATGTGCTCACTTTCTTTTATTAGTTTCATTTGTTATGTTTCATACACATCGCATCTACTGACTTTGTATATTTCGATATACATATCTTCTGGTATGAGTATTATGGGTTTCATTGTAATTCATATAGTTATTGTATTGTTGAGTTAACATATGATGTTTTTCATGTACTTTTCTTCATAGATTATTGTATATCATCATCAAGTAAGTTATCTTAATTCTTTTTATGAATTGCAGAGATGGAACAAGTTGCTATCACACTTCTTAATAATGTTGATCTTAATGTTGATGATTACACTATCAGAATCCGCATAGTCTGGCTATGGACAATACCTACCTTCAACAATCCTAGGAAGATTTATTGCTACGACATGATATTCATGGACCAGAAGGTTTTTTTAGGCCAATGCAAACGTTTTTTTGAATTTCAAATTAATGTGTTACTGTTTATAATTAATTATAAAACGTTGTTTTTTAGGGCACCAAAATGCAGGCATTTGTTTTACAAAAAAACACTACTGGTTATGAGCATTTACTGAAAGAAAATCAATGTTTAACTATTCGTAACCCTTCGATGGGTGAAAATCGTCAGAAAGTTAAATATGTTCATAGTTCGTTGAAGATCAATCTAAATGACAACACTACTGTCGAAGAATGCAACGAGCCTGTTGGTGCTGAATGGGGATTTGATTTTTCTCCATTTGATTCTGTTGTGGGTGACCCTAATGATGACGGCAAGTCTTTCAAAAGCCCGATTGGTACCTTATTTAAAAAAAATTCTTCATTTTTATTATTTTAATATTATATATTTTATGTAATTTTAATTACATCATTTTGTATTTTTTAGATGTTATTGGTTTTGTGGTTAAGTGTCTTCCGTCAGAGGATAAAAGTGAACATAATAACGGCAAAGACGAGAAGAAGACTACCTTTATTTTGGAAGATTTGCAGTACATTCTTATATATACCTACATTTACTTATATATTTCTCCCATTTTATGTATTTTACAACTACCAACTTACGTATTTAAATTTTATTTTGTAGACAGCATCAGATTTACGTGACGTTATGGGGTTGTTATGCTGATCAGATTTTAGAATTTGAGAAGAACCATAAGGATGAAAAGAATGTTGTGGTCGTTGTTCAGTTTGGGAAGTACAGATTTTGGGGAGGTATATTCTATACCGACACTCTCACTTATCATTCAACTACATATTTACTTTATTCAAGTTGTCGTTTTATTTACATGTTGTTATAATTAAACAGGTAATTTGTTTGTCTCCAATTTGTATAATGTAACTCGTGTCTTCATAAACACTGAAGTAAAAGAGATTTTGGATTTCAAGAAAAGGTTTGTAATCTTATTACTTTTTTTTTATAATATCTTTTTAATACGTATTACTTTTGTAACATACATTATTTTTCCTGTACAGTTTCCTTTCTCAGCTTACTGCTTCAATGTCTTCCAGTTATTCTGGATTGAGTTCTTCTGCTATCAAGTCAACGACTGAGGAATATCTATCAGATGTTTCCTTTAGTATAATTGGAGCATTAAGCGAAATCTCCGAAGTATTGTTACAATTATTTATTTTTTTTATTTTTTATACGTATTATTTTTTCCTTTCAGAATGTTCTAAATTATCTACTATGTATACAACAAAAGTTTGTTATTATCCTGGGAACAATTAAGAGCTTTGCTTCAAAAGACTCATGGTTTTACAATGCATGTAAGAGTTGCAACAAAAAGGTTCTTACCAACACTATTTGCAAGGACAAGCAAGATGGAAGTGAAGGATATGATTTAGTAACTGTCTTGGAATGTCAGACTGATCGTTGCAATAAAAGGACCGTTGTGTCTGTTCCCAGGTTAATTTACTTGATTCATTTATTGTCCTAAACATATTACATGATTGTTAACAAAATCTTATTTAAAATTTTCACAGGATAAAAGTTCTAATACGTGTTCAGGATTGTACCGGGATTGTCACTTTGACGTTGTTTGAACGTGAAGTTGTTAAACTGTTAAAGGTTAACGCAAACCAGCTTTTGGATAAAAATATTGAGTTAAGTTATATCGTGGGAATAACATTTAGTTACTTCCTTTATACATTTTAATGTTTATAAATTATGTCTCGAAGTTATGCAATATGACACTCTTAATGTTTATCGAACAGTTAGCCAGCGATGGTAACTTTCCCAAGGAGCCGAAGGCATTGTTAAATCGGCGGTTTGCGTTTAAGATAACCATAGGTTCGTTTAACATAAAAAACAAATCAGATGGCTACTCGGTGTCGAAGTTGACTGAAAATCCTGCAATCATCACTGATCTTGATAGGCATTTTGATGCTTTCCAGGTTCTAAATACCTTCTATACGTTAGTTGTACTTTTTTGTTATAAAAACTTATATCACGTTACAAAATTTAATGAAATATATGAAATAAATACAGCCTGCTGATGATGAACCTTTAAATGTTGTTCCGTCTGATTCAAATGCAACTGTCAACTTTCATGTTAAGGTATGTCAAACAAATTATGGAATTCACTATTGGTTCAATATTTTGTCATTCACCTTATTTTATCAATTGTTTTTAACCTTTTTATTTTCTATTTTCAGGATTCTGTTTCCCGTACTGGCGATGAAGACACTCCGGTGTCTAATTTGAGCAAAAGCATGTTTACGACACCCTCTCCACCTGAGATGAACTGTTCTGTCAACATGCTTGACAATGAACTTAAGCGTAATTTGGATGCCGTGTATGATGTGGATTTATGTTCTTCTCAGTCGTCAACTAAACCGCGTAAGAGTGATGGCGAGAAAGAAGAAGATTCGAATGTGAATGTGGGGCTTTTGAAGCCAAAGGTTGAAAAGTAGTGTGCCGAATCTAATAGTCATCTCTGTGTTTTCCAAAACTTTTCTATGTTTTTTTGAACAATCATATTCAGAACTTTTTATTTCATTACTTGATGTTGGTTTTTTTTCCCACTATTTGTGGCGGTTTATCTTTATTATCGTTATATCAATAAGAGATGATATTATTAATTATCATTTGCATTTTGTTATGTACGTCGATTTCTGTTTATTGTACGTCGGGTTTTTTTTTCTTTCGTTATCATTCTAAACTTATATGTTATGACTTGATGTCACTTTTTTACCGACTATGTATTATGTTTTATGTTTATTTTGGTTTTTCATTGTTATATCAATAGAAGATGATATTACTAATCACTTTATTTTCGTCTGTCATATATATATCAATAACATATTATGGAATTGATCAGCCTTTGCTTATTTTTTTTATATACTTCCGTTTATATTTATTGTAGTTTGTTATCTTTATATCACTAAAGAGATATTCGTTAATTATCCATTGTTAAATCAACAAATAACGTTATATTTATATTAGTATTACTTTTTCCAACTTTATCAAACCTACCATCGTAATAACATTTTTAGTATATTACAGTGTTTTTAAATGTTAATCCGTTTCCATTATTCAAAAAAAATTTAAAAAACATGCCATATAAACGAAATTTAATTTTCGTAAGTACTAAAATATAAGATGATTTAAATGTTGAAATTAACCATAATATGTATATTAAAGTTGGAAGGTTAGAAAATCAATATATATAGAAACTTTATTCGGTTATTTAATTTTAATTAAAAATATTATTCAAAGTTTTGACTTTCCAATATTATGAAATTAATCATTAATATCATAATGAATATACTTAAATGTTTACATTACTAATGGATTTAAGTTTTACTAATTTTAATTTGGTAAATACTAAAATATAAGATCTTTTAAATTTTAAATGTTGAAATTAACCATAATATTTATATTAAAGTTGGAATGTTGGAAAATCATATATATATAGAAACTTTTTTCGGTTTTTATATTTAAATTAAAAAATATTATTTAAAGTGTTGACTTTCCAATATTATGAAATTAATCATTAATATCATATTGAATATACTTAAATGTTTACATTACTAATGTTTCCTTATAAACAGAATGTACAACATATAAATCTTTTCATCTCATTTCATCTCATTTGTGGTTTTTAGTTCAACCAATACATCCCTTTCACTACAAGGGTATTGTTGAACAAACGATTACTTTCTTATTCCAAAAACGTCTTCCGCAATGTATAAACGGTCAAAGCATGATTCCAATTCTTTGGGAAATCAATCAAACCAGGAAAACACTTTAGGTTGTGAGTTTTTATTTATCTTTCACATTGTCTATTTGTTTATATATGATTATAATTATAATGTAATTCATTTTTCTTTATTACAATGATAGCCACTTCAAGAAAATCCAAGGTAGATCTTCATGTACGTCCAATAATCCATTTAATATAAACAACTCAACAGGTAACACTTTTTAGATTCTTGTGATGTTAGTCTATTTTGTATATCTACAATAACAATCTAGATATGCGATATTTATGTTATGTGTCTTTTATTTAGATGTTGCGGTTGGCATCTCAAGAAGTCCCTTTTCAGACATTACCAATGGTATTGAACTACTCTCATTTACTAACTTATGTTCCGAATATTTAAATTTCAGTTAAAAATGTATATCGATTTTATTGTTGTCAATTGATTTGAACGCATAAACTATGTACTACATATAACATATAAACTAAAATTAGATCAGGTACATATTTATAAACACGGTTACATAGTAGCAGTCCAAACTACATAAAGAACGTAGCTATCAAACATGTAAAGCTACTACAAAACAACTTTTAACACTAAATAAGTTACGATAGCTTTCTTCATTACCCAAAACAACCATATGTTATGGTTCAACCCTGTTTCAAAGTTTCAAACATCACCACTAGCGGAAAACATCGGTAAGGAACAAAACACCAATATCTGGAAAGAACTGGAACTTGCAATTATCACCTTCTTTTATGTTGTTATCTTTAAGCCATTTCGCCCAGCCTTTGACAACGTACTTAATACTGTTTTTATTTGGCTCCGCCCTAACATCATGTTTTGTCTCCACATTCTGCCTATTGGCGATCTTAACTTTCAAGGTTTCGTCAATTCCTGTCATCCGTGCTACAGCAACTGGTATGCGCTATAAGTTACAAAACATAATAATAATAATTTCCATTAATGATGTTGAAGTATTTAAAAAAATACAAAACTTAACCAAATTATGTAAACATATTAGACGCCTATTAACATATAATTTTGTCGGAACTTACAAAGCGTTTGGTGTATGGCACAAAAAATATCAGCGGACCAGTTTCATCATCATCAAACTCCTCTGATTCAGCCGAAGAGTCTTCAGAATCCGATATGACGACAACATCGTTTTCAGCTCCAGCCATTCTAAGAAACATTTAAAACGTTGACCCATTTTAAATAAAACATCAAGTCATTACATATAATGCAATCTTTTTGTTGTAGTTTTAAGGAATGACAAACATACATACGTTAAATAGGGTAATTCCTGTTGATGTTACATTTCTATTCTACTTGACTAACTTTCTTTTATTACATAAACATATCCTATATTTGTAACCCTTTTTAATCAATCTAAATTACACAAACCCATTTCTGGTGACATTCATAAAAGAAATTAATTCCTTTTAGACAAGCATACTAATTTCATTTACTACACACAGTTTAAAACAAAAAAATTAAGCCTAACAATCTTTGTTGTTGCATTTCATCTTACCCAATAAGTCGATAGATGAAAACAACTTAACTTTACAACGTAATCGTATTAAACACCTCATTATTATTTGTTGTTCTACTTTAACATAATGATACTTTCGTTAAGTACAACATTTTTCATACAGTCATTTGTTCGAACACCTGGTGTGCATCGTATACTTAACGTCTTCGAGCATGTCACTGTATTCAAATGACTACCTAAATCTGTTTTTTTCATACCCGAAGACATGTATGCAGTAAATACACTAAGAACATCATGTATGTTACCTAACTGAATGAACGTAAATCTGTCAACGAAACAAGTTACATTTAGGTTACTGTATACAGATTTTCATTTTCATTAAAGAAATCCAAGCAAGACATGGCAGATGAACATCAACATTGAAAAAAAGGAATTATTTTACCTGATTTTCGTAGACTTATGAACCGTATGATGGACAAATTAGGAATGCAGATGAGAGCAATCTTGAAACCCTTATTGAAATCCACTAAATGAAGTTATAATCTGATGGAAGGATAGATATACAGGTGAAGAAGTATGATGGACAAGTAATTAGTGTATGTTGACTATTTGATACACCTTTCACTATCACAATAGGGCTTTCAACACAAGATGCCATGCAATCTGATTGAGTCTTAGCCACCGATTTGTCCCTCTTGGTTTATTTTTTTATTTTATATATTGTTATTGATATTGATCTTTTAGTATCAAAGTTTACAATTAACTTATTATTTTTTTACCTAAATTACATAGATCAAATATCATAACATATTTATATAATGTTACAATATTAACTAACTTTTCTTTGTACTAATGGATTTAAGTTTTACTAATTTTTTTAGACAACTAATGCTATTATATCGTTTCTTTGGTTTTTCATGTTAATACAGTTTTAACTCCAGCAATTACACAAGACGAGTGCAGGGAGAGGCGTAAGCTACGGAAATTGTATTTGGATAGTAAAAGATCTAATGTATCACACGGCTTACCGGTTTCTAAAACAAAAGAATCGTCGACTTCTAATTCGTCTTCCATTTTTTTGCACACTCCGACTATTTCACAATATGCGTCTACTATTTCGCCAGGTTTATTTATTTATTTATTTTAAACTTTGCATACTATTTAAACTTGCATACTTAAATATGTTTATACATATATATGTCTAAAAATATTTATATACCGTGTTTCTTTTATCAGTTGTTTTCACGCAAAGTTATAAAAGTTACACTAAAGAGAGACGAAGATTAAGGAGACTTTATTTAGATAGTAAAGAATCTCCTATCTTACGAGGCAAATCCATGGCTATGAACACCTTACAATCCTCTTCTAATACAAGATCCTTTCACTGCAACACACAAAATGGTAATTCTATCCTTTTGTTAATACATACAAGTAATACTATACCCCACTTTCGAAAGTCGTATTTTTCATCAATAGCGATAACTAAAAAACATATGAATTATGTTATTTGTGTTGTATTATTTAGGTGATGTCACTTCTGCTTCAAACAACCAAACACCTTCAACAAGTATCCGTCGCTTTTCTATTTCTCTAAATATAACATCAGCGATTTCAACTCCTATTCTACGCCAAACGTCTCCAAGGCTATCTCCTGGAAAATGTAAGTTATTAGGCAGACCACGAATTACATCTCCTATTCCAATGGTTGATTTGACTACAGAGGCAGCCTTAGATCAAGATCCTTACAAAGGTGTTTCATCAGGTAGTCGCTTAAGTAGTATATTTACGACTTTATTTTGTATAGCATTGTCTTATTTTGAAATACATGGATTAATTTCATTTATTTTATTTCCAATTTAATCTACAGGTTACTTAGATCATGGTGACCAGTGTATTACGTGTCAAGTATGCAATGCAAAGTTATGAGATGTAGAAACGGGGAGAGGCAGAACCGAGAATGGGAAAACCAATTATTTTTCATGTTGTGGTTATGCCAAAGTAGAGCTACCCGATTATAAAGATGCACAACCAAATTACCTGAAACTCTTTACATCTTTGGATAACGAAAGCAAGCATTTTTTGAAAAACATTCGCCGTTATAATTATATGTTCGCATTCACCTCAATGGGTGGTAAGGTGGATCCGACTGTTAATAGAGGTAACGGCCCATTTTGCTACAGGATTAGCGGTGAAAACTATCATAGTATTGGAAGTCTTTTGCCTGAGAATGCCAATAAACCAAAGTTTTGCCAGCTGTACATATACGATACTAAAAACGAGGTTTCAAACAGAGAATCGATATTTAGGTAAGTATCGTACAGTATAATTTGTTTAAATTGTTTCTTAATTATTTATTAATAATTCGTTCATAAACAATTTGTCCAAACAGTCGTTCTAAGGAGTCACCTGCATCCTCTTCTACTTCTCTTGATCGCCAGTTGATCCAACATATAAAGTCTGTGTTAGACTTCGATAATGTATTGGTTAAAGTTTACAGGATGGTTAGAGATTGTTTTCATGACGATCCTCAGCTTAGTTTTAAGGTACGTCTTATTGGAAAAAAGGGACAAGGATGGTCGAATGTATAACTTACCAACATGTGGCGAGGTTGCTGCTCTAATTGTTGGAGATGTTGAAAACGCAATTGAGAATAGAGATATTGTTGTTGAAACTAAATCAGGGACTCTTAAACGAATAAGTGAATTACATCCTTCTTACCTTGCTCTACAATACCCAATTATGTTCCCATATGGAGATGATGGTTACAGAGTTGACATCCCTCATAGAGGTGTGATAGATGTAACCAACAAGAAGCGTCCAAATTGTACGATGAGAGAGTTCTTTTCGTGTCGTATTCAAGATAGAGTAAAGAATTTTTCGCTGATTCTAAATTCAAGGAGAATTTTCCAACAATTTTTGGTTGATGCTTATACGATGATTGAGAGCGAGAGACTTAACTATATACGTTTTCAACAAAAACATCTAAGATCTGATACCTATGAAAGTCTCCGAAAATTGAGAAATAATGGTCAGCAAGATATATCTAATATTGGTACACCTCTTATATTGCCTTCTTCGTTTACTGGTGAAGCTAGATATATGATGCAAAACTATTTAGATGCTATGGCTTTATGTAAATGGTTCGGTTATCCTGATTTTTTTATAACCATTACATGCAATCCCAAGTGGCCAGAGGTAAAACGGTTTCTTAAAGACACCACTCTTAATCCAGAAGATAGGCCTGATATCCTATCAAGGTTATTTAAAGTGAAGCTGGATGCGATTTGTAAAGATTTAAAGGAACGTCATATGTTGGGAAAAGCAGCAGCAAGTATGTAACCTGGTTTGTTTTTTTGTTTTTTTTTACATTTTCATTTATTGTTTTTAATTATTTTTTATGCAGTTATTTATACAATCGAGTTTCAAAAACGTGGCTTGCCTCATGCGCATTTGTGCTTATTCATGGAACCTGAAGCTAAACTTCCCACTGTTGACCAAGTTGATCCGTTCATATGTGCCGAAATTCCGAACAGAGATGATGACCCAGAGTTGTATATGCTTGTGAAGGATTTTATGATTCACGGACCGTGTGGTAATGCTAATATGAACTGCCCATGTATGGTTGATAAACAGTGTTCAAAAGGTTTTCCAAAAAGATTTCAAGATACTACCACAATTGACGCCAATGGTTTCCCATTATACAGAAGGAGAGATGGTGGAGCAACAGTTGTCAAGAACCGGATCGAGTTATATAATAGAAGTGTTATACCATACAACAAAAAGTTATTGAAAAAGTATCAGGCACATATAAACGTTGAGTGGTGCAACCAAGCTCGGTCAATTAAGTATTTGTTTAAGTATATCAACAAAGGGCCTGATAGAGCAACATTTGTTGTTTTGCATAACGATAATCAGAATGAACAACCTGAAAAAGATGAGATTAAAGAGTACTATGACTGTAGGTATATCTCAGCATGTGAGGCATCATGGAGGATATTTAGTTATGATGTAAATTACAGATATCCTTCTGTTATCAGGCTTCCATTCCATCTTCCAGGGCTACAACCGGTTGTCTTTGGACCAGACGAAGACATCAATTATGTTCTTAACAGACCATCTGTCAAGTGTTCCATGTTTCTGTCTTGGATGGAACGTAACAAAGACCCGGATGACCATTTGGCGCGTACACTAACTTATGTTCAGTTTCCAACTTGGTATGTTTGGAAGGTTGAAAACCGTTGTTGGCAACCTCGGAAAAAAGGTAACTCAATTGGCAGAATTCATAATGTTGCTCCCTCACTTGGAGAAGCTTATTTTTTAAGAATCCTGCTTAATAAAGTCAAAGGACCTAAGTCATATGACGATATCAAAACTGTTAATGGTCATGTACATGATACATTTAGAGATGCGTGTTCTGCACTTGGTCTTTTAGATGATGAAAAAGAGTACATCGAAGCAATCAAAGAAGCAAACGAAACAGCAACAGCTTCTTATGTCCGAAATTTATTTGCCATGATGCTATTGTCCAACACTATGTCAAGACCGGAGATTGTATGGGAAAGCACGTGGAAATACATGGCAGATGACTTCATATACAGATACAGTAAATTACATCGTGTTGAAGGTACATATCTATATCGCTCACCTATCCATGATGAATGTGTAAATAAAATATTATATTATAAAACTTTAGAATAGCCATTTTGCTTTTTCCATTTTTTTTCATACATCGTTTAAATAAAATTTCATACTCATTGTATCTGTATTTCAACATGTAACAGGTTTATCAATTCCAGACGACGAACTTAAAAATTACGCTTTGGTGGAAATTGAAAAGTTTTTAGGTATGAATAGCTCATCGCTACGGAACTTCTCAACAATGCCTCTTCCAGATTCTTCTTCGTTATCTGATCTCGACAATCGTCTGATTAACGAGGAGCATACTTACGACGTATTAAGTCTCGCGGAGGAATATGTTAATCTGTTGAATATGTTAACTGATGAACAAAGGTCGGTGTTTGAAGAGATAATGAAATCTATTGATGGTAACACTGGAGGGACGTTTTTTGTTTACGGATATGGTGGTACCGGGAAAACCTTTTTATGGAAGAAGTTGTCTGCGACACTTAGATCAAAAAGCCAAATTGTATTAAATGTTGCTTCGAGTGGAATTGCATCGCTGTTATTGACAGGCGGCAGGACTGCACACTCCAGATTTCGTATTCCTTTGAATCTTAATGAGGATTCGGTATGTCATATAAAACCAGATAGTGATGTCGCTAAATTATTGCATCAGACCAAACTTATTATATGGGATGAAGCACCTATGGTCCATAAACATGCGTTTGAAGCATTGGACCGAACAATGAATGACATTTTTAATTTTGACACCTCAAGAAATTCTAAAATCTCATTTGGTGGTAAGGTTATTGTTTTTGGTGGAGATTTTAGACAAGTCCTTCCTGTTGTTCGAAATGGTGGAAGACAAGAGACAGTGAACGCATCATTAAGTTCGTCGTATTTGTGGAGTAAATGTAAGTTGCTAACGTTGTCAAAGAATATGAGGTTAACCGTCGGAAGATCTCCATCCGAAGTTGAGAAAATAAATAGTTTTGCTAAGTGGCTTTTGGATATAGGAGAGGGAAATGTTGGTGGTCCTAATGACGGAGAAGCGACAATTGAAGTGCCATCTGATCTTATAATTAATGATACTTCCGATCCCATTTGTAGCCTGATCGAATTTGTTTATCCTTCGATTCTCGAGAACTTCGGCAGTCCTAATTATTTTAGTGATAGGGCTATACTTGCGCCTAAGAATGAGGTTGTTAACGAGATTAATGATAGGTTGTTAACGTTGTTTCCCGATGAAGAAAGAGAGTATCTAAGCTCCGACCGTCTTTGTGCAAGTGAAAATGTTAGTTCAATACAAGAAAGATTATACACACCGGATGTTCTCAATGGTCTTAAAGTTTCATGTTTACCAAATCACAGGTTAGTGCTAAAAGTTGGTGTGCCAGTCATGTTGTTACGTAACATTGACCAAAAAAATGGTTTGTGCAATGGGACAAGGCTGAAGGTTACAAAGTTGTATAACCGTGTAATAGAGGCTGAAATAATATCTGGAGCTAATATTGGTACTCGAACCTATATTCCCAGAATTAGTTTAGTACCTTCAGACAAGAAGATTCCTTTTTCATTTCAAAGAAGGCAATTTCCGTTGGTTGTTTGTTTTGCCATGACTATCAACAAAAGCCAAGGCCAATCACTTTCTAGGGTTGGTCTGTACCTGAGACAACCGGTTTTCATGCATGGTTAGTTGTATGTTGCGTTATCTAGAGTTAAAACAAGAGACGGTGTTAAACTGCTAATACTGGACAAATATGGGAAGCTTACAAATAAAACATCCAACGTTGTGTATAAAGAAGTCTTTAATGACTTATGATTTTTCATTAATGCTTATCTTGTATATCTTAAAAATGATTATTTACGGAGTGTTAACTTTTATAATAAAAAATTTGAAAAGAATAACATGTTTTGCCATTTGTCGTCTTATTACTCCTATTATTTCCAATAGGTGTAACGGTTTTTTTTTTTATCGCGAAAACCTTACTTCTCGTTTCATCTTTCATAACTTCATCTTCATAATCACATCCCTTTATTGTTTTGAAATCAATTTAATAAAAAGCACGCTTACAATTCCCGTCTTTCCTTTTTTTTCCTCCAAATTATCATTGCATCTCTCCAATCTATAGCTAATCACATCAGTCATTCCAAATTTACAAAGATCCGTGTTTCCAAAATATTTAATATGAAGACATTTTTATATTTTCATAAAGTCATTCATCATCCCTCTCTCAATCGGAGATCTTTTGTACCATCATCTTCATCAGCGTCACACGTTTCTTCGGCGATTTTGGTTCAGGTAAGTTTATTCATGCATCGATTTCTATTTTTCAAACCTATGATTGTTCATTTAGTAAATGATTTTAACTCATTTCTGGTTAACTGTACGAACCCTAACCTCATCGATACTCGATTTTTTAGGTGATAATGTTTATTCTAAGTTTGTATACATTTATTGTTGTTGTTTTACTCAAATTTTTAAACCGATTGCTATGATTATGTTTTTGCCTGTCGATTATTAAAACATATATCTTCGCCATTACTTTATGTTGATATGCTCATCTTTAATGTTATGTTTGTTTAAATTGTTGTATGATTATGATAATGTTATTTTCCGGCGGATTATTGAAACTGATTTTTATATTAAAAGACTTAATTTTTGTGTTCTCGAACAATAAATGAACCATAAGATGTATCTTTCTGTTTTTCTATACCTGGTGTTATAAGACTTTAGTTGATGATGTTTTTTTTTTCCAATTAGGATAATATCTTTGTATACTCTGCATTTGGTTGTATTGATTGTATTTTATTACCTGTTTTTGCAACCACTTAAGTGTTTTAACATTTGTCACTGGATCTATTAAAAGTATACTTTACGATTACTTGACGTTTTAAACATTGTATGAGATCAGTTAAGGTTATGTGTATTAGATTAAAAGAACTTTTAATATACATTTATGTTTCTCACTGGTCCTTTTTTCATACGTGTTTTGTAGGTTCTTTAATTTTTGTATCCAAATTCACATTCTTTAAATTTTTTTCCTAAAATAGATAACAGGCTTCCTGCTCATTTTAACTGTTTTGATTGCCGTTTATTAGTGAATGTTATTTTTTATTTTTTTTTTGAAAAAGGGGCTGCAATGTTTTAATAAATTTTCATTTTTTGGAATAGTGTTCAAGATCCTACCTTTATATGATTTTTTTCCTTTTTATTTTCGTTTGTCCTGGATTTATAACCTTATTCTATTTATATTAACGTTGTTTATAAATTTCTTGACAGATATGGATCGTGGTTTTTTTGTTTACATCGAGGACAGGAAATTAGAAGAACAAGTAATACGTTTGTTTATAACGTCTTATATATTATTATATTGTTAAGTGACAACCTAACCGTTAAGAAATGTATATTTAGCATTTTTTGTGTTTTTATTATTTAATGACTTAAACGATGTTTGCAGCCTTTACCAGCTTGGTATAACAAGCAGAATGACTTAGATGGATATCCCATTGGAACTGTTTTGTTAATCATTGATGATAAAGCAATATTTAATGTTACAATCAAGGAGTCTACGGACGGTTATTGTCTTTCAAACGGTTGGTCAACTCTTATAAATGTGCTTGAAGTAGACAATGGAGACTATGTTGTATTTGAACTTATGGATGCATTGACGTTTAGAATAACTCATTTTAAGAGTTATCCACACACGGTTCAAGGTTCAAAGTTCCACATTGTTATATTAGACCCTGAGAACCGGAATCTAGTATGCTTTAAACAGTTTTTGTTATGTTCAATAAAGATTTACATTTTGTACTTATTCAATGGTTTTTTAATCAACTGTAGTGGTTACCCAGAGAGTTCATGCAAGACCATTTCAACAGTGATAATCTGTTTGACAATTTTCTTATTGTTTTTGACAAAAACCACACGTGGACTGTTACTATGAGAAGACTCTAGGATATCAACCATTTCTTTGTTGATTTTTCTCAAGTTTCCAATGATCTATGTTTAATAACTGGCGATGTTATTGTTTTCGAGTTGGTTGATGATTATGTTTTTAGGATTAAACTGTTCCGTCCTAACGGTCTTCAGTCGCTTAGTCCGGACCTTGCCGTACCAGTGGTGGAATCCATTAAGAATGAGGTGCAAGTTTTTTTTAGACCGGGGATTTTATATTGTTATTGCGGACTCCTCAAAAACCGAACAGGTAATGGTTTTTTAATGGAGTGCTATTTGTAATCTGTCGAGCGTCTGAGCATCAACTAATGTAATCTGTTTGTAAATTACAGTCTCTCCCTTTATGGTATAATAAGTTTGACAACTTGAAGCGCTATCCGATTGGTCCTGTGATTATTACAAATGAAGAGGGCAATGAGTGGACTGTTTTGGTGAAATCTACTGCCACTGGGTATTGTTTATCGAATGGTTGGTCTGCTATGGTTAGTGATGTTGGCGTGGAGGATAAAGATGTTATTGTTTTCAAAGTTGTTGATGCTCAGACGCTAAAGTTGACTCATTTTAAGGCTGATTGTCTTTCCGGTGTAAACAACAAGTTTTTTGTAGTTTTTTGTAGAGATGTTATTTCCCGAGAACGCTAACTTGGTAATTTATACTGTACTACTTATTTTCATACCAACTGACCTTTTTATTGACGATTGCTTTTATTCTTGATTTAGTGGTTGCCGAAAGAGTTTATGAACAGGTATTTTAAAACTGACACTTTGGACGATGACTTTACAATTCGTTTTGGAGGTACACACATGTGGAATGTCAAAGTGAATAGGCTCTGGGGATCAAACTACTTTATTCAAGATTTCTCACAAATCACCAAGGAACTTCATCTCATATCAGGTGATGTAATCGTTTTTGAGTTGGTTGCGAGACGTATTTTCAACATTCTGCTTTTACGTCCTAATGGAATACAGTCTGTTGTTCCTGAGGTTGCCAATAGTGTTGGTGTTGAAGAAGAGGAAGACACAGAAGAAATGGTTGTTAGTAGACGAAGAGAATCAAGACATGGATTATGAAGAAGAACTTATCGGCCATGGTCATGCTGATGTAGCATTTCAACAGCAGCATGTATTGGAAGATGACATTGTAGACGTTGAACATGATGTGCCAGTCTTTGAAGCCGATCCTTTGTTGGAACCAGACTTTGTTGACGTTCCACAGATTCCGGCCGTTGTTGATCAAGCCAATCAATACGAACTAACATGGTGTCTATCTTTTCGTTTTGTAAGTTTTTCATACTTTAAATGCTTTATTTTAATATTATGTAATGTTTTGAAGTTGGTATTTTTTTTATTTTTTTTAATTTAATTATTTTATCTGACTGTAATGCAGCGGTTCCCAAAGGCATTTGCAGCAAATGTAGATTTGTCTGTCCTTGATGAGATGGTAGTTGAAACTGAGGACGGGTTTTCAATGACACTAGAGATCCGGCAAGAAACGGCATGTGGGAGACCTCGGTATGCTTTCAGAGGATGACACAACTTCATGCTGCAGGCTGGGTTGGAAAATGGAGCTCAGTTCTTGCTGCGATATGATAGGAATCAAAACACGTTGCGAATTCTTAATCCGAACCCCTAGGGGATGTATCTATTGACAGATGGCGTCAGAAGTAAACAATTAATATCGTTACCAAGCATGTCGTATGTGTGGTAACAGTTTTGGAACAATTATTACTATATATGTTTTGTTATCTTAATCTCGCTTCAGACTCTTTTGTTTTTATTTTTACTTTTTTCCCTAAAATTGCTTTCTACTAAATATTAATCATATCATGCATAGCATTAACGCATTTCGTTTACAACTTTTGTGACACAATGCTCGTTAGTACCTTTACGTAGATGAATTCGTTTGTATTATGTATTACTCTACCTTCATTTCTTAATGTATTTTTTTATGTTCACACTGCCGGTGCAAGTCATTTTGACAAAAGGCATGAAAACATCATAATGAAGGTTTCATATACAAAAACTTAATGTCTAATGAACATCATGTAGATGTACTATTGGGACGCGCTCAAATCTCTCAAAATATTAGGCTTAACAAATCACACTTTAATGCTTCTATGTTTAAATTATTTTATGTGTTTAGTTGGTGTTTAGCCACCCGCGAAGCTCACGGGGTCTTAGGCTAGTGGGTATGGTGATGGTCCTCCAAGGGAGGATGATCCGCCACGTAGGCGCCACGTCATAGTCCTCCCAAGGATGGTCACTAGAGGGTATGGGAGGATGATCCTACCCCACCACTTTTTTTATTTTATTTTTTTTTAATTTCTATGCCCTATGTACAAGTATTGAAGCCTAATGTACAAGTCATTAACACATACAAACAAACAAACAAACAAATGGGGCCCACCATTGGAGGACCGTCGTGAACGTCTGATCTTCGACGTTGAAAACGGGGACGCTTTGAAGACGGAGGGGGCGGGATGGGGTGACTCCGGCGCCGGATGAAGACGGGCATGGGGACGTCCCCCATACCCTGTAGCCTTAGGCTAGTTATTTATTAAATAGAGATAAATATAAGGAATCGGATGTGGGGGCTTTTTAGAAAATATTTAAATTGACAAGGTAAATATGTTTTTTAGTTAAATTATATAGATATGGATAAAAACTCTGATGTGAATGGTATGAATGCTCTAAGAATTTACTTTACTTTTCCTTTAAATATATGGATAAGTTATAAGGATATAAAATTAGATGAAGTGATTATTTAGGTAATTTTCTTAAATTTTATGATTAAGGAATATGATGTAAACGCTCTAAAATTTGTTTCTGCTTAGCCAACCTGATAATAAAATGATCACTTTGCAAAATCATATGAAGAAGACTTACCCTGTTACATTTTCAAAATTATTATGCTTGTCAAGTTGAACAGATAAAATTTTGCTTTAAATTTTCAAAATTGTTATGCTTGTCTTTCAGTATCTAATATTAATGTTTTAGTCAATGCTAATTAACAAGAAACATAAAGTTTTCCAAGTCCTAATTAATATAGACGTAACGTTGATATAAAATATGTATGAAATGAAATATGATCCCCAAAAGGGAAAATCACGAGAATAGCCAAGACCACGCCGTCTTTTCAAAAATAGCCATTTGAAACGGCTCAACGAGCCGTTTCAAGAAGCTGACATGGCTCAAAAAATCCTTTAAGCATCAACCAACCACATTGCGCCACGTGTCCATTTGTAGCGGCTCAACGAGCCTTTTCACCAAAATTAATGCTGCTGTAACAGCTTGAAAAATCCTTTCAGCATCAACCAACCACATTGCGCCACGTGTATTCTAAGTCTTTTCAGTTATTTGTAAAGGCTCGTAGAGCCTTTTCACCGAAATCGAGGTATGATGTATTTTATATTATTTTTCCACCATGATTTTTAAACGGGTGTAACTTTTTCATACGGTAATATTTTTTTTTATAAAAATACACCAAATTAAAGATGATAAAAATTATCTTTAATTTGGTGTAAATTTTTTTAAAAAGTATTATAATATTTTCCACCACGATTTCGCATAACGTTTTCGTACAATAATATTTTTAAAAAAATTTATACCAAATTAAAGATAATTTTATGATCTTTAATTTGGTGTATTTTTATAAAAAAAATATTACCGTATGAAAAAGTTACACCCGTTTAAAAATCATGGTAGAAAAATATATAAAATACATCATACCTCGATTTCGGTGAAAAGGCTCAACGAGCCTTTACAAATAACTGAAAAGGCTTAGAATACACGTGGCGCAATATGGTTGGTTGATGCTGAAAGGATTTTTTTAATCCGTTACAGCATCATTGATTTTGGTGAAAATGCTTGTGAGCCCCTACAAATGGACACGTGGCAATCATGTGTTGGTTGACTTGAAAGGAATTTTTGAGCCGTGTCAGCTTCTTAAAACGGCTCGTTGAGCCGTTTCAAATGGCTATTTTTGAAAAAAACGGCGTGGTTTTGACTATTCTCATGATTTTCCCTCCCCAAAATTTTATACCAAAGTTGAGTGTACTCTTTAAATTGATAATGAAAGTATGGTGTTAAGGGTGGGGATCAAATAGGAAGTTTATTTTGGCTAGGAAGTGTAGGAAGCAATAGGATTATGACATGTGGCAACATTTAAAATAAAGAGAAATGGTATTTTAGTCAATCCAACCATTTCTTCTTCCTTCTTCTCCCCAGTAACTTCAAAACCCACCATTTTCAAAACCCACCATCTTCAACCATTTCTTCACTTACTATCTCAATAATCACTACATCATAGTGCGATTTTCGTCACCAATCAATGATTCAAACACCCGATCAACGTGTTCTTCAGCTTTTTTTTGAAGAAAACCCAGTTTAATTTCATTCAAAATCTCGTTTTTCCCGTGATTTTGAAGATAATCACTCGATCCGTTCGATTCGATCGTTGATAAGTGTTTCTATCATTCAAATTTCGACAATCGTTGAAGAAATCGGCTTCGATTCATGTAAGAAGTTCTTTAATTTCATTTTAACGATCTGGGTTTTTGATTTAGTCATTGCGTTTTACGATCTTGACGGGGGTCCGGGGGCAGCGCCCCTGGTAGCATTGCTGTAATAAAAATGCATCAGAAAAATTAATTTTCTGTAAATTGCCTCTGGAAAACTGCATTCGTAAACTGCATTGGTTCAGACAATTCACAGCACAGACAAAACTATGTCCTGGTTCAATGCGTTTTAAAGAGAACACTTTCTTTGGTGTTTTTAGGCAATTGCGTTTTAGAACTAAGCAATTTTTATGTGTTTTCTGTCCATTGTGTTTTAGAAAAACACATTCTTGAAGTGTTTTTAGTCATTGCGTTTTAGGTAAAACACATTTTTAGGTGTTTTCAGTCCATTGCGTTTTAGAAAGGAGACATTTTTAAGTGTTTTCTGGCCATTGCGTTTTACAAATAAGACATTTCTTTGTGTTTTTTGTGCATTGCGTTTTAGGTAAAACACTTTTTATGTGTTTTCAGTCCATTGCGTTTTAAAAAACAGACATTTTAAGTGTTTTCTGGCCATTGCGTTTTAGAAATAAGACATTTGTTTGTGTTTTTGGTGCATTGCGTTTTAGGTAAAACACATTTTTATGTGTTTTTAGTCCATTGCGTTTTAGAAAGTACATTTTCTTTTGAGTTTTTAGGCTATTGCGTTTTAGAAATAAGAAATTTCTTTGTGTTTTCTGGCCATTGCGTTTTACAAATAAGACATTTCTTTGTGTTTTTTGTGCATTGCGTTTTAGAAAAATGTCATTTTTTAGGTTTTTTTTCCATTGCGTTTTACGCAACTGGGTTTTTTCCATTGCGTTTTACGCAACTGGGTTTTAGAAAAAAAATTCGAAAATATAGCAATAGTATACTCGTTTTAAAGATAAAAAAACGCTCGTTTTTTTGTGAAATTTTTATAAAAAAATAATATCGTATGAAAGAGTTATTAACGTTTAAAAAATGGGGGGGAATTGGAGGAGAGAGAAACTATTGGCTTGGATTGACTAGAATACCCCTAAACAAACTCACGCGCCTCTTTTCTTCCCTTCAATTTCTCTGATTTAATCTTAGCACTTGATTAATTAAATGGATGGTAAAGATCACTTCTTAGCCTTCTTAGCCAAATAAACTTCCTATCTTATCTCCACCAATGGTGTTAAATAAGAAATTATCTTAAGCATGTACCTTTTTCTTTAATTTAGTTCACCATTTTACATATATCGATATATAAAAGACTAGATAACAGTTTCGCATACCAAATTTATATAGATCATTTCTTTACACTAATTTTACAAAAAAAAAAAATCATCCTTAATGATTAAATTATTTATAATGATTTTTAAACTATTTATAGATCATTTCTTAACTATTTATATTTAGACTAGGTTATACTCCCATGTATACACGGGTTGAATAATGAAAATTGTTTGTTTTTAACTAAAACCTGCTTGTAAAATGCTCGTTGCATTCATCGGTTCTTTAAATTTTTTTTAATTATTTTTACATCGTTAGCCAATGAGTAAATGAAGTAATGAAAAAAATTTCATTAAATATATCGAAGAATCTATGACATATTTGAATCAACATTAAAGTTTTCTGTTTAAAAAAATCCAAAATCCAACACACAAATCATTTCAAAATTTAGAAAGAAAAAAAACCTACAATGTTATATTTATATTTTAGTTTTAGTGTATTAGTTACTTATTGTACAATATATTAAGTTTATTAAAAAAATATTCATAACCTTTATAAATCTAAAATACATACATTAATATTAATATAAGAGGCAATTATATTTTGTTATGTTTAATCGTTATCTATATTCGGTTAAAAAATTTTAATTGTAGTATAATATATTTATTTGTTAATGATAACAAAATAGTATGAAAAATTGCCATGTAGTAATTCTAGTTAAACATAATAACGATTAAATAAAATAGAAGTTACTTGTAGTAAAATATAGTAGTTGGAATTATTTATTAGAGACATGATTAGATAGTATTAAAATTAAATTTGAGAGAGTTTATAATAAATAATAATAATTGTAGTTATCCATATAATATTTTTAATTGGTTATCCGTAAATTATTTTAAATATAAATTAACTAGGTTAGAACCCCGTGTATTACACGGGTTGAAGAAATGTAATTTTATGTAATAAATAATAAAACAATATATCTTCAAAAAAACCCGTCTATTACACACCTTGAATAAATGTAATTTTATATATTAAATAATAAAAAATGTTATATCATTAATAACCTTGTGTATTGTACGGATTTGATAAATATAATTTTATATACTAAATAATAAAAAGTTATATCTTAAAAACCCTTTGTATTATATAGGATGAATAAATTCCTTTTTGTATACTAAAAGATCTATAAGACTCTCGTGTATTACACGGTTTGAATAAATATAATTTTACATACCAATTAATAAAAATGTTATTTTAAAAAACTAACGGATATAATCAATACACGATAGATTTGGTGATTGCAAAGATAATTATTGAAACAAAGATATTATGGTCAAACATATTATTCAATAATAACTAATATTTTATTCGAAAAATAGAAAGATTATATTCGACATTCAAAGTGGGATAAAATTTAGTATTAATTTATTATTTATCTAATTAATATGAGATAAGTAGGAAAAATAGGGGGAAAATAAAAATTAGATACCCCAAATGGATAAAACGTGCCATTAAATATATTTTGATATAGTATAAAATAGATATAGATATAGAATAGAGTAGTATAGATGATTTAATTAAGGGTTTAAATTAATTAATCAATTAGAATTTGAAAGTTTATTATTTTACTATATTCGTAGAAATATCATGGCTACATTGAACAGATTAATTTAACTAATTTAATTTTAAATCTAATAATAATTGATAATACAAGTAAAAATCTAACTTTTAACAAATGTTTAGTAATTTAAACAATTTGTTTCTTTCAATGTATGGTATTTCGTTGGCTAGTTCCTTAAATGGATAAATGGAGTCTAGAAATCTGATGATAGAAAACCATAATTTTGAAAGATATTATGGTCAAACATATTATTCAATAATAACTAATATTTTATTCGAAAAATAGAAAGATTATATTCGACATTCAAAGTGGGATAAAATTTAATATTAATTTATTATTTATCTAATTAATATGAGATAAGTAGGAAAAATAGGGGGAAAATAAAAATTAGATACCCCAAACGGATAAAACGTGCCATTAAATATATTTTGATATAGTATAAAATAGATATAGATATAGAATAGAGTAGTATAGATGATTTAATTAAGGGTTTAAATTAATTAATCAATTAGAATTTGAAAGTTTATTATTTTACTATATTCGTAAAAATATCATGGCTACATTGAACAGATTAATTTAACTAATTCAATTTTAAATCTAATAATAATTGATAATACAAGTAAAAATCTAACTTTTAACAAATGTTTAGTAATTTAAACAATTTGTTTATTTCAATATATATGGTATTTCGTTGGCTAGTTCCTTAAATGGATAAATGGAGTCTAGAAATCTGATGATAGAAAACCATAATTTTGAAACTAATTTTTGAATAACTGGAATCTAGAAATCCGATAAAAGCAAACTATAATATTGAAATTAATTTTTTAATTAATCCTAACCAAATAAAGTGAATAAATCGTGAGACCAAATAAAGTGAATATCAAATATGATTAGAGAGTGGCTGAGAGATTGACATGTGTCCTCAAACTGATTTCTTTTATTATATGTATAGATATTATATATAGGTAGCATGAGAAGATGTTATGGCCATTTGTTGTAATAGTTTATTAGAGATTAGATTAGATAATATTAAAATTAAAATTAAGAGAAAAAAAAAAGTTAAATTTATTAAAGTTGAATTTAAAGTATTTGGTTCAAAAAAAAAAAAGAGAATTTATTAAAAATAATAATAATATTAATAATAACAAAAATACTTTTAAATAAAAAAATTAAAATTGTAAAATTGAGTGAGATTTTGATATTTAGATTAGATTAGATTAGATTTTGATTATATTAAATTTATAGTTCATTTCTTTACACTAGTATTACAAAAAAACGTCCTTAATGTCTAAATTATTTATAATGACTTTTTAAACTATTTATATAGATCATTTCTTAACTATTTATATTCAAATTTATAGATCATTTCTTTACATTAATTTTACAAAAAAATCGTCTTTAATGTTTAAATTATATATACGAGTAAATTACAAAATTCGTCCTTTATGTTTACACCAGATTACAAAGTATTTCCTTTGTCTTTAAAGTTGATAGGAATCATACTTAATGTTCGCAAAATCTTACACTTTATGTCTTTTAACACTAACTCAGTTATGTTTAAGTGTTAAGTGGGGTCATGTGCAAAGCACATAAAGACAGGTTAGTCATTTCACTCTTTTATTTTTCACATTTACATTTTAAATGTAAAAAGATTAAAAAAATATATAAATATATAAAAACCTCTCTCTCCAAACACCTTATCTCTCTCAACTCTCTTAGTCTCTCTCTCTAAAAATCTTGGTATATATCAAAGTGTTATCAAAGTCAACTATTGTATCAATTTGATTTGATTTTGTTATAGGATATCGACCAAAAATATATTCGAATGCTACAAAATGACAAGATTAATAAGGTCACTTATCATCCTCCCATTTTCACCAGGACCAAAATTGACAAAGAAAAAGTGTCAAGGTATTATTCTAATCGCTATAAATTTTAAGAATACAGACGACTCTTATTTTCGTCGCTTATTATTGGAAGTTTTAGATGGGATAAGATGCAAAAAAGGAGCTAGTACACGGCTTATATTCGTTTCCAGTTTCAACGGGTTGAAGTGATTGTAGCAACCACAAAGAAACAAGCCCGAATCAACAATTAGCAACTAATAAACTCTGTTAATACAACCGAAAACGTGTATATTATAAAACAAAAACTTTATTTATTGCAGAACTAGTTTTAATCACACAATAAACTATTTTGTGTAACCAAACTATAAAGCCGTAACATGGCCAAAAAGATTCCTATATATGTTACGTCGATGGTAACAAAACTATTAAATATTAAACTAAAAGTATCGTATACAAAAAAAAAAAAAAAAACTAAATGGTAACTTAAGAAATTTAATTAAACAATTATATCATATTAAATAATTATACTTAAATCATGGAAAAATAAATATTAAATCAAAATTCTGAAAAATAAATTATTAAAGTATTAATATCGTTACCGAAAAATAAATATCAGTATCAGTAATAATATATTTGTTATTAAATTTTTACACAATAATGGATATAATATCAATAAAAATGTATTAGTTATTGTTTTCAAAATAAAATTTTAAACAATACAGTAAAAACTCTATAAAATAATACACTTGGGACCACCAAAATTTATTAATTAAAAGAGTTATTAATTAATCGATAAATTAATAATTATTAATTTATATATTAATTAATATTTTATTAATTTATAGTAGAATACTTAGTTTACAAACACCTTTCAAGCTTCCACTTAATTATTGTATACAATGCATGTCTACAATGTAGCCCCCTTCGCGAAACGAAGCTATTAAAGCGGCAATCACATTGAACAATTTCTTGTTGAGCTATGAGAAAACAACACCAAAAGTTCTTACCATGCTAAGGAAAATTAGAGACGAGATTCAAGGGGAAATTGATTTCAACAAAAAACAAAAAACAATTGAGTCATTTTTCAAGAAACCTTCATAAATCATTCATGTAATATGCTATATATAAGGAATTATTAATTTATATTTTATATGGGGTCTAAAGAAATTATCAAAAATGTATTATCTTATAATTTTAGCGAATTATTAATTTAGCACCCTATCCCCGAGTCGGGACCGGCAAAAAATATTATCTTAGAGAGTTTATTAAATAATCGAGTATTAATTTATCGAGTTTCTACTGTACATTTCACTAAAGCTAAAATATAAAAGAGTGGGGGTTTACGCGCGGGGGCTTGACTATTGCAAGGAGAACTAACATAGGCATGAGTGACGGGGTCGAACCTTCGACCTCCCTTATGATGTTATTGACGCTAATAAGTGTGATAAATGGGTTCTGACTGTGGGATGACGCGTTTAACCAGACACAAACCCAATAATTTGACATGAGCCCGAACACTATTTTTTTTAACGGCCAACAGAATAAATCCCGAGCACTCTCGGGGCACCCACTGGACAAACGGAGTACTCCGAGAGTAACCCGAGTCCACCACCAATTCCGGGGAAAACCCGATAACCCACCCGTCCGTAGGCACGACAGTGACAGTACCAGCAAAACCCGTTTGGCTCAAGGATCCAACCCAAGTTTCCTTGGGTCTCCTATCATTGTCCACCAGTATCTCACTCTGCATCAAGTGAGAGTTGAACCTGCATCTCTCAAGAGAAATGCAAGCTCTCCACCACTTGATCTAGAGATCATTGGCGAGCCCGAACACTATTGATATCTGAAACCGTGTCAAACATAAGAACCCAAGCACGGCACGAATATTTACGGGTTGACACGAACACGACTCATATTACCCGAATTTTTTTTAACTTTTTTGAATTTCGCATATTAATACTCCAAGTTTACATTCTTACTATAAAAAATACAAATATATATAAAGCATTTACATTTTAATTATAAACTTTATGTCAAATAATTTTTCAAGTTTTTGATTTTGGTAAAACCACCCAACCAATTTAGTAATTGTATTAAAAAAATGAAAAAAAAAATTAAACAAGCCAATCTGAGAACCCGACGGTTGACATGAACCCGATCTATTAGATAAACGGGTTATCAGGTTCGACACGAAACTGAGGGGAACTCATTTATACTAAACACAAACCCGCAAATTTCGCGTTAGATCCGTATCTTGTTAAAAATTCACACTCATAGCGCCTAACCAACTAAGCTGGTTTAATTTCACCAATAGGTGGGGGCAAACGATTAGAAAAAAACCATTTTCACGCTTGCAAAATGTTAGAATATCAAGCACAAACGAACATAAAAACACGAAACGAACGATCACCGACCGACTTTTGTATTTTATTATTTATCAATCTAAGCACACTAGTTACAATATTCTTACCATCTATTTATACTAAACTCATTCTAATTCTTTGATCCGACCTTAATTTTTTGTAGTCAATACTCAATATACTTTCTTATTGATTTAGGTTTTTAAAAATGTAGGTCTCGAGAATAGATTGATTTGCAATTGATTAGTGTACTGTGTTCATGCTTCTTGAAAGTTTGAATTTAGGTTTTTGAAAGTTTTTAATTTAGGAGGTTTACAATGAATTTGTGTATTGTGTTCATGCTTTCTGTTGAACATCTGGCTGTTCATAAACAACTAGGTTCAATCTTTTTTTGGGTTTAGAAGTAAACTGAGGTTGAAGATGATGTGAAGAATATGATGTTGAAGGGGATGAAGTCTATTATTGTGGGTTATAATCAACGAAATGACCAAAATGCCCTTCGAATTATAAGTAAAAAGACATCCATGCCCTGGTCAACTAACAATTGACTAACAACAAATGTTAGAAGGGAGTTGATTGATTTCAATTGACAACAACCGGGACTGGACTGTTGATTTTTTTTCAAACTAGAGCTGAATCTGTGATTGGGTGTAAACCCCAGAGACTAAAACTGTACTTTACTCTTAAAAAAATAAATAAAGTCCTTAAAAGACTAAAAATAATTGACAGGAATTATTTTTGTCTCCTTGATTCAAGATAAACGTATTCAGAAAATTGTTAGCAACTAGTATTAAGTCTCTCTGTGTTGCGGCGGGGGCGTAAAACCATGACAAATAGCATTAATGCCACACCACCGTTAGCGACTACCAACACTGAAATTGCGGCGTATTAATGCGGAGAATTAGACCAAAACATAGAAAATAATAACTAAGTCGATTTAGGACCCGCACATTGTGACAAACCTGGTAAACGGGAAAAAATAGACAATGTAAAAACATTGAATCACACACGCACCGTTGCGCCATGTTAACTTGTAAAATTTAGAGCGTGGCATAAAACAAAACTTAAAAACGTCGAACTATACACGTCCGTTGCGTCGTGTTAACTCCTAAAATTTAGAATGAAACATAAAATGAAAAGTTTGAGAAGTATATAAAGTATAGGGGACCAAAGTTGTGAGTAAAAAAGTTGTGAGGTTAAAATAAAAAAAGATGAAAACTTTTGGGTTGAAAGTAAAAAAATCAAGGAGTTTTGGTTAAAAGTGTAATATCAATTTTTTTAGTAAAATTCCGTTTTGCTCCTTGTGCTTTGGTCACTTTAACGGTTTTGCCCCAAACCTTTAAAAATAGCCATTTTCCTCCAATAGTTTGCTATGGTTTTTCCATTTTGCTCCCCGTGGGGAGCAAAATCGAAAAACAGACAATTTGGATGGAGTTAGAGGCGGGGAGCAAAATAGAAAACCATAGCAAACTATTGGAGGAAAATGACTATTTTTAAAGGTTTGAGGCAAAACCGTTAAAGTGACCAAACCACAGAGAGCAAAACGGAAGTTTACTCTTTTTTTTTTTAAATCCCCAAAGCATGGGATACAACACCTTTATGCACTAATTTGTTGCTAATTTATAATATGTTAATAGAAAATGGGTATAAAGTAAAAACTTCATTGTCAAATTCGTTGCTAGTTATTAGCAACGAGTCTAAACTTCGTTATCAATCAATAAACGATCATTTAAATATTAATTTGTGTTTGTTCATAAGGGTTTTTGTCGCAACCCCCGGCCCCTACCTCCTGGAACGAGCGGCCGCGAGCTCAGATTCAGTGGTATCAGTGGTTTTGTCATTTTGGCAGCGGAATTTATATCAGGATCGTAGTTATGAAATATTTTATCAGAGTAAAATGCCACATTTTTATAAGCGGAATTTACAACTTGTAACTTGATTTTCTAAAAATGTTTCTTCTTGAATTTTTCTTGTTATCAATATGTTTCTACACTTGATTAACCACTAAAAATGTGATTAGTTTCTTTAAGAACCAAGTTTATGTAAATCTTGCATTTTAACTTAGTTTCTTGAGAAAATTATTTTTGAAATCACATATTTACAAGACTTACACTACACTTTGATCATCAGTATTCAAGAAAAACATTTAACCTTTCAAGTTCATGTTTCACATAAAGATGATCATCTTGATTTATAACATAATTGTCCTCTCATTTTACTAGATCATGTCTTTAATCACCATCTAGCAAGGTTCATATGATGTTTAACATCATTAACACAAACAATCAACAATCAAGAAGCATAATAACACATAAACAACATGATTCATGGTGATTTTTAGTCTTATGTTAAAGATTATGTTCTTGATCTTTAGTGTTCTTCATGATTAGTTACTTGTATCATCTTTTAACCAACTAAACAAGATGTAAAATGGGATTAAGAAGGTCTTACTACTAGCACAAGGCTAGGGATGAACACAAGATGAAGATGATAATGAATTTGGTGGTTAATAGCACTTGCAAGAGGTCCTTCAATCCCCAAAGGCTCCAAGCTCCTTAAACAAGCTCCTTACACCTTTTAATCACTAGAGAATGGATGGAATGAGCTTGAAAGATGGTGGTGGTGTGTGTGTGGTTTCGGCCGAGACTAGAGGAAGAGGAAGGAAGAGAATGAGTGTGTTGGTGTGTTTGAGAAGGAATGATAATGTTGTGATCTTGTGGTTATTTATAAAATCTTCCAACAATTCTTAGTCTTATGGGTATTGTGTTTACTAAAGTGCAAGACAAGATCATATATAATAAGCAAATAAAATCCATGGTGGGCCACCCAATGGTGACCGTAAATAGAGGGGGGTGTATAAATTAGGTCGTAATGACTTGTTAGGTTTATTAGTTGAAATCTAAGGGATTTAGTTAGGTTATAAGTTGCTATGATGTTATGATAGGTGTTATGATGTTCGGGGACCATAACTAGCTCGAAAATGATAAAACAATGCTTCTAGTGAAAATTTGGTGTTTCGGGTAGTGTCCGGTTGTTCGGTTGGTTACCGGTTCGTTAAGGTGCTAAACTATGCAGTTTAGTGTGCTTTATGTTACCTTTTGTGACAGTTTTGATTCCTGACACTTGGGAAAGCATTCTGGACCATTTAACCATAATTCTGCATAATATTAAGTTGTTTAAATGCTGATTTTTGCATAATTCTGCAGTTTATGTGAGTTTTAGGCACTTTCCGGCACTTAAACTATCACTAGGAAGACAGTTTTATGATTCTTACTTTCCTACACACTATACTAGTGTAACTCTTGGTTTCTGACTCATTATGTGTCTCAATACCATGTCTGTCAAAGTACTGAACTCCGTCAACATTTTTCTGATTTGTCTGATAACTGTGCTTACTTTGTTTCGTGCATCATTTGAATCAATAAAGTGTTGTATGCAATAATGATATGACATTATGCAATATGTGATGCACATGTATGTATATGACAAATATCAGAAGCATTCATGTCATTAATTTGAATCAGCACAGTCATTAAAGCACTAATCATTGTTTAATTATTTTACAGATACATGAAATTTTGACAATTCTCACATAAAGATTAGCAATAAAATCTTGGCTTAAAATTTCTATTCTTGCTCCCTCCAAGATTTCAAAAATCTTAATGGTTTCTCCATTTGCTGTCTCTACTGGACATTCTTGTTGGAGTTTAGTTAATGGTTGGTTGAGAATTTTGCAAAATGAAGTATTAATAAAACTTTGGTTCGCACCAGAGTCAAATAATACTTTAGCAAAAACATCATTAACTAAAAACGTACCGGCAATTACATCCGGAATCATCTTTGCTTCTTCGGCTGTCAGATCAAATGCCCTAGCATTCTTAGTAGTCTTGTTGTTCATGGCTAGAGCTAGTTTCGGACAGTTCGGCTTGATATGTCCCTTTTCTCCACAGTTGAAACACACTCCATTGCTGGGTTTCTTCCTACAGTCTTCTTCCTTATGTCCTGGTGTCTTGCAGAAGTTGTAGTATGTAGAGCATCTACCTGAATGCTTCTTCTTGCAAGCCTTACAATAAGGTGCAGAAGTAGAACCTATATTCTTCCCACGGTTGGAATTTCCATAACGGAATTCCTGGGTAAGTTTCTGAGCTAGGTTCTTTCTCTGGTTCTCTTCTTGTGTACGTACTAGTTCATCAGTCAAGGTATTTGCTAGTTCTACAGCTTCTTCTATGGTTGGTGATCTAGCTGCCTTGACTACATGCCTAATCTCGCTGATTAATCCCCATATGTAACGGGAGATTAATACAGGTTCTGGTGAAGCTAGGGTTGGCACTATTCTAGCATATTCGAAGAATACGGTAGTGTAACCCTTACAGTCTACTCCAGTCATTCTAAGGTTTAAGAATTTATTGGCTATCTGTTCTTTTCATTAGGAGGACAGAATTTCCTTTCGACCATTTTCTTAAACTCGGTCCAGTCCATATTATAGACTCTATAACTTTCCCTTGACTGGATAATAGTGTTCCACCATTCTAAAGCAGCATTCTTAAATAGATTGGAAGCAAACATGATTTTGTCTTCCTCTGCACACTTGCTTATTTTTAAGACTGCTTCAGTCTTTTCTATCCAGCGTAGAGTTGCAATGGCTCCTTCATTGCCCGAGAATTCTATTGGTTTACAGGACCAGAATTCTTTGTAAGAACAACCATAAGACATGGTTCTTCTTCTTTTTGGAATGGGCAATTGAAGTAACGGTCCATTGTTCACGCTGTGACTGCGTTCAGTATGTGATCGCTTACTTCCATTATCACTTTTATTATTATTTTCCGCTTCCCTAACATTTTGGATAATAGCTGGCATAGCATCTCTAATTCCTTGGGTGACTATGTGTCGAATGGCACTGTTATTTATCTGATTATCATTATTCTGGTTTTCCCGATTTGCGTCGTTAGCCATCTGAATTGTAAACAATTACCAAATATTAGTATCGCAAAACAATATTAAATGCAAACACAAGAGATTGGTCAAAATCGTCGTACATTGCGACATTTACTCTATTATATATATATATATATATATATATATATATATATGCGTCTAATACAAACCACAACTGGGATTTAAAATACAATACTAGTTGTAACACCCCGAAAACGTGTTTGATAGTCAAACTACGTCAATATTAATAAACGGGAAAAATACCGTTAGTGGTAAAAATTAACCCGGTAAATATTAGAATTTAAATAAATGAACCTAATATTAGATAAAAAAGAATAAAAGCTTTTGAAGAAACAAAGCTCATAAGAGGCCCGAGTTGACAGGACTTAAAATAAGACGGGTTATAACTCCCGGAACTCACCAAGTAACTAGAAATATCAACCTAGTTAGTAAGTGTTTTAAAATAATAAGAAAACTTGGTTAAAATACTCCTTATGAAAAGATTGAACAAGTAAAGGGACCAAACTTGACAAAATTGAAAGTAATTTTATTTAATTAAAACAAAACACCAAAACACACACTTTAGTGTGTGTTCTGGTCGAGTTTTCACAGGAGACAAAAAGGGTTCTCCTACATGAACCCTAACTCTTGCAAATCAATCGAATCAAAGGGCCAAATCAGTCCCAAATCGAAATCCAAGCTCATATTAGTGATCACCTAAGTGAAAGGATCATAAAGTATGTCAAAATTCACAATTTGGTTTCATCTCAAATTCTTGATAAACTTGTGAAATCGAAATCTGAACTTGATTAGTTGATGTCTGGATGAAATTGGGGATGAAATCATGTCTAGGAGTAAACCCTAGTCAATAGCTTGTTGAATTAGTGTTCAAAATATGAATTTCATAATTATCCATTTGTGTGTTAAATGGGTTTTGTAGAAATAAGATGAACCCTAGAATTATGACTATCAAAATGGTGTTAACTGATTTTGATAAGATGAATCTGAAAATAGTATGCATGCTAGACATAATGGAATTGAAATTTATGTTTATGTAAGGTAGAAATAACTAGTTATGAACTAGTTTGTAAATGTGTAAAAATTATGCCCACTAGGTGTTTGTTAAAATGCCTAAGTGAAATCGCGCGTCTACTCGGTTATAAGTAGAACTTGAATTGATTAGGTATCCGTAGGAATGCCTAATAACATAAAAAAGGGGTTTCATTTATAGATGAAAACCCGTAGATTTTGTCTAAAGAATGAATAAAGTGTCTTTGATAGTTGATGAGATTGCCTAAATGAGTTATTGAACGCAAATTTGCATTTTTGTATGATTAAGGGTAAATGACTATTATAAGTCAAATTAACCAATGATGAAGTCGAATAGTAGTTCCGACATAGAATTCGTAAGATGGAATAGTCGTATGTGATAATGACTAATCTAACCGTCTTACGAATTATGATGATAGCTTGACTCTTGACAAGCTAGATGGAGGCTCGGGAAAGGAGCGGGTCAAACGAATCGGGTACTCGGAGAAAAGCATGGTTTGGACACGAGGTAAGTAAAGCTTACGCCCTTTTTATTATTTACGAAATACTTATTTGCAAGTATTGTATATGAATTTATTAAGTAATAGATATATGATGTTCCGACACGATATAATGCGAGTTGGAACAAGGGAGAAATGGTAAGAAACCAAGAAATATGGTAAAAAGAGTAAAAGAGGTAAATTAGTCATGTGGTGATGAATAAATAAGAAATTTTGAAACATCACGTTATGGTGTAAACCGTGACGGGTGAAAGTGGTAAATGGTAATCCTGACGTGAGTCGACAGACGGGAAAAGAGATTCAAATAGATACCATATGGCGAAAGTCATAACGGTCAAACAAAACAAGAAAAGGTTTTTAAGTAAAAAGAGTTCAAGGAGAAAACCGGAATGGGTAAAAGGGCGAGATGGTAACTAGATATCATCTCATAATGGAAAGTGGTCGTTCGGACTAAACGGGTCAAATGACATTGGTAAAATCATTTGACCATAATAATTGATGACCGTTTGTTGAGTTTTGTGATCACATGAAATAACATGTGTTTGCAATGCTTTAACTAGAAAATTTAAAGCAAAAAGTATGTATACGGGTCGATGCTATGTCCCAAGCCAGGTACGCATATTTAGAATTTTAGTAGAAGTGATATTTTGGTCAAATTCTAGCGAAAGTCCTTCGTCGTAAAATGAAGGACTAACATTGACCAAAAAGCCCTTGAGGGGTAAATAGAGCAAACAACCTTTAAGAGTTGTTTAGAATTAAGCGTTTTATTAAATTGAGTCCTTGAGATATGTATAAAAATGGAGATAGGATGCAAACTAAAAAGAATCGTGATTAAAGCTCGAAAATGTTAAATACCCTTAACGGGTCAAAATAAATAGATATGCAAAACGGGTTGAGATTTGCATAAGGACCCGTAATTTAAACCTTGAATGTTAGTAATCTGACATATTGTGATTTGCATGACATTTCAAAGATAACCAACAAGTTTGTTTGATCAAAACGCAAACGGGTCAAAAAGTGTCAAAAATTGAATTTCAAGCCGACCTTGAAATTCTAAAATTTTGTGAATTTAGATGTTGGGTCTTTACCCATGAGATGGATAATTAAATTACGGTCGCGTAGGAAAAAGAATCACGCGAATCGGGTAAATAGAACAAAAGTTATGCACGTTTAAAATTTGATTTTTTTAGAAAAACTGGTGCAGGGCAAAAATGCAGGTGCAGAAACAGAACTGCTGGAAAACACGTTCCCCCGCGACACGCGCCAGGGTGCTAAGGTGCGGGCGCGACACGCGGGAGCGCTCGCGGCCCGCGAAGGATTGAACTAAGTCTGTCGCGTGGCGCGACAGACCCAATTTCGAGATTTTTATTTGTTTTATTATCCGTATGATACCCGAACTTGTTTATGCATATTATATTGTTGTCAAAACTAATAATTGTTATGGTTTTGACCTTAGGAGATGTTCATCTCGTTCCGGATGCCGATCAAGCAACAATGCAAGAACCGAACACAAACATTTGAAGCTTCCGCGCGAATCAAATATTGTTTTAAACAATGTTGTCATGTAAACACTACTTAATGTTGAATGTTTTAAACTAGTTAGTTGTTTATGTTAGAACATCATAACCATGTAATCTTAGTTCTAATAACTAAGTAATTGAAAATTGTGCATTTTGGTTTTTAAAAATCTGTGTTTTAGATTATAATCTTAAATAAATGAGACGGGTGTTACACTAGTTTGCATCAGTAGTTATTAGATTATCTAAAATTATAATATATATATATATTTTTAAATCACACACACACACACATATATATATATATAGGTAAAGGATCCTGTACAAAGTCCTACTTTTGTAAGAAGTGTGAGAAATAATTTGGGGATGACAAGTGTCCTTTATCTTAATTAATTCAAAAGGGTACATTAGTAATTTACCTTTCTTATCAATTAATTGTGTGTAATGGTTTTGGAGTTAATTTAGGAGATACATATCTTTTTGGTTTATACATGATCTCCTATATACTGATCGTAATTCTCATTATAAAATCGACGCCATTATTTAATTGATGAACGTAAGGATTTTGATCACTGCAATTCTCAAGTTTTATTTAATTCATGGTGTGGTGTTTTATCTGGAGACATTGTTCATGGCGTGGTGTTTTGTCTCCAGATGTTTTAAAACACCACGCCATGAACAATGTCTCCAAATAAAACACCACACCATGAACAATGTCTCCAGATAAAACACCACGCCATGAACAATGTCTCCAGATGTTTTAAAACACCACGCCATGAACAGTGTCTCCAGATAAAACACCACACCATGAACAATGTCTCCAGATAAAACACCACACCATGAACAATGTCTCCAGATAAAACACCACGCCATGAACAATGTCTCTAGATAAAACACCACGCCATGAACAATGTCTCCAGATAAAACACCACGCCATGAACAATGTCTCCAGATAAAACACCACGCCATGAATCTGATTACAGTTCTTCTAAACGTAAAACACCACGCATTGAATCTTATATAAAACAAAGAGGCTTCCGATTTAGATCTTGGTCATTAATTCCGATATTTAAGGAAAAAGGAGTAAATGTAGGTGTTTTTGGTTGTGTAGAATACGGTTACCATATTTGAAACATTGAAAAAGACACTATTGCCCTTCATTTTTACATAAGGTCCCTCTAATTAAAACACAATTTACATTTTTATACCCTATTGATCTCAACCATTAGATCAAATATCCAATGGTTTAAAACACTTCTTACCCTTCTCACATTTTAAACACTTTTTACCATATCCCTACCCTATATATATATATTATTACTATTATTATTATTATTACTGATAGGGGTTCATCCAATGTTGCATGTTACGCTCGTCATACTTCCAGATGAGTCTCTCCCCTATTTGCCTTATTTTCTCACTATCATCTAATAACTCCTCACCAAAGGTGCGAAGTTCTTGCACATTCTCAATGCTCATGGGTGGTGCAGGTGCTGGTATCGGGTCAGGGTATTGTGGCATCGGTTCCTCATGTGGGTAGGGGTTCTATAGAATTTCCCGTATGTATTGATCATTATCAAAATATGGGTCTAGAGGGTCAAGGTTTGGGTAGGGTGCTATTGGGTCTGGCATGGGCTCCTCTATTGGGTAGCGTTGTTGGTAATCCCTATGATCGTCAAACCATGGGTCATAAACTGGTGGATGGGATGCTGAGATTCTAGGGATGTCGTTTGGGTCAAAAGCAGGTAGTGGAATCTAGTCTCCTGGGTTTTTTTCTCTTTCCGTGGATTGTGTTGGGAACAAGGGCAGTGGTTGTGGTGCTATGAGTTGTTCTAGGTTCAGCTAAGATATGAAAGTTGGCTAGTCTCCTATTGAGTATGTCTTGAGTTTGGGTGTTCATTTCCTTATTCGCGGCTGCTAAAGCTCGCTGTTGCTGTAACTTTCTCATTCTTTTTCTACGCTCGTGAGCTCCCCGAATGAACCATCCTCGCTTTTTGGTAGGGAATGGTTCCTCGAATTGCGCTTTGAATATGAAAATTCCTTCTTCACATAAAAGGGGTGCCTTGACACCATATATATATATATATATATATATACAGTTGAATAAAGACTTGAATAAAAGATGATCTACGGGATTATCATAATCTACGGGATTATCATAACCTACGGGATTAGACATAGTGTTAAGGTCTACAGGACCAAGAAGACCCTTGGGCCATAAATAGAAAGAAACAAACTGTTGGGTCTCACCTTAAAAAGGTGGAAATATAAAGGAATAGCATATGAGGCTAAGTGAAAGAACCTACGGATCATATGGGTTAAGCGAGGGAATTAGTTATAATTCCCCGCATTAAATGATAACGGAAAGAAATAGACCCTTAAACGGGACAAGGTAACGGATTCACAAAGAGTTCGATAATATATAAAAGCGATGGATATAGCTAAGTTAACTAAACTAGTAGAAATAACAGAATTACGTTATTTCAAGTTACATTATGTCATATGAGGTACGTAGATGTTCAGTAACCAAAAGATATTACCATAATTTTTCTGGTAATACTAACAATTGGTTAAAGTATGAGTAATGCTCAAAAGATTACTCAGGTCAAACGCATTGAGTTTAGAACTCGATGAACTATGTAAGAAAGGTTTCGAGGACGAAACCTCTTTAAGGGGGGTAGACTTGTAACACCCCGAAAACGGGTTTGGTAATCAAACTCCGTTAATACTAAAAGACGGGTAAAGTACCGTTAGCAGTAAAAATAACCCGGTAAATAATTGGATTTAAATAAGAAATCCTAATAATTAAATACAAGCGAATCAAAGAATTAAGGAATTGAGTTTATAAGAGCCCGAGTCAACGGGACTTAAAATAAAACGGGTTTTAACTCCCGGAAACCCACTAAGTTAACTAGGTAAAATTAACCTAGTTAGTAATGGGTAATTAAATAATAAACTATGAGTTATAGTTTCATTTATGAATCTCTAAACTTGAGGGACTAAACATGGGCAACTAGAAAAGTGTTTTATTAAAACATTTATATAAAAAAAAAAAAAATACAACACACAAAAAGTGTGTGTGCGTGCGTGAGGATGGCCAGGAGAAAGCTCATGGAGCTCTAGCCCTAAATCCAACAAATCTCTCAAATTGAAGCTCAAAGCAAACCCAAAACGTCTGCATGATTACAAATTCGTGATCACCAAGTCGTGGGGATTACAAGGTATGTTGAATTTAATGTTTTGGTGATACCTTGAGATTATGATGAACAATCATAATCAAAAATTCTGGAATGAATGTGGAATCTTTGAGTGTTATTGTGATTATATCTTGGTTTAGATACAAACCCTAGCAGAAAATTTGATGAATTGTTGTCAAACTAGGGATTTGGTAATTACCCTATTATGTGCTAAGTGGGTTTTATGTTAATATGATGAACACTCATATTTGAATGTAAGATTTATGAATATTGAGGTTATGATATAAGTTCTTGATGTTGTTCATAAACACTAGGCCTAGAGGCTTGAACTTGATGTTAAAACTTGGTTAAAACAATAACCATGAACTTGATAAATGAAGTATACAAATTCTGCCCAATAGGTGTTTGATAAAATGCCTCAATGAAAGCTAAGATGTTGAAATTTCGAGTGAAAAGCACATGTGAATATTAAGGCAAATTAGACGAAATATGAAACAAGAAGAGTTCTAATCATAATGTTGATTTAGACTTAATGTTGTAAATCATGTGATTGAAAGTAGTTAACTTTAATAAGCTAAGTTAACTAATCTTGAAGTTGAATAGTAGATTCGACATAAGAAGCATAGGATGGAATAGTTGTAAATGACTATGACTAACATAACCATCTTACAATTACAATGATAGTTGGCGCTTAACAAGCTAGGTGAAGCTTGGGGAGAAAGCGGGTCAAACGGATCAAGAAAGAAAAGAAAAGCGTAATTTGGATGTGAGGTAAGTTAAAACTTACACCTTTTATTTGATATCTATGGGTTTTATAAATTTTGAATAATCAAAAGTCACATTTGACTTATGATGTTTCGACCCGACATGCGAGGTTCGGAACAAAAGACAATAATGATAAACCATGTTGAATGGTTAAAAAGAGCTAATAAGGTCATTTAGTCATGTGATGACTAATAAATAACGAGTTTTGAATGATTTACCTTATAAGGTAAATCAATACAATTAATAAGGGTAAAATATAAAGGGGTCAATATAATCAAGAAATATAAAGGGGTCAAAATAATCAAGAAATAGATTTATAAGTAAATTGACCGTACGGTGTAAACCGGTACAAGTCATGTAGACGAGATGATAATAAATCCATCTCGTAAAAGTAAACGGTCATATAAGACCAAACGGGTCAAAAGGAGAAAATATCACCCTTTGACAATATCGGCTAATGTATTGTCGAGTTGCTTGATTACAGGAATAAATATCGATTGAATGGTGACATCGCTATTACTTAGCGCCACTAAGGCAAGGTATCGTAACGGGTCAATACATTGATTCGAGCCAGGTTTGTGTAATGATTCAACTCATCATGTAGAATTTGAGGTTTTCTAAGAGTTAAACAAGGTCAAATTAGATATTTGGTTATCTTAAAGATAAACCGAATAATTCAAGTCATAAATGTTGTGTTTTAGAAACATAATGGTTTCTAAACAAGGTCATAGTTAAAAGACCGGAAATTTTGGCTCAAACAAGTATCTGAAAGTCCTTTGTCGTAAAAGAAGGATCAAAATTGACCAAAACGCCCTTGTAGGCTAAATTGAACAAACAACCCTTAAAGGTTGTTTGGAAACGAGTTTCATGATTAGATAAATACTTAGAATAAGTGTAGAAGTTGAAAGATGTAATACGTTAGTCAAATGGCTCTATTTGAGTCTTGCCGTAAAATAATAATCCGAGGGGTAAAACTCGGAACATATAGATATCCACATTAGATCCAACACACTTATAGTTGTAGTGGAAGATTACTTGATAAGAAATGTAGAAATAAGATGCTAGAAATGAATGAAAGCGATTTCAAGCTTTAAGGTGCTTAAATACCCTTAACGGGTCAAAATAAGCATACGAGCGAGAATGGGTTTAAATTGTGTAATAAACCTATGATTAGAACCAAATATGGTAGGTAACATTAATTTGAATAAGTGTATGTGATATAGGAATCAAACAAATACGTTTGTTTGATAAAATGCATAAACGGGTTAAAATTCGGTAAAAAGGTAACAAGTCGAAGGCTTAGAAGTCTCAAAATTTCTTATGTTGGATGTAGGATTTTAACTCCATAAGATGGAGGATTAAATTACGGACGCGTAGGAAAAAGAATCGGGTAAAACGGATCAATAACGAAGAAGTTATGGCCGTTTCCGTAAAAACTGGCATAGCTGAACTGAGCTGCAGACCTGCTGGAAAACGGTCTCCCTCGCGTGGCGCGAGGGAGCAACTAGGTTCCTTCGCGTGGCACGAAAAACCCTGTTTTGGCGAAAAAAATTTATTTTAATCAGTTTCGCTTCCCGGACTCGTTTAAATACGTTTTAAGTTACGTATGACTAATCCAACTCATGTTTTATGAGTTTCAGGTATAATTTTAGCACCGGAGGACGATCAAGCACAACGAAGAACCGAACACGATCAAGAAATAAGCTTCCGCACTTTGTATCGTTGTTATGTAAAATGACGAACTCACCCATAATATGTTGTATAGTTTTTAATTCTGTAAATAAAGTTTAATGAACCCGTATTTTCAATGTATTTGAAATCATAATTACTCGTTTGTTTTCGTAAATTATACGAAAACCTTTAAATAATTAGACGGGTGTTACAAGTTGGTAATCAGAGCTCAAGGTTGTTGACAAATGTGTTCGGTTCGAGGCTTGATCGCAAATCCGGTAAGTACATGTATACCAATGGTTTAGTATGATTAAAGTGTTGAGAACAACACATATGGTTATCGTGTAATACACGTTACACCAATAAAAACGATATAGAATAGATATAGTCAACGAAATTACACGCATTGATGCGTATAGTAGAAAAGCCTTGTATTATAATACGGGCATCCTTTAATGTTGAAATTACTAATTGTTGTATATGTTTTAGTTGAAGGACACTCGCATATGAGGATAGCGAGAGTTTAACAAATCGCATATTTGACAGAGGAACGGTCCAAAGAGTATACTCATCAAGGACCTAAATCGCGTTACGGTCGCGAACAAGGCTAATGGCAAGAGAAGCCCGTTAGGGCAAACATTACCAGGTGCACATTTTAAATTTAATTGCATAAATAGTAATATGCAACAAATATGTAGAAATTGAAAGTTGCATATGTAGATTAAAAACTTGGAAAAACCCGAATAGAAAATGTATTCGGGATATTGTTTCCAAGAGAAACAAATAGAGGCATTACTTACATGGGGTGTAATGTGAAAATTATAAAAAGGTCATGTATACCAGGTGTTGATCGCTCACAAAGAGGTTTACCAAAAGAAGGATTACTCACAAAAAGGTTTACCAAAAGAAGGATTACTCACATTGCTACTTTTGGTATTTTTCCTGTGATTTCCTGGTTATAATCTAATAAATTAAACAATGCACACGCGTTAGTATAATAACCCAAATTTTACATTAGTTATACCCTCCTCGAGACAGAACCCCAACGACTACGTCGGGCAGAACCTCGACAGCCGTTACGGAGCACTAGATCAATCGGGCAACGTATCTAATACGTAACCGGGGGTTAAAATACTTACAACGAGGCAGAGCTTCGCTAATTAGTAGGTATAATACCCGATCATAATTGTTACACTATAGAAATTGAGAGAGAAATCGTGTGAATGAGCGACGGAAACTGAAGGACGATGCTCCCAATTTATAGGAGCTAGTCTGGGTTTCCTCGCGGCCTGCGGAGGATATATAAGGGGCCTTCGCGCCCCGAGACGTAGGGTGCGTAGGGCCTAGCTTTGCCCGGTCACACACATAGCTTCGACACACCACCTGACACCTGGCAGCACCGGGTGCGCCCTGCTCTTGAGCTGTCGCGGTCCGCGACGAGACTAGCTAAGGGCTTCGCGCCCCGCGAGCCACCTTAATTTCTTGTTTTTATTTTATTTTTATAAAATTAAAGTATTTTGGGTCCATTATTTGTATATGGGGTGTATTTTAGGACGTATAGAGGTGTCCTAAATATTTTAGGAGTGTCGGAAATATTTTTGGAGGGTTGTTACATCCTCCCCACCTTGTTTTAGAACTCGTCCTCGAGGTTTACTGTAACAGGTGTGGGTATTTCCTCTGCATTTCTGATTCAAGCTTCCATGTGTACTCTGGTCCTCTTTTGGAATCCCATTTTACTTTGACTAGAACTAATCTCTTGTGTTTGAGATTCTTGACTTTCCCGTCTTCAATTTGTAGTGGCTTCTCTACGAACTTTAGTTTCTCATTTACCTCTATGTCCTTAAGAGGTACCACTAATGATCCATCGGCTAAGCACTTTTTGAGATTACATACTTGAAATACATCATGTATTCCTGCCATTTCCTCAGGCAGTTGTAGCTGGTAAGCTACTGGTCCTATTCTTTTAAAAATCTCAAAAGGTCCAACATACCTGGGGCTTAGCTTTCCCCTTTTGATGAATCTTACCACTCCTTTCAAAGGAGAAACTTTTAACAACACCTTGTCTCCTACTTGAAATTCCAATGGTTTTCGCCTGTTATCAGCATAACTCTTTTGTCGATCGCGTGCCGCTTTTAGTCGTTCCTTGACTTGAATAATCTTGTCTGTGGTTGGGGTCCAGATAGTTGCTTTTCTCCAATCTCTGCCCAACAGACTGGAGTTCGGCACTTTCGTCCATAAAGTGTTTCGAAAGGTGCAGCATTAATACTGGTATGATAGCTGTTATTGTAAGAAAATTCTATTAATGGTAAATGATCGTCCCAATTTCCTCCGAAATCAATTACACAGGCTCTAAGCATATCTTCCATTGTCTGAATGGTCCTTTCGCTTTGTCCGTCCGTTTGTGGATGATAAGCGGTGCTTAGATTTAACTTGGTTCCCATTGCTTTTTGTAAACTTGTCCAAAAATGAGAAGTAAAACGGCTATCTCTATCAGAAACAATTGATAAAGGAATACCATGTAATGAAACTACTTCATTTACATATAACTTGGCTAGCTGTTCCATACCGAATGTTTCCTTCATTGGTAGGAAATGAGCAAACTTGGTTAAGCTATCTACAATCACCCAGATTGTATCATTACCTTTTTGTGTTTTGGGTAATTTGGTAACAAAGTCCATTGTTATCAATTCCCATTTCCATACAGGCATTTCCTATGGCTGTAATAATCCTGAGGGTTTCTGATGTTCAGCTTTAACCTGTGAACAGGTTAAACACTTGGCAACATAAGCTGCTATATCATTTTTCATTCCTATCCACCAAAAATTCTTTCTTAAATCTTGATACATCTTATCACTTCCAGGATGTATCGTATACTTAGACTTATGGGCTTCGTCTAGTATTTGGTGGCGTAGGTTTCCTAGTTTAGGTATCCATATCCTTTTCTTATGGAATCTCCAAATTCCTTCTGCTCCTTGTTCTAATTCTTTAATCATTCCTTTCAATTTTTCAGTATCATCCTTGATTACTAATTCTTGTACGGCTCTAATTTGCTCATTTAAATCTATCTGCAGATTATTTTAAGAGAACGTACTTTTCTTGGCTTTTCATGATACTTTCGACTTAAAGCATCAGCTACTACATAAGCTTTCCCTGCATGATACTGGATATTGCAATCATAATCACTAAGAAATTTCATCCAGCGTCTCTGTCTCATATACAGTTCTTTTGCCCAAAAATGTACCTTAAACTCTTTTGGTCAGTGAAGACAACAAATTTATTTCCATATAAATAGTGTCTCCAAATCTTAAGGGCAAAAATTATGGCTCCTAATTCTAAATCATGGGTTGAGTAGTTTTCTTCATGATTCTTAAGTTGTCTAGATGCATAGGCTATTACCTTTTGACGTTGAATCAACACACATCCCTAACCTAACTTAGAAGCATCACAATAGACTTCAAAGTCTTGAGTTCCTTCTGGTAATGCTAGTATGGGTGCGTTGGTTAATCTTTGCTTAAGAATTCTAAAGGCTTCATCTTGTTTTGGTCCCCATTCAAATTTAACAGACTTACAGGTTAACTTGGTTAAGGGAATGGCTATTCTAGAAAAATCTCGGATAAACCTTCTATAATAACCGGCTAATCCTAGGAAACTTCTCACTTCCGTTGGTGATTCAGAGACTTTCCATTTAGTAATCGCCTTAATCTTTGTGGAATCCACATGAATCCCTTCATGATTAACTAAATGTCCAAGAAATTGCACTTCTTCTAACCAAAATTCGCATTTTGAAAATTTAGCGTAAAGCTTTTCTTTTCTCAGCAAATTTAGAAGTGTATGCAGATACGCTGCATGTGCCTCTTTACTCTTAGAGTAAATTAGAATATCATCTATAAAGAGAATTATGAATTTATCCAAATATGACTTACATATTCGGTTCATCATGTCCATAAATGCGGCTGGGGCATTGGTTAGACCAAATGGCATGACAGTAAATTCATAATGACCATACCTTGTTGTGAAGGCGGTCTTAGGAATGTCCTCTTCCTGTACCTTTAATTGATAATATCCTGAGCGAAAATCGATCTTTGAGATAAATCGAGCTCCTTGTAATTGATCAAACAGATCATCGATTCTCGGTAATGGGTACCGATTTTTAATCGTGACTTTGTTCAATTTACGGTAATCAATGCACATACGCATTGACCCGTCTTTCTTCTTAACGAACAGAATTGGTGCTCCCCACAGTGATGAACTTGGCTGTACGAATCCTTTCTCCAAAAGTTCGTCTAGCTGTTTCTTCAGTTCTTGCATTTCTGCTGGCGCCAAACGGTAAGGTGCTTTGGCAATTGGTGCAGGTGGGGAAAGTTCGTCTAGCTGTTTCTTCAGTTCTTGCATTTCTTGCATTCCTCCTCGAGCTCGTATACACGACGAAGCAAATAACTGATCTGCTGCTCGACAGTAAGGAAACGAGCATCAAAACCTGGAAAAGGTGTAAGAGCAGCAGGTGGGTGTGCAAAAGGAGACGGTGATGAATGTGGAGGAACAAAAGTAGACTGACAGGGACACTGATGTATGTAAAATGCAACATATAAATTACATCAAATGAGGCATAAAACTAACCCTTTTTAAGTACTAATGTTGGAAAAAGAGTGTTTTTGTCTTCCTTTTGTATTTTCAGGATTAAATGAGCTCAAATTCACAAAAGAAGCAAAAAGACAGCTAAATCTAACATAAATACAAGAAAAGGAACATAAGTGGACTGCCCGACCCCTCAACGGCATCTTCCCAAGCAAAATAGAGAAGGCAGAAGACTGAACACGCCCCGTGCTCAGCCAGCACGGGGCCGTGCCCAAGAAGCAGCAGAAAAGACAAACCTATAGAAGCTTCTATTGCCCACCACGGGGCCGTGTCCAGTGAACATGGGGGCGTGGTGAAAGTACAGCAGGCGCATTAATTGTAATTGCGAATTACAATTAATGAAGAGAGAGAATGTCAGACGGGCACGGGGGCGTGTCCAGCGGACACGGGGCCGTGCCCAGCCTTCTGTTCAGCCTATAAATAGGAGTGCTTGGTTTCATTTCAACTCATCCCTTGGCACACCACCTCTCTCACACTTCATCCACCACCCACCACCCACCACCATCACAACACCATCATCCACCACCATCATCCATTGTCCATCATAGAGTGTGTGAGTCGTCTCGGGATCCAAGATTGATCGTAAGAGTTCTTGACAATCAAGGCCATGTTTGCCTAAGTCTCTTACATCACTTGGTGAAGACAAAGTGTCTAGTGTAATACTTTTTATTTCTAATCTTTTGCACTTTTTATTTGGTTTTGTATTAATGACTTTAATAACTAGTTACTTATGTTGAAGGTGATCTTTCCTTATCGTTTGTCCGTGGTGTCTTGGCATTATTTTACTGTCTATATAAAATAAAAGATTTTCACCATTCATATCTCCACGGTCTATATGGAGGTATGTTGGCTACCTGGTCGGGGGTTAAGGGAACGGTATGGTAAAGGTCTTGCCATTGTTCAGCGTTTAGAGGTCCTGCAATGGACCTGGGTCAAATTTAGTAGGACCTCCTTCAATGCTTCACGGTATTGGATGGCGGGGGTCCAAACTCTTTGATCCCCTCATAAGTTAACTACTATTAATACTATAACCCGGCTATTTAGGACTGTATCCCTACTGACTCAGACTACTTAGTCGAGGGTAACGTCACCTCCAAAAGAGGGGCCTACCGTAATTTGCATTAATAACTTAATTAATTATCTTCCAATAATCCACCCTTTTAGGATTGTATCCTTGCTGACTCAAACTACTGGGGTGAGGGTAACGTCACCTTCAAAAGAGGGGCCTACTACAATAACTAAGATAATCTCTTAATTATGTGCAAAAGTGCGGAAATAATCAAAGGTTACACTAGATACGAGTCGGAACCAAGTGATTCATCTTGTCTATCTGTTTTTTCTTTTATTTTTATTTTCAGCATTTTAGTTAGTTTTTATTTTTCTTAGTTTAAAACTTTTTCTAACTTTTTATTTTGATTAGACGTTGAGGATAAACCGGTACTAAAAGCTCTTGTGTCCTTGGACGACCTCGGTATCTTACCAACGCTATACTACGCCCACGATGGGTGCACTTGCCCATATGTGTGTTTAGTGTTAGTAAAATATCGTGTTTTATAAATTTAAAACTTGGCTAAAATAAGTGTTAAAGGGGCTTAAAATATACACCTAATATATATAACACTTCACACGCATCAGACACGGTGGGGGACGTGGAGTCAGCTCAAGCTCCAAAACTCTGCGACTCAAAACCTCAAACTGTAACTGAAGCGATAAAAGTAACTCATCCCGTGTGTAGCCAACAAACTGGGAGGGATGATAGGGATCTGAGATCGGTATAGAGTATGGTGGGAACCATCGGAGTGGCTCGTCAAGCGGTGTAGATGTGAAATGAGCAAATGGTGCAGTCTGAGTAATCGAAGGAAAAGCTGCTGAAGCAAAAGGATCGTAGCTTGGGGGCTGGCCCGAAGTACCTTCCCCTGGACGGGGTGCAGGGATGTCATGTAAGAAAGTAATCGGTAAATCTGTATGGTGGACATCGGACTCTACAGGAGGGAGAGGAGCAACATCAGCGGGTGCGGGTGGAGGAATAAATGGCTCAGCAAGAGGAAAATCAACAGGTGCAGGTACTGGGTCGGGAATGAGAGGTGCAATATCAGGTAACCCAAACGGAACATGGTCAGGATCGGGAATCGGCTTAGGGTCAATAGGTGCAACATCAGGCTGACCAACATGAATAGGGTCCGGCTCGGGGACATGCTCGGGGTCGTGTGGAGGTGTGGGGTCACGAGCAGGAGATGGTGCAGCAGACATAGCAGTATTATCATCGGAGTCAGTTGCGTAACGCTGTAGTCCGGCCGCTCGTAACGCTGAAGAAGTCACAAACTCAAAGGAGTCCGAAACCGAATGAAGACTGGAATCAGAAGATATCTCGATGACAGGAACAACAGGAGGTGGGACAGTTACAACATCCTCTTCTATCTCCCCATCGCCCTGGGCGTCAGCTGGGGGACCGTCTACAAACTAATCAACATCATCATCAAACAAGTCGTCGAAAGGCCAGTCCTCGGGAGGAATGACCATGAGAGGTACGGCATCGAGGATCGGAGCTACGATGTGCTCAACATCGGGGTGACCAATGATGAGGTGATCATGGACTGGAGCAGGAATGATAAAAGGATCCTCGTCAGGGAAACCATCAGCAATAGGAATCTGGTAGCGCGAACGGCTGAAAGTCGTCCTCGTCCTCGGATAGCATGTTAGGATCACTCTCTGTGTCTGACGTAAATACCTCTGGCTCAGGGGCAATCTTATCATCTGAGACGATGTCCACAGGGTCGTCAACGTCTGATAATCCGCTCTCGGAAAGAAGACATGATGCCTGTAACATAACAATCATAACATGTGCACATATATTAACCGCTAACACTCAGCTTATGCAAATAAAACAATCATTACTTAAACATGTATTCACGTTATCCTTCATGAAACCTTTCTCTATCTTTCCTAGTCTACCCCTTGTAGACTAAACCACCATTGTGACCTTGCATTGTGTTTCTTGTCTTTCCTTTTGTAAAACGTTTGTTCCATGGATCTGGGCGTTTTGTGTATGCAATGAAAAGTACTTTGTAAAAATGTTTTCGTGTGAGAGCCCTAATGATTGTAGTCTAGACTCGAGAAGGAATCCTAGTTCACTACAATCGAAGCTCTGATACCAAACTGTCACACCCTGACTTTTGCGGAAGTGTGATTATGTGTGACTTGCTTAATATCATTGCATTTGTCACACCCCAACCGCGTAAAACAACAAACCGCGACGGAAACATCGGGGAGTGTCGTAACAGAATCATTGTTTCACAACGCATGGTAATTGAAGTTTTGTTTTACTGAATTAAAATGTTTACATTGTTTAGTAAATTACAGAAGCATAACATGAATTAAATTGTCTTTCATAGTTTTATGTCACTAAGGCCTCGTCTAGTCCTATGTTTGCATCATGATCACCTAACGACAACACCTGAAACACATGTGAAAATAGGTACGTCAGCATAAAAATGCCTGTGAGATACATAGGTTTTGTTGATGCAGGATTCATGACTTGTAGTTAAAAGAAATATTTAACAAAAGTAGTCATGAATCTTACAAAAATGTTTTCTTTTATAAATCATACGAAAATCGATTAGAAAATCCAAATGATATAAAAGAAAGATGTATGGTTAAATGAATAACCAAGTAAAATGAGTTTGTATAAAATATTTTGTTTGTAAAAAAATGTTTTGTGAAGATATGTTATTTGTGTAAAATGTAATAAGTCTAAATTGAAATGGTTTAAATAACACTAAGATATGTAATATCATAAAAGTACTTATATATAGGAAGTACCAGCGGCGTATCCACCATGCTTTTATCATATTACACACGCCTCGTTATTTAAATCACTTACCCAAACAAACCACCGAAATACCTTGTTTAAACCAATGTCAAAATGTTTATGTGTAAACAAATGTAATGTATGGTGAATAAAAGTATTTACTCAACCCTATAAGTAAAAATGTACAAAACAATGTATTTGATATAAATCATAGTTTAAGTCAAAAGATATGTTTTGCAAAAATCCATGCTTTACTGATACAAACATTTATGCGGTAATATTTTACGTCTACATTCAAGCCTTGAGACTGAAGGACAAACCCTTAACAAGTTAAAGGTTTATCAAAATGTTTTCGGATTCTGTCATCCCTTACGTCCAAACAAACCTAGGATTTCAGGGATGGGAGTTGTCAATTCCTATGGTACCACTACATACTACCGAGCAGCGTGATCAGTGTTAATGAATGTATTAGTTTCGTTAAACAAACCAAATGTTATACCAAATGTAAGCATGTTATGAGAAAATAATATACTAAGTATGCTAAGTGAACATACATAGTAGAAATGTTTAATGTAAATCAATGTGTCCATATGCTGAGTGAACATATGCAACAAAATGAAATGTATGAAATCAATGTGCTAGCATGCTCAGTTAACATACATAGCAAAATATAAATGAAATCATGTACTATATGCGTACTAATGAACATAGCAAGTATATGTTGTGAAAGCACGAGAAAGCATGAAAGTAACAAGTAGGCACATGTGTTTCACCCCAAAATATTTGAAAACAATAAAAGAGGGGACTATGTACTCACTTGATATTGCTTAGAAGTCTTGGAATAACAATCAAATAACCCTTGAAGGATCACATAATCAATCGGCACCTAATATAGGTAACTACGTTAATAAACTGGACCTAAATCGGAGGATCGGATAAAATGAGGTTTCGTAAACCAAATGAGTATAGGAACTCATGTAATATGGTTTAACAAGGCCTACATTCTAAATCGGAACCTATCCTAAGTGCTTACGACCCTGTTACGACTCGTTAAGGTAGCTTACGCTATTTTAACGCGTCGTTCGCGTAAAACGCGTTCGGACCGCCTAACTAGTCCTATGACAAGTATTATATGCCTTAGTAAGTCTAATAATGTTGCCTAATCAGTTTAGATGTCAAAATTTAAGTTACATATGCTTAGAATAAATTTATGCGCAAAAAGGGCATTTTGGTCATTTTCCTAAGGCATATGCCATAAAATGATGCCAAAATGGTCCCATTTTTGCCAGTTTTCAAAACTACCTATCATACAACTAACTAAACGAAGTGACCATAAGGTATAACCTCGGAAGGTTATTCCATACACAACTATGGTCACAAAATGTGTTTGGTCGGATCCTAATGATCGACCAAACGGGTCGGGTTCGAAAGTCTAAGCGGTTGTTTAGACCGCTTATCTTACGACCCTATATAAGCACTAAACTAAATGTGACGAGCTAAACATGTTAAAACATGTTTAACTAAGTTAGAAAAACAAGTCTGATATCAAAACAAAGTGTTTTGATACCCAAAGATAGCTTCGTTGCAAAATACGCGTAAACACGTATTTTGACCGAAACTTTGACTCGTCACTACGCCTAATCAACGTGGTAATCAGTATGTATAGTCACAAGGAACTATAACCATCGTGATTACGCTCACGTTGCAAAGTTCAAACGAACTTTGTGTTGACCAAAGACTGGTCAAAGCAGAAAGTCAAACACTGTTTGACTTTCATGCTTGAAATGCATAAAAAGCATGAAAGAAGCTTACAAGAGGTCCAAGCCTTGAAGATTTGATAAAAAAACAACTCAGGTATGAAGCCTTCATAAATGAGAGCTTCAACTTAGAGCTGAATTTGAATCAAATGTGTGAGGATGCAAATGAATCAAGTGGGTTTATATAGATTTTCAAGAACCGTTAGGATCGTTTCTTGGGTTTAGAGCTTTGATCTGGACCGTACAAGTAAGGCACACTAATTTGGGATACTAGGGGTGTCCAAAACCAGCATGCGATATTGAGAAAATTACATAAAAGACCCTCAAGTTCAAACAAGTTGCTGAAAATGGATTTTCTGCCAAAAGTAGGCCGTGGCGTCGCGCCACGGCACCACCCCTTTGGGGTCGCGCTACGCCACCATACACCAGAACCAGCAAGTTTTGAAAACTGGTAAAAATGGTCTCTGCAGCACTTTTAAGCCATTTTCGACGCGTTTTCAAGGCTCTACAATGATGCCAAAGTATATGGGACATGAAATATGCTTGAAAACATCTCGGATGTCGGTTCGTTTGGTCGTACGGTCACGTTATTCGGTTAATTACGACGAAACACGAACGAACGCGAAAAACGATCCAAATTGCGCGACGAATGGAATTTTTTGCATTCCCATCACTAAAATAAAATATTTTAATGATTACAAAAATTTTTGGATGTCCGGATATGTTCAGAACGTAAGATATGCGCGTAAATGCAAACTTATGCACTTTTTGACGCTTTATTGGCCAAATAAGTTTATTTTCGCATACCGAAGCCCTCAAAGCCTTTTTCTAAGCTATGTAAAGGATATTTATGGTATGTTTAGCTTATGATCAAGTTCCAGAATGTTCGTTACTATACAAATTGGCATACTTTCACAGTTTGACGAAAATAGTCCCTGTGATCGAATAAACTTGGTTTTGCCATACCAAACCCTTCAATACTTATTTCTAAGTTATGTAAAAGTTATTTAAGGTATGTTAAGAATATGTTGATGTTCTAGAGTGTTTGTCGCATTAAACTGACTACGTTTACGTATCAGTTTGCGTATAACCTTCTAGAAAGCGATTTAGAGTTTGAAATCGAACGAGAATTGAAATGAGAGATTGTTAAACATAAATAATAAAAACGTACCAGTAATTACATCCGGAATCATCTTTGCTTCTTCGGCTGTTAGAACAAATGCCCTAGCATTCTTAGTAGTCTTGTTGTTCATGGCTAGAGCTAGTTTCGGACAGTTCGGCTAGATATGTCCCTTTTCTCCACAGTTGAAACACACTCCATTGCTGGGTTTCTTCCTACGGTCTTCTTCCTTATGTCCTGGTATCTTGCAGAAGTTGCAGTATGTAAAGCATCTACCTGAATGCTTCTTCTTGCAAGCCTTACAATAAGGTGCAGAAGTAGAACCTATATTCTTCCCACGGTTGTAATTTCCATAACGGAATTCCTGGGTAAGTTTCTGAGCTAGGTTCTTTCTCTGGTTCTCTTCTTGTTTATGTACTAGTTCATCAGTCAAGGTATTTGCTAGTTCTACAGCTTCTTCTATGGTTGGTGATCTAGCTGCATTGACTACATGCCTAATCTCGCTGATTAATCCGCAGATGTAACGGGAGATTAATACAGGTTCTGGTGAAGCTAGGGTTGGCACTATTCTAGCATATTCGAAGAATATGGTAGTGTAACCCTTACAGTCTACTCCAGTCATTCTAAGGTTTAAGAATTTATTGGCTATCTGTTCTTTTCATTAGGAGGACAAAATTTCCTTTCGACCATTTTCTTAAACTCGGTCCAGTCCATATTATAGACTCTATCACTTCCCCTGGACTGGAGAATAGTGTTCCACCATTCTAAAGCAGCATTCTTAAATAGATTGGAAGCAAACATGATTTTGTCTTCCTCTGCACACTTGCTTATTTTTAAGACTGCTTCAGTCTTTTCTATCCAGCGTAGAGCAGCAATGGCTCCTTCATTGCCCGAGAATTCTATTGGTTTACAGGACGAGAATTCTTTGTAAGAACAACCATAAGACATGGTTCTTCTTCTTTTTGGAATGGGCAATTGAAGTAACGGTCCATTGTTCACGCTGTGACTGGGTTTAGTATGTGATCGCTTACTTCCATTATCACTTTTATTATTATTTTCCGCTTCCCTAACATTTTGGATAATAGCTGGCATAGCATCTCTAATTCCTTGGGTTACTATGTGTCGAATGGCACCGTTATTTATCTGATTATCATTATTCTGGTTTTCCCGATTTGCGTCGTTTGCCATCTGAATTGTAAACAATTACCAAATATTACAAAACAATATTAAATGCAAACACAACAGATTGGTCAAAATCGTCGTACATTGCGACAGTTACTCTATTTTATATATATGCGTCTAATACAAACCACAACTGGAAATTAAAATACAATACTAGTTTGCATCAGTAGTTATTAGATTATCTAAAATTATAATATATATATATATATATATATATATTCAAGTCACACACACACACACATATATATATATATATATTATTACTATTATTGTTATTATTACTGATAGAGGTTCATCCAATATTGCATGTTACGCTCGTCATACTTCCAGACGAGTCTCTCCCCTATTTGCCTTATTTTCTCACTTTCATCTAATAACTCCTCACCAAAGGTGCGAAGTTCTTGCACATTCTCAGTGCTCAAGGGTGGTGCAGGTGCTGGTATCGGGTCAGGGTACTGTGGCATCGGTTCCTCATGTGGGTAGGGGTTCTCTAGAATTTCCCGTATGTATTGATCATTATCAAAATATGGGTCTAGAGGGTCAAGGTTTGGGTAGGGTGCTATTAGGTCTGGCATGGGCTCCTCTATTGGGTAGCGTTGTTGGTAATCCCTATGATCCTCAAACCATGGGTCATAAACTGGTGGATGGGGTGCTGAGATTCTAGGGATGTCGTTAGGGTGAAAAGCAGGTAGTGGAATCTGGTCTCCTGGGTTTTGTTCTATTTCCATGGATTGTGTTGGGAACAACGGCAATGGCTGTGGTGCTATGAGTTGTTCTAGGTTCGGGTCTGCAGCAGTGGTAGCTAAGATATGAAAGTTGGCTAGTCTCCTATTGAGTATGTCTTGAGTTTGGGTGTTCGTTTCCCTATTCGCGGCTGCTAAAGCTCGCTGTTGCTGTAACTTTCTCATTCTTTTTCTACGCTCGTGATCTCCCCGAATGAACCATCCTCGCTTTTTGGTAGGGAATGGTTCCTCGGATTGCTCTTTGAATACGAAAATCCCTTCTTCGGTATCAGCTGAATACCCCGAGGGGGTAGGTTGGGAAGAAGTTCCTTCGTCTACTGGAGAACTAGACAGTTGACGGTAAGCGTCCGACGGTCCTTGATCACTCATACTGTAAACTAACAAATTGTCAAATAATAATATACACGTATGCACATAATTGCATAGATTATTTCCTAACATAATTGACAATTTCATTGTCAGCAAAACACTTCTGTGGCTGAAATTAGTGGCTAAGCTCTGATACCACTCTCTGTCGCAACCCCCGGCCCCTACCTCCTGGGAACGGGCGGCCGCGAGCTCATATTCAGGGGCATCAGTGGTTTTGTCATTTTGGCAGCGGAATTCACGTCAGGTTCGTAGTTAGGAAATATTTTATCAGAGTAAAATACCACATTTTTATAATAATAAACACATGGGTAAAACCCAGGTTTCCATTACAAACGTGTTTATAGGGATAAACCCTATTTTATTTAAATAAAACAACTTCTTTATTAGGTAACTTTTATAGCCACATTTTTCAAGCCTTTAGTGTTGTCCAGCTGGCTTCTATTTGTCTTTCACATTTTGTTACCTGAAACGCGTTTAAAAACATTTTGTCAGTGGGAAATACTGGTGAGTGAATCCCAATTTAATCAAGACAGGTTTTACCATTTTACAGTATTAAGGGCGATCTCGCAATTATATTTGTTTCCCAATTCTTACTTTTATTACCACCCACGGTACTGTCAACCCGACTTGTGGTCATGTTACTACTCACAGTGTAGTAACAAATTTTGAATACAAAACCCCAACATACCGACGATAATTGTCGAATTGACAAATACTCAATCACTGTTTAATTATAATGTAAAGTATTGAGGTTTTGTAAAAACAGTTTGAAAAAGGTTTACAAAAAGGAGATTACTCACAAAAAGGTTTACCAAAAGAAGGATTACTCACAAAAAGGTTTACCAAAAGAAGAATTACTCACATTGCTACTTTAGGTATTTTTCCTATGATTTCCTGGTTATAATCTAATAAATTAAACAATGCACACGCGTTAGTATAATAACCCAAATTTTACATTAGTTATACCCTCCCCGAGACAGAACCCCAACGACTACGTCGGGCAGAACCTCGACAGCCGTTACGGAGCACTAGATCAATCGGGCAGCGTATCTAATACGTAACCGGGGGTTAAAATACTTACAACGAGGCAGAGCTTCGCTAATTAGTAGGTATAATACCCGATCATAATTGTTACACTATAGAAATTGAGAGAGAATTCGTGTGAATGAGCGACGGAAACTGAAGGCCGATGCTCCCAATTTATAGGAGCTGGTCTGGGTTTCCTCGCGGCCTGCGAAGGATATATAAGGGGCCTTCGCGCCCCGCGACGTAGGGTGCGTAGGCCCTAGCTTTGCCCGGTCATACACATAGCTTCGACACACCACCTGACACGTGGCAGCACCGGGTGCGCCCTGCTCTTGAGCTGTCGCGGCCCGCGACGAGACTAGATAAGGTCTTCGCGCCCCGCGAGCCACCTTAATTTCTTGTTTTTATTTTATTTTTATAAAATTAAAGTATTTAGGGTCCATTATTCGTATACGGGGTGTATTTTAGGACGTATAGAGGTGTCCTAAATATTTTAGGAGTGTCGGAAATATTTTTGAAGGGTTGTTACAGTTTTTGGGCGTTTATAAGAAAAATTATAACACTAACAAAAGATCACCATCATGATGGTTTACTTGATGGATTCTTGGGTATAATTTTTAGTCATTTTATAAGTTTCTAAGCATTTCCACACCCCTAAAATCTTATTTTTCACACCTCCATATGTATGCAGCCCGTATAGAGTTATAGGAGCCGTATAACTGATTGTTGCACAAAAAAATGTCATGAAATGTTTTTCTTGTCCATGTATACGGGCCGTATAACATTATACGACCTTTATAGAATGTTATACGACCCATATAATGTTATACAACCCAAACCTCATATAATGTTATACACCCTTATATTTTCTCTTTGTATACGAGCCGTATAACATTAGACGAGTCATATAACATTATACGGCCAAATATTTGTCATGTTAAATTATTCTATACTGGTCGTATAATGTTATACGACCCGTATACAGAGTGTGAAATTAAAATTTTAGAGTATGGGATTATTAGTAACGTTTTATAAAACTCAAGCGGATAACTTTAATATAATATAACTTTAGAGATTATTTTCTCTTTTTAGTTTGAAATATGAATTTATGATATTTATACCTCGTATTATATTAAAACAATAAAGTTACAACGGTTACAACTTTATAATACAATGTGAACCCACAAAAAGATGAAACCATTAAGTACACACAAAAGTAGATAACATTCGAAACAATATGGATGCCTGGCCTTTTTGAATCTTTACAAGATTCTTAAAGCTAGCAATCATAACTACCCCACAAAAAGATTGTCAATTTGTAAAATCCCACAATATTCTTGTATGAGAACACCATATGAACTAATTTTAGTACATCAAACAGGAACAGTTCGGTTAGTTGTGTTTGCGGTAGGCTCGGTATCCTCTTCGTTCTCACCCGACATTTCTTCGAGCGATTTGCCGTTAGGTTCGGGGACCAAAAACGTAAATACCAATCCTAATGCATTGACACAACCCAAAATGATGAGGGTGTTCTTTATTCCGATACCGGTAGGATAACCAGCGTCGGTCTTTTTTGGGTCTGTGCTTTGAGAAGCGTAGAGGAACCCGTAGGCCCCGACGATGGCGCCAGCTTTTCCGGCTGCAGCGGAGATACCGTGGCAGGTGGAACGGAGTCTTGCGGGGAAGATTTCGGCTGGAACCACGAAAGTGGTGGAGTTAGGGCCGAAGTTGGCGAAAAAGAATGTTAACGAGTACATGACTACGAAGCCGATACGGTTCTCGTGTTGGGTCCAGTGGTGGTAAGGAATGGCGAGGGCGAACATGAAGACGGTCATGAAAAAGAATCCCATGAGTTGGATTGCGAAACGGCCCATGCGATCGATGAAAAAGACCGTGAACCAGTAACCGGGAACGGTACTGCATATTGCAATAAGGGTTTGGGCTTTCGCCACTCGGTAGACTTCACCAATGGCACTCATTGTGTTCGCTGGCGGGATCCACCCGATACCACTTAAGACATCTTTTTGGAAGAGGTTGTTTGAGTAGAAAGCGATATCGAGTAAGAACCAAGTGGAAGTGGTTCCGAGCAAGTGGAGGCCGTGGCGATGGGCGAATTCTTTCGAAAACAATCCGAATGAGTTTCTAGTATCATGAGCAATTTTCTCTACCTTCTGCTCTTCGGGTTCGATTTCAACTTGTAAAACTCGAGCCATGTCTTGCGCCGCTTGTTTAGCGTTTTTCGCTACCAAAGCGGTGTAACGTGCGGTTTCCGGCATCTTCATACGCCAGTAGTAAGTCAAAGCTGCTGGAATCGCACCAAACATGAGTATAATACGCCATACATAGTCCGCTTGTGGGACCGTGGACCCAAGTTTGTCCGATCTATAGGCAGGAGCATTAAACGCGTGGTCAAAAGAAGACGACACGATTAACGCTACTATCCCACTAGCCAAAATCCCAAACCCTTGCATAGCGAAAACCGCAGCGATAAACGCACCACGGGTTTTCTTATTAGCGTATTCCGACATAATTGTAGCCGAGAGCGGATAATCGCCACCTATGCCGAACCCGAGCCAAAACCTAAAGAAACAAAGGGTGGCCATGACACCTTTGGCTTCATTCCCAAATGAAAGCCCAGAGGCTAGTGAACATATAACCATAAGTGCTAAAGTCATACCATAGACTCTCTTCCTACCCATTTTGTCACCAAGCCACCCGAAAAAGAGTTGACCACAAAGGGTTCCGACAAGTGCGACACCGGTAACCGATGAAGCCACACCGGGTGGTAGGGTCCCGGGCTTTGCACCACCTTTGAAGTAGTAAATTCGACCGAGCAATCTGGTGACGAGGGAGATTGCAAAAAGATCGTATGCGTCCGTGAAGAAACCCATACCGGCGATGATGATCGCCGTGAAATGGTACAATTGTGTTTTCGCCGAATCAAGTGCACTGAGCACTTGTAGTTGCTCTCGAGCCATGGCTACTTCCTTCTTCCAAAACTATGCCTACAACCAAAGAATATACAAAGTTACTTTTTCAGAACAATAAATTCACATACATAGTCCGTCACTCAAATAGTCCGTCAGTGATCTAAATTTGTCGTTAAAAAATAATTGAATTGAAACCCAATAAACTCACTCATGTACTGATGTACAAATGTTGAAATTAAGAGGCTTGAATTGGTTGTCTTAGTTAAATATATATTAAATAAAATATTGTAAATATACCTTGTCATATGTATAAATATCTACCAATAAAATTAAATATTTCCAGTTGTCATATCATCAATTATCATAATCATATTAAATTGTATTAAAAATGTTCGGAAGACTGGTTCAAAACAAGATATTTTAATATTTTCTGGTTGTAACGATGATGACCAAAATAGGTGGACCAGCCAATGACTTTACTCTCATTTTGTTAGACTAGTGGGTATGGAGAGCCTACCCAAGGGGATGGGTCGTCACGTCACCGCCACGTAGGAGGGGCTTGAATGGGATGGACCTAGAGGGGTGGGGGATGAACCCCTTTCTTTATATATATATATGTATGTATAGCTGTGTGTGTGTGAGGAGAGAGAAATTGAGGCCCGTCAACATCGGCTGGTGGGAGTCGAAAAGGACGAGCCGGAGGAGTGGGGGGCGGTGTGGGGGTCCGGCGCCGGGCCAGGCCGGGTCTAAGCCGGCCCCCATACCGTGTGGTCTTACTTAAACGAAAAGTCATGCATGATGTATGCATTTACAAACAAACAAAACAAACAAATATAAACAATTAAGACAAACGTATTGTTCAACTATATGGTCATACCAACCCTAACCTGTAACATAATTTCTATAAATATTTAGTATTATTAAAAAAATTAAAATACTTGAGTAAATTTTAAATGCATGTCCCCATGTTGATGTTCAATGTTATCAAAAATAATGTTACTTCTGACTTTTACTTAATAGCAAGCTAGAAAAATGACTTAATTATTGGAAAGAAGTCAAGTTGGACTGTGATCCATAGCGTTAATTCGGATTTTACAGTACAAATTATCAGAATATATGTGAATAATCTAGTGTTTACGTCGAAAATTTTATGTGCGTGACTGAAAACTCATCGACACGCATACGAAAACATACACATACACATAGACTGATAGACATAGTTAGAACAGCTGTTGAATAGTCCTGCTTTCAAATTTTTTTAAGCTCATTCTATTCTCACACCCTTAAAATCTTATTTCTACATCATTTTCACTCTATCTCTCTCTATATGTATCTATGTATATATATAGAGAGAGACAGAGGGGAGGGATGTGTGCAGTAACGAAGCTTGACTTGAATGACGGGGGGTCGGAAACGTATATACCCAGAAATTTTTATACGAAAACTATATATATAACACTATTGAGCGAAAAGTTCGGGGGGTCTCCCCCCTCGGGCCCCTTCTATACTTCGCCCCTGAATGTGTGAATATTAACACCTTTTTTTATGAGCCAATGTAAAGATGGTATGAGAGAGAGAGAGAGAGAGAGAGAGAGAGAGAGAGAATACCTTGTGAAGAGATGGCTACACAATTATTTTAGAGAGAAGAGAAAATGAATTGAAGATGGTGAGAAGAGGATACTTTGAGTCCATCTCTATTTAAAGATTCATATGTGTAAGAATCATTTGTAGCATATTAAGGCATATGCTCGTATGGGTCAAGTCAACGCTCTCTCACATATTGCTTCACCAATGATCCAATCTCTTATTAAGTCAACGGCCAGCTTGCCTCATTTTTCAATAGAAATTAATGTCAGCTTGCCTCATTTTTTCAATAGAAATTAGAGTAAACTTCCGTTTTTCTTCCTGTGTTTGGTCACTTTAACGGTTTGGCTCCAAACCTTTAAAAATAGTCATTTTCCTCCAATAGTTTGCTATGGTTTTTTCATTTTGCTCCCCGCTTCTAACTCTATCCAAATTGTCTATTTTTCCATTTTGCTCCCCACAGGGAGCAAAATGGAAAAATCATAGCAAACTATTGGAGGAAAATGACTATTTTTAAAGGTTTAGGGCAAAACCGTTAAAGTGACCAAACCACAGGGAACAAAACGAAAGTTTACTCTAGAAATTAATAACTTAATATGCCCTGTATCCAATAATTAAAAAAAAGTTATAACCCTTGATCGATCTCAATCATCTCATAGACTCAATACATTAATGATGGTTGAGTAGAAACTTAAACAACTAACATTGCTTCATATTTGATGAAAATTTTTGAGGATAACTATTGATCATATCTAGAAAAAACATTTTTTACGCTATAGATTTTTTTTTTGTTAGAATATATTTTTAATTTAAACTCTCTCTCTCCCACCTTATGGTACGATGCGTACGCCAACATCTAATCTAGGTCTTTAGTTGAACGCGGTGACACAATATTATTAATTAACTTTGTATAATTAGGCATGTTATTGCATAATTACGTATGTTATAATACATAATTATACACGTTATTTGCATATTTACGGACGTTATATTGACGGTCGCGTAGCATCGCACATTAAGAGCCTTTTGTACCTTAACCGATCTCTCTCTCTCTCTCTCTCTCTCTATATATATATATATATATATATAGAGAGAGAGAGAGAGAGAGAGAAAGTTTATAATACAACAATCCTTAATTAATGTGCGATGCATACATGAGTAAAATCATAATGTGCGTAGTTATGAATATTATATGCATGATTAGGGTTACTCATGCGTGATTTTGTTGTTGTTTTTTTTTTTTTTTTGGTGACCACATGCGTGATTATGGTTTTTGTTCAAGCGTGATTATGGTTTTTTGTCTATGCGTGATTAGAGTTTTTGTTGTATAACATGCGTAATTTACTCGTGTACGCATCACACATTAAGGACTATTGTGAATTACTTCTCTTATATATAGTTTTTTTTAATTATTTTATGTATATGTATATTAGCCTTTTGTTTAACAACTGAAAATAATGTATAACATAAACTATGAATAATATCCAAGAGAAATCTAACTATAGCATGAATTCAACAAAATATCTTACTGCAAAGTATAACAAAATAATTATAAATAATATCTCTTTTTCCTTACCTTAGTGGAATGATTATTAGTTATATACGTCACATACTATCAATTTACTACTAAAGGTTCTAAAGTTACATATCATCCATAACATATATGATATATGAATCAATATTGTTTGTTTAACTTGTCAACTACTAGTTTACGACTCTTTTCCCTGACGCGACGCCCTTCCGATTAAAGGTGTCGAATTCGATTAAGGTATTACATACCTCCTGACTTGTAAGAGTTTAAAACATATAACTAAGAGAGATGAAAAAGTTTGCAAAAGATATATACTAGAAAAAAAAAGGAATATTAGATTTTAATAATCTCAACTATTCGCTGTTGGCCGCCAACAGACCCAACTTTAAAAATAACCACTGGCAGTCCTAACTTTTAACATATTGGTCTCCAATGGACCCTGACTAACAGAACCCTAACGCCGTTAGTCTTCGGTCGCCGGAAAAACGTTTTTTAGCCGGAAAACTCATTTTTGCCCGGAAAACTCAACATTTTCGTCCCGAACCACTTTGTAACCTTATTATGGACCTTTGGGAACCTTTTTTCTAGTAAAAGTCTCAATTATTAAAGTCGCAGGAAAACTCAACTTTTTGGCTGGAAACTCAACATTTTCGTCCCAAACCTCTTTGTAACCTTAGATCAAACCTTTAGAAACCTTTTTTCTAGACAAAAACGGTTTTCCGGCAACCGAAGACTAACGACGTTAGGGTTCTGTTAGTCAGGATCCATTGATGGCCAATATGTCAATAGTTGGGACTGCCAGCGGTTATTTTTTAAGTTGGGACTGTTGCCGGCCAACGGCGAATAGTTATGATTATTAAAATCCAATATTTCGAAAAAAAAAATTATATATGTACTCAAAAGATAATGTATAAACAGTTTTAGTTACCAATGTCAACAACATGCTTTAACTTTACTTATGAAGCCGATATATAAGTTGAATATACCCAGCCGACTATATTGAATTTAAATTCATTTTATATTTGTATCTGCCCAATTGGTATACGGGGAGTTAATAACATTCAATTTCTTATCCAAAAAAGAAAGTTGAAAATTTAACATAAATGATTCTTTATAACAATTTAATATAATAAATTCATATTCAAAAAATTCTTTTATTAATATAGTTTATATAACTTGATATCATAGCAAGCCCATCATATTTTTCATTTAGTAAAATCATATTTTATGGTATCTTGTAGATTTAGAGGTGAATATGTAGAACTAGAATTGATTCCTCGTGTTGTGGGGCCGTTTTTTCTAAATGTCATTTGAGCGTACTGGTTTTTTTTTTTTTTTTTTTTTTTTGCAATTTCCTTTTAAGAGTAAATAATGAGCGATTACATTTCCAATCCTTTTGATACTTCGTTGTTTGAGAAATCAATTATAGTTAGACCTCATGGTGTGTTAATGCGGTTGAACCCACAACCTACCGCAATTTTGTATTTATTAATCGTAGTAGGATTTTTTTTATTTTTTTTTTTGCAATTTCCTTTTAAGAGTAAATAATGAGCGATTACATTTCCAATTCTTCTCAATTATAGTCGGATCTCATGGTGTGTTAATGCGGTTGAACCAACATTTTACCGCAATTTTGTATTTATTAATCGTAGTAAGATCTTATAGACTATTTCAAGTCGAACTTTTCAATTAATTATAGACTTTTAATAAATATACACATGACACAAATACTAAACTCATATGATTTCATAAAAGTTAACTCTATTTATTATTATATTATAAAACTATAAATAAGCAACATGTTTATGCTTAAGGTTGTTGTATTCTTGGCTTTGTGTGTTACTATGTTTTACAAAAAAAAAAAAAAAAATAAAGGAATTTTCATTTCTAACTCTAAAGTTCCCATCTTTAACAATTTAAGTCTAAAGTTTCAATCTTTAGTAATTTAACCCTTTGATTAATTTGATTTTTCACTTCTAATTCAAAAGTTACAATTTTACCATTTTGATTTTTTTTTTTTTTTGCTTTTAACCCATAGATTTTCATCTTTTATGATTTAACTCCAACACTTTTTTACTTTCAATTTTTATCGCTTATATTTTTCATCTTTCACAAATTTTCCGTCTAACGTTTCGTTCTAAAATTTCCAAGTTAACACATCGCAACATGCGTGTGGGGTTCAATGTTTTTTCATCTGCTTTTCCCGTTTGACAGGCCCACATCGCGTCTTTTTTTTTCCGTTTCATAGGTCTGTCGCAACGCGCGGATCAGAGATCGACTTAGTTATTCTTTTCTATGTTTTACTGTCACACCCCGATATTTCCATATATTTCCGGTGGGCCCGGTGGGGAGTATCGTGACGTAGTTGATATCATCATAGACAATTAAACACAATTATAGCACAGTGGAAGGCTTGGAAGTTAAATACTATTACAAACCATATTGTCCAGAGTTCAAAATAAAAGAATATACAGACTGGTTGTAATAGAGATCCACAGGCGGATCATGAAAACAAATACATAAAACAAAGTTTAATAGACTTTAGGCATCTAAGGATTTGCAAGATCCTCTTAATTGACACCAAGCAGCTCCAGCCTAGTTTCGTGAGGTACCTGTCACTTAGTCTTTGGAAAATACGTCAGTTTTCACTGGTAAATACAATTAACTGACTCATTTGAAAAAAAAAGCTTATGAAAATTTGTTTAGGTGCACAAGGTACAAACCTTTTATAACTTGGGACAATTCTTATTAAAATCTTGTATACCGATTTACATGCTTGTCATACAATTGGGGCCGGTTTGGAAGCCGGTCATGATTAACCGACTCACCACTTATAAAACCCACAAAGGAGTTATCCCCAACATGTGGGTTATTTATTATTTAGCATTTGCATCTGTCGGGTGTATGCCTACACCCCATGCATAAGTCGTGGCCATTATTAATTTTAATGAGCTGAGGATATCCAGGACACGGTCGTTAACCCTCAATGTTTATGTTATCAAACAATACAGATTAAAACGGGTTATACAGATTTATTAAATCACAATCCGATTAAATGATCTCATGCCCGACCAAGCAGTAATAATTTACCGTATCCCAAGCTCGTATAGGGAAAATAAGTTAAAAGTATTTACCTGAGCTAGTTGTGCAAGGATGCTACTCAGCCGTATAATTCCTAAGACCTTATGCAAATATCTTATACCGAAGCTACTTAATATGTATGGAAGGTTTATTAACCTATTAGGATACTAACGGGTCTTATTTAAGTCAAAGACTTAGACCGGTTAGTTTTAAAGATACTTTACGGTTCGAAACGCTAGATTAAGCGGAGACCGGAATAGAATGTGATTTAGACCCGACAAGTTTGAATACTTGTATAATATGGGTAAACTAAACACGTTCTGGATTTTGAAGTTTAAATGATAAGGTCAAACCCATTTCGGCTAATTCATGTAAACTAGTTACATAAACCGAACCGAATGCATAAATGCATAATGGGTAACCTAATGAACCATATACAAGTTCCATATGTTATTATGCTTAAGATATGTTAAGAAATCAGTAAGATGTTAACATATATGCCCAAAAATAATTTAAAACCGAATTAAGTCCCGTAAGGGCATTTTGGTCATTTTGATATTTATAAAAGATGTTTATAGGCAAATTCAAGTTATGGGAAAAAAATGTTATGTAAAAATATTTATTTTATAATGTTAAAACAGTAGGATATCATTCATATGTGTGGTATACCAATTATGGCCAAACTATGCCCCGAAAGGGTATTTTGGTCATTTGACATGTGCTTTTAAGGACATAATTGGAAGTCTGAGTTCATGATTTATACCTACTGTAAAAAATATTAAAAATTATTTATAATTTCAGTAGGTAACAAGTCTTGGGTGCTAAATATGGTTTTAAACCATACTATGCACTTAATTAGCGTAAAAATCGATAATTGACGACATTTGCGAAGTTTATGTGATTCTGAGAATTTGACCAGCCTTGGATGGTTAAAATGTTTATTTTACATATTAAATCAGTAGAAAAAAGTTTGGCATGTTAATCATATGTAAATCACATTTTATTTACCAAAAGGGTATTATCGTCAATTATATAATTTATACAAGAACTCAATGTTAAGGTCAGTATCTAATTTGACCCAACATTCCAAAAATTCCTAAAAATGATATCATAACAGTAGGTTAAGAGTTTTGGGTCAAAATTTATGTTTAAACACGATTTATGCGTAAAAGGGTAATTTAGACTTTATAAAAGCAAAATTTACGATATTTTGCATAACATCAATTTAAGACCAGAATGTAATGTCAAAATAATTTAGACATGTTTATAAATCAGTACCTAAGTTATTTGTGTGACCATGTATTCAAAAATCTCATTTTTAGACCATAAGGGCATATTGGTCAACATTAAGCAAAATAATGGAAACATGCATAAATTCAGAATTTCCAAATGACAATGTAATATAAACTCAGAGAGTTATAATACAACATTATATGGTCATAATGGAAACTTAAAACATAAAGGAATTAAGCTTAATCGGGTCAGAACTGAAAGTCAAAGCGAAAGTCAAGCTTTTGCGACTTTCGGTTACGAACCGAGTTTATACTTAGAATTTATAACAACCCTCCAAAATAATTTTCCAACGCCCTAATATATTTAAAATACCCCAAAAATGTCCTAAAATATACCCCGTATGTGAAAACCGAGCCCGAATACCTTTATTTTTATAAAAATTAATTAAAAACAAGATTTTTATGTCGCTCGCGGGCCGCGTAGCCTATGGCCACGTCTTACGCGGGACGCGACAGCTCCAAGTCAGGGCGACATCCTGAGCTGCCACGTGTCGTCATCGTGTCGAAGCTAGGGCTGAGTCGGACAAGCTAGGGCCTACCTTAGGTGCCCTCGCGGGCCGCGTAGCCCCTGGCTACATCTTACGAGGGCCGCGAGAGAAGGTGAAAAGTCACCTATAAATAGAGGACCTCGGCCTTCAGTTCAGATCTCTCATTTCTTTTCTTTCTTATGAAAATCTGAGTAGTTAAAGTAATTTCCGGGCATAATACCCCCTAATTAACGAAGTTCTGCTCCGTTGTAAGTATCATAACCCCGGTTACGTATTAGATACGCTGCCCGATTGATCCAGGGTTCCGTAACGGCTGTCGTGGTTCTGCCCGACGTAGTCGTTGGAATGCCGTCTCGGGGAGGGTATTACTAATGTAAATAATGGGTTATTATACTAACACGTGTGCATTGTGTAAATTATAGATAATCACCAGGAAACCTTAGAAGAAATCTAAGACAGCAATGTGAGTAATCTCCTTTTTGTACACTGTTTTTACAAAACCTTAATTATCTTAAAATGTAATTAGCAGTGATTGAGTCTTTGTAGTTCTTCAATTACTGCCGGTATTATGGGGTTTTGTATACATTACTTGATAACCTTCACAATTGGACAACGGGTTAGCCAATGTGTGATATGACCATAGCCACATATACGGTCGAGTGGCAAGTACTGAATGAGTAATTGTGTAGATATAAACATTGTAATCGCTCTCAATATTGTCTAATGATAAAATATGGTTTGATTAAACTGGGATTCACTCACCAGTATTTCCCACTGACAAATGTTTTTAAAACGCGTTTCAGGTAACAAAATGTGAAAGCCAATTAAAATAAAGCCAGCTGGAGAGCACTGACGGCTTGGAAAAATGTGGCTATAAAAGTTACCTAAAAGACGATGTTTTAAATTCAATAAAATAGGGTTCATCCCTATAAATATGTTGTAATAAGAAACTTGGGTTTTACCCATGTGGTTATTAATATAAAATGGTGGTTTTACTCTGATAAAATATTTCCTAACTACGGTCCTGATGAAATTTCCGCTGCCAAAATGATTAAACTTACGGATACCACCGAAACTGGCTCGCGGCTGCCCGTTTCCGGGTAATAGGGATCGGGGGTTGCGACAGAAGGTGGTATCAGAGCTAAGCCACTGATTCAGCCACAGAAGTGTTCTGCTGACACCAAGATATTATTCAAAGTGTTAGGAAATAAATTACGAAAATACGTGCATATCTGTATATTATTGTTATGTGTTATTTGACTATTTGTTAGTTTACAGTATGAGCGACCAAGGACCTTCTGACGCGTATCGTCAGTTGTCTGGTTTGCCTAGAAGCGAAGCCGCCTCTTCACAGCCTGCCCTCTCAGGGTACTCTGCTGATAATGAAGAAGGAATATTCGTGTTTAAGGCTCAGTCTGAAGAGCCATTCCCTTAGAAAGAGAGGATGGTTCAGTAAGGGAGCACATGAGCGTAGGAAACGAATGAAAAAGTTGCAAGACCAGCGAGCCCTAGCAGCCGCTAAAAGAGAAACCGATGCCCATACCCAAGACATGCTTAATAGGAGTTTTGCAAACTTCCATATTTTAGCAACCACAGCTGCAGACCCTAACCTGGAGCAACTTGTAGCACCCCAGTCTTTACCACTGTTTCCCACTCAGCCAATGGAAATAGAAAACAACCCAGAAAATCAAGTAGAAATGCATGACTTTAATCCAAAGGAGATACCTAGGGTACCAACACCCAATCCCTTAGATCCAGACTATGATCCATGGTTAGATGATAATAGGGACTATGTGCAGCGTTACCCGATACCCGAAGACATGCCCATGCCGAATTTAGCAGCTTACCCAGGTTTGGACCCTCTAGATCCCTACTACGATAGTGATCAATACATTAGAGAAATTATAGAGAATCCATACCCGTTTCAGGCACCCACACCCCCGTACCCAGACCCAGTACCAGCTCCTGCACCCCCAATGAGTGCAGAAAATGTGCAAGAGCTCCGAACTTTCGGAGAAGAAATTTTAGAGAATAGTGAGCGAATGAGGCAGGTTGGAGAGCGACTCATCTGGAAGTACGACGAGCGCAATATGGATTTCTGGATGAATCCATATCCGTGAAGGTGATGGTGGAGGTAGTAATAATAATATAATAATATAATAAAATATATGTGTGTATGAAAATATATATATATATTCCATATAATAAGTAATATATTGTAGTATAGACCACCTTGTGGTTAGTGATGCCTACTAGTAGTATAATTTTTAATTCAGTTGTATTATAATTTTAAAATTCCAGTTTCAGTGTGTATTCGATGCATAATATAAGAAAGAGTAAGTCGCAATGTTCGACGCTTTTGATCAACATGTGTGTCATGTGATTGGTTGTCTTAAATACTATTTTGTGATATTAATACGTGGTGAATGTTTAAAATTCAGATGGCTGACCAAGTGAATCAAGAGAATCTGGATAATAACCCGGAAAACCAGAATAATGATAACCTGAACATTGATAATCAGGGAAACCAAGTGGATAATAGTGCCATCCAACACATAGTGGCATAAGGAATTATAGATGCAATGCCATTTATTATCCAAAATGTTAGGGACGCTGATAATAAAAGTAACCATAGCAGTAAACGACCAACTGAACCTGAACACAGTGTAAACAATGGACCCATACTTCAAGTGCCCATTCCCAAAAGAAGAAGAACCATACCTTATGGTTGTTCTTACAAGGAATTCTGGTCTTGTAAACCAATAGAATTCTCGGGCAATGAAGGGGCCGTTGCAGCCTTACGCTGGATAGAAAAGACTGAGGCAAGCAAGTGTGCGGAAGAGGATAAGATAATGTTTGCTTCCAATATGTTCAAGAATTCAGCCTTAGAATGGTGGAACACTATCCTCCAGACCAGGGGAAGTGACAGGGTTTACAAAATGGAATGGGAGGAATTTAAGAACATGGTAGAAAGGAAATTCTACCCTCCCAATGAAAAAGAACAGATAGCAAATAAGTTCTTGAACCTTAGAATGACAGGAGTGGATAGTAAGGGTTATACTACGTTATTCTTTGAATATGTTAGAATAGTACCAACCCTTGCATCACCCGAACCAGTGTTAATCTCCCGTTACATATGGGGATTAATTGGAGAGATTAGACATGTAATCAAGGCAGCTAGACCTCAAACCATAGAAGAAGCTGTAGAACTAGCAAACACCTTGACAGATGAGTTAGTACGTAAGCTAGAAGAGGATCAGAGGAGGAACCTAACTCAGAAGCTTACCCAAGAATTTCGCTCTGGAAATTTCAATCGTGGGAAAAATGTAGGTTCCACCTCTGCACCCTATTGCAAGTATTGCAAAAGGATGCATTCTGGAAAATGCTCCGTATACTGCAACTTCTGCAAAATATCTGGACATAAGGAAGAAGACTGCATGAAGAAAAACAACAGGATATGCTACAATTGCGGAGAACAAGGCCACATCAAGCCAAACTGTCCAAAAATAGCTCCAGCAACGAACAACAAGAACACCAAAAATGCTAGAGCATTTGTTCTGACTGCAGATGAAGCCAAGATGATTCCGGACGGGATAGCCGGTACGTTTTTAGTTAATGACGTTTTTGCTAAAGTATTATTTGACTCTGGTGCGAACCAAAGTTTTATTAATACTTCATTTTGCAAACTTCTGAATCAATCATTAACTAAACTTCCACAAGAATGTCTAGTAGAGACAGCAAATGGGGAAACCATTAAGATTTCTGAAATCTTGCAGGGTGCAAGAATAGAAATTTCAAACCATAAGTTTATTGCAAACCTTTATCCAATGAATCTGGCAGGATTTGATGTTGTATTAGGAATAGATTGGTTAATAGCCAATAAAGCCAGTATTTTATGTGATCAAAAGTCAATCCAAGTAAATTCACCAAAAGGTGAAAAGATCACAATTAAAGGAGATAAACCATCTAGATCCACAAAATTCATCTCTGTGATGAAAACTGCAAATTATATAAGAAAAGGATCATTAGTGTATTTGATTTCTATAATCACTAACACTAAAGGAAAAGAACTGAAAGATATTCCTGTAGTATCTAAGTTTTCAGATGTGTTTCCTGAAGAATTACCAGGATTACCGCCAGACAGGGAAGTTGAATTCAGAATCCACCTGTTACCAGGAACAGCACCAATTGCCAAAGCACCTTACCGTTTGGCACCCGCCGAAATGCAGGAACTGAAGAAACAGTTAGACGAATTACTGGAGAAAGGATTCATACAGCCAAGCTCATCGCCTTGGGGAGCACCGATCTTATTCGTTAAGAAGAAAGACGGGTCGATGCGTATATGCATTGATTACCGTGAATTGAACAAGGTCACGATTAAGAATCGGTATCCATTACCAAGAATCGATGATTTGTTCGATCAATTGCAAGGAGCTCGATTTTTCTCTAAAATCGATTTGCGCTAAGGGTATCATCAATTAAAGGTACAGGAAGAGGACATTCCTAAAACCGCTTTTAGAACAAGGTATGGCCATTATGAATTTACTGTCATGCCATTTGGTTTAACCAATGCCCCAGCTGCATTTATGGACATGAAGAACTGAATATGTAAGCCATATTTGGATAAATTCATAATTGTATTTATAGATGATATTCTCATTTACTCTAAAAGTAAAGAGGAACATGCGAAGCATTTGCATGCACTTCTAAGTTTATTAAGGAAAGAAAAGCTTTATGCTAAGTTTTCGAAGTGCGAGTTTTGGTTAGAACAAGTTCAGTTTCTTGGACATTTAGTCAATCATGAAAGAATTCATGTAGATCCCACCAAGATCGAGGCAATTACCAAATGGAAAACCCCTGAGTCACCAACTGAGGTTAGAAGTTTCTTAGGATTGGCCGGTTATTATAGAAGATTTATTCGAGATTTTTTTTAGAATAGTCATTCCCTTAACTAAGTTAACCTGTAAATCTGTTATGTTTGAATGGGAATTAAAACAAGAAGAAACATTTAGGATCCTTAAGCAAAGATTAACCAATGCACCCATATTAGCGCTACCAGAAGGAATTGAAGATTTTGTAGTCTATTGTGACGCTTCTAAATTAGGTTATGGATGTGTGTTGATGCAACGCCAAAAGGTTATAGCTTATGCATCCAGACAACTTAAGAGTCATGAAGAAAATTATTCAACCCATGATTTAGAATTAGTAGCCATAATTTTCACCCTTAAGATTTGGAGACATTACCTATATGGTAGTAAGTTTACCATTTTTACAGATCATAAGAGTTTAAGATATGTTTTCGGGCAAAAGGAATTGAATATGAGGCAAAGAGGTTGGATGGAATTACTTAGTGATTATGATTGTGATATCCAGTATCATGTAGGAAAAGCAAACGTAGTTGCTGATGCTTTAAGTCGAAAGTATCACGAAAAGCCAAAAAGAGTATGTTCACTCAATTTAAATCTACAAGTAGATTTAAATGAGCAGATAAGAAAAGCACAAGAATCAGTAATCAAGGATGATACCGAAAAGTTAAAAGGAATGATTAAGGAATTAGAACAAGGAACCGATGGAATTTGGAGATTCCATAAGAAAAGGATGTGGATACCTAAATTAGGAAACCTACGTCACCGTATATTAGAAGAAGCCCATAAGTCTAAGTATATGATGCATCCTGGAAGTGATAAGATGTATCAAGACTTAAGAAAGAATTTTTGGTGGATAGGAATGAAAAAGGATATAGCAACTTATGTTGCCAAGTGTTTAACCTGTTCACAAATTAAAGTTGAACATCAAAAACCCTCAGGTTTATTGCAGCAATTAGAGATGCCAGTATAGAAATGGGAATTGATAACAATGGATTTCGTTACCAAATTACCCAAAACCAGAAAAGGTAATGATACAATCTGGGTGATTGTAGACAGGCTAACCAAGTCAGCTCATTTCCTACCAATGAAGGAAACTTTCAGTATGGAACAGTTAGCTAAATTATATGTAAATTAAATAGTTTCATTGCATGGAATTCCTTTATCAATTGTTTCAGACAGAGATAGCCGTTTTACCTCTCATTTTTTGGACAAGTTTCCAAAAAGCCATGGGAACCAAGCTAAATCTAAGCACAGCCTATCATCCTCAAACGGACGGACAAAGCGAAAGGACAATTCAGACAATGGAGGATATGCTTAGAGCTTGTGTAATTGATTTCGGAGGTAATTGGGACGATCACTTACCATTGATAGAATTTTCTTATAATAACAGTTATCATACAAGTATCAATGCTGCACCATTCGAAGCACTTTATGGACGAAAGTGTCGAACCCCAGTCTGTTGGGCAGAAATTGGAGAAAAGCTACTATCTGGACCTGAGATAGTGCAAGAAACAACAGACAAGATCATTCAAGTCAAGGAACGACTGAAAGCAGCACGCGATCGACAAAAGAGTTATGCTGATAACATGCGAAAACCGTTGGAGTTTCAGGTAGGTGACAAGGTATTATTGAAAGTCTCTCCTTGGAAAGGAGTAGTCAGATTCATCAAGAGGGGAAAGCTAAGCCCGAGGTATGTTGGACCTTTTGAGATTATTAGAAGAATAGGAGCTGTAGCCTATCAGCTACGACTGCCAGAGGAAATGGCAGGAATACATGATGTATTTCATGTATCTAATCTCAAGAAATGCTTAGCTGATGAATCACTGGTAGTACCTCTTAAAGATATAGAGGTAAATGAAAAGCTCAAGTTTGTAGAAAAGCCTCTACAGATTGAAGACAAGAAAGTTAAGAACCTCAAGCACAAAAGCAATATTGGTATTACTCAAAGTGAAATGGGATTCCAATAGAGGACCAGAATACACATGGGAGCTTGAGTCAGAAATGCAAAGGAAATATTCACACTTATTCCAGTAGATCTCGAGGACGAGTTCTAAAATAAGGTGGGGAGGATATAACAACCCTCCAAAATATTTTTCCAACGCCCTAATATATTTAAAATACCCCAAAAATGTCCTAAAATATACCCCGTATGTGAAAACCGAGCCCGAACACCTTTATTTTTATAAAAATTAATTAAAAACAAGATTTTTATGTCGCTCACGGGCCGCGTAGCCTATGGCCATGTCTTACGCGGGGCGCGACAGCTCCAAGTCAGGGCGACACCCTGAGCTGCCACGTGTCGTCATCGTGTCGAAGCTAGGGCTGAGTCGGACAAGCTAGGGCCTACCCTAGGTGCCCTCGCGGGCCGCGTAGCCCCTGACTACATCTTACGCGGGCCGCGTGAGAAGGTGAAAAGTCACCTACAAATAGAGGACCTCGGCCTTCAGTTCAGATCGCTCATTTCTTTTCTTTCTTACGAAAATCTGAGTAGTTAAAGTAATTTCCGGGCATAATACCCCCTAATTAACGAAGTTCTGCTCCGTTGTAAGTATCATAACCCCGGTTACGTATTAGATACGCTGCCCGATTGATCCAGGGTTCCGTAACGGCTGTCGTGGTTCTGCCCGACGTAGTCGTTGGAATGCCGTCTCGGGGAGGGTATTACTAATGTAAATAATGGGTTATTATACTAACACGTGTGCATTGTGTAAATTATAGATAATCACCAGGAAACCTTAGAAGAAATCTAAGACAGCAATGTGAGTAATCTCCTTTTTGTACACTGTTTTTACAAAACCTTAATTATCTTAAAATGTAATTAGCAGTGATTGAGTCTTTGTAATTCTTCAATTACTGCCGGTATTATGGGGTTTTGTATACATTACTTGATAACCTTCACAATTGGACAACGGGTTAGCCAATGTGTGATATGACCATAGCCACAGATACGGTCGAGTGGCAAGTACTGAATGAGTAATTGTGTAGATATAAACATTGTAATCGCTCTCAATACTGTTTAATGATAAAATATGGTTTGATTAAACTAGGATTCACTCACCAGTATTTCCTATTGACAAATGTTTTTAAAACGCGTTTCAGGTAACAAAATGTGAAAGCCAATTAAAAGAAAGCCAGCTGGAGAGCACTGACGGCTTGGAAAAATGTGGCTATAAAAGTTACCTAAAAGACGATGTTTTAAATTCAATAAAATAGGGTTCATCCCTATAAATATGTTTTAATAAGAAACTTGGGTTTTACCCATGTGGTTATTAATATAAAATGGTGGTTTTACTCTGATAAAATATTTCCTATCTACGGTCCTGATAAAAATTCCGCTGCCAAAATGATTAAACTTACGGATACCACCGAAACTGGCTCGCGGCTGCCCGTTCCCGGGTAATAGGGATCGGGGGTTGCGACAGAATTGTCAGGTTGAACATGCCTAGACATGTTTTAATATTATGTACCAAGTTATTTAAGTGGCAAAATATGATTCATAACCTCTACATTATCAGTTATGAGTTTTATTTAAAAATCTGACTAGTTTGACTTTTTACTTGATTACTTTGACCCGACAATTAACTAAGTAAACGTGGTAATTAGGATGTGCCCTTTTGAGGGATTAACACACACCTAATTACGATCACGTAGCCATATTCGCCTCGAAAAATGGCTGGACCGTTTAGGTCTAAACCGAAAGTCAAAGCGTTATTACAACAACTTTGACTTTTAGTCTTTAAACATATAAAAACCAAACTAGAGTGGCTAAGGACACTTACAACAGGTCCTAGCTCGAACTTTGGACTAAGAGGGAGTCTCCTTTTGATCAGGAAGCTCCAGAAATGCTCAAGGAAGCTCAAGCAAGTGAGAGAGAGAAGGAATTTGTGAAATGAGCAAGTATTCAAGGCACTCAAGGCCCCTATTTATACTAATTCCAGTGATTCTAGGATGAAGCCAGGTGTATGGGAGGTGTTTGGATCTTCACAAGTGTCCATGGTGGTTTTAAAAACCATCAAACATCCCTAGAATTCGAATTCAAGAGCTTAGTGGTTTGTTTGGAGGCCAAGGAAGAAGATAACCTGCAGCTGGCAACACATATCTGTCGAAACTAGGCCGTCGCGTCGCGTGACGGCAGATGGGGTCAGGGGTCGCGCAGCGCGACACAATAAGGGCCAGCAAAACATTTTTGAAACTTGTCATGTTTAGTCCCTACACCTTTATATTCATGTTATCTTTCATTTTAGGCACATTTAACCCCTGTAGTTAGTTTGTAGATGACCTTGAGAGTATAATCAAACACCTTTAGGTTCGGTTTCGTTAAACGATCACCGAAAATACTAGTTTCTCATCGTTGATGCTTTTAACCCTTATTCTTGAAAGTTTGCGTATTTAACACATAACGATATCGAAACCTCGCGAATTTGTTAACACATGTTCTTGAGAGTGTAATCGAACAATACAAAGCCTTGGGTTCGTTAAAAGGTCACTCAGAGGTAAGAATTAACATGTTGACACGTTTAACCCCTTTGTCTTGTAAACTTTCGATTTCTTTTACAAACGGCTTCATACGTCCGACAATTTACTCGTTTGAGAATGTGAACATCGTGTAAGGTCAATCAGAGGCATAAGTTTAGCATGTTAACACTTTTAGTCCCTTCACATACGTATTTTCACAGTTTGTCAACTTTAGTCCTTGTGATTCAATCTTTCACATGTTTAGGGGTTTAGGACACGTGTCTTCACATAATTGGACACGATTTTACGAGGTGTTACATTTACACACAGGCTCGCGATCATGTAAGAAACATTTTCATTTCATCTAATATGATATATAACTGATGAATCCCCCGCTCCATTGCGGCAGGTGGTAATTCTAGTTCATTTAATTTAATATTAATTCTAAAATAAGGATGTTACCTCAAAAATAAAATTAATTAAATAAATAAATACAAAACTCATTAAAATTACAACAATATTAATTTAGTTTTTTTCATTTAAATTATGTATGAATTTATGAGATTGAATATGAATGTGTTTGTTAGTCACCTATTATAACACTCCAAAAAAATATAAAGTTCACCTTAGTGGTAAATAAGATTAGTATAATAACTAGGATTATCTAACCTAGTTAAATAAATGTGTTTGTTAGTAAAATGGGTAAAAAGCGTGTCTTTGACTGTAATTTAATTGTGTAATAACCCGTTAAGTCGGTTCGTCTGGGTTATCAGTTAACCCAGACGTGTAAGCTTTAAGTTTAAAAAAAATCTAAAACCTAATCTTACGAATATTTCAGATATTCGGTAATGAAACGGGATAGAGTGTTGCACCTATACGTCAACATAAATTTCATTGTAACTAATAACTTCTTTGATTATATATAACTAGTATTAAGCCCCTGCGTTGCAGCGGTTGTCATAAAATTGTGTTAAGTAGTAGCAATACTATACCATTGTTAGCGACCACCAACACCGGAAAAGCTCGTAAAAACAAAATAAATAAAAACATGAAAAATATAACGCCGAGCGAAAAGCAGACGTAAAATCTTTGAATCACGCACGCTCGTTGCCGAGAAACTAAACCGAAACGTAAAACATATAAAAAAATAACTAAGTCCATCCAGGACCTGTGTGTTGGACGAACTTGTCAAACGCAGAAAAACACATGTGACGTGACGGACCAGTCAAACTGGAAAAAAAATATAATATACGAAAAAATGTTGAACCTCACACGTACGTTGCGGTGCGTTAACTCACAAAATTTAGAACGAATGAAAAACTTGGGAAAGATGAAAAGTATGGTGGACCAAAATTGAAAATAAAAAAGAGTTGGGATTAAATTGCAAAAGATGAAAAACTTTAGGTTAAACGTAAAAAACAAAGGGTCTAAATTGGAAAATTGAAGTTATTTATTAATTTTAGATAAAGATGAGGATAAAAATAAGTGATATCTATATATTGGTTATTAATTAATATTAATATTAAAAGAATATTATCAAACAAATATAAATAAAATTTATGAGATTGAAATTTATGAGATTGAAGTAGAGAATACGCATTATTTGGAGTCTTTTATTATAATTTAGATTGGTAATAATATATATTTTAAACTAACAAGCCGTGTTTTAATTTTTAAGTAATCCTTTTGTTTGACTAAAAAAACGTAGGCGCTAAGGGGAGGGGGGTGGTTCACTAGTGATAGAATTTATCACTAACAAGCACCAATCAAGTTCCGCCATGTCATCGACCATTTTTCTATCACTCACAACCTTTTTTAGGCGGGGTGGTCATCACTCACCACCACACCCAACAATTTCCCCCCAACCAACAATTACACTCACAAAACAAAACTATCACGCGTTGAAAATATCACGAAAATGGATTGCGTTGAAATTATAACGCGTGGAACTTGTGTTGGCGGGGTGGTAAAATGATAATATAACGCATGATAAAATTTCCGTTATAAAAATAACGGTACCGCCCCGAGCGGCCTAAGAGGTGAGACTTTGAGTTGTAAAAGATAAAGTAGGCGCTGTTATGCTTGTAGTATTGAGTGTAGTTTACAAATATAAATCCCCCACTTGTAGTGGAGTGGTGGAAAGAATTTTGGGTTTCCTTGGAGACCTGGGTTCGATCCCCACCTGTTGCATTTGAGGGTAAGGGCAATGAGGGCAAGGAGACCCGTGGACACAAAGGACCGCGGCCTGAGCCCACCCCCGGTTTTTATCCGGCTGTTACTCTAGCGAGGCTTCTCGTGTGGAGGCAGAACGGTTTCCGGGGGAAAGCATTAACCAAGTCTGATAACCAGCGCGGGCCCGGTTAAGACAACGTAGTCTGGGCAGACTTGGCTAGGGCCCCCGGTTTGGGGGGTGTGGGAGTTGCTCTCACAACCAAAGTAGACTCTCACCTTTCAAAAAAAAGTTTACAAATATAAAAAATGAAACAAAAATTAAATATATACAATACAGTTGTGTTTTACATAATCGAAATGCTTTATACATGTGAAATTTGGTTTAGTGATTTTTTTTAAATATCTACTTAATGTCAGAAAGAGTAAATTACGATTTTGACTCCTATGGTTATATCACTTTTACCCTTTTAGTTCAATTTTTTTTAACATCTGAGCCCCCAACGTCTTTTTTTTAACTTTTTTCGCCCATAACGTTTTTTTTTCTAACTATTTTGGCCCCTAACATTTAATGGATGGAGTTAGTGTTAGAGGCCAAAAGTGTTAGAAAAAAAGACGTTGGGGACTCGGATATTAAAAAAAATGTGCTAAAAGGGTAAAAGTGATATAAACACAGGGACCAAAATCGCAATTTACTCTGTAAGAAAGAACAAATACAAGCGGTTTCATGGCAGACCGGAATAATAAGAGTCAACTTCGCCATACCTGTCCATACTATATAGTATTAAAATATAACAATACCTATCCACTTGGGATCAACAAAGTAAACGTTACATAGAAGTCCTTTTATTTCACTTTACCACCTTTAAAACCCAATACTGCTTCCACACCTAGTGTTTGTTCACACAACATAGCATTCAACCTCAAAACAAATAAGCACACAAAATTAACAAGAAGCTTGAGATCTATGGTCTATGGATACACATAGTGGGAAAAATCCATCTATGCAAATTCATGTACACATGTTTAGCAAGGTGGTGACAATATGAATACTAGAGATAAAATTGTTATAAGACAAAATTGCAGAAAACAACCTTTATGTTTACCCCAAACTACACTTTATACCTTTCACTATGAAATCCGCCAAAACCAACATTTACGTTCATGTTTTGTTACACATCACAACCTTTACACCTAATCCGGTCATAAAACTCAGTTAAGTTGCCTCACGTGCGATGCACGTGAGGGCATTTATGTCTTTTCCTTTGACCCCTTTTACACTGAATATTATATTTAAACTTTTGTATTTATTATCTTCAACCAACTGATATCATATTACCCCCATTTGTAAGAAACTTATGAAATTCCCACCCACAAGAATCGTAAACCCTCATCTTCATCACAATCGATTATAGCAGAGGTGAAATGGATCTTGATCCGATTCAAGTACGTCGTGCTGATGATGATCTTGCACTAGACCTTATATACGGTAATACTTCTTCACTCCAATTATGTGTATTAGGTCAAAATTAAGGATTTATTGATCACTGATTATGTTCTGTAACTTGCATTGTAGGTGATTATCCAACGTTGTTTACTATACACTTGTATCATGGAGGGTATTTCACTGATCCGCCAGGACGATTGTATATGAATGATGACCTAGACTTCTTTGATTTACTTGACAATGACAAGTTTGGGTTTGCACAATTAGATTCGATGAGGGATAAGCTAGGTTATAACCATGATGTCCCTCATTACTTTCACTTATCTAATCCATCAATGAATGACCTTGATAATGGACTCACATTATTAAGTAATGATAAAGATATTGAGAAGTTGCTTGCTTTTGTTAGGGATGGTCACCAGTTTATTAGTGTTTATTTGGAAAATGGGATGTCTAATGTTCAACGATTAAGTCAAACCCAAAGCAACACTCTTCTATCAATATGTTGGCATGATGAGGCACATGAAGAAGTAGGAGAATCGGGGGACAAAAAGGATACTGATCCAGTCATTAAGGATGCTGATTTAGAGTATCATGTGTCATTAAGCCAAATGTCTCAGTTTCCATCCTATTCAAATTGTAATGAACAAATCCATGAAGGTAATATTGTTGATGATTTTAACCCTTTTTTAGATGTTAATGGTGTGAAGGTTAATGCTAATGAGGCTAAAGAAGTTAGTGATCATGATTGTAAAGATAAGGACTATGAGGTAGAAGTTAGTGATCATGCACTTAGTGATAATTCAGATAAGGACTATGAGGAGGAATAAGATAGGGATGATAGTACAGAGGATGAGGATAACAGTGATGAGGATAGTGATTATTTTGTAGATGAAATGAATGATATGGATGAGGAGGTAGATATGAGAGATTTTAGGTTCATGGTTGATGAAGAAGTAGATGATAAAAAACAAGACCTTGAATCTGATGTGTATGTTTTAGACAATGATGACTTTGATAGTTGCAGTGATTCTGATGAGAATCTTGCAAACATAAGAAAGAAAAGTTTGAAGCATGCTAGAATGGCATTTGAGAATGAAAATGATTTCTATGTTGGACAAATGTTTAGTACAAAGAAGGAGGTTAAGAAATTCATAAGGAAGTACACAGTCGAAAGCAGAAGACAATTGAGAATAGTTAAGGATGAGGCTGATAGGGTCAGGGTAGCATGTTTAGGTGGTTTAGGGACTAAGGAGGTGAAACATGGTGCAAAAGAAGGTGCAAAGACAGTGGTAGATGAGAAAAAATTGGCTGGTGAGAAGAAAAAAAAGCAAGGGGCCAGAACTGAAAAATGATAAAAGTCCAGGGAAAAAGGGTAAGGGGCCAGAATTGAAAAATGATGAAGTGGAGAGGACTATTGAACAAAAACATAAAGGGGGCAACAGGCATAAGAAAAACCCTGGTCAAAACACATGCCCTTGGGTTGTGTTGATATCTTTTGACAAAGAGACTGAAACATGGTTGGTCAAAACCTTCAACCACCATCATAAATGTCTACAAAGCCGAGTGATCAAAGCTTGTACTTCTACCTTTTTTGCTGAGGAGCTTGTAGAGCAGATTGAACAAAATCCAAACATTCCTGTCAAAGCAGTCCAAGAACAGTTCCAAAGAAAATATCAGGTTGAGGTTTCTAAAATGCAAGCTTATAGGGTCAGATCTAAAGCACAGAATGTGTTACATGGAGACTTCACTGCCCATCATGGTTGCAAAAGTCGCTAGGCGCTCCCTATTCGGATTCGGGAGTACTCGGCTTAGGCGGAGATTACTCGGGGAGTAATTGGCCTGGGAGAAGAGTACTCGTGCCTCGGCAGCATACCTTGTAGCGAGTACTCGGGGAGTACTCGGAGTCTAGGCGGGAATTTTACAACCATGCTGCCCAGTATGCTCATCTTATAGATTATATTGAAGAACTGCATAGAACTAACCCAGATTCAACAATTAGATTGGAAGTTGAGCCTGCATCAGATCCAGATTCAACTACAAGACAATTTAAGAGAATTTATGTTGCTTGGGCAATTTAAAAGCAGGGTTTAAGGCAATTGGCAGAGATCTTTTGGTGGTTGATGGTGCCTTTATGAAAGGGCCATATCCTGGTCAAGTTCTAACAGTCGTGGGTGTTAACAATAACAATGGCATATACCCTGTTGCATATGCCATTGTAGAGGCAGAAAATAACAACTCTTGGTTATGGTTCCTGCAATTGTTGGGAGAAGATTTGGACATTGGACCAATGTCCAATTTTGTGTTCATGAGTGACAAACAAAAGGTTAGTTTTTTTTTTTTGTTAATGTATTATGTTGTTAATAATTAATGTTAGTTAATGCATGTTAATGTTAATGAATGTTGTTTGTTTGACATAGGGGATACTTGAAGCTGTGTCTAGGTTATTTCCATGTGCTGAATACAGATTCTGTGTTAGACACATCCATGAAAACATGCAACTTACATTCAAAGGCAGAGCTTATAAAGACATCTTATGGAAAATAGCAAGAAGCACAACAGTTGTCTACTTTGAGAAGACAATGGAAGAACTCAAAAGAATGAACACAAAGGCACATCTGTGGTTGTCTAAGATAGACCCTAAACACTGGTCCAAATCACATTTCATATGTTATTTCCTATTTTTCTAGTATATGTGTGCTTATATATTATAATAATATGTGCATTAATCCTTGTGTTATATTTGTAGGAAGGGGAAAATCAGATGTATTATTAAATAACATGTGTGAGGTGTTTAACTCTAAGATTCTAGATGGTAGAGATAAACCAATCATCACCATCTTAGAATACATCAGAGAATATTTGCATGAGGAGAATAGTTAATGTGCTTCAAGTAATTGACAAAACTGATGGGCCCCTCACACCATTTGCTACAAAGCTGTTTTATGAGATCAAGAAAAGTGCTTCAGGCTGTAGGGTTAGCTGGAATGGAGGGGATCAGTATGGTGTTGTAGGACCAGGTAAGTGGAAATGTGTGGTAGACATAGGACAGAAAATCTGCACATGCAGGACATGGGAGATCACTGGAATTCCATGTTCATATGTTGTTGCTACCATATGGAATATGCAAAGTTATGGTCTGAAGGTTGGGATTCCTGAGTCCTGGGTGCATCCAACATACCATCTGGATACATGGAAACAAGTTTGCAACTTCAAGGTGTTTCCCATAAATGGCATGTGTCTTTGGAATAAATCAAGGGTTCCCACTACAATCACAGCACCAAAATATCACAAGCCAGTTGGTAGACCAAAAAAGAAAAGAAAAAGATATGTGGTTAAGAAAGAGGATGTGCAGAAGGCAGGCAAGTTATCGAAGAAAAACCTTCAAGGATCATGTGGTAGGTGTAAAGGTAAAGGCCACAACAGCAGGACCTGTACAGGTGTGCCGCCTGATCAGCAAAAGAAGGGTAAAAATGTCCAAAAGGTGAAGGTTAAGGTTGAAAAGAAGTAGGGTAGGGGAAAGAAGAAGGCCTGATGGAGTCTATGTTTTGATCTTTTGTAATGGTACTGATGTTTACTATGTTATGTTTTGAACTTAAGTAATGCTAGTTAGGTTTGGATTAGGTGGTCTTTTGAACTTATGTTTATGATGTAATGTTTTCAACTTATGTTTATCATGTAAGGATATGACCTATGTTTGAATGCAGTGGTCTTTTGTTTGAATGCAGTGGTCATTTGTTGAATGCAGTTTATGTTTGATATTTTGTTGAATGCAGTTTATGTTATGTCTTTTGTTTGGTCATTCAGGTCATTTGTTGAATGCAGTTTATGTTTGATCTTTTGTTTGGTCATTCAGGTCATGTTTGGTCATTCAGGTTCTGTTTGGTCATTCAGGTTATGTTTGGTCTTTTGTTGCAGAGAATGTTTTGTCTTTTGGTCATTTGTCCGATGTCAAAAGTTTGGTGATTTGGTCATTTCTTTGTTGCAAAAATGGTCATTTGATCAGATGTCAAAACTTTGGTCATTTGTCGGATGTCAAAACTTTGGTCATTACATGGTCTGCACACTCATTACAGTTACCATATGCAAACACTCTTGAACACAACCATAATCTTTGCACTACATTCATGACAATTATCATATACAAACATTCAACGACTGCATTTCATTTCAGCAAACATCAGTTGGATTACAAAAGACTTCAATTCATTTCAACCAAAAACATACCCTACTAACATACCACATCCTTAACAAAAGCTAACCTGAAAATTACAACAAGACCAAAAAATAACCAACTATAAACCAGATAAGTCTTCCTACGTTCTGATTCATCTTCTTTAGCTTTCAATTTGTCCAACAGGATTTCATTCACAGCTTCAATTTCTTGTTTTGAAGCTTCCAACTCTTGCATTGCATTCATTTGAGGTTGGCTTCGATCCACCCATCCAAGAAATGACCGACACCTAAAATTAGAGCATGAGTAGAATCTTCTGCCTGGATTTCTTCGAGTTGTTGATGTTAGAATTATGCCCTCCCCACCACATCTGCAGTAGATCGTCGCCATGAATGATTGAAGATGCAAACCTAGGGTTTCTTGAACACAGAAAGGAAGAAAGAAAGATGGAGGATAACAACTAGGATTTTTCATTTAAAAGGGAACGAGTTGTAAAAGGGGTCAAAGGAAAAGACATAAATGCGCTCACGTGCATCGCACGTGGGGCAACTTAACTGAGTTTTATGACTGGTTAGGTGTAAAAGTTGTGATGTGTAACAAAACATGAACGTAAAGGTTGGTTTTGGCGGATTTCATAGTGAAAGGTATAAAGTGTAGTTTGGGGTAAACACAAAGGTCGTTTTCAGCAATTTTGTCTTGTTATAATGATTATGCGATCACCAGATTGCATGACTGGGTCACACTAGATGTGTCAACCTTCGTAAAAGAGAAAAGGGATGGTTTGTGGATTGAAAGTATCAAGTTTAGAAGTCAAGTGGTGTAATTATAAATTGACTTTGAATTTTTTTGATCGATTAATTACACGGTTAATACATGTGGTTTACCAATTTTGCTATTTCTATACTTATTTATTGGAAATTACATAATTGGTGTCGACTTTTATAAGTGATTTCACCGTCTTCTTTAAATAGATATGTGAATAATCTATCTAAGCCAAACTCCTCCACACACTTTGACCCAACTCTTGAAAGTAAAATTACATAGTATATTCTTGAGTGATTTCATTAATTCATTACATATCTTAAGATTGTCAAGTAAGAGAATATCAAAATCGTTCAATAAAAAACATTGAAGTTATTTGTAACTCATATGTATTGGTGATCTATTCCAACTATTAAAAAGGGAAAAGTGTAGGGTATTTCTACCCTTAAAGAGACATGTTTGTATGATCACTACTCTCTTAGTGAGACATTGTATTGAGGATCTTTATAGATTAAGAAAGACGTTGATACTGAAGAATGTTCTTGATTGAGGACCAAAAAATGGGCGTGCGGTGAAGTAGTTAACCTTCATCGGAATGATTATGCTGTTGGATCAGTTCTGTTTTAGGCATAATGGAAAACATGAATACATACCTTTGATTGCATCAGTACAGGCCAGCACAGAATCCAGATAGAGACGGAGCAATAAGTGTTTGACATGATTGTCATCTTGGTCTGGTTCCTCCTTAGGGTGCAATCTAATGATGGTGATAAAGAACCGAATAGGGTTGTTCGGTTATGGAGAGGAGGCCGATTGTGATGTTATGTGTTATTAGGGTTTGTGTAATTGTCTAACCCTTTAACCTCTACATTAGTCTCCTTATATATGCACCCAGGAGGAAACCCTAATTAGTTAATAAGGGTAATTAGGCCCATCAACAATTACCAACTAATTATTTAATAGGTTGTTATATATTTTGATCCATATAATGTAAATGATTATAATGGCTAATAAATTAAATATTATACCATAATATATTTAATCTTACATTCTCCCACTTAGCCGAGTAATCATTTACTATGAGTATTAGATAAGCCTGATCAGGAGTTAACACTCATTTTAGCCTTAAACAAGTACTATAGCAGAGAAATACAGCCGTTGAATCATTATGCGACTCAGGACCCCCATTAGTCATACTATAGCCTTAATTTAAAACCTAATCGTTATGATCAAAATACGCATAAGCCCTTTGTTTGATTTGTAACTATATTTGTCTATATGCCTTTATGCTAGCTTGACATATTCTTAGAGACATACAAAATCAAACTGATGAGGAAAATTAACTAATACTTAGTCATTCATAGTACGATATGCGGTTGCGAACGGCCATCAATTAATACCCGTCTCTGAGCTCTCTTAATAAGACTTATGGGTAATAGCCATTCAGTTATAGGATCCTTAAGCATATCATGAATGTATTCGATACAAACTTAGTTTCCTCAATTCGTTCACAAACGAATAATTAATTGCGTATCGAAATTTAATGCAGCACCTCTCGAACTATTACTGTTCAAGGAGTCATGGTAACTGACTTTATCACACTAAGTCTTCAAAATATTAATTATATGGAGTTAATAAACTTATGAGTCCACTGATAAATTTTCAACAACATTTAGTGACTATATTATGTCGTTATAACTTAGGTTGTTATTATCAGTTTATTATGACTCCTCCGTAAGATGGACTTGTCTGCTGACATAAGGATATACCCGAAATTACATTTTATCATCTTTGAATATTTCAAAGTTAAAGTAATAAACATGTTTTATTTCTCACTTCTTCTTTAAATTGTAGCCTCTCGTTTCTTTTAAAGATATTGTAATACTCCATTAGATGCTTTAATCTAGACATATCTAGTGTGTTGCAATGTGAGTAATATCTAAACGAGTATAGACTTGAACTTTCATAAGGCTTCTGATTAATGAAGCGTAAGGAAATAATCTCATTTATCCTATTATCCTCTAAAGGAGAGCAGTATTGTTTGTTACATATGTGAGGACCCATTTAATGTTAAACTTATGGAACAGAACTAATGTCCCATTGGATCTATCTCAGTATGTTATGATATCAATCACGTAAGAGATATCTCTGAGATTTATTATATCAAAGTTTGTGTTAACAATGCTTTGACTTATGTAACATATACTTGTCAAAAGAATGTCATCTATATAGACAAGTTTATCTTAGTTGCTCCCACTCATCTTGAGGTAGGTACATTAATCCACTTGATTCTTGATGAAAATAATTACGTTAGCTTTTCATCACATTATGATGTTTGCATTAACCCATACATGGATATTATTGGCTTACAAATAAAGTGTTCTTTTACCTTCAGTTTAGAACTTTCAGGTTGTTTTATGAACATGTAAATATGTCAACCATTTGTTAGGGAAAATGTTTTAATTTTCATCTAATGTAGCTTTAAACTATTATAAGCTACTAGAACAGTGATGATCCTCAAAGAAATCTTTTGTTAATTTATCTCTTCCTAAGTATAACCTTTGACAATCAATCATGCTTCTTAGTGTCTTAACGTTTATATTAGGATTTGGTTTGGTTATGAACACTCTTAGGTAATTCAATCAAATCCCAAACGTTATACGAACACATAAAATCAGTTTTACTAGAAAACTGTTTTATTCCATTCAGAAGATTGATTGACGCTAATGGCTTAATTTGAAGAGATAGGATCAGTAAACTTTTCCAAAATCCATTTCAACTTCAATTAGGGAGGTTATGTAATCATCAAAGTTAGTAGGTTTTTAAACCTAGATGACCTCCTGAGTTGATTCTTGGGTTCATTAGAAGTTTCAGTTTTATGGATTAGCTCTTGGTTAGGTTGCTATCATTTTCAGGATTCTAAGTCTGTAAGAGTTGGCGCAGTATGGTGTACAAGAGGTGTAATCGGAGTTAAATTCAGAGTGAAATTTAATGACACTCTTCCCCCCGCCTCTTGTATTCCTTGCAAGTCATGATAAGGACTTTGACTGCTCCCACTGACCTTAGAAATCTTTAGGAACTCAGCATGCTCAGGGTCAATATTTAACGACCAACAAATTCTAATAGAGAAAACAAATTAATGACGTTAGTCGTTGTGATTTCTCTTATTGAGGATTATGTTAGTTTAGGTAAGAAATCTAAGTGTGCCCACAATTAAGCAACAATGAAACTTTTGTAAGTGTAGCATTATATTTTAAGGAGATAAGTTTTGATAGAACATTGTCGTGATGGAGCGGTGTCTTGTACAAGAGGTGCAAATTGAGGTAATGTAAAATTTTCACTCCCCACCTCTTGCAACTATTGCAAGTTATTATTAAGACACTTAATGCTCCCACTGATCTTTTAATATCTCTAGAATGCTACAAGAGAAGTTTCAATGAGCTATGTGACGTGGGAACCTATCATATATACGTTAGACTTTATTGGATTTCCTTAATGTCCAAATATCATAAGAAACTTAAGGACATATTTAATAGAAAACTTATTAAGTACATATATGAATAGATTTCTTCTAAGACCGTGGGCCATATGCGACAAAATTTAGATACAAGTTGATAGTCTTTTAAATGATAAATGAATTATGTCTGAATATTCCATTTGGAATAAGTTCCACGAATGTCAATGAATGACTTATGATGGACCCATACTTATTCCTAAGCAAAATCATATTTAGGGCTTTAACAACATGATTTAAAATCACTTAGAATGAGATTAGATGAAAAATCATCCTCATTAACCATGTCATGATTTCTCATGAATTTTGATTATAATGGATGAAATTTATAAGTCTCATTTTCCTTTTGTCAAATTCTCATTTGCATGATGACAAAAGTTGTGAAAGTGTAAGGTATCATCTAGTTTTATCTTAGTAATGTTTCAATCCAGATATTTAGAACAAATAAGATGAGAGTTTAAGGTAAGTATGACACTATGTTGACCATGCAAACCTCACAACCTTCATAACATAGCTTAATTATGATACTATGTTCTGATTAATCTTCAGAATATATAAGGTATCGAAAAGCTTTGTTGGAAGACTTCTTATTATGGTTCTTATAGCCTTAACATTTAATTTTGTCACTAACTCTCATGTTAATTATTTGTTTGACTTCTGGTAAGGAAACGTTTAGAACTAGAGTCAACTAATCATGTGTTAATAGGAATATTTAAAAATTAGCAGACTTAGATATCATTAGGAAGTGACTACCTAATTATCTTATCCAACTGTTCTTCTAAATAATGGATAGTCTCGTTGCTTATGCCTAATCTAATGGCACAATTATTCAGTGAGATTTTCCCTTGAAGAACTTTAGAGGTGGAACTAGCACTTGTAATTTGTCTATGGACCTTAGAATAATCCTCTTTTAAAGTTTAAGTGGTTGTAAGATGAGTAACAACTTATTATCCAGCTTCAAACATTTATTTCTTTGTACATATGTTGCTTATCAACACACTCATTATACTTTGGTACTTTTGAGTGTTATAGTTGATTTATAAGGCATTAAATTGTACAAGTGAAAATCTTAGTATGTAATGTACTGGAAAAATGTTCTTATTTCCATGCGTAAGCCCTTAATTTTATGGGTCATGGTAATGTACATTATGATGTATTCATGAATGCCACTTAACCTTATAGTTTAAAATTTTAAATGAAGGCATGCATCTTAGAAGTTCTGGTGATTATTCCACATATAATAGATTAGTCTTAGGAAAGACTTAATTTGGAATGACCTTTTAGTGATAGCTTTTATGTTAGAGAGATCTTGATTATCATAAGAGACATCATGTTCGATTTATCCTACTCATCATGCTCTACTTTTCTTTTGTAGTGCTTTATCAGAAGAGAACAATAGGATTATCGTGTCTTAAGAGATAATCAAGGATTTAATTTAAGAGCTAATTCTTATAGAAACTTTAAATAAAGCAAAACATTTTAGGTTTAAGAATTAGAGTGGATGAGATATTGATTTATAGAAGAAAGTTACAGTGAGTAAAATTATGGGTACTAAAAATTAAGGCAGACGAAATGATCATAAAATTAATGAAGGATCATTGATATAAGGATCATTATGTGAAGAGGTTGTGATATGTCTATTACTAACATCAAAATAATAGACTTAGTTAAAATTCTACTTAAACGAAGACAAATCAGCTTTGGCTAGAAGTGTAATCATTTAAGCATGTGTGCAAAGTGGTTGTAACAAATCAGCTTTGGCCAGAAATTGAGACAATCACTTTAGTTATGCACTTGTTAAGTATGCCATCAATGAAGGAATTAAATCAGCTTTGGCCAGATATTAAGACATTCATGTTTATGATGCACACTTAACACAGCTTTCGTAATACTTGGATGATAAGTAAATGTATCAAATCAGCTTTGGCCAGAAATGATACATCAGAAGCTCATTCAAGTTAAGCCATTTTGGTTTTGTAAAAACATTATTTGATCCTTATTAATTAACTAAATATTTACAAAACCAATCATTTAATAGCAAACCACCTGTTAGCGCGGATCAAACTCCACGGTGAGTTCGCTGGGGTTTGCAGGGGGACAGCGTGCCCCTGCACGGGGTTCGGGGCGGAGCCCCGAGCTAAATTTTAGTTCACATCAAACAGCCTAAGGTAATGAGGTTTCGAGTGAGGTTTCGAGTTAGGTCTCGACTGAGTTATGAGATCTCGAGTCAGTTATGAGGTCTCGAGTCGCAACCTTGATCTCGAGTTGTAGCCTTATGGTCTCGAGTCGCAACCTTATGGTCTCGAGTTGTGACCTTATGGTCTCGAGTTGTGAAGATTTAAACCCTCAGTCGAAATCTCAGTGGTCTCGAGTTGAAGCTTTATTGTCTCGAGTCGAGACCTTTGTCTCGAGTTATAAAGATTTAAGCCCTTATGATTTCGAGTCGAGACCTTGTGGTCTCGAGTCGAGATCTGATGGTTTCGAGTTGTAAAGATCTGAGGACCCTTATGATTTCGAGTCAAGACCTTGTGGTCTCGAGTCGAGATCTGATGTTCTCGAGTTGCAATCTGATGGTCTCGAGTCGAGATCTGATGGTCTCGAGTCCACTGTTAACAGCTGTTGTTGTGAAAATAACTGAAAATTCGAATTCTAAGGAATTTTGAGATATGGTTTCCTGTTTTAGTGATGATCTAATTTTATCAAATATTTCGAAAATTTTATCTGTTGATCTAATAACAGTTTTTTCGAAAATTTTTAATAGTTAAAACAGATCAAAACATGGAAAAACACTCATTAATCCTAATAACATTCCAAAACATAAGGGAATTTTCGAATTTTCCTAAGAACACATGATGAACCCTAAAAATAAAATAATGATTCTGGAACCCGAAACCTGAAAATTAATGTTTTTATACAGATTTCGGAACATTAAGGTTATACTATTTGAGTTCGAGACAATTATAAAACATCCTTTTTCCCGAAAACAGTGTTTCGAGATGCTTGGTCTCGAACATGCTTTTAAATTTTATTAAGTTTTCAAAACTCTGTTTTCCAGATTTCAATCCCAGAATAATGGATATGAAAACAGAACTGATTTATCAACATACGCTCTGATACCACATGTTGGATCAGTTCTGTTTTAGGCATAATGGAAAACATGAATACATACCTTTGATTGCATCAGTACAGGCCAGCACAGAATCCAGATAGAGACGGAGCAATAAGTGTTTGACATGATTGTCATCTTGGTCTGGTTCCTCCTTAGGGTGCAATCTAATGATGGTGATAAAGAACCGAATAGGGTTGTTCGGTTATGGAGAGGAGGCCGATTGTGATGTTATGTGTTATTAGGGTTTGTGTAATTGTCTAACCCTTTAACCTCTACATTAGTCTCCTTATATATGCACCCAGGAGGAAACCCTAATTAGTTAATAAGGGTAATTAGGCCCATCAACAATTACCAACTAATTATTTAATAGGTTGTTATATATTTTGATCCATATAATGTAAATGATTATAATGGCCAATAAATTAAATATTATACCATAATATATTTAATCTTACATATGCATCATGATGTTTGTGTGTTGACATCTTATTATTCCTTATCTTTCATTTAGTTTCTATTCTTGACTTGATTTATTACCAAAAGAGTTCTTCAAACACAACAAAATTTATAAAGAAATGATTTGTTTGTTAGGAAGTTTAGTCGGCTTATCTCAATGTTGATTGACTTCATTTGAAATAAATCAAATTGGGTTTCGTTTTGTTGTTGTATCGATCAAAGTTGTTGGTTCGTTGTGTATTGACAGTCTGTTTTTTGTTCAAATTTCTTCAATAAATTTGCTTTTCCAAGTTGCCGTTTTTGCAAGAAACTCTGATTAACATAGTACAAACGTGATTTCTATGGCATAGAGGAGATGGTACATGACATGGGTGGTGGAGGCACTTCCACATTTGATTATAGAAGGATTTCGCTTAAAGTTTAATATACAAGAGGATGCATAGAGCATTGGACTTTAGACATAACCCTTCAAGCTAGTTAATGATGATCATTTAAGTAAAATAATTAATACAACCCCTTTAATTCTACGCAAAATAACCTAAGTACCAAGTTGGATTAGTGAATAAGGATTCAATCAATGGGGAGGACATGTGATCAAGATTACGGATGATAAAGACGACAAAGGAGAAAGAAAGAGACGAATACATGGGAGCCGAGGGGAGGAGCAAGTTTTTCTCAAGTAAAAAGGACAATATCTCGAAAAGTTTTATTAATAGAAATAATAAATGAATACAATATCCAACTTAAGACTCTCTTGACAAATTTGCGGTTTTCAAGGTTTTTATTTCGTTTGAACCTCGATTAGACTATATGTTGTGGTTTAACTAAAAAGTGCATAACGCACTACCACGTAGACAATGAGCTTTAATTAGCAACCCACCCTTCGACGATACATTGTGGTTTAACTAAAAATTTTAATTTTTTTTTTTTGTGATTGGTTGATGCATATGTGGACCCAATCTCGCATTCTCTCACGGGCATTAACTACTTAAGCCCCCCCCCCCCCCCCCCCCCCCCACAACTAGTACGACGCAATGTTTGGTGGTTTAACAAGGTGAGGTGGCATGGGGCACCAACCTACAACGTATAGTCTTAAAAGTATGGTAAGGTTCCTGTACAAATAAAGTTAACGTACTAAACGTATAAACTGAAGGAAAGATAAAAAAACGCGGTGGCATTTTCGTAAATATTTGCTTGTAGAGTAATTATCAAAATTACTCTACAAATAATCCTGTAGAGTAATTTTGATCTTTTGTAGAGTAATTTTGTAAAATGTTCTTTTGTAGAGTAATTTTGTAAAATGTTCTTGTATGTTGTTTGATAAACTTGCAGGGTAATTTTGATTCACTTGTAAAATAATTTTGATGCAGAGTAATTTTGATACACTTGTAGAGTAATTTTGATAATTACCCTACAAGAACAAAATTACTCTACAAGAACATTTTACAAAATTACTCTACAAAAGATTAAAATTACTCTACAGGATCATTTGTAGAGTAATTTTGATAGTTACTGATAATTACGAAAATGCTACCGCGTTTTTTTGACTTTTTCCTTTAGTTCGTACATTTTGTACGTTAACTTTATTTGTATTTGATTTTTTTCCTTAAAGGTAATATATATATGTGTGTGTGTGAACGAACTTGATAGCATCTAAGTGTTAATTAACCCCTAATTTTATATTTCTCAAATTATAATTTTTGATTTCTATTTAAATTCCATGTGTCAATATTTTTGGTTTATGTCAAAATCTATGTTAAGTTTCTTGGAAAGTCTCTTAGTAACGGACGGCCAATCTACCACCGAGTCAGATACCCTCAACATTTGGTACGTAAGGCATACGTTAATACTTAATACACTTGACCGAATGCAACTTTTGTTTGTATAGTCTTGGACTCTTGGTTGGGACCATAATTTTATGTGGCTCCTATTCTTTTTTTTTTTTTTGAAAGGTATACTTTGTTTTTAAAGCATTGTTTTTTCAACAATAAATAATAAATCAGCATTTAGTAACCATGTCGATTATCGAAAACAGAAGATTGCAAAGGCGTTTATTACAAAAAGCGTGTTTGAAAGCAAAGGCGTTTACGATTGTGTACTCATAAACATAAACTCATTGGTGGAACTAAATAAGAGGGGGGGGGGGGGGGTATCGGGTGTGGGAAGCCTCAGGTCAACACACTTTTCTATTAGGCTGGTATTATACGTTCGTCTACTTGTAATTTGACTCATACATCGTTGCCGATAGAGTAATTGAATGTACCCACAATTAGGTTTCTATTTCAGAAAATTCAAAATAACTTATAAACATTTTCTTAAACTTTTTTTAATTTGTGATGTCTATAGCTTTATTGATCTAATGAAAATTGTTGTCACTTTCAGTTAATGAAAACGCGTAAACATTTCAAATCAGAATTTATGGAAATTTTGGAAATTGTAATTTAGATATGGCCAAAAAGTCGATATAAAAAGTCTAGTTATGGCCTACAAGAAAAAAAAAAGAAATATCTTCTCAATCAAATAAAAGAAAAATGAGAATATGTAACTTTCTGTTGATATATTATAGGTAGAGTTAATTACTGTTTTTGTTCCTATGATTTGTGAAAAATCACTATTTCAGTCCATTAGTTTAAAAATTACGATTTCAGTCCCTGTGATTTCACTTTCGTAACCATTTCAGTCCACCTCGTAACCATTTCAGTCCCTGTACTAACAAAATAAATGGATTGAAATGGTTACGAAAGTGAAACCACGGGGACTGAAATGGTTACGAAAGTGAAACCATAGGGGCTGAAATCGTAATTTTTAAATTAATGGACTGAAATAGTGATTTTTGACAAACCACAGGGACGAAAACAGTAATTAACTCTTATAGGTATATTCTGTTTTTTAAAGGACAGTCATCAATAACACCTCATATATAATTTAATCATATACTATAGTATATATTATATTAAAACAAAATGAAATCATGATTAACCGCAAGGATTTGTTTGTTATGTTTTGAGTGTGGAGATGGGTATTTTAGAGTGAGAATTGTGTGTTAATTTGACACAATTATAACGCAGGTGGTCGTTGGCAATGGAAACAATAAGTGGATTTTAGTTGGTAGATGTGTTCGCCTTCCCAAACATCCTTAGACCATGCGTAGTGGTTTTATCAATAATGCCTCCACCATGGGGCGTTTTCTGCCATGTGGCAGTCCAGTCAGCATGGGGGCATTATTGGGCGTTATTGTAAAAGTGGCGTAGTAGGAATAATGCCCAATAACGCCCCTTCCAATCATTAAACAATTATTTTTTTATAGAGAGAAGGATAAAAAAAAAAAATAAGAAAATGAAACTGGACCACTCCCATTGGCCAGTCAACATGAGGATGATTTAGGTTCAGACCACCCGTAGTGGTGATTGATTCCGGCGTGATCTCCCTCAAAGACGCCCGATAATGCCGCCGCCCCACTACAGCCCCGCGTGATTCGGCGTTTTGTTGCGGAAATCCCCCTCCAGCGTTGTTTAAAACACGCTCAAATGGGTTTGGGGTGGCCAATCAGATGTATCCCACTATTTCTTGACTAATCCTCTTTTTTGTTAGTTTTTTGTTTTATTTAATTCTTTAAACCCCTTTTTAACATAATACACACATCCCCACTACGGGTAAGGTTATTGTAAAAAAGACCAAAAGTGTGAGAAATGTATGAAAGAATCTCAGCCATTAGATCTAAATTAATTGAAAAGGGTAAACAAGTAATTTTATCATTAATTCAATTAATTAAAAACTTCCCATAACCGCCACCTTAATTATAGGAAGTATATAACACCATTCAGCAAGTATATAACACCATTCAGTAAGTATATAACACCATTCAGCAAGTATATAATACCATTCAGCAAGTATATAACACCATTCAACATTCAGCAAGTATATAACACCTTTCAGTAAGTATATAACACCATTCAGCAAGTATATAACACCATTCAGCAAGTATATAATACCATTCAGCAAGTATATAACACCATTCAGCATTCAGCAAGTATATAACAACATTCAGCAAGTATATAACACCATTCAGTAAGTATATAAACCATTCAGCAAGTATATAACACCATTCAGCATTCAGCAAGTATATAACACCATTCAGTAAGTATATAACACCATTCAGGAAGTATATAACACCATTCAGTAAGTATATAAACCATTCAGCAAGTATATAACACCATTCATTGACTAAACATCTGATCGAAACATATTTTTTTCTCTATATAAGTATAGCAATATGGTACTCATATTAAAGATAAAAAAACGCTCGTTATTATGGTGTAATTTTTTTTTTAAAAAAAAAGTTACGTATAAAAAGTTATTGACGTTTAAAAAAGGTGGGGGGAAGTTACATGTGCATTACATAATTTCTAGTGGGTTTAAAAGACTATATTGCCCCTAGATATTTCAAATCAGTCCAAATTAATGAAAATATTTTACAATTTGGTCCCTATTGATCTTAACCATTAGATCAAAAGATCTAATGGCTGAGATTCTTTCTTACCCTTCTCACACTTTAGGCCTTTTTTACAGGATCCTCTACCTATACCTCCCCACCACACCCATTTTAGAAAAACGCCCAATAATTCCCCTTGCTGACTGGACTGTCACATGGCGGAAAACGCCCAAGGGTGGGGGCATTATTCACCCTTACCACTACGCATGGTCTCAGCGTTATTTTAAAAACGCCGGATGCAATTTTGTCAAAGAACACGCCGGAAAATGCCCGGGTGTAATGGGATGGGGGCGTGTTCGGGCTTTTTTTTGAAAATTTTTTAAAACAAACGCCCCATTACGGGCGGTCTTAGACTATATGTAATAGTTTAATATTCATGTCCTGTGACATGGGTTGGGGCGTGAAACACCATGTGATGTCCCTTCTTGCTCTTTCTTCCACGTCTGCTTACTGATGGGCTGTTTGACAATTTTGGAATTGGTAAGTGTTAAACCAATAAGAGGTCTGAGCCATTAAGTGTTGAACTAGTAAAATGTTTGAACCATTAAGAGCCAGTATAATTCTTTACCATTTGAAGACAAATGTTTGACCAATTCAGATAAGATATTTTAACTATTCAGACTCAATATAATGCTTAACCATTCAGAGGCAAATGTCTGAACCATTTAGACATCTGCTTGCGAAACAAATAGTCTGAACCATTATTAAGTACTCAACCAGTAAGAGGTCTGAACCGTTAAAAGCTCGTTAAGCGTTGAAACAAACAACCCGTAATACTGAAAAACGTTCACTTTGGGATGCTCTTGATACGTGTATCCATATTGAAACATAACTGACTGATCATCACATATTTGACAATAAATACTCAAAGTTTCCATGAAGTTTACATGTAGTTCTGTACTCAAAGTTTCCAAGAAGTTTACAATTACATGTAGTTCCAATAGTACATACCACATAGGTCAAATGAAGAGAAAAACTATAATAATAGTGAATATTAGGTGAAAGATTTTAGATAAGATTTTTTTTTATTTGATTTAGTCAATGAATGATTTCATATCGGTTAGAAAATTATGCGATTGAGTTCGGCTTGTGTCAAATTAGCTGGAGTTGATTTTGAGCGAGCTTCTGCTAATTTATGTTTGAAAGCGTTTCAAGACGCAAGCTATTTGAACAAAACTAATTGTGGCTCGATTAGCATGTTCGATCCAAGCTTTTAACTCCACTTATATTAAGCTTAGATTGTATTCTATTAAATGAGCAAGACCACAAGTGATCTACCTTAATGCTTGTTCAAAAATCCATAAGAATAATATAGATCACGGCAAATCAAACCGACCTGAATTATATCGAGCTTTAATGAGGAAGTTAAGAGTTAATGACACAAACGATTCCTGTGGTTTGCAATTATTGCAAGAAACGTGTTTGTGGTTTTGAAACTACACACATGCTCCCGGTGGTATGTATTTTATAGCTATGGCAGTCCTTGACGGTGGATGGCGTTATGTTTTTCAGTTAAGTATATGTAAATCGTCTAAAATACCATTACCATGATAAAATAAAATAAAATAATATAAAATTATTTTTTGTGAAGGTGGAGGTGGAGGTGGTCGTCGTTTGTGAAGGTGGTGGTCATCGTTTGTGAAGGTGGAGGAGGTGGTGTTGGTGGTTTGTGATGGTGGTTAAATACAAATAACTTTTTTACTTTATTTTTAATTGTTTTGTCTTTTAACGGCCATTCATGGACCATTAGTGTTATAAGAATTCAACCACATGGATCACCGGTGAATTTTTATTTTATTTCTAATTGTTTTGTCTTTTAGCATGTGTAAAATAGACATTTCACACTCACTTAACATGGACATTTAATGGCCATCCATGGTAAAGACCATCAGGGTTATAAGAATTCAACCATAGGGATCACCCGTGAACATTTGGTCCATTGATGAAATGTATACAAACCACAAAGACCATCCGTATCATTAACTCGCGAGTTAAAGTTATATTATCTTCGCCCACCAGATAAATTCTGGATTGAAAATAAAAGCACTCAACCTATATGTAAACTTAAAACGGGTTGTGTAGCACTATAATATAGTAATATTTTTATAAAGTAAATTACAATTGTGGTACCGAAGATTTTTCTTTGAAACTTACATGAATTTTCCACGTTGTTAATTTGTTATCACTTATCATTAACAGCAGTTTTGGGCTCCTTACTGGCAGGTCCCACACCTTGCCCCTATCCCAATTAAATGGGCTGGGCTGGCCCATGGAGCACTGGACCACGTAGCTAAGGCCCACGAACCTGCTAATCATGCTGTTCAGGCTGAGGTTACTGATGTGAACCCCTTCGAACCTTCTGAATTGGGACCAGCCTTCTAGTTGCCGCATGTGTCCAACCAAGACCACTTCTCTTCTGATGCATGTTTTATGGACATGGGTGCCACACACCATCTCACTACTGACTACGGGTGTAAACAAGCCGACCCAGGGTGGCCTCGAGTTCGATGGCAAACGAGCTAGTTCGGCTCGATAATTTAAACAAGTTGTAATTGTGAGCTCGAGCCATCTTGAGGCTCGACGAGCCAACTCGGTTTATTATTATTATTATTATTGTTATTATTATTATTATCGATGTGTTAAATAACACAAGTTTAACGCTGTGTGATCTACTTAAAAAAGTAAAGAGAAAAATGCCCGGATAGTCCATGTGGTTTCACCTTTTTTCACCTATAGTCCCTATCTTTCTAAAACTACTTGAATAGTCCCCAAGGTTTTCCGTTTTGTTCTCGGATAGTCCCTGGGTCTAACTTCAGTTACTTTTCTCTGTTAAGTGGGTGTTGAAATGACCAAAATACCCTTTCCTTAAAAGGCCAAACCATAGGGACTATCCGGGCATCTTCTACATTTTTAGAGAAAAACCCCACCACCACACTTTCCGGCGAACTTTTCCGGCGAAATTAATTTCCGGCGACTTTAAATCTTGAACGCGAGTTATTCCGGCACCGCCGCCTTTCCGGTGAACTTTTCCGATGATAAAGAAAACTTATTACATCATCTCAATAATATCAAAATCAATCCATTTCTCCCACGCAGGGGATCGGATTCTAGATCTATGACGTATCCAAACGAACGTGTCCTTTTTAATCCCTTCAATCATCTTTTGCACCGGAATAAACTTTCCATCGAAAACCTTTTTGTTTCGCACGAACCCAAGCCTCCAAACAGTGGCAAGAGCCACTGTATGAACATTCTCTTCCACCTACTCGAGCCAGGGCTATTATCCAGCACTTCCAAGAGATCCGAGGGAGAGTTAAATTCTGCAGGCAAGGGCACCTTAATCCCCCTGAAGATATGCCACCATATGCTTCTAGAAAAGAGACAAGTAGCGAAAATATGATCCGTATTTTCAGTCTCCAACTTGAAACGACCCATTTGTAAGTTGGTGGTTCTAAATTTTCACCATTGACTATCTGCCCGAGTGCTCAGACGCAAATAATGTCTAAATTCTAGTTTTTATTATTTTTTTTATGGACTATTGCTTGCCTTTACAGAAAGGACCCGCTGTTGCGAGCACAGTGATTGGGCAGGGGAACACCACAGCTTGGAAGTTATGTGGACTAGACAAAAATTCGTGTTTGACTGTTTTCTTCGATATATCATCGAGTGACAAGTCAGATGCTTCAGGAAATGTAAATCCACAGCTGTTTATACAGACTGTTACAAGGTAAATTAATAATTTTTCATAAATAGTGAAGTGTGTTTCTTTATTTTCTTTGATTGAAATTGATTGATTATCACAATTGAGGCAGTTACTTGAGTATTGATGGAGAATCAAAGATGCGAGTTACTACCATTACTAGAAGATGGTTAGAGACTTCTGTTTTATCAGAGGTAATATATAATAAACGTTTTGGAAAGGCGGCGGTGCCGGAATAACTCGCGTTCAAGATTTAAAGTCGCCGGAAATTAATTTCGCCGGAAAAGTTCGCCGGAAAGTGTGGTGGTGGGGTTTTTCTCTAAAAATGTAGAAGATGCCCGGATAGTCCCTATGGTTTGGCCTTTTAAGGAAAGGGTATTTTGGTCATTTCAACACCCACTTAACAGAGAAAAGTAACTGAAGTTAGACCCAGGGACTATCCGAGAACAAAACGGAAAACCTTGGGGACTATTCAAGTAGTTTTAGAAAGATAGGGACTATAGGTGAAAAAAGGTGAAACCACAAGGACTATCCGGGCATTTTTCTCAAAAGTAAATAACAACTTAGTTCTTCAAACAAAAACAACAATCAACATATCTAGCACACTAGCACCAATACTATCACCAAATTCTGCCAAGGACTCTGATTCCCCCCAGTACCTTGGTTAATGTGAAATGACGAAATGATACGGCGTTTCGTATAATAATGCTAGCTATGCTTTATATAAAAATGCTGGTGAAGTTTATTATGATTTTTATATAATAATTTTTATATAATGTTCATCTATAGTTCAAGTAATGTGTTAAGAAATAGTGAAGTTTCATAGAAAATCACTTAGAATAATGTGTTGGTAGTCTTCCATGATTACACATTAGATGTTGTCACATAATAACGACATTATGTAAAGTTTTAATTTTGATCCACATAAAGTGGAGCAACTAGATTAGATGTCGTAACAATAAGGACGACGCGTAATTGTGTCTTAATTGCACAATATGGATGCCTCATAAATTCTTATATGTCACGTATTAATTTGTAAGCCTCTAACCTTACATTCAGTTAAATGTAAGATACAGTTATTTTATCTTCCTTTATGGCACAATCTTAAGTTCTTAACATTAAACATAGTCAAATTGGATTTAAATAATCCGACCTGTCTGTTTTTGCGAATAATAATCCCAACTGGGTTTATTCTCGACAATGGTTCTACCTTTTTCATTTTGTTTGTATAAAGTCCGTCGTTAAAAAAACACAACGGAGTTATTTTTTTCTTCATATTATCAACCGATGTTATAGGGCTTTTGATTAGAAGAAGGATACGAGTCGATTGATGTAAAACTTACCTCGAAACATGGCTCCAAACGACGAAACTGATGCTTCAATTCGGGTGTTTAAACTTCCAATTAGCAAAAATCAAGCCGTGGTTGGAGCACCGTTTCGAGGTAAGTTTTACATCAACCAATATTATCGTTCTGGTCAAAAGCCCTAAAACATCAATTTGTAATTCGGAAAAAAAAAAAAAACTTAACTCCGTTAAGTTATTTTTAAAGACGGACCATTATACAAACAAAACGAAAAAGGTTGGACCACCAAACAACCCGTTAGAATGATGGGTTTTTTTGGGCAAAAACGATAAGAACCCTAGAACGAATCTTGCTTGCTACATCAGCACCTGAAATAGAATCAGAGAGAAAATCAATGGGAAGTAGAAGGAGAGATGACGTAAATTACAGAAACCCATGTCTGACTATGCATCAGCCATGGGCTTCTCTTCTTGTATACGGTATCAAGCGTATCGAAGGAAGATCTTGGCCTTCCCCTGTTACAGGTTCTTTTCTAATTCCAAACTAATTCTAATAATAATAATCTTGTTTGTTTTACAACAACTTGTATCATATTATTAAACTTGTTGGAAAATAATCCCGGACCCAAGTACCCAACGAGTGCAGGCGTCCTTGGTTTTAAATTGCGTGATGCGCTCAGATGTGTTTGGTCCAAAATGTTTGATGCGCGAAGCGAGCGCATCACATATTATAAAAAAAAAATATTTATACATAAAAACTTATAAAACATACTTAAAGTAAAATAAATGGCTTAATAAGAAGAAGAAGATAAGAGTTGTGCTTTTTGGTTCAAATTTATTATTGAAAAATAGAGTTAATTACTGTTTTCGTCTATGTGGTTTGTTAAAATCACTATTTTCAGTCCATTAGTTTAAAAATTGCGATTTCAGTCCCTGTGGTTTCACTTTCGTAATCATTACAGTCCACCTCGTAACCATTTCAGTCCCTGTACTTAACAGAATAATGGATTGAAATGGTTACGAAAGTGAAACCACAGGGACTGAAATGGTTACGAAAGTGAAACCACAGGGACTGAAATCGCAATTTTTAAACTAATGGACTGAAATAGTAATTTGTGACAAACCACATGGACGAAAACAGTAATTAACTCGGAAAAAAACATAAGAAACAATGTTGCGTGCATCAGAGCGCATTATGCGAAATGCGCGCATTTTTTCTCGCATCACGTAAACGCAACGCATCAGCTGCGGCGATGCGCTCTCATCGCATCACCCATTAAGCGTGCATAATGTGCACATTTTAAAACCAAGGCGGCGTCCCTTGCAGTGGTTTCAACTTTCAATGACCCTGTATGCATGGCGTTTTAAGTTTTCCTGAACGAAAAGAATCATGTGTCAATGCTAAGCCTCGTGAAAGAAATTCAAGTGCTTCAAGCACCAGAATCTGCATAAGCCTTAAGTCATAGTCAAATTTGTAAGAAACCGGTTCCATGACTCAAATCATTTATTCAGCTCAAAAATTCTTCATGGGTGATGCAAATGTACCTAAAAAGCTTGATTTTTGTGTGTCATAACCAGCTGTCATAACTAGCTGTGGGCAGTGTGGCTTACTATTAATGTTCTTGATTTTTGTGTGTATAAACGTTTTGAAGGTCGGCTTTGGATTCATGCTGCAAGTAAGATCCCCGATCCCGAAACAATCAAAGCAATGGAGGACTTCTACAAACAAATATACGCACTAGATGGAGTTACCGATCTCAAGTTCCCAGAACATTATCCAGTTTCGCGGCTGTTAGGTGATAGTTTGAATCTATAAATACTCGCTCTGAAAATTCTGTTTGTCCTCTTTAAATTCAAACTTCATCCTTTTTATCTTGACGAACAATATTCAACTTATTAACTGCCAAATGTAGTTGGTTACTGACTATTTTTTGTGCAATTAACTTATTTTTTAATGTAATCGTACTAAAAAATATCCAAATTGTATTCTTTATATAGGTTGTGTTGAAGTGGTTGGATGTGTTAAATGTGAAGAGCTTACATCATGGGAGGATGTTCCTCAAGGGGTAGGCATCTAAACCTCTACTCCCTACCTAAGCAGTTAATGTGGTAAAATTTCGGATGTCGGTCAAGGACCGATATTTGAGATATCGGTAATCACGGTGGGATATTGGTAATTTTAATATCATGCTGAATTTATATATATATAGCAATTTAACACTAACAATTCAGTATACTCTCCTACCATTAACAAGTTAACCTTTTGCAACTTGCAAAACACTAACAATTGTAGCAAGTAGGAACTGGTTAAGACTTAAAACGCTAATGGCAGCAATAAGAAGAAAGACAAATGCTAGAACCATAGTTGTTAAAAGCCGTCGCCTCTTGCGCCTAGGCACAATTTCCTAGCTAGGCGAGACAATTGTGCCTTAAGTCAAGGCAATTGCGCTTTAATTCTCCAGGGGATGGTTCATGCGCAGATTCTGGCGAGATTCCTATATTATTGAGAGTTTTCGGCCAAATTCTCTAAATTCTGGCAAGATTCTAGCTATATTACTACTTTTATCAAACGAAACTATTTTTCTACACTAATAAACTAGCATTTTATAACTTTTCGTACTAAATAGACGATATTAAATGTTGTATAATAGCTTTAGTTTATTTTATTTGAAGTATAGTATTAATTTTCTATTATATAAAAATATTTTAAGTTTTTTTTTGTTGTACGCTTTTTTTTTTCTCAGGCCCGCGCTTTTTTTGCGCCTTGCGCCTAGGCCTATGCGCCTTGAGTGCGCCTAACGCCTTTAATTATGGCTAGAACTAAGAAGAAAGGTACTTATATCGGGAAAATCGGTGATAGATTGGTCAAATATCGGTCAATATCGCCGATGATATCGGTACCGATTTTTTGCACCGATATCTCACTAGGGGACCGACCGTTAACCGATATATCGGTGATATATCGCAATATTAACTGCATAGCTCCCTACCAAACATCGTCTGTACTCTGTAGTTGATATTGTTTATGCGCTACTTACAGGTGAGGCTGGAGGGACAAACAGCTTTTTGTTGGCTATGTGAGCAACCACAGGTTTGCATCTTGCTCGTATTTTGAACATCGTTTGTTATCATCATTTTCAGTAATATGCAACTTGGTAAAATCTGTGCAGAAATTGCTCGTGCCATTCGAAATGCGTGGAAATCAAGGAGTCTATAACTTGGAGAAAAGGGTAAAACCGTAAAATTAAATATTCTACCCCGAGTAATCTGATTTTGGTACTTATTTTTATCGTATTCTTTCGGTCATTATTTTTTTTTTGAGTGTAGATTCTTGAAGGAGCACTCAGAGGTCTTTGTCCAGTTGAGCCACCAATGCGGGTTAAGTTTCCACTGCCAGACCCTCGAAACCCGTTATCTATAAAGCCAGGGTCACTGTCCCATGGGCTTAAAACCGGCCCAAACAAATCTAAAATTGGCGAGGGTTCATCACCAAACCTTGCGGCGGCCATAGCTGGTGCTAGAGCTGCTGCAACACAGTTTTCGAAGAAGAGCTATGGCCCGCCGACAGCTGGATTCCGAGGCCAAGGATCAAAGAACAACGCCAAAGAAAACGCTCAAAGATTAGAGACCAGTTATGAACAACCTTGGTGAGAATTCTGTGTTTCTAGTTTGACATGTTAGGCTGTTAAGGATGATAAATGTGTAGCATGTGTTTTGTGAATGGAATTTGAATGTAAATTCTAGCAGTTTATAAAAAATTTGGTGATGATTCCATGTGGTGATGCCATAGTCACATGGATCGCGGTTCGCTCCGCTTACCGGAACGAAAATGGATACGCTGTTCATGCATTTCTAAAATTCGGTATGAAGGGGGATAGGTTCATACGGAATGCCATTTCTGTACGCGGTACGGCGTACCATATAGTTTGGTATGTCGTATCATATACAAAAACAATTTATAATAGATTTTTTTTTGCAGAAAATTCCAATTTAAAATAACAAATTTTATAATAGATATTTATACATACCCAGGTGTGAATTGACGCCATTAAAAATAGTGGGAAAGAAGAGTATGTAACGACGTAATAGAAGAGTTAGAATTTAATTCACATTCCAAAAGTCTAATTACCGGTTTGTATCAGCCTTTTTGTTTCCGGTTTGCGTATATTAGTCACCCGGAAATGCGTTTTTATATGATTTGGAACAAATTTAGTGACAATTGGGTACGGCCAATTTTGCTGACCCGGATTGCAAATCTGTAGCGTTCGGTTCGATTATGTACCTGATTATGGTACGGGCGATTTGGTTTGCGATACGTGGGGGGGGGGGGGGGGGTCGGTCACCTAATTGATTGTCCATAGTCGGTCAGTCGCCGATCTCACTTCTTTAATTCCAAACAGTAATAATTAATGTTAGTTTAATTATTACTATGTATAAAAGGGTCAAAGGGATATATATTGAGTATTTTAGTTAAATAATTAGTTGATTAATAGGGCTCCTTTTAGAACATGAAACTATTACTACTTTAATAATTTATTGGATAATTAGTTGGATGCCCGGCTTGCGTTGCGGGGCGCTAAGCCGAATATTTCTTAGTTTAATAACATGTACACATGTATTTTAGTTACATGTGCATACTACTCATAAGACGATCTCAAAAAAATTACATCCCCTCAACCAATTAAAACAAAAGACTGCCATAGTTTTGCTAAAAAAAGATGGCAAGCCTGAGTTGCGGGCAAAATAGTAAACTGTCATAAACAATGAGCGAGTGTCAGACATCTGCTTGACAAAAAAGTTAAATAGAGTCAAACAAGTAAAATAAAAACTACTATAGTTTTGAAAAAAAAGAAACTAAAACGATGGCAAGAATAAAGATTTTAACTGGGGGCAAAATCATAAGTTTTTAAAAGAGGGCAAACTCATAATTTTAAACTGAGGGCAAATTCGTAATTTTTAGCTGGGGCAAAACCAGAATTGTGTTTTGAAATGGGGCAAAATCGTAGTTTTGAACTAAGGGCAAAATCGTATTTTTTAGCTAGGGACAAAAACATAAATTTATTTTAAACTGAGGGCAAAAACGTAATTTTGAACTGTAGACGAAATCGTAATTTTTAAAAGGGGGGCAATTATAATTATATTATACTAACATGAAAAAAATAATAGGGCAGCTGCCCATTTTCCACCAATTGGCTGGCAGAACTATTGCCGTCTAGAGTTATGCGCCGCCCACGTTGCGTGGCGCTAAACCAAAAATTTATTAGTTTAATGACATGTACGCATTTATTTCGGTTAGTTATACATGCTATTTATAACACGATATAAAAAAAGATGCATCGAGTTAACCAAATAAAGAAAAACACTATCATAGTTATGATATAAAAATAACTAAAATGATGACATGCGTGTAATTTAGAGTTGGGGGCAAAACAATAATTTGTCAGGACCAATTAGCGAGTGCTAGGCAGCTGTTTGGCACAAATAAAAACTAAATTGAGTAAACCAACTAAAATAAAACACTACCATAATTTTGCCCAAAAAAAATTATGGCAACATTGCAATTTCTAGCTTTGGTAAAATCGTAATTTTAAATTGGGATAAAATAATATTTTGAACTGAGTGCAAAACCATTTTTTTATTTTGAATCGGGGGCAAAGTCGTAATATTTTTACTGAGGGCAAAATCGTAATTTTTAGCTGTCAAAATCGTAAATTTAAGCTTGGGGCAAAGCATAAATTTAATTTCTAACTGGGGGCAAGATCGTAAATTTAAACAGGGGATAAAATCGTAATTTGACAGGACCTATAAATATCTATTTTATGCAAAAGAGAAAAAAAACATAAAGCTGGCCGCCACTTTTGGCCAACCAATTGATTTCACTATTCCCGCTAACATCATCACACTTGTGTTTGTATGTATTGAAAATATACAAGTGCTCTATCAATAAATTAAACTAGTGGTATCAAAACCAACGAATTGGGCCGGTAGATTCCCCATGCTACGCGATAGGAATTTGATTGGTATCGCTTCATCTCGTTATGTTACAGTAGCGATGCTCGTTATAGCAACCGAAAAAGGAAAAACTAAAAAATAAAAGCGCGATATGACCAAAAGAATATCAACATGTGATCTACATCGATTGAAAACAATTGTTTAGTAGGAATCGGCTCAGTTCGTCAGGGTACCACCACGATACTTGCATGCACTCATATAACATATATAAAAAAACAAAATGTACACTCTATTTTGAATGCAACTGTTCTCTCAACAAAATTTACAACGTAACGCCTAAAAAAATTAAACAAAGTTACGAATTTAGTTTTTTTTTAACTATATAACATACATAAAAAATAAAAATAAAAAAAGTTGTCACGTAGCAACTTCTTAATGGGCCAACCGATAATACATGATATATGTAGCGACCAAGTTTACGTGTTACCCACGCCCATTCACCATCTATTATCTATTACTTGGTGACCAAGCTCACGTGTTAGATCTTAAATAATATTTCCAATGTACGATATTATAAGAACATTTTATAAATGTATGATTGCTCCTTTAACGCTTTATTTAAATCATAATAACATAGTTTTGTTGGAAATTTTAGTGAAAATGAGTTTTTCACTAAATATTTTGGACATCAATAATATTTATATATGTGTTGTATAAATAATTATTTATGGTTTGTGTTCAAACTATGTCCAAATAGAGCTGAGATGAATGAGATATCGAAGCTTGAAGTTGTATGTTTGGAAAATAAAGATGGGGAAAAAATGGATTGAGATTTGTCATCTTGTCCCACATAGGTGGAATGACAAAACTTTAAGTGGTATATAAGGAGGAGCACTCCTTGAAGGCAAACATTAGTGGGGACCCAAAGGGTGCAAACACTTCGCATACCGCCTTTGTATTTTTGCCCATGAGCGTGTGGTCAGATACATGGCGGGTCCGCTTATGGCGCACCTTTGGGTGGCGTAGGCGGATGCTATGGCATGGCACATGTCGATGCGGCGCAAGCTCCTTTGGCGCATGACCAGGTGGCGTCCTGGTTTGCATAGTGGCATCTGTGTGACGCGCGAGTATGGATGGCGCATGACCAGGTGGCGTCCTGGTATGCGTAGTCGCATCCGTGTGGTGCGCGACTCCATATGGCGTGGCATGAGATCCTTGAAGCGTGGAGCGAGGACTGGCGGATCAGTTCTAGCGCACGCATGTTTGCAAAGTGATAGAGGAGCTGGTTGGACCTAGTCAAACTAGTTGTCTCAAACCGTTTAATGCGTGTCATGATGATAATGACCGTTTTAGACTAAACCACTTAAATCCATTAATTAGAGATTAAAGCTATATTCATTATCTTGTTTATTACAAGATTAATGTTATAGTTATGACAAGATTAATGTCATGTTTATTACTAGTTTTAATGAGGTTAAAACTAAGGATGTATATATATGAACTTGATAGTTCATACTAATACACAAGAAAAAATATAGACATTCTCTTAACTCTCGTTTTTCCATTGAGAGGAGTACTCTCAAATTTATCAACTTCATCTTTTTCCATAACACCAAATTATACCCGGTGTAATCTCGGGCGCGAGAGCCGTCTCCGGCAGTACAACTACTGCTTCGGTTGTTGTATCCTGGAAACAGACCGTCTGAGAGGAGGCGCGAAATCTGTTTTAAGGGCCCCGTGTCTAACACGATCCTCAACCAAAACCGTCAACGACAGTTTGTTCATTCTTGCAGCGGAGGTTCATACAAGATGGTGCGGTTGAAGTTCTTCCAAAGATGTTGGCTTGAATCAAGATTGGTACAATTAAATTGTATTTTTATATTGGTTTATTTATTTTTGTAACCGGTATTGTACTAGAAGAATTTCCCACAAATAACGAGAGTATCGTTATTATTTATTTTATTAATATTTTTAATAAAAAGTGAACCTAGTTCCTACAAGTTTAATATTTTATAGTGTACAAACTGGTCCCATTGGCCATAAAATTGAGTGCTGCCAGCAATGCAATGACCTCATAGTTGAATTCTATCTTATCTATATATAGAGAATCAGACAATAGAACAACAACAGCTTGTGTTAACACATAAACAAAAGCTTTAAACTAGCCATCAATGGGGAAAACAGTTGGAGAGCTTGTGTTCATTCCTGCACCGGGGGTTGGTCACATAATGTCCACAATGGAGATGGCTAAAGTACTTGTGAACCGTGACCAAAGGCTCTCAATAACTGTTCTTCTCATAAACCCTCCTTACTCCATCTTGGCTCTCAACACCTACATCGAATCGCTAGCTAAAAACACTATCGAACGCATACGATTCATCGAACTCCCTCAAGATCACACACCACCAAAACTCGACTCCAAAGCTCCCTTTATGTCATTCTATGAGTTCATCAATAGTCATCGCAAATACGTCAGAAATATATTGGAGGACATGATAGATCAAAGTGGTTCTTGTAGGGTAGTTGGGTTGGTCGTTGACATATTATGCACGGGCATGATAGATGTGGCTAATGAGTTTAATGTTCCAACATATGTGTACTTCACTTCTAATGCTGCTTTTCTTGGCTTTAAGGTGCATTTTGAGACACTATATGTGGATCAGAAGCAAGATCTTATGGAGTTGGCTAACTCGGAAGGTGAGATAGTTATTCCGAGTTTTGTTAATCCCGTGCCAATGAGGGTTTTCCCGGAGCTGTACCAGAAACAAGACGGGTTGGACTTTCTTATTTGTGCTATTGGGAGAATGAGAAAAGCTAAAGGGATCATGGTTAACACATTCTTGGAGTTGGAAACACACGCGATCAATTGGTTTTCGGGCACTAACTTCCCGCCCATGTATCCGGTGGGACCCTTAGTCAATCTAGACGGTGTAGCTGGAAAAGCTGATGACACGGATGTGTTTAGGTGGTTGGATAGTCAACCACGGTCGTCAGTGGTGTTGTTGTGTTTTGGGAGTAAGGGATGCTTTGATGAGGCCCAGTTGAAGGAGATTGCACGTGGTTTAGAACGTAGTGGTCATCGTTTTGTGTGGTCCGTACGCCGACCTCCTCCGCTAGAGCAATCATTTAAAGTGCCTCCAGATGATTATGATGACCCGAGAGTAGTGTTGCCAGATGGTTTCCTCGAGCGCACATCGAGAGTAGGGAAAGTGATTGGATGGGCCCCGCAGGTGTCGTTGTTGGCACACGAAGCAGTGGGGGGATTCGTGTCCCACTGTGGGTGGAACTCGATGCTAGAAAGCTTGTGGTTTGGTGTACCAACGGCTACATTGCCGATATATCGTGATCAACAAATGAATGCGTTTGAAATGGTGGTAGATCTGGGACTGGCAGTTGACTTGAAATTGGATTATAAGATCAATGTGTTTAATCCGGAGGGTGATATGGTCATTGTGATGGCAGATGAGATAGAGAGGGGGATAAGAAGTGTAATGGAGGATAATGAGGTAAGAGCAAATGTGAAAGAGATGAGCAAAATGAGCAGGGCAACGGTGGTTGAGGGTGGTTCATCATATACTTCGGTTGGCTACCTCATTAAAGATATCATGAGAAATATCATATAAGTTTGAGTATTGTAAGGGTTACTAATCTACTATTAGTTATACCAGAATGTTTTCTGGTAGGAAGCGAGGCCGAAAATGTAAAATTGCATGTTTTATTTCACGTTTATTTAAATTATTATTACATGCTTGCGACTTATATTGGGATCTTGGTTTTTCATAAACCATCCTTTAAAATCCAATAAAAAGATATACAAAAATTGGTTGCCACTGTCTGTGATGTTGTCGCCTTGTCGGGGTATGGTTGACAAATACCAATTCGCCATATACGGTTACACATTTATTTCAATACAAGTTTTTTACCCTCTTGACCATACTCGGAACCAGTTTTGAAAAAAAAAAAACAAATTGCGCACCTATACCTTTTCGCCGTTTTCTTCTAGAAACCAGTCACTCTTATGAAACTTGTTAACTAGAACGTCTCTATATAACTATAAGCCAAAACCACCGGTCTCCACTGTTTGATGCCATCACCTACCGATCACCAACCACTTGCCGACACTACCACTGCAGCCACCACCACCTACTGGTCTTCACATCACCCGGTCATCACCATGACAAGCACAGTTACCATGACCATTGTTACGGTAGTAAATAGTATAGGGACTATAGGGTATGTCTTGAATAGTATGAGAAAACACAGTTAAAAATGCATTAACCAAATGAGAAAGCATCATATAAAAAGCATATTAACTTGTACATCTACTGCAACCTACCTAGGCTTTAACTTGTATATCCAGACATTGTGTGTTGATCAGAACCAAGATCGTGTTATTGAGCTGACTAACTAAGAAGGTGAGATAGTTGTTCCAAGTTTTGTTAATCCAGTGCCGAAGAAGGTTGTTCAGGCGGTGTGCCAGGTAGATGAGAAAGGCTAAAGAGATCATGGTTCATAAGTTCTTAGAGTTGGAAACACACGCAATGAAGTTGTTTCCTGACACAACTTCCCGCCCGTGTATCCAAAACTAGTGTTGGTGAAAAAAGTATTTACCAATTTAGTGTTTCTTGAAAAATATTTACCAAAATGATATTTTTTATTTATTATGTATCCATTCTTCTAGGCTTAGCGAAACATCTTGCTCGATTATCGTCCCATAGTGAGGGTTTACCAAGAAGAATGCAAATCTGGTTATTCTGAAACGTCGGATTACCAAAAGTTGTGTTTTCTATATTTTTAATAAAATAAAAAAGTAAATATACAAAATGAAAACACCTTTTATTATTTAAAATTATAGTAATATCATTAATATAATCTAATACTAATAAAAGATTCCATCTAATGCTATGTGACATTCTCACATTATATATATATATATAGGGAGCCGCTAGAATGAGAACCACCACGAGTTATGAGAACCACGAGAACCGCGCCCCGCGGGTGGCCGTCGGCGACGAAATTTTTTTTACACCTAGATCCGTATATTTTAGGACCGGGTGTAAATTTTCGGTTCAAACGGCGCGCCCGAGGGGGTAGTTTTTTACGCCCAAAGTTTGGTAAAAAAAAAAAAGAAAAATTAAAAAAACCCAAACTTTGGGCGTAAAAAACTACCCCCTCAGGCGCGCCGTTTGAACCGAAAATTTACACCCGGTCCTAATATATACGGATCTAGGTGTAAAAAAAATTTCGTCGCCGACGGCCACCCGCGGGGCGCGGTTCTCGTGGTTCTCATAACTCGTGGTGGTTCTCATTCTAGCGATCCCCTATATATATATATAAGTGTCCGCTAGAATGAGAACCACCTCGAGTTGTAAGAACCGTGAGAACTACTTGATGCATGTATTATAACAACATTTGTAAAAAAAAATTCAAAAAAATAAATGTCGTGTGTGTAGTTTTGAGCACCACAAGTTTGTGTTTACGGGTACCGTAAATTTTCCGGTTAAATTTACGGTACCCGTAAACACAAACTTGTGGTGCTCAAAACTACACACACGAATTTTTTTTTTGAATTTTTTTTACAAATGTTGTTATAATACATGCATCTACGTTTATGAAAAAAAAATTTGGTCCACCGCGCCCCCTACGGTGTAGTTCTCACGGTTCTTACAACTCGAGGTGGTTCTCATTTTAGCATTCCCCTATATATATATATATATATATATATATAGGGTTGGGCTCTATAGGAAACCCCATCTTTTTTAAAAAACCTTGGAAACCCAACCTCATCCATTGATTGTCTTTCATCCAACTTGATCAATGGCTCTCATCATTTTGATAAGAATTATAATTAAAAGAAATAGTATAATACACATTTGAAAGTCTGGGAGGGCATTTTCGGTATAACAAAACCCACTTTTTGGCATTGGAAATGACAAAACCCACTTGTGCCATCATCTCTCTCCTCTTTCTTCTAGTCAAATCTTTCAATAAACTATTATCTCTCTCCTCTTTCTTCATCATGTGAAAAGAAGAAAGTTTCATGGTCTTCAATGGTGATCCTTCAATGGTGATCTTCATTTGAAGATAATTTCAGCATCGTGTGGTCTGAAAAAATCACAAAGACACACGCACGAGTGTGTGTGTGAGCAGAGCGATGACAAGATGAATGTTTTTAGAGAGAGAAAGTTGATGTTTTAGATAGAGAAACAACAATCTTTATCACAAAGACACACGCACGAGTGTGTGTGTGAGAAGAAGGTTTGAAGATCTTCTTCGTGTTCATCAGACGGGTATAGATCCGGTAAGTGTTCTTGAAATATCATTTCACACTTGATTTTTTGTTGAAATGGTTGTTAATATGTTTTTGTGTGCTGAAAGTGTTTTAGTAATGGTTAATGGGGTATCCATGGTTAATGTTAATGTATTTTAAATAAATAAAAAACTTTAGGATGAGATTTTGAACGGGTTTTTTTGTTGGTTTGGTTGCTTGTTAGGGGCTTTTGATCTTAACAGTAGCTGTTTTTTTGTTGGTTTGGGTTGCTTGTTTGGGTTTTTGATCTGAACAGTAAGTGTTTTTTTGTTTGGTTGCTTGATTCACAGACTCAGGCCCATAACATGTGTTAAGCCCCCTGTTATAATGTTATATAACGTGTGTTGATTTACAGAAACAAACCCATAAAGATATTCAATTGAGAAGCTGGATGGATGTACGCGAAGTTAATGCGTGTTCTAGTAATGGTTAATGTTCATGTATTTTAAATAAATCCAAAACTTTAGGATGAGATTTTGAACGGGTTTTTTTGTTGGTTTGGTTGCTTGTTTGGGGCTTTTGATCTTAACAATAATTGTTTTTTTGTTGGGTTGCTTGATTTACAGAGACAGACCCATAACATGTGTTAAGCACCTGTTAGAATGATATATAACGTGTGTTGATTTACAGAAACAGATCCATAAAAGATATTGAATTGACAAGCTGGATGGATGAAGGCGACGTTAATGCGGGGACATTGAATAAGTCACATCCTTTGGGAAAGAAGTCTTCGTTCATTTATAACTTGTGTGGCTGGTTCATGCTGTAACAGAACACCATGATGTAACCTGACATGTGTTCATGTATAACATATGTTAAGCCCCAGTTAGAATGATATATAACGTGTGTTAACCTTTTGTTAATTAAAAAAAAACAAGTAATATCTATTTTATTTTTGTTGATGTTTAAAATATCCGATAATGTGGATACTGAGCGTAAAACTTGTACAAGTAATAAATGTAGAAGTTAGTATGTAACGTGTAATATGAAACGAGCCATTTATGGTAACACATGTACCGGTAATTTTGGAATATATAATATGAAACGGGTCATTTGTTTTGCACATTTTGGAATGTATAACATGTGTTAAGCCACTGTTATAATCTTTTTGTAACCTGACATGTATTCATGTATAAGCTAGTGGTTTACAAAACACCATGATGTGTATATACTGATCTAACATGTGTTACAATTTGTCTGTTCGGAACATGTAATTGCTTAACATGTAATTGCTTAATGACAAAGGGTGAAAACATTCGACGGGGGCGATGAGTTTAATGGTGAGCTTAGTTAATATCGTAATCTTGTTGTAACCCCACTTGTACACATATGATAACATGTAAAGCATCCATTATAACCCGACTTGTATTCATGTATATGAAAGTGGTTTGCAAAACACCATGATGTGCATATACTGATCGTAACACGTGTACAAGTTAAGATGGAACATACAAGTTAATGTTGTAACACCGTATAACTGGGATAACATGTGTTAAGCCTCTGTTATAATCTTGGTTTAACCCAACATGGTGTCATGTATAAGCTAGTGGTTTCCAAAACACCATGATTTGTATATACATACTGTAACATGTGTTACGCACCTGACATATATAAAGTGTGTTAAGCCTCTATTATAACGTGTGTTAAGACTTTCAGAATGGATGCATAAACTCCAATAGTAACTTAATAACATAGTATACCTGATATAATGTGTGTTAAGCCTCTTTTATAACGTGTGTTAAGACTTCCAAAATGTGTTAAGTCCATACCGTTTTAACATCATGTACTAGACAAAACAAAATAAGATTCTCACATTACATATTACTAGTAAACGAAAATACATAGCACTAAGAAAATGGTGGAGCTTCATTTGAAAGTCTGCCTTAGCTTTTCAGCGGCTACCTTTGCTGCCTTAGCTTTTCAGCGACTACCCTTGCTTTATTGTTTGGGTCGGTCTTGTAAACATGTGGGTGTGCGTATGCCATGGAAGTTATAAAAATGTGTTTTCATGTCACACGTTACACGTGTTACGTTTTACATGGGTTTCATGTCACATGTAACACATGCATGTCCGAGTAGTTCAACCTATAACACGTGTTAGTTGTGTTGTGCTGCAACATAAACATGGTCATGATCCTTGAGCATCTGATCCACGTTTGACGAAACCCACTGACCCGAGAATTGGATCTTATTTCCCTTGAATCCATCACCATCCTAATAAACGAAAAGATAAGATAACCGTTAAGTCGTTAACCAGACATAAATATTAACACATTCATAGCCAGAAAATCTTTTTCCTCAAATAACATCACAAAAACAGTTACTATTCAGATCAAAAACCCCAAACAAAACAACCAAACCAACAAAAAACAGTTACTATTCAGATCAAAAGCCCAAAAAAGCAACCAAACCAAGCACAACTTTTTAACACAAAAATAAAAACCTGCAAATTAATCTTACACAACTGAAACAACAACTAACAAAGTACACAGAACTAAAAACCTGGAATTAATTCGTCATACCCTAATACATGTCTCTAATACATCGTCATACCCTAATACATGTCTTTATAACATGTTACTATGGTTTAGCTGTGAAACATGAGTTCAGATTATAACACGTGTTACGTTGGTTGTGCTGTAAGACAAACTTGGCTTAGCTGTGGAACAGGAGTTCAGACTATAACACGTGTTACGTTGTTTGTGCTGTAAGACGAACTTGGCTTTTCGTTTCTAAAAACAGATGTGCCGATTATTAGACGTCTAAAAATAAAAAAATCGGGCATGTGTTAAACACGTCATAACTATAATAATTTAAACTGTATGACTATGTCTAATAGGATAAAGTGTAACATGTATTAGGGTATGACGATGTAAAATTAATCAGTAAAACTAATCACATGTTTAATAAAATTAATCAATAACACCTGTTTAATAAAATTAATCTTACACAACTGAAACAACAACTAACAAAGTACACAGAACTAAAAACTCTTTAACATATAATCAATAACACCTTACAATTTCAGCAATTAATTCAGCAACACCTAATCAGCAAATTAGTAAAATTAATCACATGTTTAGTAAAATTAATCATACACAACATTAACAAAAAAAAAACCTCACAGATTTAACAACTCTTAACACCTTACAATTTCAACAAATTATTTCAAACAAATCACATACAAAACAATAACCAAAATCCTGATAATCAAACGAATTAATCATATAAGACAACAACAACAACAACCTGTCGACGAAGATCTGCATCACGAAGCTTAGCTTCAATTTCTTCAACACTTGACGGAGACGCCTTCGTTTCCGTGAGTCTCCGGCGGAGCCTCATCGGCAAGACAATGAGTATTTAATTCCTCGTCAGTAGGGAAGTCACTGATAATGAACCTGTTGGGGAGCAGATGACCCGGCGACATTAACTCCTTCGTTGGTGGATTTGTCTCCATGGACATTAATGGAGAAAGGAAGAAATGAAGGAGTATATGGTAAAGGAAGAGATGCAGGTCTTTAATGTAGGACTTTATTGTAAATGAAAAGGATAGAGAAATTGAGAGAGGAAAGATACATTGGGATTATAAGTGTCCAATAAAAGTTGTCAGATCATAGTAGAAAAAAGGTCAAAGATCTTTTTGAATTGGGTATGAATTTACAAATGTGCCCTCAAAAGCAAAAGATAAGATGGAGATGGCTGGGACACGTGGAAAATTGTAGGCCTTGTGATGGGTTTCCAAAGTTTTCTAAATTTAAAGGGTTTTTTGTGGAGCATTACCCTATATATATATGTTAAATTAATACTATCTATACTATATAATAAAAGAAACCAATGAATGGACACATGTCATTTATTGGAGCCATCTATTTTTTTGTTATCTTTTTAAAAAAAATCTATTTTTTAGTTTTCTCATCTCTATCTCCTACTTAATTTTAATTAATATTAATTAAAAGATAACTATAAATGTTTTGGTTGCTATTACATTAATATATTAATTTTTATATACTTTTCGCTAGATATAAAATTTAATCTTATAATCTTTTTGCTTTTCATTTAATTTTTCCCTTTTATAATATTTATAACATCTCTTTACATTATCACTTTATGGGTGGAGATATAATAGGAAGTTTATTTGGCTAGGAAGGCTAGGAAGTGATCTTGACCATCCATTTACTTAATCAAGGGCTAAGATTAAATCAGGGAAATTGAAAGTAAAAAAAGAGGCGCGTGACTTTTTTCAGGGGCAATCTAGTCAATCCAAGCCAATAGTTTCTCTCTCCTCCAATTCCCCCCCATTTTTTAAACGTTAATAACTCTTTCATACAACATTATTTTTTTTATAAAAATTGCACCAAAAAAACGAGCGTTTTTTTATCTTTAAAACGAGTATACTATTGCTATATTTTGAAAAAAAAAAATTTAAAACCCAGTTGCGTAAAACGCAATAGAAAAAACCCCAGTATCGTAAAACGCAATGAAAAAAAACCCTAAAAAATGACATTTTTCTAAAACGCAATGCACAAAAAACACAAAGAAATGACTTTTTTGTAAAACGCAATGGCCAGAAAACACATAAAAATGTGTTTTACCTAAAACGCAATGCACCAAAAACACAAAAAAATGACTTATTTGTAAAACGCAATGGCCAGAATACACTTAAAATGTCTGTTTTCTAAAACGCAATGGACTGAAAACACATAAAAAAGTGTTTTACCTAAAACGCAATGCACCAAAAACACAAAGAAATGTCTTATATGTAAAACGCAATGGCCAGAAAACACTTAAAAATGACTCATTCTAAAACGCAATGGACTGAAAACACCTAAAAATGTGTTTTACCTAAAACACAATGACTAAAAACACTTAAAAATGTGTTTTTTTTCTAAAACGCAATAGCTGTTTGTCACTGTGAACTGTCTGTCACTGTGAACTGTCTGTCACTGTGAACTGTCTTATTTCTAAAACGCAATGGACACATAAAACTGTCTGTCACTGTGAACTGTCTGAATTGTCTACGAATTACTGTCTTCAATTCAACCCCAGCCAGGGGCTCTGCCCCTTGGACCCCGCCAGGGGCTGCCGCCCCTGGGACCCCGCTACCGGGGGCTGCCGCCCCCGGACCCCCGCAAAGATCGTAAAACGCAATGACTAAATCAAAAACCTAGATCATGAAAATGAAATTAAAAGAATTTCTTACTTGGATCGAAGCCGATTTCTTCATCAATTGACGGAATTTGAATGATAGAAACACTTATCAACGCTCGAATCGAACGAATCGAGTGATTATCTCCAAAATCACCGGAAAAAACGAGATTTTTTTATGAAATTAAACTGGGTTTTCTTCAAAAAAAGCTGAAGAACACGTTGATCGGGTTCTGAATCATTGATTTGTGATGAAAATCGCACTATAATGTAGTGATTATTGAGATAGAAAGTGAAGAAATAGTTGAAGATGGTGGATTTTGAAAATGATGGGTTTTTGAATTTACTGAGTTTTGAAAAAGGAAGAAGAAGGAGTTGGATTGACTAAAATACCCTTCTCTTTATTTTAAAATTTGCCACATGTCATAATCCTATGGCTTCCTATCCTTCCTAGAGAAAATTAACTTCCTATTTGATCTTTACCCATCACTTTATTAATATAGTACACTTATCATATTAATATACATATTAGATTAGTGATATACGATATATATGTTAACTTATAATATAATTTTGTAAACTATTTCATAAATATAATTTAATTTTATAATATAAATAATCTAGAGTTAATTACATAGTTAGTCCCTGTGGTTTGCACAAAATAACATACTTAGGTACTAATAGTTAAAATCACCTTATAGGGTATAAACTTTTCATTTTGTAACGTTTGGAGGTATTAACTTTTAGGGTATTAACATAATTAGTCCATGTGGTTTGTACAAAATAACATACTAAGGTACTAATAGAATGTGATTTTAAAACTACAAATAACGTTAATACCTCCAAACATTACAAAATGAAAAGTTAATACCCTAGAATGTGATTTTAAACTATTAGTATCTAAGTATGTTACTTTGTGCAAACCACAGGGACTAACTATGTAACTAACTCAATAATCTATATCTATACTATATAATAAAAAAAACTAATGGGTGTACACTAAATATAAATTAATATAATGTAAAGAGTTAAATGTTATTTTAGTCCCTGTGGTTTGGGCCATTTTGTCAGTTTAGTCCAAAGGCTTTATAATACACAGAGTTTTTAAAGATATAAAAAGATATAACTTTTTATTGATTGGTATATAAAATTATACGTGCTCAACCCATATAATACATGAGGTTCTTAAAAATGTAACTTTTTTCATTATTTACTATATAAAATTAAATTTACTCAACCCATACAATACACAATACACGAGGTTTTTAAAGATATAACTTTTTTATTATTTAACGTATAAAATTACATTTATTCAACCCATGTATAAACGAGATTTTTAAAGATATATAGTTTTATTATTTGGTATATAAAATTACATTTATTCAACCAGTGTAATAAACAAGGTTTTTAAAGATATATTTTTTATTATTTGGCATATAAAATTACATTTATTCAACCCGTCTATTACACGGGGTTCTAACCTAGTATTAATATATTAGATTATCTCTAATATTATTAATTATTTATATTTCTAATAATATATAAATATAAATAATTGTTATGCAATATTTTGATTTATCTTTGCGTCAATTTCTTAAACTTTATTTTTTAAAAATTACATGGATTTCGTCTTTGTTTTCTTTTTTTCATTAAAATATTTAAATTATAAACAAATAAATAATTAAATGAGTATTTAAATTAAATTGATAAATAATTAAAGGTGTATTTAAATTAAATTTTATATAATCCTTAACTTATATTTTAATTTTTGATCAATAATAATTAAGTTATTTCTAATCATTGCAGAGGATATTTATATAGCATCTTGAGTTTACATTTGATCAGTGGGATAAACTAACGAGACATATTTGATTTGCTTTAGTTATTAAGAATGACAAATATATAATTTGAAGTAATAACTATTGAAAACCCTTGTGCGATTCGACGTGAATTCAATTTCGATCGATATCGGTTTGGTTCATTATGGTAATGCCATTCTGTATAATAACCAAAATAAAAAAAATCAAATAAATAAAGCCGTTAAACTTCAGAATATAAGAATTTTGTGGTCATTTTAAAAAATGTTTAAACTTTAATATTCTTATCACAAAAACACAAAAGAAAAGAAACATTATATTAAACTTTATTTTTTAAGGCTTACATAGATTTTGTCTTTGTTTTTTTCATTAAAATATTTAAATTATATACACATAAATAATTAATTGAGTATTTAAATTAAATTGATAAATACTTAAATGATTATTTAAATTAAATTTTATATAATCCTTAACTTATATTTTAATTTATGATGAATAATAATTAAGTTATTTCTAACTATTGTAGAGGATATTTATATTGCATATTGGGTTTACATTTGATCAGTGGAATAAACCAACGAGACGGATTTGATTTAATTTAGTTATTAACAATAACAAATATATAATTTTGAAGTAATAATTATTGAAATCTCCTGTGCGATTCAGCGGGAATTCAATTTGGATCGATATGAGTTTGGTTCATTACGGTGATGACACTTTGTATAACAACTGAAAGAAAAAATCAAAGAAATAAAGTCGTTAAACTTCATAGCATAAAATTATGTGGTCATTTTAAAAAATGTTTAAACTTTAAGATGTGTAATTTTAACACAATTATTAACCTAACTTGACTTTCACCAAACATTTAACAATAAAAAACTTACTGATTGTCCAAACAATGTTGTTAAAAGTTAAAACTGGATCAACTGGTAACTGGTTAAACTTATTGAAATTGTATGTTTTTAAGCATTTTCTTGAAGGGGTTGGTTATGGTACAAACCATATTTATACTACAAACCGTGAAAAAAGATCCTAGCACTTAAAAAAATTTAAATTAGCATATACTAAAACAATACATACATAAAAGTAATATTTTTGAATTATATTTGCATATGAAAATTAATCAAGATAACTGATTTATCACATATATGTGAATGATATTAGCACTTTTCTATATGAAGAATTATATCAGCACACTGAAAACAAAATAAAGATCTAAATAAAGAATTAATTGTTTGTTACCATAATTATAGGGAATTCAATATAATTGATATTATGGGCATGTTTGGCTAAGCTTATTTAACTTAAAAATGATTTTTTTGTTTAAAGGAATTATTGACTTATTACTTTTTGAAAAGTAATTTTTAAAAAAGTGTTTGGACTTTGGATTAGCTTATGTGGTGAAAAAAGTCAATAAACCAAAATTTTTTGAAAAGTCAGGATATTCTAGCTTTTTAAAATTAGTTTTCCACCTTAGCCAAAAAGTTATTTTGAAAAGTCATTTTCCTTTATCCAAACATTATTTTGACTTATTGGTTTTTTGAAAAAGCCAATAAGTCAATAAGTTGTTTTAAAAAGCTTAGCCAAACATGCCCTATTTAGGTGATTATTTTACCATTTCTCTATAATTAGTTGGATGTCACATGACACTTTTTAAATGGTTCTTACAGTTTGTATACGAAATATGGTTTATATTTGATCCTACTCCTATTCTTGAAAGTAAATTATGTTACTTTAATTATTTATATTAAATTTTATTTAGAAAGATATATTGCATGTGTATTATACTTCATAAAAACTTACTAGATTAATAATTAAGTTAAAAAATTATAATAGTTCAAAAATGATAAAGACAGCACAATTGAATAATTTATGATATACGAAATGGTCCCAATGAACAGAAGATTGAATGTTGCCAGCCATGCAATGACCTTAACAGTGATAACAATCTGTCTTATTAGGCTGCTCGGTATGGGGGTCATCCCCGCTCCGGCTTGCTTCGGCGACGGACCAAACACCGTGCCGCCACCTCCGTCGCCGTCCAGTCATCGTCCTCCCCGTCGGAGTTGTGCCGTTTGCGACGAACCAAAACATGTGGGCCACCCCCGTCGCCGTCCAGAACACCACGCCGCCCCCCGGGTCTTGCTCCGGCGACGTCTTCTTCACCGTCCTCCATACCGATCAGCCTTATAGATAGGGAATCAAACATAAGATGATAAACAACAAGCAAGCTCTAAATACACCATTAATGGATAACACATTTGCAGAGGTTGTGTTCATCCCTGTACCAGCAGTTGGTCATATAATGTCCTCCATGGAGATGGCAAAAGTACTCGTGAACCGTCATCAAAGCCTCACTGTAACCGTTCTTCTCATGAACCCTCCTTTATCCGTGTTGGCTCTCACAACCTACATCGAATCGTTGGCTACAAAAGCTATCGAACGCATTCGATTCATCAAACTCCCTCAAGAGCAAACACCACCAAAACTCGACTCCAAAGCTCCCTTGATGTCCTTCTATGAGTTCATCAACAGTCATTGCAAATATGTCAAAAATATATTGGAGGAGATGATAAATCAAACCGGTTCCCGTAGGGTGGTTGGGTTGGTCATTGACATGTTCTGCACCGACATGATAGATGTGGCTAATGAATTTAATCTTCCCACATATGTGTACTTCACTTCAAGTGCTGCTTTTCTTGGCTTTAAGGTGCATTTTGAGACACTATATGTGGATCAGAAGCAAGATCTTTTGGAGTTGGCTAACTCGGAAGGTGAGATAGTTATTCCGAGCTTTGCTAATCCGGTGCCTATGAGGGTTTTTCCGGAGTTGTACCAGAAACAAGACGGGTTAGACTTTCTTATTTGTGCTATTGGGAGAATGAGAAAGGCTAAAGGGATATTGATTAATACATTCTTGGAGTTGGAAACACACGCGATCAATTGGTTTTCGGGCACTAACTTCCCGCCCGTGTATCCGGTGGGACCCTTACTCAATCTAGACGGTGTAGCTGGAAAAGCCGATGACACGGATGTGTTTAGGTGGTTGGACAGTCAACCACGGGCTTCAGTGGTGTTGTTGTGTTTTGGGAGTATGGGATGCTTTGATGAGACCCAGTTGAAGGAGATTGCACGTGGTTTAGAACGTAGTGGTCATCGTTTTGTGTGGTCTGTACGCCGACCTCCTCCACTAGAGCAATCATTTGAGGTGCTCCCAGATGATTATGATGACCCGAGAGTAGTGTTGCCAGATGGTTTCCTCAAGCGCACCTTGGGAGTAGGGAAAGTGATTGGATGGGCCCCGCAGGTGTCGTTGTTGGCACACGAAGCAGTGGGGGGATTCGTGTCCCACTGTGGGTGGAACTCGATGATAGAGAGTGATGTAGCGCGTGATACGGAAACGAAGATCAAACACGTTGATTCTAAGAATACCCGTGTGTTCTTCCCCAACCCCAAATTGCAACCCAAAGGCCACGGAATTTGAAGTGAAAAATTCAATAATTTCAAAAATCAATTCTGATCATTCATATTACTAGAGGGACATATAAATAGAAACCGAAATTCGAAATGGGCCTAAAAGAGATAACGGGCCAAACACACGGCCTAAAAGAAAATGCCCAAAATAGTCCAAAAATCATAAAAATGCAAATAAGTAATAGAAATAAGCGTTTTTTCAGTCGGACGATGACCCAAACCGCCTGGTCACACGCCTAAAACGGACCCCTGTAGCCCAAGTTAGAGCCATTTTAGTGAAGCCCCTTTTGTTACGCGGTCTTGGGCCTCCAAATACAAAATAGCCTGTTCCTCCACACTTGGGCCCGCATCAGAGAGCTTGTGGTTTGGTGTACCAACGGCTACATTGCCGATATATTCTGAACAACAGATGAATGCGTTTGAAATGGTGGTGGATCTGGGACTAGCAGTTGACTTGAAATTGGATTATAAGATCATTGTGATAAATCCGGAGGGCAATATGGTCATTGTGATGGCAGATGAGATAGAGAGGGGGATAAGAAGAGTAATGGAGGATAATGAGGTGAGAGCAAAAGTGAAAGAGATGAGCAAAATGAGCAGGACAACGGTGGTTGAGGGCGGTTCATCATATACTTCGGTTGGCTACTTCATTAAAGATATGATGAAAAATATCATATAGGTTTAAGTTTGAGTGATGTAAGGTTTACTAATCTACTATTAGTTATATCCTAATGTTTTCTGGTAGGAAGCAAGACTGAAAATGTAAAATTGCAAGTTTTATTTTTACGTGTATTTAAATTATTACATGCTTGTGACTTATATTGGGATCTTAGTTTTGCATAAACCATCCTTTAAAAACCAACAAAAAGATATACAACATTTGGTTGCCATTGTGTGTGATGTGGTCGCTTTGTCGGGGTGTGGTTGCTACATACCAATTAGCCATACACAGTTACTATGAACTCATTAATTGGTGTACCAACGGCTACATCTGTCAACACCACTCTTTGACGCCATACGCGCTATATGTGTCAAGCTCGGTTTTTTTTTTCATTTGTGAGTATGTATTGTGTTTGTGTGTTTTTTTTTGTTTTTGTAGGTGTGAAGAAGATGAAGAAGTTGTTTTGTTTTTCTTTTTGTGTTTTTGTTAATGTTTGTCATGTATTTTAATTTATATTTAAAAATATTTTTTTTTATTTTAATTCATAACTAAAATACATTGAAATTTGATTTATCTTTTCTTTTCTATATATCTCTTATTTTAATTTATATTTAAAACATATCTTTAATTTTAATTCATAACTATAATATATTCTAATTTGATTTATTTTTTTGTTATATATCTTTTATTTCATTTATATTTAATACACATCTTTTTTTATGTATATTTTATTTTAACTTATATTTAAAACAATTAAATATATAAATTGTTTTAAAGTTTATAAAAGAAGACCCGCTGCCTACACTAAACTCCCCATGGTCATAGAACCTATCCAAAATGTCTTTAAAATCTTTCTCAAATAGGTGTCAAAAACTTTTTATAAACCTCATGTTCATACCGTCTGGTCCCGGAGCTTTATTGTTTCCACAATCGTTCACAGCTTCTTTTATTTCTTCTGGCGAAAACCGATCCCCAATTATACTTCTTTCAGCATCGGTCAATTTCTTTATACCTTCACACACAACATGAGGTCGATTTTCCATATCTTCCTTAAAACGATCTCTGAAAAATCTCATAACTTCCTTTTTAACTTTCGAAGGCTTGGTAATCCATCATCCACCTATGGTGATGCCTGGCATCTGGTTCTTAGCTTTCCTCCCATTTATCCTAGCATGAAAAAATTTCGGGTTTTCATTCCCGTCCAAAGCCCATTTAATTCTGGCTCTTTGTTTAAGATTCATACTTTTTTGTAACCGGCCTCGAAAATCTTTTTCTTATTCTCCGTGTACATCCATTCTTCTTCTTCTTCATTTAACTTCCGGTTTTCCATAATCGCTTCTAACTCTTCCAACTCCTTCGCCTGAAGGAAAATCGGTGAGTCGCTGTCTTCTTTAATTCCAAGCACTAATAATTAATGTTTTATTACTTCTTTAATTCCAAACACTAATAATTAATGTTATATTGGTTATTACTACTATGTTTAAAAGGGTCAAAGGTATATTGAGTAATTTAGCCAAATAATTAGTTTTTTTTTAATGACAAGAAACGACATGCCAACCATCGTGACATCGGGCGCTGTGGCGAAGGTCGACTACTCGACCGCCGCCAGCCCCTTGGCTCTCCCAGATGCGCGGAAATCCGACCTCCACCCACGACAGTGGAATAATGAATAATCGGTAAAACCTCACCTCCCATCCAAAACGAACCGGCACCACCAGTATTCGCCATTCCCCCGGATGCCGCAGAAAATAATAGAGAGAGTAAGAGTCGAACCTAAATCAAAAGAAACACTAAGTTTTTCACCAACCACTACCTCATTGGCGGCCAAATAATTAGTTGATTAATAACCTAATGGTAATGATTATTGGGCTCCTTTTAGAACATTAATTTAATGGATAATATAAAAGTGCTCTATTAATAAATTAAATACATGATACATGTAGTGACCAAGTTTACGTGTTACCCACGCCCATTCGCCATTTCACGTACTTCACGTGGTCTATTCCTTGGTGACCAAGTACACGTGTTAGTGTGTTACCCACAACCTTAATATGTTTGAATTTAATTTGATGTACTACTCAGCTATGATTCTTGTACGCATCTTCCGAAAAGTAATAATACTCGTAAAATTGCATTACTTTGTTTTTCATGGACTAAATTTTTTATTATTTTATTTTTGTTCTCTTACAAAATAACATTTATGGTTTAGTTTGAATTTTAACAAAAAAATGGATATTATCTTATTACTTTAGTCCTTGTGGTTTACCTTAATTACGTATACGTTTACGAGTCTGGTGCAACGCGCAGGTTCTCATGACTATTATTATTAGTTAGGTTAAAGTTTTTTTAGCTTTTAACGTATACGCTTACAAGTCTGGCGCAACACGCGGGTTCTCAGTACTATTATTATTAGCTGATCAAAGTTTTTTAGATTTTAACGATAATGTTTTACGTTTTTGGTCAAAATTTTGGTAAGTTAGCTGCAATGCGCGTTTGTACTTTAACGTTTTTACATATTTTTTTGTGGTTTAACAACCCGTCGTAGTGTGCGAGTTCTAAGTCGACTAAGTTATTATTTTACATGTTTTATGTTTAAGTCAATTTTTTCCGGCTTAACACCGCAACAAGCGTGTATGGTTCAACGTTTTTACGTTTACTTTTGTTCGGTTTAACAGTCCCGCCGTAAAGCGCCGGTTGTAAATACTAGTTCTATTTAAATAATAAATCATTGGCGAGAAACACATGATAGGTGAGGACCCATTTAAAACTATAGTAATATCATTAGTTAGAGAATATAAAATTCCTTCTGAATTAGTAAAATCAAACACATGATAGGTGAGAAACACATGATAGGTGAGGACCCATTGCTCAATTCACTTCACTTGGCCTATTCTTTGTGACCAAGTTTTCGTGTTACCCACCCTCTTAAACATTGATATTTTGGAGTTTAGTTTATAGTAGACTGCTTATATATTTGTATCCATTATTTAAATTTGAGTAAATTACGATTTTGGCCCCTGTGGTTATATCACTTTTACCCTTTTAGCCCAAAAATAATTTTTTAACATTTAAGCCCCCAACGTCTTTTTTTCTAATCCTTTTGGCCCCTAACGTCTTTTTTTCTAACCCTTTTGGACCCTAACATTTAATGGATGGGGTTAGTGTTAGGGGCCAAAAGGGTTAGAAAAAAAGACGTTAGGGGCTCAGATGTTAAAAAAAAATTTAAGCTAAAAGGGTAAAAGTGATATAACCACAAGAGCCAAAATCGTAATTTACTCTTTAAATTTTAACACAGTTAATAACCTAACTTGACTTTCACCAAACATTTTTCAATAAAAAACTTATTGATTGTCCAAACAATGTTGTTAAAAGTTAAAACTGGATCAACTGGTAACTGGTTAAACTTATTGAAATTGTATGTTTTTAAGCATTTTATTGAATGTAAATTATATTACTTTAATTATTTATGTTAAATTTTTATTTAGAAAGATATATAGCATGGTTACTAATCATTATACTTCATATAAACTTACTAGCTTAATAATTAATTTAAAAAACTATAATAATTCAAAAAACGATAAAGACAACACAATTGAATAACTTATGATATACAAAATGGTCCCAATGGCCAGAAGATTGAATGCTGCCAGCCATGCAATGACCTTAACAGTCCTAACAATCTGTCTTATTATATATAGGGAATCAAACATAAGCTCATAAACAACAAGCAAGCTCTAAATACACCATTAATGGAGAACACATTTGCAGAGCTTGTGTTCATCCCTGCACCAGCAGTTGGTCATATAATGTCCGCCATGGAGATGGCAAAAGTACTCGTGAACCGTCATCAAAGCCTCTCTGTAACCGTTCTTCTCATGAACCCTCCTTTATCCGTCTTGGCTCTCACAACCTACATCGAATCGTTGGCTAAAAAAGCTATCAAACGCATTCAATTCATCAAACTCCCTCAAGATCAAACACTACCAAAACTCGATTCCAAACCTCCCTTTATGTCATTCTATGAGTTCATCAACAGTCATTGCAAATACATCAGAAATATATTGGAGGACATCATAAATCAAACTGGTTCCCGTAGGGTGGTTGGTTTGGTCGTTGACATATTATGCACAGGCATGATAGATGTGGCTAATGAATTTAATCTTCCCACATATGTGTACTTCACTTCAAGTGCTGCTTTTCTTGGCTTTAAGGTGCATTTCGAGACACTATATGTGGATCAGAAGCAAGATCTTATGGAGTTGGCTAACTCGGAAGGTGAGATAGTTATTCCGAGTTTTGTTAATCCGGTGCCCATGAGGGTTTTTCCGGAGCTGTACCAAAAACAAGACGGGTTGGACTTTCTTATTTGTGCTATTGGGAGAATGAGAAAGGCTAAAGGGATCTTGATTAATACATTCTTAGAGTTGGAAACACACGCGATCAATTGGTTTTCGAGCACTAACTTCCCGCCCGTGTATCCGGTGGGACCCCTACTCAATCTAGACGGTGTAGCTGGAAAAGCTGATGACACGGATGTGTTTAGGTGGTTGGACAGTCAACCACGGGCGTCAGTGGTGTTGTTGTGTTTTGGGAGTATGGGATGCTTTGATGAGGCCCAATTGAAGGAGATTGCACGTGGTTTAGAACGAAGTGGTCATCGTTTTGTGTGGTCTGTACGCCGACCTCCTCCACTAGAGCAATCATTTGAAGTGCTCCCAGATGATTATGATGACCTGAGAGTAGTGTTGCCAGATGGTTTCCTCGAGCGCACCTCGGGTGTAGGGAAAGTGATTGGATGGGCCCCGCAGGTGTCGTTGTTGGCACACGAAGCAGTGGGGGGATTCGTCTCCCACTGTGGATGGAACTCAATGATAGAGAGCTTGTGGTTTGGTGTACCAACGGCTACATTGCCGATATATTGTGAGCAACAGATGAATGCGTTTGAAATGGTGGTGGATCTGGGACTAGCAGTTGACTTGAAATTGGATTATAAGATCAATGTGATAAATCCGGAGGGCAATATGGTCATTGTGATGGCAGATGAGATAGAGAGGGGGATAAGAAGAGTAATGGAGGATAATGAGGTGAGAGCAAAAGTGAAAGAGATGAGCAAAATGAGCAGGACAACGGTGGTTGAGGGCGGTTCATCATATACTTCGGTTGGCTACTTCATTAAAGATATGATGAGAAATATCATATAAGTTTAAGTTTGAGTGATGTAAGGTTTACTAATCTACTATTAGTTATATCCTAATGTTTTCTGGTAGGAAGCAAGACTGAAAATGTAAAATTGCAAGTTTTATTTTTACGTGTATTTAAATTATTACATGCTTGTGACTTATATTGGGATCTTAGTTTTGCATAAACCATCCTTTAAAAACCAATAAAAAGATATACAACAGTTGGTTGCCATTGTGTGTGATGTGGTCGCTTTGTCGGGGTGTGGTTGCTACATACCAATTAGCCATACACAGTTACTATGAACTCATTAATTGGTGTACCAACGGCTACATCTGTCAACACCACTCTTTGACGCCATACGCACTATATATGTCAAGCTCGGTTTTTTTTTTTTTTTCATTTGTGAGTATGTATTGTGTTTATGTGTTTTTTTGTTTTGTTTTTGTAGGTGTGAAGAAGATGAAGAAGTTGTTTTGTTTTTCTTTTTGTGTTTTTGTTAATGTTTGTCATGTATTTTAATTTATATTTAAAAATATTTTTTTTATTTTAATTCATAACTAAAATACATTGAAATTTGATTTATCTTTTCTTTTCTATATATCTCTTATTTTAATTTATATTTAAAACATATCTTTAATTTTAATTCATAACTATAATATATTCTAATTTGATTTATTTTTTTGTTATATATCTTTTATTTCATTTATATTTAATACACATCTTTTTTTATGTATATTTTATTTTAACTTATATTTAAAACAATTAAATATATAAATTGTTTTAAAGTTTATAAAAGAAGACCCGCTGCCTACACTAAACTCCCCAAGGTCATAGAACCTATCCAAAATGTCTTTAAAATCTTTCTCAAATAGGTGTCAAAAACTTTTTATAAACCTCATGTTCATACCGTTTGGTCCCGGAGCTTTATCGTTTCCACAATCGTTCACAGCTTCTTTTATTTCTTCTGGCGAAAACCGATCCCCAATTATACTTCTTTCAGCATCGGTCAATTTCTTTATACCTTCACACACAACATGAGGTCGATTTTCCATATCTTCCTTAAAACGATCTCTGAAAAATCTCATAACTTGTTCTTAGCTTGGTAATCCATCATCCACCTATGGTGATGCCTGGCATCTGGTTCTTAGCTTTCCTCCCATTTATCCTAGCATGAAAAAATTTCGGGTTTTCATTCCCGTCCAAAGCCCATTTAATTCTGGCTCTTTGTTTAAGATTCATACTTTTTTGTAACCGACCTTGAAAATCTTTTTCTTATTCTCCGCGTACATCCATTCTTCTTCTTCTTCTTCTTCTTCTTCATTTAACTTCCGGTTTTCCATAATCGCTTCTAACTCTTCCAACTCCTTCGAAGCCTGAAGGAAAATCGGTGAGTCGCTGTCTTCTTTAATTCCAAACACTAACTTGCCCACTTTGCCACCACTAGTTTTCCCCAATCACTACCTCATTGGCAGCCAAATAATTAGTTGATTAATAACCTAAGGGTAGATGATTATCGGGCTCCTTTTAGAACATTAATTTAATGGATAATATAAAAGTGCTCTATTAATAAATTAAATACATGATATATGTAGTGACCAAGTTTACGTGTTACCCCACGCCCATTCGCCATTTCACGTACTTCACGTGGTCTATTCCTTGGTGACCAAGTACACGTGTTAGTGTGTTACCCACAACCTTAATATGTTTGAATTTAATTTAATAATATTCGTAAATGATTTTCCATTGTCTTGTACACATCTTCAGAAAACTGAGTACTGGTTGGAATTATTTAAATCTTTTATCTTCTTGCACATTTTCCGTGTATTAATTAGCAAAAAGTTAATTGTGACTTTGTGAGTATACGCTTTATTTTTGGGATTTTTTACATATTTCCCCTTGCTAAGATCCCTTATTACATATTTAGCCAACTCACAAAATCAATTACATATTTCCCCTTTTTTCTATGAAATTACCCACTTACCCTTACCCTTTTTAATCCCTTCCTAAAAATCAATTAGCACTAGGTTTGCTTGCGCTTCTTCTTTAATTTTGACTCTTTAAACATGTAGGGTTTTTTAATATATTCTAAAATGAACAAATTGCTTACGCCTATGTAATCATCATGCCTTTTAATCACATATAAAAACTCAAAACTCCATGGACGATGATGTCATGAAGAGATCTTTTGATGCAGAGGGATATTGGGGGTTTGAATTAATAAATTGATGAGATATTTCGATAAGAGGGATATTGGGGGTTTGAATTAATAAATGTTTGCATCGAGTTGAATGTTCCTTTTAATATTAAGGTTGCAGCAATATAATTTTGTAATCCTTTTTCATAGCCTTTTAATAGAACATTGAAAATATAGATGTAGATTTATTAAAATGACAATATTCGTATTTTACTATAATCCTCTCTATAACTCGAAAGACCAATAACTAATTATGTTTATTAAAACTTTATGTTTTTGGAGCAAAAGATTATGAGATAGTATGGTATTATTTTGGAAGAGCAACAATAAGATAAATCGATGAAATATATAATTGAGGAAATTAGAAAGGGGAAATCTGTAAATAGCTATTTAATAAGTTCATTAAGGGTAAAATAGTAATTCAATGTGAATAGTTTTAATGAAAAGGGGAAATATGTAATTTGTATGGTTTAGGAAGGGGAAATATGTAATTAATTTTATGGGTTGGGTAAATATGTAATAAAGGATCTTAGCAGGGGGAAATATGTAAAAACCCCTTTTTTTTTGAAAGGAAATTGTGAGTAGATGCTTCTATTCATCTTTTTATTAGGCTAGAGGGTGTGGGATAACCCCCTTGGGGCTTTATAAGCGTCACCTCAGCGCCATGTAGGCGCCACGTCAGCCAAGGGGGCTTTATAACCCCCACTTTAACATGGAGGGTGTGGTGATAACCCCTAGGGGCGCTATAGAAAAAAAAATAATTTTTTTTTATTGGTGCAAACAAGTGGGCCCCACCTGATAACCCCCTCCTCCCTCGTTATCATGTTGGCTGAATGTGTATGGCGCCCCCTCCTTAACATGGAGGGTGTGGGTGTATAGCGCCCGGGGCGCTATAGAGGCTGAGGTGGCGGGTATGACGCCCCCACACCCTCCGGCCTTAGTTAGATTGCTTTGTGTATAAGTAAGTTAAAAGGTCCAAAGTTAAAAGGTCCATTTCATTACATTATTTTTTATGGACTAAATTTTTTATTATTTTATTTTTGTTCTCTTACAAAATAATATTTATGGTTTAGTTTGAATTTTAACCATAAAAATGGATATTATCTTATTACTTTAGTCTTGTGGTTTACCTTAATTACGTATATGCTTACAAGTCTGGCGCAACGCGAGGGTTCTCAGGACTATTATTATTAGTTGGGTTAATTTTTTTTAGCTTTTAACGTATACGCTTACAAGTCTGGTGCAACATGCGAGTTCTTACATATTTTTACGTTTTTTTTTAGATTTTAACGATAATGTTTTACGTTTTTGGTCAAAATTTTGGGAGTTAGCTGCAATGCGCATGTGTGCTTTAACGGTTTTTACATATTTTTTGTGGTTTAACAACCCGTCACAGTGCGCGAGTCTTAAGTCGACTAAGTTATTCTTTTCCATGTTTTACGTTTATGTCATTTTTTTTCCGACTTAACACCGCAACGCGCATTTATGGTTCAACGTTTTTACGTCTACTTTTGTTCGGTTTAACAGTCCCGCCGTAAAGCGCCGGTCGTAAATATTAGTTCTATTTAAATAATAAATCATTGGCGAGAAACACATGATAGGTGAGGGCCCATTTAAAACTATAGTAATATCATTAATTAGAGAATATAAAATTCCTTCTGAATTAGTAAAATCAAACACATGATAGGTGAGAAACACATGATAGGTGAGGACCCATTGCTCAATTCACTTCACTTGGCCTATTCTTTGTGACCAAGTTTTCGTTTTACCCCCGCTCTTAAACATTGATATTTTGGAGTTTAGTTTATAGTAGACTGGTTATATATTTGTATCCATTATTTAAATTTGAGTAAATTACGATTTTGGCCCCTGTGGTTATATCACTTTTACCCTTTTAGCCCAAAAATAATTTTTTAACATTTAAGCCTCCAACGTCTTTTTTTCTAACCCTTTTGTCCTCTAACATTTAATGGATGAGGTTAGTGTTAGGGGCCAAAAGGGTTAGGAAAAAAGACGTTAGGGGATCAGATGTTAAAAAAATTAAGCTAAAAGGGTAAAAGTGATATAACTACAAGGGCCAAAATCGTAATTTACTCTTTAAATTTTAACACAGTTAATAACCTAACTTGACTTTCACCAAACATTTTTCAATAAAAAACTTACTGATTGTCCAAACAATGTTGTTAAAAGTTAAAACTGGATCAAGTGGTAACTGGTTAAACTTATTGAAATTATATGTTTTTAAGCATTTTATTGAATGTAAATTATATTACTTTAATTATTTATGTTAAATTTTATTTAGAAAGATATATAGCATGGTTACTAATCATTATACTTCATACAAACTTACTAGCTTAATAATTAATTTAAAAAACTATAATAATTCAAAAAACGATAAAGACAACACAATTGAATAACTTATGATATACAAAATGGTCCCAATGGCCAGAAGATTGAATGCTGCCAGCCATGCAATGACCTTAACAGTCCTAACAATCTGTCTTATTATATATAGGGAATCAAACATAAGCTCATAAACAACAAGCAAGCTCTAAATACACCATTAATGGAGAACACATTTGCAGAGCTTGTGTTCATCCCTGCACCAGCAGTTGGTCATATAATGTCCGCCATGGAGATGGCAAAAGTACTCGTGAACCGTCATCAAAGCCTCTCTGTAACCGTTCTTCTCATGAACCCTCCTTTATCCGTCTTGGCTCTCACAACCTACATCGAATCGTTGGCTAAAAAAGCTATCAAACGCATTCAATTCATCAAACTCCCTCAAGATCAAACACTACCAAAACTCGATTCCAAAGCTCCCTTTATGTCCTTCTATGAGTTCATCAGCAGTCATTGCAAATACATCAGAAATATATTGGAGGACATCATAAATCAAACTGGTTCCCGTAGGGTGGTTGGTTTGGTCGTTGACATATTATGCACAGGCATGATAGATGTGGCTAATGAATTTAATCTTCCCACATATGTGTACTTCACTTCAAGTGCTGCTTTTCTTGGCTTTAAGGTGCATTTCGAGACACTATATGTGGATCAGAAGCAGGATCTTATGGAGTTGGCTAACTCGGAAGGTGAGATAGTTATTCCGAGTTTTGTTAATCCGGTGCCCATGAGGGTTTTTCCGGAGCTGTACCAGAAACAAGACGGGTTGGACTTTCTTATTTGTGCTATTGGGAGAATGAGAAAGGCTAAAGGGATCTTGATTAATACATTCTTAGAGTTGGAAACACACGCGATCAATTGGTTTTCGAGAACTAACTTCCCGCCCGTGTATCCGGTGGGACCCCTACTCAATCTAGACGGTGTAGCTGGAAAAGCTGATGACACGGATGTGTTTAGGTGGTTGGACAGTCAACCACGGGCGTCAGTGGTGTTGTTGTGTTTTGGGAGTATGGGATGCTTTGATGAGGCCCAATTGAAGGAGATTGCACGTGGTTTAGAACGAAGTGGTCATCGTTTTGTGTGGTCCGTACGCCGACCTCCTCCACTAGAGCAATCATTTGAAGTGCTCCCCGATGATTATGATGACCTGAGAGTAGTGTTGCCAGATGGTTTCCTCGAGCGCACCTCGGGTGTAGGGAAAGTGATTGGATGGGCCCCGCAGGTGTCGTTGTTGGCACACGAAGCAGTGGGGGGATTCGTGTCCCACTGTGGGTGGAACTCAATGATAGAGAGCTTGTGGTTTGGTGTACCAACGGCTACATTGCCGATATATTGTGAGCAACAGATGAATGCGTTTGAAATGGTGGTGGATCTGGGACTAGCGGTTGACTTGAAATTGGATTATAAGATCAATGTGATAAATCCGGAGGGGGATATGGTCATTGTGATGGCAGAGGAGATTGAGAGGGGGATAAGAAGTGTAATGGAGGATAACGAGGTGAGAGCAAAAGTGAAAGAGATGAGTAAAATGAGCAGGGCATCGGTGGTTGAGGGTGGTTCATCATATACTTCGGTTGGCTACCTCATTAAAGATATGATGAGAAATATCATATAAGTTTGAGTATTGTAAGGGTTACTAATCTACTATTTAGTCATATCCTAATGTTTTCTGGTAGGAAGCAAGGCCGGAAATGTAAAATTGCAAGTTTTATTTTTACGTGTATTTAAATTATTTCATGCTTGTGACTTATATTGGGATCTTAGTTTTTCATAAACCATATTTTAAAAACCAATAAAAGGATATACAACAATTGGTTGCCATTGTGTGTGACGTGGTCGCTTTGTCGGGGTGTGGTTACCACATACCAATTAGCCATACACGGTTACACACTTATGAAACTCATTAATTGGAATGAGTCTATACATGCCAACACCACTATTGATGTCATACACGCTATACTTGTCAGGCTCGCGTTTCTTCTTCTTCTTTTTTTCTTTCGTGTGTATGTATTGTGTTTGTGTGTTTTTTTTGTTTTTGTAGGTGTGAAGAAGACGAAGAAGTTGTTGGTTTTTTTTTTCTTTTTTGTTTTTCTTAATGTTTGCTTTTATTTTAATTTATATTTAAAAATATTTTTATTTTAATTCATAACTAAAATACATTAAAATTTGATTTATTTTTATCTATATATCTCTTATTTTAATTTATATTTAAAACATATCTTTAATTTAATTCATAACTATAATATATTCTAATTTGATTTATATTTTTATACATATTTATTTTTATTTAAATTTAAAACACATCTTATATATATATATAGGATCCTGTACAAAGTGGAACTTTTGTGAGAAGTGTGAGAAATAATTTGGGAATGACAAGTGTCCTTTATCCTAATTAATTCAAAAGGGTATATTAGTAATTTGACATTCTTATCATTTAATTGATTTCCAAGATAACTGCCAAAAAAAAAAAAAAAAAAAAAACTGGCGATGAGTTTTTATAGGGATTGAATCGAATTTTGAATTTGGAGAAATTTTAGGAAACATATTTGTTTTTACGATTTTATACATCTGATTGTTTTATCTTCTTCATCATCTTTTAATCGCAACATCTTTTAATCATACATTGTTCATGGCGTGGTGTTTTAAAATCTGGATACATTGTTCATGGCGTGGTGTTTTAAACATCTGGAGACATTGACTATGATCCAAGTTATGGTGTTTTATCTGGAGACATTATTCATGGCGTGGTGTTTTAAACATCTGGAGACATTGTTCATGGCGTGGTGTTTTAAACATCTGGAGACATTGACTATGATTCAAGTCATGGTGTTTTATCTGACTTGAATTCCAGATAAAACACCATGACTTGAATCATAGTCAATGTTTCCAGATGTTTTAAAACACCAAGCCATGAACAATGTCTCCAGATGTTTAAAACACCACGCCATGAACAATGTATCCAGATAAAACACCATGACTTGAATCATAGTCATGGTGTTTTAAAATCTGGGAATGTTTTGTGTTGATTGTCCAGATAAAACACCATGACTTGAATCATAGTCATGGTGTTTTAAAATCTGGGAATGTTTTGTATTGAATCATAGTCATGTTTTGTATTGAACAATGTCTCCAGATAAAACACTATGATTCAAGTCATGGTGTTTTCTGGATTCCAGATAAAACACCATGACTTGAATCATAGTCAATTTATCCAGATGTTTTAAAACACCACGCCATGAATCTGATTACAGTTCTTCTAAACGTAAAACACCACGCCTTGAATCTTATATAAAACAAATAGGCTTCCGATTTAGATCTTGGTTATTAATTCCGATTTTTAAGGAAAAAGGAGTGAATGTAGGTGTTTTTGGTTGTGTAGGATACGGTTACCATATTTGAAACATTGAAAAAGACACTATTGCCCTTCAATTTTACATAAGGTCCCTCTAATTAAAACACAATTTACATTTTTATACCCTATTGATCTCAACCATTAGATCAAATATCCAATGGTTTTAACACTTCTTACCCTTCTCACATTTTAAACACTTTTTACCATATCCCTACCATATATATATATATATATATATATACATATATATATATATATATGGGAAGGATAAAACGAAAACTCGTTTAAGTTGAGAAAACTCAAAAAATCTTTGTAAAAACCCATGTAACATTTTTATTTATTTTTTCTAAAAAATAGGAAATTTAACATACATATATTTGAACATTTTTATAAAAAAAAAACTTCGAGTAGTTTATTTTTTTAAAAATATTAAAAATTTCATATTACAAAATATATATGTCCAAAAAATGTAACATACAAATTTTGAACATTTAAAAAAAACTAGTAGGCGCTTTTTACGTTTTTTTTATAAAAATGTTCAAGTACATTTATGTTACATTCCCTGTTTTTTTAGAAAAATAAAAATAAAAATCTTACATAGGGTTTTCTTGAGTTTTCTCAACTCAAGTGGGTTTTCGTTTTATCTTTAACACACACACACACATATATATATATATATATAGGGTTGGGTTCATTGCAGAACTTGCTTTTTATTCAGAACTCGTAAGAACCATTTATAGCCATTGATCTGTTAATCAATGGTTGAAAATAAATGAGGGTATATTTGTAATTAAAGAAACAATAAAAGAGTTTAGGGGTGAGCAAAAGGTAAAACCCGACCCGACCATTACCCGACCCGACCCGAGAACCGATCAAACATAAAATACAGAACCGATTCACTACCCTAAATATAGGGTCGGTTCCGGTCCACAGGTCCAAGTTGGGTTTCACCATGAAAAGAACCGAGAACCGACCCGACCCGACCCTATTTTATATGAAAAATTGGAACCTGATGAAACACAAGTTAACCCTAAGGTTAAACTGCGGGGTTACTTCAATGGTGGGTTCAATCTCCTTCCTTACTCGTTGGGAATGGCTTGGTTCCTGCAAAACAGCAACACCGTTAGTCTCGTTAAGAGGGGAATATGGGGGTTTCTCTCTTAACCAGGCTCCGGCGTGAGAATAAGTACTGTTCTGAGGGAGAGTAAACAGTGTGTGTTAAGCGTGAGGGTATGTAGAGCAAGATGAGCAACCTGGATGGTGAAGGGTCCTATTTATAGCCGGAGGGTGAAGAAGGGAGGGAGCAGCGGTGCCAGCTGTAGACGCGCGCCAGCTGTCCGACCAAGGGGAATATCCCCTTGGTCTCCTCTGCTGTGGTCAGTGTAGTGGTACACGTGGCACGCCTGCATTTGCCTATTTTGGAGACGTCGTACTGGCGTTGTCGGACTGCTCCTGGATTCGTCGCAGGCCTACCTGGCGTTTGATGACTGGTGACACGTGTTGTCCTTTATGTCGGATGGAGCATCTTTGGTGCTGCCTTCATATTTTCCAGAAGCTTCTGGAAGCTTCTGGATGGTATCGTTGATGTCAGCGCCACGTAGGATGGAAAAAGTGGTATGGTCCTTGCCATGTAGGTAAGGAATTGGGACCATACCTCTTCAAGTCCCCCCAGTCCAGTGTGCCTTCTAGTTGAGTTGATCGTCTAGGAGGGATTCTGGACTTATGAAGGTAGTGTGTTTCCTTAAGACGTTTGTTGTGAGAGGCTTAAGGCGTTTGCACATGATGGGCGTATGGTTTTTGATTCTTTGCGAAAGTGAGCCAAGTGGACGCATGGCGCATGGGTTTTGAATCCTTGCAAAAGTGAGCCAAGTGGACGCATGGCGCATGGGTTTTTACTCCTTGCAAAAGTGAGCCAAATGGACGCATGGCGCATGGGTTTTGACTCCTTGCAAAAGTGAGCCAAATGGACGCATGGCGCCTGGCGCATGGGTTTTGACTACTTGCAAAAGTGAGCCAAATGGACGCATGGCGCATGGCGCATGGGTTTTGACTACTTGCAAAAGTGAGCCAAATGGACGCATGGCGTATGGCGCATGGGTTTTGCTGTTGTCTTCAGGAGGAAGCTTTGGTCGTCTTGGGAAGGAGTGACTGATGTGACTGTCTGGTGTCAGGTGAGCAGACGCCTTTTCAGTCACGTCAGTTACTTTATGTCATAATGGCAGGCGGCTGTTGCACACGTTTCCGAAAAAAGATGATGGCGTCTTCTCTCTCCTCTGACGTGTCTCGCCTTGATTGGATCCTCTCCTGCACCTCTGACGGTTTGCTGCCCATCGCATTAAATGCGATGGGTATAAATTCAAGGGCAGTCCCCTCTAATCTTCACTTTTCAAAATTTTGAATCCCGGATTTCTCTCTTCCTCCTTTATTTTCTTTCTTCTTCTCTTGAGTTCATCTGCATTATTGTTCGTTTTCTCACAATGTCTTCTGCAAATCCTTCGTCGAGGAAGAGAAGGAACAAAGGGAAAACTCCGCCTGGCCCGGAGCAGGCGGTAATAGGGTGGAAAGAGGAGGAATTCCACAACTTGGTAAGGGAGTTTTCTCCCTGAGTGGGGTGCTCAGTACCCTATTTCTGGTTCCACCGCCATGGATGCTCCTCCCGGGTATATGACTTTGTACGCTGCTTTCTTCCGGGAAGGCAACTTCAGGCTTCCAATGACCCGATTTACTGCTGATGTGCTGAGGGGTTATGGTCTCCACATATCTCAGATCAATGCCATCGGGCTCCCTCGTATTACTCACTTTGAGTTCGTGTGTATGGCTAACCGTTTGGATCCGACGTTTGAGATGTTCAACGTTTTCTATACTGTTTCATATACAAATGGTTTCTACTCCTTTAGTGCTCGTACCGGCGTTTTTCCAGTTTGCTCTGTGCCGTTGAAGAGTCTCCATGACTGGAAGCAAAAGTTTTTTTATATTCGCCGGGGTGTTGTTCCTGTGGATATGCATTACAGATATGTGGATGAGGGTATCCCCAAGGTTGATGTGGTTGCAAATTTTGCTGAACAAGATTGGTATAAGAAGTTGACTCGTAAAGCCACTCCGATAATCCAGCTTGAGGAGATGGCGTTGGTGGGTGCCGGTATGAGCATGAAGTGGGTTCCTAAACATCCGTTGGGGGTTCCGGTTTATGGTTATGATGGCAAGTGTACGTTTTGCTCCATATCCTTTTTTCTCTCTTTTGTATGTGTACCTTGTATTATTTTTGTATTGTTCTTTATCTCCACGTTTTTTGCAGTAGGTTTCACTTTGTTGAGGCACCGGGTGCAATGGTTGAGGCGATACAAAAACCTGATAAATGACCCTGGTTGGATCAGATCCGTGGCCGTTTTCTGCATCCGAGTGATGAGGGTTTCGCCGCTTTCGTTAACGCTGTCTTAGGTGAAGATAGTGAGAATGATGATGATGCATTTGATTCCATTCGAGAGGAAGTGATCGTTCTCTCGAGTGATGGGTCTGGCAGATCTTTTGAAGACCTAACCTCTCGTTCCGCGCGTGCAGGTCCGACGCAGGGGGTTGTGCATGAGCCGGTGAACGAGCCTGTTGGTGATGATTTGGAGGTTCCAGTCGAAACTGCTGACCCGTTGGAGACGAGGAGAAAAGCGAAAGCTGACAAGCCGGAAGGGAAGGGGAAAAAGGCTGAACAAACTGCCACTGAGCCTCCTCGTAAGCGACCTCATACTCATCGTATCCTTGATTATGTTGTCGTTTCTGATACGTTGCCCGGTTTAGGAGTTGGAGAGAAACGTCCTGAGTCGGACCCTGAGGACCGCGCAACTCTGACAGAGATGATGCAGAAAAGGGCCTTCGAGGATAAAAAACGAAAGCTTGACGAGCAGGCTGCTGCTATGCTTGCCTCGAAAAAAATTAAACTTCAAAAAGAGGATCCCCCCGCCCCTTCTGAATCGGAGATTGACATGGGTATTTTTGCTGAGAGACCTGGGGATTTGTTGCAGAAGATTTTTGAAGCTTCTGGTATTCGTTTTATCTTCTTCCAACTTGTCTTACATTTTTTGCTTGTTTGTCCTCCTTTGCTCTGAATGTGCTGCTCATTTTGGAGCAGGTGCCAAAACAGCCAAGGCTTCACACAACATTGACATTTCGAAAATTACTCCCCCAGAATCTCCGCCGTCGAGGACATTTGGGTTGTCTCCTCCTCATGAGACTCCTGGTGGGAAGAAGAAAGAAGATGTGAATGTTGAGCAGGTTGGAGAAGGTGGTGGTAATACAGGTGGTGACGCTGCGGGCGATGCTGGTGGTGTTGAAGCGAGTGGTGCTGGTGGTGTTGATCGTGGTAAGAATGTTGAAGTCGAGGTGGAGACAAGTGAGGCCACTCCACGTCAAACGATATATACCAAGCGTCCGCCGGGTGCTGGTGGTGGTGGTGCAACTTCAGGTGCTGTCCGCAGCCCTCAGTTTGAAAAGGTGCATGCTGATTCTTTTGACACACAGAATCCTGCTTGTGATGATCTTCCTCACGCCCCCCGCTGGAATCTAACCCAAGGTTCCAGGATGAATGATCTGGACAACTGTCATGAGTTTTTCTCTCTGTCTCTCCCCCCGGCTGAAAGGATGTTCCAGAAGAGGCACCGCCGATTAGAACTTTTGGATGAGCATGTTCAAGCCGGGGTTACCTTCTGGTCCACTTCACAGGAGATTGTCCGTGAGTGGAAACTGATGGGGGAAGACACTCTTGAGTTTGAAAATGAGAAGCAACTATTTGCGGAGGAGAAAGAGAAATTCAACGCTGAGAAGAAGGGGTTGGTGTGGAGGTTAGCTGATGCGGAGGAGAAGCTCGCCCAAGAGAAGCAAGCGAATGCTGACAAGCAGAAGAATTGGGAAGCTGCGTGCGAGCGCACTAATGTGGAGCTTAAATCTCAACGTGACGCTATTGTACGTTTGTCTGGTGAGAAGACGGACCTTGCTGAGGAAGCGCAAAAGGCCCGCGTCGCGTTTCAGAAAAAAGAGAAGGAGTATATTGATCGTATAGCTAAGCTAGAGGAGCTTGCGAGGCAGTATGAGACTACTGAACGTCTTCTTCAAGAGAAAACCGTTGAGTGCAAAGCCTCTGAAGTCCTTGCCGAGGAAGCATCAACTGATTGCAAGTGGTTGCTCTCGCGCGCAGTGCCTCTGGTAACTTCTTTTACTTTATTTTGTGACTTTCGTGAACTGTTTCTCTTATTTGTGTGTTTCTTCGTAGATTGCTGATCGCATCGTCAACTCCCACGAGCTTGCCAATTATATGTTTGAGTTGGGGCAAGCTGGTTACAGTAGCGGGCGTAAGGATGGGTATAACGAGGGTAGGGCTGCGGCCCTTAATAAGGAGAAAGAACATCGCTTCGAGTTGTGGAAGGAGGATTGTAGCGCTGCTTATGCTGCGAAAAGACAAGATTTTTCGTCTTTGGAGTTTGCTGTGGTCAAGGCTGCGAAAAAATTGGCTCGAAGATCTGATGGTGTCGTTTTGTTGAAAAAGGCGCTTGGCGATGAAGGTGGTGCGGCTGGAGGTGCCGGGACCAGTCATCCCGAATGAGGGACTCCGGCCTGCGCGCCGCGTATGACCTTGGTTGGTCTTGTACTTGACAATTGCATGAATAATTTTAACTTTCTTGTTATGCCTGTGGATATTTGGCTATGCTTTGACATTTGTTATGCTAATAGTTGTCTGTTTTTATGCGAATTTTGTTATTGTCATAATATGTGCATGTATAATTACTTTGATTCAGGTATCACGAATGAATGATGGCGCTGACAGGTTGTGTTGTGTTTATTACAACGTTTTATTCTGTCGTTTACGTGCGCAGGTTGGTTCGTGAATACGAAGTGATCGAATTACAGGTTATTGTGTGGACCCAGCTGTGCTCAGCCTTGGGGGTTCTTTACAATGTTCGTTTGTCCTGTGTTCGATGCTTTCGTGTTTATGTGGGCATGAAGTATTTGTTTGGCGTTTGTTAGGCTTTAGTTGTGTATCTGACCCGGCTGTGCACTTGTTTGTGACAGGCCTTGGAGGTCTACAACGTTTCCTAATGGTCGAGCCATTGATGTTTTCGTGTATGCCCAAAGTAATATATGCAGTTGTGACAGGAAATTTGCATGATAGGAAAAAATAGCCAAACACTTCTTGTATTACTATAAATGTGTTGGCGATTCAGCCGTTGCAGTTACATAAGCTTTTTACAGGTAACACTTTCTCAGCTGTTGAGCGTTCCAAGTTCATGGAACCTCTTTGTTGTCGATGGTGCGTAGCTTGTAGGCTCCCTTTCCAAGTATTGTGTCGATAACATACGGGCCTTCCCACTTGGGAGCCAATTTTCCAGGTTTTTCAGCATTCGAAGCCTCGTTGTCTCTGAGGACGTATTCTCCCGGATTGAAGGTGCAGACTCGGACTTTAGAGTTGTAATACTTTTCCAGCTTCGTTTTGTACTTGGCTTCATTGATTGCCGCCATTTCTCTCCTTTCTTCTAGGAGGTCAAGGTCGATCCTCCTCTCTTCTTCATTGTTGATCATGTTCATTGAGAGCATTCGAGGTGACGGCAGTCCTATCTCCGCTGGTATTACTGCCTCTGACCCATAAACCAAGCTAAACGGTGTTTCTCCGTTGCTTGTTTTGGGCATCGTCCTGTGGGCCCACAAGATGCTGGGCAGTTCATCTACCCAACCTCTTCTTTTTTCTCCCAACCTTGCCTTGATTGCATCGATAATACTCTTGTTGACAGCTTCAACTTGACCATTCCCCTGCGGGTGCGCGACCGAGGAGAAGGTGTGCTCGATGTGTAATTCTTTGAACCACTGTTGAAGATTGTCTTCAGCGAAGTTGGTTCCGTTATCCGTGATGATCTTGAGTGGTAAACCGAAACGGCATATGATATTTTCCCAGATGAATTTTTTGACGACGGTGGCTGTGGTCGATGCGAGGGCCTTTGCTTCTACCCATTTGGTGAAATAGTCGACTGCGACTATTATGAATTTGACAGCTCCTGGGGCTTCGGGGAAAGGTCCGACCATGTCTATTCCCCATTGTTGAAAAGGCCACGCCGTGGTGACTGGTACCAACTCATTCTTGGGGCGCATCGTTTTGGGGGCATGTCTTTGGCATCCACTGCATTTACTCAATTCTTTGGCATCCCAGGCCAATAATACCCCGCATTCATGACCTTTGCTACCACCATTCTTGGTCCGGCGTGTATACCACAAATTCCTTCATGTATTTCTCTGATTAAATAGTTTGCGTCTTCTGGATCAACGCATCTTAACAAGGGACCGAGGTATGATTTTCTGTATAAAATCCCATCGGCCATCTGATAATGTTCCGCCTTGTACTGGATTTTCCTCGCCTCCGCTTTGTTCTCCGGGAGTATTCCGGATTGAAGGTACGCGATTATCGGAGTCATCCAAGACGTTGTTCCTAGTTGCACGACGCTTACTTCTCTCAGTGGCACTGACGGGTTGCTCAAAACCTCTATGCGCACATCCTTTGCTAGGTGTTGGAAACTTGTAGAGGCGAGTTTACTCGGCGCGTCTGCTGGTTTATTCTCGCTTCTATTAATGTGGTGCACCTTGTAGGAATAGAAGGTTTGTAATAACGTCTTTGCTTGATTTAGGTAAAGCGCCATTCTATCTCCTCGGGCTTCGTATTGCCCGTTGATTTGACCAGCTACTAACATGGAATCCACATGCGCTTCGATGTGTCGTACCCCCATTTTGATTTCCAACTTCAAACCAGCGAGGAAAGCTTCATATTCTGCTTCATTGTTTGTGCTTTTAAAATCCAAACGTATGGCGTAAGTGAACTCATGTTTGTCGGGGCTCACCAGCCGGAGGCCAGCACCTGCACTGTCTTCGTTAGACGCGCCGTCTGTGTATAACAACCATGGTTCTTCTACTTGCTGTTTCTCTGCTTTTTCCATCGCCTTACATTCTCGATCTTTGTCGTCCGATACCTCTGTCATGAAGTCTGCAAGTATTTGGCCCTTGATCGCCGGTCTTGGCCTGAAAACCACATTATGACCCCCGAGCTCTATCGCCCACTTTGCTAGTCTCCCTGAAATCTCTGGCCTTGCGAGGATGTTGCCAATATTGTAGTTTGTTAGCACGTGAATGACGTGGTTGGCAAAGTACCTGCGCAGCCGTCTTGATGCATGTATCAATGCGAGTACTAGTTTCTCCATGATGGCGTACCGGGTTTCTGGGTCAGTCAGGGTTCGTGACACATAGTAGACTGGTGTTTGGACACCTTGTCGATCAACAAGTAACACTGCTCCCACTGCTCTGTCGGAGGCTGACAAGTATAGCACCAGAGGCTCTCCCTTGACTGGTGCAGTTAACGTTGGTAACTTGATGAGGCAATCTTTCATCTCGCGGAATGCGCTCTCGGCTTCCGGAGTCAATTAAAATTGGCTTTTCTTCATGCAATTTCTGAGAGTTTTTATAAACGGGAAAGATTTGGCTGCGTGATTGGCTAGGAAACGGTTAAGTGCGGCCAACCGCCCTGCCAATTTTTGCATCTCCTTGATCGTTGAAGGTGAAGGCATACGTTCAATTGCTTTTATTTTATCCGGGTTCACCTTGAAGCCATCTTTCGTGACGATGAAACCCAGGAATTTCCCCTCTTCCATGTCGAAAGAGCATTTTGCTGGGTTCAGCTTGATACTTACTCCGCGCAAGGTGTCGAACGTCTTTTGGATGTTTGCCAGCATGGTGTTCTCTTCTTTGCTCATAATGACTAGATCGTCCATATATACCTCGATGTATTTGCCGATGGCATCGTGGAAAGTTTCATTCATGAGCCTCTGATAAGTCGCGCCCGCATTCTTTAAACCGAAAGGCATCTTGGTATAACAGTATAGCCCTGTTGGTGTGCGGAACGCGGTCTTGTCTTCATCCTGCACAGCCATCTGTACTTGGTGGTACCCTTTGTAGCAATCGAGGAAACATTTCCAACGGAATGTGGCAAGTGAATCAATCTTTTCATCAATGTCTGGTAAGGCGTAACAATCGTGTGGACATGCCTTATTCAGATCCTTGTAGTCTACGCACATTCTCCAGCTACCGTTGTTCTTTTGGACCATCACTGGGCTCGCTACCCACGTTTGATACCTGACCTCCCTGATGATTCCCGCATTTAACAGTTCTATCACCTGCTCTTTCATGGCGTCATGCTTTATGTCTCCTAAGTGGTGCTTGGCATGCACCACCGGATTTGCATCTTCCGAGACATTTAATCGATGTTCAGCTATGTGCCGTGGAACACCCACCATGTCTGCCGGTGTCCAAGCGAACACATCCATGTTTTGGAACAACAGTTTCTTTAGCGCGGCGCGCGTTAGATAGGACATTGCAGGCCCTAAGGTAACTGTTTGTTCTGGGTACGCGCTGTTCAATACCCATTTCTCTGCTTCCGCGCGTGGCGCTGGTTTACTTGCTTTTGCAGGTCTGAGCTCATCTGTTGCTAATACTTCTTTGCTTGCATATATGATGGCCACTCCTGTTTCTGTTGGGAATCCCACGGCTGAGTGCGGGCCAGAGCAGATCATGCTGAAGTCACCTTGGGATTCTCTTCCCAGCAGAATATCGTGTCTTGAATGTGCTGGCAGCACCATGAATGTGACTTCCTCTGTTCTTGAGTTTCTTCCGTCCGAGAGCAACACTGGGAATGATATTTGTCCTAGAGGAAAAACGGCTTCATTGCAGAAACCAGTGAGCGGGTAATCAACTGGTTCTAAGCGCGCCTTATCCTCCTGATCGAATTGATTGAAACATTGTTCGTATATGATATCCGCAGTGCTCCCCGGATCGATGAAAATGTAGTCTGTTTGGTAATGCCCTATTACGCCCGGGATGACTATGGGTCTTCTTTCTCGTGGGCCTCCTCTTACAACCGGGAAAACGAATTGTTTCTCGCGCCATGAATCGTCTTGCGCGCGCTTGTTGTAGTTTTTTCTTGGCCTTCGTGGACCCCCTTGAACCATGTGGGTTTCTAACTTCCGGAGTTTCTTGTTATCTGGTCCTTCGTCTCTTCTTTGTATTTGACGGTAATCACGCTTTCCGCCCTTTATCAAGTGGGTGAGTTTTCCGTCTCTTAAGGACCTTTCAATTTCTTGCTTTAAACTGAAACAATCGTCAGTTAAGTGCCCCGTGTCTTTGTGAAACTCGCAGAAAAGATTCGGGTCTTGGCCCCTTTTGTTGCGCATTTGTAACGGTGGTTTGAACTGGTGGTTCTCGGTTGCCAAGACTTCTGAAGGAGTTTTCGTGAGGGGTGTCCACTGTTTCTCCCTGTTTTCTCGTTTCGCCTCTTTCCGGTGAGCTATTTGATTGATCGTGTGGCGCGCGTCCTCTCTTACTGGGCTTCTCTCTCTGTGACCGGATGCTTTCCATGGTTGGCTTCTGCCTTTCTTGCTATGCCGGTCGTTATGGTTGTAGCTCCGCTGACGGTGATCGTCACCGGTCAACTGTCTGTCGGACTGGGCGATTGTTTTGGCTGCCTCAATGAAAGTTTCCCAATCTTTGGGTCCTCCGTCTCTTCCTTTTACACGCTTGATTAAATCATCGCACTTGACTGCCCGCATGAAGTGTGCGCGCATCATCTTCTCGCCTACATCACCAATCTCCAAACATTCTTTGTTATATCTCGTAATGAAATCTTCCACGCTCTCGTGGTCTCTGCGCCATATGTTTAAACAATCGGCAGGGTCTCTGGTATGTCTTCGTTGCTGGGAGAAGTGTGCAAGGAACTTCTCTCGGAAATCGACCCATGACTTGATTCTTCCTGCTGGCAAACTGTCAAACCAGACGCGCGCTACGCCGACGAAGGTTTGAGCGAAGAGATGGCACCAAGTCGGTAAGTTCCATCCACCTGTTGCCCCAGCACCGTTAAAAACTTGAAGGTGATCGTCTGGGTCTGTCAACCCGTTGTATTTGCCCACGTTGTGTGGCAATTTCGTTTTGTCAATGGCAGCCGTGGCGATCTCTCGAATGAATTTTGAATTCTCAGCCATGTCGTCTGGACGATAGCTCAAAGTGTAATCATGTTCTGCTTTTGGATCGTAACCTGCGCGCTTGCGAGGTTTGTATGCTTCATGCTCTGGTGGCAGCCTGCTGAACACTGTGCTTTCTTTGTATGTGTCATCGTCATCTTCGAATTCGTCGTTTATGTTGCGCGGACCTAAACGAATTTGTATTGGCTTCTTTGGTTGGTGAGAATACTGCACATAATTGCTTTCTGTCTCACCGTACGTATCGCGCGTGTCATGCGCGCTTGGCCTTCTAACATGTGGTGGAGGTACTGGTTCAGGGCGTAAATTGAATGCATTGGTCTGTTGAGGCATGGGCATGCTCAAAGGCCTTTGCGGTGGAGTGACGAATGCTGACTGGTTGGCTTGTGCCTGAAGCAGAGCTTGCTGTGCACTGAGTTGTGTGTAAACGAGGTTTATAGACGCCACTTGTTCGGCATACCAGGAAGCCAGAGTTTTTCCTTCGGGTAGCCCTAGTAGTGCAGAGAAGTTCAGTTGTGCTTGGTCCGATGGAGCTGAGGGGCCAGCTCCATGGCTCTGTGTTTGCACTGGTGGAGGTGTTTGTTGGACTACCTCCGACGGAGGTTGGAAAGTAGCTCCGTTTGTGGTCTGAGTGATGATCCTAGGTGGAGTTTGGAAAGTAGCACCAGTTGTGTTTTGAGTAACAACCCTAGATGTACTTCCAAAGATACTAGGAAACTCGTTGTTCATCGGCCTTTCTTGGATAATTTCGTTCCTTTGATTTCTTTGGACGTGTACGTTGTCCGAAATAAGTTCAAAAGAAGAAACGTCTCCATCTGCCGGGTGAGAAGGGTTTTGTTAAGCCATTTTGACGAGCGTTTTTTGAAAAGAAAAAGAGATGAGAGTGGTTTTTGCTAAAAGCGGATGGCGCCAATGATGAAACACAGGTTAACCCTAAGGTTAAACTGCGGGGTTACTTCAATGGTGGGTTCAATCTCCTTCCTTACTTGTTGGGAATGGCTTGGTTCCTGCAAAACAGCAACACCGTTAGTCTCGTTAAGAGGGGAATATGGGGGTTTCCCTCTTAACCAGGCTCCGGCGTGAGAATAAGTACTGTTCTGAGGGAGAGTAAACAGTGTGTGTTAAGCGTGAGGGTATGTAGAGCAAGATGAGCAACCTGGATGGTGAAGGGTCCTATTTATAGCCGGAGGGTGAAGAAGGGAGGGAACAGCGGTGCCAGCTGTAGACGCGCGCCAGCTGTCCGACCAAGGGGAATATCCCCTTGGTCTCCTCTGCTGTGGTCAGTTGTAACACCCCGAAAACGGGTTTGGTAATCAAACCTCGTTAATAGTAAAAACGGGTAAAGTACTGTTAGTGGTAAAATTTACCCGGTGAATATTATGATTTAAATAAATAAATCTAATATTTATTAAAAAGATGGGAAATACTTTGAGAAAGCAAGGTATATAAAAAGGCCCGAGATTTAACGGGACTTAAAATAAAACGGGTTTTTGAACAAGAACTAATCAACTAGGAAAAATTGTAACCTAGTTAGCTAATAGTCTAGAAATAACTTATAATAAGGTTAAAAACATGCCAAACTATAAGTTATACAAAAGAGGAGGGGTTAATCTTATAAAAAGTGAAACTTGAAATAATTAAAACAAAAACCAAACACACCATTTTGGTGTCTGGTTCGATCAGGAGAAGAGAAGGGCGACCAGGGTTCTTCAAACCCAAAAACTTCACAAATCTAAGAAATTGGAGGTTCAATTCAGTCCCAAATCAAGTTCTAAACACGAATTAATGATCACCTCACTGAAGGGATCATAAGGTATGCAAAATTCTAGTATTTTGATTCATCTCAAGTTCTAGGTTAATTGTGAAAAACTGAAATTGAGCTTGATTGTGTCATGCATGAGTAAATCTTGAAGTAATATGATGTCTAGGAGTAAACCCTAGTCAAATAACATGATAGATTGTTGGATAATCTATGAGATTCATGATGACCCATTGATAAGCTAAGTGGGTTTTATGTTGATTTGATGAACACTCATGTTAGAATGTAAGATTGATGAATATTGAGATGATGATATAAGTTCTTGATGTAGTTCATGAACACTAGACTTAGAGGTTTGAATGTGTTGATGTAAATCTTGGTAAAGATAACTAGTTATGAACTAGTTAGTAAATAAGTAATATTATGCACATTAGGTGTTTGTTAAAATGCCTAAATGAAAACTAAAGTGTTGAAATTAGAGTGAAAATGTGCATTGAATAAGTCGATTGACTTTAAAAAAGTCAAACCGACCAAGTGTATGATCGAATGATAAATTCGACATAAAAGCATAGGATGGTTTAGTTGTAAATGATTATGACTAACCTAACCATCTTACAATTACAATGATAGTTTGACGCTTGGCAAGCTAGGTGAAAGCTTGGGAAAGGAAGCGGGTCAAACGAATCAAGAATGAAGGAAAAGCGTAATTCGGATACGAGGTAAGTATAGCTTACACTAGTCTTATATTTTAAAATATTCTCTTATCGTATTAGTTACGAATAAGATAAATACATAATCGAGGTATGATGTTCCGGTGTGTAGATGTACGGAACAAGATAGTCGAGCATAACAAGAAACCATGTTGATGGTTTAAAAATGAGTTAAATTGGTAATTCGATCATTTTATGACAAATGGAAAATAAACTTTTAAATGGTTACCTTATAGGTTAAACCAAAACAAACAATAAGGGTAAAACGGTAAATTGGTCATGCGTTGACCATAATTATTGGTTTTGAAATACACTATATTACATAAGCCATGATAGACTAAAAAGCGTTAAGAAACGATTAATAAGTGAAATGACCGCACGGTGTAAACCGGAGCGAGTTATGTAGATGAGATGGTAATAAATATCATCTCGCCAACAAAATCGGTCACTTAGACCAAACGGGTCAAAAGGTGAAGGTATCACCTTTTGATAATAACGACTAATGATTATTGTCGAGTTATATTATTTCAGGAGTAAATGTCAAACGGGTATTAGCAACGCTAAGAGTTAGCGGTTATAAAAGCAAGGTATTAAAAATGGGTCAATACATTGACCCGAGCCAGGTATGTATAATAGAGTAATTACTCATTTAGAACATAAGGTTCAATGAGCATTAGATGAAGTCTTAGATAGACAATGGGTTACTTAATGGGTAAACCGAATGTTTTAAAAGAGGGTCGTGGCGTTTTGAAAAGCATAATGACTTTTCTAACAAGATCACAACTCAAAAGAAGAATTATGGGTCAAACATGCTTGCAAAGGACCTTTTCGTAATTTAAAGACTAAAAAGGACTAAAACGCCCTTGTTGGCTAATTCGAACAAACAACCTTTAAAAGTTGTTTGGAAACGATTTTTATAATTAGATAAATACTTAGAATAAGTATAGAAGCTAAAAGAGGTATTATATTAGTCAAATGGCACTATTTGAGTTTTGCCGTAATTTAATGATTCGAGAGGTAAAATTTTGGGTTATATAAGATCACCACAATAAACCCACCTTAAATACAGTCGTGGTGGGATATTATAGAGTAAGAAATGTGGTGATGGAATGCTAGAAACAATCGAAAGCGATTTTAGGCTCGAAAGTGCTTAAATACCCTTAACGGGTCAAAATAAGCATACAAGCGAAAACGGGTTTAAATTGTGTAATAAACCTATGATTAGAACCTAATATGGTAGGTAACATTAATTTGTAGAAGTGTATGTAATATAGGAATCAAACAAATACGTTTGTTTGATAAAATGCATAAACGGGTTAAAATTCGGTAAAAAGGTAACGAGTCAAAGGCTTAGAAGTCTCAAAATTTCTTATGTTGGATGTAGGATTTTAACTCCATGAGATGGAGGATTAAATTACGGACGCGTAGGAAAAATAATCGGGTAAAACGGATCAATAACGAAGAAGTTATGGCCGTTTCCGTAAAAACTGGCATAGCTGATCTGAACTGCAACCTGCTGGAAACTGGTTTCCCAGGCGACACGCGAAGGAACAACATGGTTCCTCCGCGACACGCGACAGAACCCTGATTTAGCCAAAAAAATTTATTTTAATCAGTTTCGCTTCCCGGACTCGTTTAAATACGTTCTAAGTTACATATGACTAATCCAACTCATGTTTTATGAGTTTCAGGTATGATTTTAGCACCGGAGGATGATCAAGCACAACGAAGAACCGAACACGATCAAGAAATAAGCTTCCGCACTATGTATCGTTGTTTTGTTAAACGACGAACGTACACATGATATGTTGTATACTTTCTAAATTGTAAAAAGTTTTAATAAACCCGTAATTTCCAATGCGTATGTAATATTAATTACATGATTGTTTTTCGTAAATAATACGTTAAACCTTAAATTATAAGAACGGGTGTTACAAGTTGGTATCAGAGCCTTGGTTTAAGAGATTCAAGTATGGTGGGAAAACTATGCTTGGACTTAAACCTTATGCTCTTAATAAAGATTGGTGTTCGGCTCAAGGCTTGATCGCAAATCCGGTAAGTGCATGTATATTAATCGTTTAGCATGCTAAAGTGTTGTAAACAACACATAGGGCTATCGTGAGATACACGTTACCTCAATTAAAATGATTGATATAGTTGACGAAAATACGCGCGTTGACGCGTATAGTAGAAAAAGCCTTGTATTATAATACGGGCGATTATTGAAGTTGACGTTACTAACTTTTGTGAATGTTTCAATTGAAGGACACTCGCGTTTGAAGACGACGAGAGTCAAACGAATTGTGGATATGATGATGGAACGGTCCGAAGTATGACGAGAGGAGCATGCTCACCGAGAACTAAATCGCGTAACGACCGCGAACAAGGTTAATGGCAAGGAACGCCCGTCGGGGCAAACATTACCAGGTGCACATTTTAAATAATCGCACAAATAGTAATATGCAACAAATAAGTAGAGATTGAAAGTTGCGTATGTAGATTAAAAACTTGGAAAAAAAACCGAATAAGAAATGTATTCGGGATATTGTTCCAAGAGAAACAAATGGAGGCGTTACTTACATAGGACGTGATGTGAAAACTATAAAAAGGTCATTTGTGTCATGTGTTAATCGCTTACTCTGGCCAAGTAAGTAGTGGCATATGATACCACGAACTTCTTATGGCGGACACGTTTACATCCGATGTAGTAAGGGCGGGGTGAATGGGACTAACTTAAAAGTACCCAAATGAATCAAATGAGTAAAATATTTGATAATATGTAAACGCACAACCGAGTGACGGAAGCGTATTACATCAGGATAATGAGCCCGAGTGAAGGGACAAAGAAGCATGTAAAATGATTTAGACAAGTATTGGGAGGGAGTGTACTTACACTCGAACCCAGAAAACGCAAGCATGTAAGATGATTTAGACAAGTATTGGGAGGGAGTGTACTTACACTCGAACCCAGAAAACGCAAACATGTAAACTGATTTAGACAAGCATTGGGAGGGAGTGTACTTACACTCGAACCCAGAAAATGCAAATATGTCCCTTAACGGGTCGTTTTTGTAAAACGTCAAACTTAAGGACAAAGTCGGAATATAAAAATGAAACGAAGTCATAATGCATACCGTAAGGGTTGCAATAATAACGACTTCGATAAAACACCCGGTTGGTGGGTAAGGATTTAAACGCATGCGTAAACCAAGAGACGGAAACGCGAAATAGAAAGTCAAAAGACTCGGAATATGAGTCATGACTAAAAGACAATAAGAATTTGCAAACCGAAATGTTAGTAACTACGCTCAACTATTTTAAAGTTGAACGGGTCGAATAAAGAATGGAGTTTGATGTTCACAAGTGATGAAATTTCACACGAACAAGTCAAACGAATTAAATAAATGATGACGCTTACTAATGTAAGTAGGCGCGGACTGAATAAATAAAAGTGCGAGATGTTAACTAACCTATGTAAAGGGTTATGGTTGTTAAGAACAATAAGATAGAAGGACCCGGGTAATGGGTCGTAAAGAGGTATAGATAAGAACCGGGTAACGGTAGGTGTAGGGCGAACCGACGTGTAATTGACGTTAGAAGTCAAGAAGTCGGAAAGATAATTCAAAAGAAAACAATGTAGCCTTAGACTACGGTCAAGGTCAAACGAAATCCAAAAAAAAAAAAAAAAGTAAAAAGTAAAGGTGAATAATTCTAAAACATAAGAAGGGGTGCCTTAACGCTATATGCGTATATAAATGTATGCACATTTGAATAAAGACCCGAATAAAAGATGATCTACGGGATCATCATAACCTATGGGATACTAATTAGTGTAAAGGTCTACGGGGCCAAATTGACCCAAGGGTCATGAATTGAAACAAAAGGATCATAAGGGACTCGCCTCAAAGAGGTGAAAGCCTAAGGAAATAGCCTACGAGGTTAAGGGAAGGAATCTACGGGTCGATAGTGTGAGGTAAGGGAACTTGTTACGATTCCCCGTATAAAATTTAGATTGTAAAAGAATAAATTATGGACTGTCGATATCATGGTATGGATAATTGACAAAAGTTAAAGAAAAGATCCTAAAACTAAAACTTCGATTTTAGTAAGAAATAACGTTTTACAAATATAAATTCTGATAGGAATTTGAATAGTAAGCATGAAAGGTTCAAGTCTCGACACTGATAGGTGCAAGACGATACATTCGAAAAGTGATATTTTCGAAAATGAAAGGTTGATACAAACTAAACATTATGTGACACGATCACGGTTAGTGTCACAACCCCCGATCCCTGATCCCCGGGAACGGGCGGACGTGATCACAGAGTTTGGTGGTATCATGTTTGTATTTAGTCTCGCAGCGGAATTTACATCAGGACCGTAGTTAGGAAATGATTATCAGAGTAAAACCACCATGCTTAATATTAATAAATACATGGGCAAAACCCAAGTTTCTTATTACAATACATTTATAGGGACAAACCCTATTTTATTTAATTTAAAACATTGTTTCTTAGATAACTTTTATAGCCACTTATTTTCCAAGCCGTCAGTGCTCTCGAGCTGGCTTTATCCCAGCTGGCTTTCACATTGTGTTACCTGAAACATGTTTTAAAAATATTTTGTCAGCGGGAAATACTGGTGAGTGAATCCCAGTTTAATCAAGAAACATTTTATCAATTAACACAGTATTGAGGGCGATCACATTGTTTATTTCTACCCAATTACTCAATCAGTACTGTCAATCCTTGACTTGTGGGTCATATTACACATTGGCTAACTCGTTGTCCAATGGTAACGTACTGTCGTCCCGACTTATTACTCGCAAGTAATAATTTTGTATACAAAACCCCAAATACCGGCAGTAATGGAAGAACTATAAAGACTCACATACTGCTTAATCGCATTGTAAAGCATTTAAGGTTTTGTAAAAACTGTTAACAAAAAGAAGATTACTCACATTGCTGTCTTAGGCTTTTCGTAAGGGTTTCCTGGGTATAATCTATAATTTATACAAATGTACATTGGTTAGTACCATAACCCTTTGAAATTATTAATAATACCCTCCCCGAGACGGCATTCCAACAACTACGTCGGGCAGAACCACGACAGTTGTTACGGAACCCTAAATCAATCGGGCAGCGTAACTATTATGAAACCGGGGTTATAATACTTACAACAGAGTAGAACTTCGCTAATTAGGGGTATAATACCCAAAATATTATGCTTATAACTTCAGAATTCGAGATTGAGAATGAAATGTGAGCGACGGAAATCGAAAACTGATGTCTGCTATTTATAGTTGTGAAATCTGATCCTCACGCGGCCCGCGTCAAAGACAGGGGACATTGAAGCGGCCCGCGTCAACCTTGGTCAACGCAGTAGCTTAGCTGGGTCATCACTAGGCTTGACACGATTGCGACACGTGTCAGCACCGGATGCATCCGTGTATCATGAGTCCGCGCGGCCCGCTTTGATGTAAGCTTAAGTTGAAGCGGCCCGCCTCAGCTTAACTTTTCAGATTTTTAATTTTATTTTATATATATAACATAACTAGGGCTCGGTTTTCACATACGGGGTATAATATAAAACATATTGAGACATTTTATAGTATATTTAGAGAGTCGGAATATTATGAGGGTTTTGGTTTTACCGAGGGTTGTTACATTCTCCCCACCTTGTTTTAGAGCTCGTCCTCGAGATCTACTGAAATAAATGCGGATATTTCCTTTTCATTTCTGACTTGAGCTCCCAAGTGTATTCAGGTCCTCTTTTGGAATCCCACTTCACTTTGACTAGAACTAGTCTTTTGTGCTTGAGATTCTTAACTTTCCTATCTTCAATTTGTAGAGGTCTTTCTACAAACTTGAGTTGTTCATTTACCTCTATGTCCTTAAGAGGCACTATCAGTGATTCATCAGCTAAACACTTTTTAAGATTAGATACATGAAACACATCATGTATTCCTGCCATTTCCTCTGGCAGTTGTAGCTGATAGGCTACAGGTCCTATTCTTCTAATAATCTTAAAAGGTCCAACATACCTGGGACTTAACTTCCCTCGTTTGATGAATCTTACCACTCCTTTCCAAGGAGAGACTTTCAATAATACTTTATCTCCTACTTGAAATTCTAACGGCTTGCATTGGTTATCAGCATAAATCTTTTGTCGATCACGTGCAGCTTTCAGTCGTTCCTTAACTTGAATAATTTTGTCAGTTGTTTCTTGCACTATCTCAGGTCCAGATAATTGTTGTTCCCCAATTTCTGCCCAACAGACTGGGGTTCGACACTTTCTTCCATAAAGTGCTTCAAATGGTGCAGCATTGATACTTGTGTGATAACTATTATTATAAGAAAATTCTATTAAAGGTAAGTGTTCATCCCAATTACCTCCAAAATCAATTACACAAGCTCTAAGCATATCTTCCATTGTCTGGATTGTTCTTTCACTTTGTCCATCTGTTTGTGGATGATAAGCCGTACTTAGCTTTAACTTGGTTCCCATTGCCTTTTGGAAACTTGACCAAAAACGAGAGGTAAATCTACTATCTCTATCAGAAACAATTGATAAAGGAATGCCATGTAAAGAAACAATTTCATTTACATACAATCTAGCTAATTGTTCCATGCTAATTGTTTCCTTCATTGGTAGAAAATGAGCTGACTTAGTTAGTCTATCTACAATCACCCAGATTGTATCATTTCCTTTCCTAGTTTTGGGTAATTTAGTAACAAAATCCATTGTTATTAATTCCCATTTCCAAACTGGCATTTCTAATTGCTGTAACAAACCTGAGGGTTTCTGATGTTCAGCTTTAACTTGTGAACAAGTTAAACATTTAGAAACATAGGTTGCTATGTCCTTTTTCATTCCTATCCACCAGAAATTTTTCCTTAAATCCTGGTACATTTTATCACTTCCTGGATGCATCGTATACTTAGATTTATGGGCTTCTTCTAATATACGATTACGTAGATTTCCTAATTTAGGTATCCATATTCTCTTTTCATGGAATCTCCATATCCCATCTATTCCTTGTTTTAATTCTTTTAACATACCTTTTAATTTTTCAGAATCATTCTTGATTACTGATTCTTGTGCTTCTTTTATTTGATCATTTAAATCTACTTGCAGATTTAATTTAAGAGAACGTACCCTTTTTGGCTTTTCATGAAACTTTCGGCTTAAAGCATCTGCCACTACATTTGCTTTTCCTTCATGATACTGGATATCACAGTCATAATCACTAAGAAATTCCATCCAACGTCTTTGTCTCATATTTAACTCTTTTTGTCCAAAAACATACCTTAAACTTTTATGATCAGTGAATATGGTAAACTTACTACCATAAAGGTAATGTCTCCAAATCTTAAGAGCAAAAATTATAGCTCCTAATTCTAAATCATGGGTTGAATAATTTTCTTCATGATTCTTAAGTTGTCTAGATGCATAAGCTATAACTTTCTGACGTTGCATCAATACACATCCATAACCTAATTTAGAAGCATCACAATAGACTACAAAGTCTTCAGTTCCTTCTGGTAATGCTAATATAGGTGTATGGGTCAATCTTTGCTTAAGAATTCTAAAGGCTTCTTCTTGTTTTAATCCCCATTTAAACTTAACAGATTTACAGGTTAACTTAGTTAAAGGAATGGCTATTCTAGAAAAATCTTGAATAAATCTTCTATAATAACCTGCCAATCCTAAGAAACTTCTAACCTCAGTTGGTGATTCAGGGGTTTTCCATTTGGTAATTGCCTCGATTTTTGTTGGATCTACATGAATTCCTTCATGATTGACTAAGTGTCCAAGGAATTGTACCTGTTCTAACCAAAATTCACACTTAGAAAACTTAGCATAAAGCTTTTCCTTTCTTAACAGACTTAAAGGTACGTGCAATTGTCTTGCATGATCTTCTTTATTCTTAGAATAAATTAGAATATCATCTATGAATACAATTATGAATTTATCCAAATATGGCTTACATATTCGGTTCATCATGTCCATAAATGCAGCTGGGGCATTGGTTAAACCAAATGGCATGACAGTAAATTCATAATGGCCATACCTTGTTCTAAATGCGGTCTTAGGAATGTCCTCTTCCTGTACCTTTAATTGATGATATCCTGACCTTAAATCGATCTTAGAGAAAAATCGAGCTCCTTGCAATTGATCAAACAAATCATCGATTCTCGGTAATGGGTACCGATTCTTAATCGTGACCTTGTTTAATTCACGGTAATCAATGCACATACGCATTGAGCCGTCCTTCTTTTTAACGAACAGTATTGGCGCTCCCCATGGCGATGAACTTGGTTGTATAAATCCTTTTTCTAACAATTCATCTAATTGTTTCTTCAATTCTTGCATTTCTGCAGGTGCCAAACGGTAAGGTGCTTTGGCAATTGGTGATGTTCCTGGTAATAGGTGAATTCTGAATTCAACTTCTCTGTCTGGAGGTAGTCCTGGTAATTCTTCTGGAAAGACATCTGAAAACTGAGATACTACTGGAATATCTTTTAGTTCTTTTCCTTTAGTGTTAGTGATTATAGAAATCAAATACACTATAGAACCTTTTCTAATACAACTTGCAGTTTTCATCACAGATATGAATTTTGTAGATCTAAAGGGCTTATCTCCTTTAATTGTGATCATTTTACCTTTTGGTGAATTTACTTGGATTAACTTTTGATCACATAAAATACTAGCTTTATTGGCTATTAACCAATCCATTCCTAGAACAACATCAAATCCTACCAGATTCATGGGATACAGGTTTGCTATAAATTTCTGATTTAAAATTTCTATGCTTGCTCCCTGCAAGATTTCAGAAATTCTAACAGTTTCTCCGTTAGCTGTCTCTACTACACATTCTTGTGGTAGTTTAGTTAATGACTGATTTAGAAATTTGCAAAACGATGTATTAATAAAACTTTGGTTTGCACCAGAGTCAAATAATACTTTAGCAAAGACATCATTAACTAAAAACGTACCAGCTATAACATCCGGAATTAACTTGGCCTCATCTGCAGTCAGAACAAATGCTCTAGCATTTTTAGTATTCTTGTTGTCGGTGGCTGGAGCTAATTTTGGGCAGTTTGGCTTGATGTGACCTTGTTCTCCACAATTGTAGCATATCCTGTTGTTTTTCTTCCTGCAATCTTCTTCCTTGTGTCCAGATATTTTGCAAAAGTTACAGTACCCAGAGCATCTTCCTGAATGCTTTCTTTTACAATTCCTACAGTAAGATGCAGAGGTAGAACCTACATTTCTTCCATGGTTAGAATTTCCAGAACGAAATTCTTGAGTCAATTTCTGGGTTAGGTTTCTCCTTTGTTCCTCTTCTCGGGTACGGACTAATTCGTCAGTTAAAGTATTGGCTAGTTCTACAGCTTCTTCTATGGTTTGAGGTCTAGCTGCCTTGACTACATGTCTTATTTCCCCAATTAATCCCCAAATATAACGGGAGATTAATACTGGTTCTGGTGAAGCAAGAGTTGGCACTATCCTAGCATATTCGAAAAATAGCTTTGTGTACCCTTTGCTATCTACACCAGTCATCCTAAGGTTTAGGAATTTGTTTGCTATCTGTTCTTTTTCATTGGGTGGGCAGAATTTCCTTTCTACCTTGTTTTTAAATTCTTCCCATTCCATATTATAAGTTTGATCACTTCCTCTTGTCTGGAGGATAGTGTTCCACCATTCTAGTGCTGCATTCTTAAACAGATTAGAAGCAAACAATATCTTATCTTCTTCAGCACACTTACTTATCCTTAAGACTGCCTCCGTCTTTTCTATCCAGCGTAAGGTTGCAATGGTGTCACACCCCTATTTTCCACGTGTCACCGGTGGGCCCAGTGGGGAGTATAGTGACGTAGTTGGTATCATCATAGACAAACAACACAATATATATAAATGCACAGCGGAAGCAAAGATAGATTCATTTCAACTTTAACAAAGTGTAATATTAAATATCACGAATAGTTGAAACGGATCCACAGGCGGATCAAAAATAAAAATAAGATATTGTTCAACAGTTTATTGTCGTCCAAGCTTGCGAGACTTATTGTGGACGCTCTAGAAGACAGCCAGCCTATTACGTGTAGTACCTGCACTTAACCTTTTGGGAAAATACGTCAGTTTACACTGGTAAATACAATTTAACTGACTCATTTTTTGAAAATGGTTGAAAATTGATTTGAATGCACGTGGCACAAAACTTTTTGATAACTTGGGATAATTATATAATATAATCTTGTAAAGGATTTACATGTTACTTATGCGTTCAGTAGCCCGGTTCGTGCCGGGTTAAAGATCAATAGACACACCACAGGTATAATGCCCACAAGGTTGATTCCTTTAAGTGGGATACCAGTTTTTACATATGCAGCTGTCAGGTGTACGCCTACACCCCGTGCTTAGGTCGTGGCCATTTCATGAATGATGCCAAGGATATCCGGGACATGGTCATTAACCCCCCAAAGGCTTTAAGCAATAAAACACATTCAAAACAAGGCATCTCAATAAATTTAACCTCTATTCGATTAAAGAATTCAATGCCGGACCAAGCGGTATTTTATATACCGTACCCCAAGCCCGTATAGGGAAAATAAGTTAAAAGTATTTACCTTGGTAAGTATATATCACAACAAGCAAGTGAAGGTAGCTTTTACCGGTGCTCCTAATCTGGAACGAAGGTTTATAAATAACCTATTAGATTTCTAACGGGTCTTTATTTAAGCTTAAGCTTAGACCGGCTAGTTTAAAGGACGATACAGTTCAAACGCACGATTAAGCGAAGACCGGATAGAATGTGATTTAGACCCGACAAGTTTGAATACTTGTATAATATGGGTATACTAAATACATTCTGGATTTTGAGACAAAAATGATGATGTTTGACCCGTCTCGGTCAATTTATGAAAACTAGTTACATAAACCGAACCGAACGCGAAAGAGCGCTACGGGTAACCGTAAGAGTCGTATGCAAGTTCCCTGATATAATATGCTCTAAATATGTTATAATATCAGTAAGTTATCTTCTATTTTGCCCAAAACGGATTTAAACACATTTTATGCCCCATAAGGGCATTTTGGTCATTTAAAAGATTATAAAAGAGTTTATTTGTAAATCTGAGTTACAGGTCTGGTTCATACAGCAAATATACTTAATTTAACATATTATAACAGTAGGGTATGACCCATAAGTGAAAATCATCATTTAAAACCAAACTATGCACCTTAGGGGTATTTTGGTAATTTCACAAGGGCTAAAAATGTCAAAATTGGAAACCTGAGTTTATAAACTTGTACTTACTGTTATTTTATAAAAATATGCTAAAAACATCAGTAGGTATTAACCTTATATGTTTAATATGGTTATAGTACATACTATGCGTTAAAAACGCTTAAAAAGACGATTTAGAGCCGTTTCCGGGTTTTTAAAAGAAAGCTGATATTCGCTAATTTACACATATTTTAGTCCCCCGTTTTACCCCTATTTTATGCGTTTTCGGCCGTAAAACCGTCATTCGGATACTTAATTATCTACACTTTTGTTTACAGGCCTAAAACAGCATATCAGACAAGATGATAGCGAAAACGAGGACTTTCCGGACAAAACGACGAAGCTGCGAACATTCTGTGGAAAATTCTGACCTGGGCAAGTCGCACCCCCGTGCGACTGGTGGCACCCCCGTGCGGATGCGACAACAAAGCTCATCTCGGTGATGCACCCCCGTGCGACTGGTGGCACCCCCGTGCGGATGCGACAACAAGACCTATCTCGGTGATGCACCCCCGTGCGAATGGTCGCACCCCCGTGCGGATGCGACAACAAGGCCCATCTCGGTGATGCACCCCCGTGCGAATGGTCGCACCCCCGTTCGGATGCGACAACAAGGCCCATCTCGGTGATGCACGCCCGTGCACCAGATGGCACGCCCGTGCGAGATCGAATCTGGTCAAGATCTGATGACGTCATGCGGTATGGTGCACCATACCTCCAATAATGCAAAAAGTGCACGGTCGTGCAACAGGACGCACGACCGTGCGAAACCGAATTTATATAAAATACTTGCAGAAACATTCTGCTCGATATTCTGGATTTTTGGAGAGCTCTCAGGCGATTTTCAGGCTCCGGAGGCATTAGCTTTCACCCGGATTCAAGCCACATTGTCTCGTTTAGCTCGATTACTACCCGGATCCTTAGTCTAGTACTTGTTTATGGTTTGATTTTCTAATCTTTCCAAGTTTTTGTTAATCTTTCAAGTACTTAGATTATGATTTATGTTTTATTGTAGCCTTTGGGCAAAAACACAACAATCCCTTGCTAGATTATAACCATTAGTTTGTTAAACTTTGTTTGTAATGACATTTTGAAGTATTTTCTATGTTTATCTTTGATGATTAGTTTGCAACCTTGTTATTGATATTGATTTCTTGATTATAAGTAATTGTGTTGGATGATTGGTACATGGTTCGTTAAGATAGTTGAAAAATGAAGCTTAATCAATCTTGTATTAGTAAACTTTAAACTTGGTTAACTAGTTTAGCTTGGTTAAAATGTGTGCACCATGATACTAGAAATGGTTAGTGGTTTAATAAAATGTAATTATTGTTAATCAAGAGAGCTTGCCGTCACGGAAGGACCTAAACGGGTTAGATGGTGTCGTTATAAATTCTTGCCATGATTTGTTAGCTTAGTTAGTAGTTTAGGCCAAAATTGCTATCTTAGTGAATTATTGTGCAAGATTTGTAAAATGAACTCGGTTGTGATTTAATCTAGTTTATGCTTATCTCGGTGGTTGCATTGTGTTTATCGGTGTCGCTTTCCTTGTTTAAGTGAGGTTAGAATAATCCTAACGGCTGCCTAACTTATTTTTAAGAGATTTTCATAGACATTTATCAATTGCACGTTAAAGAACAATTTTAGGTGGTTAAAGTGTGTTTATCGTTTTAACTTTCCGAATGATTGTCATGTTAGGATTCCCGAAAGGGATACTAATTGTCTTAAATTGGAATATTGACCGAATGCTTCTAGTGCCAAAACTGACTTAGTTGACATGCTGTGGTTGTGTATTTAGCAAGGCTTTTTATCTATATTATATTATGTTTTTATTATGTATTTGGTTATGTTTACTTTAGTTTAGTTTAAAATCACAAAACCTATGTTTTTACCGGTAGTTTAGTGACAAAGGTCTAGTACTAATTCTCCGCCCATTTCCTTGGATCGATACTTGGTTCTTACCGATACTTTATTACATATATGACGGGGTACACTTGCCTCTTTCGTGTGTGTTTTGATGTAAAAGTAATAATCACTTTTATAAATTTAAAACCCAATCGTGTGTAATTCATTGCAAAATATTATGTATATATACGCACACGTCAAGTTTTTGGCGCCGTTGCCGGGGAAATGGCGAGTTTTAGGAACAACCCGAGTCATTGTGTTATCGGCGTATATACTTGTTTATATTTGTGAATACTTTCTTGATTCTTTATTTGTTCATTTTTTTTTGTTTATATTTCTTGTTTTGATTCGATTTATTCGTTTTCGTGAATATTTTGTACACTTGTGTATTTTTTTTTTCATTTATTTGTTCGAATCCGGATTTATTTATTCATTTATTCTTTGAGTTTTCGGCTTCGAGTATTCGTTTTTACTTTAGCCGATTCATTCATTTTTATTGCTTTAATTTTTATAAAATTTCGGGCCCATTTTCGAAGTTTTATAAAATTTTCAGCCCATTTAAAATAATATTATGTTTCTTTTCAGCAAAAAAAAAAAAAAAAAAAACCTTTATTATAATAATATTATATGCATGTGTGTCAATTTCTCGTTTGCAGGTTGTTGTCCTCAACCTCCCGCTCCCGACGCTGTGAGCCTTAAGACGAACCCGAGCGTGATCTGAGGAGACGTCTTCGTGAGAGATCCCGCGCGGTTGCGCTGCAACTCGCAGCAGCTGCGGACGAGTCGGTGGTACCCGCTGAAGCCGAGGGCTCAGGGGACGTAGGAAACATAATCATAGCAGACGACGAACGACCACACACACAAAAAAAAAAAAAAAAAATTTGTTGCGCCTATTTTCAGGAAAACTTCCTTCACGTTGGACATGACCATACACAGTAAAAGAGGTATTTTCTTATGGAACTGTTGCAATAGAGAACGCGGACGGCGTTATTTTCAAAGTGAATGGGCACCGCTTGAAGCTTTACGTTACCGGGCCGATCGAGTCGGCGGTGGAGGTTATCGAACTCCACGCCCTGCACACATCATAAGTGTGGGGACATGAGTCTTGCTATCGACTCGCCGACAAAAATTTAGCATGGAGTCTTGCTATCGACTCGCCGACAAAAATTTAGCATGAGTCTTGCTATCGACTCGCCGACAAAAATTTAGCATGAGTCTTGCTATCGACTCGCCGAAAAAAATTTAGCATGAGTCTACGCTACTGACTCGCGGATTAAAAATGTAGCAAGAGCGTCTTTGGCGCTAAAAGGGTAAAATTGTCTTTTTTTGTGTTTTCTAGTTTTAGAGTAATTTAGGTGTGTTTGGTAGATTTCGTTAGTTTGTACAGTTTTTAAACGTGCCGAACGTAGGGTCTAGGTTGAAATAATGTTATAACAGCGTGCGAATGGTAAAACTGGCGAAAAATGGTCGATTCGGACGCTGAAACTGCATTCTGCAGTTAACAGACATGTCTGCAGATCTCGCACGGCCATGCCATGGTTCGCACGCCCGTGCGATTTCGGGCTGGCCTGCACCTCGAGTCGCACCCCCGTGCATTACCGAGGTCAACGTGCTAGAATGAGTCAACATCGGATCCGCACGCCCGTGCGAAAATCCGCACGCCCGTGCGAAAATCCGCACTACCGTGCGCATGGTCAGGGGCCAAAAAAAAAAAAAAAAAAAAAAAAAGTTCTATCTTTTAGTAGTGTATTTTTCGGGTGTTCATTTTGTCTGTTCAACACCCTCGGATATTATTTTGTTTTCAAACAATTTACATTATGTCTTGTTTTTGTTTGGACGTTAGTCTTATATTTATGCACATTATGGTTTATTTTTGTTTTTTCTGTTTCTGTTCTATTTTGGGTGTACACGACATACTTGCAGATTTTATCTATCGGATCTTGGACCGGAGCACGTACCAGATTCAGCTTCGGAAGTCTCGTGGCACCAACATCATCTTGAGGGGAGTATTTTTTATCCCTTTCTCTATATTTCGGGTCTCGCATTGGGGACAATGCGAAGTTCAAGTGTGGGGAGGGGGTTAACTTTGTTAACTTAGCTTTGTTTGTCCTCTTATTTATAAAAAAAAAAAAAAAATTTTAGAAAATCAGAAAAATCATTCAAAAATACCTGTATTTTGTATATATTTTAGTAAATAAACCGGTTGGTTGTGTTTTAGAAAGCTTCGGACTTGATAAAAACTCGACAAGCAAAATATTTTTGAAAAAGGAAACCGGAAAGCGTGACAAACAAAGAAAGACTTGCATGATAGTTTTCACACTTTTACCCATTCCTTCCGTTACGTGAGCATATTTGAGCCTTGATATTGTTATATATTTGTTCATTTCGGATATAGGAGTGAGCCGGATGTTATGTGTAATTTAGAACTTGTCACTAGTATGCTTGTTAAGACCATGAACTTGTGGAATTGTGTAGAAGTGATAGAGGCACTTAGATTACCCCTTTGTTGTAAACCTTGTTCTTTGTGTTGTGCTTCCCGTAAACCTTATATTACCCTTTAGGATTAACCATGTCGAGCCTTCCCGTTTACCTTTGTTTACCCACATTATCGCCCACTTAGCCAAATTTAGCTTTTTTATGTTTTAAACCTTTTAGTGTTGAAACTCGGTCAAAATAATCGTTTAACTAGCGCTTGTTATAGTTTATTATTCATTGTATAAATCCATTAGTTTGCAAAAAAAAAAAAAAAACAAAAAAAAAACAGAAAATAAAACACCCTAAAATAGGGTGAAGTAGACAAAATTCGAGCAATTTTGAATGATAAAATGAGGACATCTTGTTTATGAGCTCGATTGCGCAATAGTCGCCTTTTTAAGGCATATGTATGTATAGTTGTATTGTTTGTTGCTAGTTAAACGCTACTACCGAGTTTTAACCATTTTCGCCACTTTAAATATCCATTTCCATACCCTTCGCCCAAGCCTAACGTTACAACCCGTAAAGACCTCTTGATTTACACTTGTTCGCATGTTAGTTGGTGGAGACGAGATCTTATGACAAGCTTATGATATTACACATTTCATTGACGAGGCATTGAGTGTTTGCACGTACACATTTTATGTATGTTTTATAAATAAAACCGAGTGTGTGTGGACATTGTGAGTTGTGTGAAGATTAACATGTTGAGTCAATTAAATGTGAAGTCACGGCTTTTTGGTTATCGCTATATATTTGCATATGCTTGTTGGGTTTGAGTCTTTTGATGTTGTCTTTCGAAAAAACGGCTAACCGTTTATAGTAGTTTTGAATAAAATAGTGTGTAAATTATCGTTCTTGTTTGTTTCTATCTTTTATTGCTTTTTAGTTTAGCTTGCTTGAGGACAAGCAAGGTTCAAGTGTGGGGAGATTTGATATTCGCTAATTTACACATATTTTAGTCCCCCGTTTTACCCCTATTTTATGCGTTTTCGGTCGTAAAACCGTCATTCGGATACTTAATTATCTACACTTTTGTTTACAGGCCTAAAACAGCATACCAGACAAGATGATAGCGAAAACGAGGACTTTCCGGACAAAACGACGAAGCTGCGAACATTCTGTGGAAAATTCTGACCTGGGCAAGTCGCACCCCCGTGCGACTGGTGGCACCCCCGTGCGGATGCGACAACAAAGCTCATCTCGGTGATGCACCCCCGTGCGACTGGTGGCACCCCCGTGCGGATGCGACAACAAGACCTATCTCGGTGATGCACCCCCGTGCGAATGGTCGCACCCCCGTTCGGATGCGACAACAAGGCCCATCTCGGTGATGCACGCCCGTGCACCAGATGGCACGCCCGTGCGAGATCGAATCTGGTCAAGATCTGATGACGTCATGCGGTATGGTGCACCATACCTCCAATAATGCAAAAAGTGCACGGTCGTGCAACAGGACGCACGACCGTGCGAAACCGAATTTATATAAAATACTTGCAGAAACATTCTGCTCGATATTCTGGATTTTTGGAGAGCTCTCAGGCGATTTTCAGGCTCCGGAGGCATTAGCTTTCACCCGGATTCAAGCCACATTGTCTCGTTTAGCTCGATTACTACCCGGATCCTTAGTCTAGTACTTGTTTATGGTTTGATTTTCTAATCTTTCCAAGTTTTTGTTAATCTTTCAAGTACTTAGATTATGATTTATGTTTTATTGTAGCCTTTGGGCAAAAACACAACAATCCCTTGCTAGATTATAACCATTAGTTTGTTAAACTTTGTTTGTAATGACATTTTGAAGTATTTTCTATGTTTATCTTTGATGATTAGTTTGCAACCTTGTTATTGATATTGATTTCTTGATTATAAGTAATTGTGTTGGATGATTGGTACATGGTTCGTTAAGATAGTTGAAAAATGAAGCTTAATCAATCTTGTATTAGTAAACTTTAAACTTGGTTAACTAGTTTAGCTTGGTTAAAATGTGTGCACCATGATACTAGAAATGGTTAGTGGTTTAATAAAATGTAATTATTGTTAATCAAGAGAGCTTGCCGTCACGGAAGGACCTAAACGGGTTAGATGGTGTCGTTATAAATTCTTGCCATGATTTGTTAGCTTAGTTAGTAGTTTAGGCCAAAATTGCTATCTTAGTGAATTATTGTGCAAGATTTGTAAAATGAACTCGGTTGTGATTTAATCTAGTTTATGCTTATCTCGGTGGTTGCATTGTGTTTATCGGTGTCGCTTTCCTTGTTTAAGTGAGGTTAGAATAATCCTAACGGCTGCCTAACTTATTTTTAAGAGATTTTCATAGACATTTATCAATTGCACGTTAAAGAACAATTTTAGGTGGTTAAAGTGTGTTTATCGTTTTAACTTTCCGAATGATTGTCATGTTAGGATTCCCGAAAGGGATACTAATTGTCTTAAATTGGAATATTGACCGAATGCTTCTAGTGCCAAAACTGACTTAGTTGACATGCTGTGGTTGTGTATTTAGCAAGGCTTTTTATCTATATTATATTATGTTTTTATTATGTATTTGGTTATGTTTACTTTAGTTTAGTTTAAAATCACAAAACCTATGTTTTTACCGGTAGTTTAGTGACAAAGGTCTAGTACTAATTCTCCGCCCATTTCCTTGGATCGATACTTGGTTCTTACCGATACTTTATTACATATATGACGGGGTACACTTGCCTCTTTCGTGTGTGTTTTGATGTAAAAGTAATAATCACTTTTATAAATTTAAAACCCAATCGTGTGTAATTCATTGCAAAATATTATGTATATATACGCACACGTCAAAAGCTGATATTTTTATATTTCCAGAATGCTCAAAATAATTTATTTAACAAATAAAATCAGTAGAAAAAGGTTTGGGGTCAAAAGGATTTATAAAACTCATTTTATGGCTTAAAAGGGCAAAATCGGTACTTACCTGAATTAAACTTAGAGACCTATGATATGATCAGCCAAAAATTAAATAAAAATCTTTAAAAATCCCAAAATATTATATAACATCAGTGGGTAAAAAGTTTGATATCAAAAAGTGGGTTTAAATGGGTTATATGTTAATTACGCCGTTTAAGTAACATAAAGCTTTCAAATTACGATATTGAACATAACTCTTATTCTGGACCTCAAACTGATATCAAATTTTCGGTGCAAGTTTATAATTCAGTAGTAAATGTTTCTACTCTTTCACTTTTTCAAAAATCACGTTTTATAGTAAAAAGGGCAAAATAGTCATATTTAAGCATAAACCGGTAACATGCATATGAAGCGGATAAGTGTTGAACCAAGTTGTAAAATCTCAGAGAGTTAAACTTATATGAAAGTTGGTCCAAAATAAGCTCTAATTCAGATCTCAAACATGCATGTACGGATCAGAACTGATAGTCAAAGAAAAAGTCAATTTATGTGACTTTCGGTTCCGATTCGAGTTTAAACTGAAAATTGTCGAATTGATTATGTTAAAACATGTTCTTACATTAATTATAAAGTTATTTTGATGATCAAACAGGTTGCATGTAGCCTACATTGTTAATCATGCTTAAATTTGCAAAAACACATTCTGTTGACTTTTTAAGAAAAGCCTTGACTCGACAATTAACATGCTTAGAGTGTGAATCTGAAAATACCCTTTTAGGGGTTTGTTACACTCATAAATACCAACATGTGGGTACTTTCAATTTGAGAAATGACAGAGCCAATCTCGTTTAAACTCAAAGTCAAGTTTAATTTATGATAGTTTGACTTTCGGTTAATACACTAAGCTAGAACGAATTAGAGAATGATATGAACACTTACAATGGTCCTAAACAAGCTTAGAGATCACTATGAAGCAGCCTTGTCGACAAGAAAGCTCCAGAATCGTTCTTGTGAATTTTGAAAGTTCAAGTGTTCATATGTTTCTAACTCAAGACCCTTATATGCAGATTTGATCTTGTTTAGAGGCTGCCATGTGAGTCTAGGACTGATATGAGAAGCATACAAGTGTCCCTAGCTGCATGAAATTCGATTGGTGGGGCCCTGAATCGATCACAGCTGTGTACAACTCGAATTCAGACAAGAACTGGCAGCTGTAAGTTATTTTCGTCGCTGGCAGGTCGCAGGCGGGCCGCGACAGGCCCCTCGCGGGCCGCGTACGAGCGCAGAACTGGTTAAACAATTTTCGACATTTACATTTCAGTCCCTGATCTTTGTAACGTGTTTTAGGCTATTTATTTTGCTCAATAGACCCTAAATTCTGATTTTTAAGGGCCTTGGGATATTTACAAACATGGTAAAGTCCTTGGTTAACTTTGCGCTTACCCGAAAAGTCACGAAATTAACGTTAACGTATTTAACCCTTCGTGTACGGTTTTGATCATATCTTTCTCATACGATAACGAAACTTGATGAAATTTTTATCACATATTCTAGTGAGTATATTTTATCATTACAAAGCTTCGGGTTTGCCAAAAGATCACTCAGAGGTATACTTTCAACATGTTGACACTTTTAGCCCCTGTAGTTTGTAATTCCTCACTTTCTTACATCTTCCGCTTCGTATGATCCATGATTTATCCGTTTAAGATTATAAACATCATGTAGGGTTATTTTAGAGCCTATTTATCCATTGTTGACACTTTAGACCCTTATATTCACATAGTTTCACTGTTTGTCAACTTTAGTCCCTCTAAAGTATGTTTTCACATATTCAAAGCCCATGACACGTGTCAATACATTATTGGACGTAAATTTTCGAGGTGTTACATCCTCACCCCCTTAAAAGAAATCTCGACCCCGAGATTTACTGAAACAAATGAGGGTATTTTTCTTTCATCGTGGATTCTACCTCCCATGTGTATTCGGGACCTCTACGGGCATCCCATTTGACCTTAACAATAGGTACGTGCTTCCTTCGAAGCTTCTTTACCTGTCGATCTTCAATCGACAATGGCTTTTCCACAAATTTCAAGCTTTCATCTATATGTACATCCGTATGCGGTATAACCAGTGATTCATCAGCGAAACACTTCTTCAAATTACAGATGTGAAACACATTATGGATAGCGCTAAGTTCTTCAGGCAAGTTTAACTTATAAGCAACTGACCCGACACGTTCGATAATCTCGAAAGGTCCTATGTATCTCGGGCTTAGCTTGCCTTTCTTACCAAATCGCATTACCCCTTTCCAGGGCGATACTTTAAGCAATACTTTATCACCTACTTCGAAGTGAAAATCTTTACGCTTTGGATCCGCATAACTTTTCTGCCTATCCCTGGCAGCTTTCAAACGATCGCGAATCTGGAAAATCTTGTCCGTTGTCTCAAAAACTATCTCTGGTCCTGATAGTTGGACATCTCCAACTTCCGCCCAACAAATGGGCGATCTACACTTTCTACCGTATAAGGCCTCAAAAGGCGCAGCTTTTATGCTGGTGTGGTAGCTATTGTTGTAGGAGAATTCAATTAGTGGTAGGTTCTTATCCCAACTACCACCCAAATCGATCGCGCATGCACGTAACATGTCTTCCAATGTCTGAATAGTACGCTCACTCTGACCGTCAGTCTGAGGATGATAAGCCGTACTAAAATTTAAACGTGTGCCCAAAGATTGTTGGAAACTTGTCCAGAAATGTGACGTGTATCTAGTATCTCTATCAGAGATAATAGACACAGGTATACCATGCAAAGCTACAATCTTATCAACGTATAACTGTGCTAACATATCGGAGCTATAAGTCTCCTTGATGGGTAGAAAATGTGCTGACTTCGTCAGTCTGTCCACTATTACCCATATAGTATCGTTTCCTTTTCTTGTCTTTGGCAACTTGGTGATGAAATCCATCGTCACCATCTCCCACTTCCATGTGGAAATTTCAGGTTGTTGTAATAAACCTGACGGCTTCTGGTGTTCCGCTTTGACTTGCGCACAAGTCAAACATTTAGCTACATAAGCAGCTACAGACTTTTTCAAACCAATCCACCAGTAGTTTGCTTTTAGATCCTGGTACATCTTATCGGCTCCAGGATGAACGAAATATTTGGAACTGTGGGCTTCCTGGAGGATAACATCCCGAAGTCCTCCATAAACTGGAACCCATATTCGTCCATTCAATCTAAGCATTCCGTCTTTGTCATGGGATAATTGCTCCTCAGTTACTCCTAACTTTTCTTCAGGGTAATTAGCTTCTAACACAGCTTCCTTCTGTGCAGCTAGTATCCTTTCGTTCAAATCATTCTTGATTTCAATGCGCTTGGCATTGATTCTTATCGGCTTAACTCTTTCCTTCCTACTCAAGGCGTCAGCAACTACATTTGCCTTGCCTGGATGGTACTTTATCTCACAATCATAATCATTTAGAGTTTCCATCCAACGTCTTTGTCGCATGTTCAAGTCCTTCTGATTGAACAAATGTTGAAGGCTCTTGTGATCTGAATAGATCACACACTTGGTACCATATAAGTAATGTCTCCAAAGTTTTAATGCAAATACAACGGCACCCAGCTCCAAGTCGTGGGTGGTGTAGTTCTTTTCGTGCACCTTTAGCTGTCGCGAAGCGTAGGCAATAACCTTGCCTTTCTGCATGAGTACACAGCCCATACCAGTGTGCGATGCATCACAGTACACCACAAATTCTTCTATACCATCAGGCAATGTTAATACTGGTGCATTACTTAAATTTTTCTTCAAAATGTCAAAGGATTCCTGCTGCTTAGGGCCCCAATCAAACTTAACCTTCTTACGTGTCAACGAGGTTAGGGGCGCAGCAATCCTAGAAAAGTTTTCGATGAAACGCCTATAATAACCTGCTAAACCCAGGAAGCTACGGATTTCAGTAGGTGTCTTTGGCTCTTGCCAATTCATAACTGCTTCTACCTTAGCGGGATCCACTTGGATACCACGCTCACTTACCACATGTCCAAGGAATTGGACTTCCCGAAGCCAAAATTCGCACTTCGAGAATTTGGCGTAGAGTTTCTCTTGATGTAGAAGTTTGAGAATACACCGAAGGTGTTTCTCATGGTCAGCTTGGTTCTTTGAGTAAATGAGAATGTCATCAATAAAGACGATGACAAATTTATCCAAATAAGGCTTGCAGACGCGATTCATGAGATCCATGAATGCGGCTGGCGCATTAGTGAGCCCGAAAGGCATTACTAGGAACTCGTAATGTCCGTAACGAGTCCTAAACGCTGTCCTGTGTACATCTTCATCTTTGACCTTCAACTGATGATAGCCTGACCTCAAGTCGATCTTAGAAAAGTAGCTTGCTCCTTGTAACTGATCGAACAGATCGTCGATCCTGGGCAAAGGATACCTATTCTTGATAGTGACTTTATTAAGCTCACGGTAATCGATGCACAGACGCATCGATCCATCCTTCTTCTTGACAAATAAAATCGGCGCTCCCCAAGGGGACGAACTAGGTCTAATAAAACCTTTAGCTAACAAATCATCCAACTGCGTCCTTAATTCCTTCATCTCCATTGGTTCTAACCTATAAGGTGCTCTCGCTACTGGTGCCGCACCCGGGATGATGTCAATTCGGAATTCCACTTGCCTATCTGGTGGTAAACCAGGTAGTTCTTCGGGAAAAACTTCAGGATATTCCGAAATGATAGGGATGTCTTCAATCTTGGGCTTTGGCTCATCGATAGTAACTTGTGCCATATAAATGACACAACCCTTCTGCATACATCTGGATGCCTTGAGCATGGACACTTGCTCAGGTAGTCCATGCTGAGTATCCCCCTGAATGGTAAGTGACTCCCCAGACGGAGTTTTGACTACCACTTGCTTTCTATTGCACACAATCTGGGCTTGGTTATGCGACAACCAATCCATACCTATAACTATATCAAAGCCGACTAGCTTAAAGGGAAGTAAGGACAAAGGAAAAGAATGATTCCTAATGGATATAACACATCCATCTAAAACAGTTGAGGCTGTTTCTATGGTTCCATCAGCTAATTCCACCTCATATTTCACACTTAAGGGTTTTACAGGTAATTTCAACAAGTCACAAAACTTATTATCCACAAAAGACTTATCTGCTCCAGAATCAAACAATACTCTAGCAAAAACATTATTTACAAGAAAAGTACCTGTAATAACGTTGTCATCTTGAACAGCTTCCTTAGCGTCCATCTTGAAGACCCTCGCATTGGTCTTCTTTCCATCATCGGCCTTCTTGGCGTACTTTGGGCAATTAGACTTAATGTGCCCTCTTTCGTTGCAACCATAACATGTTGCATCCTTCAGACCCTTACACTTCAGAGTCGTATGATCCGTAGATTTGCAAATTCCACAGGGTCTCGTTTGAGACTGGGACTTCGACTCAAATCGACACTTCCCAAAATGATTCTTCTTGCAGGTTTTACATTTGGGCTTATCCCCCGACTGTTGCCCATCTCTCTTTGATCCCGACCCTTTCCTGTGGTCGTTATTTCCTCGGTGTCTCTTTTCTGACCTTCGTGAGGTATCGTCCTCACGCTTTCTCTTATTCTCTTCTGAATTTCTGAGTGCCCTCAACCTGACTACGTCCTGGGTGAGAGAGAGAGATAGATCAGCTACTGATCTGAAAGTTGTAGGCCTCGATGCCTTAACACTTGCTTTAATTTCAGGGGCTAATCCCCCGATGAAACGGGCAATCCTTTTCGGCTCTGGGGTTACCAAGTATGGAACCAACCGAGATAGAGTATTGAATGTGGTGAGGTATGCCTGGCAGTCTAAATTTTTCATCACCAAAGATAAGAAGTCTGACTCGATCCTTTCAACTTCATGTTGTGGGCAAAAATTCTCTTTAATAAGAGCAACAAACTGATCCCATGACATACTGTAGAGTGGGATCTTTCCAGCAGTTTGTAAGAGAGATTTCCACCACGCCAGCGCGTCTCCTTTGAACGATTGGGACACGTATTTCACTACATCTCTTTCAGCACACCCGCTGATATCTACTACTGTATCCATTTCATCCAACCAGGTCATGCAGTCGACCGCTCCTTTCTCCCCAGTAAAGTCTCTGGGTTTACATGAGACGAAGTATTTATACGTACAGGACTTACTATGCGGTTCCTGTTTCTGCTTGATCTTCTTTATCGGGACACTGTTTTGGTTAGAGGAGTGATGATCCTCATCATCCTTCTTTGGCTTATCTTTCTTAGGTACCTCCTTCTGAGAAGGCGGTTTGCTATGAGCTTCCGAGTGGACTTTCGGTTTGGAATGTGATGCAGATCGGGTCCTACTCCGGGTCCCGCTCGATTCACTATACTGTCTATTTAGCGCTTCGATAACAGCATCATTCACTAATGCTTTCAACTCCGCACCCGTTACTAATATTTTAGTATTATCAGGGTTTTCTGCTGGACGACTGTTTAACTCTTCAGACTTAGCCATGTAGTCTTAAATTGCTACATAAAAATAAGGACAAGGTCTATTTAGAAGTCTAAACAGTATTATCGTTCTTGACGATTTATTAACCATGGTAAACAAAAGCCATATTAGTTAATTTAATAATTTCATTCAGGATTTTTACTAATAATCTTTTTAGAACGAAATATAATATTGGCATAATAAGCCTAGTCACGTAGACAAATTTCTAAATTACAAATTTAGATCTTATAGGATTAAAATTTGAATAAATAAGACAAATCAATCCTTTTCTTGGCAGGGAGTGTATAAACTACAGCTGCCTTTTGTTTTATATGACATTAATTATAACCCGTAGGCATTATGTCACAACCAATTATATATAGAAATATAATCTTGGATAATTTATTAAAAGGGTGACATGTGTGATTTTTACGGATCACACTAGTCAAGAATGTTAACATGTTTACAGATGTTAACAGAGAGTTGAATCTTTTAAACAGGTTCTACCATATTGGCTAGATTTATGACAACATAACAGCTAGGTTTTACCTTTTTAAGATCCTTATTATTTTATTAAATTGGTATATCAAAATAATAAAAGCTATTTTTCATTTATTCATATACTATGTTTATGCACATAATTTAAAAATGAAAACTTAAATTAACCATTTCAAATAAAAATTAAACCAGTATGAGTTGCCCTAAACGGGTCTTTTACATAAACAACATGCCCACGCAGGGGCCAATAACAAAACAAACAAACCCACGCAGGGGTTAAATAAAAAGATATGCCCACGCAGGGGCAGAACAGAAAGAAATACCCTCGCAGGGGTAGAGTACTGAAATAAATAAATGTCCACACAGGGACATGAGTACCACCCTAAAATAACCAACAAACAAAGGATTCAACGATCCTTCTTGTTCTTCCCCTTAATCAGATCCGCTATCTTCTTAAACATCCCTCGATTACGCCTCCGTTCATGCTGCAACCCCTGTCGCATCTCCTGACGCACCTCTTGAATCTCATGAAGGATTTCTTGCATTTGGGGTGGTGACATCGCCGGTGCCTGAGGTGGTTGTTGATAATGCGGAGGTTGAGGAGGCTGCGGTTGCTGGTACCCATATGGTGGGTATCCATATGTCGATTGTCCCGTAGCCCAAGTACCTCCGTAGGGACCTTCTTGATGGAACGTGTTGGAGTTTGCTGCTATCCAATAGGGGTCCTCCATAAAGTTGTACCCCGTGTGAATCTGCTGCTCGAAGGGGTTGAATGCTGCAGCACCGGTGTAAGCGGGGATTGGGTCTCCAAAACCCAATGGTGGCTGTGGCGCGACTGGCGCAGTTGCTACTTCAGAGACGGGGTTTGAAGATTCACCCATCTCTGTTTCTTCATGGACCGGTGAGTACCGGCTGCCACTCGAAAGTGGAGGGGTGCTGATACGCACTCCCCCTCGTGCGGACATTCGCACTGTAGTTCTCCTTCGCCTCGGAGGCGAGGGAGGCTGAAGTGGAGGTGGTGCTGCTGGCGGAGTGACCGCTACTAGTCGGGAATCCTCGGAAGGATTCTGCTGCTGCTGCTGCTGTGGCTGCTGCTGTGGCTGGTGTAGGGGAGAGTGGTGAGGCAGGTGCAAAGGAGAGTTATGGTATGACTGGTGCAGAGGGGAGTTATGGTAAGACTGGTGAAGAGGAGAATGATGGGGCTGGTGCAAAGGAGAGTTATGATAACTGGGAGTAAAAGCCCAGTCATACTGTTTGAACATCTCCTCATAACTGTCGGGACCATTGTAAGGTGATCCCATAAACGGTGACCCATCAGAAATCTCGATGGGATGGTTTGGTGTTCCGGAGGGTGGCATAGCAGGATCAGTATCCTCGTCAATGTCCATCGGGTTGCCACCCGAAAAGTGGTCTTCTGGTCCAAGTGGGTTAACACCCATAGGCACATCCAGGTAGTCATCAGGGTTGAACAAACCCTGGTAAACAGGTGATGGTTGGTGATAAGGTGACTGGTGTCCTAGAGGAATATAGGACTGTTGTGAGTTGTGGGGCTCATTCTCCGAATGAGGCCCAAAGGAGTGCGGGATCGATGGAGAGGTACTCAGTGAGACTGAGCGCCTAGCAGGTTCGGTAAAAGACCTCCAAAGGTCTTGAGCATCAGTGCGGTGAGGATCTGAAGGTGTTCGCCGGTGTGATGGTCCGGCCTCATGGTCGTTTGGAGCTACATATGCTCCTTGTCCTCGGCCTCTACCTCTCATTCGTGGCGGCATTCTTGTGATCCTGTCAAAAACAACAAGTGATACAACAAAATATATGTAAGACAAAGTTAGAAAATAAAACAAAAATTTGGAAATTTCCTAAGTTCTTTGTCTAGACTCGAGAATCGAGGATTGTGCAATTGTGTAACTGAGATTAAACACAAAAGACTAGTGTTTAATTCACTCAGAGTTGGCTCTGATACCAACCTGTCACACCCCTATTTTCCACGTGTCACCGGTGGGCCCGGTGGGGAGTATAGTGACTAGGTTGTATCATCATAGACAAACAACACAATATATATAAATGCACAGCGGAAGCAAAGATAGATTCATTTCAACTTTAACAAAGTGTAATATTAAATATCACGAATAGTTGAAACGGATCCACAGGCGGATCAAAAATAAAAATAAGATATTGTTCAACAGTTTATTGTCGTCCAAGCTTGCGAGACTTATTGTGGACGCTCTAGAAGACAGCCAGCCTATTACGTGTAGTACCTGCACTTAACCTTTTGGGAAAATACGTCAGTTTACACTGGTAAATACAATTTAACTGACTCATTTTTTGAAAATGGTTGAAAATTGATTTGAATGCACGTGGCACAAAACTTTTTGATAACTTGGGATAATTATATAATATAATCTTGTAAAGGATTTACATGTTACTTATGCGTTCAGTAGCCCGGTTCGTGCCGGGTTAAAGATCAATAGACACACCACAGGTATAATGCCCACAAGGTTGATTCCTTTAAGTGGGATACCAGTTTTTACATATGCAGCTGTCAGGTGTACGCCTACACCCCGTGCTTAGGTCGTGGCCATTTCATGAATGATGCCAAGGATATCCGGGACATGGTCATTAACCCCCCAAAGGCTTTAAGCAATAAAACACATTCAAAACAAGGCATCTCAATAAATTTAACCTCTATTCGATTAAAGAATTCAATGCCGGACCAAGCGGTATTTTATATACCGTACCCCAAGCCCGTATAGGGAAAATAAGTTAAAAGTATTTACCTTGGTAAGTATATATCACAACAAGCAAGTGAAGGTAGCTTTTACCGGTGATCCTAATCTGGAACGAAGGTTTATAAATAACCTATTAGATTTCTAACGGGTCTTTATTTAAGCTTAAGCTTAGACCGGCTAGTTTAAAGGACGATACAGTTCAAACGCACGATTAAGCGAAGACCGGATAAAATGTGATTTAGACCCGACAAGTTTGAATACTTGTATAATATGGGTATACTAAATACATTCTGGATTTTGAGACAAAAATGATGATGTTTGACCCGTCTCGGTCAATTTATGCAAACTAGTTACATAAACCGAACCGAATGCGAAAGAGCGCTACGGGTAACCGTTAGAGTCGTATGCAAGTTCCCTGATATAATATGCTCTAAATATGTTATAATATCAGTAAGTTATCTTCTATTTTGCCCAAAACGGATTTAAACACAATTTATGCCCCATAAGGGCATTTTGGTCATTTAAAAGATTATAAAAGAGTTTATTTGTAAATCTGAGTTACAGGTCTGGTTCATGAAGTAAATATACTTAATTTAACATATTATAACAGTAGGGTATGACCCATAAGTGAAAATCATCATTTAAAACCAAACTATGCACCTTAGGGGTATTTTGGTAATTTCACAAGGGCTAAAAATGTCAAAATTGGAAACCTGAGTTTATAAACTTGTACTTACTGTTATTTTATAAAAATATGCTAAAAACATCAGTAGGTATTAACCTTATATGTTTAATATGGTTATAGTACATACTATGCGTTAAAAACGCTTAAAAAGACGATTTAGAGCCGTTTCCGCGTTTTTAAAAGAAAACTGATATTTTTATATTTCCAGAATGCTCAAAATAATTTATTTAACAAATAAAATCAGTAGAAAAAGGTTTGGGGTCAAAAGGATTTATAAAACTCATTTTATGGCTTAAAAGGGCAAAATCGGTACTTACCTGAATTAAACTTAGAGACCTATGATATGATCAGCCAAAAATTAAATAAAAATCTTTAAAAATCCCAAAATATTATATAACATCAGTGGGTAAAAAGTTTGATATCAAAAAGTGGGTTTAAATGGGTTATATGTTAATTACGCCGTTTAAGTAACATAAAGCTTTCAAATTACGATATTGAACATAACTCTTATTCTGGACCTCAAACTGATATCAAATTTTCGGTGCAAGTTTATAATTCAGTAGTAAATGTTTCTACTCTTTCACTTTTTCAAAAATCACGTTTTATAGTAAAAATGGCAAAATAGTCATATTTAAGCATAAACCGGTAACATGCATATGAAGCGGATAAGTGTTGAACCAAGTTGTAAAATCTCAGAGAGTTAAACTTATATGAAAGTTGGTCCAAAATAAGCTCTAATTCAGATCTCAAACATGCATGTACGGATCAGAACTGATAGTCAAAGAAAAAGTCAATTTATGTGACTTTCGGTTCCGATTCGAGTTTAAACTGAAAATTGTCGAATTGATTATGTTAAAACATGTTCTTACATTAATTATAAAGTTATTTTGATGATCAAACAGGTTGCATGTAGCCTACATTGTTAATCATGCTTAAATTTGCAAAAACACATTCTGTTGACTTTTTAAGAAAAGCCTTGACTCGACAATTAACATGCTTAGAGTGTGAATCTGAAAATACCCTTTTAGGGGTTTGTTACACTCATAAATACCAACATGTGGGTACTTTCAATTTGAGAAATGACAGAGCCAATCTCGTTTAAACTCAAAGTCAAGTTTAATTTACGATAGTTTGACTTTCGGTTAATACACTAAGCTAGAACGAATTAGAGAATGATATGAACACTTACAATGGTCCTAAACAAGCTTAGAGATCACTATGAAGCAGCCTTGTCGACAAGAAAGCTCTAGAATCGTTCTTGTGAATTTTGAAAGTTCAAGTGTTCATATGTTTCTAACTCAAGACCCTTATATGCAGATTTGATCTTGTTTAGAGGCTGCCATGTGAGTCTAGGACTGATATGAGAAGCATACAAGTGTCCCTAGCTGCATGAAATTCGATTGGTGGGGCCCTGAATCGATCACAGCTGTGTACAACTCGAATTCAGACAAGAACTGGCAGCTGTAAGTTATTTTCGTCGCTGGCAGGTCGCAGGCGGGCCGCGACAGGCCCCTCGCGGGCCGCGTACGAGCGCAGAACTGGTTAAACAATTTTCGACATTTACATTTCAGTCCCTGATCTTTGTAACGTGTTTTAGGCTATTTATTTTGCTCAATAGACCCTAAATTCTGATTTTTAAGGGCCTTGGGATATTTACAAACATGGTAAAGTCCTTGGTTAACTTTGCGCTTACCCGAAAAGTCACGAAATTAACGTTAACGTATTTAACCCTTCGTGTACGGTTTTGATCATATCTTTCTCATACGATAACGAAACTTGATGAAATTTTTATCACATATTCTAGTGAGTATATTTTATCATTACAAAGCTTCGGGTTTGCCAAAAGATCACTCAGAGGTATACTTTCAACATGTTGACACTTTTAGCCCCTGTAGTTTGTAATTCCTCACTTTCTTACATCTTCCGCTTCGTATGATCCATGATTTATCCGTTTAAGATTATAAACATCATGTAGGGTTATTTTAGAGCCTATTTATCCATTGTTGACACTTTAGACCCTTATATTCACATAGTTTCACTGTTTGTCAACTTTAGTCCCTCTAAAGTATGTTTTCACATATTCAAAGCCCATGACACGTGTCAATACATTATTGGACGTAAATTTTCGAGGTGTTACAAATGACCCCTTCATTGCCCGAGAATTCCATTGGTTTACAAGACCAGAATTCTTTATAAGAACAACCGTTAGGCACGGTTCTTCTTCTTTTAGGAATAGGCATTTGAAGTACAGGTCCATTGTTTACGCTGTTTTCTGGTTCAAGTGGTCGTTTACTGCTATGCCTACTTTTATTATCAGCATCCTTAACAGTTTGAAGTATAAATGGCATTGCATCTATAATTCCTTGTGCTACTATATGTTGGATAGCACTATTATCCATCTGGTTCCCATTGTTGTTATTCAGATTCTCATTATCATTCTGAATATTATCATTAACCACGTTAATGTTACTCTGGTTATCGTTATTCAGATTTCCTTGATTTTCTTCATCGGCCATCTGAATTTTAAACATTTATCCCATATTAATATCACAAAATAGTAAGTAATATAATTGATCACATGACACACAATCTAACCAAAAACGTAGATCATTGCTACTTACTCTTTTCATATACTTATGCGTCTATTACACACTAGTACAGAAATAAAATTACAATACCAACAGAAATAAAATAATAATATGCATCCGTACACACATATCTTATTTTATTTTATTATATTATTATTACTACTGCTTCCTCCATTCTAACATTCATGGATATGGATTTATCCAGAAATCCATATTGCGCTCATCGTATTTCCATACGAGACGCTCTCCCACCTGACGTATCCTCTCACTACTTTCTAAAATTTCCTCCCCGAAAGTCCTAAGTTCTTGCACGTTTTCTGCACTCATTGGGGGTGCAGGTTCTCGGACTGGGTTTGGAATCTGGGGTGCATTTTCCTGAAATTGGTAAGGATCCTCTAATATCTCCCTAATATAATCATCTTGATAATAGGGATCTAAAGGGTCCATACCTGGGTAAGCTTCTATGTTCTGTATGGGTGGATAATCCTGGATAGGGTAACGTTGCACAAAGTCTCTATTGTCGTCCCACCAGGGGTCATAATTCGGGTCTATGGGATTTGGTGCAGGCACTCTAGGGATTTCTTCTGGGTTAAAGTTGTACATCTCTTCTTGATTTTCCTGATTTTCTATTTCCATGGGTTGTTCTGGGTTTTGTGGTTGTGGGGCTACTAATTGTTCCAGACTTGGGTCAGCAGCAGTCGTAGCTAAGATATGGAAATTAGCTAGGCTTCTATTAAGTATTTCTTGAGTTTGGGCATCTGTCTCTCTCTTAATAGCTGCTAAAGCCCTTTGCTGCTGCAATTTCCTCATTCTTTTCCTACGAGCAAAAGCTTCTTTACTGAACCATCCTCGTTTCTTAGTAGGAAATGGTTCTTCAGATTGAGCTCTAAAAGCAAATATCCCATCTTCCTGATCAGCAACATACCCTGAGAGGGCAGGCTGTGATGATGTACCTTCACTCCTAGGTGAATCAGCTAACTGACGATTCACGTCTGATGGCCCTTGATCACTCATACTGAAAACTAACAGATAGTCAAATAACACATAACCAATAATTACAGTTATGCATATATTTCCTTATTTTATTTCCTAACATTAATTCAAAATTTAAGTGTTAGCAGAACACTTCTTTGGCTCAGACCAGTGGCTAGGCTCTGATACCACCTTCTGTCACAACCCCCGATCCCTGATCCCCGGGAACGGGCGGACGTGATCACAGAGTTTGGTGGTATCAGGTTTGTATTTAGTCTCGCAGCGGAATTTACATCAGGACCGTAGTTAGGAAATGATTATCAGAGTAAAACCACCATGCTTAATATTAATAAATACATGGGCAAAACCCAAGTTTCTTATTACAATACATTTATAGGGACAAACCCTATTTTATTTAATTTAAAACATTGTTTCTTAGATAACTTTTATAGCCACTTATTTTCCAAGCCGTCAGTGCTCTCGAGCTGGCTTTATCCCAGTTGGCTTTCACATTGTGTTACCTGAAACATGTTTTAAAAATATTTTGTCAGCGGGAAATACTGGTGAGTGAATCCCAGTTTAATCAAGAAACATTTTATCAATTAACACAGTATTGAGGGCGATCACATTGTTTATTTCTACCCAATTACTCAATCAGTACTGTCAATCCTTGACTTGTGGGTCATATTACACATTGGCTAACTCGTTGTCCAATGGTAACGTACTGTCGTCCCGACTTATTACTCGCAAGTAATAATTTTGTATACAAAACCCCAAATACCGGCAGTAATGGAAGAACTACAAAGACTCACATACTGCTTAATCGCATTGTAAAGCATTTAAGGTTTTGTAAAAACTGTTAACAAAAAGAAGATTACTCACATTGCTGTCTTAGGCTTTTCGTAAGGGTTTCCTGGGTATAATCTATAATTTATACAAATGTACATTGGTTAGTACCATAACCCTTTGAAATTATTAATAATACCCTCCCCGAGACGGCATTCCAACAACTACGTCGGGCAGAACCACGACAGTTGTTACGGAACCCTAAATCAATCGGGCAGCGTAACTATTATGAAACCGGGGTTATAATACTTACAACAGAGCAGAACTTCGCTAATTAGGGGTATAATACCCAAAATATTATGCTTATAACTTCAGAATTCGAGATTGAGAATGAAATGTGAGCGACGGAAATCGAAAACTGATGTCTGCTATTTATAGTTGTGAAATCTGATCCTCACGCGGCCCGCGTCAAAGACAGGGGACATTGAAGCGGCCCGCGTCAACCTTGGTCAACGCAGTAGCTTAGCTGGGTCATCACTAGGCTTGACACGATTGCGACACGTGTCAGCACCGGATGCATCCGCGTATCATGAGTCCGCGCGGCCCGCTTTGATGTAAGCTTAAGTTGAAGCGGCCCGCCTCAGCTTAACTTTTCAGATTTTTAATTTTATTTTATATATATAACATAACTAGGGCTCGGTTTTCACATACGGGGTATAATATAAAACATATTGAGACATTTTATAGTATATTTAGAGAGTCAGAATATTATGAGGGTTTTGGTTTTACCGAGGGTTGTTACAGTTAGGAAATGTAATGTGAAGTAAAATCACATTATAACCAAGCGAGTGGTAAAAAGTAACTGGACTAATAAGTCTAGTAAGCGAGACCGGTTAAGGTCATTTAAGTAATTCGGTTGCTTGCAAGCGGTGGATTCGGTATAACTGAACCGAATAAATGAATTTGAAAACAAAAGAAATTGTTGCTAAAAGTGAAAGATTTCACTAAAGACCTTTAAACGGTTCAAAGTAACGGATTCATAAGGAATTCGATAGTATATGAAAGCGACGGATATCGCTAAGTTAACTAAACTAGTGGAAATAACGAGAGTACGTTATTTCGAAGTTACACTATGTCGTAGGAGATATGTAGACAATTGGTAACCAAAAAGATGTTACCATACTTTTCGGGTAATACTAACGATTGGTTAAAAAGTATAAGTAATGTTTAAAATAATTCTCGGATCGAATACATTGAGTTTAAACTCAATGAATTATGTAAGAAAAGGTTTCGAGGACGAAACCTCTTTAAGGGGGGTAGACTTGTAACACCCCGAAAACGGGTTTGGTAATCAAACCTCGTTAATAGTAAAAACGGGTAAAGTACTGTTAGTGGTAAAATTTACCCGGTGAATATTATGATTTAAATAAATAAATCTAATATTTATTAAAAAGATGGGAAATACTTTGAGAAAGCAAAGTATATAAAAAGGCCCGAGATTTAACGGGACTTAAAATAAAACGGGTTTTTGAACAAGAACTAATCAACTAGGAAAAATTATAACCTAGTTAGCTAATAGTCTAGAAATAACTTATAATAAGGTTAAAAACATGCCAAACTATAAGTTATACAAAAGAGGAGGGGTTAATCTTATAAAAAGTGAAACTTGAAATAATTAAAACAAAAACCAAACACACCATTTTGGTGTCTGGTTCGATCAGGAGAAGAGAAGGGCGACCAGGGTTCTTCAAACCCAAAAACTTCACAAATCTAAGAAATTGGAGGTTCAATTCAGTCCCAAATCAAGTTCTAAACACGAATTAATGATCACCTCACTGAAGGGATCATAAGGTATGCAAAATTCTAGTATTTTGATTCATCTCAAGTTCTAGGTTACTTGTGAAAAACTGAAATTGAGCTTGATTGTGTCATGCATGAGTAAATCTTGAAGTAATATGATGTCTAGGAGTAAACCCTAGTCAAATAACATGTTAGATTGTTGGATAATCTATGAGATTCATGATGATCCATTGATAAGCTAAGTGGGTTTTATGTTGATTTGATGAACACTCATGTTAGAATGTAAGATTGATGAATATTGAGATGATGATATAAGTTCTTGATGTAGTTCATGAACACTAGACTTAGAGGTTTGAATGTGTTGATGTAAATCTTGGTAAAGATAACTAGTTATGAACTAGTTAGTAAATAAGTAATATTATGCACATTAGGTGTTTGTTAAAATGCCTAAATGAAAACTAAAGTGTTGAAATTAGAGTGAAAATGTGCATTGAATAAGTCGATAAGTCGATTGACTTTAAAAAAGTCAAACCGACCAAGTGTATGATCGAATGATAAATTCGACATAAAAGCATAGGATGGTTTAGTTGTAAATGATTATGACTAACCTAACCATCTTACAATTACAATGATAGTTTGACGCTTGGCAAGCTAGGTGAAAGCTTGGGAAAGGAAGCGGGTCAAACGAATCAAGAATGAAGGAAAAGCGTAATTCGGATACGAGGTAAGTATAGCTTACACTAGTCTTATATTTTAAAATATTCTCTTATCGTATTAGTTACGAATAAGATAAATACATAATCGAGGTATGATGTTCCGGTGTGTAGATGTACGGAACAAGATAGTCGAGCATAACAAGAAACCATGTTGATGGTTTAAAAATGAGTTAAATTGGTAATTCGATCATTTTATGACAAATGGAAAATAAACTTTTGAATGGTTACCTTATAGGTTAAACCAAAACAAACAATAAGGGTAAAACGGTAAATTGGTCATGCGTTGACCATAATTATTGGTTTTGAAATACACTATATGACGTAAGCCATGATAGACTAAAAAACGTTAAGAAACGATTAATAAGTGAAATGACCGCACGGTGTAAACCGGAGCGAGTTATGTAGATGAGATGGTAATAAATATCATCTCGCCAACAAAATCGGTCACTTAGACCAAACGGGTCAAAAGGTGAAGGTATCACCTTTTGATAATAACGACTAATGATTATTGTCGAGTTATATTATTTCAGGAGTAAATGTCAAGCGGGTATTAGCAACGCTAAGAGTTAGCGGTTATAAAAGCAAGGTATTAAAAATGGGTCAATACATTGACCCGAGCCAGGTATGTATAATAGAGTAATTACTCATTTAGAATATAAGGTTCAATGAGCATTAGATGAAGTCTTAGATAGACAATGGGTTACTTAATGGGTAAACCGAATGTTTTAAAAGAGGGTCGTGGCGTTTTGAAAAGCATAATGACTTTTCTAACAAGATCATAACTCAAAAGAAGAATTATGGGTCAAACATGCTTGCAAAGGACCTTTTCGTAATTTAAAGACTAAAAAGGACTAAAACGCCCTTGTTGGCTAATTCGAACAAACAACCTTTAAAAGTTGTTTGGAAACGAGTTTTATAATTAGATAAATACTTAGAATAAGTATAGAAGCTAAAAGAGGTATTATATTAGTCAAATGACACTATTTGAGTTTTGCCGTAATTTAATGATTCGAGAGGTAAAATTTTGGGTTATATAAGATCACCACAATAAACCCACCTTAAATACAGTCGTGGTGGGATATTATAGGGTAAGAAATGTGGTGATGGAATGCTAGAAACAATCGAAAGCGATTTTAGGCTCGAAAGTGCTTAAATACCCTTAACGGGTCAAAATAAGCATACAAGCGAAAACGGTTTTAAATTGTGTAATAAACCTATGATTAGAACCTAATATGGTAGGTAACATTAATTTGTAGAAGTGTATGTAATATAGGAATCAAACAAATACGTTTGTTTGATAAAATGCATAAACGGGTAAAAATTCGGTAAAAAGGTAACGAGTCAAAGGCTTAGAAGTCTCAAAATTTCTTATTTTGGATGTAGGATTTTAACTCCATGAGATGGAGGATTAAATTACAGACGCGTAGGAAAAAGAATCGGGTAAAACGGATCAATAACGAAGAAGTTATGGCCGTTTCCGTAAAAACTGGCATAGCTGATCTGAACTGCAACCTGCTGGAAACTGGTTTCCCAGGCGACACGCGAAGGAACAACATGGTTCCTCCGCGACACGCGACAGAACCCTGATTTAGCGAAAAAAATTTATTTTAATCAGTTTCGCTTCCCGGACTCGTTTAAATACGTTCTAAGTTACATATGACTAATCCAACTCATGTTTTATGAGTTTCAGGTATGATTTTAGCACCGGAGGATGATCAAGCACAACGAAGAACCGAACACGATCAAGAAATAAGCTTCCGCACTATGTATCGTTGTTTTGTTAAACGACGAACGTACACATGATACGTGGTATACTTTCTAAATTGTAAAAAGTTTTAATAAACCCGTAATTTCCAATGCGTATGTAATATTAATTACATGATTGTTTTTCGTAAATAATACGTTAAACCTTAAATTATAAGAACGGGTGTTACATCAGTGTAGTGGTACACGTGGCGCGCCTGCATTTGCCTATTTTGGAGACGTCGTACTGGCGTTGTCGGACTGCTCCTGGATTCGTCGCAGGCCTACCTGGCGTTTGATGACTGGTGACACGTGTTGTCCTTTATGTCGGATGGAGCATCTTTGGTGCTGCCTTCATATTTTCCAGAAGCTTCTGGAAGCTTCTGGATGGTATCGTTGATGTCAGCGCCACGTAGGATGGAAAAAGTGGTATGGTCCTTGCCATGTGGGCAAGGAATTGGGACCATACCTCTTCAGAACCGATCTAAATACCTAGGTACTTGGGTTCGGGTCGGGTTAGGTATATTTTCGGTTCGGTTCTCGGTTATTTTCGGTCCGGACCTAAACTTGCTCACCCCTAAAAGAGTTTTAATTAAATGAAATAAGGGTAAAAATGTAAATAAACATCAAATGGAATTGGAAATAACCTTATTCTATCCCCTTTTTTTCTCTAACCTCCTATATTCACGATCATTTTTTTAAAAATTGTTGAAGTACTCCATCTTTTTAGGTTTTTTTTTTTATGAATTGCTTTATATCTCATTTTTTCATAGTTTTCCAATGAAGTGCTTTATATTGCATCGATTAAAAAGATGAAAATTGATACGATATTTACATATATGATGATGTCTAAATAAATGGTAATCCTTAACATACATGTAAATATAATATTTACATGTATGAAAATATATGCACTAATTGTCAGTTTCTTCTAGGTGAATGTCAACTACATATATGTAAATGTTTAACATACATGTGACTGTAGTAGGAACATATATGTTAATATTCACGTTGATCATATGTTTGTTCAAAGGGGATGTCAATTTACATTTATGTAAAAGTTTTACATAGGTATAAATATAATATTTACATATATGAAGATATTCAAACTGATTAGTTTCTTCAAACTAAATGTTTAAATACATTTATGTAAATCTTCGAAACTAAAATTTTAAACTTATCGTCTATTTGAAAATTTTAAATTAAATAATTAATTAGAAAGTCTGAGCAAACTTTAGGAAAAAAATTTCACAAGCATGGAAATCTTGAGTGCATTACCATAATGTCAACATGTTTATTCACTCAAAAAATTATATAAGGAAAAAATCAACTCCATTTCCCTCTGTACGCAAGTTTTCTGTTTAATACTTTAACAGAAATGAGATAAAGGTGTATGTAGATCTAAAGCTGTTTTTGAAATGAGATAAACCAGGCTAAATTAAAAATGTGATAATTTTCTAGGTATAAATTTACTTTAATGTCCCTCATAAATAAAATAATGAAAAAATAACATGAAATAAAATGGGTGGCTGTAAAGAGTTCTGCAGGTTCTGTAAATTTTTTTGGTTCTGAAATGATCTTGATCCTATATATATATATAGGGGAAGGTTTAAATGAGAACGCTAAATATTGTGAGAACCGTGAGAACAAATGAAAAAATCACGAGAACTTGGTCAAAAACAATTCAAATTCAAAAAAAATTTCTACGCTTATCATTATTATTCGAATACAATGTTAGAAATTTAATTTACACGTTGAAATTTACGAGAATTCGTAAATAAAGAAAATTTACACATGTGTAAGTTTGCCATTTACACATGTGTAAATCTGTTATATTTACACATGTGTAAAAAAATCTAGAAAGAGTGATTTTGAAGGGAGAAATGAATTATTTGATGTTGTAAATTCTTTTTTTGATGTTGTATCTTAATTACAATGAAGTTTGTATTAAAAAAATTGGTTTTGGTTGGTTTTTTCATTCGTTCTCACGGTTCTCGCAATATTTAGCGTTCTCAAGATAACCCTCCCCTATATATATATATATATATATAGGGGCATGATCAAGAGAAAACATACAAAAGTGTGAAAACGGTGAGAACGATTTTGGTGTTGACATGTGGCGTTGATACTAACTTACACTAAGGGTAATATTGTCAAAAAAACACATGCACATGCCACTCACATACCAAAACCATGCAAATGCAAGTCACATGCATATTCCACCATCTTTTTTAAACTCTCGTAACTTTTCTATACGAGATTATTTAAAAAAATTACACCATAAAATCAAGTGTTTTATTATCTTTCCAATGAATATACTATTGCTATACTTTTGAAATTAAAAAAAATGACATGAACTGAGTGTTCAAATAAAAACGCCATAAAGATACCCAATTTAGAAAAACGCCATGAAAATAGCCAATTGAAAACCCCATAAAACATCTAGTTCAAAAAAAGACCATGAAAAATTCAGTTGATAACGCCATAAAAACACACAGTTCAGAAAAACACCATTAAAATACCCAGTTGAAAACGCAATAAAACACATAGTTCAGAAAAACATACCCATGAAAACCCAGTCGAAAATGCCATAAAAACACCTACTTTAGAAAAACGCCATAAAAACACTCACTTCGGAAAAACGCCATAAAAACTCAGTTGAAAATGCCATAAAGAAACAAAGTTCAAAACGCCATAAAAACACAGTTCATTTTTTTTCAAAAAATATATCAATAGAATCTCGTTGGAAAGATAAAAAATGCTGAGTTTTATGGTGTAATTTTTTTAAAAAAATAATCATGTATAAAAAAGTTATAGGCGTTTAAATACGATGGGGGAAAATGGCATGTGATTAACATGTGCACCCTTGTTTTGATCATCTTAGCCACAAATCACAAAGATCTTATGACTGAAAATCGTTCTCACCGTTTTCACACTTCTAGTTGTTTTCTCCTGAACCCACTTCTCTATCTCTCTCTCTCTCTATATATATATATAAATTTAAATTTAAAACAATTAAATATATAAATTGTTTTAAAGTTTATATTAAACTAAAGAGTAAGTTACAAGTTTTGTCCTTTATGTATGTATCAAATTGCAGGCGGTGTCCTTTAACTTCAAAATTGACTGGTTTTATCCTTAACGTTTCAAAATCCGGCATGTTATGTCCTTTAATCCTAACTCAGTCAGATTTTTTGGTCAAATATGGTCATGTGCCTTGCACACGAGGGCATTCATGTCATTTTATCTATTCAAGGGCTATTGTGTAAAACAAATTATATTAAAGGGCTATTGTGTAAAAAATAAAAATTATTAACCAAAATAAGGGAAATTCTACACTCTCTTCTCTCTCTAATCTCTTCAACATTCATAAATCCTCTGTCTTTATTGAACATTAAAATGGAAATTGCATAGCTCAATCTCATCGGCGACTTCGAAGCCGGAATCAAATGCTTATAGAACCCCTCCCTCCTTTCCAATCTTTCTTTAGAGCATTCACATCCTATCCACCATTTTTTACCCTATAATTACACTAAAAACAACAAGAGTTTCTCTCTCCTGTTAATTAAATAATATATTTTTATACCTTTATCATTACATTTTCTCTCACCTCTACTCACAATCGTTTTCAAAATATATTAAAAAATTATAGAGGGTGAACAGTGTCCCCTCAAATATACAGATAAACAGTAACATTTTCTCTTTCGTCCACCCACAACCACTTACAATCACTATTTATAATATAAAAACCCCTCTCTCAGAATTTGATGGATAGGATGTGAATGCTCTTACACATCAAACTTGTAACATTTCCATTTTTTAATATTAAAATAAAGTATATAAAAACTTATATTATTAAACGATTAGATTACAGGTAAGCTGACTGTTAGAAATATGAGATTTTTAGACCAAAGATCCGTTTAATAACTAAATTATAAAAATACATTATATTTGAACTTACTCTGTTTTTAATGAAACTTGGGTCAAAATGTAGACAAAAATATTCTCGTTCTAATGTCATATTCATTGTTTTATAAAACGTTACCTTTTAAAAGTTATAAACGATAAATGAGTGAAGCAGCTGAATTAATTATAATATATAAAATAATAAAATAATAAAAATCTAAACAATTTATATATATAGTCTAATTTGTAACATAAACTAGTGAAAATTTGTTACCGTCGCCCGTGTTCAACCCGATAAGAAAGTCATGCCCGTCTTTAGCTTTGGAATCAAATGCATGACACACAGGGTTTGAGTTACCAAAACTAATCGATTTTATTGGATCCTGGAAGTAATATATTCTCTGGGTAAAAAACTAATCAATAATTAATTAGCATTCGAATTTCGAAACTTGAAAGTATCGCAATTACATTTTCTTCGGAATTGAGTTCTGTAATATACAAAGTATCTCCTACATTGAATATCAAATAAGTGCCTATACCATCCGAAGTATTCGAACCAACGGTCGAACTGCTACCATTACTTAACCCTCCCACATGGCCACTCTTACTTGCACCACCGTTTGTTTTACTACCGGTTCCATTTCCTCCGACGAATCCAAGCATTCGACTGCCATTGCCACTGCTTCCTAAGAATTTTGATGTCACACATCTTACTCCGCTACTTGCAACACTATAGCTTCAGCTAGGCTGCAACGCAGGCAAATTCGCTACAGCTTGCACAGGTGATCCTTGAGGTCTGCTAAAGTTATCTACACACTCACACAAAGAGGTTTTCAATTTTCATCACTGAATAATTAGCAAAAATATTCATGTGAATTTTCCATCAGTCAAGCTAGTAGGATTAAAATCAGAAATGATATCATAACGTATTTCCAGAACACATCTCCCCGATCCTTAAGGTAACCTAGGGTTTGTCTAATGAACATCAAATACTAATACCTAATTCCAATTTTCAATTACAGTTTTACACCAATAAATATGAATGAGGACTGAAATCATATATGAAATCATAGCAGATCTCCAGAATTGCAATTATATACCGAAACGTACATAAAAATAGAAAATTAATAAATTAATGCATTAAAAAGTTGCAAGGAATGCGAAATAAATTATAAAAAGTAGATAGCACATGGTATGAGTGGCAACAACACTGTTGTTAAAATGACACGACTATTTAACCTCTATTGAGCGATGTTGAGCTCAGTTGAATTCTGCTTCACCGAGTCGACTACTCGACTCGGTTTTTGACTCAAATTCTGCTTTGATAACAAACTTTGATCATTGTACCCAAACATACTTGTACCTTGTTCTCGCGCGCAAACAGTCCTTCGTGCCCTCACCACCATATTCTGCAATCATCAAGACATTAATGGTTCTGAGTAGTTCCAAGCACCAAGCATCATCATTAACTGTTCATCATCCATATACAGTTTCACAATGAATATCGATTAATCAATATAAATCTATTCAGCCGATAAGCAAGATTAACATCATACTTCACCTGAACTGTTAATCGGCACCCTCGTCTAAGGAGGTAGCCACCTGCTGAGCAAACTTCCTTCTGTGTCGTCAGAATCTTATTGGTAACCGGATCCTTCACCAGAGTCAGCTGAGCTCAGAATGTTTTTGAGATAGAATACCCAAATTTGTTCCATCAGAATTACCTTCAAAACAATTAACTCTTTTAAATCTACTAAATTTGGAAAGCATATCAGTTGCCCTAACCTTTTGCTTGGATGAGTTGATGCTTGATGATTTCTACATAATTAAAATTATATTTTGCAAAGTCATTAGATTGGTCTTTTAAAAAGTTTTCCAGCTAACTATTTAAGATTCTAAGTGTTTTTAAACAGATATTTAAAATTGTGTTTTTAATTCTAAGGAAAAATCACAGAATATAAAATATATGTGGTGTTTATTATTCAACCTAAATCACAAAACTCTGAAATTGAATTGAATTAGAAATGAACTAAGAAAATGTTGTTAGTGCAATTTAGAAAGTAATAATCTTTTATATCAAATAACGTGAAACTGTTTACACAGGACCTGGGTTTCTAACCCAGTAATGGTAACAAAGAAAGATAAAACCTGGAGGATGTGCGTCGATTTTTCTGATCTAAACAATGCTTGTCCGAATGACTGCTACCCTTTGCCGGAGATAGACTTAAAGATTGATTCTCTTTCCAGCTTCCGCCTTAAATGCTTCCTGGATGCATATAAAGGTTACCATCAAATTCAGATGGCTTTGGAAGATGAAGACAAGACCGCGTTTGTAACAAACGAAGGTCTCTTCTGTTATACCAAAATGCCATTCGGATTAAAAAATGCCGGAGCTACGTACCAAAGGTTGATGGATAAAGCATTCAAAGACCAGATCGGAAGAAATTTAGAAATCTATGTGGATGATCTGGTCATAAAAAGTCAAGCCGAAGATAGCATGATCGACGACATACTCGAAACCTTCACCCGGCTTCGGAGTATCAATCTTAAGCTTAATCCCAAAAAATGCTCCTTTGGTTTAGAAGAAGGAAAGTTTCTTGGTGTTTGGATAACCCAATCCGGAATTCAGGCGCATCCGGATAAAATCAAAGCGGTAGTCTCCATGCAGCCTCCAAAAACAGTTAAAGAAATCCAATCATTGAACGGCAAACTGGTAGCCCACCATCGATTCGTCTCAAAAGCAGCTGATCGCACCATCCCTTTCATGAATGTTTTAAGAAAGCGAACTGGAAAAGGTCAAATAGAATGGACACCAGAGGCTGATTCGGCGTTTCAAGAATTGAAAGTTTGTCTTGGGTCTTTACCCACTTTGAGTGCACCAATCACCGGAGAAACCGTCACAGTTTATCTCTCCGCCTCTCACTTCGCTATAAGTGCAGTACTTGTGGTACATCGGAATCAAGCACAAATACCGGTCTACTACGTAAGCCGCATCCTGAAAGATTATGAAACTCGGTACCCGATGATTGAGAGATTGGCACTCGCTTTGGTACACGCCTCTAGACGTCTCCGAAGGTACTTTCAAGCTTTCAATATAGAGGTGCAGACTGACCTCCAGATCCAACAAATTCTCAGAAAGCCAGAGGTCTCCGGACGCCTCACTAAGTGGGCAATTGAACTCAGCGCTTTCGATATCACCTATCGAACCAGAGGTCCAGTAAAAGGCCAAGCGGTGGCAGATTTCCTCACAGAGGTACCAACCGGAGAAAGCACAAAAGAAAAATCCGCCCTACCGAGGGTGTGGAACTTATACACGGATGGAGCCTCCAGCAAAGAAGGATCGGGAGCCGGGTTAATCCTAATAGATCCAGAAGGAATAGAATACACTTATGCCCTGCGATTTGAGTTTAAAACCTCAAACAATGAAGCAGAATATGAGGCTCTCCTCGCAGGACTCCAAACCGCGGCCAAGGCCAGTGCAACCTCCGTACTAGCACATGTTGATTCATTGTTGGTAGCCAATCAAGTCAGCGGAGAGTACGAATCACGAGAGGATAACATGGTTCGGTATCTCCAGCAAGTTAACAGTCTAATTTTCTCTTTTGACTCTTGCAAGATAGTACACATACCGCGGAGTAAGAACAAAAAGGCCGATGCCTTAAGCAAGCTCGCATCCGTAGCGTTCTGTCACTTATCCAAGGAAGTTTTAGTCGAAACCTTGCAAGCCCCGGCCATCCAACAGACGGAGTCGGTCATGTCAGTCTCCGTGCTAGAAAAATCCTGGATGACTCCGATTGTGGATTACTTGAAAGAAGGGACGCTCCCAGAAGACAAAGCTCAGGCCCGGAAGTTAAAGGTAAAAGCATTGCAGTATCAGATTCACGATGGGCAACTTTACCGAAAGACCTTCTTAGGTCCGCTCTTGAAATGCCTAACACCAGAGGAGGCCAGCTATGTCATAAGAGAAATCCACTGGGGAATATGCGGCATCCACTCCGGACCAAGGATGGTCATAGCTAAAGTTATGAACGCCGGATACTTCTGGCCGGGCATGCATCAAAGCGCGGTTAATGAGTTACAATCATGTGAAGACTGCCAGCGGCACGCTCCCATTAGTCACCGAGCCAAAAACAACCTCGTTCCCGTAACTTCGGCGTGGCCGTTTCAAAAATGGGGGATTGACATTGTGGGTCCTTTCCCTGTTTCCACCGGAGGGGTAAGGTTCCTATTGGTTGCCATCGACTATTTTACAAAATGGATCGAAGCCAAACCCCTCCGGACCATCACAGGAGATCAAGTGCTGAGGTTTGTTTGGGAAAACATAGTGTGTAGATACGGAATGCCGCTCTGCATAGTCAGTGATAACGGGAAGCAGTTTGCAGAAAAACCATTCAAGACATGGTGCGAAAGAATGCACATTGAGCAAAACTTTGCTTCGGTAGCCCATCCCCAAGCCAACGGGCAAGTTGAAAGAGCCAACCACAGCATTGTGGAGGGCATTAAAAAGCGCTTGGGGAAGGAAGGCGTTTCATGGGCAGATGAACTTCCACATGTCCTGTGGGCTCACCGGACGATGCCGAAGACAAGCAATAGGGAAACTCCCTTCAGTTTGACATACGGTACCGAAGCGGTCATTCCCGCTGAAGTAGGGATACCCACCCCTCGAATGCAACAGAGTCAAGAAGAGAATGAACAAGAACTCTGTCTAAACCTTGATCTGCTCGAGGAGCGAAGAGAACTCGCGGCCATCCGAGAAGCAAAATACAAAAAAGAGTTGGAAAAGCACTACAACTCAAAAATAAAGGAGGTCCGGTTCAAGATCGGAGACTATGTCATGCGGAGTAATGAAGCCAGTTTGGCTGAAGGTACTGGAAAGATGGCTCCGAAGTGGGAAGGACCCTACCTAATCAACACCGCAGGAAAAGACGGTGCATATACGCTCAAGAAAATGGATGGGACCCTCGTCCCGCGCACATGGAACGGAGCACACTTAAAAAAGTGTTTTCTTTAAAAAAGTTGTTCCTATTTTAAAAATAAGATTGTAATACGGAAGCTACGGCCTCCGTCACTCTTTTTATTTCCTTGTAAAGCGGATGTTTTTGCCCGCACCGAACAACTTGTAAACTCCAAGACCGTGGAGGGTTTTACCCACGGATTGCATAAAATGTTTTTACTATGTGTTAATCGGAGAAGTATAACTCCGGAAAAGAAAATAGAATGATAAAATTTTCTATCTTTAACAACGTTGCAACACAAGTATAATTTTTGGCCGAACTAGGGATGCTAACCCTAAAAGGTAGGAATGAACTGGTCCCGTTCATATTCTTCCCTTTACTTAGAAATTATCCTGGAAAACCAAAAATCGGATCCGTGCTTTAAAATGAACGTTCTAGAAAAAACAGAAAATGTAAAACACCAAAAACATGGACGCATGTATGTTTACATCAAAAATTGACCGGACTTGCATAAACCGGAAATTACATAATCATTTACAAAGGATAATTGTCTAACATAAGTAAAAGCATCATTACATTCATCCAAAATAAGGTGCATGCCCCAAATCGCCGGACATGTCCACCTGCCAAAGAACTAAATAAATCCTAAACTTCCAAGGTGCATACCCCAAAGAGCCGGGTATGTCCACCTTACTTCTTCGAAGAGTCATCATTCGCAAAAAGTAGAGCTTTCTTAATTTCAGAAAGGGGCGCGTCGATAAGCTTCTGAAGATCTTCTATCACCGGAAATGTGAGAGTATCAAAACAAGCAACCGCCGTTTTTAGATCCTCCGTAGCATTGCGATTTAACATCGGAACATCTTTGTAAGGGGTTTTCTTCTGCAAAGCATGTACATAACCAGCATGCAGACCGGAGTTGATACCCACGGCACTCATCGCATTATTAACTGCGGCCACGGCGGCAGTCATTTCCGGCCCCTTATGAACGTTCTTCGCCAAGAGCTGGGCCCCTTCCGAAAGCATCCAAATCTTCGTTGCTTGAAGATCTTCCACCTTAGCTTTTAGGGAAGCATTCTCCGCTTCCATCTCTTCTTCGCGTCCTTTCATTTCCTCAACCTGCATCTTCAAATCAGCTCCCTCTGATTTGAGCACATCCCGCTCTGCCAAAAGAGTTAGAAAAAATAGCAAAAGTAAATGCACAAGTCAAAAAAGGAAAGAAGGAGCGTACTAGTCACCATGTTTGCATAAGCTACACGGGCATTCTCAAAAGATACCTCCATCTTCGCCATCACCTCCTTGTGCTGATCATCTTTCTGCTTCATGGATTCGGAGAAGCTCTTTAACTCAGCTGCAATCCTATCACGGTCCTCCGCAGCAGAGGCAGCAGCCGCTTGGGAAGATTGATTCTGGCTAGTCAAAGACTTAATTTTCTCTTGCTGGGACTGTAGTTCTTGAGAAAGCTGGGCAACCTTCTTCTCCGCATCTGGACTCCTCTGAATCTTGCGCTTTAAGGAGCGAGTCTCCTTCTCTAAGTTCTCCCGTACCGACTCCGCTTCTACCCACCGTCGATAGAGCTCCGTCACGAAGATGTTTGACTGGGCTTGGTTAGTCAAAACCGCCGCACCAAGATCTGGGTTCTTCATCTTCCGGCTTCTGGCATGATCTATCGGAGTGTTTATATTGAAAAGGAAAGTTTTTGCAACTAGCGCGTCCATCACTGAGTCCTTGTTCTGAACATCCCAATCAGGAATAAATTTGTCTTCAGCAGTCGCCGGATCGATATCCATATCATCCGAGAACAAATCTGCATATCGAAAAAAGGACAACAACTCAGGTCCGAACCAAGATGAAGGAAGAGAAGACACTTGGTCTTCCTCATCTTCGGTAAAGCGGTCCGGACCTAAAGATGAGTCCAGCATCGTACCTGAAAAAGTCACCACATTGGGTTCACCATGAGCTTTTCCTTTCTCCTTGCTCGAAATCTCCGGAATCTCCATCTCCATGTTCTCTGTTTCAGTACTTGGAAGAAAACCACCTGAAAAGGTAGGGGTCGGTTTATTACGAGCCAATGCAGCCTCCTCCCTAGAAAACTTACCTCCGGTAAGATGCTCATCCAGCTCTTCCATTACATTACCTTCGGAGTGAGAATCCTTCTTTGGTTTCTTCGACTTCGGCAATGGAAGAGGATCGGTGGAACGTATCTGAATCGGCTCGTTTTTTCTCTTACGAGAGCGAACCTTCAAATCCACATCCGGTACAATACCCTTGCTTTTCAAAGAAGAAGGTCGGTATTGGAGGGCCTCATCTAAATCACGAACCTCCGGATCACTATCCACATCATCAAGAATAGATTTTTTACCAGTTTGTGATCCAGACGAGCCCCCAGCATCCTTTAAAGATATCGGAATAGAGGAGGCAGTTTCGGTAATAACTTGTTCAGATACACTTTGGGGGATAGAAGAAGTTGCCTCAGCAGCAGACGGCTCAGTCACATTCGGATCCACCGGGGGGCGGATCGATTGAGCCGAAGACACCACCTGTTTCATCAACGGAACATCCTCTTCGCCTTGTTCCCCGAAGTCAAAATCAAAAACGTCCATGCTCGGAACTTTCAAAGCATCCAGAAGAGACATTATGGCACCTGCATTTTCAAAATGAAAAAGTTAGCAAAACAACTAAAAAATGGTGCCGAAGGGGATGTAAAGGGTCGGAACTTACGATCACGCTTTCGGCGAATAATCGGCCAATCCCTATCCCCTTGGGCCCAGGAAAAACTAACTCGACCTAACCAAAGGAAATGCTCGGGAAGGGGACGAATGGGGGATTTGTGCTCAATCAGGGCACGGACTAAATTCTCGCTAAAAACGAAGTCTTCTCCAAGATCAAAAGACATCGTTTGTTCTTTGAAACGCCACCTCATATCCTCCGGTAGACAGCGATCATCCAGCCAGAAAAAATTGTCCTTCCAATTTTTCAAGCTAGACCGCTCGCTGGAGGACGGAGAAGGAACACCCTTCCGGTGCGCGAATGTATACCAGTCTCCGGCCGTGATAAATTCATAAAAATATCGAAAAACATTCAGGTCCGGTTTCTGGTCTAGGGCTCGGCAAGAAATTTCAAAATGGTTGATACGGCTAAGACCGAATGGGTTAATTTGGCAAATGTGAACCCTAAAAAATTGAAGAACCCTAATCAAGAAGCGAGAAAAAGGAACCCTATAATTCGCGAAATTACAGACGCGAGTATAAAAGGGAAACTTCCCTTGACGGAATGGATATATGGCTTCCCTTTCGGAAGGAAGGACCGGGTGAAGATCTAGAGGAATCCTGTAATCTCTAACGAACTTATCCAACTGACGTTGGGTAAGCAAACTCACACTCTCGGCAAGATTTTCCTTACCAGGGGCCATACTTAAAAGATAAAAAGAAAGGGACGCACCTTTCTCTGAAGAAGAAGAAGAGGTAAAAGAGGATAACAGTGGAGAAGATGATGGGAGAAGAAAAAAGTGAAAATGAAAAAGTAAAAAGTAAATTTATAGGAAAAAATAAGTCGGTTGGGGGCCATCATGTCAAACCGTCACTTCCCACGATTTCCAACACGGGTTTCGCTACCGTCACCAGTAGGTGACTGACGGTCAAAATAATGAAAGTCACCCGCACCATTCAAAATACGCCACGTCATCGATTCAGACCACTCCAACGGTGACACGTCATCCGAATAAAAACAAAATCTAAAGCAACATTTTGCTAAGTCTCTACCGAGACTTAACAAACTGGGGGACTTGAAGACACATATCCGAGGCCGGACATGACTCTTAGGACGAACCGGACTCCACTTGGACGGGCATCTAAAATATGTCCGTCCCTTATCAAGCACCTCCGGAGACGAACATCCATTTAAGTGCGTCTGGACGAATGACGTCATCTCAGTTGACTACTATAAATACTCCTTCAAGTACAAAGTCAAGTACGATTTTCTGAACCTTCGTCCTTACTTTCTCTCTCTACCAATACTTATCCTCACGCCGGAGGGTGGTCGCAGAGGGGCCCTCCCATCTCTACGGCGAGCCTAACGGTTTTCTGTTTTGCAGGACTGTCTCCAAGTTCGCTTACAAGATCCAAACCCTCGTTTACAGGCTCCGGCCTAAACACGATTCTTTGGTTCTTCACCTCATATGTGTACTTCACCTCAAGTGCTGCTTTTCTTGGCTTTAAGGTGCATTTTGAGACACTATATGTGGATCAGAAGCAAGATCTTTTGGAGTTGGCTAACTCGGAAGGTGAGATAGTTATTCCGAGCTTTGTTAATCCGGTGCCCATGAGGGTTTTTCCGGAGCTGTACCAGAAACAAGACGGGTTGGACTTTCTGATTTGTACTATTGGGAGCATGAGAAAGGCTAAAGGGATCTTGACTAATACATTCTTGGAGTTGGAATCACACGCGATCAATTGGTTTTCGGGCAGTAACTTCCCGCCCGTGTATCCGGTGGGACCCTTACTCAATTTAGACGGTGTAGTTGGAAAAGCCGATGACACGGATGTGTTTAGGTGGTTGGACAGTCAACCACGGGTGTCAGTGGTGTTGTTGTGTTTTGGGAGTATGGGATGCTTTGACGAGGCCCAGTTGAAGGAGATTGCACGTGGTTTAGAACGTAGTGGTCATCGTTTTGTGTGGTCCGTACGCTGACCTCCTCCACTAGAGCAATCATTTGAAGTGCTTCCAGATGATTATGATGACCCGAGGGTAGTGTTGCCAGATGGTTTCCTCGAGCGCACCTCGGGAGTAGGGAAGGTGATTGGATGGGCGCCACAGGTGTCGTTGTTGGCACACGAAGCAGTGGGGGGATTCGTGTCCCACTGTGGGTGGAACTCGATGATAGAGAGCTTGTGGTTTGGTGTACCAACGGCTACATTGCCGATATATTGTGAGCAACAGATGAATGCGTTTGAAATGGTGGTGGATCTGGGACTAGCAGTTGACTTGAAATTGGATTATAAGATGAATGTGATAAATCCGGAGGGCGATACGGTCATTGTGATGGCAGAGGAGATAGAGAGGGGGATAAGAAGTGTAATGGAGGATAACGAGGTGAGAGCAAAAGTGAAAGAGATGAGCAAAATGAGCAGGGCAACGGTGGTTGAGGGTGGTTCATCATATACTTCGGTTGGCTACCTCATTAAAGATATGATGAGAAATATCATATAAGTTTGAGTATTGTAAGGTTTACTAATCTACTATTAGTTATATCGTAATGTTTTCTGGTAGGAAGCAACGCCGAAAATGTAAAATTGCAAGTTTTATTTTTACGTGTTCTTAAATTATTACATGCTTGTGACTTATATTGGGATCTTAGTTTTGCATAAACCATCCTTTAAAAACCAATAAAAAGATATACAACAATGGGTTGCCATTGTGTGTGACATGGTCGCTTCGTTGGGGTGTGGTTAGTAACCATCAATGGCAAACACAGTTGCGGAGCTTGTGTTCATCCCCGCACTTGGTCATATAATGTCCACAATCGAGATGGCTAAAGTACTCGTGAACCGGGAATCAAAGGTTCTCAGTAAGCGTTCTTCTAATGAGCTCCCCTGACCCTGTCCCCACTCTCACAATCTATACCGAATCGCTGGCTAAAAAACACTATCGATCATCGCAAACGATTCATTGTACTCCCACGAGATCAAACATCTCCAAAGATCAACGCCAAAGCTCCAGTTCGTTCTTTGATTTCGTCAACAGTCATTGCAAACATGTTAGAAATATCGTGGCTGACATGATGAATCAAACTGGTTCGGGTAGGGTAGTAGGATTTGTCATTGATGTAATATGTGTGGGCATGATAGATGTGGCTAGTGAATTTGATCTTCCGACGTATGTGTTCTTCACGTCTACTGCTGCTTATCTTGGCTTTAACTTGTATGTCCCGAAACTATGTGTTGATCAGAACCAAGATCATGTTATTGTGCTGACTAACTCAGACAAGATCATGTTATTGAGCTGACTAACTCAGACGGTGAGATAGTTGTTCCAAGTTTTGTTAATCCGGTGCCGAAAAAGGTTGTCCGTGCGGTGTGCCAGGTAAATGAGATATAAAAACAGAAGAACTTATTACAACCTACCTCATCTTCATACTGATATCCAGTTATAAAAAATTCGAAACAATTGGCCATTAACCAGTGATTTTCCAATTAAAATAAATCAAGTAAAAATTCATATCGAAAGTTGAAAGCATATTAATATAATATTCAAAAACACAATAATTGATAAGGGTATCATAATTTAATATCTTATGCCAGCAACGCAATGACCTCACCAGTTAGAAATCTATCATATCTTATAGAAGATATGAGACATAAACAACAAAACAGGCTCTAAACTAACCATCACTAATGGAGAACACAGTTGCAGAGCTTGTGTTCATCCCTGCACCCGTGGTTGGTCATATAATGTCCACCGTCGAGATGGCAAAGCTACTCGTGAAACGTGATCAAAGACTCTCAATAACCGTTCTTCTCATGAACCCTCCTTTCTCCATCTTGGTTCTCACCACCTACATCGAATCATTGGCTAAAAACACTCTCGAACGCATACGATTTGTTCAAGTCCCTCAAGAGCAAACACCACCAAAGCTCGACCCCAAATTCCCGTTTACTTCCTTCACTAAATTCATCAACAGTCATTGCAAATCCGTAAGAAATATATTGGAGAATATGATAGACCAAACTGGTTCTAGTAGGGTGGTTGGGTTAGTTGTTGACATATCATGCACAGGCATGATAGATGTGGCTAATGAATTTAATCTTCCCACATATGTGTACTTCACTTCTAATGCTGCTTTTCTTGGCTTTAAGCTGCATTTCGAGACACTATATGTGGATCAGAACCAAGATCTTATTTTGCTGGCTAACTCGGAAGGTGAGATAGTTATTCCGAGTTTTGTTAATCCGATGCCTATGAAGGTTTTTCCAGATCCGTATCAGAAACAAGATGGGTTGGATTTTCTGATATGTGCTATTGGGAGAATGAGAAAGGCTAAAGGGATCATGGTTAACACGTTCTTGGAGTTGGAAACACACGCAGTGAAGTCGTTTTCTGGCACAAATTTCCCGCCAGTGTATCCGGTAGGACCCGTACTCAATCTAGACGGTGTAACCGGAATAGCCAATGAGAGTGATGTATTTAGTTGGTTGGATAGTCAACCGCCATCCTCGGTAGTGTTGTTATGTTTTGGGAGTACGGGTGGTTTTGACGAAGCCCAAGTGAAGGAGATAGCACGTGGTTTGGAACAAAGTGGTCATCGATTTGTGTGGTCACTACGCCGACTGCCTCCACCCGAGCAATCATTCCAAGTGCTCCCTGACGATTATGATGACCCACGAGTGGTGTTGCCAGATGGGTTCCTGGAGCGCACCTCGGGAATAGGGAGGGTGATTGGATGGGCCCCACAGGTGTCGTTGTTGGCACATGAAGCAGTGGGGGGATTTGTGTCCCACTGTGGGTGGAACTCGATGTTAGAAAGCTTGTGGTTCGGTGTACCTACGGCTACATTGCCAATGTATTGGGAGCAACAGATGAATGCATTTGAAATGGTAGTGGAGTTGGGATTGGCAGTTGACTTGAAACTTGATTACAAGATGAATGTGCTCAATTCGGAGGGCGACATGGTCATTGTGACAGCAAAGGAGATAGAGAGGGGAATAAGTCAACTAATGGAGAATAAAGAGGTCAGAGCAAAAGTGAAAGAGATGAGCAAAATGAGCAGGGAAACGGTGGCTAAGGGCGGTTCATCATATTCTTCCGTTGGTTACATTCTTAAGGAAATCATGACTAATATCATATGAGTTTTCAAATTTGTATGAATTACTAATCTACTATTAATTATATTCTGATGTTTTCTGGTAGGAAATGAAGCCAAAAAAGTATAGTTACATGTTTCATTTCACCTGAATTTGAAATATTACACGCTACAACCTTTTTGCCAAGGCATCCCACCCTCAAATAAGTTCTAGTGGTGTAGTAATTAACTACTAGCTGGGTCAAGGATAATCTTCAACAGCCACTAGTAACAGAGACAGAGTGGTGGTCGGTCACTTATATAGTTACACAGATCCTAAATACTAAATAGCGTATGATCACAGATCCTAATACTTTTTTTTTTTTACCTATTTCAACCCTTTTACCCTTTTTAAAAATACCCACAATCTCTCTTTCTCTCCACACACACTCTTTAAAAAAATATTCATCTTCTCCATCTTTTTTTATAAGAAAAAACAATGAATCTCAATTCATGGCGCGAGAATTGTTACCGACCGATTGTTAACTTCGAATAAGATGACGAGTATGACATAGAGATTGACCATAACATGAGTCAAATTCCATCGCCATCTCCCGACTTTGTTATTCCGGATACGCAAAACGATCCGGTTGAAGGTAAAAAAAGTAGAAGATCTCATAGAGGTTTCAAGAAAACCGAAAGAGGTGGAAGTTCAAAAAAGACGGTGGAAATGTCCGGGCCGAAACGAATAACAACTCCTTTGACGAAAGAAGAGAAATTGCATTATGTCGTGCTTGGATTGAAATATGGGAGGATCAAAAAGCTGGTATATTATTTCAATAATTTTTTGGTTTTGTACACATTTTTATATGTTTTTGTTAACATTTATTAACTTTTTTTTATGTAGCGGACTACCGAAAAGCGAGATGATTTTGGACTAAAATATGGGAGTTGTTCTACAAGCAGGTGGGAAGTGAGGCAAGTAATCCCTATATGATATCTGGACGGTGGGCCAAAATTCGCAAATACTTCGGGCTATTTACGAATCTGCATAACAGAAACAGTAATCGAATGCGACCAAGTGGGAGTGATGATCTTCAAGTTTACTAATTCACTATTGCGAAGAATAGAAGCAAGAGGTGTTTCGTAAGTACAAGGTTATGAAAACGTTTGACGAGGACTATTTGTGGAAAACTCTCCGGAAGTGTTTGAAATGGACCGAGGTAGTTAGAATAGATGAAATGGGCGATTCAGGGTCATCGCGTACGAAAACTAATTCGTCTGGGGCATTTGTCTCCTCTAGTAGCTCAGATGCTTATGTAGGGATTGACCTAAACGCTTACGAGTATGAAGCGGTAAAAGAGGCACCACATCGACCAACTGGAAGGGACCGGGAAAAAAACAACTTTGGAAGCCGATACAGAATTTTGCGTTAAGATTCGGAAAATATCAAGTAGTATCACAGCGACAGTGCAAGTGAAAATTGCGAAACAAAGGATGAAAAACTTGGACTTTCTTAACAAGGACTTCAGCAACCTATCACCAAGTCCAAGTCCTCGAGTGATACTTGAAAAAGCGCAAGAGCGTACACAAAGGAACTAGAAAAAAGATCAAAGCACTATGGACTAGATTTGTTTTTTAATCTGTGTCTTTTTATTTTTATTTTTTAAGGTGTTTAATGTTTCTCTTAATGTTCTATGTTTTATTATAAAATTTATCTTTTTAATTTCTACTTGTTCATTTACATTTTTTAAACAAAATAGAAAACTCGTTGAAACTCTTATTCATCTGGACCACAACATGGTCATGTAGCTTCAACATGGGCTTTATCCAGTGTCTAGTCAGCGCTAGATAAAACAATATTACAAGATGAATCTGTGTGATCACCTAAACTACAACAAGTAGTCTTAACATCACAATAGAAAACATGCCTTTAAAGTCTAACTCACTAAAGTATCATATTCAAACAACAAATATGCCTCCAAACCATCCTAAACAAAAAAATGACTCCAAACCTTTAAAAGCAAATTGAAGACTTGTGGGAAGATTAAAATAAAATCCATATAAACCGCACGGAACTTTAAATGCAAATAGATGACTTGTGAGAAGATTAAAATAAAATCAATATAAACAGCACGAAACCAAATTTCTAAGTTTTACATCTTTCTCAACTCTCTAAATAAAATCCAATAAAATCAATATAAACCACACGAAACCAAATTTCTAAGTTTTACATTTTCTCAACTCTCTAAATAAAATCCATATAAATCGCACGAAACCAAATTTTTAAGTTTTACATTTTTCTCAAACTCTTTATCTCTATCTATTTCTTGCTCACAAAAACTTATTTTATTATTTTTTCTCTTTCCTACACACTCACAATAACAATATAGAGGATTGACTATGACTATTTACAGGGGCGAAGTTTAGAAGGGGCAGGAGGGGGCGCCCGACCCCCGGACTTTTCGCTCAGTAGTTTTATACATGTAGTTTTTGTATAGAAATTTTTGGGTATATATCTTTTCGACCCCCCGGGTTCTATAGAAATTTTTGGGTATATACGTTTTTGACCCTCCGTCATTCAGGTCAAGCTTCGCCACTGACTATTTACATTGGAGCCTTCATCTCTTTCTATATAAAAACACATCTTTCTCTAAATTTTGTTAAATTTTTAAGGGTTATTGGATTTTATCACCCTCAACTATCGGCCTTTGGCCGTTGCCACCCGCAACTAACACTTTGACACCCGGCACCCCCAACTTGACTTTTTGTTTGCAATGGCACCACTCAGTTAAATATGCTCTAACTTGGTTAGTAATTTGTCCGACGTGGCACCATTTTGATGATCTGTACATGCTGATGTGGATGATGAGGTGTTATGTCTCATTTATATACCCTACTCGGATCATATAATCGCAGTCATCACCTCTCTTCAGTCATCGCGATCATCAACATTGAAGAATGGAGCCCTAATCTCTCGAATCTAAGGTAAGACTTATCTGAGTTCTTGAAATTAGACATTTTTTGAGATGTCGGCAACAATAGATGTTATGCTTTGGATTGGCGGTCACATTGAGGTAGGATTTGGTCAACCACGGTATGCAGGAGGTGATTCAAAGCTTGTTAGAGTAGATGTAGACCACATTTCTTACTTTGAACTTGTAGAGTATGCAATGGATTCCGGTTTTTACAGTTCTAGAAAATTGCATATGTATGGGTTGGATGCTGATGATGGGGGACTTCATCACTTTGAGAGTGATAAAGATGTTTTGCACTTGGCCGGTAAGGTTTTGAAGTGGAATGAACCATTTATGGAAGTCCTGATCCAACCAGGTCCAATACTGGCAGATGAAGCCCACTCCTGTTCCAGGCCCACTAACCCAGCTCCCCGGGCCAATGAGCAAAAAGCCCAATCCACAAAGCCTGCTAGGTCAACTGATAGGGTTTCAGTGGATATAGACAAAGAATATGGTGATAACAGTGATGGCAGTGACTATAATGAATTAGCTGGATCAGGAGAGTCGGATGATTATACTGATATTGATGACCTAGTTCCAAGCAGTGATCGTGATGATGAGGAGGTTCTGGAGGAGGTAAATGGTTCTGAGTCAGATAGAGAGGACTTGGAATAGAGACAGTCACAAGATGCAGTTAGAAAGGCTACTCATATTAATTGTGAAGCCAAAAAAAAAGTTGTTTGACGAATACTTAAAGGAGAAAGAAACAGAGGGAAACTTGCATGAAACTAATGATGTAGTGGGTTCACATATAGAGGGGTACAGTAGCTATGAGGAATCTGATGGTGACATTCTTACACCCGGTGATAGTGAGGACGATGATATCAGGGGTAAGAAGTATAAGGAAGCTGCTCCATCTGTAACTGAACACACTAACTGGAAGAAATTCATTTGGAAGGTAGGAACAAGGTTTGCATCAAGGGATGCCTTTAAAGAGGCAGTGAGAAGGTATTCAATGACTAATGGTAGGAATTTGTACCTTGCTAAGAGTGAGACGGGCAACTGTGGTAGTATAGTTGTCAAGTGTATAGAAGGGTGTCCATTTTTCTTATTGTGCTCACTGCATAAGGGGAAAGAGTGTTATATGGTAAAAAGAGTTAAGAATAAACATTCCTGCCAAAGGAACATGATAAAGAACAGACAACTAACAGCAGGGTTTATAGCTAATGAGTTCCTACCATTGTTTAGATCCAAGCCCAATTGGTCTGCTAAGGAGATTGTATTGGCTGTAAAACAGAAGTATAAGGTCATAATTACTAAGTGGTTGGCTTACAAGGCTAAAGCTTGTGCTCATAAGAAGTTCATGGATCAATGAGGGATCATTATAGTAAAATTGGTGCATACATGAATGTTTTGGAGAAAACAAATCCAACATCAACGTTTGTTCTTGTAACTGCACAACCAGGTTTTATCAATCTAGATCCAACAGCCACATGTGAAACATTCTTTAGATTATTTGTATGTTTTGATGGTGTCAAAAAAGGTTTTTTAGCCGGATGCAGGAAGGTGTTGTGTTTAGATGGCTGTTTTCTGAAGACATTCATGGGGGGAATGTTATTAATTGCTGTTGGAAGGGATACTTCCGATGTATCCTTTGGCATGGGCAGTGATTGAAGGGGAAAACAATGATAGTTGGGAATGGTTCATGGAAGAGCTCAGGAAGTGTTTAGGAATAAATGATGGCGGGGAAGCATGGACATTCATATCAGATCTGCAGAATGTATCACTTTTACATGATGCTTACTAGAAATACCTGTGTTATATTCTGCATAGTATTAACACTTATGATCATGCAGGGTCTATTGAATGCTGTTGCACTAATATGGCCAAGAGCAGAGCATAGAAACTGTGCAAGGCACATCTATGCTAACTGGCACAAGACATTCAAGGATGAGGAGTTGAAGGAACTGCATTGGAAAGTTACAAGGGCTTATTGTGAACCTGAGTACATTCAAGCCCTTGATGAGATGAGATCAATCAACCCTGATGTAGTAGAAGCATTATTGAATCAGGATAAAACTTGTTTCAACAGATGCTACTTGAAAACTCATACTCAATGTGATGTAATAGTGAACAACATGGCAGAAACATTCAATGGTTAAATCATCAATGCAAGGTCAAAGCATATTATTCACATGTTAGAGGATATCAGAATTCAGATCATGAGTAGGTTAGTGACAAAAAAAAAACAGAAATGGCTGCCAAAGATGTTGTCATATGCCCTAATATATAGGAAAACTAGAGTTTTCAAAAGGTGCAACTTATAGGTGTGAAGTGTACCCCTCATTTTATCAGGTTTTCCAAGTAAGAGACTTTGATGATGTATCTGTTGACTTGGATAAGAAAACCTGCACATGTAGAAAGTGAGAACTTAGGGGATATCCATGTAAGCATGTGTGTGCTGTGGCTGGGTTTTTACATAAGAATTCAGAAGATTATGTGGACCAATGTTACCATAAAGATACATACATGAAGATTTATGACTTCACAATCCCTCCATTGCCTAGTGAAAAGTATTGTCCAAAGGTTGATTATCCAATGGATCCACCTCCAATAAAAGTTGCTCCTGGTAGGCCTAAGAAGAACAGAAAGAGAGACCCTCATGAGGATCCTAAAAAGCCAGGAAAACTAACTAAGCATGGGGTTATAATGACATGTGGTATTTGTGGAGCAAAAGGTCATAACAAGAGAAAATGTGCTGAAAAAAAGGGAACATGAATACAGGTGGACATTTAGTGTTTTATTTCATTTGTTGTAGATCTCTAATTATGCTAACTACTGTGAATTTATTACTCACAGCTGAACCTGGATCAAAGAGACAGAAGGGGAACATAAGGAAGAGAAAGTCCACTCAAAGGTCAACCCAACAGTCAACACAGCAGTCAACTCAACAGACAAGTCAACTCAACAGCCAACCCACCAGTCAACCCACCAGTCAAAGAGGGAGCAAACTGTCAGCTAAAAGAGGAAGACCAAGTGGGAAGGGCAACAGAGAATAATGTACTTAGTTGGTGAATGTTTGACTTATGTTTGGACAATTTAATGTTTTGTAATGCCTGTTTTGGACAAGAATCATGTAGGCTTAATGTTAAGTAATGAATCTATGTAATGTAATGACTTAATGTGGTATGTAATGTTTTGGTTAGTTAATGTTAATGATGCAGGGGTAATTCGGTCATTTTACAGGTGTGGTATATATATGTCAGTGGGTTATATAAGCTTTAAAGCTTGCAGGGGTAATTTGGTCATTTTACAGGTGTGGTGTGTATATTGCAGTGGGTTATATAAGTTTTTAAGCATGCAGGGGTAAATTGGTCATTTGACAGCTGTGGTGTGTATATTGCAGTGGGTTATATAAGTTTCAAAGCTTGCAGGGGTAAATTGGTTATTTGACAGCTGTGGTGTGTATATAACAGTGGGTTATATAAGCTTAAAATCTTGCAGGGGTAAATTGGTCATTTGACAGCTGTGGTGTGTATATAACAGTGGGTTATATAACCTTTAAATCTTGTAGGGGTATATTGGTCATTTGGCAGCTGTGGTATATATATGTCAGCTGTGTGTATATGACAGCTGTTTAAGAAATTGGTCAAAACAGCTGTGGTCATTTGATCAGTTTGGAGCTATGGTCATTTGATCAGTTTGGAATTGTGGTCAAAATTGATGGTCGTTGACTTATGTTTGGTCATTAGCAAATCATCCAAATGGTCACAAGGTGCTGCACAAGTATGCAAATGATCACAAGGTGCTGCACAAGTATGCATATGATCACAAGGTGCTGTTATGCCCACTATTGGTCATTGACTTATGTTTGGTCATTACCAAATCACTAATATGGGTCAAAACAGACCACTGTTGGCTGCACTTTGGTCTGGTCATTACCAAATCATGACAAATGGGTCAAAATAGACCAATATTGGTCATTTATTTTGGTTTGGTCATTAGCAAATCATGACAACTGTTGGCTGCTGACCTATGTTTGGTCATTACCAAATCATGACAAATGGGTCAAAACAGACCAGTATTGGTCATATATCTATGTTTAGTCATTACCAAATCATCCAAATGGGTCAAAATAGACCACTGTTGGCTACTGACTTATGTTTGGTCATTACCAAATCATCCAAATGGGTCAAAACAGACCACTGTTGGCTGCACTTTGGTTTGGTCATTAGCAAATCATCCAAATGGGTCAAAACAGACCAACTGATGCACAAATCAAGACTGTACAATGCAAAATCAACTATCAATTGGCCAATAAACATACTAAACAACTGTCAACTTGTTTTCATTAATAAGTTCAATATTGTACAACCTAATCAAATCACTTGTTCAAAATGTACATCCATATGGCAATGACAAAACACATAGTAAACACAAATGGTTGCTTCCACATGGACTTTTTGCCAAGAATTTGTCTTTTCAGCATCGTGTTCTCTTCGAGTAGCAACTTGTTCTGCAATTGCAAGTTCTCATTCTTCAATTCTTGATAACTTACTGGACTTGAACTACACTTTTAATGAGCTTCGAAAAATTTGTCGAAATCTTGTTTCCACATAAAGAACTTGCAATCGGATAACTATAAAACAAAATTCCAACTTCAGTTTCAACAAGAATTTAAGTTCAATCCATAATTAAACAACTTACAGGCCATTGAGGGCAACCATAAAATTGATCACCATGTCGAACACTTTTAGGACCAGCGATGCGAAGAACAGCAACAATTTCATGATGATAATACAAGTTTCCATCCAAATCAACCTTGAACAATTTAGGGGTTCGGTTCACACTCCACGAAGAATTGGAAGATGAACTCATCTCGATTAGGGTTTCTGTGGGATGGATCGAAGTGATTACTGTGATTTTGTGGGATGAATCGAAGTTATTACAGTGATTTTGTGGGATGAATTGAAGAAATGGAGATTATGGTTTTTTTTGGGGATGTCTGTGTTATAAATGAGAGGGATAAATGAGACATAACACCTCATCATCCACATCAGCATTTACACATCAGCCAAATGGTGCCACGTCGGACAAATTACTAACCAAGTTAGAGCAGATTTAACTGAGTGGTGCCAGTGCAAACAAAAAGTCAAGTTGGGGGTGCCAGGTGTCAAAGTGTTGGTTGCGGGTGGCAACGGCCAAAGGCCGATAGTTGAGGGTGATAAAATTCAATAACCCAATTTTTAAAAACATCTCACATCCAACTCTCTTCCTCTATCTATTTGTTATTCACAAACAATTATTTTATTATTTTTTCTCTTTCCTATACACTCACAATATAAATATAGAGGGTTGAATATAAACCTTCAAATATAGAGGTGTACTTTACTTTCTATATAATTTTCTCTATTATTGAAATTCCAATGTGGTAGTAATTTTGTTCTTTCCTCTATTATTTTCTCTATATTATATAGAATAGAGGCTCCAATGTGAATGCTCTAAATATAAAGGTGTACTTTACTTTCTTTAAATTTTTCTCTATTATAGAGATTCAAATGTGATGGTGTTTTTGTTGTCTCCTTCATTATTTTCTCTATATAATATAGAATAAAGGCTCCAATATGAATGCTCTTATGATCATCCACCAAGTTAGAACTTTGAAATACTTCTTGTCCAAACTCTTATATAAAAGTGCGTTGAACTTTTCTAAAAACTATAGTTTAACGATATATTTTTGTAATAAAATAATTTAGGAGGCTATACGTATTGAAATAAGCTTTCAACTTTGAACATGCTTGACCCATTTCCTTAGAAGCAAATGTTTTATTTTACCAGCTTGGCACGTCCGAGATAAACATAACCGAATCAACCAATTTATAAGCAAATGCGTCAAGATTGCCACGTTTACTTGATGCATGTAGTTTTATTGCGACTGTCACACCCTCAAATCCCACATGCGGAGTATTACCGTAAGGCGTGTGACTGCCCAGGATCCAGCCACTAATTATATTGAACCGTTTGTGAAATTCGCAAATTGCTACGGATAATCCAATTGGTGATTTAATTTAAACGTTTTCAAAAATATAATTTGAGTTTGCAGCGGAAATAAAAGATAAACCTATTGCAGTTTGAAACCACAATTTAGATGAATGTACAAAACGTACAACTTACACACTCCATCCGTTTGCATTGTCCGTCCATAGTTGTACCTAAAAACCTGCAAGCATGCAGTAGGGTGTCAACATAAAGTTGGCGAGTTCACGCTTTTCGAAAAAGGTTTTCTCGTTTTATCCCAAAAACGTTAATTTATGTAGTTACCATGTTATCAAAACATGTCATGGGAAATCCATCCCATATGTGTGCTACTAAACTGTGTAATACCGAAACTTTGACGTAGTTGTTGTTTTGCCCTCTTTGGTCAATGTCTACCATCATTGACCAGATTTCCAGATAATAGTTCATGCCCGGCTCCCCGCACGATGTGAGGTTGTCAAACCTAATAGCGCTATCAATTAATATCTCGTTCGCTCCCCGCGATTAATCGGTATAAGTGCGAGGGACTTTCATGGTAGAGTTTCGTTTAGTAGGCTTAGTCATGAATTATGAGTGTCGTTGAATTACCATACCGTTACCTCGGTATATGAAGTTCCCAACCCACCGGGAATACATGCTTTTAGTTTTAGTGTGAACTCACATTTGGTTGCTCGGTAGATAAAGCATTTGTCCTAAGCCTGGTCAACCACGTCCTATTATGGTTACCAATATTAGGACCGTGTACAAATAAGTCATGTATTACACGTATTTAACAAGTAGTGTGCAAGTATTACGTATTTTACCAATCATGAACACATTAACAAGTGTCATCATAACAGTTCAACAAATCAGTACCAGTTTATATCATTAGTGTGCGGTCTAATATAAACGTGTGCGGCCCATTAATTAAGCCCAACATAATGAGTTGTGCGGCCCACTCGCCAGTGTGCCGCCTGCCTGGCAAGTGTGCGGTCATGCTGAGGAGAGTTGTACAATGTGCAGTGGACAGTTGTACGAGAAGATTGTGCGGTCTTATAAGCCTTCTCTTGTACATCGTGCATTAGGGATTGTACAACAAGGTGTGCGACCCTTCTGAGTGTGCGACTCAGCTGGGGTTCCTTGTACACTCTACATTCGGGGTTGTACACTTAGGATCCTCCGGAGTGTGCGACCCCCAAGTGTACGGCATTCAGTGTTTATTTGTAAACCGTGCAACACAATGTGTACATTCCTAGTGTTCAGTCAATATAAATCAAACAGTTGCTTTTCTTTTATGTTTTCAAAACTAGCAAAACAGTTTACTATTCCCACAACATTCTAGCATAACAGGTTCATGTATCAGTTATTATCCATACATTTGATCCAATCTTCACTATCATCATAACAGTTTTTACTCATTAAGATATGCCTAAACTCCTGGCCTATTTAATACCATCCATTATCCAATCATTCTTCCCAAGATTTAGCAAAAACAGTAAACACATGAGATTATTCTCAACAAATCATTCATGAAATATTTTCATCGAATCATGAGATCAAAACAGTGAACACTTTCATCAAACCGTTCACTGTCATGAACCTATGCAAACCACAGCCATGACTTCTATCAAACCCTAATATTTAAAGAAATCAACAAATGTTTAATCCTTAAGTTAAATCTGTTTTGTTACAAATATTTCATCTAAAAATCCCTATTATTATAAACATCATACTTGTAAGGGGATCACATACCATTATTCAAGCAACCGTTCACACCAACACAGTTTCAACATCATTTTTATACACACTCAGCTATAACACGAAATTTCAGAACAAAAATCTCAGATTAATACATACTTTCCGACAAGTTACGAGCGAGTGAAGATGAATGCGCGTTGCTACTGTCTTTACCTTGAATCGAGACCCCAAAACGAGCTTACCACCTCCACCGCTGACTAGAAATCACCACCACCAGCTTCAGTCACCATCACTGATCGAGCAGAACCACCACCGTGAATCGGACCTCTGCTGGAAGTTCGGTCCGTCGCAGGAGCTCCCCAGATTAATGAAGAAAAGACATTCTGCCGCCATCATCGCTGTCGAGCCACTGCCGCACCACCGCAGAGGGGTGCTCTCTCTCTCTCTCTCTCTCTCTCTCTCCTATTCTTGGGGATTAATGGGTGTGCGGGATGGTACAAAGGGGAAAGGAGTTTTGTGGGTGTGGGTTTAAGACACGCAACGTGCGTGCGTATGTGGGTGAACGTTTTTACATCGTCTATTTTTTTCCCGTTTGACAGGTTCAACATAACGTGCGCGTCCTAAATCGACTTAGTTATAACTAAAGATTCCCCGCCGCATTGCGGCGGGTCGTAATTCTAGTCATAGATAATAAATGAAAGTTTTTAGGGCCACATGACATGTTTTTAGGGCATCTAGGTTATGGTTTTGGCGGGAAAGTATGAGCGTGTTTTTTTTATACCAGTCTTAAATTAAAATGGGTCAAACCCTATCACTACTAGAAAAAAAAGGTTTTTGTCATGAAACTTTTGGTTACAAAACGGTAGCAATTTCCTTGTTGTCACCATTTTGCCACCGAAAACTTGGTGACAAAAACACCCGTGTCAATTGCCCTAATGCCACCAAATAGCCACCATTTTTATATTTTGCTACCTGCCACAACAAAATTGGTCAAAATTATTTGCCACCGCTTCTTGTTTGCTACCGAGTTGTGACGGATTTTCTGCCACTTTTTTTGCCACCATTTGATATTGCCACCATTTAACTACCAACCATTTGCCACCATTTTTTCATTGAAAATCGATAGCATTTAGCACACTTGTTGAATTATTTGCTACCATTTTGTGATTGCTTGATTTTTTTTTCATAAAAATTACATATCAATAAAATTACAAATTATATAAAAAAGTCTAATAAGTTCACGAAAACCCAAAATTATATATAACATCTATGTTTGAAAAGCATATATAACATTGGAATAGAAATGTCAACTGAAACATCAAATAACTAAAATTATCCTAATATGATAAACATCGAAACATTCAAAACCAAGTGTTTATAGCCTATCTTCGAACTGTATTTGTTAACATAGCTTCAATTTGTGACATTCTATTGAGCATAGCATCTTTATCAACCTTATATTTTTCTTTTTCAGCCAACAACCCCGCAATAATTTCATTTAGTCTTTCTTTTTCTTCATCCTTTCCCTTATTAGCGAGCCCCACGATTACTAAGTTCAACATCATATCCTAATTTCTGAAACCCTAACTTTCATACGCTTCTTCCACCTGCATCTCATTTTTCTCTGAACTTAGGTGCCACTTGTACTTGAATCGGGTGATAAATGATTCCAAAATAAATCGATAGGTATATCGATTCTGTAGCCGATTTGATTTCATACTTTTTATTCCTTTCATCACCTTAGTTTTTTTTCTAAAATTTTGATTGTTTCATCGTATGAGGAAGATGGTGATGGTGGTGGCCTAAAGAGGACGATGACAACGACATGGGTTGATTTAGGGTTTCCCCAATGGTGGTCTTATGATGGTTTTGGTTTAACACAACGATGAAAGGGCGGCGGCTAGGGTTCCACCAGCACATAAATTTGTATCTTTCGATTTTATTTTTAAACTTCTTATTCAGATTTTATTTTTGTTTTTTATTTGGTTTTGGTAAACTATTTATTTTTCAAGTTTTTGTTATCGGGTAAGTTGAATTGTATATATATTTATAACGTTTTCTCAAATTACCCAATTGGTTCTTTGAGATATGGCGTTGAATTTCAAACGATGGGAGAAAGATCCGTTCTTTTCTGCTGCAGAAGTCCAGGAATCTACCTACAGGTATCTAATTTTTGAGAATTGTTGGTTAGGGTTTGTGTTGCAGATCTGTGGGTTTATTTAATTGTTTAATTGGTTTGTTGTTCAAGTATGGAATCTGCATTACAGAACATTGATTCATGCATTGAATGAACCTTCTGTTTGGAAGACAGAAGGAGTTCAAAGGGATTTACAAATCGCCATCGGCACCGCTAAATAGCAGGTAAATGATTGGATTTTGTTATGGTTTTACTATGATTTATGGAAGTCATGCTAATGAAAGTTGTTATGGGTTAACTTTGCCTCAACCTTTTTCTTTTGAGCTTTAGATATTAACTTTTGAAGAAACTGATGCTCTTAATGCCTCTAAATCAAGTTTCTGTCTCTAAAAACTAAGGCAAGTCGAAAAGGGTTGCAATTGCTCTCAATTTCCAACGGTCATGTTAAGGTAACCAATTATGAACCAGCCTTTTAGCTAAATGTCGAAGAACTTATGCTCATGCCCATGACTATCATGTTAATTCCATCTGGAATAACATATGTGCTCCATTATTTTATCACTAAATGTCCTTTTTGAATGTAAACATTTATTGATGTAATTTATCCTCTTGCGCTTTTGTAGTGATGGTGAAACTTTTTTTGGGCTACTGAAGTTCGTATAAACCTTTGAAACTTGGAAATTAGTAGTTTTAAAATTGGTTACATGAAGCTTGCAAAAACATGTAGGATTCAATTGGTAGATATGCATCACACATCTTCAAGGCAAGCAAATTGTTTTCTGGTGGCTGACCGCTGACTTAATCAATGGGGTACATTCCTTTGTTGATGTCTCATGGTTGAACCTTGGCGAAGTAATCATATGGTAAAGATATATTGGGCAAAGCTATGAACATCATTCACAATAAGAATTTTAGTTCACAACCTTGGTTTTAAAGCATCAAAATAATAAATATGTGGAGAACAGTGGCAGACATTTTGGTTTTGAAGCATCTCCTCTATAATCTTAGGACACATTCATGGAAAGTCTTAAAATTTTTATCCATCAACATTCTGGTTTTATTAATATGAAAGTCTTTCAAATTAAGCTATTTGGAGTAGAAGTGTTTTAGATTATTTGGTGTTTGGGTGCCAGTGCATTTTACTTGTAATTTCTATCTTTGTAGGCCAGGTTCAGCTGGTCGCTTTTTGCTATTTATATTACTTTTTGGCTTAAAAAAATGTTATATTTGAATGGGCTAGCCATATCATTGTGCATCCTGATAATGAGATAGCACTCATTAAGATAACACGCACTACGCTTTTCTAAAGTTTCTTAAAGGTATACAGAAATCATAAAACAAACTAAATTTTTGATTGGTGCTTTTTTCGAAGAAGTTGGATGATGATCAACTTCTTATTGAATTAAAGCGAATTAAAAAAATCCATAATTTGTGGATAGTTTCAGGTATAAGATTCTTGCACATGTGTATTTAAATCCGTGCATAATTTCTATATTGACCTGTAATGTTTGTGGCACTTTTTCAAGTGTAGAATCACATTTCTTTTCTAAATTTGCACCCCAACTATATAGAATAATGTTGTAATTAACCTTTCAATTTTAAAAACTCAAGAGTTAGTTTGTAAAGGGACATTGATGCTCGAGTAATGGTGGTTATGTGTGTGTATGTAGCACTTTTTAAACAGCGGGACTTAGATTAAAAAGCGCTACAATCTAAGCTTAAGAGGTATTGCTGAAACTCAGGTAATTCATCCCTCATTCTTCATTTTATTATAGCTTAAATTCATTTCTCAGTTAGTCATTAAAATTTTAGTTAACAACTATGCCTGAAAAGGAGTATTTACATTAAAGATATGTTCAGTCTCTTTAATAATATAAGCAATCTTTTTTGTTTCTAGAGATGGGTTGGAATTGTTTTGAGATTTGATGTCTTCACCGTTTGCTTTCTCAGATTGTATATTTAAAGGCCACTTTAGCACGGAAGGAAGGGGAACATGAAAGTGTTCAGGATCAGATGAAGTTAATAGGAGAAATAGGAAACAGTGAGGTTAGTTTCTCTCTCCCATGTATCATATGCTATCTTTATTTAATGGGCTTTTATATTCCTACTTGAGATTTTTGTTTATCAGATGGTTACATAGGTCATTGTCATATTTGTGTATTAAAAAGTTAAATGTAATTTGTATATTAAAAATCTAATGTCATCTGAGGAACAATGGGCTTTTAATCCTAAAGTTTTTTTCCCAACAGTGATGGCAGTGATGCTTCATTTGGCTACCCTGGATGCCTAATACTATACAAGACTTTGAACATTGGGATAGATTTGGACAGCCGTGTAACAAGTAAGAACAATGCTTTAAAGTTTTTTTTTTTCATATCATGTGTATTTAGTTATATTTTTACTTCATATACATTATTATTATTCTATATAATAAATGAAAATAAGTGTGGGACAAATGTTGGTGATGTAGGCAATTTGAATGTGATTTTTCTTTTTTACGTGAATCTTTTAGTGTCGGATAAGACCCGTTTGGTTCACAAGATCATATTTCCATCATTGTCGACAACGTTTTGTCGAAACATATCACCCAAACTCTAGCCGCATCTTTTTCTTCTTCGGAATCCACCATACCCGCCCGCATCATCTTCTCTCTTTTAAATCCCTAACGCTGTCAGCAATCCTTCGATGCTATTTGAACTTTGAAGACAATCATGATAACCAGGCATGCTATTTCTTCTTCCCCTTTTCAATCTATGTACAATTCTTTCATTCTTTTCTATGTCTACTGAAAAATTTCCCATTTTTGATATCAAGCTGTCCATATTCATAGTTATGTGTTTTTAATAAGTATGGTCGCATCAAGATTAAAAGGCAGCTGAACTTTTGTTGTTAAAAAAATTACAACATATAACACGACCCTACACTTTTCAAATGTTATGAAGTTGCCAGATAACCACCTCTAATAATTTGATTATGACTTAGCTAGAGATGGGTTGCAACCCATGAATTTGGATGTTGAAAAGGGGCTAAGAAATCATGCTCTAGGAATCAAGATTGTTATAGTTATGAATAAAGATGAATAACTTGATCATGGTTTTGGGTCGATTATTTTTGCTGGTAGGATCTTTCACTAAAAATAGGATACAATACAATATGCAAGAAGGTGAAGTAAAGATTATGTATATGAGTGGATAGCATGTGAAAAAAGGATCTGAGGCAGCAGTGGTGTGGAAGGTGGAAGACTACTGAATACTCTATGATGATCTTTAATAAGCATGTTATTTTGTTTTTATCATGACACTTGGTTGTATATTTGTGATGTAAACAAGTCTCTTTATATTTTAGTAAAGTGTATGTAATTTTTTCACCATCAAATGAGGTGATATGTAATTTAGAGATTTTAAAAATAAATAAATAAATAAAATGTTACTTAGGTTTGACGTCTGGTCCATACGTTTTTAAAGTTGGCGGTCAAATTCGTCATCGTGTCATTTCGTTATGTCCTCCACTTGGCGAAACACATCACTTGATGTTTTCATTCATCTATTCACATTGTATTGTATTGTATTGTTTTATTAGTCAAGAAGTTTAAAAGTGTTTAAAAGTCTGGCCACAACTTCACAACCTGTGATTAAGTTTAGTAAACATTCATTTTTTAGTACAAAGTAATTTATAAACACGAATCACAATCAATTAAGAAGTTTATAGCTTTTATTACATGTTGACAACCTGTGTTTTAACTTAACAAAAGTTTACAACTCTTTAATAGCTAAGACATGTAATATGTCATACTTTTAAGGGAAATTTTTAATTAAGTTGTAAATCATAAGTAGTTTTAATATAAGTAATTTTCTGGAACCCGGGAAGCAATCCCGGGTGATAACCTAGTATTAAAATATATAATTCACCTCCAGAAAGAGAACATCAATGTCAAATGATGGTACCCAGTTACCCACCATTGAATTTAATTTTTGAGTAAGTTGCTATTTTAGTCTCTCAGGTTTGTCCCAAATTGTCATTTTAGTCCAACTATTTTTCTTCTCCTCTAGGTCCCTGAGTTTTCCATTTTTTGCGACTTTAATCACATTGCCTAACTCCATCCAAAAAACAAAGTTAATTGAAGGGCATTTTTGTCACTCTCCATAATTGTTTAATTTTTCTATTTTTTTCATTCAAAAAGCCTTTAATTAATAAATATAAAACAAAAAGTAAATATAAATACAAAGATATATACAATTTCTAACTCTTACCCCTTTACTCTGCATCTCCCATCCACCATAGTCAACACCTCCGACCACCCACCACCTTCCTTTAAACCCCCCGCACCACCTCCACCCTGATATAACCAACACCATCACCGCCTTTTAACCCCCCCCCCCAACAACACATCCACCGTTATCTCCATTCACACGACACTAGATCTGAGCACCGCCTCACTCGTCGTCCCTTTCCCCACCACCATCTGAGGACACCACCACCAGTGGCTTCTTCACACCCAAAGGGTCGTAGCACATCCAATGTTGTAGAAGGCGTTAGGCGCTAATCGGGCGGTGAGGTACTGCCTAGGATTAATCGCGATTAATCGGAATGGGAATTTCTATATGTAATTTTTCAAATTTATATATATATATATATATATATATATATATATTCACACACACACAATAATATAACAATAATACTTCAAAATTCACATAAATACTTCAAGTTTCAAATAGTATGGTGTAACACCTCCTAAAATCACGCCCAATGATGTGTTGACACGTGTACTAAACCCTAATGAAATCAAACGTTTACTATAAAGGACTAATTTTGCGAAAAATCAAAAACTTTGAATGCGAAAGGACTTAAAGTGACAACATGCTTAAACTAAGCCTTTGAATAACCTTGCAAGGTATTCATATTCTCATATTAAGCCACTTGTTGGATAATCGAAACCATTTGCGTAATTAATTGAAACTTATGCGACAAAGGGGTTAAAAGCGTCAACATGTTTAATTATACCTCTGATAGACCTTTTTATGAACCCGGAATGTTATAATGTATAATCGTATTCTTGGGAATAGATAATATTGGCCATATAGAGCTTTAATGCCGATAAACGATAATGCGCACAAGTTTGTGCGTTATAAGGGTTAAAAGTGTCAACATGTTAATTCTTACCTCTGAGTGATATTTTAACAAACCCGAAGCATCGTAATGTTTGATAATACTCTCGGGAATGCCCAATATGGGTATCATAGGGCTTTGACGCAATAAAACGATAATACGCGCAAGTTTGCGCGTTAAAGGGGCCAAAAGCGTCAAACTCTAAAACTACACCTCTGGGCGACTATTTAAGCAAACCGAAGTGAACTGGAGTGTCGTAATGTCCCATCATACTCTTGGGAATGCTTGTTATTGACCTTGAAAGGCTTTTATGCCATTTCGCGATAAAACGCGCAAGTTCGCAAATTAAAGGGTTAAAAGCGTCTATATGTCAATCTATACCTCTGACTGACCCTTTTAACGTATTGAAAATTTTATGATGCTTGGTTATACTCTAGGATGTGCCTAATATTGGAAATACAAGACCTCGTGTACTAAAAACATCGTTACGTAAGAGTTTAGAAGTACAGTGGCCAAAAGTGTCAACAAATGAAAGTATGAATGAGCTGTACAGGTCCTTACGGACCGTATACAGGACCATACGGTCCGTATACAAATTACCAGCAACAGAAAATTTTAAACAACCCTGGTTTGCTGCCTTATCTCACATATTTCGAATCTAGGGGCTTGCTAACTGTTTTGGACACCTGTCAAGACACTTGTAACCATCCTAGAAGCCCCTAAACACCTGGCAATCATCTAGAAATCTTGCAAACACTATAAATAGGCCTATGTTCATTCATTCAACTTGCACCTCATTTCCTTTCTTGATATCTCTCTCAATTCTGGAGGATCCTGAACATTTAGGAACCTCCTTTGAGTTCTTTTCAGTCCATAGGAGCACTTGTAAGTGTTCCTTTCATGTTTAGTTATTTTATTTGGCTTTTAAAGCCGAAAAGTCAAGCGTTTATGATAAACGCTTTGACCTTTAATTAGAACTTAAACGGTCAAGCCATGTATCACAACGAACTTGGCTACGTGATCGTAATTAGGTAGGTGTTTATCCCTTAAAAGGGCACCTCCTAATAATCACGTTTGCTTGGTCAATTGACGAGTCAACTTAATATTGTTTTAAAAAGTCAACGGGTCGGTTTTTCAAATAATTACGATATGATTTTAGAAGTATTCTAAAATATGTTTTATCATTTAAACAACTTGGTAATAATTATTAGAACATGTGTAAACATGTTCGGCTCGTCAATTCCAGTCTTAGGGTCGGTTCGCAACCGAAAGTCGCGAAGTTTGACTTCTGCGTTGACTTTCGATTATGAACCGAATTAGAATAGTTTACTACTGATTTTAGGTTCCGTTAGGATCATATTATTATGTAGCATAACCCTATAAGGTTATACTACATAATCATATTAGAATTCTGAATTTTTATGCAAGTTCCGTTAATATGCCGTACTTTGACCGTTATACCCTTTTTAGCGAAAAAAAGGTGTTAGACACCAAAAGGCTTACAAACAACTTAGGTACTGATATGTTAACATGATTAACATATTTTGATGTTACAAATCTGATCATAAACTGAGTTTGCATATAATATCGTAAATTAGGCTTTAAATTGACCAAGATGCCCTTTAGGCGCATAGATCGGTTTTAAGCATAACTTTTCATAACAAACTCATTGCTTACTGATGTAATATCATAATTAGGATAATTTGGGATATTCATTCAGTTTATAAACTGAGGTTACACATACGATCTTGAATTATGTCTTTGAATGACGATAATGCCCTTTTTGCACCTAAAATGATTTAAAAGCATAGTTTTCATACAAAACCTTTTGACCACTGATTTGTTATATTAATTAACATACTTAGATGATTTAAACCTGGTCATAACATCAGTTTTCCTTAAACATCGCACATATCGTCATTTAGCGACTTTAACGCCGTTTCGGCGCGTAGTATGGTGTTAAACCATAACTACCAATCAAGACTTGTTACCTACTGATTTTATAAATCATTTTGAATATTTTTTTACAGTAGGTATATGCTATAAACATAGATTCCCAAATTAACCTTCAAAACTATGTGTGAAATTACCAAAATGCCCCTACGGAGCATAGTTGGGTTTTAAACTATAAAACACACATATGTTTGATATCATACTGATATTATATCATAAATAAAGTATTTTCAAAGAATTTTTATGGTCGTAACATCAGATTGTACACAAGTTTCTTTTATACGTCGTAAAATGACCAAAACGCCCTTATGAGGCATAGTTTGATTTTAAAACCTTAACGGGTATACAAGTAGATATCCTACTGATAATATAGCTTGTTTAAAGTATATTGGCATATGGAACTTGTTCATAACTTATCCGGTTACTCGTTATCGCTTATACGCGTACGGTTAGGCTTACGTAACTAGTTTACGTAAGTTTACCGAAACGAGTCAACCCTTATCATTTTTACCTAAAAATCCAGAATGTATTTAGTTTACCCATATTATACAAGTCTTCATACTTGTTGGGTCTAAATTGCATTCTATTCCGGTCATCGCTTAATCTAGCGTATCGTATCGTTTTCATACTTAAAAACTAGTCAGTCTAAGTCTATGACCTAAATAAGACCCGGTAGCATTCTAAATTGGTTATTTAAACCATCATTCCAGACTAGAGCCTTCCGGTAAATTGTGCCTATGCTTACTTAATTGAATACGGCTGAGTTATTATAAATCTTGCAATTTAAGACAGGAGCTAGCTCAGGTAAATACTTTTAACTTATATTCCCTTATACGGGCTTGGGATACGGTAAAATATTACCGCTTGGTTGGGTGTAAAAACATTTTAATCGAATATGGTTAAATTGCATAATCCCGTTTTAATCAGTGTTGCTTGATAACAAATAACATTGGGGGTTAACGACCGTGTCCTGAATATCCTCGGCTCATTTAAAAATCGTAAATGGCTACAACTTAAGCACGGGGTGTAGGCATACACCTGATAGTTGCGTATGTAAATGATATACTCACTTGCTGGGATGACCCGCCGTGGGATTATATTTGTGGTGTGTTGGTTAATCTTGTTCGGCTTTTATCCCGACCCTAAATGTTGGACAAACATGTTAATCTGATACAAGATTATGTTTAATATAATTGTCCCAAGTATAAAAGAATATTTGTGCCTTGTGCATCTAAACCAATTTTATAAACATTTTTCAAATGTGTCGGTTGATTGTATTTACCAGTGAAAACTGACGTATTTTCAAAAGGTTAAGTGACAGCTACAAATACGTAATTAGGCTGGAAGCTGCTCGGGATTGTTAGACGAGGAACTTGCAACTCCTTCGCGTAAACCCTTAGTCTGATAAACTTCTTTTGTTTTAATGATCCGCCTGTGGATTATTACAAGCTTGTCTGTACTTAATACTTTGATAATTTCAGACATTTGGGTTTGTAATAATATTTTATATTCCAAGACTTCCGCTGTGCTATATCTGTGTTTAATTGTCTATGATGATATCAACTACATCACGATACTCCCCATCGGGCCCATCGGGCTGAGCTGTAAATACCGGGGTGTGACAGGTTGGTATCAAAGCCAACGTTTGAGTGAATTAAACACTAGCCTTTAGTGTTTAATCTCAAATGACACTGTAGCATATTCCTTAGACTATCAGAGTCTAGACTTAACATAGGAATGCTCTCATCCCTATTAAGTAAACATTGTTTTCAATTTTATGTGTTTTGATTATGTCGCCAAGCAAAGAAGCCGTTGATGGAGATTCTTCTCGTCCGAAGCCAAAGGAATGACAAGCTTCGTACCACGGCTAGGGAAAGCGTGCGACCGGTTTAGAAGAAGACATTTATGGACTTATTCTCCTAAACCCAGCATATTGAAACTTTTAACCAGACTTCGGAGTCCATACCAGAAGGTCCCTGAGGCTCCCGTATTGAAAGATGATACCAATAAATACCAATGATCATTATTTCTTAACTCCAAGTTTTGGAATTCCAAACTTGGACTATGCTTGTCAAATCCAATCCGTGATCTATATCATTTCTTGAACCATTGAATCCTTGGATTCTACTTCTGCAACGGATCCTGAATTGGAATGTTTAATTTATTCACTGAGATCTTCAATGTCACTACCGCGTATAGTAAACAAAGAAGAGAGACCATCGGAATGAAGCAAGGGAGGCATTAGATGACCCTTCTCCCATTATATTTCAATCTCCGTAAGTCCCTGTATGGGCATTTGATTACTGTAGTCCCTTGTGGGCATATTATTATTTCATCATAGTCCCTGTGTGGACCTATCTCTTTTAATAAAACCTTGTATAGACGTTTGTCTATCGTAGTCCTTTCATAGACATTATACTACAACGTAGTCCCTTCGTGGACATTAAATTATAATATAGTCTCTTCGTGGACATTATACTTCCATATTGTCCTTTCGTGGACATCATATTTCAAAATAATCCTCTCCTAGACTTTATACTCCATTATAGTCCTTACATGGACATGTTATTTCATTAAAATTCTTTTATAGACATGATATTTCACTAAAGTCCCCTGGCAGACATAATATTTCATCATACTCCTTTCAAGGACATATCATTTCACTATAATCCCAATGTTGACATATCATATAGTCCCTATATGGACTTATATTTTCCTTTCCGTCCCCGCGTGGACTAGTATTGCTTCAAAGTCCCTATAAGGACCCATCTCTTCTATATAGTCCCTGCGTGGACATTTGTTTATTATATTTCCCTTATGAACTTATCTTTCTTTTTAAGTCCCTGTGAGAACATCTGTTCAGCAAAGCCCCTTTTGTGCGCATGCTATACCAATATAGTCCTTTTATGGACATGTTATTTCATTAAAATCCCTTTGGGATATGCTAATTCAAAATAGTCCTTTCATGGACGTGATATTTCATTATACCCCTTGTGAACATATTTTGATAAAAGTCCCTATGAGGACACTCGATAAACATAGTCCCTTTGTGGACACGAGATTTCACTATAGTCCCTTAGAGGACATGATATTTCAATATAGTCCCTTTGTAGACATGACATTTTATTATAGTCCCTTCATGGGCAAACTATTTCAATATAGTCCCTACACGGACTTATAATATTTTATAGTCCCCATACGGACTTATAATTTTTCTTTTAGTCCTCCTTGAACAAATAAGATACTAAAAGTCCTGATAGAGGCACTATTGTAGATTGTAGTCCCCATACGGACTTATAATTTTCCTTTTAGTCCTCCATGAACAAATAAGATACTAAAAGTCTTGATAGAGGCACTATTGTAGATTTCCTAATGATTTATGGAAAGTTTTGAAAATTTTATATAGGTATTCATTTCGTCCTTTATCAAACAATTGTATCGATTTTATTCGAACTTTATCGATATGCTAAATGATTTCAAAAGATCTTCTTAATGGTATAACCTAGCCAATATGTCAATACAGACATGTTATGATGGTAAAACCCTCTTAAGACAATTAATCTTTGTTAACATCCAAGAACATGTTAACACTCCTGGTAGTGTGACTTGAGAAACCACACCAGCCGTCAAGGTATTTGGACTACGTCCAAGCCTTAAAGCCTATATGATCGAATTAGATCATGGCAAGTATCATCAATGTGATGATCATAATATAAACATCCATCGATGATGAAGTGCCTACGGGCTATACTTGTTGTCCAATAAGACAACGACAGTTGTGGTCTATGACCCCCTACCTAGAGATGTTGGACTATGTCCGAGCATCATAGTTTATACGATCAATATAATCATGACTAATATCATCAAAATACGATGATCATATTATTTAACATCCTTAAGTGATGTTTCGCCTACGGGCCATAATATATTGTCCTTTTGTGACAAAGACAGTGGTGATTTTATGATTCCCTGTCCAAGGTGGTGAGCTATGCTCAAGCCTCATAGTCTTTATGATCAATGCGATCATGACTAATATTATCGAAAAGATGATCATATCTAATATCTTTAATGATGTTTTGCCTTCGAGCTATATATTATATTGTCCACTAGTGACATTGAAAATTGTAACCATTATGGTTCACCGTCCAAGGCAATGGGCAATGCACAAGCCTTATAGTCTATAAGATCGATAAGATCATGACTAATATCCTCAATTACAATAATTATATATATATATATATATATATATATATATATATATATATATATATATAGGTAGAGGATCCTGTAAAAAAGGCCTAAAGTGTGAGAAAGGTAAGAAAGAATCTCAGCCATTAGATCTTTGATCTAATGGTTGAGATAATAGGGACCAAATTGTAAAATGTGTTTTTATTTTTTGGACTAATTTGTAAATTGTAGGGGTAATATAGTCTTTTATATCCACTAGAATTTAGGAAACTGCAAATCATAATCCTACAATTTCGATCCTCTTTCTTCTTTCAGAATTTTACGAACAACATCATCAAATCACCATCTGTTGCTTCAATTAAAACCCTAACACTCCGACGATTGAACATCTCCGCCTTCCTCCGCCGGTTGACATCTCCGCCGATCTCATCTCCGCCGTTCTGATCTCCATCGATTTTCCTCCGCCGATATGACATCTCTGCTGATCTCCGCCGATTGAACATCTCCGCCGATCTGAATCATCGACGTCTCTGCCGCTCTGAATCATCGACGTCTTCGCCGGCACTGGAACGATGGGTTGTAGTGTTATACAGAGTTAGAAAATGGTAATATGGTGTTATATACCATTCATAGTGTTTTATAGTCATTTATAGTGTTATAAGTCATTTGTAGTGTTATATCTTGTTTATAGTGTTATATAGTTATTGAATGGTGTTATATAATTATTGAATGGTGTTATATATTTATTGAATGGTGTTATATGTGTGCTGAATGGTGTTATTTTTGTTTACTGAATGATGTTATTTTTTGTTTGCTGGAAGTTGGTTGTTTTTTTGTTTCTGAATGGTGTTATTTTGTTTCTGAATGGTGTTATTTTGTTTCTGAATGGTGTTATTTTTTGTTTACTGAATGGTGTTATATCTTGTACTGAATGGTGTTATTTTGTGTACTGAATGGTGTTATATTTTTGTTTACTGAATGGTGTTATATTATTTTCGTAAAAACACCATGAATTGAACTATGAATTTTTTAAAACACCATGTCATGAACATGGCTCTGATTCTGTGAATGATGCAAAAAAAATTAAATTGAATAATGTTATGGACGGTTATATTCCTTAAATCAAGGATTTTCTCTCTCTAAATCCTTAAATCAAGGATTACCATATTTGAATTTGTTAATGCATTTACAATCTTACCCTTTTCAATTAATTTAGATCTAATGGTTGAGATTCTTTCTTACCTTTCTCACACTTTTGGTCTTTTTTACAATAACTCCACCCTATATATATATATATATATATATATGTAAACATCCATTAGTGATTTCTATTGATTTGCCTATGTGCCAAAATAAATCGTTTTTCAAGACGATGACAGCTGTAATCTATGACTCCCTGCCCAAAGGTGAAGAACTACGTTCAAGCCTTAAATCCCCTGATCTAATAAGATTATGACTTATATATTAAAATGTCCTCCGTGACAGGCCTTTGTGCCATATCCTATATGTCCTTTGCGACAAGGCTTTCATGCCAGCTGGCTATTAATGTCCTCCGTGACAAGTCTATGAACTATATTTATATGTCCTTCATAACGAACTCATGTTTCATATTTTAGAAGTCCTTATGGCGAGCTTTCAAGCTATCCAAAATCGTCAATATGAGAAAGACAGTTGTGATATTTTGATCCCCTATCAAAAAGGTAATGGACTCGGTCCAAACCTTAAATGCCATTGATGGTCCTTTTGTGACCTAGGCTAAATGTAATTGATATACATCTAAATAACATTCATTAGGAATGTTCATAACCTATTTAACCTATATGGTTTAATGATACCATGGCTAATGTACGTTACGTCATCAGGATGATGACTAGCTATTGTAATGTAACTAAGTAATTGTTTCATTTGGTGTTTAGGACCAAGTCTCGAGTATGGCAAACTCGGATAAGACAACCAACAGTCGCGATACTAATGGTGCGACAAATGCTAATGATGCTACAAATGTGAACCTCAATGTTAGTGGAGTAAATCTTCAAGCTGTGATTGACGCAGCTGTTGGAAAAGCTATGAGAAAGGTCATGAAAAAGTTTAAAGAGCCCGATGCTACTTGCTCCAAATCCCATTTAAAACCACACTCCTTTACTCATGAGAAGAATTTTGTTCATACCTCGAATGCGAAGCATGAACCGAAAAGGAAAAGGGAGGAGGATAACTCCCAGAAATCTAAGAAAAAAAGGGTAAGTTTGAGCTCAATAAGAACCAACAAAAGTCCAATAAGAAGCCTGTATGCAAGACCTGCTATAAAAGACATTGGGGACAGTGTCGAATGGAACAAAGGCCAAAGCAGTGTGGCATCTGTAAAAGAACTGGTCATCAGTCCCACGAATGCAGAGACATAAAGAACGCAGTCTGTTTCGGTTGTGGCGAGAAAGGCCACATCAGGACTAACTGCCTTAAAACTGTCAAAGAGAATATAGCTAAGTATAGAGAGACTAAGAATAGAGGCGCCTAAACCCTCCTGAGGAATGCCAGAGACAGCTCATATCAATAATGACACCAGGTACATCCCTTATCTTGAATCAATGATATTATTGCTAAGAATTCTGTTTTGATTCAGATACTACTAAGTCTTCCATAAATCATAAGCTTAGCAAACTTTTAGAATTTATTCATAAGAACTCCAGATACTAAGTATAAGGTAGAACCTACCAATGAAACCATAGAGACCGTTTCTTCTATTTCTCGACAATGATCCTTTTGAAAAATCTAAGAGTACTCTTTCTCCGAATAGAGTACGACAATATATGTTATTTTAATTATTTTCTCATTGATTTCTATCAACGGCGAGTGCCAACTATGTACTGATAAAAGCGCCATATGAGGATTGGTGTATATTAGTGTGTCCTGTAGATTGCTTCCATGCCTGATCAGTATGGAGGTTTAATGCACGGAACCACTGAGATATCCCAATGGTCATATAGTACTAAAGTTGGCTAGTGGTATTCAAAGAAGATACCCATTATAGAAATGCCTGAGTAGGCGTCTCTACTTAAGGCAATCATGTACTCGTAAAACAGATGTGTCATTTATATGGCACGGATAACGATAGATGAACTGAAGCCTGAGATTTAGAATATCTCTGTCATATTTATGTATCGTGATTGTCTTCTCTGAAGAACTACCCTGTTTACCTCCTGAGAGACAAGTGGAGTTAGGACTAACATCCCACCTAGGGCTGCATTTATTAAGAAAGCTCCATATCGGTTAATACCGACAGTGATAGAAGGATTGAAACCCCAATCAAAAGAGTGTTAAGAGAAAGGTTCATAAAGCTTAGCTCATCATTCCGAGAGATCCGGTATTATTAATTAAGAAAGACGGTTCAATGTGCTTAAGCATTGATCACCGCAACCCTATCTAAGTAACGATTAAGAATCGCTATCAGTTGCCCAGGATCGTCGATTTGTTCGACTAACCATAAGGGTAGCTTTTTCCCTTAAGATTTAATTGGATAGTAGTTGGAATGACCATCTCACCCTAATTAAGTTTTCCTATGCTAATAGAAATTATATAAGTATCAAGGCTGCTCCTTTGGAGGGCTTGTATAGGAAGAATGTCAAACATCCATTTGTTGGACAGAAGTTTGGTAAGTCTGACTATTAGGACCTGAAATTACCCTGGAGTTAACGGATATGATCATACGAATCTGTGAATATTTGAAGGCTGCCAATAATCGGCAGAAAATCAATGTTGATGAGAATTGCAAACCTCTTAAGTTCTCAATAAGGAACGAGATTCGACAGAAAGTACCGCCCTAGAAGGGTGTGCTGCATTTTGATGTAACGGGCAAGTTAGACTCTAAATATATATGACCATTCGAGAAAATCGGATATGTCAAGATCAGTAGCCTATGAGCTAAAACTTACCTAAAGAACTTGATGATATTCACAATGTGTTCCACACTTGTGATTTCAGGATATGTTTAGCCATTAAGTCAATAGCATTGTCACATAATGATATACATATTAATGAAAACTTATAGTTTGTTAAGAAACCAGTGCTGATTAAGGATCGACAAATTAAGAAGCTCCAAAAAGAAAGCATGTATCTATTGTATAGATCAATTGGGAGGGCCATAGAGGCCCCTAATACGCTGTGGAGGTTAAGTCCAGTATACGACAGAAAGTACTCCTATCTTTTGAACAAATCTCGAGGTCGAGATTTCTTTTAAGGGGGCGAGGATGTAACACCTCGTAAAATCACGCCCAATGATGTGTTGACACGTGTACTAAACCCTAATGAAGTCAAACGTTGACTATAAAGGACTAATTTTGCGAAAAATCAAAAACTTTGAATGCGAAAGGACTTAAAGTGACAACATGCTTAAACTAAGCCTTTGAATAACCTTGCAAGGTATTCATATTCTCATATTAAGCCACTTGTTGGATAATCGAAACCATTTGCGTAATTAATTGAAAGTTGTGCGGCAAAGGGGTTAAAAGCGTCAACATGTTTAATTATACCTTTGAGAGACCTTTTTATGAACCCGGAACGTTATAATGTATAATCGTATTCTTGGGAATACATAATATTGGCCATATAGAGCTTTAATGCCGATAAACGATAATGCGCACAAGTTTGTGCGTTATAAGGGTTAAAACTGTCAACATGTTAATTCTTACCTTTGAGTGACCTTTTATCAAACCCGAAGCATCGTAATGTTTGATAATACTCTCGGGAATGCCCAATATGGGTATCATAGGGCTTTGACGCAATAAAACGATAATACGCGCAAGTTTGCGCGTTAAAGGGGCCAAAAGCGTCAAACTCTAAAACTACACCTCTGGGAGACTATTTAAGCGAACCGAAGTGAACTGGAGTGTCGTAATGTCCCATCTTACTCTTGGGAATGCTTGTTATTGACCTTGAAAGGCTTTTATGCCATTTCGCGATAAAACACGCAAGTTCGCAAATTAAAGGGTTAAAAGCGTCAATATGTCAATCTATACCTCTGACTGACCCTTTTAACGTATTGAGAAGTTTATGATGCTTGGTTATACTCTGGGATGTGCCTAATATTGGAAATACAAGACCTCGTGTACTAAAAACATCGTTACGTAAGAGTTTGGAAGTACAGGGGCCAAAAGTGTCAACAAATGAAAGTATGAATGAGCTGTACAGGTCCTTACGGACCGTATGGTCCATACGGTCCGTATACAAATTATCAACAACAGAAAATTTTAAACAGTCCTGGTTTGCTGCCTTATCTCACATATTTCGAATCTAGGGGCTTGCTAACTGTTTTGGAAACCTGTCAAGACACTTGTAACCATCCTAGAAGCCCCTAAACACCTGGCAATCATCTAGAAATCTTGAAAATACTATAAATAGGCCTTTTGTTCATTCATTCAACTTGCACCTCATTTCCTTTCTTGCTATCTCTCTCAATTCTGGAGGATCCTGAACATTTAGGAACCTCCTTTGAGTTCTTTTCAGTCCATAGGACCACTTGTAAGTGTTCCTTTCATGTTTAGTTATTTTATTTGGCTTTTAAAGCCGAAAACTCAAGCGTTTATGATAAACGCTTTGACTTTTAGTTAGAACTTAAATGGTCAAGCCATGTATCGCAACGAACGTGGCTACGTGATCGTAATTAGGTAGGTGTTTATCCCTTAAAAGGGCACCTCCTAAGAATCACATTTTCTTGGTCAATTGACGAGTCAACTTAATATTGTTTTAAAAAGTCAACGGGTCAGTTTTTGAAATAATTACGATATGCTTTTAGAAGTATTCTAAAATACATTTTATCATTTAAACAACTTGGTAATAATTATTAGAACATGTGTAAACATGTTCGGCTCGTCAATTCCAATCTTAGGGTCGGTTCGCAACCGAAAGTCGCGAAGTTTGACTTCTGCGTTGACTTTCGATTATGAACCCAATTAGAATAGTTTACTACTGATTTTAGGTTCCGTTAGGATCATATTATTATGTAGCATAACCCTATAAGGTTATACTACATAATAATATTAGAATTCTGAATTTTCATGCAAGTTCCGTTAATATGCCGTACTTTGACTGTTATACCCTTTTTAGCGAAAATAAGGTGTTATACACCAAAAGGCCTACAAACAACTTAGGTACTGATATATTAACATGATTAACATATTTTGATGTTACAAATCTGATCATAAACTGAGTTTGCATATAATATCGAAAATTATGCTTTAAATTGACCAAGATACCCTTTAGGAGCATAGATCGGTTTTAAGCATAACTTTTCATAACAAACTCATTGCTTACTGATGTAATATCATAATTAGGATAATTTGGGATATTCATTCAGTTTATAAACTGAGGTTACACATACGATCTTGAATTATGTCTTTGAATGACGATAATGCCCTTTTTGCACCTAAAATGATTTAAAAGCATAATTTTCATACAAAAACTTTTGACCACTGATTTTTTATATTAATTAACATACTTAGATCATTTAAACCTGGTCATAACATCAGTTTTCCTTCAACATCGCACATATCGTCATTTAGCGACTTTAACGCCGTTTCGGCGCGTAGTATGGTGTTAAACCATAACTACCAATCAAGACTTGTTACCTACTGATTTTATAAATCATTTTGAATATTTTTTTAAAGTAGGTATATGCTATAAACTTAGATTCCCAAATTAGCCTTCAAAACTAGTGAAATTACCAAAATGCCCCTACGGAGCATATTTGGGTTTTAAACTATAAAACACACATATCTTTGATATCATACTGATATTATATCATAAATAAAGTATTTTCAAAGAATGTTTATGGTCGTAACATCAGATTGTACACAAGTTTCTTTTATACGTCGTAAAATGACCGAAACGCCCTTATGAGGCATAGTTTGATTTTAAAACCTTAACGGGCATACAAGTAGATATCCTACTGATAATATAGCTTGTTTAAAGTATATTGGCATATGGAACTTGTTCATAACTTATCCGGTTACTCGTTATCGCTTATACGCGTACGGTTAGGCTTACGTAACTAGTTTACGTAAGTTTACCGAAACGAGTCAACCCTTATCATTTTTACCTCAAAATCCAGAATGTATTTAGTTTACCCATATTATACAAGTCTTCATACTTGTTGGGTCTAAATTGCATTCTATTCCGGTCATCGCTTAATCTAGCATATCGTATCGTTTTCATACTTAAAAACTAGTCGGTCTAAGTCTATGACCTAAATAAGACCCGGTAGCATTCTAAATTGGTTATTTAAACCATCATTCCAGACTAGAGCCTTCCGGTAAATTGTGCCTATGCTTACTTAATTGAATACGGCTGAGTTATTATAAATCTTGCAATTTAAGACAGGAGCTAGCTCAGGTAAATACTTTTAACTTATTTTCCCTTATACGGGCTTGGGATACGGTAAAATATTACCGCTTGGTTGGGTGTAAAAACATTTTAATCGAATATGGTTAAATTGCGTAATCCCGTTTTAATCAGTGTTGCTTGATAACAAATAACACTGGGGGTTAACGACCGTGTCCTGGATATCCTCGGCTCATTTAAAAATTGTAAATGGCCACAACTTAAGCACGGGGTGTAGGCATACACCTGACAGTTGCGTATGTAAAAGATATACTCACTTGCTGGGATGACCCGTCGTGGGATTATATTTGTGGTGTGTTGGTTAATCTTGTTCGGTTTTTATCCCGGCCCTAAATGTTGGACAAACATGTTAATCTGATACAAGATTATTATTAATATAATTGTCCCAAGTATAAAAGAATATTTGTGCCTTGCGCATCTAAACCAATTTTATAAACATTTTTCAAATGTGTCGGTTGGTTGTATTTACCAGTGAAAACAGACGATTTTTCAAAAGGTTAAGTGACAGGTACAAATATGTAATTAGGCTGGAAGCTGCTCGGGATTGTTAGATGATGTTGGAAAAAGTATGCTTTTGCCTTCCTTTTGTATTTTCGGGATTAAATGAGCGTAAACGAACAAAAGGAGCAAATATGCAGCAAAATCTAGCATAAATACAAGAAAAGGAGTAAACGTGGCATGCCCGACCCCTCGACAGTATCTTCCCAAGCAAAAACAACTAACCAGAAGGCTGACCACGGCCCCGTGCCCAACGGACACGGGGGCGTGGCTAGATGTCTGCAGAAAGGACAAAGCTATAGAAGCTTCTATTCCCGACACGGGGGCGTGCCCAGCCAACACGGGCCGTGGTCAACGCCAAGATTCGCAAAATCCAAGAAAATCTTGATAGTACAGATACGCTTCTGCACACGGGGCCGTGCCCAGCGGACACGGGGGCGTGTCGAGCTAATGCAGACAAATTGCAATTAATGAAGATAGAGAAAGTGGATGGACACGGGGTCGTGCCCAATGGACACGGGGTCGTGTCCGGGCTTCTGTGCAGGCTATAAATAGAGGTGCTTGGTTCACTTCAAAGGCATCCCTTGGGAAACCACCTCTCTCCCACTTCACCCACACTCCACCACCACTACAACCCACATCCACCACCATCATCCATCATAGAGTGTGTGTAGTAGTCTCGGGATCCAAGATTGATCGTAAGAGTTCTTGACAATCAAAGGCCATGTTTGCCTAAGTCTCTTACATCACTTGGTGAAGACAAGCATTTAGTGTAATACTTTTGATTTTTAATCTTTTCGCACTTTTTATTTGGTTTTGTATTAATGACTTTAATAACTAGTTTCTTATGTTGAAGGAGAAATTTCCTTATCATTTGTCCGTGGTGTCTTGGCGTTATTTTACTGTCTATATAAAATAAAAGATTTACACCATTCATATCTCTACGGTCTATATAAAGATATGTTGGCTACCTGGTCGGGGGTTAAGGGAATGGTTTGGTAAGGTTCTTGCCTTGTTCAGGGTATAGATCCTGCAAGGACCTGGGTCAAGCTTACTAGGATCTTCTTCAATACCCACTGGTATTGGATGGCGGGGATACGAATAGCTTGATCCCCTCATATGTAAACTACTATTAATACATTAACCCGGCTACTTGGGATTGTATCCCTGCTGACTCAAACCACTTAGCCGAGGGTAACGTCACCTTCAAAAGAGGGGCCTACCACATTACGCATTAATAACTTAACTAATTATCTTTCAATATTCCAACCCTTTAGGATTGTATCCTTGCTGACTCAAACTACTGGGTTGAGGGTAACGTCACCTTCAAAAGAGGGCCTACTACTATAACTAAGATAATCTCTTAAAAAGTGCAAAAGTGCGGAAATCATCAAAGGTTACACTAAAGGCGAGTCGGATCCAAGTGATTCATCTTGTCTATCTGTTTTTATTTTATTTTTATTTTCAGCATTTTTAGTTTTTATTTTTATTTTTAAAACATTTTTCTAAACTTTTGATTTGATTAGACGTTGAGGATAAACCGGTACTAAAAGCTCTTGTGTCCTTGGATGACCTCGGTATCTTACCAACGCTATACTACGCTCACGATGGGTACACTTGCCCATATGTGTGTTTAATGTTAGTAGAATATCGTGTTTTATAAATTTAAAACTTGACTAAAGTGTTAAAAAGGGCTAAAAATATAAACAAAAACATATCACACCTAAAGCACATCATTAGATGAGGAACTTGCAGCTCCTTCGCGTAAACCCTTAGTCTAATAAACTTCTTTTGTTTTAATGATCCGCCTGTGGATTATTACAAGCTTGTCTGTACTTAATACTTTGATAATTTCAGACATTTGGGTTTGTATTAATATTTTATATTCCAAGACTTCCGCTGTGCTATATCTGTGTTTAACTACGTCACGATACTCCCCTTCGAGATGAAATGATTCTTGAAGAATGATTTCAATTGGAAGAACTAATTCTCCGATGGATAAAAGAACTTGAGATGGATATGACTAATTCATCTCAAGACGACGATCAAGGAGAATAAGTGAGGTCGCATTCGGATTTTAACAACATCTTTGCTCCCGAAATCACCTCTAACTCTTGCAAGGACTTGAGCGATAGTTGTCCCTGTGTCGATTGTGCCGTGAAGGACTCCCCATCGGTGTCCGCCGATGTATACATAGACCTAAGCGATTTGACATATACCTTCTTTAACGAGAGCCCGGACAAGGGAAATAAAGGTTGGTCTTACCCATCGGTATTTAGCCTAGGAATCACCCTTTCCGATAACCTCTTGCATTCATGTCTAAAACTAGGGAAACTTAGGTATCTCAGGAACTTTGGTGTTGTTCTGACCAGTAAAGAACCGCCAGATCTGGATAAACTCCTTAAAATAGACAAAACTTCATAAAAAACTTCTAGCCACGGGGCCGTGTCCAGGTCAGCACGCCCCCGTGTCCACCCAAAGATTCCCGTCTGACTTTTAGTCAGAATACGGACAAAAAGTGTCAGAATTTTGTCTGCACACGGGGCCGTGTCCAGCCGACACGGGGCCGTGTCCAGCATGCTGTCGTTTTCTATAAATGCAGCAAGATTCCTGCACTCTTGGATCCATTCCAAAGACAAAGATCTGGTGGGATCTTCACATATACCATACTAGGTATATTCTAAAGAAGGTTCTCAACAACCATCTTGTCTTTTCTACTTTTGTCCATTGTCTTCTTCTTCATTTCTCCTCAAAACCTCCATTAAAGCTTGAAATCTCTAAGTTTTCAAGCTTTATTGTAATACTTGTTTGATTTTTTTTCAAGGAATCTTGTTAAAAATAAGTTTCACAACATTGTTTTAAGTTATTTATGCTTAAAAATGCTTTAGAAATCAGAAAAATAATTTAAAACTTCAAAATTCCTTGTTTCAAAAATCTACAGGGAGGTGGCCACGGGGCCGTGCTCAGCGAGCACGGGGCCGTGGCCGTGGCCGAGGCACTGTTTCATTAAATTGAACCCTTTTTTCGGTTTATTCTTAGAATGTCAAGCAGAAATAGCGGAACATCTTCATCACACTCTAGGAACGACCGACGAGGGAGAAGGTCAATGGTAGAAGACACTCTCGTCAACTACGTGTATGCCTTGAGAGAGGCCATCGATGAAATGACGGGAGTAGAGGAAGCTTTGGTCGACCGTATAAATCATTTGACGGTGGGACTAGAAGGGTGTCTTCGAGAAGTCAACCTTTTGCACCAAAGGTTGAATATTCTCGTTTCTCCTCCCTTGATACCAATCGTTACACAAAGGGAGTGGAATGTAATACCGGAGGTCATCATTCCGGCCGAGTGGTATGTCATGTACCCGGAACCCCCTCAAAATGTACTACATGGGGTCCCGGTTACCGTCACACCTCCTCCACAAGACATTGTGGAAAACGAGCCCGCCTTCTTCCTCCCTAGGGAGATAGAGGAATGGCTCAACGACATCTAAAAAAGACATACCTCAGTTTCGAGTTCTACAATATCCTTAAGTATCAGAAAATTATTTCCGGGTTTTTGATATTCCTACAATAAGGATAGAACTCCTTGGAATGATGTCCTGCGTTATTTGACCTATCTATCCTAGGAACTTGTAATTTCTCATTTCTAGCTTTATTTTCTTTTTCTAGGATCTTATGTAATTTGTTGTCTTTAATGAATGATGGTTAAAATGGTGTTTGGATAATGTTGTAATAAATAAAGCACACTCGGAATGGTGGAGGTTACTAAGGGAAGCTTGAACCCGCACTTCATGCACGAAAACAGAGCCACACAACAATTTTTCTTCATTACAGCAAGTTCAGCACGGGGCCGTGCTCAGCCCACACGCCCCCGTGCTCAAGGTTCTGTAGAAAATGCCCAGATACAGGTAACTAGACACGGGGCCGTGTTCACTGAACACGCCCCCGTGCCCAGCCTTCTGTTGATTATGATACTTGCGATCTAAACACGGGGCCATGCCCGGATCAACACGGCCCGTGTCCAGACGCCCAGTAACATAAAAATTTGTTTTTAAACACCGTTTTACACATTCAATCAAACTAAAAACTTATTTTTGGGACACATTGAGGACAATGTGTAATTTAAGTGTGGGGGGGGATGCTAAAACCTTGAATTTTGCAACTCCTAATAACAAGCCTTACACAAAACTCTATTGGAACCGCTAATCACCCCAATTTTTTTTCAAAAACTTTTTCGTTTTTTTTACTTGTCTTGGTTTAATTTGGGAATAACAAGTTCTAAAAAGGTTATATTTTTACAAATTTACAACCGATAGCGTCGTGATAAAAAGAACCAACATAAGAAAATTATGAAAAGGCATAACAAATCTAGTTAAAATTTGATTATATATACTTGATCACATTAAAAACCCATTCCCACAAAAACTGAGTTTTGAGCCTTTATTGAGCATAAAAGCATACATCTTTAAATTAAATGCTCATTTTTCGTTTCTTGTGTTAATAGCCGCTTGGTTTCTTACGACTCTAGAACTTGCCATGACGATGCATTCCCGGTCCTTACCAACTTAAACCCAAGTAAGTAAATGATGGAGGCATTAGGACTAACCCTTTTTCATTTCAACACCATTATTTTTCATTTTTTTACCACCTACACAAAATCACCCTAGTTAACCCCTTTGAGCCTAAACCTTTTCATTTCTAAACCCATAAAACAAAACACCTTTTAACCACCAAAATCCTTTTTTATTTTTAACCCTTTATTTTAGTAAAAAGCTCGGTCTTCATGTGACGTTCCTTATCAAAAAAAAAAAAAAAATTGAAGTCTAGCAATAAACAAACAAGTTCCTCAAAGAAACTTTGTTTGAAAATGCTTCGTTTGAATAAAAGTCACAAAAACAAAAAGTTTACGACGACCGACGTTTTTTACGCTTTTAGCCCTTTTTACTAACCACTAACCCAAAACCACCTACCTTTAACCCAAGCCTAACCCTTCCCCAAGTCCTCTTGATATTTACAAAGGTTTTTAGTTAAAAAGGAGGAGGATTGATTGCTTGGCAAGCATATGGTAGAAGTAAGTTCCATGCCGGTCTCGAGTGTTTCACAAAAATACATCTTCGGCCGAGTGTTGAGTGATCTCCCGTGAGGTATGTGAACTTATATATGAATGGAATTTTAAAGAGGCATGTTATGCCCAAACAAGTAATTTTTCTTGTGAAACGTTCTAAATAAATCATAATGAATAAGATTGTAAATAACATAAAAATAAAGCCTAATAAAGATCTTGGATTCCCGATACTCAAGACAAGCCCAAAACTTCCCTTCTACCCATTCCATTTGGGAGTGTAAGCCACATTATAAAGAGTTTGGTTGAGGACAAGCAAAGATTCAAGTGTGGGGGTATTTGATGTGTGTAAAATGCAACATATAAATTACATCAATTAAGGCATAAAACTAACCCTTTTTAGTACTAATGTTGGAAAAAGTATGCTTTTGTCTTCCTTTTGTATTTTCAGGATTAAATGAGCGTAAACGAACAAAAGGATCAAATATGCAGAAAAATCTAGCATAAATACAAGAAAACGTGGCATGCCCGACCCCTCGACAGCATCTTCCCAAGCAAAAACAACTAACCAGAAGGCTGACCACGGCCCCGTGCCCAGCGGACACAGGGGCGTGGCCAGATGTCTGCAGAAAGGACAAAGCTATAGAAGCTTCTATTCCCGACACGGGGGCGTGCCCAGCCAACACGGACCGTGGTTAACACCAAGATTTGCAGAATCCATGCAAATCTTGATAGTACAGATACGCTTCTGCACACGGGGCCGTGCCCAGCGGAGACGGGGGCGTGTGGAGCTAATGCAGACAAATTGCAATTAATGAAGATAGAGAAAGTAGATGGACACGGGGCCGTGTCCGGGCTTCTGTGAAGGCTATAAATAGAGGTGCTTGGTTCACTTCAAAGGCACCCCTTGGCAAACCACCTCTCTCCCACTTCACCCACACTCCACCACCACTATAACCCACATCCACCACCATCATCCATCATCCATCATAGAGTGTGTGTAGTAGTATCGGGATCCAAGATTGATCGTAAGAGTTCTTGACAATCAAAGGCCATGTTTGCCTAAGTCTCTTACATCACTTGGTGAAGACAAGAATTTAGTGTAATACTTTTGATTTTTAATCTTTTCGCACTTTTTATTTGGTTTTGTATTAATGACTTTAATAACTAGTTTCTTATGTTGAAGGTGAAACTTCCTTATCATTTGTCTGCGGTGTCTTAGCGTTATTTTACTGTCTATATAAAATAAAAGATTTACACCATTCATATCTCTACGGTCTATATAGAGATATGTTGGCTACCTGTTCGGGGGTTAAGGGAACGGTTTGGTAAGGTTCTTGCCTTGTTCAGTGTATAGATCCTGCAAGGACCTGGGTCAAGCTTACTAAGATCTCCTTCAATACCCACTGGTATTGGATGGCGGGGATGCGAATAGCTTGATCCCCTCATATGTAAACTACTATTAATACATTAACCCGGCTACTTGGGATTGTATCCCTGCTGACTCAAACCACTTAGCTGAGGGTAACGTCACCTTCAAAAGAGGGGCCTACCACATTACGCATTAATAACTTAATTAATTATCTTTCAATATTCTGACCCTTTAGGATTGTATCCTTGCTGACTCAACTACTGGGTTGAGGGTAACGTCACCTTCAAAAGAGAGGCCTACTACTATAACTAAGATAATCTCTTAAAAAGTGCAAAAGTGCGGAAATCATCAAAGGTTACACTAAAGGCGAGTCGGATCCAAGTGATTCATCTTGTCTATCTGTTTTTATTTTATTTTTATTTTCAGCATTTTTAGTTTTTATTTTTATTTTTAAAACATTTTTCTAAACTTTTGATTTGATTAGACGTTGAGGATAAACCGGTACTAAAAGCTCTTGTGTCGTTGGACGACCTCGGTATCTTACCAACGCTATACTACGCTCACGATGGGTGCACTTGCCCATATGTGTGTTTAGTGTTAGTAGAATATCGTGTTTTATAAATTTAAAACTTGACTAAAGTGTTAAAAAGGGCTAAAAATATAAACAAAAACATATCACACCTAAAGCACATCATTAGACGAGGAACTTGCAACTCCTTCGCGTAAACCCTTAGTCTGATAAACTTCTTTTGTTTTAATGATCCGCCTGTGGATTATTACAAGCTTGTCTGTACTTAATACTTTGATAATTTCAGACATTTGGGTTTGTAATAATATTTTATATTCCAAGACTTCCGCTGTGCTATATCTGTGTTTAATTGTCTATGATGATATCGACTACGTCACGATACTCCCCACCGGGCTGAGCTGTAAATACCGGGGTGTGACATATGGTTCAAACATAAGCAATTAAACTGAAATATAACAAATCAAGTAAAAACAATCCCTATCTCTCCCTCGAATGCTCTCAATCATCCCTTCGAGATGAAATGATTCTTGAAGAATGATTTCAATTGGAAGAACTAATTCTCCGATGGATAAAAGAACTTGAGATGGATATGACTAATTCATCTCAAGACGACGATCAAGGAGAATTAGTGAGGTCACATTCGGATTTTAACAACATCGTTGCTCCTGAAATCACCTCTAACTGTTGCAAGGACTTGAGCGATAGTCGTCCCTGTGTCGATTGTGCCGTGAAGGACTCCCCATCGGTGTCCACCGATGCATACATAGACCTGAGCGATTTGACATATACCTTCTTTAACGAGAGCCCAGACAAGGGAAATAAAGGTTGGTCTTACCCACCGGTATTTAGCCTAGGAATCACCCTTTCCGATAACCTCTTGCGTTCTTGTCTAAAACTAGGGCAACTTAGGTATCTCAGGCATTTTGGTGTTGTTCCGACCAGTAAAGAACCGCCCGATCTGGATAAACTACTTAAAATAGACAAAACTTCATAAAAAACTTCTAGCCACGGGACCGTGTCCAGGTCAGCACGCCCCCGTGTCCACCCAAAGATTCCCGTCTGACTTTTAGTCATAATACGGACAAAAAGTGTCAGAATTTTGTCTGCACACGGGGCCGTGTCCAGCATGCTGTCGTTTTCTATAAATGCAGCAAGATTTCTGCACTCTTGGATCCATTCCAAAGACAAAGATCTGGTGGGATCTTTACATATACCATACTAGGTATATTCTAAAGAAGGTTCTCAACAACCATCTTGTCTTTTGACCGAGTAGGACCGATTTTGAGCAAAAAACCTTGGTCCGATTAGTCCGACTTGACTGACTAGGACCGATTTTGACCTGGACCGATTTATTGGCTGATTTGCTCAAACTTAGGCGATGAACAGCTGATTAGCGCCTAGGCGCCGATTAATCGGCTGCCTAGACCAACTTCTGCAACACTGAGCACATCGTGTTGCCGCCGATGGTCGCCACCGGCAGCGGCTTCTGCGTCGTAGCACCACCGTGTTGCCTCCATTTAACATCTGAGGAGACCACCACCAGGGGCTTCTGTCATCGTAGCACAACCGTGTTACCGCCGATGGTCGACGGAATCACCGGCTGGCTCTCCAACTTCTCTCTCAAGTTTCTCAACATATATGTGTGTCCTAGTATGGGTGTGAGATAACTAAATAAAGGGTAGTTAGGTAATCTAACATGATTCATAAAATTCTGGCTAGTTGTTTGTGGTTTGTGGTGGGGTTGTCGTTTTCGTTTCTTTGTTTTGGCTCTTATTCTTTTTAAGCTTGTTTGGCATGAATAAACAATAAAGTTTCATTTCCTGGTATAAACAAAAGAGATAAATCATGTTAAATTTTGTGTTGTCGTGTTTTATTAAATTTTGTTGTTAAATCAAATGAGAGTTGCAGGTAGGTAATCATAGGAACCTATTGAGCAGCGGATGAGGGTGGTGAACAGTGGTGGAATGTGGTGGTTGTAGGTGGTGATGGTGGTGGGGTGGGTGGGTGGGTGGTGGTTGGTTGGTTGTGGTGGTGGTGGGAGATTCTGATACACAATATATATATACATATGGGGCCGCTAAAATAAGAACCACCTCCAGTTGTAAGAACCGCGAGAACTTTTTGATCCGGGGCGAGTTGGACCAAATTTTTTTTTTCATAAACGTAGATGCGTGTATTATAAACACATTTGTAAAAAAAATAAAAAAAAAGTCGTGTGTGTAGTTTTGAGCACCACAAGTTTGTGTTTACGGGTACCGTAAATTTTATAAAAAAAAAAGTCGTGTGTGTAGTTTTGAGCACCACAAGTTTGTGTTTACGGGTACCGTATTACGGTACCCGTAAACACAAACTTGTGGTATACGGTACCCGTAAACACAAACTTGTGGTGCTCAAAACTACACACACGACATTTTTTTTTATTTTTTATTTTTACAAATGTGTTTATAATACACGCATCTACGTTTATGAACAAAAATTTTGGTCCAACTCGCCCCGTACGGTGTAGTTCTCATGGTTCTTACAACTGGAGGTGGTTTTCATTTTAGCGGTCCCCTATATATATATATATATAGGGTCAGGATTTAGAGAAAACGGTAGAAAGTGTGAGAACGGTGAGAACGCTTATTGATCGTCCGATCAAAACAATCTGTGGACTAGATTGGCACGGTGACATTTTAGTAAATAACACCAATTTTATTACGTGGACGCGCTTCATTAAGGGTAAAAAAAGTAAAAAACCATTTCTCACATAAAACGCCATTGAAAAATAAAACGCCAAATAAATACAAAACGCCAATTTTATCACTGCGTACTTTTTTCTGTGTTTTTATTCAAGCTCTCTGGCTACAAAAACGCCAAAAAAAATATGAAACGCCATTATATATAACGCCAAAGCTTACATCCGGATAAATGTTAATTACATTTTTTGTTATAAAAATAACATCCCGCCTAAACTACGCGCCAAAAAATTTCTATAAGTAGAAACGTCTCACCACCTTCCGTTTATCACAGCAAAAAAAACACAAAAAAGCACACAGTGGTTGCTAAAAAAATTTACAACTCAATGTAAAACGCCAAAAAATACAACGATAGCAAACATCTTTCTCTTTGATCCTCAGTAATGTTCTGCATGAAGCTTCATTTAATGATTTGTTACATGAGTGTAGTAAGATTTTGCTCCATGAGATGGACAAAATTGAAAAAAGAGGGACTGATGACACCCATATGTCATACTGTCATCTTTGTTCCCAAAGAAGGTTTGGATGATAAGAAGAGACCTATACCAGTGTGAATGCTACTTTGGCCTCGATGATTATAATGAAGACGCAGGCAGATAGCATCCACCCACACGGGGTCGATCTATGTCTCCAACATCCACAAAGACACTTCAACACCTGAACAAAGAAAATAAACAACGCCAAACCCAAAACGCCATTTATTTGTCACATTTCTTGTAGTTTCAAAAGAAAAAAGAGACTGATGACACTGAAGATTCAAAATCATAAATTGCTTCTACTTTTTTTTTTTTAATTTTCTTTATCTATTGTTTGTTTTGTAATGTCAGTTAATAAACAACAAAAGAATATTAATGCTATAATGAAAAATATAATAAAACGCCAAAATTAGCAAATACGTGTAAAACGCCATAATGCCATAAAAACGCCCCCAAATAGCTACCAAACTATAATAAAATTAATTTGAACAACTAATATTATAAAAAAATAAATAAAAAAGCGTGAAACCATGTGCAAAAAATATAAAACAAAAGAAGTCCAATAGTTATCTAACCGCCATTGGAAAACTAAACGCCATAATTACAGCCGTCAAAAGATTTGACGTGTTACACCATTAAAACAGTTGAGTCTGAAAACAAAACACGGTAAACTGCAAAAAAACAGTAACATGAAACGACGGAAAACATAATTACTAACATTTATTATATTTATTTATCTTTTTCAAAATACCTATCATACGCGGGAAAAAAAAGTCAATATAAAAGAAGACCATGAGAACCAAGCTCAAAACGCCAAAAATTTTGACTAAAACGCCACATATTGTCCAAAACGCCAAAAAAATTAAAAATGGCTAAGGTTATTGCATGGAGGTTCGAAAGGAAAGAGAAACGATTCATCATAAAGTTCTCTGACAGGAGAAGGGTAAAGCTAAGGACAATCAAAGGCATGCTGGGAATGAATGAAAATGTTCAGAAGGATATCCTGGCCCTTGAGGTTCCAATAGACAACGATTGTGAAAGAACGAGAACTGTAATAAAAAAACTGAAGAGAAAATTTCCAGCAGAAGATGATGAAGATGATGATGATAATGAAGATACTCATATACCAAAACTTAGCAGTTGGGTATTGAATGAGGAAGAAGGAACACTTGAAGTGACTTATAAAAACGGGGTGCAATATTCAAGGCCAATGGAAGAAATGTTGAAGACAGGGTTGCTATCTATCATTGAACAACTCTGTGATTTAACACCTTCAAACGATCCAAAATCCAAGGATGCATTGATATTCAAGAATAGGCTGCAGCAAAGAAGAGACGAGCTAATGGCGTTATACGCAAAAATGAAATTTGATGATGAAGAATCCGAAGAAAGTGATGAACAAAGCGATGGGTACATCTCTAATGTAATCCCACCTACGGAAGACTATTAGTTTATTTTGATTTTCGTGTTATTTTTTTATAAAATATTAATATATGGTAATCAATTATTAACAAAAAGATACAAAACGCCAAAAATAACATGGAAAAAAACCATAACGCCAAAAAATTAACTATGTGACACAAAAAGAATTAATTCAACGAGAAGAAATATGAGAAAAAACAAGGAAAACGCCAAATAATTAATAATTCTACATAATGCCAAAAACGCAACAAATAAAGAAGCATGTCAAACGCGAAAATCGTGAAAGCAGAAGAATGCTAAAAAGACAAAAAAACCCCTCGGACCCTGATCATGCCCCGCGCCACGTGTTCGGCCAGGATGCGTTCTCACCGTTCTCACATTTTTTGCCGTTTTCTCCTGATCCCATTTCTATATATATATATATATATATATATATATTGTTTTATTAATATTTATGTTATATTATTTATATGTATAAAGAAGATAAAATGTTTTTGAATGAAAATGGCAAGTACTAAACCATTTAGTGTAAGTTAACTGACATTTTTAGATGGAGTTAGGCAATGTGATCAAAATGAGAAAAAATAGAAAAATCAGAGACCTAGAGAAGAAAAAAAAAACTATTTGGATTAAAATGGCAATTTGGGACAAATCTCAGAGACTAAAATGATAATTTACTCTTAATTTTTGTTTAAATAATTGGTTGTCTTTTCTCTTTAGATCTAGATCTAGTCCTTAATAATTATATTACTTATATAAAACTAGATTGTTACCATCGGTCGCACGTTGCGGCGACCATGCCATAGTTATTTATAGCTGGCAATACGTTATGTGATGCATTAACCATATGAAAACATGTTTTTTTATTTATCTTATCTAAAACATTGCAGTTACAAAAGAAATGGAGTCGAACCAGAGTTGGTTTGTGTAGTGACGGTTTCCCCTGACCACTACACCACCCGTAGCTTTGCATCAAGACTTAGCGACGTCGAAACCTACAATAACTCGAATTTATATTGTCGAATGAAAACTTATTATATTTGACTCGACTTGTTTTTGAACACATATTACGTCAAAACGTAGACCAACTAAAGACGTACGCAAAAAAAAAAAAAAAACTTTTTATATTTGACCAGACTTGTTTCAGAAAAATTTATGTTGAAACGTGAATTTATGTAGTTTGCATTCAAACATGAATTTATACCAACACGTACATTAAAATGTCAAAACGTATACCAATTTAAACATACATAAAAATAAGCATGAGAACACATTATATCTGACCCGACTCATTTTCAAAAAAAATTAAGTAGAAACATGAATTTATACCAACACTTACCTAAAAATAAGAGTTAACTGCCATTTTCGTCCCTGTGGTTTGGTCACTTTGGCCATTTCAGTCCATTTTTAAAAAATGCGCCATTTTCCTCCCCGACGTTCTGGAAAGGTGCCATTTCAGTCCAAAAATCATAACCCAGTTAAGTCGGTTAGTAAATAAGGACTGATTGTGTAAATTTGTAACATAAAGGACTGATTGTGTAAATTTGTAACACCACCACCACTAGCCCTGCCACCACCACCACTCCGCTGCCACCACCACCACCACCGCCACCACAGCCACCACCGCCACCACAGCCACTGCCACCACCACCACCACCGCCACCACAGCCACTGCCACCACCACCTTCGTCTTACCACGTCTTACCACCACCTTCGTACGGACCTCCATAAACACCCGCGACCTTCATCGTTATCACTTGCAAGTCTCCGGTCATCATCTCCGACCAACCTGCAACATCCGCCACTGTTCCATACATAACCCGACCTGCTACAACGATCACCAAGCACATCACCACCGCTGTGTTCGGAGTTCTCGAGACCACCGTGCCCGATAACCACCTGAACTTAACCTGAACCTCACTCCGGTCATCGTTCACCACCATTGTTCACCTCCGTTCATCGTCGTCATCCTCTCCGATGAGAGTGGTCGGAGAAGGAGGTCGATGTTGAAACCGATGAGAAACAGTGATGACGACGATGATGAACAGTGGCGGATGTTGCAGGTTGGTCGAAGATGATGACCGGAGACTTGCAAGTGATAACGATGAAGGTCGCGGGTGTTTATGGAGGTCCGTACGAAGGTGGTGGTGAAGATGTAGTGTGACGGAGAATGATGAAGAAACGAAGTGACGAAGACAGTTGCAGGTTGTGATGTTGTATGAAGAAGAGGGTGGTGATTATGGAGGTGGGTACGGTGACCGGAGACTTGCAAGTGATAACGATGAAGGTCGCGGGTGTTTATGGAGGTCCGTACGAAGGTGGTGGTAAGACGTGGTAAGACGTGGTAAGATGAAGGTGGTGGTGGCAGTGGCTGTGGTGGCGGTGTGGCTGTGATGGCGGTGGTGGCGGTGGTGGCAGTGGTGGCGGTGGTGGCTGTGGTGGCGGTGGTGGCGGTGGTGGTGGTGGTGGCAGCGGAGTGGTGGTGGTGGCAGGGCTAGTGGTGGTGGTGTTACAAATTTACACAATCAGTCCTTTATGTTACAAATTTACACAATCAGTCCTTATTTACTAACCGACTTAACTGGGTTATGATTTTTGGACTGAAATGACACCTTTCCAGAACGTCGGGGAGGAAAATGGCGCATTTTTGAAAAATGGACTGAAATGGCCAAAGTGACCAAACCACAGGGACGAAAATGGCAGTTAACTCTAAAAATAACCATGTGAGAAAATAACTTTTAGACTTTAACCTAAAAATTGAATATACGGGTGGTAAAATTGAAAAGTTAGAACCCAAATGGGTAAAATGATAATTTATAAAGTTTTTAGAATTTTTTATAAAGTTTAAGGGCTATATTTGTCAATTTAGAAAGTTGAATGTATATTTGTTTGTATTTTGTGCACCGACATTTATCTTTAATACATTGATAATTAATTGAAGTAACATGATACAAAGCATATAATAATATATAGCGTGAGCCATGATTTTGCAAGTGGGTCTTTAAAGTAAGTCAACATCAACCCATTGATATATTTTTTGTTTGTATAATCGGTTTGTTGTCTTCTTATCCTGTCCATTTATTAATTTTAAATTACTTTTATAATATTTGATCAGGATAGTCTAACTTCAGAAAATCACACAAAGAATTTAATAATACCTATATTGCAAAGTTAATCAAATCAATTGCGAATTAAATAAGACAGAAATTTCTTTTCATGAGTTTCTTACAAAATGTATATAGAATTCGCGTAAGGACTTTATATATAGATAGATGAGTAAATTGTTAATATGGTCTATGAGGTTTGGTCACTTTTATCACTTTAGTCTAAAACTTAAACTTTTTGAATCTGGGTCTCTATGGTTTCAATTTTGTTGCCATTTTAATCCAAAATTAAAATTTGGTCAGATTTTTCAGTTAATATTGAGTTTTTTTAATCTTTCTTCTTCCTTTTCATGAAGGACAAAATGATCTTTTAACGTTTTATTATAACAAATTAAAAAATCTGAACATTTTGCCCTTCGTTAAAAGGAAGGAAAAAAGACAAAAAACTAGATGTTAACTAAAGAGTAAACTGCTATTTTGGTCCCTGTGGTTTGGCCACTTTTGCCATTTTAGTCCAAATTTCAAACTTTTTAAATCTGGGTCCCTGTGGTTTCACTTTTATTGCCATTTTGGTCCAAAATTCAAATCACCCTTTATTTGACTAATAAAAACTGATTATTTTGTCTTTTTGTTCAGGGGCAAAATTGTCCATTTAAATTTAATATAACATATTATTAATTAAATTCTTTAACTTAAATATCCATTTCCCCAGTTCATCTTCATCATCTTCACTTAATCTTCATCTTCACCCCACCCCACCCCAAACCCTAACCCAAACACCGTAGTCCGGCATCCTGTTTCTCCGACGAGCACACCCGACGCCCTCCCCTCCTTCTTCTTCCCTGTAACACCTCCCCCACGGCCGTCTCGTCTATGGTTCCGAAACCCTTTTATCTTGACCCCTACAGCTTTGTGGTTAGCAGATTGATACCCACTTGGAGGTAGCCCAGCTTGCTGCATCAAATTGGCATCATGAGCAATCTTTTGGGCTCTTATAAGAGCTAATTCGTCCTCCGTATATGGCGACATAGCAGGGGAAACCTGGGTTGTTGAGCCAGAGACGGGAGTAACAGATTTGGGGGTATTTGTTGGTACGATTGGTTGGTTTGAAACCGATTGGTGGCCAAACTGATGTTTAATTGTGACAGATCTCACCACAATCCTCTCCTCCCAGATCTCACCACCAGAATCCACCCTGAACCACCATGCATCCTCTCACCCGGACCACAACTACTCGACCGATTCGACTCACTCCCGGACTCTCTCTCTCTCTCTCTCTCTCTAAAACACCCATCCCCACCGACACAAAAACCCACCTCCGTCAAAAAAATTAATGTTCACGAAGTATCTCGAAGTAGTTTCTTGAATAACTCGACCGCTTCAAAAACCCAATCAGCAAGAACAAGCCCATTTATCAGAATGCTATAGGTGGCCAAAGTGGGTGAATAACATTGCTTGAAAAGGGTTGCTAGTAAGGCAAAACCATATGCAACTTGATTTAGGCGACAATAACAGTTAATGGATATGTTCATTGTAGGGATACTAACAGGAACATCCATCAATCTCATTTGTTTAAAGAGCTTAAGTACACTGAAATATTGTTTCATCTTTACAATAACAGAAATCAGTTGAGTTCATTGTAGGGATGAACTCTTTTTTGTTGGAGAAAATAAAGATTGACGGAGGTGAGTTTTGATGGCGGCGGTGCTATTGATGGGGATGTAAACGATGATGGTGATGGTTTTTCAGAAAGGAGGTGAAGGAGAGATTAGAGAGAGGTGTGTGTAATGGGTTTGTTTGAATGTTTGTACGGGGAGATGCAGAGAAAGAAGGTAGATGAAGATGATTTATTTTGGTTTTTTAATTAAGAAAATGTTTTAATGAAAAGTAATTGGACAAAACTACCCCTGCATAAAAAGACAAAAAAGGTATGTTGGAACAGTTAAAAATGAGACTTTTTGAGATTTGGACTAAAATGGCAACAAAATACAAACCACAGGGACCCAGATTTAAAAAAGTTTGAGATTTGGACTAAAATGCCAAAACTGCCCAAACCACAGGGACCAAAATGGCAGTTTACTCTTAACTAAAAAATCTAACCAGATTTTGCTTTTGGATGAAATTGGCAACAAAATCGAAACCACATGGAACCAGATTGAAAAGGTTTGAGCTTTGGACTAAAGTGACAAAAGTGATCAAACCTCAGAGACCATTTTAGCAGTTTACTCTAGATAGATAGATCATAAGACATAAACAAAATGCAAGCTTTAAACTTGTAACATTCCCATTTTTTATAGGGTTATTTAAATTCATTAACCACTAGTAACTAGTTTATTTTTAATATAATCATTCGACCCAAATAGTTTTAAAAACTATTTTATATATAGTTGGTTGGAATGTTATACTAATTAATTGGCTTGTATATGGGTGACATTTCTATTAAAATAAAAAGTATATAAAAAATTATATTATTAGACGGGTAAATTACGGGTAAGTTGACTGTTAGAAATATGAAGTACCTAGACGGGCATAGTAACCGTCTAATAATTAAATTATAAAAATATATTGTATTTGGACTTACTCCGTTTTTAATGAAACTTGGTTCAAAATGTAGATACGATTATTCTCGTTCTAATGACATATTCATTGTTTTATAAAACGTCATATTTTAAAAGTTATAAGCGCCAAATGAGTGAAGTAGTTCAATTAATTATAATAATAATATAATAAAAAACAATTAAAAACACTAAACATAGGAAATCTTTGAAATGGTGTACGTGTACACTACACATGAATGCAACATTTAAAAGAAATATAGGTGTCCATATGAAATCTTTGAAAATGGTGTACGTGTACACTCCACATGAAATACAACATTTGAAAGAAAAATAGGCGTCCATCAATTACGTGATCGCAAAATTTCCTTGTAGTATAAATAGTCAGTAGGCGTTCAATTCATTCCATCTTTCTCCATATTCGCTCACTTCTGTCTATATATATATATATATATATATATATATATATTCCTTTCATTTATATTTCACCTGTAATAATAAAGCCCTGCCCCGTTTTAAGTGTTTTAACTCCCGATCACCGCTACCCTTTCCGATTGATCTGGAGCCCCATAACGCATGTCAAGACTCTGCCCGACTAAGTTCGTTTGGGTTCGGTCTCGTGACATAGGGACAAGGTTGAATTAGGGTTATTATACTTAACACGAGTGCCAATATATATATTTAAAATAGCTAAGAAGTTATACCCAAGATTCTAACAGGAGGCTTTCTACTTGAACCCTAATCCATATGAAAAATCAAGAAAATCAGATGTTTGGTCTTCTCGCGGGCTACGTAAAGAATAGGCAGGAGGTCACGCGGGCCGCGTCAACTTGAAGTTTGACCGGATAAGCTTCCCGGACCACGTGTTATCCACCTGGCACACCTACTCGTGACACATCAAGGCTACATGTAGACTAGACCTCCACGCGGGCCGCGTAAGGGTCGAGCAAGGGTTCACGCGGGCCGCGTGAGACCCATTTTTCTGCTATAAATAGCTTGGATCAGGAGCAGTTCAGTGGTGTCGAAACCAATTCACAAAAATGAATATACACTGCTCAAAAGTCGAAAATAATATTCACGGTAGTGAAACGCTGCTACGATACCGGGTATTAACTCAATCGCTGCTACGATTCAATATCCGATCAATTGAAACTATCCGACAGGATGTTTAAGTGCTGCCCAACCTCGGGCTATCCTTTGTCATTCGTCGTGAATCCAACAGGATGTCTGAGTGCCGCCCGAACTCGGGCTATACTTTGTCATTAGCCGTAAAACCGGTGGATGTTTAAGTATTGCACTCTGTCATTCGTTGTGAATCCGCTGGATGTTTAAGTATCGCACTTTGTCATTCGTCGTGAGGGTTTTAATCTCGTGAGTTGTCGTAAAAGTTGTATTAAGTTACTTACCTAGTTTTCGTATGCATTGTTATTTACACTAGGTACAAGGCTAATCAGTAGGCTAAACTCTGCTGTCTAAATCTGCAATGTGAGTCATTCTCTTTTTATCAACTGTTTTACAATACCTCAAATTATTTTCAAATGTTATAATTACAGGGATTAAGTCGTGGTTATCTTAAATCACTGGCTAGTGGGGTAGTGTGCACATTACTAATTTCTCACGGTTAGGCTAATAAATCCTAACAGTGATAATCATCACTACTTGGGGAAGGACCCAATAGTGGTATGACCATCGTCACCAGGTGACACGGCGCCAGATAAAAATAAGATAAAAGTCATTGTAATCGCTCTTATGCTGTAATTCATAACTAAGGGTCATTTTATAAAACCTGAATGAACTGTCGCAACCCCCGATCTCTGATCCCCGGGAACGGGCGGCCACGAGCCAGTTTCGGTGGTATCAAGTATCGTCAGATTTGGCAGCGGAAATTTTTCATCAGGACCGTAGTTAGGAAATGTTCATCAGAGTAAAACCACCATTTATGTATATAAATAAACATATTGGGATAAAACCCAAGTTTTTCATTACACTCATTTTCATAGGAACAAATCCTATTTTATTTAAGAAAAACGTCTATTTCTTTTTAGGTAATTTTATTGCCACTTTTCAAAGCATTCAGTGCTGTCCAGCTGGCTTCTATTTGGCTTTCACAGTTTGTTACCTGAAACGCGTTTTAAAAACATTTGTCAGTGGGAAATACTGGTGAGTGAATCCCAGTTTAATCAAGTTTTAAATAAAAACCAATTCACAGTATTGAGGGCGAACCCGCAATTATATTTGTTTCCAAGACATCACAATTAACATCCATGGTACTGTCGATCCCGACTTGTGGACATGTTACTCCTTGACCAGGTGGTAACAAATTTTGTATACAAAACCCCAACATACTCATGATAATTGTACTCTTACAAATACTCAATCACTGTTTAATTAATTAAATGAGGTTTTGTAAAAACAGTTAACAAAAAGTGGATCAACTCACATTGCTGTCTTAGATTTCCCGTAAGGGTTTCCTGGTGACAATCTATAATTTACACAAATGTACATGCGTTAGTATTAATAACCCATTTTAACATTAGTAATACTCTCCCCGAGACGGCATTCCAACAACTACGTCGGGCAGAACCACGACAGCCGTTACGGAACCCTAGATCAATCGGGCAGCGTATCTAATACGTATCCAGGGGTTATAATACTTACAACGGAGCAGAACTTCGCTAATTAGGGGGTATAATACCCGCGTATTATCTCTAGTACTTCAGAATTCGTTTAGAAAGAAAAGATGTGAGCGACGGAAATGAAATCCCGAGGCCTCCTTATATAGTTGCTAAATCTGGTCCTCTCACGGCCCGCGTAAGAGTAGGCAAGGCCTTACGCGGCCCGCGTCAACATCCGGTCAACGAGTAGCTTAGCTGGGTCAGCATGTAGGTCCGCCGGGTATTAGGCCACGTGGCCACACCGGGCTGCGCCACATTTTGGTCTCACGCGGCCCGCGTGAAGGTTGGGGTGGGTCTTACGCGGCCTGCCTCAACTTAAGTTTCAGATTTTTATTTTATTTTTAATGCTATAATGTATTTCGGACTCGGTTTTCACATACGGCATGTATTTAAAGACATATTGGGACATTTTAAAATATACTAGGATGTCGGAAATATTATGAGGGTGTTGGTTTAATTAGGGTTGTTACATCCTCCCCACCTTGTTTTAGAGCTCGTCCTCGAGATCTACTAGAACAAGTGTGGATATTTCCTTTGCATTTCAGATTCAAGCTCCCATGTGTACTCAGGTCCTCTTTTGGAGTCCCACTTCACTTTGACCAGAACTAGTCTCTTATGTTTGAGATTCTTGACTTTCCTGTCTTCGATCTGTAGAGGTCTTTCTACAAACTTGAGTTGTTCATTTACCTCTATATCCTTAAGAGGTACTACTAGTGATTCATCAGCTAAACACTTTTTGAGATTAGATACATGAAACACATCATGTATCCCTGCCATTTCCTCTAGCAGTTGTAGTTGATAGGCTACAGGTCCTATTCTTCTAATAATCTCAAAAGGTCCAACATACCTGGGACTTAGCTTTCCCCGTTTAATGAATCTTACTACTCCTTTCCAGGGAGAAACCTTTAATAATACTTTATCTCCTACTTGAAATTCTAATGGTTTGCGTCGATTATCAGCATAGCTCTTCTGTCGATCACGTGCTGCTTTCAGTCGTTCCTTGACTTGAATGATCTTGTCAGTTGTTTCTTGCACTATCTCAGGTCCAGATAGTTGCTTTTCCCCAATTTCTGCCCAACAGACTGGGGTTCGGCACTTTCGTCCATAAAGTGCTTTGAATGGTGCAGCATTGATACTTGTGTGATAACTATTATTATAAGAAAATTCTATTAAAGGTAGGTGATCATCCCAATTACCTCCAAAATCAATTACACAAGTTCTAAGCATGTCCTCCATCGTCTGAATTGTTCTTTCGCTTTGTCCGTCCGTTTGAGGATGATAAGCTGTGCTCAATTTTAACTTGGTTCCCATAGCTTTTTGAAAACTTGACCAAAAATGAGAGGTAAATCGACTATCTCTATCAGAAATAATTGATAAAGGTATTCCATGTAATGAAACAATTTCATTTACGTATAATTTAGCTAGCTGTTCCATACTGAAAGTTTCCTTCATTGGTAGGAAATGAGCTGACTTGGTTAGTCTATCTACAATCACCCAGATTGTATCATTACCTTTCCTTGTTTTGGGTAATTTAGTAACAAAATCCATTGTTATCAATTCCCATTTCCACACTGGCATTTCTAATTGTTGTAATAAACCTGAGGGTTTCTGGTGTTCAGCTTTAACTTGTGAACAAGTTAAACATTTAGAAACATAGGCTGCTATGTCCTTTTTCATTCCTATCCACCAGAAATTTTCCTTAAATCCTGGTACATTTTATCATTTCCTGGATGCATCGTATACTTAGACTTATGGGCTTCTTATAATATACGATGACGTAAGTATCCTAATTTAGGTATCCACATTCTGTTTTTATGGAATCTCCAAATTCCATCTATTCCTTGTTCCAATTCTTTTAGCATACCTTTTAATTTTTCAGAATCATCCTTGATTACTGATTCTTGTGCCTTTCTGATTTGTTCATTTAAATCTACTTGCAGATTTAATTTAAGAGAACGTACCCTTTTTGGCTTTTCATGATACTTTCGGCTTAAAGCATCAGCTACTACATTTGCTTTTCCTTCATGATACTGGATATCACAATCATAATCACTAAGCAATTCCATCCATCGTCTTTGTCTCATGTTTAATTCCTTTTGCCCAAAAACATACCTTAAACTCTTATGATATGTGAATATGGTAAACTTACTACCATAAAGATAATGTCTCCAAATCTTAAGGGCAAAAATTATAGCTCCTAGTTCTAGATCATGAGTTGAATAATTCTCTTCATGATTCTTAAGTTGTCTAGATGCATAAGCTATAACCTTTTGGCGTTGCATCAATACACATCCATAACCTAATTTGGAAGCGTCACAATATACTACAAAATCTTCAGTTCCTTCTGGTAACGTTAATATGGGTGTATGGGTTAATCTTTGCTTAAGAATTCTAAAGGCTTCTTCTTGTTTTGGTCCCCATTCAAACTTAATGGATTTACAGGTTAACTTAGTTAAAGGAATGGCTATTCTAGAGAAATCTTGAATAAATCTCCTATAATAACCGGCCAATCCTAAGAAACTTCTAACCTCGGTTGGTGACTCAGGGGTTTTCCATTTAGTAATCGCCTCAATCTTTGTGGGATCCACATGAATTCCTTCATGGTTTACTAAATGTCCAAGAAATTGAACATGTTCTAGCCAAAACTCGCATTTAGAAAACTTAGCATAAAGCTTTTCCTTTCTTAATAGACTTAAAAGTGCGTGCAAATGCTTTGCATGATCCTCTTTATTCTTAGAATAAATTAGAATATCATCTATGAAGACAATTATGAATTTATCCAAATATGGCTTACATATTCGGTTCATCATGTCCATAAATGCGGCTGGGGCATTGGTTAAACCAAATGGCATGACAGTAAATTCATAATGACCATACCTTGTTCTGAATGCGGTTTTAGGAATGTCCTCTTCATGTACCTTTAATTGATGATATCCTGATCTTAAATCGATTTTAGAGAAAAATCGAGCTCCTTGCAGTTGATCGAACAGGTTATCGATTCTCGGTAATGGGTACCGATTCTTAATAGTGACCTTGTTCAATTCACGATAATCAATGCACATACGCATTGATCCGTCTTTCTTTTTAACAAATAGTATCGGCGCTCCCCATGGCGACGAACTTGGCTGTATGAATCCCTTTTCCAGCAATTCATCTAATTGTTTCTTCAATTCCTGCATTTCGGTGGGTGCCAAACGGTAAGGTGCTTTGGCAATCGGTGCTGTTCCTGGTAGTAGGTGAATTCTGAATTCCACTTCTCTGTCCGGTGGTAGTCCTGGTAATTCTTCTGGAAATACTTCTGAAAACTGAGATACTACTGGAATGCCTTTTAGTTCTTTTCCTTTAGTGTTAGTGATCATAGAAATCAAATACACTATAGAACCTTTTCTTATATAACTTGCAGTTTTCATCACAGAAATGAATTTTGTGAATCTAGAAGGTTTGTCTCCTTTAATTGTGATCTTTTCACCTTTTGGTGAATTTACTTGGATTGACTTTTGATCACACAAAATATTGGCTTTATTGGTTATTAACCAATCCATTCCTAAAACGACATCAAATCCTGTCAGATTCATTGGATAAAGGTTTGCCAAAAACTTTTGATTTAAAATTTCTATTCTTACTCCCTGTAAGATTTCAGAAATCCTAACAGTTTCTCCATTAGCTGTCTCTACAAGACATTCTTGTGGTAGTTTAGTTAATGACTGGTTTAGCAGTTTGCAAAACGAAGTATTAATAAAACTTTGGTTTGCACCAGAGTCAAATAATACTTTAGCAAAAACATCATTAATTAAAAACGTATCGGCTATCACGTCTGGAATCATCTTGGCTTCATCTGCAGTTAGAACAAATGCTCTAGCATTTTTAGTGTTCCTGTTGTTCACAGCTGGAGCCAATTTTGGACAGTTGGTCCTCATATGACCTTTTTCTCCACAATTGAAGCACATTCCATTACTGGATTTCCTTCTGCAATCTTCTTCCTTATGTCCTGGCATCTTGCAAAAATTGCAAAGAGTGGAGCATTTTCCCGAATGTTTTTTTCTTGCAGACCTTGCAGAATGGTGCAGAGGTAGAACCCATATTCCTACGGTTGTAATTCCCAGAACGGAATTCTTGGGTAAGCCTCTGTGCTAGGTTTTTCCTCTGGTCTTCTTCTCTAGTACGGATTAATTCATCAGTCAAGGTGTTTGTTAATTCTACAGCTTCTTCTATGGTTTGAGGTCTAGCTGCCTTGACTACATGCCTAATCTCTCCAATTAATCCCCAGATGTAATGGGAGATTAATACCGGCTCTGGTGATGAAAGGGTTGGTACAATTCTAGCACATTCAAAGAATAACTTTGTGTACCCCTTACTATCTACTCCATTCATCCTAAGATTTAGGAATTTGTTTGCTATTTGCTCTTTTTCATTAGGAGGGCATAATTTCCTTTCTACCATGTTCCTAAATTCCTCCCATTCCATATTATAAACCTTATCACTTCCTCTTGATTGGAGGAGAGTGTTCCACCATTCTAAGGCTGAGTTCTTAAATAGATTAGAAGCAAACATTATCTTATCTTCTTCAGCACATTTGCTTATTTTCAGAACAGCCTCAGTCTTTTCTATCCAGCGTAAAGCTGCAATAGGTTCTTCATTGCCCGAGAATTCTATCGGTTTGCAGGACCAGAATTCCTTATAAGAACAACCATAAGGCATGGTTCTTCTTCTTTTGGGAATGGGCACTTGAAGTACAGGGCCATTGTTTACGCTATGTTCTGGTTCAATTGGTCGCTTACTGCTATGTTTACTTTTATTATTCGCTTCCTGAACCGTTTGAAGAATAAATGGCATTGCATCTATAATTCCTTGTGCCACTATGTGTTGGATAGCACTATTATCCACTTGGTTTCCATTGTTATTGATGCTTGGATTCTCATTAACCAAGTTAATGTTACTCTGGTTATCGTTATTCAGATTTCCTTGATTTCCTTCGTCGGCCATCTGAATTTTAAACATTTACCCCATATTAATATCACAAAATAATATTTTAATATAGCCAATCATATGACACGCATTTTTGCCAAAAGCGTCGATCATTGCGACTATACTCTATTCATATACTATTATGCATCTATTACACACCAGTACTGAAATAAGAATTACAATACCGACTTAAATGAAACTACACTAATAATAGTAGGCATCCGTACACACATGTTTTTATTTTTATTGTTATTATTATAATATTATTACTACTACCGTTTCACCATTTCATTCAAGGATATGGATTTATCCAAAAATCCATATTGCGCTCATCGTATTTCCATACGAGACGCTCTCCCACCTGTCGCATTCTCTCACTGCTTTCTAAAATTTCCTCACCAAATGTCCTAAGTTCTTGAACGTTTTCTTCACTCATTGGGGGTGCAGGTTCTAGGACTGGGTTTGGAATCTGGGGTGCGGTTTCCTGATATGGGGGTGAAAGTGCCTGAAATCGGTAAGGATCTTCTAAGATCTCCCTAATGTATTCATCATGGTAATAGGGATCTAAAGGGTCCATACCTGGATAGGCTCCTATGTTCTGCATGGGTGTGTCTTCATGGATAGGGTAACGCTGCACAAAGTCCCTATTGTCGTCCCACCAGGGGTCGTAATTTGGGTCTAGGGGGTTTGGTGTTGGTACCCTAATGATTTCTTCCGGATTGAAGTCATGCATCTCTACTTGGTTTTTAGGGTTTTCTATCTCCATGGGTTGGTCAGGAATTGGTAGTTGTGGTTGGGGTGCTATTATCTGCTCCAGATTAGGGTCAGCTGCAGTAGTTGCTAGTATGTGGATGTTGGCTATCCCCTATTTATCATATCCTGGGCATAGGCATCTGTCTCTCTCTTGGCTGCTGCTAGTACCCTTTGTTCCTGTAACTTTTTCATACGTTTCCTACGCTCGTGCGCCCCTCTACTGAACCATCCCCTCTTTTTCTGAGGAAATGGCTCTTCTGACTGAGCCTTAAACACAAAGATTCCTTCTTCCGTATCAGCAGAGTACCCTGAGAGGGCAGGCTGAGAAGAGGAGGTGCCTTCGCTTCTAGGCGAACTAGACAATTGACGGTACGCGTCAGATGGTCCTTGGTCGCTCATACTGTAAACTAACAAATAGTCAAATAACACATAACAAATAAATACATTTATGCACGTATTCCAATGATTTATTTCCTAACCCATTAAATTTTGATGTCAGCGGAACACTTCTGTGGCTGAATCAGTGGCATAGCTCTGATACCACCTTCTGTCGCAACCCCCGATCCCTGATCCCCGGGAACGGGCGGCCACGAGCCAGTTTCGGTGGTATCAAGTATCGTCAGATTTGGCAGCGGAAATTTTTCATCAGGACCGTAGTTAGGAAATGTTCATCAGAGTAAAACCACCATTTATGTATATAAATAAACATATTGGGATAAAACCCAAGTTTTTCATTACACACATTTTCATAGGAACAAATCCTATTTTATTTAAGAAAAACGTCTATTTCTTTTTAGGTAACTTTATTGCCACTTTTCAAAGCCTTCAGTGCTGTCAAGCTGGCTTCTATTTGGCTTTCACAGTTTGTTACCTGAAACGCGTTTTAAAAACATTTGTCAGTGGGAAATACTGGTGAGTGAATCCCAGTTTAATCAAGTTTTAAATAAAAACCAATTCACAGTATTGAGGGCGATCCCGCAATTATATTTGTTTCCATGACATCACAATTAACATCCATGGTACTGTCGATCCCGACTTGTGGACATGTTACTCCTTGACCAGGTGGTAACAAATTTTGTATACAAAACCCAACATACTCATGATAATTGTACTCTTACAAATACTCAATCACTGTTTAATTAATTAAATGAGGTTTTGTAAAAACAGTTAACAAAAAGTGGATCAACTCACATTGCTGTCTTAGATTTCCCGTAAGGGTTTCCTGGTGACAATCTATAATTTACACAAATGTACATGTGTTAGTATTAATAACCCATTTTAACATTAGTAATACCCTCCCCGAGACGGCATTCCAACAACTACGTCAGGCAAAACCACGACAGCCATTACGGAACCCTAGATCAATCGGGCAGCGTATCTAATATGTATCCAGGGGTTATAATACTTACAACGGAGCAGAACTTCGCTAATTAGGGGGTATAATACCCGCGTATTATCTCTACTACTTCAGAATTCGTTTAGAAAGAAAAGATGTGAGCGACGGAAATGAAATCCCGAGGCCTCCTTATATAGTTGCTAAATCTGGTCCTCTCACGGCCCGCGTAGGAGTAGGCAAGGCCTTACGCGGCCCGCGTCAACATCCGGTCAACGAGTAGCTTAGCTGGGTCAGCATGTAGGTCCGCCGGGTGTTAGGCCACGTGGCCACACCGGGCTGCGCCACATTTTTGTCTCACGCGGCCCGCGTGAAGGTTGGGGTAGGTCTTACGCGGCCCGCCTCAACTTAAGTTTCAGATTTTTATTTTATTTTTAATGCTATACTGTATTTCGGGCTCGGTTTTCACATACGGGGTGTATTTAAAGACATATTGGGACATTTTAAAATATACTAGGGTGTCGGAAATATTATGAGGGTGTTGGTTTAATTAGGGTTGTTACATGAACTCACCAGTATTTCCTGTTGACCAAATCTTTTTAAAACGCGTTTCAGGTAATTACAGTAGATCAGGAATTAGAGTTGGATGCGGCACCAAAAAGGCTTACAGAAGTGGCTTGATTTATCAATTAAATTAAATTAAGAAAAGTTGTTTTATGTATTCGGTTTTATCCCATATTAAAGCTACCTTTTAAAACATGGTTTTATCCCATCTATTTAATCAATAAAAATCCGGTGTTTTCTAAACTCTGATATTTTTCCTAACTCACGGTCCTGACGAAATTTCCACTGCACTACTTTTCAAAATAACCACCGGTACCACTTGGCTGCTCACGGCTCCCGATTCCATCCAGGGTGGGGTCGGGGGTCGTGACAGAAGGTGGTATCAGAGCCACTGATTTAAGCCAATAGGTGTTGTGATAATAATACCTAAGCTTAAATAAAAGAGTTAGGAAATTACTATTAACTAATAGCACACATGATAGCATTTAGACTTAAACTTAAGAAAAGATGCCTTAGTATCAGCTTCGAGATAAGCTAAATACTTGTGTAAATAAAGTGTGATGGGTTTTGGTATGCCGTGAGAATGATAACTAGAACGTTGCAAGTATAATAAATAAGCAATAACATTTGACCACTGTTATTTCTTATTTATTGGTACTACTTTGTTCTAGAATATGATCCGTCAGGTGAATACTAATTTCCTGATTCTTTGTTGAAAGTCATAATGTACTTTCCAAATCATGATTTAAGAAAGATCTATTTATGGGAAATCTAAATTTCTTCTCCGGCAAGACTGGGTATGGTGTAGCAGACTCTCCAGCTTGTCCGGATATAACGGGGTTACCTCTCCTGCTAGAACCGGGTAAGAAGGTATATAATATGTCAAACAAGTGACAAGATTTCCCTAAATAGTATCATGATCTGATACCTGACTTATTTTTGGAAATATGAATCTGTTAAATACATTGACCTTATGAAGGGTATGTATATTACAGCATGTGAAATATATGATTATATAGATATGTATATCTATAAGGAAATCCAAAACCCATAAGGATTGACAATTTGGAATAAAGCACAAGCATATGTGTCAATAATAAATCTAGATTTCTTTATCAGGAATCTCTTGCATATATCGATAATTCTGATATCAAACATTATTTCGTTTGATCATATGTCTCGTAACTCATGCGACAAAATAAACGACGAGAACCCTTTAAGTTGGGACGCCAGCAAAAGTATAAGAATTTCCAATGCGTTACCATACACTATTAACGCAAGTAAGAAGCATGTAAAGTTGTGCTAGTGCACAAGAAAACACATGAAACTTAAATTATACGTCCACAGACGTTGAAGTATATCACACACGACTTTCAAGGCAAGACCTTTGGAAAATATAATTGGGCACGACGACACCAATGCGAATTCCGTCAGTAGAAGAACTACTAATCAAAAAACAGCACTTTGCCACGCGATCCTACAAACGACATGAATCTCACTAAGGTACGTTGGAACAAGATTTCACAACCATCGGGGCACAGTCTAATCAGAGTCATAATTATTAGCACTACAAAAGGAGTCACATACCTTTGCAAATCCCCTATTTCATTCGACATTCCTTGGTAATGTCACTTAACAACGGTTATCACACAAAATTCCAGATAAAATTTTTAAATTTCTTTTGTTAGAATTCTGACCTCTGTGAATAGACTTTTGCATTGCTACTCCCCCTAATGGTCATCATACCATGAGGATTTCTTTCATAATCGCGAATATTTATTTGTTTGTTTCATTTCTTGGTAAATCCACACGTTACACATGCACTGTTTGTTGCGCATGTGGTTCGTTTGATTTATGAAGACCACTGGAGGGCTTCATTCTAATCTGTTGTTTTATCAAAACTCAAATATCGTTTCGCTATATTTGATCTTTGCATTGTGAACCGCATCATTTCAAAACGATGACTCTTTGATATCGAGTCGATGAAAAACTCAATTTTCTTTTGAGTAGCATACATGGTTTTTGTTGTGACCATGTCAGAACTTTCTTATTAATACATGAACTCGTTTTGTTTAAACCAAGTTCAATTATTTGAACTTGCTCGCATTACGTATTCAATTCAAAGTCCCATATGATGAATTGAAACCATCATCTTCGAAATAATCCCAAGAAGCACTTCAATTCTCTTGAACCATAACATGCTTGTTTGGTCTTCGACTTTATTGAATCGTTTCTTTAATCACGATCACCTTGTGGTGACGTTTTCACAAATTTGAAGCTTGCGCTAATCTCGTTTTATACGGATTTAATTATTTATTTATATTGAATCCGCTTTGTTGGTTTATCCTATAAAAGCAATCTTAACACAATCGTGTGCTAAGATAATGATACACAAATTCTTGTCATATTTCAGTGTATCTCTTAACAGTTCCTACAGCATCAATCGAGCCTTTCGTGATAATTATTGCTTCGAAAAACATTATTCAATTGTTTCAATTTCAATCGAAAATCCTACTTGGTTTGTTTGAAACAAACATTCAAACTTACTTCGTTGAACTTTCATTTGATTTAAAACACAGTGAACTCGTCCGGTCACCGCTATTATTATTTCGATCACTACGACACCTTGTGGCGTCGGTATAGACTTGTAGCTTGAGCTAATCTATATATATATACCTTTCGCTTGACTCATCCTTGAAAGTGGTCTTAATACAACTATGTGTTAAGACAATGATACACTAAACTCTATTGTATATCGGTGTATCCTTGTAATTCGATAAATGTCAACCCATTGATTTTTCTCATATCATAATTCAATAGTTGACAAATCATTTTCGTACTTCTATTTCATTCGAGCTTGTTGATTCTGAAACTTCCTCAGTTGACAATCAAAGTAAGTTTTTGTTGACAGTGAACTCTATTGTTTCTAAAAGTCATTTTACAACCTATAAACAGTCAATTTAGACATCTATTGATCATATATCTGCTTTGGCTTGAACCTAGTCACCTTGGAAATTATATCATTTCATCTCGGTCATTTGACATTGATTTTTTTAATTCACTTGAACCATTAAGTCCTATTTATTGTACAACTCATATTCACCAAATTTGATGTTTTGATTCTGTATCATTTACCTTAATATTATTTTTATTGACTAAGAAGTGACATAACTCTAAAAGAGATATCGTAGCCCAAATCTCGAGGACGAGATTTAAAACAAGGTGGGGAGGATGTAACATTCCCATTTTTATAGGGTTATTTAAATTCATTAACCACTAGTAACTAGTTTATTTTTAATATAATCATTCGACCCAAATAGTTTTAAAAACTATTTTATATATAGTTGGTTGGAATGTTATACTAATTAATTGGCTTGTATATGGGTGACCTTTCTATTAAAATAAAAAGTATATAAAAACTTATATTATTAGACGGGTAAATTACGGGTAAGTTGACTGTTAGAAATATGAAGTACCTAGACGGGCATAGTGACCGTCTAATAATTAAATTATAAAAATATGTTGTATTTGGACTTACTCCGTTTTTAATGAAACTTGGTTCAAAATGTAGATAAGATTATTCTCGTTCTAATGACATATTCATTGTTTTATAAAACGTTATATTTTAAAAGTTATAAGCGCCAAATGAGTGAAGTAGTTCAATTAATTATAATAATAATATAATAAAAAACAATTAAAAACACTAAACATAGGAAATCTTTGAAATGGTGTACGTGTACACTACACATGAATGCAACATTTAAAAGAAATATAGGTATCCATATGAAATCTTTGAAAATGGTGTACGTGTACACTCCACATGAAATACAACATTTGAAAGAAAAATAGGTGTCCATCAATTACGTGATCGCAAAATTTCCTTGTAGTATAAATAGTCAGTAGGCGTTCAATTCATTCCATCTTTCTCCATATTCGCTCACTTGTGTCTATATATATATATATTCCTTTCATTTATATTTCACCTATAATAATAAAGCCCTGCCACGTTTTAAGTGTTTTGACTCCCGATCACCGCTACCCTTTCCGATTGATCTGGAGCCCCATAACGCATGTCAAGGCTCTGCCCGACTAAGTTCGTTTGGGTTCGGTCTCGTGACATAGGGACAAGGTTGAATTAGGGTTATTATACTTAACACGAGTGCCAATATATATATATATATATATATATATAATAGCTCAGAAGTTATAGCCAAGATTCTAACAGGAGGCTTTCTAGTTGAACCCTAATCCATATGAAAAAACAAGAAAATCAGATGTTTGGTCTTCTCGCGGGCCGCGTAAAGAATAGGCAGGAGGTCACGCGGGCCGCGTCAACTTGAAGTTTGACCGGATAAGCTTCCCGGACCACGTGTTATCCACCTGGCACACCTACTCGTGACACATCAAGGCTACATGTAGACTAGACCTCCACGCGGGCCGCGTAAGGGTCGAGCAAGGGTTCACGCGGGCCGCGTGAGACCCATTTTTCTGCTATAAATAGCTTGGATCAGGAGCAGTTCAGTGGTGTCAAAACCAATTCACAAAAACGAATATACACTGCTCAAAAGTCGAAAATAATATTCACGGTAGTGAAACGCTGCTACGATACCGGGTATTAACTCAATCGCTGCTACGATTCAATATCCGATCAATTGAAACTATCCGACAGGATGTTTAAGTGCTGCCCAACCTCGGGCTATCCTTTGTTATTCGTCGTGAATCCGACAGGATGTCTGAGTGCCGCCCGAACTCGGGCTATACTTTGTCATTAGCCGTAAAACCGGTGGATGTTTAAGTATTGCACTCTGTCATTCGTTGTGAATCCGTTGGATGTTTAAGTATCGCACTTTGTCATTCGTCGTGAGGGTTTTAATCTCGTGAGTTGTCGCAAAAGTTGTATTAAGGCTAATCAGTAGGCTAAACTCTGCTGTCTAAATCTGCAATGTGAGTCATTCTCTTTTTCCATTGTTATTTACACTAGGTACAAGGCTAATCAGTAGGCTAAACTCTGTTGTCTAAATCTGCAATGTGAGTCATTCTCTTTTTATCAACTGTTTTACAATACCTCAAATTATTTTCAAATGTTATAATTACAGGGATTAAGTCGTGGTTATCTTAAACCACTGGCTAGTGGGGTAGTGTGCACATTACTAATTTCTCACGGTTAGGCTAATAAATCCTAACAGTGATAATCATCACTACTTGGGGAAGGACCCAATAGTGGTATGACCATCGTCACCAGGTGACACGCCGCCAGATAAAAATAAGATAAAAGCCATTGTAATCGCTCTTATGCTGTAATTCATAACTAAGGGTCATTTTATAAAACCTGAATGAACTCACCAGTATTTCCTGCTGACCAAATCTTTTTAAAACGCGTTTCAGGTAATTACAGTAGATCAGGAATTAGAGTTGGATGCGGCACCAAAAAGGCTTAAAGAAGTGGCTTGATTTATCAATTAAATTAAATTAAGAAAAGTTGTTTTATGTATTCGGTTTTATCCCATATTAAAGCTACCTTTTAAAACATGGTTTTATCCCATCTATTTAATCAATAAAAATCCGGTGTTTTCTAAACTCTGATATTTTTCCTAACTCACGGTCCTGACGAAATTTCCGCTGCACTACTTTTCAAAATAACCACCGGTACCACTTGGCTGCTCGCGGCTCCCGGTTCCATCCAGGGTGGGGTCGGGGGTCGTGACAAAACTAACCACCAATGGCGAACATAGTTGCAGATCTCGTGTTCATCCCTACACCAGGGGTTGGTCATATAATGTCCACAATCGAGATGGCTAAAGTACTCGTGAACCGGGATCCAAGGCTCTCAGTAAGCGTTCGTCTCATAAACCTGTAGGAACAGTTCGCGTAATTAAATAAAATAAAACAATTTTTATTCAACGATTACAATACATAAATAAAGAAAGCTGGAAAACTATAGTACTTTTACAACTGAAATAATCAAAATACAAGAAATGAAGAAGAAGCAGAAATTCCGATTGGCTGAGGGTAGTGTTTAACACAGGGCACTCAAAACAAATTCCGAGTCTCCCACGAGCACTCGTTTTGTTTCCCAGGGTACAACAGCCGAAGCAGTGTGTACTGCCGAAGCTGGCACAAGAACCCGAAGAATACCTTGAAAGAAGTATGATTAAGATCAAAGTGAGAAGAAAGTTGTTTGCATATGTTGCTGTTGTAGCTGGTTTATTTTCGACAGCAGGGGTCCTCCCTATTTATACTGCAGGTCCTGGTCGAAAACTGAAAAATAAATTAAATCGAAGAATTAAATTGCATTAAACGTCTTCAATGCACTTTAATTCGTCATTTAATTCCCAGTCTAAACCGTTGACTCGTCAGTTTAGAATGCTGAAATGAAACTGCTCTGTCATTAATGTCTGAAAGTTTCTGCGCGCGCGCAAGACACACTGGTGCGTGCGCCCCCTTTTGGCTCATGCGCGCGCAGGTCTTGCCCACTCATACGCCCGTGAGCCACTTTGGCTCACTTTCATGCGCGAGCAGGTCATCACGCTCATGCACCGTTTTGGCTCACTTTCAAGTGCAAAGTTCAACATATAAGCGCCACATTGCGCCCATCCCCCATGCCATTGTAACACCCTTATTATTATTTAACGGTTTTCGTATACTTAACGAAAATAAACAAGTAATTATGATTACATATAATTTGAAAATACAAGTTAATTAAAACTTTTCTAAATTTTAAAACGTTACATCATGATTGGTAACGATTTGCCTTTTTAAAATAACGACTAAACTATGTGCGGAAGCTTGTAACTGCATCGTGTTCGGTTCTACGTTGAGCTTGATCTTCATCTTGGGGAAATTAACATGAACTAGGGTTTGGTGGGGAGCCTGATGTCACCCCTGTGTTCCTGTACGACTAGACACACCTAAGTGTGTGTTTGGTGTGGGTTATTTTGATTTTAATCATTCAAGTTTCTAACTTTACAACTTAGGCCCCTCAATTTTTTGTTTTATTTATAATTTAGGGGTTTCCATCCATGGTTTATAAAAGGATTACTAGTCCATGCTTCTTTATTGTTTTTAAACTAATAATTAACTAGGTTAATTACCCCTAGTTAACTTAGTGAGTCCCGGGAGTTCTAACCCGTTTATTTTAAGTTTCGTCAACTCGGCCCTTTTATCCATTTTATTTCTCGAAAGTTCTTATCCTCTTTTTAATTAATATTAGGATTATTTATTTAAATCCTAATATTTACCGGGTTACTTTACCACAAACGGTACTTTACCCGTCTTTTAGTATTAACGGGGTTTGATTACCAAACCCGTTTTCGGGGTGTTACAAGTCTACCCCCCTTAAAGAGGTTTCGTCCCCGAAACCTTTCTCACGTACTTTATTAGTTTAGATCATCTGAACCTTAGTTTTTGGTGATCACTTGAGCATTACTTGCATATAATAATCTTACCAAAAAGTATGGTAATGTGTTTTTAGTTTTAAGGCATATGCGCCTTTCACGTGTAAGGCCTCGTAGGCCATTACCTTCAGCTTGTATTTCTTATTCTAGTCACTTATTTGACCGAGTTGTCATCTGATTACTCGGTCGTATTTATTATTCAGCATTTTTACTTCTAGCTAATTTTATATTGACAAGCGCCTTGCGTAAGTCGTAACACTATTTCGACTTCGAATGGTTTTTACAGCTAGACTGATTTGTCGCCATCATTTTATACTCCGTTACTCGGGTATATCATATTGCCATCCTGGCCTTTTGCGTGTTTCTGATTTCATATCTCGTAACTCACGTTACAACGTGGTTAAATTCTATGTCACTTTTAGTGACCGTAATCACATCACATCTTGTTTTAAGTTTATGTCGACTTTCCATTGCCGAAAATCTTTCTTTCAAATGTATCGTTTCACACCTATCGGTGTTAAAACCTATATCCTTTAATATTAACTATTTCCGAGTTCGTCTCATAGTATTCATATTTGTTAAAACGTTGTTTCTTACAAAAACTAAATTTTAGTTTAACGTTTTTCTCTTTAGCTTATGTCAATTTACTCATATCAAGGAAATTGGAAACCAATAATTTATTCCTTTCCGTTCTCGTTTTACACGGGGAGTCGTAACAAGTTCCCTCGCTTTACGCTATTGACCCGTAGGTTCTTTCACATAGCCTCACAGGCTTTTTCCTTAGATTTCCACCTTCTAAGGTAAAACCCCTTCAGTTCGTTTCTTTCTATTTGTGACCCGAGGGTCTTTTGGGTCCCGTAGACCTTATCACTACGTTTAATCCCGTGGGTTATGATGATCCCATAGATCATCTTTATTCACGTCTATATTCAAATGTATTTATACATATATAGCTTCAAGGCATCCCTTGTTATGCTTGGAATCATTTATTTTTGCTTTTGAACTTTAGTTGACCTTGACCGTAGTCTAAGGTTTCATTTGTTTACTTTCGGACTAATCTTCCAACTTTATGACTCCTTACGTCATTTACTCGTCAGTTTGTCCTACTCTTACCATTATCCGGTTCTTACCTGTACCTCTTTACAACCTGTTACTCGGGTTCTTTATCTTAATGTTTTTAACATTCTTGTTTCGCTAGTTTGTGTTTTTCCTATCTACATTCCTTTACGACCCATCACATAGGTTCATTAATATTTCGCGCTTCTATTATTCGGTTTGCGCCTATTTGTACTACCAATTTCTTATACTTTATTTGTCTCGTTTGACTTATTCGTGTGAGGTTTTATCACTTATGAACGTCAAACTTCGTTCTTTATTCGACCCGTTCACTCTAAAATAGTTGAACATAGTTATCAAAATTTCTGTTTGCAAATTCTCACCGTCTTTTAGTCATGACTCATATTCCGAGTCTTTTGACTTTCTTTTTCGCGTTCCCATCTCTCGGTTTACGCATTCACCCACAATCTTACCCGTCCATCGGGTATCTTTACCAAAGTCATCGTCAAGTAACCATTCTTATATGGTTTTAGAAATCATCTTAATTTATTTGATCGTCTTAGCGAATTCCATTGCTTTTATTTAGTCAAGTCTTTTATTCTTTTATTCTACCCCTTTGACTCGTCTGTGTGAATTTCATCACTTATGACAGTCAAACTTTATCCCTTACGCCTTAGCATCCACATTAGTTGGTTTGTATTTTCATTTACTTTAATCTGTGTCCCTTCTTTCGGGCTCGTTATTCTAACGTAATACGCTCCCTGTCATCCGACTTGCGTTTACGTTTACTATCAAACATCTTACTTGTTTGACTCATTTGGGTACCATTTAAGTTAGTCCCATTCACCCCGTCCTTACTACATCGGACGTAAATGTGTCCGCTACAAGAAGTTCATGGTATCATATGCCACTACTTACTTGGCCAGAGTAAGCGATCAACACATGATACACATGACCTTTTTGTAGTTTTCACATCACACCCCATGTAAGTAATGCCCCTATTTATTTCATATCTCTGATTTCATTTAGTAAAACTCTATTTAATTGCAAAACAACAACCATTAGTTTTACTGGTTTTACTTTTGTACATATAAAATGTTTTCTTTTTTTATTGAACTATTATATAATCACATTCGTTAATGTGATCGCTGCTTTTCTCAATAGCATTATATTGAGAGTTTTCCACTTGGATAATTACCCCCCGTCCAAGTTTCCATATGAACTAATCCTATTATTTCTTTGTTATTCATCATCGTGAATAACACATGTTTCTATTAAACTTCTCTTGGAAACATCATCCTGAATAGACATCATATTCAGGTTTTATTAGATATATGCAACCGTCTTTCCCTACGTGTTTGTTGCATATTACTACTTATGCGATTAAATTTAAAAGCGTGCACCTGGTAATGGTTGCCCTTTCGGGCTTCTCTTGCCGTTATCTTTGTTCGCGATCGTCACGCGATTTAGGTCCTTAATGAGTATGCTCTGCTTGTCATACCTCGGACCGTTCCACCGTCATGTCCGTCACTTGTTACACTCTCGCCATCTTCAGGTGCGAGTATCCTTCAACTAAACATTTACAAAATTAAGTTAGTAATTTCGACATTAATAAACGCCCGTATTGTAATACAAGGCTTTTTACTATATGTGTCAACGCACGTAATTTCGTCATCTATATCAATCATTTTAATTGGGGTAACGTGTATTACACGATAACCCTATGTGTTGTTTACAACACTTTAGCATGCTAAACTATTAACATACATGTACTTACCGGATTTGTGATCAAGCCTCAAACCGAACACATTTGTCAACAACATTGAGCTCTGATTACCAACTTGTAACACCCTTGTGGGGAGCCTGATGTCGCCCCTGTGTTCCTGTACGACCAGACACACCTAAGTGTGTGTTTGGTGTGGGTTATTTTGATTTTAATCATTAAAGTTTCTAACTTTACAACTTAGGCCCCTCAGTTTTTTGTTTTATTTATAATTTAGGGGTTTCCATCCATGGTTTATAAAAGGCTTACTAGTCCATGCTTCGTTTTTAAACTAATAATTAACTAGGTTAATTACCCCTAGTTAACTTAGTGAGTCCCGGGAGTTCTAACCCGTTTATTTTAAGTTTCGTCAACTCGGCCCTTTTATCCATTTTATTTCTCGAAAGTTCTTATCCGCTTTTTAATTAATATTAGGATTATTTATTTAAATCCTAATATTTACCGGGTTACTTTACCACTAACGGTACTTTACCCGTCTTTTAGTATTAACGGGGTTTGATTACCAAACCCGTTTTCGGGGTGTTACAGCCATGCGCGCGCGTGTGCGAGTGCGAGTCAGGGTGCTCCGCATCCTTCGCGGGTACACTAGTGTGTTCTTCCATGAAACAATAAGGATGGAGAGTTCCCACTTAAATACCCCTTCAAGTTTCATCTCTCTTCCTATGTGGGACAAGGTGCCACTTTCCCATTATTTCAACATTCAATGTTTCAAACACCAAACTTTGAGCATCGATATCTCATTCATCTTAGCTCCGTTTTGGACATGGTTTGGTTCGTTGCGAAGCTCTTCCAACATAGAACACAAACCCACAAATAAATATATGAAATCTCCTTCGTTTCTTATATTTATTTCTAGTCCAAAATTTGGAAAAATGTTTTTCCTATATTTGTGAAAAATGCTATTTTCACAAAATTTCCAACAATCCCCCACATGAATGAAAATCGATCTTTCCTTACAAGTTTCAACGATACACTTCGACAGTTGAGTATTGCAAGATAGGTAGGTTGTTACCTTTGAACCTTCTTTTCTGAAGCATACTTAGCTTATTAGCGGTTTGTAGACGCGATGTCCTTGAACATACCCCCATTTGTGTAAGCGACAATACACTTCACACAATACTTTCCCTAGTCTGGCCAACCCCTCATTGTCGTGTCCTACTATGGTCCTGGAACACTAGCCTGGTTCTGCGAGAGCTCTAGGATTGTGCACCCCGCAAAGCCATTCGAAGCGACCCTACTTCTCTCTCACATAGGTGATTCCCATGAATCATTAAAAACATCATGGTTATTTGGTTTCCTGAAATCGTTAACCTTAATATGTTTAGCCTCACTTCAATGTCACTGATTGGAATGGACTAGGAATTATATATCTCCCTTTTATTTGGTTTGGGGTACTCCCCAACATTTACTCCGCTTTGGTAACATGATTATGTTGTCCTATTAAACTTAGATCTTGGGATCTCCAGTCAATTAAGTTAGGTATCCCTCATATTCCCATTTACCATGGGCTTTAGTCCCATTCCTCTTGACGACATTTCAATTAACTCTTTGCTTAAGCCTTTTATAAACGGGTCCGCAATGTTATCTTTTGATCTCACATAGTCAATTGTGATAACACTCGTTGAGAGTAGTTGTCGTACCGTGTTGTGTCTACGTCGAATGTGCCTTGATCTACCATTGTAAATCGAGCTTTGGGCTCTACCAATCGCTGATTGGCTATCACAATGTATACATATGGCTGGTAAAGGCTTTGGCCGTCTTGGAATATATTCCACGAATTGACGTAGCCATTCCGCCTCCTCTCCTCACTTATCCAAGGCAATAAATCTGGATTCTATTGTGGATCTAGCTATGACAGTTTGCTTAGAAGACTTCCAAGCAATAGCCACTCCTCCAAGTGTAAACACGTAACCACTTGTTGATTTGGAATCTTTATTATCCGATATCCAGTTTGCATCAGTGTATCCTTCGATCACTGCTGGTTGTCGGGTATAATGCAGCCCATAATCTCTTATGTATCTTATGTATCTAAGCACCCTTGTTATACTTTTCCAATGTTCATGACTTGGATTGCTAGTATATCTACTTAGCCTACTCACCGCGTAAGCCAAGTCGGGTCTAGTACATGTCATTAGAAACATTAGACTGCCAATAATTCTTGAGTACTCTAACTGAGCAACTCCCTCTCCTCTATTTTTCGTTAGGTGTTGGGAGGTATCAACTGGAGTTCGAGCTACACTCGTATCTCCCGAGTTGAAATTTTCAAGAATCTTATCCACATAGTGAGATTGACTTAACACAAGACCATCGTGGGTTCTAATGATTTTTACTCCAAGAATTACATCCGCTAAACTCATGTCTTTCATGTCAAATCTCGCTTTCTAACATGTTTTTAGTAGCTTTGATAATTTTATCATTACTCCCAATGATAAGCATGTCGTCTACATAAAGGCATAATATCACATAATCCTCATTTGTGTTTTTAAAATAAACACATTTGTTGCACTCATTTATTTTGAAACCATTGTCAATCATGACATGATCAAACTTTTGGTGCCATTGTTTTGGTGTTTGCTTCAAGTCATACAAAGACTTGACGAGTTTACATACTTTACCCTCTTGACCTAGGGCAGAGAAACCTTCAGGTTGCTCCATGTAAATCTCTTCTTCTAAATCGCCATTTAGAAATGCGGTTTTAACATCCAGTTGGTGAACTTCCAAATTTCTTAAAGCCGCTATAGCAAGAACCAATCTTATAGAGGTTATGCGTGTCACAGGCGAGTAGGTATCAAAGTAATCTAGACCTTCCTTTTGTCTAAATTCTTTGATCACCAACCTAGCCTTGTATTTATCAATACTTTCATCAGTTTTCATCTTCCTTTTGAATATCCAACGATATCCTAGTGGTTTGCAACCAGGTGGAAGATCTACTAACTCCCAATGTTCTTTATTGCTTCTTTCCATTGAGGTCCTTCCGAAGAGGAAACCGCTTCACGATATGTATTGGGCTCACACTCAACCATATAGCTAACGAAGTCTGGACCGAAGGATTTTTCAACCCTTGGCCTTTTGCTTCGCCTACGATCACCCTCGTCAACCTTAGGTCGTTCATGTGTCTTATCATGAATTACCTCATCAACTGGTGTAGATGAGCTTTCACCTACTTCAAAATTAGATGTTGATGACGTTGCATGTGATTGTCCTCTCAAAGGAAACACATTTTCAAAGTACGAAACAACGTTAGGATTCACCTCCATGATAGTGTGTTTGTGTACATCTGGATTCTTGGACTCATGTACAAGAAAGCGATGTGCACTACTTTGATGCGCATACCCAATGAATATGCAATCAACAGTTTTGGGTCCTATCCTAAGAGCCTTAGGAGGTGGTACAATCACCTTTGCTAGGCACCCCCACACTTTCAAGTATTTGTATGAATGTTTTCTTCTTTTCCATAACTCATATGGAGTTTCGTCCCTCTTTTTTAGTGGTATCTTGCTTAAAAGATAATTGGCCGAGAGAATGGCTTCCCCCCACATGTCCTGGCTTACCTCGGAACTGATCAACATGGCGTTCATCATTTCTTTCAATGTACGGTTCTTTCGTTCCGCCACACCATTTGATTATGGAGAATAAGGAGGTGTACACTCATGTACAATGCCACTTTTTGTGCATAAATCAGCAAAAGGTGCAACATATTCGCCTCCTCGATCGCTTCTCACAACTTTTATCTTCTTTTGAAGTTGATTCTCAACTTCATTTTTATACAAGATAAATTTATTTATTGCTTCGTCTTTACTTTTTAGTAAATATACATAGCAATATTTAGTACAATCATCAATAAACGTGATGAAGTACTTATTTCCTTCTTTTGTGGGTACCGCTTTTAAATCACAAATATCAGTGTGAATTTGATGATGATCTTATAAGTTTGGATTCTACGCATGTTTCACATTTAGAATGTGAATCAATATGGAATGTTGGTATATATTTTAAATTGATTAAACGGCGTATTGAATTAAAATTTACGTGACCTAATCTACCACGCCATTTATTTGAATCAGAAAAGTCAAGCATATTAGTAGAAGTAGTAGCAATTTTATTCATGTTCTTTTTGACAGCCATTACATTCAATTTGAACATTCCATTTTGGGCATAACCCTTACCAACATACCTTCCTCGTTTAGTAAGCACAAATTGATCACTTTCAAATACTAAATGAAATCCAAACTTATTAAGAAACCATCCCGAGACTAGGCTCTTACTCAAGTCCGGAACGTACAAGACGTTGCTCAGAGTGAGCTCCTTCTCCGAAGTCCACTTCAAAATCACCGTGCCTTCCTTGATGTCCGCGGTGGCTGCATTTCCCATGTACATCTTCTCATCTCCCACAAGCTCCTTGAAGGTGGTAAAGAGGCTCCTGTCTGGGCAGACATGATGGGTCACGCACGTATCAACCCACCATCATTTTGGAGTGTTGGTCATAGTATTGACCTCATCCATCATTGCGGTTTTGTCGGAAATCATTGCCACCAAAGGCATTCCGTCTTCATCCACCATGTGCGTGCGCTCACGCTTTGGTTTCTTGCATTGGTTAGCCCGATGCTCCGGCTCGTCACAGTTGTACCAAGTCCCTTGGAATGCTTGAGGTTTCTTTTTCACAACCCCTTTCTTTGGTCCAAGCTTGCTAGCCTTTGCTTTCTCTTTGTCCTTTTTCCCCTTACCCTTGTTGCCCATAGAGGATTGCCCATGCTCAACCATATTTGTGCTAGCACTAGGTTGCGCAAGGCTGCCTTTTTGGGCAATTCTATTGTCCTCTTCAATCCGAAGATGAACAATAAGATCCTCTATAGTCATCTCCTTTCGTTTGTGTTTAAGATAGTTCTTAAAATCCACCCAACCAGGAGGTAACTTTTCAATCACCGATGCCACTTGAAATGTCTCGCTAAGTGTCATGCCTTCCGCGAGGATGTCATGTAGTATAATTTGCAATTCTTGGACTTGATTCATAACGGTTTTAGAATCAACCATTTTGTATTCCAAGAAACGGGCTACCACAAATTTCTTTGTGCCAGCATCCTCCGTTTTATACTTCTTGTCCAAGGCATCCCATAAATCTTTGGAAGTCTTGACATTGTAGTACACATTATACAATGTATCCGAAAGGCCGTTTAACACATAGCCTCGACATATGAAATTCGAATGCTTCCAAGCATCTACCGCGCACTGTCTGTGTACGTTGGTCTCCCCTTCCGCAGGTTGGGGAGCGGTTCAGTCAAGAACCTCGCAAGGTTCATGGTGGTCAAGTAGAAGAACATCTTTTGTTGCCACCTCTTGAAGTGTAGACCCGATAACTTCTCGGGTCCTTCAGCGTGATTGGCCATTGTGGACGCTCCCATAGTGTTGGCGTTCAAAGGGGTTCCCGTCACAACGTTTGTAGTGTTGTTGACGTTAACATTTTCAGTCGACATTCTGAAAAAAAAAATTAAAAATTTCAAGTTTAGTCCAAAATTTATGTTTTAAACAATTAAAACATAAGTAAACTATTAATTTTAATTTACCACAAATTTACTGTTTGACTTCTAAGTCCAACTTTGAAGACCAAAACAGAAAATTTTTATAAGTATTAAAGCAAACTTACTGTTTGGCTTCTAAGTCCAACTTTGAAGACCAAGACAGAAAGTTTATAACAGTTTTAGGACAGAATATGAAAGTAATCAGCACTGTTTTCAACCAAAGTTGCTCCTTTGAAGATGACAACAGAAATAAAATCTGTTTTTAAAACACAAACTATGTGAAACAAAACTAGTTTGAATCACAAAACATAATGGTTTTGAAATACACGAACGGTGTTTTAAGAATTTGTTTTAAGATTGTAGGAACCGTTCGCGTAATTAAATAAAATAAAACAATTTTTATTAAACGATTACAATACAGAAATAAAGAAAGCTGGAAAACTATAGTACTTTTACAACTGAAATAATCAAAATACAAGAAATGAAGAAGAAGCAAAAATTCCGATTGGCTGAGGGTAGTGTTTAACACAGGGCCCTTAAAACAAATTCTGAGTCTCCCAAGAGCACTCGTTTTGTTTCCCAGGGTACAACAGCCGAAGCAGTGTGTACTATCGGAGCTGGCACAAGAACCCGAAGAATACCTTGAAAGAAGTATGATTAAGATCAGAAGTGAGAAGAAAGTTGTTTGCATATGTTGCTATTGTAGCTGGTGTGTTTTCTGCAGCAGGGGTCCTCCCTATTTATACTGCAGGTCCTGGTTGAAAACTGAAAAATAAATTAAATAGGAGAATTAAATTGCATTAAACGTCTTCAATGCACTTTAATTCGTCATTTAATCATCAGTCAAAACCGTTGACTCGTCAATTTCGAATGCTGAAATGAAACTGCTCTGTCATTAATGTCTAGAAGCTTCTGCACGCGCGCCCATCGCCCACGCCACGCACGCGCGCGTGTGAGTGCGAGTTAGGGTGCTCCGCACCCTTCGCGAGTACATTAGTGTGTGCTTCCATGAAACAATAAGGATGAAGAGTTCCCACTTAAATATCCCTTCAAGTTTCTTCTCTCCTCCTATGTGGGACAAGGTGCCACTTTCCCATTATTTCAGCATTCAATGTTTCAAACACCAAACTTTGAGCCTCGATATCTCATTCATCTTAGCTTCGTTTTGGACGTGGTTTGGTTCGTTGCGAAGCTCTTCCAACATAGAACACAAACCCACAAATAAATATATGAAATCTCCTTCGTTTCTTATATTTATTTCTAGTCCAAAATTAGGAAAAATGCTTTTCCTATATTTGTGAAAAATGTTATTTTTACAAAATTTCCAACAATCCCCCACATGAATGGAAATCGATCTTTTCTTGCAAGTTTCAATGATACACTTCGACAGTTGAGTATTGCAAGATAGGTACGTTGTTACCTTTGAACCTTCTTTTGCGAAGCATACTTAGCTTACTAGCGGTTTGTGGACGCGATGTCCTTGAACATACCCCCATTTGTGTAAGCGACAATACACTTCACACAATACTCTCCCTAGTCTGGCCAACCCCTCATTGTCGTGTCCTACTATGGTCCTGAAACACTAGCCTGGTTCTGCGAGAGCTCTAGGATTGCGCACCCCACAAAGCCATTCGAAACGACCCTACTTCTCTTTCACATAGGTGATTCCCATGAATCGTTAAAAACATCATAGTTATTTGATTTCCTGAAATCGTTAACCTTAATATGTTTAGCCTCACTTCAATGTCACTGATTGGAATGGACTAGGAAGTATATAACTCCCTTTTATTTGGTTTGGGGGTACTCCCCCACAGTGACTCCGCTTTGGAAATATGATTATGTTGTCCTATTAAACTTAGATCTTGGGATCTCCAGTCAACTAAGTTAGGTTTCCCTCATATTCCCTTTTACCATGGGCTTTAGTCCCATTCCTCTTGACGACATTTCAACTAACTCTTTGCTTAAGCCTTTTGTAAACGAGTCCGCAATGTAATCTGTTGATCTCACATAGTCAATTGTGATAACAACCGTTGAGAGTAGTTGTCGTACCGTGTTGTGTCTACGTCGAATGTGCCTTGATCTGACATTGTACATCGAGCTTTGAGCTCTATCAATCGCTGATTGGCTATCACAATGTATACATATGGTTGGCAAAGGCTTTGGCCGTCTTGGAATATTTTCCACGAATTAACGTAGCCATTCCGCCTCCTCTCTTGACTTATCCAAGGCGATAAATTCGGATTCCATTGTGGATCTAGCTATGACAGTTTGCTTAGAAGACTTCCAAGCAATAGCCGCTCCTCCAAGTGTAAACACGTAACCACTTGTTGATTTGGAATCTTTATTATCTGATATCCAGTTTGCATTAGTGTATCCTTTGATCACTGCTGGTTGTCGGGTATAATGCAGTCCATAATCTCTTGTGTATCTTATGTATCTAAGCACCCTTGTTATACTTTTCCAATGTTCATGACTTGGATTGCTAGTATATCTACTTAGCCTACTTACCGCGTAGGCCAAGTCGGGTCTAGTACATTTCATTAGATACATTAGACTGCCAATAATTCTTGAGTACTCTAACTGAGCAACTCCCTCTCCTCTATTTTTCGTTAGGTGTTGGGAGGTATCAACTGGAGTTCGAGCTACACTCGTATATCCCGAGTTGAATTTTTCAAGAATCTTATCCACATAGTGAGATTGACTTAACACAAGACCATCGTAGGTTCTAATGATTTTTACTCCAAGAATTACATCCGGTAAACCCATGTCTTTCATGTCAAATCTTGCTTTCAACATGATTTTAGTAGCTTTGATAATTTTATCATTACTCCCAATGATAAGCATATCGTTATCATAAAGGCATAAAGTCACATAATCCTCATTTGTGTTTTTGAAATAAACACATTTGTCGCACTCATTTATTTTGAAACCATTGTAAATCATAACATGATCAAACTTTTGGTGCCATTGTTTTGGTGTTTGTTTCAAGCCATACAAAGACTTGACGAGTTTACATACTTTACTCACTTGACCTGGGGCGAAGAGGCCTTCAGTTTACATACTTTGGATGGAGTTAGGCAATGTGATTAAAATGAGAAAAAAAAAATAAAAACTCAGAGATCTAGAGAAGAAAAAAAAAACTATTTAAATTAAAATGACAATTTAAAACAAAACTCAAAGACTAAAATGATAATTTACTCTTAATTTTTGTTTAAATGATTGGTTGTGTTGTCTCTTTAGATCTAGATAGATCTAGTCCTTATTAATTATATATATATATATATATATATATTTTTTTTGAATGGCTAACGGTACACCCCTAACGAGACCGGGTTCGAGCCCCGGGCCCCCCCGAAGGTCCAGCCCTCACCAGACATACGCCGGTTAGTACTCGAACCCCCCTTAACTCACCCGGGCAGGAAACCGCCACAGACCGGGATCGAACTCGGGTCTGTGTGGAAAACCTTCCCACCTCCACCCAGCTGAGCTGGGCTTCATTGGCCCTTATTAATTATATGACTTATCTAAAATTGATTGAAGGCACACGATACAAAGCATATAATAATACGCATATAATAATACATACCGTGAATCATGATTTTGCAAAAGTAAGTCAACATCAACCCATTGATATTTTTTTGTTTGTATAATCGGTTTGTTATTAAATGTCCTGTTCATTTATTAATTTTAGAGTAAATTGTTGTTTTGGTCCTTGTGGTTTAGATAATTTAGGCATTTCAGTCCAAAAATGAATATTTTTACATATTAAACCACGAGGTTGCATTTTATAACGGTTTTGGCCTCTGACAATAACTTTGTTACTGTTTTGTAGTTAAGTGTAAGGGTAATTAGGTCATTATATATCTTAGGGGCTGTTTTTGATAATTACAAAGTTCTTTTTATATTTAAGAGATTATTAATGCAATATATTTGAAAATTAAGAATTTACATCGAGATAATTGATAATGCAATTAATCAAGTTTTTTTTATTATTTCGTTATTTTCACGATCATTATTTAATAAAATATGTTTTATGTATACGAATAAATATGTTTTTTAATTAAGTGTTTGTTTTTTATAAACGCACTTTTTAAAATCATTTGTTTTTACCCTTTTTTTATACCATATATCGTTTGTAAAATCATTTCTTTTTAAACTGTTTGTTTATTAAAATCATTTTTAAGTTGTTTGTCTTTTAAAATTTTTTTAAACAATTCATTTTTCATTGTTCTTTTAAAAATCATTTTTTTTAAACTTTTTTAAACAATTAGTTTTTAAGTTGTTGATTATTAAATACGTTTCTTTTTAAACCGTTCCTTTTAGAACCGTTTTTGAAACCGTTCATTTTTGAAACTTTGTACTCAGTTTAATTATAGCCGTTGGGAAAAATGAACTTCAGAAAATGAACGTTTTCAAAAATTGAAGGAATTTAAAACGATCGATTTTAAACAAACGAGTGGTTTAAAAACAAAGATTAAAAAAGGACATTTATAAAAAAACAAAACCTTAAAAAATAAGTTAACAAGTGTAAGGTTTTAAAAAACATACGAATTTAATAAACGAAAAGTTAAAAAAATAACGAATTTTGAATAAACAAACGGTTCAAATAAATGGAAGATTTGAAAAAGAAATAAATTACTCTAAAAAAAGTTTGAAAAATGAATGATCTTTTGCAAACTTTTATTAGAATGTTTCATCTTTTTTTCAAATATTATATTTCTTTTGTTTTTTATACATGTCGTTTTATAAAACTTTAAAAACGAACAACTTAAAAAAGTGAGTTGTTCAAAATGTTTAAAAAACAAATATTTTTAAAAAGAATGGTATGAAATGAAGTGTTTAGAAAAGCTTTAAAAGACAAAGAACTTTAAAAAGAATGATTTTAAGAAAAGCAAACGATTTGAAAAGGAACAATTTTAAAAATGATAGATGGTTAAACAAAATATAAAAAACAAATTATTTTTTAAAACGATATTTATAAAAACAAACGGTTAATGAAAATACATATTTATTTGTATATTTAAAACGTATTTTGTTAAATAATAATCGTGAAAATAATGAAATAATAAAAAAAAACCTTAAGTAATTGCATTAATAATCTCTTAAATATTAAAAGAAGTTTGTAATTATCAAAAACAACCCTTAAGGTATATAATTACCTAATTACCCTTACACTTAAATGCAAAAAAGTAACAAAGTTAGTGTTAGGGGCCAAAACCGTTATAAAATGCAACCTCGAGGTCTGATACGTTAAAATATTTCTTTTTAGGCTGAAAGGGTTAAACTGACTAAACCACAGGGGCCAAAACAGTAATTTACTCTTAATTTTAAATTACTTTTATAATATTTGATCAGGATCGTCCAACTGCAGAAAATCACACAAAGAATATAATAATACCTATATTGCAAAGTTAATCAAATGAATTGCGAATTAAATAAGAGAGAAATTTCTTTTCATGAGTTTTTTTTACAAAATGTATACAGAATTCGCGTAAGGACTTTATATATAGATAGATCATAAGACATAAACAAAATGCAAGCTTTAAACTAACCATCAATATGACAAACACAGTTGCAGAGCTTGTGTTCATCCCTGCACCAGCGGTTGGTCATATAACGACCACCGTCGAGATGGCGAAAGTACTCGTGAACCGTGACCAAAGGCTCTCAATAACTTTTCTTCTCATAAACCCTCATTACTCCATCTCGGCTCTCAACACCTACATCGAATCGTTGGAAAAAAATACCATCGAACGCATACGATTTATTAAAGTTCCACAAGATCAAACTCAACCAAAGCTTGACATCAAAACCTTCCTACTTTCCATGTCTGAATACATCAACAGTCATTGCAAATACATCAGAAATCTTGT